>OY720229.1:10174838-11541631 GCA_963082605.1 Rhodophaea formosa | reverse complement strand
CAAGTGCAAAAGATCTATTATTAACCATCGTTCACACACATTGCCTCTGGGTCCTGAGAGAGACATTATATTTGCAGCTATATCACCGGAACTGGTAAGTATTATTTCTCAGTTTGTATTTTTAATTTAAATAATTATTCTTTAATGAGATATTATTATATATTTGTCTTTATTTTCAATTTAAGATAAGACCTACAAACAGAGTATGCTATCGTTGTTGGATTGCTGCTAATAGAGCTGCACAAAGAGAGAGGGCTTTGCCTTGCCAAATGTGTATCTGGTGTGAGCGATCCATGGAACAAAAACGTTCATATCCTCTGCGTGATGGCCCAGTAAAAGATTTGATTGCTGCCCGTATTGCACCTAGACAGGTAAGTAATGCTTTCTTTCAAAGTAAAAAGATTTTAATAATTTGATTTGAATTTGCATTTGGTTTTCATTTTCATTCAACATGAAAATAAGAGTCTTTCTCAATTGAACTATGTTTTTTAAGCAATTTTTCTGCTCAATGATAATGACCAATGATTAATTTTGATTATTCTTCTTTAATTTTTAGATCATATTTCAAAGATGGTCTATACAATTTTATTTCAGTACAATTATCTGTTTAAGAGAAATTAACAAAAAACTAGATTATATTTCGAAGTGTGTTTATATGTTTTTACTTATTTTGGTACATAATATTGTTTGTTATTTTCATTTTAGATTGAAATTGGGTGCAGAGTATGTGCAGCATGTTTCGAAGCAGCAAAAAAGACAATAAAAAGAGCAAGTGCACAAGATCTCAACAGGGCTCAACTGTCAACAACTGAGGATGATACACAATATCAATCTTTTTTGGCTGAAGATGACTGCCAACCATCAACGTCACAACAACAACAACTCTCCACTGCATATCAACCCAATGATTCCACTGATACATTGTGTGTTTGCTGTCAAAGGTCCTTAGCAGGCAGACGAACACATTTGTTACCAGATGGTAGTGTGAGAGATACAATTGCTGCACAAATTGCTCCAAGACAGGTAATTGTATTATTTAATGTGTGCTTATAGATAGGGAACTGCCTCCATGGTGTAGTGGTTAAGAGCGTTCAGCTCGCACTGGGCCTGGGTTCGATCCCCGGCGGCGGCAATAACTTTGAGTTGTTGTTCTAGTTTGGTTAGGATATTGCAAGTCAGATGATCCGTGTTTCGGAAGGTACCTTAAAATGTGCGTCCCAAATGCCATCTAGCGTTTAAACCTTACCTGGTATTGGTTCTGGTTCACCCTTTGGGTTGTGGAGGTCAAATGGCAGTCGCGTTGTGTAAAAACCAGTAACCTCATCAAATCTCTTAGGCAAGTTAAGCGAACCCCGGGCTCTGAAGCTTTACTACTGAGCATTCAACCGGGAATATGCTAGGAAGAAGAATGTGTGCTTATACATAGAATAACATTATAAAGAAGAAAAGTTTGATTGTTATAACTTATCAAGTCTCTTAACTACTGAACTAATTCAAAAATTAAAATATTAAGTATGTTTACTAAATGAATATAAACTTTTTTTTCAGATTGAATCATGTAGTAAAGTCTGCTATGCTTGCTGGGTTGCAGTATGCCGAAATATTGCCAGTGAGGAGGCCAGACAAGATAATCAAGATAGATTGCTAGGTAATATTAAATTGCCTAATTATAAACGTACTGCAAATACATCCCATAAATGTTTTGTACATGGATGTACTAATGGCGAAAGGATGATTGTACCAAGTTATTTAAAAAGAAAATTATTAAAGGAATATAAATTGTACATTACAGAATCGGCACGTATATGTAAACAACATATAGAAACTTATGACTGGGAGTTCATCAAAACCAATTTCTTTTTTTATATAAATGATTTCACCCCATTTCAAATAGAAACAACAATTAATTTTGCATTAGAAAATGATGAGGACACACAGGTAAATTTTGAAAATATTGACAATATGTCTGATGAAATGTGCCATTATTGGACTGGGGTGTCAAAATATAATTTTCAAAGAATTTTGGACCAAACTCCCTCTCTACAAGAACGTCATAAGAATTATAAAACAGCATTAGCTATATATCTTATTAAATTACGAACTGGAGAGCCACATGAAAGAGTAGGTCAATTATTCAATTTGGGGAAAGCTGCTATATCATATATTTTAAAGAGTATTCGTAATATTCTACATGAAGAATTTGTGCCGCTTCATATGGGAGTTGGTCACTTGTCTAGAGACGATATAACGCAACATAATTTAATTATTCCTGATGGTTTATTTGGTGGTGAAGAAAGAGGCATTGATGGCGAGGTAAGAGGTAGAAGGGCGATTGTAATCTGTGATGGGACATATGTTTATTTACAAAAGTCATCTAATTATTACTTTCAAAAAAAATCATATAGCTTACATAAATATAGGAACCTTGTAAAGCCATTTTTTATTGTGACTACAGATGGTTATATTTTAGATATTTATGGCCCCTATGCAGCAACTGTGTCAGACGCTACTATAATGAGTCAATTATTTAGTAATGAAATGAATGAATTGAGACAATATTTTCGAGAAGGAGATGTATTTATACTAGACAGGGGATTCAGGGATTCTATGGATATGATGAGAAATCTAAATTATAATGTCCATGCACCTGAATCTCTAGAAGAAGGAGAGACACAGTTGCCTGCTCTAAGAGCAAATAAGTCTAGATTGGTAACCATGTGCAGGTGGGTAGTCGAAGCAGTAAATGGGTATTTCAAAACTGATTTTAAACTATTAAGATATGAGTTCAGTAATAATGCAGCTACCCACCTTATGATGGACTTTAGAATAGGAGGGGCCATAATAAATGCTTTCCATGCACCCATCACAGACCGACCAGATGCCTCCCTCATTTTAGAGCGTGCTTTACAAAAATTGTATGAAGATAATATATTATCTGAAATAATAATTGAAAATAATATAAATAGAATTAGAGCAATTTTTACCAACATTGATGCTGAACAGATTCTTTTAGATGAGTTTCCAGTGCTATCAGAATCTGATATGATTTTATTTGCACTGGGAACTTATCAAATTAAACAAGCACGCTCTTATTATGGGGAACACATAAGGGAAAATGGAACTTTTGTAATTGAAGTATGCCATGAAACTGAGCCCCTTCAGATACCTGTACTAGATGGAAAGTTATTATTGAGAGGACGCATCAAGTCTAGACACCGCAGTGGAAAAGTGTACTACACTTATATTGTATTAAATACACAAGAAGATTACTGGGAGCACAGAATCCACAGTTACTATTGCACTTGTGTCATAGGAAAACGGACTGTGGGTTGCTGTGCTCATATTATGACAATTGTCTGGTATATGGGGTGGGCTCGGCATCAACCAACAGCAATTCAGGCCCCTGCCTCATGTTTAGATGACATTCTTGTAAGAGAAGATATTGAAAATGAAGAATAAAAATGTAAAAAAAGATTGTTGTTTTATTTTCATATTTGTTTGTTTTAAATTATATGAAATCTACATTTTAGTTCTACATACATGTTATTTCATTCAGGTTTGCATAGGTGTAACCATTAGCATTATTATTTTATGTATGGTAGGTTACTTATTAAAGTAGGTGTTTAAATAGTTTTCATATCTTTATTAAAGATTTGAATGTTTAAACAAAACTATTAAATATCAAAACACATTTTTTTTTATATAATCATTATGATTTGTTTAATAAATAAACAGGTGTTCTAGTGTAAAAGATCGCAAAATATGAACCATCCAAGGATATTACTGAACCAACAAACCAACTAATATTTTTAACAGATGGTCATAAGTGCATTTTATCATCATCTCGGGCTTTCTCTGCCTCCTCTTTATACTGGGTTGTGGCCCGCGCAGTGGCTTCATCGCTGCGCATGACTATGGGCAGATCCTTGAGTCACGGACTATGGAGCCGCGTCTGACGCGCCAGCAGGTGCGGCGGTTTCACCGACGACGGCGGCATTTTTACGGTAGTCGGGCGGACGGGTGTGTTGAATTCCTATGCTACACAACAGGTGGCTATGCGTGTGCGCCGACGTTCGACCTGCCATGCCATTACTGCAGCATTGTAAATAAATTGTAAATCATTATATAACCTAACTTTTACTTGTCAATTTGACATTGACATTACAGTATTTCGTAAGACAGTATGGCCGACAATCAAACAAAAGGCTAATATTAGGGAAATAAATATAAAACGTATCAACAAATACGTAGTGATATTGAGTTGAATAAATTAGATAATATCTTAAAAAAAATAACTATTTACAGTTATGATATAGTTCCTGAGTAATTATTTTTTTTACAGCTGTACAAATTTTGCAAATTTGTACCTCAACAATCAGGGCCTGAATTTGAACACATCCTTTATCATAAAGACATTGAAATAAACTTATTAAAAAACACTTCTATTCTCAACAGTACTTCAAGGAAAAAAAAAAATTACAACCGTGAGCGACACGGCCGGGAGCGTCGCGGACAAACAAATTTTTAAAATCGTGGGCGTCCCGGCCGGGGGCGTCACGGAATGGGAGACTAACGGCCGGACCCAGTCTCTGTCTCAATTCCTTAGTGAGCTTCAATTTTCTCGGTGTCATCGGGTCTTCGCCGAGGGCTATTGCCGCTGGAGAATTACCCTGAAAATAATTAAATAACATTTTACACATGGATACGAATAAAAAATAAAAGAAGTCAGTTTTTTCTATTGTAAAATATTTTTCCTTTTTATAATATAGCGTAGGTAAAACTTACAATTACAGTTTGAGAGGGCTGTTTATCTTTTTCAATTCTTTGGTAATCGACCTGATTTACAGCTTTCCGATTCTGTAACAAATGAATTTAACAATTACAACCCACACAGACAGAGCCTGCATACATAGAATAGAATACTTTTTAGGGTATGAAATATAGACACTTCCAAAGTGGTAAAAAAAATGTGTGTCGTCGTCGTCCCTTAAAATTAAAAAAAAAAGGGAACTAAAAAACCAAAAAAATATATGCTCCATAAACACTTTCTAACTAAAATAGGTAACCGCAAAAAGAACTTTGTCATTCATAGAAACACAGAAAAACAAAGTTATTTTTCTGTTTAGAAAAAATGTACACTAAGAGATCATAAGTGCAGTCATAGCTCAATGTTTATATTGCCGTACAGTGCCGACCGTCCCTCTTTGTGTGAGTGGGCTCCATAATACACACTTACAAAAGATATACCTTAGTGACTAATCACGCACACATTGTTGTCAAATAATGCAAATAAAAATCAACCTTGATTCAAAAGATATATGGCTCAATACGCAGTTGGCACAAGAATCCCTTATACAGGAATATTATATAGATATCCATAGTTTACTTAGTATAATATTGTGCACACTGATTTCTTATCAATCACGTAAACCGGAACAAATAAAAATCAACCTTAACTGAACGTATATAAGGTTTTACAACAGAATAATCGCAAGGCCTATATTGTAACTAACCTCACAGCGGCTGTTGTTTTGCTTTCGGACATGATTAGTCATATTCCTTATTTCGACGAATGAATCATAGATGCAGTGGCCTGTCGGAAGGTTTACACATTTAAACACCTTCTCCGAACATTTATGACCACGGTTCAAATCAGGCTATAAACCTTTATTATTGCGTTTTTTTATTATTGTTCGGTTTTTTTTATATATTTCAATATATTTTATGCCACGAAAAGCGTAGCACTATATTTTGAGTAGACAGGTAGTAAGGTAATATTATAAATATAAATATTTAAAAAAAAAAACAAAAAAAATATCGAATGACATTTTATTTCAATGTTTGAAACCAATTGTTAAACATATATTTTCCTATCTATTTCATATGGTTAATTACAGCTTAAGTATTCGTTTTCGTGATGAAAAGAAATTGAAGCTATCTAACCACAGAAATATTACAATTGTTACACTGAAAAAAATAGATTCTAACTAAGCTAACTTTTTGCTTAGTTGACATTAAATTACCTGATATAACTATTATTTTGATAACTTTAAACAACGTGGCTTAGTTTCAAGAACAAATTCATTTTAATTATATCAACTACTACGAATTATGGATATTTTAATCAAAATTCTTTGTTATTTCATACAATGCTTTTATTTCTTGTTTAATTCTATTGATTCACCTTGTTATATTAACTATTTTTAGGTTTGTTTATACTAACAAGCAGCTTGATAGTATCAATAAATACATTTTAACAACAATCTTGATTGATTTCATTATTACGTAATTGAATCACTTGTGAGAAGTAGTCACGTCTAATAAGTACTTTATTAATGTAACAAAACGAAACGTTTCCGTTTTCGCCTCCCGCGCATCTTCCCCCCGCAGCCCCACGCGCAGTGCCGGCCGGCATTCCTCTTTCATTTGCCGCTGTCATCGTCTGAAGCCTGGGCGCTTTGCTTCTTTTTCGCAAGTTTGCTGGAGTTTTTACTGAGAGTGAATACCTACCTTTATTGTTTCTCAATTAGTACCGACATAAATAGAACTTGCGTGTGTGTGTGTGTGCAGTGTAGTTAGTGTAAAACATGGACGAAGTGGTGGATTTGTTAAGAACTTTTAATTATCTAACTGACGGACTAATTAGATTTTTTTAGGAAATTAGCCTATTGTGTTTATACTTATCGTACGTTACCTACTACATACGTTTATGCCATATCTTGTGTCTACTAAATTGTACAGAACATGTCTAATAAATGAATGAGTAAATTTTATCATCTTTAATTGTCTCATATCATACATACCTACTTCAGCCAAAATATAATAGGGCAAAAGTCAAGTCTAATGTTCGATTAAAATACTTGTCTTTAGAAATACGCATTTCTTTTTAAGTGCTCATGTTTTCATCAATAGGACTTTTTATTGATTATAAATCTTATATTAACATGAGGTTATTATTTAAGCTTGTATTTAATGCTGACATGTACCGTTGTCATAATGACTACCTACCAGTTTTACTTAATTTTATTTAGATATAAGTCTTATGCATTTAAACCAAGTGGCTTATTACTTATAGTCATGATTATGTACCTACTCCCTTTTATTTCAAATAAGATCTCGTATTAAGGCGACTACTGCAGCGAAACTAGCGCCACCCATCATTTTATTCTTTTACTTCTCAATCAGGTCAAATTGAAAAAATCTAAGACAGCACTTCGCTAGTAAATAACTTGGTAGTATTTTTGGTATTACTTTTCACTATATTTCCTTTGGTTAACTCATTGAAAAATAATGTCTTAGATTTTTTCAATTATATCTGATTGAGAAGTAAAAGAATACGAGATCTTACTTGAAATAAAAGAGAGTAGGTACATAATCATGATTATAATTAATAAGCAACTTGGTTTAAATGCATAAGACAAATATCTAAATTGAGTTATACAGGTAGTCAATATGACAACGGTTCATGTCAGCAATAAATACAAGATTAGTTGAAATAAACAATATACTGCGGCCAATTTGACAACATCTAGGTTCTGACAATAAATGAGGTTAATTGTTTTGATGACCTTTCATGAATATATTGACCAAGATCTTAGTCAAATCTACAAATGAAGTTTGTTAACGTAAAAAAGTATAATATTTAAGTTGAACAAGATCTGAGGTCTGACAACTAATTCGTTTTATTGATTTGATGACTTTTCATGAACAAATTGACCAAGATTTCAGTCAAATCTACAAATGAAGTTCGCTAACGTAAAAAAGTTTAATTCTTAAGGTGAACAAGATTTGAGGTAAACTAAATTACTATAAGTGATTAAACTGATACATTACTTAGTAGACAGAACTATGATAATTTAACAAAGTTCTCTTAGCTGCAGTAGTCAAGATCTATGTAGGCTCATATGGAAACAAGTAGTGTGATAACACTAAACAAGATATTTGTTGAAATAATCAATTTTTTTTTTCAGTGTACTATCACGCGGCGGCACTAGAAATTTTTTAGTAGACTCATTAAAAAATATTAACTTAATATACACTATTTTTTACCTAATTTTACTTTACACAAAATATTTGATAGCAGTCTTAAACCTTTTCCTCAAGCAAGCGCCGCCGCATTGACCCAGCTATTTTTCATTACGCATTCATTATCATTTCGTAAACAGAATTGAAACTAATCCGCAACGATTTATATATTTTATCAATTTATATATTTTATATATTTTACTAACTTGATACAAAATGAATAATTAAAAAAAGGCAATGATTACACGGTTGGTAGTTATAACACTTTTAACAGTATGTGTTTAATATTTCGTATAACCACCGTTATTATCTATACATGCCTGTAGGCGTCTACGCATGGAGCCTACAAGATTTGCGCATATATCTGTCCCAGTAAAACTGTTCCAGACTTCCATGCAATGAGATACTAATTGTTCTGTATGTCTCTCATCCCTTGCTTTCCACCTTTGCACCATCAGGCCCCATAGATTTTCTATGGGGTTGAGATCAGGGGATCGCGCTGGCCACGGGATTACTTTCACCTCGGGATGTGAATTGAACCACTCACGCACAACACTCGCTCGGTGTATAGGGCAATTGTCTTGAACAAAATGTATTTGTCTCATTTCGTCGAAAGGATATACAATTCGCACACTAGGCAGCATCGTGTCATTTAGCACTTCGACGTAGTCCAAACTGGTAGCACGGGAAGTAATGCACACTAATTCACCAGGTCCTGCTGCACTCATCCAGCCCCACATATTTACTGATATTCGACCAGATGAAGTATTGGGAATTACATTTTGCTCTGTCCAACGTGTGTTATTTCTACGCCATAAGTGAAGTCTACCCTTCTGGTTAGACATAAATGATTTCTCATCCGTAAAAACAGTACTCTCCCAATCAAAATCTATATATTCTCTTGCGAAACGTAGCCGTTCCTCTTTGTGGCGCATTGACAAATATGGCTTTCGTGCAGGTTTTCTATGATGCACACCATCTTCATGCAGTGCACGACGAACAGTTGGCAACGACACGTTAAATAACTCCGCGAAATGTCTGGTGGGCATGAAACCATTGCCTTCATATTCGTTTAACATCAGACGTCGCTGAGTTTCGCTGAGAAGCGACGGCCTTCCACACCGCTGACGACTAGCTAGGCTGCCCTCATCACCAAATCTCTGCACCCAACGTTTTACTGTCCTCCACTATAACAAAAGAAAACTAATTAAGTTTATTAGGAATAGATTGAAATTCGATATTTTTCTTATTGTAGGATGACTTTGGCATTCACACAGTAACACTATAATAAAATACTTATTATAACAAATTGAATTTAATTGCGGTGATTTCACTACTAAAATGTATAAATCAATATTGTTACATATATATAAATACAATAGGTATTACTCACACTTAATCCCGTCTCATTAGAAATTTGAGATATATTTTGACCACTATTATGCAAATCAATAATTTTTGCCTTTGTTTCCACATTAATGTTCGCTTGCATTTTTAAAGGTGTAATGTAAGGTAATCACAAGAAGCAGTTATAGTTAGAAAGCACGTCAACTTGTCGTCACAATTCAACTACAACGAATAAGAAACTTGATTGTCTCCCGTCTCATATGGCTTTTTTAATTCACCGTCAACTTACCATTTATGATTTATGGATCTGTGACCGTCAATTATTACTTTAGTTTAGAATAAGAAAACAAACTAGGAAAAAAATTCTATGGATAAAAACATGACATCGCCAACCAAGATTGGAACCTGCGTCCCCTCAGTCGCTATCTATGCATTAATTTCGTAGCGCTTAACCGCTAGACCAACTAGCTACTTGATGAGTTGACGAATTGATCGTTAATATTCCTTTAATACACTTTTGTGTGCATGTGTGCGTATTCCATCTTAAACGACATCGTAAACGTAAGGTCGTAAGTACAATTTGTTCTTTATGCTAATGATTACGGAAACTATGACTGCACTTCTGATTCTTGACTGTACATATTTTGATATTAAATATATACGGTGCTGTAAAATGAAATCCTCACGTCCGAATTTCGACACACACTTGGCCGTTTATTTAGTTATTCGAAATATTAAGCAGGTAACAAATTAATATTTGTTTACAAGTAAAATGATTATTCTTACTCACCAGCTGTTGACCATGTTCATGCATTTGATAAGTAATTGGCTCATTATGTTCGGAAGTAGAAGGTAGAGGCTGTTCTATACCCTTATCACATACGGGAATATTCTGAAATAAATATTTTTATTTATTGATTATTTAACACTTGCCTGTCACAAATCATAAGAAAATACTAAAGGGCAAATTAGTTCTTTAAAAAAAAAACAATTATTTTGTTTATTATCAACGATAATAATAGACATGCGCACACACACCCCCCACACACACAAACACACACACTCACGTGAAAATTATTATTATGACGTGACATCTATCATTTGGGACTGGGACACATAAACAGAAACTGAAAAATGATAGTGGAATTTTTTGTTGTGAACTACATATGGTGCTAGAAAACAACACCCTTCACGTGTTAATTTCGACTCGCACTTAACCTATTTTTTTATGTATTCATATTTTAAGTTAGTAACGAAATATTTAAATTAATATTTGTTAACAAGTAAAATGACTATATTTACTCACCAGCTGTTCGTCATGCATTAGGTAAGTCATTGACTTATTATGTTCGGAAGTAGAAGGTTGAGGCTGTTCTATACCCTGATCACATACGGGAATATTCTGAATAATAATATAATAAACGTTTTTATTAATTAATTATTTAACACTTGTCTGGCGCTAATCAAAAGAAAATACACAAGTGCAAATCAATTCTTTTAACAAATATTTGAAATTAATCAATTGGTTTACTAGCAACGATAATAATAGACATACACACACCAAAATTATGACCCCCTTATCTATCATCTAGGACACATGAACAGAAACTGCTTGTAAGTAAAGCTAAATCATTTATAATTTCTACTTACATGTACAAACAAAGCTGGTATTGAAAACTTATCTAGATAAACTTTATGTTCAGTCTTGCGAAAGCAATGTTCTTCAAAATGTTTGGAACATATACGAGTACATTTGGTCGGCATCCAATTATGTCGCCCAGTAGCCCTCAACCATATATTTTGAAGATCGTCATCTTGCGGAAATCTGAAAAATGTAGATACGAAATTTTATTTTATTATAACGTAATTATTTATTAAGCAGTATAATTTACCCGTAATTTGGGAACTCTTTAAACTTTTATTTACTGGCATCCCTAACATGATTACAATGCGGCTAAATTAAAAAAGCGTTTCTTAATGACTACCAGCTTACAATAAACAACTTTCTTTAATTGGTCGGGTAATATGACAAAACTTGTTTTTTTTTCATTTAATCAATAACTATTTAAATTCTGTTTTAACTGCAAAGATACCGCCTTATTTTACAAACGAATGGATTGATTAAATATTATAGATGTTATTGACGTATATGGGATAACAGGAAAATGGAAAGTACTGTACTTACGTATGAAAGATTATGTTTTCTTGTTTTTTTCGCACTACGGCTTTTGCAGCCCATCACAGAACAATTCACCATTGTATATGCTAAAATCAAGCACTACACAAGCTTATAATAACTAAAGGTTCACTTTCAAAGCGCAATATCTCATATAAAAATGATATTTAGCGAGAACGCTTCACAACTTTGACGTAGTATGTACTCTTTGCATGCCACAAAAAGTTTGTGGCAAACAACTGACAAGGCGAAACTATGAGAAGGACAGAAAAATATAAGTTTCTCTCTGTCATTCTTACAGTTAATCGTATTTGGCTATCTCGTTCGATCTTGGTATTATTATTTGCATGTCAAGTCTATGGGATCCTTGGTCTGAGCATCATAATTTGATTCGGACTGTACTAGTAGGCATACCTACGTAAGTTTATAAAATGAGGTTATGGTGATTCTCATTTAGCGCCGAAAAGTATTCTAGAATTACTAGAACTAGGTAAGTAGGTAGATAGGTACCTATAGGTATAGTTAATTTTTTCGGCTCTAAAAAATGAACTTCAGGCAATTTGAAGATATTAATAAATAGGTACCAACTAACATTTGATATTTAGCATGTTTTTAAACTTATATAGCACAGGTAGAAGTTTTAAAATAACTAAGAAATTATTTCAATAGTAGGTACTTAATAAAATCCCACCTGTTTCGCACAAGACACGTTTAATTGGGTACAATGTCCACGATTCATTTGGGATGGTATTGTTAGTAAGGCATTTGTTAAATTTGCTTGAGGCGATTTTAGTTTTGAAAAATTATAGTCCAACTTTTGATTTGATTTTATCAGTTGGGCCGAGGTGATTACCATAACTTAAATCCCTACAAAATCACCCAACGGTAGGAGTAGCTCTAAGAGGCCCAATGAAGGATTTTATTAGCTGGCCCGATGTTGTTGCAATAACATAAATCCCTACATAAATCACCCGACACCCGATAATTTTTTTCACGAAAGAAGGCAAAAATTGAATTTTTTTCGAGTTATTTTTTTTTATTTATAATGTTTATTATAAAAAGGCACAAAAATAAAAAAATAGATTGATTTTGCTCAATAATGTTTTTTTTTGTTACTTCTTATATTGACCCATTCCATTTTAATACTTATTTACGATTTTGTGTATTTCCTCTATCAATATTAAATGTGCGTTTGCAGCCAAGCAAGGCCTCAAATGAGCTGTGGGTAAAATGTGCTTTACTTAGGTATTTATTCACATTATTATCCTGTGAATGATTACCAAGTTCAAGCAAAAATCAAGGTAAAATCGATTGTGTAAAGAATAAAGGAAGTTAAGTGAGAATATCAGTACTAACGCATGCCTGCAATTGCTTTCTCGGGCACCCCTCTTAAAATTTCTTCTTTAGTAAATGACGATGTATATGCGTCGTAGAGTAGACGCGAACTTGGTTTCACAAACCGTCTCTCAAAATGTATATCGCATACATATATGTGTATTGTTTTAGCAGGAATATCCGCAACCGTCAATGGAGATTTCCTGTTGGGATTAGTGCAGTTTAACCACTTTAAATTTATTCTCATCCGTCTTCGTTATAACGTGTAACGCTTCTTAAATTATATACTAATAATTATTATTAATATGTAAAATACGGGTCACTTACGCATGAAGTCAGCTACAGGCCGACATGTTTTCATAGACTTTATACGTGAGTGACCCGAATTTTACATATTAATAATGTTAATATCTCACGTTAGTTTTTATCAAAAAATAATTATTAAGCGTAATCTTAATTTTTTTTTATGGAACGTGTTGTTACGATTTATTTTAAAAATACAAAAGAATACAATAATTAAAAGAATCAAACATATTTTAAACAAATTAAAAAGTACATTCCACTAGTTTGTACAAGTTTACGATACATTTGTCTTTTGGACTTTACACATTTCTCTAAATTTTCTCTCTTTGCTATATAATGAAGCCGAATTTGTAAATACTTGTCAACTACTAGCATCATCAAATTTATTTGAGGTATAACACCATTAACATGGCTTGCATCGAACTTCAAATATTATCAGAACCAGTACCAATGAAATTTTTCATGACATCTATGACATTTTTTTTGTATATTGAAGTTGATTTCATTTGGGAAACTTTATCTATTTTATGAATTACAGATTCGGCAACCAAACATATTAAATACACATCTTCAGAAACATATGATAATTCACCTCTGACTTTAAAAGTTATAAATTTATGAAACCAACTATACGATTATTTGCAGTTAAATTGGCCATACAATAAATACATTCAATTTGTTTGACAAAGATTTGACAACAAACCGGCAATATATGCAACGATATGATTTTTAAAGTTCGTCATATATGGCACATCCAAGAATTCTGTTATCTCGTCGAAGTCATCTATGACAGTTTCTAGTGCAGTTAAAATTCCGAATCTTCTTCGAAACGTTCATAAGTTGTAGTTCTGTTTATGCATCAAAGCGCTGAGGAGCAGTTTAAAACAGAAACATATTCTAATGGAATACAATTACCTGTATCACTTGTGTTTAGTTCTAGATGACATAACAGTTTTCTGTATACACCTTTAAATTGTTTGGTATTAGGATTATCGTTAAAACCTCCGTGCATCCTTATGGCACCAAATAATAGTTCTATATGATCTTGAGAAAATTTATAAGTTGAAATAAATAGCAATTTTTTGAATGAAACAGATAATAGCGACCATGACACTACGTTCAGACAATCAACTGTTTCCCTTCTTCAGCGTATCGAATTTGCACTTATTAGTTGGCCCAAGCAATATGTGCACAACTAGCAGTGTATAGAGATGTGAATAACGGCTTAAAATTGCCAACGACTTATAACGTTATGCTTATTTAAATAAGCAGCTTTTCTTAATAGCTTAATTGCTTAACAGCTTATGGTAAATTTTTCGTTTAAATAATCAAAGCACTATTTATTATTTATTGTTGCGATTATTTATTTACTAATAAAACGTTTTTAATGAACTTTCCTTCGTACTTTACAGGCTTAGGGCTGTCTGAATATGATTTTATTGGTTTTCCTTGATTTTTCTTAAATTAATTGATCAAATATAAATAACGCATTGCAATTTTGTATTCAGGCGTACTTAAAAGTTCATTGATTTCGTATTATACATTATTTACACCAAATTTACATAACATATATACAAAAAAAGTTAGGCGTTTGAGTTTACAAACATAATTTGTTTTACCTTGGAGGTAGTCAGACGTGTACGTCTTTCGGAAATAATATAACCCGCTCGTGAAAAAGCCCGTTCACAGGGCACAGACGTTACGACGATATTGCTATTGGCAATAAAAATTTTGCTTATTGCGGGAAATAAAGATTTACGCTCCTTCCACCATTTAAATGGGCATTCTGATCGAGGAATGACGTTATCCGACAAGTACAGGTCTAACTCTTCTTTTGACTTTTCTTTAACTGACTTAGGCTCATATGAAGATGCAATTTTTGTATCAAATCGTCCCCACAGCGAAGTCCCGGAAGGTTCAGAAGCAGAGTTTGTAGCAACTGTATTTGCTATCGATGGTCCAGCAGTATTAAGCACGCTTTCAGAATTATAATATTCTTCAACTTTTTCCAATACACTTTCTTTTGCCAGCAACATTGCTGCTTGATCTTCGAAAGCATGTTGTTCAAAGCGTGGATCTAAAAATGTACATAGATATTTCTTTATTTTGTTCAATATCGCCAAATCTTGCAAATAAGCCGTTTCTTAAATTTGCTATCAAATGTTGTACTGGTTCGTAATAGTTTCGTTCTCTGAGACCGTCACAAATAGCGCTCAATCCAGCAGTCAAAACCAGTGCTTTACTAGCAGTAATGTAATTTTCTGCACTCATAATTGGTGTCACGTTTTCGAACGGTTTTAGTACCTCACTTTGTTCGATACATTTCCACTCCTCCATAGGTATAACAGGCATTGTCGTATTTAAGTTTGGAATAGTTGCTCTCAAAGCTTCTTGCAACTCACAAAATCTTTGCAACATTAAGTAAATGGAGTTCCATCGCGTTGGTACTGATAACAAAAGTCCCTTGGGTTGTGCTACATTTTGTGCAGTTGCTTGATATTTCAAAAGCTTTTCTTTTGCAATAGTGCTTCTCTTGAAATGCGCTACGGTTTTTTGAACTTTTGTTATGGTACAAGATATTAAAGGGTCATCCACAGCTGCTTGCACAATTAAGTTTAGCTTGTGCGAATAACACCCATAGTGGGGCCAACCAAGAATGCCGGCTGCAGCTATCATATTAGACGCATTATCTGTCACTAAAAAAATTACTTTGTCACTAACAGCCCAAGTGCTGGCAACCTGTTGGAGTTCAGCAGCAATTCGTTCTCCTGTATGATGACCATCAAACGTTGCGCATTGAACTAATATACTGCATAATTCAAATGTTTCTTTGTCTATAAAATGTCTTGTAATGGCCTATAGCTTTCTAATGTCTTAGATGTCCAACAATCTATTGTGAAGCAAATACTCAGACACCTTCTTCCCATTTCCTGATATTTGGCGAGTCTATTATTATACTCCTCGGATAGCAATGTTGTAGACAATGTCTTTCTATTAGGCAACTGGTAGCTAGGATTTAGCATTGACACAAACTCCTTAAATCCTCTATCTTCGATGATACTAAACGGCTGAAAATCTTGCGTTATTAGTTTCAGTAAACATTTGTCCAGTTTCTTCTTTTCATCTGGACGTAGCTTTTTAGGAAGGTTCGTGGACATAGTCTTCTGGATAGGTTTCGAAGATTGCCTGAACGCGATTACTTGACCAACACCAATAGAAGCATTAGACTGAGAAGCACCAAAAGATTGAACATTACTCCCATCACCACATATTTCAGCGTTATTGTCAGCATTATCAGTACAAGGCCGAGCAACATCACTAGCATGCAAATTTAAAACACCTAGTTGTGAATGTTCTCCTGTAGCAGTAGCATTTATAACATATAGGAACATTTATTAAGCTAAAGATAATCAGTTTTTCAATCGATAGGTGGAGTCTTTACAAAACTTAAAAAAAAACATAGGTATTAAAAAACAGTATTAAACGTTTACAAACTTTATAATAATAATTATTTTAGGATTTGTACCAATAATATTCCGCAGGAGTCCTCCGAGCACCAGATTCCATGGACACCTGTTTTTTTACGTGCCAGATAATCTCAAAAATTTTGTCATTTGTCTACGGCTTTTTTACTGCTCCTACTTGAGAATCGTAAAATTTTCGCAGCTCACTATAATAAATTTCATTAAAACCATTCTTTTTTTGTGAAAACTCCATGGAACACTCCGAATTTGCACTGTTTTCAATAATTTTCTCTATCACCAAATCACTAGCCGACGCCATTTTGCTTGTTTTGATTAGCAGCGCCGCGCGTGGTAACCGAAAAAATGTAACAAAATAAGTTAAAATATTTTATATTATGTAGATATTTATTTATACATACTTATTGATGAAATTCCTGCATAGCGCACTCCCATGGCCTAAACGGATAGTAAATCAGTAGGCCACACAAACACCACACGTTAGAGTTTATAAAGTATATTGTCTCTTGAATATTATTAATGTTTACTTCTATGTGCATTGGGGCTACACCAAAAGAATAAAGGCCACAAAAACACCTGCTTTGGCGGACCATATGCGTTGGTTCTGACCAGGGCCAACCTCGGCATCTAATATTAAGTAAAAGTCCTGTATTTTAAATTGGTACTTGGGTCTACAAACACAACCATCTTCTTGTTAATTATTTTAAATAATGATTCCTTTCCGTAGTTTTATGCAACACAAATAAGAACTTGGACTACAGGCTCTTTAGAAATAGAGTAAGTTGCATGAGTGATGTGATGTGACACAAAAAGTTCAGGGCTAACACATAGAAGGAAGTCAATACTTTTGACAACCAATTAACAATTTTCAATTCGATTCTTACTTTGATTCAAAATAAAGAAATTTTATAACGGACCAATTCTATTAATTTCAATGTTTATATTAGCCTGCATGGCTTAGGAGTGCCTAACACTACTGTCAAATACCACCACTGCTCAAATATAAGTGGTATCTTTGCCCTTAAGGGTCCGCACAAGGCACACTAGCGACGCCAATAAATTTATTCCTAATACTTTACAAATAGAATGAAATTCAAGAATGTAAGTCATATAAGCCTTAGTAAATAACCTGAATTATTTTTGGAATCATTCGTTAAAAACGGCCGTTTTAGGCGGTAATCAGTAGTTCTCTTAGTGATTAATTCTCATAAGATTAAAACATGATTCCAATGAGACTAATAAATACCTGATGATGATTTTATCTATATCTACTTTTAATCGATACTAACAAAAATATTGCAAGTTATTTCAGACCTGCTTATGATACTTATACCCTATTTATACATCTAATTTATACCAGTTCTGGCTACTTATACGCTCACAACTACAATAACCTAACAGATTAGAAAAATTTAACAAAACTGAATCAAAAAAATGCTTTGCTTACCTACTCTTACTCGCTAACAAACATTATTCATATTTGATCTTAAAATACACACACTAAATTATTATTTGATTTTTAAATTATTTAATCTAATTTAATATCAAATATATCCTTAATACATACAATACACAAATTATTAATCTAACTAATAAGTTCGGTTAATATTTTAACATTTCACTACCCGAGGCTATTACCTGGTCGAGTCGCTTTCGCATCGAGTTTGCCATTGTTATTTATTGTGCTCGCACGGAGGGAATCCCATACTTTGTCAACATGTGCGACAAGTGCCTCTTTCCTCCTTTCCCCTTTATGCTCCCACTTATTAAACATTAAAGCCGACATATTCTCACTGGGATTGAGATCTGGCGAACGAGAGGGCCATGGTAGCACCCGCAACTCAGATTGGTTTTGCATCCACTGTTGTTCGAGCCGTTGTGTATCGGTTAGTTGTCTTGCACGAAAACGATTTCCAGCATTTCTTCTACGGGACACACGACCCTCACAGTCAGCAGTAGAGTGTCTTGCAAAACCTCTAAATAGTGCACGGCAGTAGCCCTCTCGGGTAAATATATAAGTTCACCAGGGCCTGCTTCGCTCATTCAGCTTCACATGTTGACGTTACCCTACCTGACTCTGCGTTTAGGATCACATTTTTGGGCTCGTATCTTGTGTTGTTCGCACGCCATAAATATTTTCGAGCATGTTGGCTTGACTTAAAGGTCTTTTCGCCCGAAAATATGACGTGCGACCAATCAAAATTACGGTACTCTCGTGCGAAACTTACTCGAGCCGCTTTATGGGCATCCGTCAATTTTTTTTGCCGGTGGTCTGTGGTTCATAATATCACGTATTGTTTGCGTACAGCAGTTAAATTTCTCCGCAAACACTCTCGTCGGGGTAAATGGATTTTCTGCACACGCTGCCTTGATGTCTGCAACATATTCTTCACGTTGCCGGCTGCTGTGAATCGACGGCCTCTGTAAAGAAAAAAAAATACGATATTAATTAAAATACTTCCTATTGTTAAACTTTTACGATGAGATAATAAAAACAACTATATTAAATCCTAATAATTAATACTATATACATAATTTGAAACAAATTTAACTATTAATATTTTTTAAATTTGCACTTGATCAACTAACACGTATTTTACTAATAAAACTAAGTGGCTAAACAGGTATGCGGCCCACCTTATGTCAAGTGGTTACCCATAACGTTACTTATGACAGACACTCATTGCTGACCTTTTCACAACTTGTTTAAATTATTATTTTTTTATATACCATGTTATTGAAATTGAAATAAATGTGAATGATCATAAGTATAAGGAGGTTCCTAAATAATATTTGAAAACTTTATATAAATTTTGCATTGGGCAAGATGAACTGAACTGTGAAATTATATATTATATATAAATAAATAAATATATAGGGACAAATCACACAAATTGAGCTAGCCCCACAGTAAGTTGTGAACTTGTGTCGTGGGATACTAACTCAACGATACTATATTTTATAACATATACTTATATAGATAAACATCCAAGACCCAGGCCAATTTGAAAAAGATCTTTTCCCATCTTGACCTGGCCGGGGATCGAACCCGGGACCTCCGTGTCGCAGGCTGGCGTGTTAACCACTGCGCCACGGAGCTCGACAATATAATATTTCTATAAAGTATCTATAAAGTATTAAGTTGATATGTTAGGAATACTTACCGAAAGATTAGTTTCTTTATTTATCTGCGTTATATTCAACCCTTGTTTAAAAAGAGTTACAATACGGCTCCTTGCAAGCACAGAAATATTTTTATATTCACTCATAATGATTTATGAATGACTCTTCCTCGTTCAATCTTCGCGTCAAAAAGACAAAATGAGACACTAACGTCCTTGCTTTCGGGATACTAGAAAATCATGTCAATTGTTCAAACTTTTGCTTAATAGTACCGCACACCAGAGCTACGACGTTAACACACTACTATTTGAGAGGTCCGTGCTCTTCCCCGTCCATTCTTATACTAACTTATTTAACAAACAAATCTAATTCCATTTGCTGGGCCACACAGCCCCAGTAAAACATCAAAGCGATAATATTACCACCTTTAAAAATATAAACAATAGCCTAGCCCTAAAACAAAAGCATTCCAAGGCCTTCGGCTGACTGTAGGCCATGCCAAGTAATGCCTTCAAAAGACCGCTCGAGGCATATGGGCTATTGCCATCCGAAAAGGATCGGTCACTTTAGAAAGTTCCCGCGCAGGAGCTTTTATCTTTTCTTTTATTCAATTTAACAATTATTGTGAGAACTACCACGCCTTTTCTAAAACAATGACAATAACAACCGTCTGTTACATCTGGTAAATTCCAGGATGCTACATTCGGCCGTCCTGAACGACATTTGCCCTCAAAAGTGCTTTCTTTTTTTATTGGGCATATACCTGCCTTGCTTGACACACAACTAATAGCAAAAATTTTACATCTTAAAATATTACCAATAAATTCTAGGCTTACATCGAGGATCGAGAATGATATCCTCTCTTACTAAATCCACTATTCTTGCGCCGTATTCCTTCGAAAATCGGTATTTGTACCGGAATGCAGCATTACTTAAATTAAAACGATTCGCCCTCAATCTAAAGCAGTTTGAACTTCGTGCCCGCGGTAATCCAACTTTAAAGTTTTCAGGCTCTTCTAAATCATGCAAATCTATTAAATCTTTTTCATCTTCCATCTTTTTATTTATTATTTTAATGAAATTTTACAAAAATTTTTTTCAACTCAAAGACCCCGGTAAAATTAGTAACAAAACCAACTGTCAATTTAGCCACGTTTGTAGGTTAGTACATAAGTTAAACTAGTGAAATGTTGGTTTAACTTTAGACCTAGGATCATGTATGACTTAAGCGATAAACCTTTTTTATAATACGATTTTCCTTAGTACTTCACTTGAGAACCGACTTAGAGGTGGTTTAATAGTTAGTCCGCTTTTTATAATAAGACGGTAAATGTTCGAACTCAGATAATTTCCGCAAAAAAATAAAAATGCTATTTGTCGCGAGAAGATCTGTAACTTCGTCCATTATAAATTGACAGTCTCAACATTTAGTTTCACAAAAGATTTATTTATCGCCTTATCCAGGGGTTGTATGTAGCTCATGCGTTGTATTGGACGGTAGGCAGTAAAGCGCAATGTTATGTTTTTCCGCTTCTTGTTCAGCTTCATATAACATGTGGGATTTAGCTCCATTAAAAATAGACAAGCATTTACCTGGAACCTTGTGTCTACTCGTAGGTGTTCGATGAACTCGACAAACAGATCATGAGTCATGCTTCCTTTTTTAGCTATTCTGACAAGTGTTCCAGCTGGCAAATTTTCTGTGAAGTCAGGATTATTTCGTTGGCCCTTAAAAATTATCATAGGGGTATAGTGGTTCCGGTAGCACTTATACACATTGCAATAATTAATGTGATTTTTAAAAATTCTGTTAGATGATTATAATTTATAGGATTTGTTTTGATAATTTTATTTTCTAAAACTATTGTACGTCCAATATGGGCAGAACATGGCGGCCTATATGTATATTGTAACAACTTATTTCTTACCTGTGTTCTACAATAAAGTGATTTTGATTTGATTTGATTTAGTCACATTTTCAGCGTGTTCGGGCGCTATTAAATGCACTCTTTTGCTTCCTTTTGCAGCTAAAACAGTGTTCTGATGATGGACAGTAATCCTGCATCCGTTCTCGTCATATTGTAGAGACTTTCAGGGTGGTGGAGTCTATCCAATTCATCATAAAGTTCCCGGACCATTCGACAATGATGTTGGACTATGGGATTGTTCAATTTTTGTGCCCTAGCGGGATTCATGATTAAGGGTTTTTGCTTTGAAATCTAAGGATTTTGTTTGAGAAAAAGTTTGAGCCTGTGTGGACCCGCCATTTCCTTTTTACGCCACTCGGTCCATTCTTTAAGTGCGCCGCCTTTGGCATTGAGCTCGGTGGCGATGGAACGCCAGCGAGACTCCGCAATTTTTTTGCTAAATGCCGGAGAAAAATTGCCGATTCTCAGCTGTGGATCAGCCTCTAGCAAACCCACCAGACGTGCTCTCTGAGCGCTTGATGGATATTGCTTTCGTAACTTTTCCATAGTCAAATTAAAGTTATTGTTATTTTTTAAACAACACAATATGTATGTATTTCGTAACAATTTCAAGAAACCGCGCTAATCGTCTGGCAATTAAGCCGCGTGTCAAACGTTTCTTTACAAGCAACAAATACATAAAAATATACAGAACTGGACTGGCCCTTAGCCAGAGTTATAAATACCTATCCAGGGGATGATGGAAAGGTTCGGGTGCTTGAAGTTATGACTTTAGAAGAGCTGTAATGAAAATATGTGTCTAACCGTTAGAGGGTGAAGACACCAGTTGTGCCTAGTGGTGTCTCTTACCAATCCCAAGATGCCAGCTTCAAAGTTTGCACATCCCACGAAGCTTGTTCTGTTTTGCGTTTGTATTTTTTTTTTATGTCATAGCACGGCAAACGAGCAAACGGGTCACCTGATGGTAAGTGATCACCGCTGCCCATGGACAACTGTAACACGAGGGGTGTGACAATAGCGTTGCCGGCCTTTTATTTTTCCCTCCCAGATGGGAGAGGGGATGGGCCTCCGGCTCTCTCACTCACCGAACGAAGCATAGCAGCGATATAGGTACTACTCATACGTCGATTTTCTGTGAGAGTGTGGTACTTCCCCGGACGAGCCGGCCCATTCATGCTACTAGCAAAAGTGAATTTCGCCGGTAGCGTGGCTCTACCACAACAAAATTTATTAACCATCTGCAAAAAATATTATTATTGTCGTAGGGCTAGGCATAGCAGCTGCCTTTGTGTGTAATTTTGTTACTGATTATTCTATAAGACAGTTTAATCTAGTAAAATAAGGTTAATGTAATAAGTATTTTTATGAAATACAATGAAAGTAATAATGCTAACATTGGTGGTGCGGGAAGATCCAATTCCAAGACCCAATTCGTACTCAGAATGAGTTACTGTAAATGTTTCAGGAACATTTCGTATTGCCAAAACTCAGAAAGCGTTTGGTTTAAACTAGGAGTACACATTTCCCAAAATAAAGAGGCAACCGGTTGTTAATGCTGCAAGTGAATATTATCTAAGTGAATGCTATCTGCAACTATATGATCAAACTTTGTGTTAAGTAATAGAGGTGAAGCTGTGATGTCTGTATGCCCCACGTGGCTGGACTGGATTGCTCGAGGCTCAGGCGGTAACAGCACCTGAAACATGACGTCGGCCCCTGATAATATATGTATGTTACTAGATTCATTAAACCTTTTGTCAGCTAATACTTAAGTAATTATTATTTATAAATAAAATAATTTCTCGATGCTCTCTAGATTGCTATTTTTATGTATGAGCGCATTGAAAAGTCCTATAAATGCATGGTAATCTCTATACTTCCCGTTGAAATTCGGGATGACAACATTCGGTAATTTTATTTTATTTTTTGAAACCTGGCACGATAATGGCTCCTTGGATAGCGATAAAAGGCGTCTAATTTGCGTAAGTGCGTTAAGATACGTACTTTCAACGTCGTGGTCCTCAAGGGCCTTGGGATCCATGGCCACAATGTCCAGACTCAGATCCTCCCATTTATTAAACGATGCTCGGAGGCGCTCTTCCCTAACACGCAACACTTGCTGATCAAATTCAGAGGCGCCTGGATCCATTACAGCGTTGTACATCTTTGTGATGACGCCCTTTACTCCAGCGCACTTGCGGCGTGTTGCCGCTAAGTCAAATGACTCCGCAGGCTCAAAGTCGTCCTTAGACATGATCCCAGATAGATTTTCACTAAAACGCCACTAGGATACTTATAAACTAGGCACTGAATATGTGTAACTGCACTGATAATGGTACGCAACGCAACCACAGTAGCGGAGAACGCAACACTCAAGTAGGAAAGATGGCGGACGTCGGTCGGGTCGGGTCGGGTCGCCGTTAGAGATGTAAATAACGGCTTAAAATTGCCAACGACTTATAACGTTATGCTTATTTAAATAAGCAGCTTTTCTTAATAGCTTAACAGCTTATGGTAAATTTTTCGTTTAAATAATCAAAGCATTATTTATTGTTGCGATTATTTATTTACTAATAAAACGTTTTCAATGAACTTTCCTTCGTACTTTACAGGCTTAGGACTGTCTGAATATGATTTTATTGGTTTTACTTGATTTTTCTTAAATTAATTGATCAAATATAAATAACGCATTGCAATTTTGTATTCAGGCGTACTTAAAAGTTCATTGATTTCGTATTATACATTATTTACACCAAATTTACATTACATATATACAAAAAAAAGTTAGGCGTTTGAATTTAAAAACACAATTTGTTTTACCTTGGAGGTAGTCAGACGTGTACGTCTTTCGGAAATAATATAACCCGCTCGTGAAAAAGCCCGTTCACAGGGCACAGACGTTACGACGATATTGCTATTGGCAATAAAAATTTTGCTTATGGCGGGAAATAAAGATTTACGCTCCTTCCACCATTTAAATGGGCATTCTGATCGAGGAATGACGTTATCCGACAAGTACAGGTCTAACTCTTCTTTTGACTTTTCTTTAATTTGGTAAATAAGAGTAGTTCGTGGAACCTGGTAAGTTTTAGCCGCAAGTTTTTGGCTCATACCATTTTCTAATGTATTGTATATTTAACGAATATAAATGTTATTAAATAAAATACCGATGACAGACGAAATTGCACTGTTTATTTGACAAGCTCAAACTTAAAAAGAATCACTATCATAGAGAATAATACTTGAGTAACCAATCTCTTTTCATAGTCCGAATTCAAACATAACATCTTTTCCCCCTTTAAATAAGGAAACATTATTTAAAAAACTTTGTATAGTCCACCACTGGTCTATTTCTCCGCGGTCTAGAAGTTCTTAAAACATCAGGTTGCAAAGTCTGAGAACCTGACTCTTCATCAACAAGACTTCTTGGAGCTAAATCTGGAGAAGTAACCGTAGGTTCTGATCCTTCAGGACTCTCCGCTAATTCTGGTGTCACTTCAGTTTCCACCAAAACAGAATCCTCCGTTAAAGGATTTTCGGTTGTCATAAACGAAGAAGGATCGGAAACAACGTCAGCCATTCCTGAAGATGTTGTTGGAAGAATGTCATCAAATGCCCAATCGTAGCCAGAATCTTTGTTTTCATTTTCAGTACGTTCGTACAACTGATTGGCATGACGCATTATTTTCTGACCATCGGACAATTCTACTTCAAACATCACTTTACCAATTTTTCGTTTAATAGAACCTTTAGACCAATGGAACTTTGACTTATTTACATAAAGTTTAACCCAAACACTTTCTCCCACAATAAAGTCTTTTCTTTCCACGCCACCATAAGTTTTAATCTGTGAAGACTGATTATGCCTCACGTTAGCCGACAGTGACGATGACAAAGGTGACTTCTCAACAGTAACCAAGTCTAAACGCGAACGTAGTTTATGTCCGAAAACCAGTTGAGCAGGCGATGTTCCAGTAGTACCATTTGTTGAATTACGATAATCAAATAAATATTTTGCTAATCGAATCTGAAAATCTCCAGCCTTATGCTGTTCCAAAAATATACCTCTGATTCCTTTTTTAATAATTTTTACAAAAGACTCTGCTTGACCATTACTAGAGGGATGGTACACTGGAGAATATAAACGCTCAATGCCATTTAAATTACAAAAACTTTGAAACTCTTGCGAAACAAACGAAGTTCCATTGTCACTTACAATAGTACGCGGCATACCAAACCTTGACATGAAGTCGCACAATTTTGTGATAACTGCTTTAGAAGTTGAATTAGAGCTCATGTCATAGCATTCAACCCATTTAGAAAATGCATCAACAATTACTAAATACAATCTATTGTGAAAAGGCCCTAAAAAATCAATATGGATCCTATAAAACGCGGCAGGTGGATGCGGCCACGGAGCAAGTGGTACACGCGGCGGAGAGGGCCTGAGCTGAGCGCAAATTTCACAGGATTTAACTAACTCTTCTAAAACACTATCTATACCTGGAAACCAAAATCTAGATCGAGCTTCCGCTTTCATTTTTACAATTCCAAAATGGGAACTATGAAGCTCTTTCAAAATATTTTTACGCAACGACTCAGGAATTATCGTTTTGTGACCACGCAACAACACTCCATTTTCAAAAGCAATTTCATTTTTACAATAGAAATAAGGTTTTAGGTCACCATCTGTCATTTTCCTAGGCCATCCATTTAACACAAATTCTTTAACTGCATTTAGTACTCTATCTTTAGCAGTCTCACTTTGCAGCTCTTTTAATGTTACGGGCAAACAACCATCCACAACAAAATTTACATAGGCTGTCTCATCCTCAGGACCTTCATTATTGGACTCACTGTCAGCAACCGGTACAGCCCGAGATAAAAAATCTGCAGTATTATTTAAACTTTTGACATATTCAATCTCATAATTATATGCACCTAAAAATAAAGCATATCGCTGTAAGCGGTTCGCCGATACCTCAGGTACACCTTTACGGTTACCAAATATTATTGTAAGAGGCTTGTGGTCTGTTCGTAAAATAAAAGGATCTGACCTGCCATATAAATATTGGTGGAATTTCCTTACCCCAAAAATAATAGCTGTTGCCTCTTTTTGTATTTGAGCATATTTTTTCTCAGCAGATGATAATGACCTAGACGCGTATGAAACAGGTTGCTCTTTACCCGAAACATCAATCTGCGACAAAACAGCACCAAGCCCAAAAGGAGAGGCGTCCACAGTTAAGATTATCTTGGCATTAGGATCAAAATGTGCTAAAAAATTATCTGAAACTAACTGTTCTTTAATATTTCTAAATGCATTCTCATGTTCCTCTAACCACTTCCACTTAACATTTTTTTGTAATAATGAATACAAAGGAGATAAAATGGACGAAGCACTAGGAATAAAACTTCTATAATAGTTAATTAACCCTAAGAATGACTGCAATTCCGACACATTTTTAGGAACCGTCGCCTGTAAAATAGCTTTTACCTTTTCTGGGTTCTTTCTTATACCGTTTTTATCAATAATGTATCCCAGATACGACACTTGATCCCTAAAAAACGAACACTTTTTTTTATTTAAAGTTAAGCCTGCATTCTGTAGCCGATTGAGCACTTCTCTTAACCGACACGAGTGCTGCAATTTATTTTCCCCAGTAATCAAAATGTCATCCAAAAACACTAAAACACCCTGTATGTTACCTACTACTGATTCCATGATCCGCTGAAAAATAGCTGGTGCACTAGATAAACCAAATGTCAATCGAGTATAATTAAACAGCCCTCGCGGAGTATTAATACAAGTAATGCTTTGCGAATCCTCATGGAGACAGCATTGGTTGTACGCCATAGACAAATCTAATGTACTGAATTGCTTACCACCATGTAATTTATTCCTGTCAATTCCTGAGCAGTTGGAAGAGGATACTTTTCAACTTTCAATTGCTTATTTATAGTTACAGAGTAGTCAGCACAAATGCGCACACTGCCATCGCGTTTTAAAACTGGTACTATTGGCGATGCATAATCCGAATATCCCACTGGTTTCAATATACCTGAAGCTACCATGCGATCCAATTCTTTGTTGACTTTTTCTCTTAGTGCAAACGGTACAGAACGTGCTTTAAAAAAAATTGGTTTGCAATCATCTTTCAATGGCAAAATAATCTTATAATTTTGTAAACATCAAAACTGTTTCAGACATTGGCCTACCGTCCCTACAACGAATGTTGTAAAACAACTTACCATCATCGCCTTCGTCATTGTCACCGTTCTGTCCTACAAAGTTCACTTTTTTATTAGGACACATACGTTTCAAATGACCTTTACGATTACACTGCTTACATTTATAACCGGCAAACCGACATTCAGACGCAATATGATTAGTATAACCGCACACGAAACACTTCTGACAAGAACGCTGCCCGGTCGACGACGTAGGCTGCTGAGACATCTTGAGTACTGCTTCCTGAGGTTGTCCGGGTCTCGCTGGAGTCATTGCTGCGCCTATTCGCGCACAGCGCACGCTTTCTGCCACTTCAACGGCTTTGCTCAGCGTCAACTCGGCAATGTCTTGAGCAAACATCTTGTCACGCTCCCGGCCCGGCAACATCCCCATTACAAATTTATCCATTAAACAATCCTCAAGATTTTTGAAACCACAATGTGCAGCCAATCCCCGCAGTCTTGCCGCCCACTGAGCATACGATTCATCCGATTGCTGGGTCGCGGTATAAAATTTGTGCCGCTCCGCAAACCCACAACGTTTGGGCGTGAAATGGTCATCTAATGCTTTGATAATGTCTTCGTAATCAATTTCCGATATGACTTTTGGTAAAACCAAACTACTAGCAAGCTGGTATGTGCTTTCCGAGAGTGCACTTAGGAGTAAAGCCCTTTTCTTTACTCTCTCTTTATCCGACTGCTCATCGATACCAATAGCAATAAACCATTGCTCTATACGACATTTATACGTTTTCCAATCTTGAGAACTATGATCAAAATTAATCACAGTAAAATTAGATGTGGTGGCAAACATGTTTTCGTTTTCCGTTGTCCTCGTCGCCAATTATTGTATATTTAACGAATATAAATGTTATTAAATAAAATACCGATGACAGACGAAATTGCACTGTTTATTTGACAAGCTCAAACTTAAAAAGAATCACTATCATAGAGAATAATACTTGAGTAACCAATCTCTTTTCATAGTCCGAATTCAAACATAACATAATGCCTGTATGGATCTGGATCATATTTCTTTCTTTTTATCTTGTCTCTAGTTTTTTCAGTCTTCTTAGGTCTACTCTGCCGTCCTAAAGCTTAAACGTCGTTAACTACCGAAACCAAGTTTCGAGATACGCGCCAAAATGTGTAAAAAAAGATCAAAGTGGTGCCAATTAATAATTACTAACAATATCACTAAAATAAATATAGGGAAATGTAGGTTTGGTAAAGCACTTTCGAATAGCTATATGTTTAGGCGTAGAAGATAAATAAATAATAAAATATTTCGATTTTGGAGTTAAAGCCTAGCATTTTTTTCAAAATAAGTTTTTATTTACATAGCTATAATATCGTTATGTCACCCTTAAAGACATTTATGCTTTGGATTTATTGAAGTATTTATTTTATTTTACAAAACTTTACAAACTATACTATTGCGTGACTAAAATGTCTTTATAGACTTTAACGACATTAAAGCCTAGGAAATTATCCGGAAAATGCTTTATTAAGTTACATTTAAACGCGTTTATTGTCTTTTAGATACATTATAGTCTAGAAATATAAAAAGTAATTGTTTTTTGGCAACATTTATAACAACTATTCCCAAGCTATAATGTATTTACTTGCAGAAGATGCAATCATAGCGATGGTTTAGTTTGGTATTGTTTTTGTTAGCGTGGCATTTTCCAAAGAAAGTGTCGTTAACTACAAAAATTGAAAATCAAAGTATGAAAGTAGCTGGCATTTATTTTAATAAAACATGAGGTAAATACACTCAGTTAGACTTAGTTAAAAGATTATAAAAAAAGTATCAAAAATAAACATCAATCTACTTAACAGTATTGAGACATGTAGTAAAAACAATCATTGTGTATGACTCATAGAAATAATAAATTGTTAAAACTTAGTATATAAGTTGCACATTAATTATAGAAAATCGTAGTACTTTGTACTCATAAAACAATTACTTATGTGCTTTAATACTAAAGTCTACTACATTATTTTTGTACTTTGTACAATAATACTCGTAGGAACATTAAAAAACAAAAACAATTCTAAAACTTAATAGTCTAGTAACACAACATTTTTCGCTGGTAAATAGACAATAATTTGTACTCGTAATAGAAAAAATTACTTAAAACAATCATAATGTTTTATTATCAAAAATTCAAATTATTCACTTATAGCAGGTATTACAAAATTACGAAATGATACCTGGAGGGCATGATCAGTCCATTATATTGAGCAACTTTCTCCAGGGGACCAACATCAAAACACAAAAAATAAATTTTGATATTCTATAAGAAAAGGTAATTCAAAGTTTCAAAACTGTTATTTCGTAATTCGATGCTAGTCCCCTGCAGAAGGCCGCTCAATATCATGGAATGATCATGCCCTTTAATTATTATTTCGTAATTTTGTAACACTCTGTATATTAAAAGTACCTATTTTTACTCCTTTACATTATATTGTATAATTATTATTTTAGTAAAGGTTTTTATTATTACTATGAAATTCAGCCTTAGTATTTATACATAATTACCATATATTCCTTATATATTATAACATATAATGTAATCTTATTTACTTTAACGTACATAATATAAGTATTATTCACTATATGAGTGAATAATATTTAAATAGATACGTTATATTATGAAATTAAGAAATTCACGTTACATTATTTTAAAAAAACTTAAGACTCGAGAAATCAAATGCCTAATTAGAAAAAATATTTAAGTATTTTTGTACTCACTAAAACAATCTAAGTATCAATAATCAATAACAAACTCTTATTATGACGTTGTATTTATTAAATCTATCAAATCACAGCCCTTATTAGGTAGTTTAGAGTTTTAATTAAGTACTTAGTCTAGAAGTTCTGTTTTTAGTCTTAGAATTAGTCAGTCTTGAAGCCTTGTTGCTAGTGCCACTTGTACTGGCAGTTGCATTTATTGTTACAGGCAATTCTTTCCAGAACAGCTGTTTGTGAACAGGCATAATGCTGGAAATTTTATTTAGAATATCAGCCTTTCTCTCATAGTCTACGCCCTTTGGGGCAGAACGATGTTCGAGTTTCATAATCGATGGGTCTTTTATGAATTTATCATTCATAAAGCGTAATACTGTGAACTGGTCGTTAAAATTATTTTTATATTGAAGGTCGTAACTATTGCGAGAGAAAGTAACCTGGCACATGTCTCTTAAATAGGCTCTAGGGTTAGATGTGTGAATTCGTCTGTCAGAGATATAATTTTCTACATTTATAAAGTCTGTTGGTGCCATAGATTTCACGATTACTTTATTTTGATTGATAGATGCTACCGCCTCTTCAAAGTCGGTGAAGTCATAAAGTTTTCCTTTTTTTTTCATTGAAAGCTCTACCTGATGGTGAACCTGATCACAGCTCATAAATGTATGACCAGGTTCAAAATAGTACAATGTTAAGTTTTTAGCACAAATCATGTCACTGTTTATTATATATACCAGAAACGAGTACAGCAACCAATTTTTATTCTGCGCTGTGCAGTTGTCTAACCATAAATGAATTTGTGTTGCATCCCTGTTGCGCAGTAGGAAATGGAAAAAAGCTGACAATATATCCTCTTGTTTCCTTCCTGCTATACTTTCATTCCAGATCACGGTGAGAGGTTTATATTGATTCGTAATTTTACCAATTGGGGCAAAAGTTTGATTTAATGCTACAAGACGTTTGCAAAATATGATAGATTTGAATGTGTCCATACGAGGCAGCATAATAACCTTTTCCAAATCCGTACTGTAATATATTTCAGCATCGTTTCGCGGTAATTCTTTGTGTTTATTATATAATTCCCTAGCCGTTTTATATTTTTCGTGATGCCGAGCCCAGTCTACACAACTGGAACAATCTGCAACAATCTGACTTTTGGCGTCATGTGATGTTTGTTTTTCATGCAGGTTGTAGGTCTCACACATCTCGCACTCTTCGTGGCCTAACTGAGTAAAACTTATATTCATAGTTTTTAGATGTTGCCTGTATAGTTCGTATGACACTTTTTTGTCAGGAAATTTTGTACAGTAGTGTTGATGCATGGAAACAATATTAATATCACTAGGCAAATAACGACGTAAGGGTGCATGTTCTCTTCTGTAATGATACTCTGTCGGGTTAAAAGATAACACGTGTTGTGTCAGCAGGTCACGGTCATGCATAGGTGTTTTTTGGTGTTGCCCACGTCCGTCTACAGATATATCTTTAATATCATAATGAAGGATCCTGTCGTTTGTTTTTTCATAACCTAATGTTGTTAAAAAAGATATTTTGCAGATCTCAACTCTTGTACCATCCAGTTTTTTTAGTGTAAATAATCTTTTTGGCCTTCTCTTCAACTCAGTAGTAGTTTTTCTTTTTGGTATTGCAATTGACGTGTTTTCTGCAACAAATGCATGCTGTTCACTCCAAGACATCTCCCAGTATTTTTTATTCATAGCCAATTTGTCTTCTTGGCTAATTTTAGTGGAACATTTCTTCATACATTTATCAGTGCATCCTGTTTTGACGCCGTGCTCAAGTTTTCTTTTATTTATTGATTCAAGTTTTCTTTGGGATAATGAAGTGTTATATTTTTTACGTTTTCGTGATGGTTGTGACAATTCAGGATCCAGGACAACCGATGATGATTCTACAGTTTCTGAACTATTAGTAAACGCAGGTGTTTGGGAATCACAATAAAATATTTCAGTAGTGTTTCTACGTTTACGACCAGAAAGTGATGCTGGGTTAACCAATCTTTGAAATAAACCATGAGAATGTCTTCGAATTGGCTTTTTAATTTCAAAATCATGAACAAATTCAGATGATATAATATTTCTAGTTTTCAAAACAGTTTGTGAGTTAGATTTAGATGCCTTTAGCATTTTCTTTTTTCGAGATAATTTTGGCTTATTTTTATTCGTTCTTAAATCAAGAATCTCGTCTTGAGACTCCGATTCATCTGAAGGATAATAGTTTTTATCGCGCGTGGAGTCATCAGAATCAAAATCAAGATGATTATCATTTGGGGAAATTACGTCTTCTTGTATAGTTTCTTTTAAGCTGTAATCAATATTACGGTTGCGAGTAGGAAAATCTCTTGACGGCATTACTTCGTAGCAAATTAAATCAATAACATCATTATGAAAGTTTGGCGAATCTTTACTCATCTCGAAATTAGAACTATTCAATTGCATATCTTGCTCAATATCTTCTTTGTTTCTAAATGTTTCATTCAACTTGGTTATTGTGTTTTCAAGAATAGTCTTGTCTTTAAGGTCAAATGTAGTCTGCGTATTGTTAAATGTATCGAAAAGGCTACTGGTTAACGAATATGACCTGGCATAGATACTATCGATATTCGTTACCTTAGGCTCTGGCAGACTTTGTTGAAGTTGACTCAATTTACCATCTGAGAGAATAACATTCTTCTTAGTTTCTGGAGGGGCTTTGTCTACAGTCATGTTTAAAATAGTTTTTGTTCTTTGTGATATGTTAAAACACCTGTAACAAGAAAATGTATAAAAAAGATATCTTATTATGTAAACTGAATAATTAAATAAATAGTTTTTTTTTTCAAAGAAAAAGAAATTAACGATTACCCTTCCAAAAAATTAAGCTCATGTTACTTGAGGTAACATTAAGATTCTAACGATACCTACCTCACATATCAAAATTGTTTCAGCCATTTATAATAAATAAATGAATTAATATATTCGGAAAAATCACACAGATTGAGCTAGCCCGATGGTAAGTTTGAGACTTGTGTTACAGGATACTAACTCAACGATACTATATTTTATAATAGATATTAGATACATATATAGATAAACATCCAAGACCCAGGCCAATCAGGAAAAGATCATTTTCCATCATGACCTGGCCGGGGATCGAACCCGAGTCCTCCGCGTCGCAGGCAGGCGTGTTGACCGCTGCGCCATGGAGGCCGTCAGTTTAGAAGTTATGGTGGAATAAAAAACCTTACATACAAACATGAAAACACATTACCACTCCTTTTTAGCAGTCATGTTAAAATAAACAGCATTAATCTACCTTTAACCTCACCCACCGTCAACTCTACAAACATATCAAATAATAAATAAGAAAAGCGCGCATACAGCCAACACGTTCAATGTTTTATATTATTTGCCTACACACTCGATTACACTACCCTGAGTTATAATTAATTACATTTCTTATTTAACTGATTTTACGTTATACACAAATATTTACTATATTTTGAAAATGCTTATTATTTTATCATAAAAATAATATTAATACTTACTTTGATATTCTGTCCGTCATTTTGATGATATTGGCGGGAACGCGCGGAGCGCACGCACACGTCCTCCCTCTCCAAACTTTCACAGCGTACTTCCCCTCGCCTCGCCTACCCAGGACGCGTGGGCGCGGATAGAGACAGTTTAGGCATGCATTGCTGGATAAAGTCGATTTAGCTTATGTTTGCAATGTATTTGTATTGACAGTACAAAACTTTAACGTCTTTATTTGGCAATAAAGACGATCTAGCTAGGCAACTTCGTTTAGAGACGTTGAAGCTATGGAAGTTTGCACCATAACCTGAAGAAATACTTACCATAAACGTTAACAAAATAGCATTAAAGACATTAAAGCTTAGAAAAAATCACTAACGACATTAAAGTTATGTAATTCATTAAAAATCGTTTGCAAGTAACAAACACTAACCTTACTTTGAGACAATATAGATTGGCAATGTCGGATAAATACGTTTATTATGGTAATCATACCAATGGGGAATCACTTAAAGACGTTTTGAAATTTTCTAAAACAGAATCTATACCACATAGAAGAAAATTAATTAGATAGATCGATAGAGCTCTTTTTTTAAAGTAAGATGGTATTAAAAACGTAAAATTGGCCAGATGTTGGTTAAAGACGTTTTAGCTTTAGGACGGCAGTACTGCACTTAAGTTTCATTTTAACACTAAAAACAAAAGATTAGAAACATTTATTGACACACCAGACACCATTTATTGACCCCATGTTCATAATTAGTAATTACGTTTTTGACACTCGTGACAAAATTTGGTAGCACACTGTACGGAAACTTTCTTTGACAACTAATCACATTTAAAACTTTGTGTGATGCTGAATTAAGTGTAAAATGATCATTATTAAAACGTATGAGAAAAGCCAATTATTGACATACGTGTCAATAAATTGGGATTTCACACATTGTACACACCAAATATTGACATCCCTTAAATTATTATTTGAAATGTTAGATTCTTCAAAAATAACTGTAGAAATGTACTCTCTAATAAGCTACACGACAAGTAAGCAGTATGCGAAGTGGTCTCTTTGAGAGTAGACTGAATGCGAAATAGACTGTTTGATAAGTAGGCGATTTGCGAAGTAGGAAAACAGAGAAGTAGGTATAAAGAGAAGTTTGCTATTTGCGAAGTAGACCCCTGGCGCCTGATCGCTTTCTTTGTTGTTATTTGTTTTACGAACTACTTCGGTGCCCAATAAGTGGAATCAATTCTTTTAGGTCCTCGGTGGATAGCATTATACAATACAAAGAGGCACCATATACATAAAAAATATATCGATAGATGTGTTAATTAAGTACATTTCTATAAACTACGTTTTTTGTTTTACCATCTTTTGCTAAAACATAAAGATTTTGTGGGTTTGATACACGTGAGCACGCCACATAGAGTTTTTTTAGCAAAAGGCAAAAAAAAAACTGAGAAGCATTTAATATGCGCTACTTGTTTATGTTTGGAGGTGGCATGGGCCGTTTTAATGAAATGTGTTTCGTTTTCTATTTTAATTTTGTTTTTATTTATTTTATTTAAAACTTTGGGGGTTATTAAGGACTGTGAAGCTCCAGTGTCTATTAAGAATCGCCCTCCTAATTCACTTATGTAAATTTAAGGGAGGCGGCTATTATAGTTTTGAATATTGTTCATGAATACTATGTTGTTAGGTGTTTTTCTATTTCCAAGTAAAAATTTTCGTCTAGAGTTTCCTCCGGATAATTTTCCTCGGGGTTTCCCTCGGAGGGTTGTTGTTCCTCCTCCTCGTCATCTAATTCTTGGTAATGAAGCTTATTTTTGTTGGTTTCAAGGTTTTCCGAATTATTAGGTGTCTTAAACTGTTTGTTTTTATTAAATGTGCCCGATTTCTGTTGATTATTTGGTTTATTGACGTAGGTGCGGTTTTTAGGACTGTTAGTTTTATTTTGTTGCAGGCGTCTATTCCTAAGTTTAGCTTCTACCTGCTTGGCTACCGTGATGGCTTGTTCTACATTTTCTACGTGTTTTAATCTGATTAAAATAGCTGTTATCGGGTTGAGTTTATCAAGGAAAGTATCTAATGCCATTTGCTCGTAATATACGCGTTTTCTAGGTTCTAACGAGATTAAAGTACTCATTAATATTCTAATTTTGTCCCCGAAAGCTTCCAAGGAACTGTTATCTCTATTGGTTTGCATTAGTTCCTGTACTAGTTGTAATTCGGTTCGGAATTCGCCGAATTTTCTTTGCAATGCCGCTTTTATGGCAGGCCAGGTTATTGCACCTGGGCATTGTGATAGTGTCTCTACCGCTCTACCAGTTAATTTATTTCTAATCAGACAGGAGACGTATTGGTCGTCCCTGCTATTTATAATTAAGCCTAGTGCTGTTTCGACACTTTCAATGTAGAATGCTAGTGTCCTTTTGTTACCCTCATATGTCGGTAATAGTTTCGCGAATGTGGAAAATCCGCAATCAATGGTTTTTCTTCCACGAAGGACCCCTCACCCTGGTTCTTTTTTTCGCAAGTCATATTAATCCTTTGAATAAAAGTAACCCAAAAGTGCGGGAATTGTCAGAAATATGTTAGAACTTAAGTTCAACACAATGATACCTTCACACTCGTGCACCACAGTGTAACGCAACGTATGAAAAGAAATAGGTTAGGTAGGAAGTTGCTAATTTGGAGGCTTTTGATGTTGCGAGTCTGGGCGTCTTCAGGCTGCTGTCTGCTCCTTCGCTGACTGCTCCCACTGTAGGTTCTTTTCCGCGTCTGGAGATGAGGTTTCTGGATCTTTGTCACACACTCACTACCGAATACGTGCGTGCCGACTGCGTTAGTTATGTGTGGGAATACAGTAACAGTCTTTTTAAAAAGCAGAGAGACTTTACTTTATATTAACACTTAGTTACAATATGTTATAACTATACAATAGACTTAAGTTAATTTTAGCAACGTGCGTGTACACAGCTTGAAGAGCAGACCCGAACTGGCTGTGAGATCCCTCTAGGATTCACATGTCAGTTCGCAGAACAATGGTCATTATTTGGTAATGTTTCCTGATGCGATTACTCGTACCAGGAAGCTACTCATACTTGATCTTAATGTCCTCATTATAATAAGGGCCATTGTTCCTATGTCGAGTTACGGCGACATAACTCATGACGAAATAAATATTTTATGCGTGTATCCCGAATCAGAAATAGACAAAATGGAGTTTGATCTTAAAGTGGCGTGTAGTTTGATTCCAGTTATGGACGCTAAGGAGGACACGACAAAGCGCTTGGTGGATTCAGTTGAGATGTATGCAGACATGATTGATGATAAAAATGGCCTTCGCAACTCCCGCCACGTTACTACAGCAGCCTGAAGGATGCGGTCCAAGCTGCAAAGGATAAAAACATATCTTCATTCCAACTACCATCAGGTAACATCATATGGACATTGCACCCATGTTGATAATAAAGTAATAGAGTTGGCTCTGAAAAACAATATACATACATACTTAAATTGCCCGCACATACATCACATCTTTTGCAACCACTCGACTTAGCTGTATTCAAGTCAGTAAAATCAATTTGGAACAAAAAGCTCGTGGAATGGCAACGTAGAAATATTGGTGTGAAATTGCAGAAACGAGAGTTTTCTGAAACGTTTGCAGATGTTTGGCATAAAACTAAACCAGAAATTATAAAAAAGCTGGTATATTTCCATATACTGCAAATGTAATCCCAGTTGATAAATTTGAGCCGGCAGCTTATAAATGATGGTTACAGCATGTTGAAGCAAAAAATTCATCCAATTTTCAAATCCATGACTTTGAAATTCTTCAATAGTTATGTTTAAATGCGATTAATCAGAGAGACCTCCGTGGCGCAGAGGTCATCACGCCTGCCTGCGACACGGATGGTCCCGGGTCTGATCCCCGGTCAGATCAAGATGGAAAACGATCTTTTTCAGATTGACCTGGGTCTTGGATGTTTATCTATACATGTATTTGTTTGTTGTAAAATATAGTATCGTTGAGTTAGTATCCCACAACACAAGTGTTACATAAGAACTTGCTTTGGGGCTAGCTCAATCTGTGTGATTTGTCCGTATATATTTATTTATTTATTAGTTTACACCACTCCTCTCTCCGAAATGATTTCCGATTCTACCGTGACTGATTTTGCTACTTCTGGAACTCTATCTTCTTTAGGAGCTGACATTTACACAATAATAGAAAACTGAATGTAGATTTATAAAACTTATATATTCGCCTATTTCATTGACCGCCATACGACTAAATAAATTTATACTTACAATATCTGAAGATAATTCTCAGCAAGTCACACCTGCTTCGGAAGCCGCCTTTCCACAGTCCAGTCGAGAGATTTTAATTTCCTTTCCTAAAATAACTTCTTTCCCTGTATTCATCCCTCGACTATAAATCACCTTCGAAATACAAAAAAAGGAGACTGCTGATCATGATTATGTTTCTGCGAATATTTCTTCTGATAATGAATTTAATTCTACTCCCGTAACCAAGCCTGCTCCAAATGTTAAAATAATCTCTTGTGTTTCCATCGAAACTTCCGTTCAAACATCCGCTTACATTTATAACTTTGAAAACCTATTAACTATGGCTTTGTCATTATTGTGTAATTTTGAAGCTTCTGAATAAGAAATACAGCTTTCCGCCATTATTATTTTAATGTTAATCTGCCATTGTTTTCTTATATTCTGGACATTTGGTAGCATAGTGGTCACCCGTGCATATGCAGCAATGAGCAGAGTCTGCATCAATATTGCAGCCACTATGCTCCATACCACACTTGAAGCAGCGTGGCTTGCGTCTGCATAGGATCTTGGTGTGCCCATATCGGCTACATTGGTAACATTGTACTGTGGAAAAAATGTATAGGTTCACATTTACAGCATTGAAGCAGTTGAAAATGCGTTTAGGTAAAATTTGGCCATCAAAAGTAAGTATGCAACGGACTGTGATGGGTTCCAAGAGGTCTGACCGCTGCTGTTTGTTTTATAATTCAAACGTCTTGCTTTAATTATTGGTCCGCAGCCAATTGGCACTATTCGGCACTGAGCAATTAGCCACTATCTCATCAGGGGTCCACTCAGTTGGCACTCCCCTGACCAAACCCATACGAGTAACATTATTCCTAGGGATAAATGCTTCAAGATTATGTTGGCCTAAGCTTGGGTGTGAAATGAAGAAGTTGGCAACATCGGGCTTTGTAAAAGAAATGGTGATACGATTTCGACCAAAACGCTTCATTTTACCATTAACAATATCCTTAAAACTATGGTTTATAAGGAAATTGCCAAAACTCTGAATTTTTTGGACACACATTTCACTCTATTAGTAAAAAGCATGAGGCAAGCATGGGACAAGTAAGCGTCGGGAAAACTCTTCGTGGTTTTGTTCAAACGTCTGAACAGATTGAGCAGAGCGTCACAATTGACAGAAGTAGGAGAATGGAACTAAAACTAGCCATGTTCTTTGCAAAACATAATATTTCATTTAACACTGCCGAATATTTAGGTAAGGTACTAAAAGATTGCTTGCCTGAATCTGAGGTCATACAAAAAATGACAATAAATAAAAAAAAGTTACAAACATACTTACGAAAGTAATAGGCCCTGATATAAAGCTGGCTCTAGCAAACACGTTGTCGAGTCCTACTCACCCAGCTCTAGTTTAGAGTAGGCCCAACATGAATATGATGAAGGTGTGGGTGTATTAAGTGCTCAGCGGAGAGAGAGAGCTCAGGGCGAAAGATCACAACACAACACAGGTTTATATTATATTATGCTTCACACATAGTTTACACTGTACCGGACAGTTTGGTCTCGGTACAAGTAGATGTCAGATGTCAGGTGGTCACGGTATGTTCGGGATGTTGAAGGCAGATGTCAAGGATGTCAGTATTAAAACCCAACCGATACCACGGAATGCGTTTATTGCACTAGTAATACAAAGTCACATAATACAATAGGCAGTATGTAGGTTACACGCGCCGGCCCGCGTGACGTCAAAGTGTCAAAGACCTGCAGTACCTAATACTGTACGCTAGCTCGTACATATTTCCAACCACAAAAGCAAAGGAAAACTTATCTAAAAACTTAAATATTTCATTCTTAAATAATATGACACACGTAAAATTATAAACAATGTACAGGAATAGCAAAATAAAGTATAAAAAATATAAAATTGCAATTAAACCGTTAGCAAAATAAGTAGGTAAATAATTACGTACATAAATTCAAGTCATTTGCACTAGCATTTAAATTAAAATGAATTTTTCATACACTGTTACTATTTTAAAATACAATATGGTAGGCGAGAGCCTGTACAAGGGTCGAGTGAGCACGACCAAACTTAGAAAAGGAATCGAATGGAATGACGGACTGATGACGAAGGACTGAGAATATGATTTGAATGTGGAATTTGGAATTTAAAGTATGTGTGTTGAGTGACTTGAATTGCGGAGCGGAGACCGCGGAGACAATTTTAATTTAGCATGAAATAAATGTCAAATATCAGTGTCAGTGTCCTGTCATTTGAATAACAAAACGGTTAAAGATTCAAAGTATCAAAACGTTTATTCAGAAAATAGGCCCTTGCAGGCACTTTTTCACGTCAAATCACATTTAAAATTATCTTATTAAGTATTATGCATTTACTCATTATTGTTCAAAAGCTACAGACTACTAGCATTTCGGAACCGACCACTGCAGAGAAGAAATGCCGAAAGAAACTCTTTTCAACAGTATAGGTCGCCTACTCGCCTGAAGGTATAGATAGGTATAGAAGGTATAGGTACGCCTTGTATGATTAATGATTATATTATATTTCTTTCTTTTTTACTTTTCTTTTTTTTCATCTGTTTTCATTTTACAATATTATTATACATTCATTATTTTTGGAACATGTTTATGTTTACGATCGAGTGAGCAAATCACAAAAACAACAGAACATGAAGTAGTCTCAAAGAGTCCGACCAGACCAGTCCCCACTGGCAGCACCCGTTCACGAGTTGACGTATGGGTCAGCCATCGTTAAACTCAACCATATTAGAGGCAACTCAACGACCCGACACTTAACGCCACCACCAGTTTGAACATTTTAGTGAGCATGACTACTCAGCCTCTAAGACATTGTCAAAACAGAAATATGACCCTGATCTACAGTTGTCGATCGCAAAAATTTACATATTTTATGTTATGTTTTATTATTTCAATTTTACGTAAAACTGCTTGTTGTCGTATCGTACCTGCCTATAATTTGAGTTAAAATTAATGAAAAAAGAAAACGCAGCCCGAATTGGCTTCCTGGCGAGAAAATACTTTTGTTGGACCTGGAGGAAAAACATTTTAGCGTAATTGAAAATAATTTTTTTACGATACCCACGGGAAGAGATGGGGTGCTAGTATTCTAAGCCACACGGCATATTGACTTACTTATTTTTAATTTATAATGATGTTTATTTTATTCTGCATAAAAATATGTTTACTTAAAGTTACAGAAATATATTTTTTTCAGAATGACGTTTTTGGTAGTAGAAACGATTGAAAACGGTTCCAAAAAACTATCAATTTGCCCAGAAGGATGGGTGGATAACGGAATTGTAAGTTGGCCTACTAAGAAGACTTCTAAAAATGTACAATGGAACAACTAATCCCAAAAGAAAGTTGGCTGAAAATGGGATAATAATTATAATAATATATAATTAACAGAAAATTAGATAGTTATGAGGCTGCTGATGCTGAATTAAATACCATGCTTGATTTGCCTGATACTGAAAATGAAGGGTACGTTAATGTAAGACGGCCTTGCCCTGTCTCGTGCTACTTCGAAACAAAATTTGTTTGTTTTTACACATGATCAGGCTACTAATGTCGTCTACAAAGAAATATTCTAATTTTTTGTTTAAAATAAAACATTCTCAGACTTAAATATTTTCTGTTTTGCATGCCTCATAAATAATTGATCTTCAAAAAGTAATCTGAATTAATATTATGTATAACGCAAAAAGATGATTGTTTTTTTTTTTTATTACAATTTAACTTAAAAACTTCTCAACAAATACACCGAAAGCTACATCTCCTCGGAGTAGCATAGGCTATTTTATTTTTTCTGTAAAGAACCCGTGCGAAGCTAGGACGGGTTGCTAGAAATAAGATATTTTAAAAACATATTGTTACTTGATAAGTTTTTGATGTCCATAACCGGTTTTATTTTTTAGCAAAATGCCTTTTAAAATAGTGGAGAGCTCAGAAAATGGTTAATAGGCGGGTCTACACAGAGCGAGCAGCCTCGCGAGGCATTTGCCGCGCGAAGCAGCTCGCTCTGTGTGGACGTGCCTCGGCCGAGGCAAACGCGCGCGCTGCCGCGGGCGAGCGTCCGTGCGCCCGAGCCATCCAGTGTCGGCTTTTTGTTTTGCTCAAAGGCGCCTCAGTCGTTTGCCGCGCGCACTCTGGACGCTCGCGTATATTGTTTCATGCCTCGCTCGAGTATAATAAGAGTAAAATATGAATAAAGATCAGTGTTTAAAATTAATATCTCTCTATGGTGTAAACACCTGGCTATGGAATGCAAGTGATCCTAATTATACAAATAGGGGACTTAGGGAAGATGCCTGGTTAAATATTAGCCGCGAGATGAATGTACCGGTTCCTGATTTAAAAAAGAAAATGGAGTCATTAATGGGATCCTTCCGGCGGGAAAAATCACGAGAAAAGAAAAGTCGTTTAACAGGATCAGGTAAGATATATATTTATTAATTGCTTTCACAGTTACTACTAAGAACTATTTATCTATTATAAAAACTTGTAACTTATTTTCCAGGTCGTGATGAGGTTTACAGATCTAGCTGGTTTGCATATAATGCCTTTGCATTTATGTCTGATAGGAACGAGCCAGGTACCACGCGGGATACTATGGAGAATGTAAGTACATAATATAGTTTTTATTGATAGTCATCTTGCCATGAGACAGTTCCATTTGTAATAAAATGTCTTGCTAGGTGGTCACGTATCTCTTTAGCATTATTTCCTCCACGTCGTGGTATTTGTTGAATTGGTAATAATGATGTTGGTTCTGATTCATTTCGCCAACTTCCTTCTACGATTTCCCCATCATTTCCCACCGCATCAAAAAAGCCGGGAGCTGAAAAGCTATTAGAAGGTGTTCTCCGTAAATAGTTGTACAAATGTATTGATGCTAAGACTACTTTTGTTGCTTGTTCGGGTTCTAATAAAATTGGTTTACGCAAAACTCTATAAACAGAACTTAACACTCCGAAAGCATTTTCTACAACTCTTCGTGCTCTGGAGAGTCTATAATTAAAAATTCTTTCCTTTGAACCTCTTTCTGGATTACCCTCGTATGGTCTCATGGTGTATTCATTTAGCTGAAAAGCTTTGTCACCTAATATATAAAATGGTACTTTGGGATAGTACGGTAATTGCAAAATTGTGGGTGATGGGATGTTAAGTTCTCTTTTCTCAAACTTTTGGTATAATTTTGTATTTTTAAATACACCTCCATCAGAAATCCGTCCTTTACTCCCAACGTTTACATATAAAAACTTGTAATTATCATCTACTAAGGCAAACAAAACTATACTTGAAAAAGATTTATAATTATCGTAGTCATTGCCACTGTTTATGGGTGACTGCAAAACAACATGCTTCCCATCCATCGCTCCCACAGCATGTGGGAAATTCCATTTATTTAGGAAACCGTTTGAAATTGCAACCCATTCTTGTTCTGTACCTGGTACCTAAAACAGATGTAAAAAAGTATGTATTATTTTACAGAATGAAACCGATACTAACGATGAAACAGTAAGAGCAACTCAAATCGCTCAAGACCCTTCACTTGACAATGACAACATTCAAGTTATGGAAAATCAGCAACAACAAGATGGCGCCAATAACACACAATCTAGAGTTGGAACACAAGACCAGAGATCCAGAAAACGAAGCAAAAGAAGACCAGCGAAAGACACAGACGATTTATCGGACGAAACTCTTTCTGAAGCTTTCAGGATTCTCCAGCAATGCACAGAACCACAGCCAACCCCACCGCCTTGTGACTCATACTCGGCATTTGGACAATACATAGCCAACGAATTGAGAAAATATGATCCAGTAACTCTGGCGCACGTAAAAAAAGATATATGCGGAATAATATTTCAAGCCGACACAGGAGCTTATCAACAATATGGCTATTATACACAAAGCTATGCTGGGTCTACGCAACGTCCAAGCACTCATGCTTCATCTTATAACGATCCGACGTCCCCCTCACCACTAACTCCTCAACCATCTATTTCCACCGTTCCAATAACTTCTCCAATTCAATCAGAGATTCCACCTCTCCCTTCCCCTCCGATGATTTCTCAAAATTCATCAGACATTCCTACTCCCCCTTCCCCTCCGATGGCTTTTCAAAATCTATCAGACATTCCTCCTCTCCCACGGCTTCCTGCCTCCTAATTATGCTAAAACGTAATACGAACCACTAATTAAAATTAATTTCATCTTTCTTTCTTTTTATAGTTATTTTAAAGTTCTATTAAAATGATTGGACTAAATTGACAAGATTGGTTTTTTTTACTCACTTTTACATGATCCTTTAAATGTTCGATGATGGCATCGCAAACTTCAGGAACAATCTTCGAAATAGATTGTTTGGAAATGCGAAAGAGATACTGCAAACTGGTATAAGAATCTCCTGTCGCTAAGAACCGTAATGTCAAAAGTATCCTTTCTCTCACGGTTATCGCTCGACGCCAGTTCGTATCATTTCTTCGAAGTCTGCTTTGTAATTCTGAACACAATAGATCCAACTCCTCTGTAGTAATGCGTGCAAAATTTTTTTCCACTCCATCATTTATCAATTCTTGGTACAGTTCGTTCCCATTATATAATAATCTGTTTTTGTATAAAGTCTGGATCCAATATCGTCTTCGTTTAAGTTTTTGTTGTCTTCTCTTTTTTATAATCCTATTTATAAGGATAAAAGCAACAGCTGCCACCGCAACACGTACGTCTGGTGCCATGATGCCTTAATTCTCAACTGAACGAACGAACATGGCTCGGGCTTGCCGCGCGCGGCAGCCTCGCGATGATACCGAGGCTGCCGCGCTCGTTTGGGGATAGTAGATAGCGGCAAATGCCTCGCGAGGCTGCTCGCTCTGTGTGGACCCGCCTATTGACTGTGCTAGCACATTGGGAACAACTTGGAACATTACATTACCACAAAAGAATGAGGCTATTTTGATTAAGGCTGAGGATTCTATACCAGAAATAAAATGGAAATCGATGCTATATGCCGCATCCTGAAGCGAAATAATATTCCTTAAGTCATGACATGCCCAACACTAGGCGTCGATTAGCCGACTGGTTCAAACGGCACATCACTAGTGCGCGGGAAACAAGGATGGTGGCGCCACTGCGCCAGAGAGCAAATTTTCACGGGACGACGCGGGCGCTTACTACGCGGTCATACATTTTTTTTTCGAAAAAGCTTGTAATTCATTATTTTATCTTCCATAATAAACGTCGTATACAATACAACACAGTAGATATTTTCACTGCGGGCACCGCCTCCATCAAGATTCCTAACAAGATTCGAGCCGGATGTCAGCTCGTTCCTCAACCAAGCAGCAGCGTCAGGACGGCGGCCATTTCGCGTCAGGCGTCGTGTAGGACTTGGAGGGAAAAGGCCAAGACATATCTGCAGGAATATCGAGGATCTTGCAGTGAAAACCACGAAAAGGGAGGTAACCCCAGCTGGTGACGTACGTATCGTTTAGATCGTTTCATAAAACGGCGCAGGTCCCAATTTCTTACGATATTTCTTATTAGTGAATCGCCCAAAGTGGCTTCAATTCATCTTCAAGTACATTTTTTCACCATTATTTCCAAAAATATGTCATTGCAATTGTAAAAAACTGTAAAATAACCCTACTTTTGGTCATTTTCCCCATCAGTACTTCAGATCCATATTTCCACATATTTTCGAGGTCTGGAGCTAGGAATTGGCTTTATCTGTACTCATTTGCACTTGTCTATCCTTCACATTTATTTAATGCTTTGTTTTTTTGTCGAAATTCATAGAATTTCGGTGAACGGCGCCTGCGTACATATGTGACTTTGGTGTGGCTCGACACGCTTCGCTTGCCCCGCTTCAGTTTGGCAACAATGACTGATTTGACCTTTTGAACCTTCTAAGCCAATAGCAAACTTATGATAATTAGAAGCAGGCCATTTTTAACTTGTGTAACCTAAACGGCAGATACAAAAGAATTTGAAATGCGAGGTGTCGTTGGATACGTACTCGTAGGTAGGTAAGGGACATCTTTTTCTCTGGAGTGTCATTTGTACTGAATATGAAGGTACTAAATAAAAGTTATTGGTCATATTATTAATACGACCGTAGTAAGCTCAAGTTTGGCGTGCGACAGTGATACTGCGTTCCATGTACCACAGTTACATGTTAAATCTAACCACTTGGTTTCAGTAAGATCTTTTGTTCGAATAAGTTTATCCGATAGTAGGAGTGGACTAAAACTTTACTAACTTACATATTTAGGCCTGCCACAACGCTATTTGAGTTGCAGATTTTAAACCAGTATATACATATTTTTACTATAGGTAGGTACATATTGTCGAAACAGTAATGCTCCGTTCTATGTACCATAGGTAATTACTTGTTAATCTTACCGTTGTGATTTGTTCAAATAGGTAAGTTTCTAAAAGTTTTCAAATAAAGAGACTGATTTGGAGTGGACAAAAAACTCAACTAACAAACATAATTTGACAGACTCTGAAGAGTTGCATACGGTTGAGGCTTAGACGGTATAAACTTTTCCTATACCTACTTCTGTATAACATTTTTACATGTAACTGGGAAATAAAAAAAATTACACTATACAACTTTAACATTTGTACTTTCGAGTACTTCATTATTTATTATTATTGAACATTTCAGATAATAATATTGACATATCATGTCTTGATGGCTTGGGAGAAGAAGAACTTAAAATTTTAATATTAAAAACCAGACTAAGAGACTGCATCAAATTCAAAATGGGCTATAAAAATTATAAGAGTGATATAGAAACAGTGCAATTAGTAAGTACCTAATCCATAAGATAATATTTTCAATGGGTATTAGGTAATAGGTACATTGGTACCTTATTATCCTAACAGATATTGACATACTTTATCATATATATATAAACACGAACATTATTTTCTGTATCAACTGTTATTACCTATTTTGTTTATGAAACGATTAATGTTATTTTCAGAATTAAATCTCCAGCTTAATTGGTGTAAGGGAAGCAACTGAATCACATCATCTTCATGATCAATTTTGTGTTTCAGAATTTGACAGTTCTGCACCATTCTTAAGGGGAAAGTGTACCCACATTAAATAAAGGCGTGGACCCTGGATGGTATACAAATGCTGCTAAAAAATTTGCAAAAACATACAACGTTCAGTCAGTTTGGATGCGGCATTTCAATCAGGACCTCAGATCACATCAAACAAGGGAGATTTGTCATAGTGGCCCGGCACTGGCGAACGCCTCTGGCTAAACTTTGGCTTGATACAGATTTCCGCCTTCAGTCGACAGTAACTACGCGTTCGCGTCACGTCTCTCGATTTTTGCGAAAATGCCGAGTTTTTCAGTGGTTGTTTGTAAAAATACAAGCACTAAAGTGAACTACGTGAAAGATGGAATCTCATTTCATGTGTAAGTATTACAATATATACCTACATATTTCTTCTTGAAAACCGAAAAAATAGAAATTAATTATTATTTAAATGAAATGACGTGACAATTCATTCATTCGTAGTAATACAATACATTGCTTGCTAAATAAGAATCAATAAATGAATCGGTCCGCTCGATGGCGTAATGGATCCGTGCGTCATCGAGAGTCCCAAATTCGCAATGTATGACAGTCGCGTAGTACCGCCACTGTCACCGGCCGTTAAATAGTGATGTAGCCTAACGAGTTCTCTGTCGTAACTATAAAACAATTTATCGACAGTGCTTAGCGTGTGTATTATAGCGTTGTGTCAGCTAAACAAAGCGTGAAAATAAGGTTAGGTCTTCAACCAAGCAATACCAAAGTTATATACTCATAAAAGAAACCGTTTTCAACCGAGCATTAAACGTAAACAATGATCGAAAACTTTTCCATACAAAGTAAAATTAATTTTGCTCTTTTCTATACTTTTTTAAACATACAGAAGGTATCAAATTACGTCTTTTTAGGGTTCCGTAGTAAACTAGGAACCCTTATAGTTTCGCCATGTCTGTCTGTCTGTCTGTCTGTCCGTCTGTCTGTCTGTCCGCAGTTTTACTCAGAGACTATAAGTACTAGAAAGCTGTGATTTGGTATGGGTGTGTTTGTTAATAATGGCAAAAAAGTGGTAGAAAAAAAAATTTGAAAAAAATTTTTTTTTTACGGTAGCTCCCATACAAGTAAAGAGGGAGTAATATTTTTTTTCTATACAAACCCATCGTGCTGTGTATTGTTAAATAGGTTGAGAACACCATTTTTCGATTTAGAGAACCGTGTCCGAAATATTTGGTTTTAAGTGCAAATTTGTAAAAGTGTGTCCCCCCTCTAACTACTAAACGGTTATATAAGGATACGTGAAAAAAATTACAGCAGTAGTATATATACTGAATTTGAAAGGAAAACTATTAGAGCTGAGTACTAAGTACAAACTAAAAAGTTATAGGCAACCAACTTAAAAAATATTTTCGAAAATGTAAAATTTCATACAATTTTCATTGGTCGTTAAACTGTGAGGTGCGAGTGGGAACAGTGTGAACTTAAAGTTGTCATTCGCAACTCCGGAACCCTACAATGCGCGTGGCCCGACACGCACTTGGCCGGTTTTTTTTTTATTAATAGACAGAGCCCAATGTCACAATAGAAAATATTACAAATGTTACATGCTTTTTTAGACAAATGCAGTGTGATATACATTCAAAATGATTTTTACATCCTATACGGGCCAGGCAGAGTCACACTTAGTTCCTTTTTGTATTTTACATGATTTTATTAGCTTTTTTAGACACCTTCACATTTAGCAATTTTTATATTTCTATGACAAACACTCATTTAGTTTCAAGTCTTTATCTGCACTTATGTATGTATGTAATGTATACAATTTGTATACATTACATACATACATAAGTGCATAATACAAATGTATTGTTTTTACCCGACTGCCAAGGAAGTGTTACGGTCTTGACACGTATTCCCGCTTGTATGTACGGTTGTCAATTAATTTATCACCTACATTTATACACTTCGTATAATTGTGCTTTAAATTATAATCGCACATCGGTTTTTCTTTTATTTTAATTGGCTTTGTCTTAAATTATAGGTACCCAAAGGATCCAAAAATTAAAGAAAAATGGATAAATGCTACAGGCAGAGGTCCTAACTGGTTTCCAACGAAAAATAGTACAATATGCTCGGTTCATTTTGAGCCAAGGTGTGTGCAACCACTTAAAAAAGTTCGTCGGTTGTTTGAGTGGTCGGTTCCAACATTAAAATTGTATACCAAATTGATGGTAGGATCAGAATCATGATTATTTTATTTTCTTTTTTAGTTTAACGGTACATAGCCTACTAGATTAAATATATATTTTATTGTCTACAGAATTATATGGAACCTTCAACATCCAAAATGAACGTTGATTCTGAATTAAATATTTCAGACCCGCAAATTGAAACTAATTTACAATGGTCTTTTGAGAAAAGTAATGCTTTGGTAAGGAAGTTAAATAATTAACTTGGTTTAAAATATTTATATTCATTTTCAGTTATTAATAATACTTTACGTCGTTGACAATACGACACTGACGGTACAAAGCTAACTAAATTAATAATGTATTTTATTGTTGCCAGAATTATATGGAACCCTCAACATCCAAAATGAGCGTTGATTCTGAATTGGATATTTCTAGTCCGCAAATTGAAATTGATTTACAAAAGACTTGTGAGCAAAGTTATATTTTGGTAAGTATAAGGATAGTTATTTGACTTGGCTTAAAATATTTGTATCCTTTTTTATTTTTTAATACTACTTTGACTGCAAGAAATACTGAGAACAGTTGATAATACGATACACTCATATGCTTACAAACATAATAATTTGTTACAGGAGCCTTCAGAAGATCCTGATAAAAATTTAATCAATGAAACCCCTCGTAAGCGCAAATTGCGTCGTTTAATTTCCAAACAAGAAGATTGTATAAAAAAACAAAATTCACAAATTAAAAGACTTCAAAAAAATACAAGTAGATATCGGAAAAAAATTGCAAATTTTAAAACTATATTGGATAACTTAAAAGAAAAAAATTCATTGGAGGTGACCACGTTACTCTACTAGAAAATATTGGTGTGAAGGATCTCATGCATCGGTATGAGGAAAATGTTTCATTAGGTAAAACCACTAAAAAGAAGTATTCTCCTGCCCTAAGAACTTTTGCGTGTACTCTACACTTCTATTCGCCGAAGGCTTATGCATATGTTAGGAAAACATTTCATACACTTCTGCCTCATGTTCGAACTATAAAAAAATTGTACCAGTCCGTTGATGCTCAGCCTGGTTTCATGCAGGAATCTTTAAAAGCAATCAAACTTAAAGTCGCCGTGACTAAACACAAATTGTTATGTAATTTAGTAATAGACGAAATGGCAATCAAACAGCGTGTCGAGTGGGACGGAAGACAAATGCATGGATATGTCGATATATCTAATTCAGCAAAACATGGCGATTGATTACCTGAAGCCAAAGAAGTGCTCGTATTTTTAGTCACTGCTATCAATGGGGCATGGAAAATACCAGTGGGTTATTTTCTTGTTGATGGTGTGACAGGCGAACAGCGGTCTAATCTTGTCAGACAGTGTTTAGAATTACTAGAAGATACGGGCGTTCTAATAACATCGATGACCTTTGACGGCTGTCCAGCCAACCTCACCATGGCTAAGGAACTTGGGTGTTCTTTTAATACAGATCAATTAAAAACTCATTTTGAACACCCCATTACCCGTCAGCCTGTTTATGTATTCTTAGACCCCTGTCATATGCTTAAATTATTAAAAAATGCATTTGAAGCTTATGATTGTTTTTTAGATAACGATACAAATACGTACATAAAATGGAGTCACCTGAAAAATCTTAATAATCTGCAGGAAAAAGAAAAAATGCATTTAGCGAACAAATTAAGAAAAGGCCACATTTATTTCAAAAACCAAAAAATGAAGGTACGCTTGGCGTCGCAGTTATTTAGAAACAGTGTAGCAGATGCACTGAGATTTTGCTCAAAGCTGCAAATATCTGGATTTTGTGATGTAGAAGGTACTGTTAAATTTTTAAAAACGGTTAATGATTTGTTTGATGTTTTAAATTCAAGGGATATGGCACAACTTCATTTTAAAAAACCTATTTGCCCAGGAAATAAAGAAAAGACATTTCACCTTTTAGAAATGGCAAAGCAGTACCTCTATCTTTAAAGCTTTTAGATAGCACAAAAGCTATCGATTCAGGAAGAAAAACAGGTTTTATAGGGTTCTTAGTTTGCATAGAAAGCCTCAAAGCATTGTATACCCAACTTGTTGAAAACGAGCAAAAACTGCAGTACATACCCGTTTATAAGATAAGCCAAGATCATTTGGAGCTTATGTTCCGGCATATTAGATCTCACGGTGGATGCAACACAAATCCAACAGCTAGGCAGTTTCAAGCGATATATAAGAAGCTGTTAGTAAAGTCTGAGCTCAGAGATATAGACTACGGAAACTACATCTCTTGAACAAGTTTCTTTTTTAACATGCTCGTCTGCTATTAAAAATATTAATTTAACAATTGAACCATACAAGATAGATGATAGCAATGACGAAGATGAGATGACTTTGCTATATGATCAATCCGTATTTGATGAAGAAATTAGTACACTGGTACATGATATTCAGACTCTACTCAGGTAGTGACATACATTGCAGGATTCGTAGTTCATGGTTTGCTAAAATCAATTAAATGTAACACATGCTGTAGTGGATTGATTGCGGACGCGGTTGATGATAATCAGCAGTTTTATAAAATTAAAAATGTCTAAAGACGTAGTAACCATATGTAAGCGTATGGAAGTAATAATAAAAACTTCTATCCTATCAGACGGCAAAATAAAAGTTTCTACAAAATATTTGCATAAGGAACTCATGTCAAAAGCCTTACCCCACTTTATAGGAATGAACCTGTTTGATAATATTAATTTCCACCAATTTGATCAATCGCCAATGAATAATCATATAAAATTATGCTTACAAAAGCAGTGATGGAGAAATACATGAATGTAAGACTCCACTATTTAATTAAGAACGCCACACCGAAACTTTCTAACCGACAAGTATTGAATAAATATCTACATTTCACTGGTCAGTAATTTTAATTACACATATCTATCTATAATAAATGATTTAGTTTTATTACTTTTATTGTTTTATTTGCTGGTATTCCCTTATTATGTCTCAGAGATGACTAATATTAGACTGGGATGTATCTGGAGCATACCGTGCGCTTGGCCCAGACGGACACGAAATAATTTAAACCCTCACAATATAAAATGTTGGTAAAGTTTCCAATTCAAATCCGTCCGAGACAAGTACATGGCACGCTCGGTCGTAATATAGTTCACTATTCACATACCTTTATGAAGGTACTGATATAATTTAGGATGTTGAAGTTTATAAACTTCATAATTTCCTCATATTTTCATAAAATCAACGAGTGAATTGGTCCAAATAAAGTACTATATACTCGTACCATACTAGCGGCTGGCACCCCGCGGACTTACCAGCGGTATTATAAAAAGTAGCCTTTGTGTTCATTTAGGGAGACAGCTTCCTGAAAAATCAATATTGGTACAGCCGTTTATGCAAGTTCTTCTTGCACAAACGACTATAACTATAACAATATTGATACCTTATATAACAAACATACACACTCACTAACTTTGGTCTTAATAACATTAGTGTGACTATCAGTCCGCTCCGGATTTGCCTGTAGTACATACATAGCCTTATAGCACTAGGGGATAAAGTACCTTTCCAACGGTGAAAATTTTAAAATCGATCCAGTCGTTTCTGTGATTAGCGCATTCAAACAAACTCTTTAGCTTAATAATATTAGTATGTAAACAGATGAGTAGGTAAATATGTTTATATTTACCTACTCATCTGTTTGATTTCTCGTAGTAATACAAATACTAAATAATACCGGCGATTTGACATTAATTATTTATTTGATAAATTATGTTCAATTTTTGTTATTTGTTTCATCGATAAATATTTTATCGACCATATTTTACCATCACTAGCGTATGTGTAAAATGCTGTGATTGGATTAGTGAATATGTGTGAGTGAATAGAAACAATATTATAGTTATGTTGCAGCAAATCACGTTGACTTTTGTGTTTCTGTGTGCACTGTAGGGATAATCGTAAGGATGTGTGCAAATACAAATGTGTGAAAACTGGCGACATCGGGTTTGCATACTAAACTCGCAAGATAGCAAATCTCCCTTGTTTGATGTGATCTGAGATCAGGACCCTATCGAAAACTTTTTTGGCGCTATAAGGAGTCATGGGTACCAAAATATAAATCCAACACCTGAAAATTTTAGCATAGTGCATTTACCACTCTCTTAATAAATAATAAAGCCACGGATACACTAGGGAACATTTTGTCCCGCAACATGACGCGCGACACTAAATATACGTGACGCTGCAACGTTGCATAGTGTCCCGCAACATGACCCACAACATTGTACGTGACGCGGGGCATGTTGCTTGCTCCCGCCTCGAGAGCGAGCGCACGTGTCCCGCGTCAGTGTTGCGCCATTTGTCACTGAGTGTAGTCGCGTACGCAACGTGCCTTTAAAATGTCTGTAGTGTGGGGAAATGATACCGTGCTTTTGCTTATAGAGCTTTACGAAAGTCGTGACTTGTTGTGGGATACTTCACACCGTGACTATCGAAATAAAATAAAGAAAAATGATGCATGGGAGGATATTGCCAAGGCGCTTAAATTGCCTAGAAAAGAAATAGAAACCAAAGTTCACAATTTGTCCGAGAAAGGAAGAAACTGAAATCGTCAAAAACTACTGGTAGTGGACGAGAGGACGTGAAGTCCAGTGCATGGTTTGCGTACGATGCAATGAAATTTTTGCTAAAGGGAGCCACAACTTCTGGAAGCTTGGACACTTTGGACACAAACGTAAGTCATACTTTAGTTATTTTGTCATTTGTAATCAGTAATCACGGTCACATCACCTGCGACAAATTTAGCGCAAACGGGTTTATTTTTATTTATAATTTATTTATATTTATTTATTTATAATTTATTGTACGGACACACAAGGAAAGGAAAAGTAACAAATTAATACGTACCTATATTATTTACATAAACTAAGATTTGTACACACCTCACCCACAAAACTTCACTTCTAAAAGGATTGACGTTGTTCAGTAACATTAAAAGAAAAAATATAGTACAATACTAGTTTATTCATTTAAAAATTATTCTGCCAGGGAACACGTCCTTCTTCACTCATGAAATATTCAGCAAATTTGTTTCTTATTTCCATAGCAGATTCAGGGTAGCGTCTTCCCATAGCATTTAAATTCGACATATTAACAGAGCCAGTTTCTCTGCGCCAAGATCCTTCTAAAATATCGTGATCCACATTTTCAGAATCAAAAGTCCCATGTGGGTTGTACAGTGATCTCGATTGACTATTTCGCCTTAAAAAATTATGGAGGTATACGCACGCCATTACAGCAACTTCAGCATTAAAGGGTAGGATGGTTATGGGAGTTCGGAATATACGAAATACAACACCTAAGATACCGAACACATTTTCGACAATTCTTCTAGCTCTTGACAATCGATAGTTGAAAATGCGTCTTGTTGTACCCACGTCATGATTACCGGGATATGGCATCATCATGTTTTCTGTCAGTGCAAAGGCGCTGTCTCCTACAAGTACGTAAGGCATATTCGGCCCATTTTGTCGTATTGGGTCTGGAGTTGGCCAGTTGAGTTGGTTATCAGCTAAAGCTTTATAAAAAGCAGTCTCTTGGAATACTCCACTGTCAGAAGATTTTCCTTTAGCACCACAATTTGCATAGATAAAATTGTAATTTGCATCGACAATACCCAATAGGACAATACTAAATTGTTCCTTATAGTTAAAATAGTCACTTCCCGAATTCGAAGGAGCTTGGATTAAAACGTGTTTACCGTCTATAGATCCAACGCAATGCGGAAAATTCCATATATTTTCAAAGCTTTTAGCCTTGGTTTTCCATTCATTTGCAGTAGCTGGGACCTGTAAAGAAATACTTATACATTAAATACTATTTTTGCGTACTAATAATTAAGGATTCATGTCTAACAGATGTTTGATATAATACAATACGTGTTTTATACTTAGTATATTCTTATTATAATAATTGACTTAATATTTATATCATTAATTTTTCAGAGTCCACAAAGCCAAAACTCGATTTCTTCTCCGGATGAAGATGTCGTTCTACATTCTGAATCTACCGTTCCGGAATTTCAATCTCCTCATCAACTAGAATCGCAATCTACCAGTGATCAAGCAGAGCAACCCACAACCCCTGCACCAACACCTTCATCGTCGCGACCAACTCGGAAGAGGAGCCACCCCAATGAAGGTAGATTGGAGGATGCTTATGAAGTTCTGCAAGCTGCTAAAAACAGAATGATGTCCCGAGATGAATTCGATGTTTATGGACAGTATAATTATGGCTAAATATTATATTAATAATATTTTATTAGATGCACGCTTAGGAAAATACCGTACAAGTTATAATAATCAAAGCCAGTCAGTTGTTCAACAGAGCTATAGCACTGCATCCAGTGATATTAGCCCCGAGCCTTCTGAAGAGCATATTATACAAAATATACTTGCAAATATGGATTCCTCGAGCACTAATAGCATTGATGGCACTAATACTAATTAATTTACGTTGATCGCTATATCCATCTTGTACTCTTTAAAATTTATTTTGAAGATTAAAATACAATTATAAATAAAATGTATGCGTTTTCTTCAACTTACCTTTACAAATATCTTCAATTTTTTTATCAGTTCTTTACAAACTTCTGGTACTATTTTACGTATTAGTTGTTTTGACACTCGAAAAGTGTACGACAAAGAAGCATAAGAATCTCCAGTCGACAAGTACCTCAATGTAATGGCCAGTCTGATATGAGGACTAATAGCGTTCCGTAATATTGTATCCTGTTTGGCTATGGAAGGTGCGATCATTTGCAATAAAGTTTCAAAATCAGATGATGACATGCGAGTAAAATTCACAAACGATCCGTCAGACATTCGGAGATCACTTAGAATATTAACTCTTCTTTCTCGTTGTAATAAGAAATTCCGCATCCACCACCTTCTCTTTCTCTTACGTTTCAACACACTCGATATAATTACTATGTACGCAGCACTAATAGCCACAACCTCCTCGGGCGACATTTCTATAAACACTGAGAAGTGTGGTCGACAAAATGTTCCGCGACATGTATGTCGGCACATTCCACGTAGTTGTTGAGGAACATGTTCCGCAACATGTTGCTCCAATTGTCCCCTAGTGTATCCGTGGCTTTAAGCGCTGCGTAATCTAGTGTCACGTCCTTATACCGCGAAACCATACTTATCTATTTTATTTAGTTCGATGTTTGGTAACAAAATTATTGAAAGTTTCTTTTGTGTGTGCATGTGTAATTGCTAATTAATAGTGACTTTAAGTGCCAATCGTATTATACTTTTAATTAGTTTATCTCAACAACATGTTAGTAATTACAGTCAGTCAGATTCAGTGACTGTAGTGTCCAACGTGTTAAGTGAAGTTCTAGAACAAGAAAACAGATACATAGATAAACAGGAAACTTCATTTTCCGACTTGGAAGGAAGAGGCATAAGTTCCCTTGTGCTGTACAGTAAGTCCGTAGTCAATGAGTGCATAGCTGAAGAACTAGGAGAAGGGGTTTATGCGGAACTCTTACCGGCAATTTGCAGCGAGCCTCTTAATTTACAGTACGTAAGGAAACAGGATCCTTTTTGTAGCCTACAACCACCAAATTCTGAATAAGGACAATTATCAACACCGTTGGAATTCGACAATATATCAGACAGAAATACCGTTTCTATAATTTTGCCAACGGAAACAGAATCCTCTGTAGAGCCACTGCAACTAGCAATATCTGAACTAGCACGTCTATCATTGCTATTAAAAACCCACAATACGTCACAGAAAAATACTGCTTCTACAAGTTCGCTCACGGAAAAGAATCCTTTTTAGAGCCTCAACTACCATCAACTTATGGTTTAGCACAGCCCTTAGAAACAGTCAATACTTCGGAGAGTAATAATGCTTCTACAAATTTTCCTATGGATACAGATGATTTATTTATTTATTTATTAAATGTTGAAGGCCATAGCAATTTGCATGAAATATATATGTGGAGAATATTTTAACTTCCAATGATCCTTATACAGACTTTGTCTTAAATCATATATTAGGGTTTGTAACTAAAAAGTTATTGAGGAATAGGGAATGCGATATTTTCACGTCATTATTATTAGGAGAGGCAGATACGAAGATCCTGATCCCGATCTACAAAAAAAAAGAGAAGGCCGCAAATATGCTTCGTGTAGCGTTATTAAATTATTAACACGGAAAAAAATATAAAAATACGTTTTAATGAGAAGAGAACCAGAAATTTATTATTTGTAATTTTTATTGTGAAATGTGCAATATTAAACAATATTTCTATAGATCTTGATCATTGCAGTTAAGTTACTATTGATCAAAATGAAGATATTTCTTGATATAAGATATATATAATACGGTAAAATTAAATGTGGAAATGTATCACATAGACAGTATAAGATTTTAAACTTTCGCGTTGCATTATAACTATAAATGTAATAACCGGGACTAAACGCGATAGGCATTTCGTAGTATTACTACCACTTACTTCCTTGACGTTTCGACCGAGTTGCATCGGCCGTGGTCACAAGGCGACTGACGGGCGGCGGCATCGTCTGTTCGGGCGTCGTGAAGTATTTTCTTCCACCCGCAAGTTGTCACTTATTGAATCACTAGTGATGTGGCCACGACAAACTACACTCACGGTATCCGGTTTCGGTTTTAACGGTTTCACTCGCGGTATGCACCCATTAATTACAGGATTCCACGCTGGAGACAACTTAAATCCGTCCTCCCGATTGAAATTTTTGTACTTCTTAATTTCAATCGCTTCACGTACCATCCTGGTGTGGTAATGCCGATCAGTGGAGAGAATTTTAGGGTTATGTAGCTCAATCCAGTGGTTGACTCCCGTATCCAATAAGTGTTCTGCTACCGCGGATTTACTCGTCTGTCGATTTTTCACTGCGGCAATGTGTTCCTTGACGCGTTCGGCTATAGTCCGTTTTGTCTGGCCAATATACGAACTGCCGCAGCTACAGTCGATTTTATATACTCCCGGAGTTTGTAACGGCAAGGTGTCCTTTGGTGATCGTAGTGACTGCGACACTTTACGTAAAGGCGTATAAATAGTCTTTATTGAGAATTTTCTCAACACCGTCCCAATTTTATCCGTTACGCCTTTAACATATGGTAAAAATGCTGCCTGACGATTCACTTCTGGACATCCTTGTCTTTTCTTCTGCTTTCTCCACTCTCTAGACACCCTGTACCCGTTACGTTTCAGTACCTCCTGAACATGTAAAAGCTCCGTTTGGAGATGGTCAGGGTCACATAGGTTATGCGCTCTGTTCGTTAATGCAGACATAACGGATTGAAGATGCCGGGGATGGTGATGAGAGGATGCATGCAGGTATCTGTCCGGCAGACGATGCCGCCGCCCGTCAGTCGCCTTGTGACCACGGCCGATGCAACTCGGTCGAAACGTCAAGGAAGTAAGTGGTAGTAATACTACGAAATGCCTATCGCGTTTAGTCCCGGTTATTACATACATAGACAGTACTCAAACAAATTGATCCTTTCCAGCTATAAATAAAAAAATTATAATATACACCTATCTTGTCATTTTATTTTTATCCTATCCCTGCTTGTTAGTTATGTTTACATGTTTAGAGAGCGTTTACTTAATTTAAAATATTTTGACAAATAGGAAAGTCTCGTGCACTGAAAAAAAATTTCTTCTACAATATTACAAGAACGTAAAGTTGTTTAAAAAATAGTTATACCAACAAAAAGCGATTTATGTGAAATATAATTTTTGTAGCATGTACTAAGCGATTAGTAATATATACTTCATTTCTTTTTTTTAAATCTATGTGTTACTTTTTAAATCTAGTTAAAATACATATTTTTATGTTAACCATTGCGTGGTAAGCATTAATGATGCGATAGTTATGCATACTGGAAGTCGGTACTCTTTACAATGAGGTTTGTTGTATTATGGTTATATTGTAATATGAAGTCTTTATTTTGTTACGACGGACGACGAAGGGGCACGGCGCGGGAAAGAGGGCGGGTTACTTCCTGTGCGCCCCGCTGCTCATCGCTCATCGGCGCAAACGACGCGTCACGAACGACATGCTCTGCGCGGCGCCGGCGTGCTTTTTTTTCATTTCTCTTCTCATTCGGCCATTCATTTGCATATTTGTCTTACGGCATTCATATACGTACACCATCGTGTTCGCCATTCGTATACAAAGTACTATCTCTTATTAGTTTGTGCTATTACTGCCATTTGTTAACCTTTCCCGAAGGAAACCTTTTGATAATATGGATGAAGAAATAAATAACCTACTAACAACCTGAGGTCTAAAGGCCTACATCGATATTTTTGCAAGTAAGTCCTTATACCGAATTAAATAAATTATTAATCTTACTCTGTTTGTTTAGGTACAAACATGTAAACAATTTGGATAGGTCTTTTTATTGAAATATAGCGTCATATCATAACCTCCAATTTTGCATTCTCTTCCAAATTTTGCCCAGCATAAAAATTTAACTTCGTAATAAGTTAGGTAAAAAAATAAGGCTGCAGAAGCCATAATTTAATTTTTTCAATAAAGTATATTTGTGTTGTGACAACACTGAATTTACATAACGTACATAACTGTGCAAATTTTCTTGATAAAAAGTTTGGTCGAACAACAAGGTTGCAGTTAAAATATGTAAGTATTTCTTATGTCATGTATAAATAATTTCTAATTAACGTAAAATTATGTTGTTTTTAAGTCAGAATCTATTATTTTGTAAACTTTTTGGCCGTAGGCAATGTTAAGCCGGAAGGCACAGATAATCACTTCCCAACATTGCCCACTAACTTTTATGCCTTAGGGCTGTCACATTTGTATTTACTCGACTTAGCTAGAAAGACGGGTATGTTTTTCGAGAGCACATAAGGTATAGTTGTGTGAGATTGGCTCGATGGATCAAATAGCGATTACTTTTTCAGAATGGCGAATCCAAGACCCAAAATAGTTAAAAGAAAGAGTCGTAGGAAATTAGGAGCACGATCGTATAAAACTATAGTGAAGAAATGTTACAAATTGCTGTAGGTGTTATTGCTAATAAAACAATGTCGTCTAGGGATGCCGAAAAACAGTTCGGCATACCAAGGCGAACTATTGTGAATACTCGTAAATAAAAACTCACACAAAAACCGTTGGAGCTCCAACAAGGCTTACTGTAGAAGAAGAGAGCCAACTAATTAAAGTTATAATAGCAGCTGCCGATTTTGGCATCCCGCTTTCAAAATTGGCCATCCGAACGGTAGTTCAAAATTATCTAAAAAAAAATGGGAAGGAGGATCTTTTCGGGGGAAAAATGCCAGGAGAGAAATGGATAAATAATTTCTTGGCTCGTCATAATGAAAACCTTACGCTCAGAATTGCTCAGAACATAATCACTTCAAGAGCACAAAAAGGAGAAGAAGAAATATTAAATTACTTCGAGAATCTTCGCAATATATTAATAGGTATACTTCCCAGTCACATATTCAATTATGATGAGACAAATTGCAGTGACGATCCGGGTACAACAAAAGCAATATTCCGCCGTGGTGTTAAATATCCAGAACGGATTCTAAACAGCACAAAAGGTTGCGTCAGCATTATGTTCAGCGGCACTGCTGATGGCAAATGTCTTGCCCCATATGTTGTTTATAAAGCAGAGAATCTTCATAATGAATGGGTCTTAGGTGGACCTGACAACGCAAGGTACAACTGTACGTGTACACGTAGTGGATGGTTCGATGCCATAATGTTTGAAGACTATTTAAGACAATTGTTTTAGAATGGGCCAAAAATCTTACGGGAATAAAGGCTATGATAGGGGACAATCTGTGAAAACTTTTTGGATCTAATCAATAAGGTGCCAAGTCCTGATCTGCCTTACATAAAAACTGGTTTTTCCGCCCTTTTAATAAAATATAGAACTGGTGATTCTGACGAAAGAATCTCCAGCTTATTGAATATTCTACGGCGTACTCTAGAGGGATACATGTCTAAAGTGAGGATTATATATATCAGAGGAATTTGTGCCTTGTCATTTAGGTTTATCTCATCTTACCGGACATGAAATGTTATCTCATAATTTATTAATTCCCAATGGCCTAAATGGCCATAATGTGAAACCATTTACAAATAAAAGTGCCAACTATACTTTTTAAAAAGATTCCTATTCATTGCATAAGTATAGAAACCTTGTTTTCTTATGTTTTCGCGATTGTTACACATTTAAATAAAATTATTTTAATACGGTTTTTATCGCGTTTATTACATTATTTATACACCTAACGTTTCGAGCACTTTACAGTGTTCGTGGTCGCAGGTACGCGATAAAAACCGTATTAAAATAATTTTATTTAAATATAGAAACCTTCTTAAGCCCATGATGATTGTTTTATGTGATGGGTATATTTTAGACTGCCTGGGTCCTTATGAAGCCGTAAACTCAGATGCCGAAATTATGTTATCCCTCTTTACCCAAGAAAACACTCCAATAGAAAGTTACTTATTTCAGAGAAAATGCATTCATGAGATTCATTTTGGACAGAGGATTTAGAGATGCATTACCTGTATTAGAAAGTTATGGTTATAAACCTCATATGCCATAGTCTTTATTAATGGGTAATAATCAATTAACTACACAGCAAGCAAATCGAAGCAGCAAGTCAATTCAGGTAATGCTACTGCTTTACCTAGTTGCTTTGGCTGGACCTGAAAGAAATTTTAATTATATAGCTAATGAAGATACTTTTATATTGGAAACTACATCAGTTAGAGAACTGGAACAAAATAATGGGATGGAAGACAAATTCCTTAATTTTGAAACAGGGCTTTTTGAAGATACCCCTTGTGATTATGCTGAGCATGAAAATGATATTTCGTGTTATTACTGCAAAAACCGCTAATGTGACATTTTATCGAAATTGCTTTTCTTAGAGTTTTGGAATCAGTTATTAATGCTCTACAAACTATTAAAACCCATTTTTACCTAGGAGCATTCGTTACAAAGATAGCTTTTGTATAAGGTTCCTCAGCGCTAATTTTTTGCTACGATATACAAGGAAAACCTAAAAAATGTATGATAATTGTTTGGTTTATGACTTTTTCTCCAAGTAAAACCAATTGGTGGTTTTTTTTGGTTGCAAAAAAACGCAATGTATAGATAACTATAGATATATAGATAGTTATCTATACATTGCGTTTTTTTGCAATGTCACTTTAGTTAATAATTGCAAGTTTTGCTCTGGAAATAAGTTCCAATGTCCAATAAGTACCTGGTTTTTGCAAAAGGTCATAGTTACTACATCATTTGTTATATAGCCAGATAAAAAATTTGAAAACATCTTTAAAACTATTTTTCAGACAATATTCGTTTCAATCAAACTGCAAATTATACATCCAAGAAAGCATGTAGTAACTTTGCTAGTTTCACCTGTAACCTTATTTCTATTGAAGAGAAACGTTATACAGCAGAACTGACTAAGTGTGCGTTCGAGCTTCACTCTGATCACTAATACCTAACTTCAATCAATCGCGACTCACGCGCCTCAATTTGCGATTGATGCGTACATGATTTTTAATAAATTACTATTTATTATTAATTATATGGTTAGGGGTGTCATCCTTGACATTAAGGATCCCTTGTCAATGACGCACTATGAAAATGATTCATTGGCAAATAAAAATGAAGCATCTATATTAACAGCTCCTGTAGTACAAAAGTTTCGGAAAAAATTAAAACTGAAGAACTGAACTGAAGAAGATTATGCTCAAGCATTTATGATCCGAGGGATCATAAAAAACTATGAACAACCAATATGTTACTCATACGCGCAAGCAGCCACAAAAAGCACTTAATTGGCTATTTATGTTAAAAATTGTAAAGTATATAAAACGCGAGCGCGCCTCCGGTGAAATAGCGAAAGCCCATAATTTCAATCAATTCGACGTTCGATCAACACGTCTGTATCCGCACTACAAGTGCAGGGTCGTTGCACTAATAGAACGTCCGGGCTCCTCTCGAGAAAATACATTTTCGAGGCGTTATATCCGTACTGCGGATTTCGCTTACAATTTGTATTAATCTAGAACCTAGGACGATGCAATTACAAGGCGTTAATACCTTTAAATAGAAGGCTTGCTAAATAGAAGACCTCTTTGCGTGCTGGGTTCTGAACGTGAAGTTACCGTGCTAAAGCCAAACCATTTCTTAAATGTTGCCCCTGTTCAATTTTTACCCCCTGAAAATTTCATTGATACACCTGATAATCGCTTATCACGTTATCAGCTATTATGTAAAATCACACATGATTTTTGGCGCCGTTGGAGCCAAGAATATCTCACCTCTCTCCAACAAAGAACAAAATGTACTAAGTCCTCAGATAACACTTAACTAGGAACAGTTGTTGTTATCAAAGACAATAATGCCCATCCTCTTGGTTGGCCTCTCGGAGTCATCGAAGAACTCTATCCCGGAAAGGACGGTGTTGTTCGGGCTGTTAAAGTTCGGACTGCTTCCAGTAGCTACATACGTCCAGTAATCCGTGTTTGCCATTACACATATATACATACAATACATTAAACGCAATTCATTTAATTTATATCAATTAGTTTTAAGATCTAGTTTTAGCAACGTCATTCTCTCTCTAAACGCAATTACTTCGTATTTTCTTTCACTATGTTGAAATGTTTAAATATAGAGGAAACTTCTAGGCCAGCAGACTTGCCTACACCAAATTAACATTATTATATACACATAGTTTATTTAAATCCTGCTAAAACCATACACTCTCTCTCTCTCACACACACACACACGATCTATCCTTCCTTTTCGCACCCCCACTCCCTTCCTTATGAAGATGGCTGCCTAACAAAAGTTCCGCGCGCGCTCTCGTTCAAAGAAAATCAAAAATATAGGGAAGAATCAAGAACTACAAGCGTGAACTCTTTTCGGTGGTGAAAGTGTCAGTGCCGAACTCCAAAAAAAAACCCCAGTGATTGAGCTAGGTCGACCAGCGCTGGAGGATTCCCTGACCATGTGCGGCCAAGGTACGTTCCTTCATTTCCTGGCTCCCTCACACACTATTACAAGCGAGGGGTTAAAACCTAATAATGATAAAATTGACGCAATTCTTAAATACCCTATACCTAAAACTACCACCGAAATAAAAAGCTTTCTAGGTTTGTTAGGTTATTATAGAAAGTTCATCAACGCCCCATTATTACAGTTTCCGGATTACAAAAAGCCTTTTATTTTGACGACAGATGCGTCGAACCATGCGATCGGTGCTGTTTTATCGCAAGGAACAAGGGTCTGACAAACCAATAGCCTATGCTAGCCGCACCCTAAGTGATACAGAGACTAGAAACAATACCATCGAGAAAGAATTACTTGCTGTAATTTGGGCAGTAAAACACTTTAAACCTTATTTATGGCGGAACAAATTCTATATTTATACAGATCATCGACCTCTCGCATGGTTATACTCGCTGAACGAGCCAAATAGCAAGCTGACACACAAACTATCAAAATCAGTGTAGTGACATAGTGACTTTATAGTTCAAAAAGCATCATCATGACCGACTCCACCATGGAAGAGCAGTACAAGCTCCTGCTGGCAGTAGCAGGCACACCAACAGCGCCGACCACACAGTCGTCCAGCAGCAGCACCACCACGGAGCTAGCAGCCGGCTCCATCACCATCCACGCGAGGATATCAGAGTTCAGGAGGACGCAACCCAGATTCTGGTTCCCAGTTCGAGGCAGTCGTCGCACCACAAAAAACGGGTGACATTCAAACATATCAATTAGTTATAGCAAAGCTGGGGCGAGACGAATTAAGTCAGGTTAGCGATATTCTTGAGAACCCACCCGAGTCCGATAAGTACTTAGCACTCAAAACAAGATTAATTAACGCGTACGAAGACTCAAAAACAATGTTCTTTTTAGGTTTTCGTTATAATTTTGTAATGGATTCCTCGGAAGACCAGCGTTGTGGTTTTCACCTCAACATCATGCTGAGAGGAGACCAATTTGATATAATTATAAACAAATTTCTTATTGCAAAATTATTTACTTGTTATTTTAGTTGTGTTTGTATTATATCAAATAAACTGTTTTTCTTTCTTTCTTTCTTTTTTTCCTTCTTTGTTTGTTGGTTTCAGACTTCCGACGGTAGATCAGACTGTATCACCACTAATATTTGATCCTGAGACAGTTTCAATGAACATAGAAAAGATCGCACCATCTCACAATATTATGGTAAGGTAGTATGTCATTTAACTGATGAGACTTGCATTAAGTACCATAAATTCCTATTAAAAAAATTGAACTTTTTGTTTTAGGCATCATCCAGTAAAATTAATGATGTTCTTAAGGAGTCAGATCAAATTAAAACACCATCAAGTGTAAATCCCGGGACAGTTTTAATGGAAGTAGGAAATATTGCGCCGTTATACAATGTTATGGTGAGTTAATTTTGCATGTACATACATACATGCATACTTCCTATCACGTTTTTATTCCTTGCGGGGTAGACAGAGCCCAATGTCCTAAAATCAAGGCCATGTTTAGCATGTAAGTGGGCGTTAAGGTGCCTGCTCACCGTGTGGTTCCCGGCAGAGTAGTATAGAACCACTCCAAGTCTTCGCGTGGATGTCGTAGAAGGCGACTTGGGAAACACAAACTTCACAATTCTTATTAACATCATCAACAGCGTGGAGAGTTAAGACTAAAAAAACCCTTATTATAGACGTTAAGGTGGAAAGCGAAATCAAAACGGATTGCTAGCCGCATCGCCTATTGACGTGATTCCTTAGATTTTCGCCTAATCCCTTGACCACCTTTTACGGTCTACGCGGGAAGACAAGCAGCTGGTAAATTCTATTTTATGTAATGTAATTAATACTTTGCAGATTTTTAGATTACCTCGGATTTCTATGTGCGCCTATTCTATATTGATTACTTTTTGTTTCAGGCTTCTTCTAGTAAACATTACGATTTACCCGAGACGCCGAGTAAACCACGTACACCCAAGAAAGAAATAAAATTAAAGAAGCAATTGGAGAAGGAGAAACTAAAATCAGCTTTAAAGGTAAAAAAATACACTGAAAAAAATAGATTGTAACTAAGATATAAAGATAAATCTCCTCTTAGTTGACGATATATTATCTGTTTTAAATAATTATTTGAATATCCTAAACAAGGTGGCTTAGTTGTAAGAACAAGTTCATTTCAATCAAGATCTTAGTTACTTCGTACATTGTTTATATTTCTTGTTTAATTCTATTAATTCGCCTTGTTACATTACTTATGTATTTAAGTTTGTTAATTCTAAAAAGCAACATGAGAGTTTCAAATAAATTATAATCTTCTATTTAAACAAGCATCTTTGTTGATTTAATATATTATTTAATAAAATCAACTGTTAGAAGTAGTCAAATAAAATAAATACTTTGATATTTCAACTAGAAAAACGAACAAAACGTTTCCGTATCCACCTCCCGCGCATCTCCCCCGCGCCGCGCCCCTTGTTCGCCCGACCAGTGCCGCGCGCGTCCCGCACCCCCACCCCGCCGCAGCCGCACCTCGCGCCATTTTTTTCGCGACAAGTTCGTTCGAGTTGCAATCCACTAATTTTATTCTCAATTTGTAAATTGTTCCATTTTTACAAGAATTTTTACTGTGAACTGTGTTCGAGAAAGTCAGTACCTACGATCCTTAATACTGTGCAAGTGAAACATGGATGAAGTGGCGGAGTTACTGGAAACATGGGAGCTGCCCGGTCTCATTCCAAATTTGCTGGTGAGTGTTACTCTTTTAGTACCTACGTCGTACATACGATTGTTAAATTATTCGGCGATATTTTGAATTTGTTAGAAGTAGGTAGGTACCTACGAGTTCTAATTGTTCGTTGTTTTGTATTTGTGTGTGTAATTGGCCAAAACTGGTGACAGATTTGTCAAGCCGCCTAAAGGCATGGCAATACGTTATGATAGAATTTTGTACGAATTCGAATGCAGTGACCGAGACGCGTGCGGTGCGTCCTAAGTCTACGTTCGCCGAAGTCAAGCATTTAAAATTTAAATCTTATTTCAGAGCATGGGATCAACATCCAAGCATTATCAGCGCTTACACCCGACGACGTCACAGATATAATCCCTCAGATAGGGCCGAGGGCTCTGTTCATGAGGCGCTGGCGAGCTTGGAAGGCTGAATTTTCGACAAATATATCTTTATCAGTAAGTTTTTATGTTTGGTTTATGGCTAGTTAATGGCTAGAGGCAAATAATTATTTCAATATCAGTAGGTATTTATGTGGTTCAGGTGAGTAGGCATCATGCACAAGGCTACGACAAATACGGCTTAGTATGAGCCGAAGAATGTCGCCAATTTATTATTTTTACTGTCACTAACTAAGCCATATTCATATAACTTCTTCGCCCATAACTTCGCCCTCGAGATCCTTCTGGTACAGTGCTGTTTTCCGGAATTGAAGATGTGACAGGTACCCTATGTCCTTCCCCAGGCCTCCAACTATCTCCATACGAAATTAAATTTAACATTTATAATATTGGTATGGTTGTAGTGGCTGTACTATCAGTATGTATCGACAGGTATTTATTTAAAATAAATGTAAAAGCCAAACAGTCACTAAGTACCTACCCATACCTATTTAAATTATAGTTTTTCAAATCTTAATTTCATTGGAATAGGTCAGTGTTTGTCAAAATGAACGGGGTAACAGATGGTCTGAGTTATTTTTACTTTTATAATATTAGGTGGGTTATTATGTGTAAACAAAAAAGGTGAAATTTTCATACTTACTGTCAACTGCATTGGTTTTTCTAATTTTTTGCATTCAACAATGCTATATTTATGTTAAATATTAAATATATACAAGAAAAATTGAACCCACGTCCTTCAGGTCCATTGCAGTGCATTTACTTATTCCTTGTTTTTTTTTCATTTTATTATTGCAGAACTGAACGGAACTCCTCTCCTGACATTCCACCTGTGACACTGGAAGCCCCTGCGCCAGTCGAAGTGCCAGTGCCAGAGCGGTTCCGAATAGAGTCTGCGCCAGTCGAAGTGCCGGTGCCAGAGCGGTTCCGAATAGAGTTAATGCCGCCACCTTAAGCCAGAAGTAGAAGAGGTGGAGTATCGGCACGTGGACGAGGGCGCGGCCAAGGTCGAGGACGGGGACGTGGTCAAGGCAGGGTAACGGGTAAAAGAGGATGGATGCGAGGTGAACCGTTGCAAGAGAGATTTATTGACGACGCGGAGCTCCCAGAACAAATCCGGCAAGACATTAGTCGCATTTTGGCTGATAGAGTAAATTTGCGACGTAGAATGAATGAGGAAGAAAGTGTTGACAATGTGATAGTGGAAGAAAATTTGATGATGAATGATGATGAAATGAATGAAGGATTCGTATGGGGACCGATGAGTGAGTGGAATGGTGTGAAAGAAAGTTTCTTGCCGGAAACAATAGGGCCGACTCAACAATTCGGTAATGCATATGAGGCATTATATTCATTTTGGTCGGATGATATAATGACTCATATTGCTGTTGAGTCGAACAGATACGCCCAGAGTCTTTCGGCCTCTCGACCAAGATTTGCAAGGGCCTGGTATGAGACGAATGCCGACGAAATATGGGTGCTGTTCGCATGTTGGATGATGCTTGGCATTATTAAAATGCCAAGTACCAAATCATGTTTTACTAACATACAATTACTGCAAACAGACGTATTTCGTCGGCTGTTTTTACAAAAAATTACAAAAAATGAACTATGCCGATAGATACTGCATCATTTCATCATCATCATCAGATCTTTTTAGTCTCCACTATAGGAGCATGACCCTCTCTGTACTACCAGAGCCAAACATTAGCCAGAGCAGTCAGAGGATTTTGCCTTCACTCTCCACGCTGGCCAGACGGGTTGGAGAGGTTTCTTTGATGTTTATAAGCTTTGTTTACCTTGAACATCATTTGCGCTGACTGAAAATTTCACTAAAACGAGATTTATATTATTAGATTAATGATGATAAAATGATAGGCTTTCATGAAATCATTGGTGTTCACACAACGGAACCTGCGTCTCAAGCTTTTGTTGTGACGGCAAGAGGAGTATTTTCGAACTGGAAACAACAGATAGGTTACAGTCTACTGCTACAAAGTAAAAATTACAAAGAACTTAATGATTGGTTGGATGACGTTATTTGCAAACTGATTGATATAGGTTTTAATGTAGTAAATTTTGTCAGTGACAAGGGTTCAAAGTTTTTAAATTTCGCCAACGAGCGAGTTGTTTCTATGATAAACCCTATTTTAATGTTAACAATAAAAAATATTTTACATTTTTCACGTGCCCCATTTAATAAAATCGCTTATAAACAACCTCATAAAATATGATTTTGAATTCATTGCCGAGAAACTAAGGTTACCGCAAAATAGTCAGATATAAAATCATTCTACAGTCATGATTGTCAAAGGTCACATCGCCTAGCTCCCAAACGTACTGAGTCCCACATAAACATGAATAATTTTGAAAAAATCAAATCAAAAGCTGCTACACAAGTATTTCGTAATACAGTCGCCGCAGGTATGAGTGTTAAAATTGAAACCGCCAAACTGGAACCGTCGGCAGTCGGCACTGTCACATTAATAAAATAAGTTTTTTGATGTTTTAAATTTGTACACGGTCAATGACTCCAAGAAATACAATAACGGACGAAAGAGGGTGACTTGTCTGACCACTTATCATGACTTCTCTCAGGTGCACAAGCAAGGTCGGCCAGGTCATCCTGGGTAGTACAAGTTGCAGCTCATTGACAATTATAATAAAAACATGGAGGAGTTGACCGGCTCGAAAATGCTGGAGCCGTATTTGCTTGAGCGCAAACAGTGCCTAAAATGAAATAAAAAAATGTTCAAATATTTTTTAAACATTTCTATACACAATGCTAAGATATTGGTAGAGAAATCCACCAATACTATAATAGACGCATTGGCGTCGGTAGAAATTGGTGACAGGCATTTACCACTGCGTCTCGGAAGTTAAATCATTGTAAACAAAGATAAACGGTGCTCGAAAAACGACGGAAAACCAGTGAAACCGGTGTTTATAGGTGAAAATTAAGGCAGGACCAGAAGATTTCCTAAAAAGGCAGATTTACAAATCCAAAGGTCTTCCTGTACCAAATCAGTTCTCTGAAGAGATCAGGAAATTTGCATTAACATTGCACTTTTTATCCCCAAAGGCTTATAATTATACAGGTGTAACATGACCCTCGACGTATCCTTAAAGGGGTGAGTGACACCGTCAATATGAACAACTTTTGCTATGTGATCAATGCTGGGAACTCAAAAAAAAATCGTCAATTTCATACAACAAAATTTTGCCGCCCGGGTGAAATGTATGGGAAAGCAAAAATTTTTTTCGAGTTCCCAGCGTTGACCCCATAGGAAAAGTTGTTCATATTGACGGTGTCACTCACCCCTTTAAGGATATGTCGAGGGTCATGTTACACCCTGTATAAGGAGGACTTACGACACATGTTTACCACACACTAGAACATTATCCAAGTGGTACTAGCACGTGGACGCTATACCTGGTTTCACAAAAGAAGCCTTTGACACCATTACAATTAAAGCACAGGGATGGAAATATCCATTGATATGCTCTTTAGTCTTCGACGAAATGGCTATAAGAGATTCTCTCATTTGGGACCCGAGAGCTCAAAAATATCATGGCAGAATTGACTTTGGTTGGCCACAACTTAGATGTCGAAAGTGATAAAAAAGCCAATCAAGCTTTAGTTCTCCTGTTGCCATGCATAATTGGAATATGGAAAATACCGATAGGTTATTTTTTGATAACATCTGTTTCAGGACAGCGAGCTGTTATAATTAATCACGCTCTCAAACTTTGTAAATATGTGGATGACACAATAATAACGAAACATGTAAGAGATATTCAATAAGAGTTATGTCATTTATTGGAATCAAAATGCAAAGAAGTATCTGACAATGAGGATTCTAAAAATAATATGAATCAAAGCGCGGGAAAGGTCAGCGATCGTGCAAGTACATCCGCAAACATATCTATGAAAAATAGGCTGACTAACGCTTTAAATAAAAAAGAAACGAAAGCAGCGCAGCCATTAAAAAACCGTCTCCAAAATTTGGTACAAGTCGAAATGAGACTTTACGAGAATGGTGGCAAGCGAAGGGAATTTGACTGCAAAAGCCACAACTGTGATGTGACAGGCAAAAGAAATTTGAAGGATAATAACAACTTTTCTAATCATGTGTTCATGATAAAAAGTATTGAAAAAAAAATTAAACAGCCAGCAGCTTATTATTTTACAGCAAGGCTGAACAAAATAGATTTTAGAAAAATAATTGATGAGGTGGTAATAGCTTGCCAAAATGCTGAGATAATTATATTAAACGCAGTTTGTGATCAAAGTACTGTAAAAAGTGCAATCGCAGAACTAATAGAAGAGAAAAAAAAATTCTTATAATGGAAAGGTGTGGCGTAATGATATTATTCGTATAAATTAAACATAACATTATTCCAATTTACGATAATCCTCATTTAATAAAAGGCATAAGAAATAATTTACTAACGAAAGATATGTTGTGCAAAATAAATGATGAGAAGAATGTCGTAAAATGGGAATACTATCAAAAATTGTATACAGCAGATTTACACTACAAAGCAGACGAGTTAAGAATGGTACCAAAAATTACAGAAGAACACGTCAATCCAGAAAAAATTATAAAATGCGTGTGAAAACGGCAACGCAAATATTTAGTCACAGCGTTGCCGTGGCTGCTGAGCATTTAACTGCGCGAGGTGATTTACCGAATGAATGCAAACAATTAATATAAATTACCGTATTATTGGATAATCTGTTTGACAGACTCAATATAAGTAAATTTTTACCAGCAGATGGTAAAAATACACAAGGGCTGTCAAACAACTCTTATCATCACCAGTTGTGGAAATCTGCAAAATTAGTTATAAGAACAATTAGGTTTAAGGAATTAAAAAATTGGAAACAAAAATCGGTTGACTGAAAAAGTAGTTCCCTCTGTGACAAATTTTATCAAAACTATTGAAGGCATGGAAGGAATATTTGATGTTGTATCAAAAAAAAATATGGTTTTGATGCATTACTTACACAAAATTTTAATCAGGACCCAGCCTTAAATTATAACGCACCTCATTCGAGTTCGATAATGGCAATAAGTGCCTGCAGTCATAAAATTCTTTTAAATAAATAAAAAGGATTCTTGTGAAAAATGACAAAGAAGAGATTTTGTGTAATAATGAAATATTTGAAACTGAATACATTAATGAAAATGATGCAGGGCAAAGAAATTATGTGTGTGGCTGGGTGCTTACAAAATGTTTAAAAATATTCTCAAAGGGTGTAAGGTATGTATACAAAACCTACTTGAAAACAATGAAAATAATGAGCAAAATGCGTTCATTAAAGCCAAAGAATATAATAAATATAAAAAATGGCTATGTAATCCTAATAAAGCGACTGAGAATTGCTTCCATGAACTTCAACATTACAGTAACATTTCTTAAAAAAATGTTCCAAAAAAAAAAGTTAAACGAAATATAACTACATTCGCTGAGACAATGATATTATTTCCTTTCAGTTGCACAACTCACAAAGAACAGTTAAAAAAATATTTTGTCGCCATAACTTTTAATGTATTTTTACACAGCTGGTGTAGATCAATCAACCGAATTTTGAGCGGTAAATTACATATGAAGGGGACGATGAGACGAAAATATTAGCTCAAGATTATTATAATAAACACAAAAATTATTAAAATAAAAAATGATTTGATTTCAACTGATTTTTATTTAGCTTTGCATTTATAATTTACCCAAATTTTGTTTGTGTGTATTTATTGATTCTATAGCTACAAACTAATTTATTTGCTACTTTTAATATTAATGCTGTTATGTAGTCATTTTTATTTTTTCATATGTAAGATTGTTCAATGCCTATTGAAAATGAAACAAATGAATTTATATGTAGCTAAGTATAGAATCAATGTACGCACACAAGCATGTAGAGGTATCAATACACACATTTGTATGTGTGCGTGTATAGATTTAGTTAAAGGGGACAAAGTGCAGATGACGCTTTGCGCCATCTCAAACAAGTTCGCATTAATGAGACACAAGAGGGTACTCTTTTCCCTATATAAGTATAACTTTACTCTTTGGACCCAAGCCACGATATGAAACTATTAAGAAATTAATTAATGTCGAAACGTATATTTTTTATCAGCTGGGATAAAATTGAAAAACTTAATCAATTGCAAGAAAATGCGGACTGCTTTTAACGAATAAATTGACAACGAAGCATGTCAATTTTAAAAACTACATAATGAAAGTAAAACTTGCCACTCAGGTTCTTAGCAAGAAAGTAGCTAATGCCATCAAAACATGTAAAGAAGATCTTAATTTAGATAATTTACGAGAATTAGAATCTACCGAAGAATTAATTGAGAAAATAAACGATATATTTAATTCACGAGCGATGACTCAATTTGATTTTAAAAAAAAACTCATTAGTGCTAGAAACAAAGTTTTAATTTTCAAATTTTAGACGCACTTAAACAGTATTTATTAAATTTAAAACTACAACACACAAGTTAGAAATAATAATAGACCTACTTTTATAATAGAAAAATGCAAGGCTGGATTCCTCGGGACAATAATAAATATTGAAAGTTTTATATACATGTATAAAAATTTGATTTAACTATAAAGAAAAACGCTTTATACTCCAACTTATTAGCTAAGTCAGGATCATCAGGAAATTATTTTTTCTTTCATTCGCTTGCAAGGTGCCTTCAATGACAACCCGAATGCAATTTACAGACATTTAATGTCTGGGACATTTAGAGATAATATAATTAATGACTAGTAATTGTGTCCCTTTACATAATAGTACATTATGATACAAGTACGGTAAGCAGGACATTATAGTCGAGGTATTTATAGGCACGAGGCAAAGCCGAGTGCTTATAATAAACCGAAGACTATCATACGATGTTTTTCAATACATTTGCGATTACCATAAACTAAAACAAGATTCCAATTCAGCAAATAAGAAATTTATCAAAGTAAGTATCTAAAGCGCCTGTTGTAAAATACATTTATAATAATTAGGTACATTTACTCAGGTTTGTTTTCTCCAAAAAAAAGTACATTGATAACCTTCTCCTTTTAGAAGTCGGTAAAAAATTCACATCTTACGAATCAGAAAAAAGTTTTATGCTAAACTTAATAATACGTTATTAGCAAATGTATTGAAAAATATATATTTTTAACTGTTTTTCAACTACATTAATAATTAACACCACCCATGGCACCAGCGTATCGACATGAGGAACAGTATGAGGGTATTGCTGATTCTTTTCCATTTTTAAAAGCAAGTACTGATATGGATAATAATCTAGCAAAACGTTCGTATGTTCAAAAATTAAACGATTTAGAAAATTAACGAAAGGTGCATTGACGAAATATATTAACTACTTCAGTGATGTCGATAATATCGACACAAGTCGAGAAGCATAACTTGTAAAGGAGGAACGCTTGCGGGCCACACTCGAAAAATTTGATGCCATCAACCTTGAACTTTGAGCATCCGCCCCAAGTGCCGCCGACACCGAAGTCGAAGCCAAAGCATTAAAACGAGTTCGAACTGAGATCAGGTCATCTGTACCTCCTTCTTGGGGCATTGGGTTATCAGACAATGAGTGGATGGAGACGTATTTCTACAATATATAGAGAAAGTATTTCATCCTCATTTACAGAAACAAAATGTCCAGTTCCCTGTCATTCTTTTTGTCGACGGACATATAAGTCATGTAAATTACGAACTAAGCCTTACTTGCCAGAACCTAGGCATTATTTTAATTGCCCTATATCCGAATGCCTGGAGTGGCGCCGGAAAAACTTGTCAATAACTTTAAGTAATAAAGTAAGTAAAAAGTAAAGTACTATTTGTGATTACTGCAAAATGAGTGATCAGTGTGTTATTTGTGGACTTTTTCTCAGTACAAGGTATTTAACGTTTAAGATCAACTTTATTCTCATAAGAATTATACAAAGACAATTCACTTATTGAGAAAACTATTCACAAAAACATTTACTATATTTTAACGAGCATAGGTAATACTGATAGGGTAAAACCCGGATAGTTGCGTCGGGGGGATACTTGCGTCGGTTTCGAATTCTCTATGTTAGGTACATTTGTGGCATTACTGCTTGATTATAGTTAGAAGCGCTCCCCCCGCAGGCCTCACTGCCACGTAAACCGTTGGAGTGGGTGCAAGCGTTTCGTCCGTGTGAGCAAAAATCTTCCGCTGCGAAACATTAACGGACGTCAAACTTATATTGGTACCTAGTTTTTGTTGGATATCTTTATAATCGATTGTGGTTTCAGGCTACATTTGGTTCATTGCTTACATTAGACCTTTAATTGCCCTATTAATTGCGTTTTATTGTTGAAAAGATTTTATTTATTTTCTAAATCGAAAAGGCAACTATCCGTATCAAAAAGGATAGTTGCCTTATTTATTGTGGCGGATAGTTGCTCTAAGTGCAATTATCCATAACCATTTATTCCTTAATCAACGAATTTTTTTTTTTCACTTAAATGGTTTTTAAATAGCATTACAATGCTCGGTATATTATTAAAATTGAAAATATGTGATGAATGTATTCGAAACCTACCTGTGGCGAATTATTTTTCATCACATATTTTAAATTTTTTTTTCAATTAAAAATTATGCTATACTTACTTGTTTTAAATATAAAACAATATTAACCGCTTGCACGTGCCCATTCTAGGTAAACAGAATGCCTCGCAAGTATAAGCGAAAACCAAGTGTTATATGTATGACTATGCGGCAAGTATCCTCCTAACTCTTTTTAACATTTGGCAACTATCCGCTGCAGTAGGCGACTATCCCTTTTTTAGGAGGTTAAATAAAACGTAATATACTCAAAACCAGTATCAATTATGCTAACGGAATTGGTCTTCTATAAAAGACGAAGAACCTATGTTTTCGTATACATTATCAGGTATTCTTAATAACGACCCATTTTTTAATAATTTAAACTTTTTGAAAAGTGAGGCAACTATCCGTGTTTTACCCTACAGTTACCGTGAAAAGTCGAGGAATTAAGCGGTTGGTACCTGCCAGTTAAGAAAGAAACGATGGGAAGGAGAATATCTTTCATGGAAGAAACGAAATTCGTTCGCACAGAAAGTGTAGATTGTTGTACGTGGAGTCGAAATCACTTCAAGCTCATAAAAGACGTAGAGCAGCATCAGGTACTGCAACCCATTCGGACAAAGAAGAAATTTTCTATTTTAAAAATTTGTGTTTATTCTGCCATGAAGCCGCGGACTTAGAATTTAAAAAGGCTCAAATTAGACGTCCTTTTAAAGACAGAATTGTGGTCTGTCAATTTAGAAAATGTACCACCCAGGAGACGATTTTGAAAGCCGCAGAAAACCACAAGGACGATTGGAGTCAACAAGTAAGTACCATCTTATCAACTTATAACTCTTCTTCCTTTCCTACATATGTTTTCTACATAGACAGGGAGCATTTCAATTCAACAGCATCAGTTTAGCATTTTGATAATTCACTTTAAGAGTTTGTGAGTGTGGATGTATTTATGGATGTTTGTTACTCTTTCACGCAAAAAGTAATGGACGGATTTTGATGAAACCATACAATGTTATAGCTAACACATCAGAATAACACAGGCTTATATTATATTATTATTGATATAGACCTTGTGCTGGTACGTGAGGACTTCGGAGAGGAGAAGCAGATAAGGAGGACACCATTCGAGCCGCCGCCACTACCGCCACAACAGCCGTTCTACCAACCGTCGGTGTACAACGGGTACACACCTGTGATGCAGGTATCCGCATCCACGCCACCGCCGTATTATTCTGTCTTTGCGACAGAACACGCGCACAACGCCTTGTGTAATCGCTACAGCTTCCATTACTTCGGGAAGATGTTTCTTCTGCTGGCGTTCATGTAAGTAAATCTCATTTCTGTCTTCTTGTTCATTCAATTGTTCTAGTGCTGTCTTTGATTTATACTGTTTGAATCTCTCTAAATAATTCATCTTATCAAAATAACTATCGTAGTAAATTTCAAAATAAGGTGCATTGGGGTAATTCTGAAAACGGGTATATTCCGAAATTTTAAAAAATCTACCGTTCTGAGTGATATTTTCTTGTTGGCAACACTAATCTAGCCGCCATCTTGATTGTCCTGGCCGCGTCAGTTGTCGTGAGTCATTATTGTCAACAACACGTGCGTAGCATCAAGTTTTCTGAAGCAAGTGTTTTTCGCGCCATTTTCGTTGATTCGTAATAACCCCAACATATTTTTCTCGGAATTCTGGTAAGTTATTTAAATGAGTGTTTGTTTTTATAACAGATAATCGTTTTTTGCGAATGTGTGAAAGGAAGACAACGTCGTAGCTGTGGTTTTATTTATTTTTCGGAAATACCCCACAGGGGTTATTCCGATTTACGTTTATATCGTAATTACCCCAAATAGCTTTTTCATACTAATTAGCACTGGTTCTCAACATGTAAACAAACTGAAATTATGTCTGATTTAGTTTACTTAAGCGTGACCTAAACCTTATAAGTAATCTTTGGCAAATAATATTGAGTAATTTGGTGTGGTGTAGTTATGGAGTGATATTTATCCCTTTATAATTTTATTTTTATTTTATTTATTTTATTTTATTTTTTACATTTTGGGAAGACTTACAGCTAAAATACAAAGAATATAAACATAAATATTTAACAGTGAGCCAATTACAAGTCTCCACATATAACAACAGGTTAGAATATAAAAGATCAAGCAGAAACAAGTGCTTCTCAGGCGCATTAACCAGAAGTATGATACATAAAGAAAAAAAAAAACAATCATGAAATAACGAAACATAGAATAAACAAACTTTTGCCTATCATATTAACGTACAATACTTATTAACGTTTAGCTTATATGAAAAATGTATAGATATATAACTAAAAATGCCAATGTTCCCATAAACCTGGTTATCATAAAGTTATACAACTTAGATATATCTAGTTAGTTGAAAAAACTGTTTGTCATTAATCGTCGTGCCGTTTGGGTACTAGTCGTAAATAGATCAAAGTTAGAATTAACACATAAACTATTGAATAGATTAGCCGCTCGCCATACAAAAGAATTTCCTCGGTAGTTGGTAGATACTGAATTAAGGAAAAATATAGGCTTGTAGCGTCGCGACCGATTAGGAACTAGCAGATTAAATTTGGATAACAGTTCCGGGCAGTTAACATTGTTAGAAAAAATTTTTAGAAGGTATATAATATCTGCTATCTGTCGTCTATTAACCAAGGGTAATAAATGGTGCTTCTTGCAAGCTGATTCGTAATCGAAATTAGTTTTACATTTGTAATTAAGAAAGCGAACAAACTTTTTTTGTACTCTCTCTAAGCGAAAAATATATTTATCATATCTTGGGTTCCACACTTGGCTAGCGTACTCGAGAGTACTGCGCACGTACGCGCAATAAAGTACCTTCAGCGTTTTAACATTATTAAAATCGCGAGAAACACGCATTAAGAAGCCCAGTGACTTACACGCCCTTGCAGTAACGGCATTGACATGACTTTCGAATAATAATTTTGAGTCATGCACTACCCCCAAGTCTCTTACCTCTGAGGTTTTACTCAAGATCTGATCTTTTAATTTGTAGTCAAAATTAATAATAGTATGCTTACGAGTAAAAGTTATTGTAGAACACTTAGATGGATTGAGATCCAACTTATTACGCACGCAGTATTCATCCAGTCTATCCAAATCATTTTGCAAGGCCTGGGAGTCCTCGACACCTTCAATACTTTTAAAAATTTTCATATCATCGGCGAAAATCAATACTTTAGACTCCTTTAAGTGGGACTCAATATCAGAAACAAATACAAGGAACAAAAGGGGACCTAAATGGGACCCTTGCGGGACGCCACTCGGTATTTTAACCCAGCCAGATATGTAGTTATTAACAACAACAGCCTGAGACCTGTTACTGATATAAGCCGAGAACCATCTTAATAAGTCACCGCGTATTCCAGCTGCTGAGAGCTTATCTAACAGTAGCTGGTGTTCGATCCGGTCAAAACATTTGGAGTAGTCCGTATAAATTACGTCTACTTGATGCCTTTTATCCATTTCAGAGGTAATAAAGTCATTAAATAGAATAAGATTTGAAACTGTCGAGCGCCCAGGGAGGAAACCGTGCTGCGCGGGATTAAATGAATTTCGATAAGTAGAATAAATCTGCTCATGTACAATTTTTTCAAGTATTTTAACAATAATGCACAGTTTGGAAATGGGCCTGAAATTAGATATTTCCGCCCTGGAACCCTTTTTATGGACTGGAGTGACATACGCTGAGCTCCATATTCTCGGTAAGATACCTTCCTTTAAGGATTTCTCAAACAAATAAAAAAGTGGAAGGGCTAGGACATCGGCACATTTAACCAAAAATATTGGTGGTATACTGTCCGGTCCTGCGGATTTACCCAAGTCCAGTTTTTTAAGTTTAGATTTGATGTCTTCAATACTAAATTCGATCGATGAAAGCTCGCTGCCCAAAATGGGAGCTATCTCCGTTTCTGGTTTACTTGAAATATTAGCTGATTGATCGCTGGACGTATTTAATAAGAAATTGGAATAAAAATGATCAGAGAAGGCGTCGACTATATTTTCACCCGTATATGGTGAATTTTTAAGATACATGGTACTGGGAAGGCCATTCGGATTACATTTATTTTTTATATACGACCAAAAGAATTTAGGACTATAAGTAATCGATTCCTCAACTTTCTTTATATAGTCATTGTAGCACTTGTTCTCTAAAGTGTTTGCTCTGTCCCGTAAGATAATAAATGATTGTCGATCACACAAGTTCCCATATATCTTATGTCTACGATAAAATTTATTTTTCTCCTTCAATACTTTGATTAAAGCATTGGAGTACCATGGAGGATAATGTTGATAAATAATATTTTTACTAGGTATATATTTATCGCGTAGGCTGTACAGTTTGTCGTAAAAAAAGTCTGCCGAGTCTTCCATATTTCTTGAATTAAATTCCCCTTTCCAATCAACTTCCTTTAGTTCCTTAATTATTGAGTCATAATCGCCTCGATGAAAATAGTATTTAAGACGCGGAGCAGGCTTCATTGACTCATAAACACTAAAGTTAGGAACAATATTGACAGGTTTATGATACGGGTCAATGGGTACCAATGGGTCCAAACACTCACTTACGGATACGTCGTCATTACATAAAATAAGATCCAGTAGCCTGCCAGCATCATTCAAGACACCGTTATACTGTCTAAGGTCACAAAAACTCATGCAATCAATCAATGCAAAGGCGTTATCATCACTGGACACGGATGGTACAAAATAAACGGAACCCTGGTCTAAAGACCACTTAATGTTACTCATATTAAAATCACCCAAAATTAGGAATTTATCATGTGGGTAAGAGGTTGTCAAATCACTTAATTTATCAATAAAATTTAATAGTTGCTGTGAAAAAGAAAGCCCCATATTTTCTTTAATTAAATATAAAACACAAACATTTAGACGAAAGGGTTTCCTATTATTTGCATCAACTAAGTCAATGGATATCCACAAATCTTCAGCAGAGGAACACCATGAAGGCTGCTCAACGACATTTAAGTATTTCTGTGTCGCACAGAATGTCCCTCCACCATATTTTTGCTGAGTTTTAGCGTAATCCCTGTCGCGACGCCACAACATATACCTATCATCCACTAACTCCGAGTCACGTATGCCATCAATTAGCCAAGATTCTGTTAGAATAATTAAATCATACGAGCTGCTGGCTACGCTTCTAAATAAAGTATTGGTCTTAGTCCGAAGGCCCCTAACATTTTGGTAATAAATATTCAATTTCCCTGTAAATTTATCAATCATCTAAAGTGTTAAAGAAGCTAGTATCGTTATGTGTAACAAACTACGGTATTGAGTGTATTGAATTACTCGTAAACAAATATAATTCATAAGTAGCAATCGGACAAAACTATAACAAAACGAATAATAGATAGGGACGTTAATCGGTAAGCAAACTGCATAAGATAAGTGCATAGCAACTGACGACCCGGAGCATGGCTCAAGGACAAATGGGACGAGTAGGCAGGCAGGCGGCGGCGATACAATAGTGCATATAGAAAAAACAGTTAAGGCACGGACGAATGAAACAAAATAGAGGTTGTGCGTGATTAAGTACTTTGAGCAAGTTAACAAGTTGTACACAACGGAAGATACTGAACAGCAGATTAAGTAAGCTTGTTTAAATCTGAGAAGGAGTTAATTATGATAATTGGCGAGGTGTCATTCTTGCGTACGTGGATCTTGGCGAATTTCACCCAAACGTACTGATACCGCTTATCCTTTGCTAACTCCTTGGCTTTGGTTAGCAGCTTCTTGTTTTCGGGCGACAGATGATCGTTGACGTAGATGTTATTTACTGTGCCATCGCTGTCCTTCAAACCGATATTAGCAGACTTTATAATCTTTTTTCTACGGGCAGCAGCTACAAACTCTTCCTTTACATAGCGGTTGAGGAAACTCACTAAAATGTGTTTATGCTTCGAGTTATGTACTGGGATGCGCGAAATATAATTAATTTGGGATTTATGGACACTATATTCTAAATAACTTCCAATGTCGTCTATTATTTTAAATAGGTTTTCATTTGCACGCATGGGAACTCCCTTAATCTCCACATTGTTGAGACGTGCCCACTGGTCTTTGTTTATATACTCCTGGCGAAGTGATGCCAGCGAAGTCTGTGTAGCAGTAACATCCAGTTTGAGGTCTTCTAGTACGGTAACACGGCCCCCGATATCGTCCAACCTGACGGAGAAATCATCTACTTTACTGCAGGTGAATTCGCAACTTTGTTTCAATTCAGCTACATCCGACTTAAGGCCATTCAGGTCAGTTGCAATCTTCGGTATTTGGTCTAGTTTGACTGTCATCTCGTCAAGACGTCGAAGAATCATATCTAGCACCGACTGATCAGCTGACACGGTGCCGGATTGTTGTGGCATCGGTGAAGCTCGTCCACGACAGGAAGGGCATCTCCACAAACCCTTGCGTTCCAATCCTAGTTTCCGGAAGCCCAGTTCGGTAATACCAGAACATGGGAAACAGTTCAGATTTTGGCAAACACTACACTGCGTGCCATCGTTTACTTCACTATTACATGTTACGCAAATCATTTTACTGCACGACTGGTTAGTCCGAGCGACACGAGTTACGGCTAACAATGCTTGATCACGACTGATTAAAATAAGTTTTTTTTTTCAGACCCACCATGCCCCGAACTTACGTAAAAACAAAGATTAAAACCTACACTCCACAAAATTTAGCTGAAGCCATCGAAAAAGTAAAAAATGGCGAAATGACGCAATATAGTGCAGCGCAACAGTACAATATTCCCATGACGACTCTTTTTGATCACATTAAAGCAAGTGCAGGAAATCTCAGGCCAAATGCAGGTAGACCAACTGCTTTACCTTTAGAAGACGAAAACGAATTAGCCGAAACAATTACAGTCATGGAAAGATGGGGTTTTGGACTTTCAAGACTTGAAATAATGGAGATTGTCGCTGAATATGTGCGGCTGAATGAAATTCCAACGCCATTTAAAAACAATGTCCCAGGTGCAGACTGGTTCATTAATTTTCGGAAACGACATGGATTGTCTATCAAAAAAGCACAGTCTGTAGAATACGTGAGAAAAAAAATGACAGATCCTTTCGTCATTGCTAAATATTTTGATTTACTGCAAAATACTTTAAAAGATTTGAATCTCTTTGAAAGACCCCAGGCCATATGGAACTTGGATGAAACATCAATGTGCCTGGATCCATCCAAAACAAAAGTTGTTGGTAAAATAAACAAACCTTGTTCAAGAACAACTTACGGAAGTGGAAAGGAAAACACAACCGTGTTGGCAGGTGCAAACGCCAGCGGCAAGAAGTTGCCGCCTTTGATTGTTTTCAAAGGGAAAGATACTTGGGATACATGGATGGCTGAGCAAGACCCCGCTAAATACGATTTTCAAGTAGCTTATGCGACCAGTGCTAAAGGGTGGATGGAAACAACAATTTTTTTAAATTATTTCAAAAATGTACTCATCCCAAATCTGGGAGAAGAGCGACCGGTCCTTGTTATTTATGATGGTCACTCAACCCACGTCAATATAGGAGTTGTGCAGCTAGCAATCGAAAACAATATAACGATACTTAAACTACCGCCACATACGTCTCATTTGCTGCAGCCTCTAGACCTCGCAGTATTTAAGTCGTTCAAATCTATATGGGACGCCAAACTGGTAGAGTGGCAGCGTAGAAATGTTGGCACAAAAATGCCAAAAAAAATCTTCTCGCAAACACTAGCAGATACTTGGCAACAAACAAGCCCCGATGTAATCAAAAGCGGGTTTAGAAAAGCTGGGATTTATCCATTCAATGCACAAGTGATACCCGTGGAAAAGTTTGATCCAGATGCATATAAAAGATACCAGAAAAAGATATCAGAAGCACATCGTGCCCCTGTAAGCCCAAAGTCACTCAGAGAAATTTGTACTGCTTTTTGTATAAATTTGTTTAACAATCTTACGGTGACTTATGATGCTCTTGACAAGTCAAGCTCTGACAAAGTTACCTTGCTGTCTGAAATATCAAAGTCCAATGTCCAGACTTTGAGATTTGTAGCTAATCAGCCAACTCAATTACCCACATGTTTAAAGAATTCTAAGTCAATACAAAATTCAACAAAATTAAACATTATATCAAATCAAATCATCGTCAAAGCACCATTAAATCAACCCCAACCCCAACGATCATGCACATTTGAAGAACTGGTGCTAAGAAAAATCGAACAGGACAAAAAGGATACTACTTTGACAAAAAGGAAACGTGTTACTACAGGCGCTGAAGTAATAACTGCAACCATGGCTAAAAAAATTTTGGAAGAAAGGGAAAAAACCAAAGGGACTAAAAAGCTAACAAAAACAAATAAAAATGATTTTAAAAAAGGGACAAGAGTAACCAAAAACGAGAGTTCAATCAACAAAAAAAATAGAACAGCACAAGCGCAAAAAGACCAGCCAGGCCCCTCAGGCATAAATAATAAGAAGAAAAGAAAACGCCAGCCTTCATTTGAAAGCATCACTAGTGTATCAGACATCATCAGCGACCACAGTGACTCTGATATTTTTGATTGTGAAGAATCCATGGATGAATATTTTCAAGAAAACCAAGAAACACAAAAGTCACAAAATAAGACAAAAGATGTGAAATACAGTAAAAGATATGAAAATTCAACAGATCTCAAGATACTGACTAACATAAATCCGAATCCCCTCTCTACTAAAGGTAAAGGTGTAGGCAAAAAAAGTAAAGGTAAAGAAAATAAAGCGAATAAAAACGACGAAGAAAAGGAACAGAAAAGTCATGAAAGTGATAACGAAGACGGCGTTGATCTTTTTATGAGAGGAAAAAATATGACTACAAGACAAGACTCAACAACAAATGACAAGGATGAGCCATTGCCACTAGAACATACAAGCATGGATATAGTTCAAGATGAACAAGAAGTGGACCTGGCCTTTAAGGAAGTTTACAAATTAAATGATAAAGAAAATCAAGTGAATAACGAAGACAAAAAAAAACCAGATATACGACACATTGTAAGAGCTAACGGAGACGACATTGAAAAAGACCTGGAAAATAAAGACATAGTACACGAAATTCAAGAAGAGGACACTACCATGAAGGAAATTTACAAAGTGAATGATTCAGTGCTTGTCAGATATTTCATCAGAAAAAAATGGAGGTACTATATTGGGCTCATAGAAGCAGTAACAACAATGCATGAAGAAACGCGCTTTTCAATCAACTTCTTTAAAAAGATGAGATCACAGCAGCAGCTAACCTTCATGATGACAAAAAAAAAAGATATTGATGTAGTTACCGAGTCATTAATAGTGAAGAAGATAGATATACAAAAAAAAGATAATGAAAAACAGTATCACTTATGTAATGATGGAGATACAATTTATTTTGACTGATTAAAAACCAAAGTGATATGCTTAATTTATTAATTAAGTAAGGCTTTTAGACCATGTCTTAAGCATGTTTTTTTTTATCTAGTCTGCGTTTAATTAAAAGTTCGTGCCATAAAGTAAGTAGATAAAAATAATTGAGCTTAGCTCCAGTTTTTGTCAGTTCTCACTGTGAATTATTTTTTAAGAGACTGTTAGTTCCTATCTTGGTGATAAGTAACGTTTTAAAAGTACTGATTTAATTATATGTAGAAAGATTATTTTGTGCTAAAAGTGCTTAACCAAGTAGTCAAAAACGGTTAAGTATTAAGTATTTCTTTAAAATAAATGTTGATTACGCCTTAATGATTTATTTTTATTCAGAAATTCCAAATCAGAGGAAGGACCTATATGAAATGAGGCAGAGCTTTAATGTCCACGGGGGGTGGCCAAATATTTCCGATGTCCACGGGGTGGCCAACAGGAATAGTTGTCCACCCCCATAAGCGGGTGATTCTGCTAAAGGATAAGACATTAATTATGGTTGCGAAATGAACATTTGCTATAAAAATCGATATCTGAGACTCCCCGAGGTCTTTGGGATCGAATATGTTATAAAATTGACCTAAAGTGGCCGCCATCTTGAACTTTTTAGTTAAGTAATGGATCGATTGCTTTGAAAATCGATATCTGAAGCTCCATGAGGTTTCTGAGATCGAATATGTTATTAAAGTGACCTAAAGTGGCCGCCTTAAGATGACCTTATGGAGCCTCAGATATCGATTTTCAAAGCAATCGATCCATTATTTAACTTAAAGTTCAAGATGGCGGCCACCTTAGGTCACTTTTATAACATATTCGATCTCAGAGACCTCATGGAACCTCAGATATCGATTTTTATAGCAAAGTTTATTTTATTATTATATTATTAGGGGGGGTGGACAACAGGAATAAACGGTCTCGTCTCCTTGTCATTTTACTGAAATGTTGAGAACCACAATCTTTTATCGGGGTAATTCCGAAATAAAATGTTGAAAAAAATTAGATTAGCTATACTAATGACAAATGTGATGGTTTTTTGTGTAAGGGGTAATTACGGTTGAAAAATAAATGTAAACTTTAAGTCGTTTTGCAGTAAGGATCACTTTTGAATGACTTCGGAATAACCCCAAGATAGCTCGTAATTACCCCAATACAAAAAAAATATGACTTAACATTTTAAATGCTTAATTTAAAGAACCTAATAACATGTTTAAGATTCTAATTTTAATTAGTAATACACCATCTTATTGAGTACCTATAGGTTAAACAATAATGACAGTAAATAAAAAATAACTTTGAATAATTAACTGTCACATAGACCTCTAGTCATCTCATAGAAATTTCTGTCGGAATTACCCCAATGCACCTTAATTCTGCTTTAACAAATGATCAAAACCACACACGGTATATTTCTATATTTTGTAGAACTATGTCGTTTTAGGATAAGAAGTAACAAGGGCCAAGTAGGCCATCACATGTCGCAGCACTCAGACTTTGCAGCCGGCGATCACAAAACGCCGCAGGGTGCTGCGGCAATGGACCAGCAGTGGCAGCGAGTAAAGGCAGCATTGGACGAGCTCAGGCCAAATAGGACAGTCGAATAATGGAAAGTGGTAAAAGTGTACCTACCACCTATTTGATTTTATTTAATCAGTCAAAGATCATCAACCATAATGCCTTTCAGCTTAGCTTGAGAAGATTTATCAAGATCTTTGTTCAAATAAATATATAAAATTTCAGTGGTGGCGTGTTCAAAAGAAGCAAGACAAGAAGGTGGGTCACTAAGCCGAGCCATGGCAGCTACTGGGAACAGAGTGCCGGTCCCATAGCTGTCTGATAACAGCCTGCTTGTCTTGGGCACAATTGGGATTGAGATGGCCACTGGTGTTGGCCCAGTAGAATCCACAATAGGTTTAGGTACCTTTTATTAAATAAAGTACTTGTATACTTATTATGCATGCCTTTTTTCGAGGGTTGTGTGGGTCATGCTTATCTTGTATGATTGTTACCTTGTATCTTTCAAATGGCGGGATGGATTTTGAAAATTAAAGTTGTTATATTCATCTCAAAAACCTGAGTGTTCTTAGATCAATGTTAAAAAAAAGAAGGAGAGCAGTCAGGTTTTCACACAAGTGCCAAAAAATGCAACTGCCTCAACAAAATAGGTATCGTTAGAGTTCTTCAACCCTTCCGTGTGACAAAGACTATGAATTTTTAGAAAAAGACTGTCGAATTATTCTGCTTGTTAAAAACTTGTTTAATTTTAGAAAACATACTAATATTTGTTCACCGTGCCAAATAAATATTTATTTGTATTGCCTACTAGCTGATGCCCGAGTTCGTTCGCGCGAACTTTATGATTTCGGCGTTTTAATATACCTCAATACGAACTAATGTCGATAGATAAGAAAATACTTGTAACAGAGTATAATTAATAAATATCAAAGAATTATGCAAAAAAAAATCTTTATATATTATGTTGGAACTATCCGTTGGCTTCGTGTTTTGGTATCAATATACCGCGTTCACATAACCAACAATTTTCCGGGTTTGTTATGCTCTGAAACACTAATTATTTTTTAATAAGGAGTTAATCTCGCCTGCCCTAGTACCCCGACTTATAGCTGGAAGATCACATGTTCTAAATCTTTCTTTTTTATACCTGAACAAAAAAATACTAATCAGGCTGAACAACTTTTGCTACAGCGTCAATTTTATATTTCCTATAGTTTACCTGGACCACTATGGTTCTCCGTCAGGTGTTCTAAATCTTCAATTTAAATATCTTAACCAAAAATGCTCATCAGGTTGAGTAACTTTTGCTAAAGCGTCATTTTTATAGTTCTTATAGTTCCCCTGGACCATAATGGTTCTGCATGAGTTTTTCCCAATTTAGATTTTTTATCCCTTAGCAAAAATGCTCATCAGGCTTTACAACTTTAGCTAACGCTCCACTTTTATATTTCTTATAGTTCAGCTGGACCATTATGGTGCTGCATCAAGTGTTCCATTTTCCAAAATAATTTTTAACCTTTAAGTTGCCCAGGCTTAATAGCTATATAGCAAAAAAAGTTTCATTCGAATCCGTCCAATACTTCCGGAGATAATCCTGATCATACATACAAGAAATTCTAAAAAAATTTTTTTGCTTTATAAACTACCAGACATGACCATAGAACAGAAAATTCATAATTTAAAACAAGATTTGTTAAATAGCCCGTGCCATGTTTTCAATGAACATGACAAATTTAAACCTTATTTATTACCAAACGTTGAAAACGCGTTTAGTTAGCTTGGTGGGCTATAAAAATCCAATCGTATGATTTGGATATAGACTATACACCAGGAAAGGTCAAATTGGTTGCCGACACCCTCAGTCGCCCCGTGTGTGGCGAAGTTGAGGAACAGGTTTCTGAAATTTATAACACCTGTCCTGTCGTAGTTGACCCACCTCAATGGGCCCCAGAGGATATAAGAAGCGCCCAACTCGGTGATCCAGATCTGGCTCGTATTATTACCAGTTTTGAAGATACTCAGGGTGCCGATGCCGCTCTGCGATGGACGGATCGAGGGTATTATCTCTCTCAAGGTGTGCTCTACAAGTCTGACCTGGACGGAGAATCCGAAGAGCCCCAGTTGGTTGTTCCAGAGTCGTTAAGGGCAGAACTCATAAAAGAAAGAGTTGCACGACGCGCCTACTGCTGGACACTTGGGTTGGGAGCGGACCTTGCGGAAGGTTAAGGAACATTTTTATTTTAATAATATGAGATCATACGTATCACAATACCTAAAGTCATGTGACCTTTGTGGGAAGTACAAAGCTTCCAATGTAACGCCTGCAGGTCTGCTGAAGACCCCAGTGCCCCAGCAGCGTTTCGAGGTGTTGGCTATGGACCTGTTTGGCCCTCTCCCTGAAGGAGATATAGGAGAAAGATGGATCCTCCTAATCGAGGATTGCCCGCAGGGCAAATAACTCCACCCATCTGCTTGCTGTATCCTCGACGTAAATCAGCGCATCAGCGACATCGCGGTCGACCGGCCAAGTCACAGTCGGGTCGCTCTAGTGACTTGGAGGGGGAGGATATAGCGGGCAACACTCTACCATGTGGCGCTAGTGAGGCACCATACATCCGGCCGGCCACCAAATATAAAATTTACAAAACAATGTAAACAGAAATCAGTGATGATTTAAAAGTGTCAAGTTTTTTACACTTACAATGTGATGGCTGGACTGATTGATTGATGAGGGCATTATAAATTTTTTATATTTCTAAAACGGAGCCAATTTTATTAAAAATTTAAATACACAGGACCATCCGCATACGAGCGACTATTTAAGTTCAGAAATTGAAGAGATCATAAAATCTTATGGCGTGAATAAAAAATCATGGCGAAATTTATACAAATTAAATTTAAAAAAAAGCCCTGGAGAACCACCCAAATCTTGCCCCAAGAGAAAATTGACTCAGAAAAAGTTACTTGTGAATGTTGGGGGGACTAGTGCGGGTGTCGTTCACTACAGCTTTCTTAATTCGGCCAAACAATTACAGCAGATACCTTTTGTCAGCAACTGCGAACTGTGATGAAAAAACTAGCTGCTAAACCACCAAGGGTGGTCAATCGCTCTAGGCCACTGCTGCCGCGGGACAACGCTAGACCACACACTACACAACAGACGGCTGCTAAACTGGAGGAGCTGCAATTAGAATGTCTTCGACATCCACCATACTCCCCGGAACTTGCTCCAACAGATCACCATAATTAATCAACTTTATTATGTTGAGTTTATTTGTTTGTTTATTTGTTACGCTTTCACGTCGTATCTACTGAACCGATCGTCATGAAATATAGGTTACGGTACTGGGAAGGACATAGGCTATATATCACGCGGGCAAAGCCGCGGGTAACAGCTTACACCTAACAAACGTTTGCACTTTAAAACCTAATATTTCAGAAACGGATCTTAAACTTTACTTGTATAGGACATACACTAAAAAAATTGTTTTCAAGATTTTTTTGTACTAACAAATTAAAATGATACCAATGGCAAGAAAAAGTTGTGGGAGGAAATATGTTTAGAAATTTTGCCAAATTAGAGCGACCTCAATATTGAAAATAAAAGCAAAACTTTCTTCATTCTGCATTTTGTTACAAGGGTTATAAATTTATTTTATTGTACATTTTGACATTTTCCTTCGTGATATCTTGAATAATGCCGTCCACACCACAAATTAGTAGAGTATGGTCCACACCTCTCAGCTTAGACGACCGACAGAATGGTTGATCGTATGCGCACATAGCCAACTAAACTGTTTAGTTGAATAGAAGTTGGTGGTGACTTCCAATCCAACCAAACAGTTTGGTTGGACAAAAAATCGGTGGTGTAGCTTTGCCCTAAGCAATATAATGTTATATGTAGAGAACCCGTGCGAAGCTGGGGCTAATTGGTAGTTGTATAGGTATATTTAATATTTTTTGATATAAACAAATTGAACTGGTTCTGTTTCCAGGAGAACTCCCAGCTGATGCAGTTATAACGGCTAATTAATATTCAGTGACATTGATAAAATATTTGATTTATTGAACAGTGGCAATAGCGATTTACGAAGAGGTAAACCACAGGCCACCAAGCTAACGGAAAATAATCCACACTTAAAGTTTTTTGAAAAAATGGAATTGTGTTTTCATAATATTAAATTTACTAGGAGTTCACGTAAACCACCGTCACAAGAGTGATGGATATGGACCTTGAATGCTGTCGATGTGGAGGAAACTCAAAAGTTCTTTCAAAGTCAACAGTTTAGCGAGAAGACGACTGCAGCAAGATCCTATTGAAAATCTTTTCGGCTGCATTCCAGGTAACTGTGGTTCAAACACCAATCCTACCACAGGACAATTTGTAGCTGGCTTAAAAACTGCCATTCTTAGCAATTTGGCAAATATTGGAACTTCAGGAAACTGTGAAACTGATAATAATATTATTATAAATAATCTTGATAAATTATTGTGAGTTTCCAAATCCATATGCAATAAAAACTCAGGGCCAAAGCCAGAATTAGACCCTGACTTTGAATATATGGAAACCACTTTACAGGTCTCGATGACTTTGCGTTGAATTAGGGATCCTCAAGACGGGTACAAAACCCATTTATGGAGGTAAATAAAGTAAAATCTACTAGTAACTTGAAAAACTAGAACGGAATCTGACAACTGAATTAAGCGGAAACAGAGAAGAATTCACGGCACGTTGCGACACGTCACCGTGCATACGAATCCAGTGGGCAGGTGGCGTGGTCCGGCGTGGCGTGGCAGCGCGCTCCACGACACACAGTTTAGTCTTTCCGTCTCTATGATTCAGCTGACGCTGACATACATGTCAATGCAAAATTTAGTTATGTTTTTTTGTTAGTTTATTTGTAGGTTCAGTTTTTATTTTGTAAGTAGATTTTGATGTTGCCAAATGCTGGCGCAATTTGCTGCAGTAGCTTGGATCCGTAAGCATCGTCGGGAAATTTCGTTCAATGCGGTAAGTGCTCTCAACCCAGTTTTTTTAAGGGACAAAGGGGCCTAAAATACATTTGGCAAAGGCGCACAAAGATCTGCTCAATGGGCCCTTAAGTTCTACCCCCGTAACTACAGTCTCATCTTCATCCTTACCACCATTTCACCAATATCTTTCGGCTTTAAAAAACAGCAAACCTATAGTGAAACGCATCCCCAAAAGTGCCCGCCTATGTGTAGCCGAAAATTTATCTATTAGTATCAAAAATGTCATCAATCATAACACTCAAAAATCATGGGAGCACTTACTCACATTCCCCTGTAGAATTCTACATGTTGGGAAGAAAGATTCAGGTTCTTTAGCTTCCAAAATTAAACAAAATTGTAATGCAACTAATCAATATTTGGCCAACATTTCGCACACAAGTAAAAATTCAAAAAACAAGTGTTTGTCCCAATACGTAGAATCGAAAATAGGGGAAGGTGACATTAGGGGAGCAGCAAGAATTTTGTTCTCCGACGATGCTATTGCACCTTACTCTCCTGATACCCTTTCTTCTTTGCGAGATAAGCATCCACCTTCTGGCAATCTCGTCCTTCCTGACCCTCCCGACCCTACTCTTTCCCCGCTGACAGCTTCTCCGGAGGATGTTTTCGGGGCAATAATGTCATTCAAGAGCGGTTCGGCCGGCGGTCTCGATGGTCTTTCCTCTCAGCATTTGATAGACCTCGTAGGGAGAGACTGCGGGAATGCTGGCTTTGAGTTTTTGAAAGACATTACGGCCCTGGTAAATCTGATGCTCGCTGGAGAAGTTGTTGACAGCATCACAGATATTTTATATGGCGCTAACTTATGCGCCCTAAAGAAAAAGGACGGCGGCATTAGGCCTATTATAGCTGTTGGCACTACATACAGACGGCTGACGTCTAAAATATGCTGCAAGGCCATCACAGTCGCCCTAAGAGATTACTTTCAACCGTTACTAGTAGGTTTCGGCTCTAAGGGTGGTTCTGCTTAAAGTGGATGTAAAGAATACCGCCCGTGCCCGCATTTGGCTGTCGCAGAGTGGGAGTCAGGGGTTTGGTTGCAGGCCCTACCATCGGCCAACCTAAGCACACTAACACATGCCTTCCGTTTGGCAACAGCACTACGTTTAGGTGCAACGTACCACAGGGCTTACCGTCTATAGCTTTGGACACCACGGCCTATCATGCTCCAGAAGTGCCGCTCGTTTAGGGCGTCATGCCGCCCTTAACAATATTATCCACCGCTCTCTTGCCACCATTACAATCCGGCCGCTTTAGAACCCAGTGGTCTGGTTCGTGATGATGGCAAGAGACAGGATGGAATGACTCTGGTGCCCTGGCGATTGGGCCGGCCTTTGGTATGGAATGCTACATGCGTCGATACCCTAGCGTCGTCCCATCTTCAGGTCACCCAGTCAAAGGCCGGTACAGCAGCAGCCGCGGCAGAAAGCCTCAAAAGGCGCAAATACGCTAGTATTGGGAATAGCTACATATTTGAGCCTTTTGGGGTTGAAACCATGGGTCCGTGGGGTCCATCAGCCTAACGTCTCTTTGACTTTTTGTCAAAGGGGCTTATCGAGGTATCACGTGACCAAACGGCTGGCAATTACTTGGCACAAATGATGAGCATTGCCATCCAACGTGGCAATGCTGCCAGCCTTTTGGGCACGTTACCGCGAGGTGATGGTTTGCAGGGACTATATAATTTGTAAATATTTTAATTAATTTTAAGTAGTTTTAATTATTATTATTATATGACAAATTACATCATTAAATAAAAAAATCTTAACATTAGGCAAAAAAAAATCTACTTAAATTGTAAATGTTGACTGGAATATAATCCTCGACATCTTGATTCGATATTCGATTTCCTACTGATAGTTTCCAATTTGTAATTCTTCTTTACAATAAAATATAGTACCAACCGACATTAATAGGTTTGAACTAACTTGCAATAGGTAACTTTTATCAATGTATTGAACTAGGCATATAATCAAAATATTAGTGTAAAAGGTAATAGAATTAGTTAGTAATTATTTGATTACATAAAGTTCTTAATATACAGGGTGTAAAGGAAAGGAGGTATCAAGCTTGAACAGGATAAGGGTTGGATCACACTTGCCCGCACGCAATCGCACTTTCCTATTTTGCTATCCTATTCTGTTCCTCGAAACCATCATTTGCGAAAGCGAAGTCCATGTCCATAATGGTGTATTAACAATCACAGGATATGACAAATGTCTGATTGAGATTAATAGCATTCAAACAAGGGTTATTCTTAACAAAACTAAGTATGTTCATGACTCACTTGTTTATGGATTACTTAAATGGAAGTGTGATGATGAATATGGCAATGAGGTTGTTGATGTCCAATGCAAGGACTGTGGTATATATTGTGCATATAATCAACAATTTGAAAAATGTAAAAGCAATGTTACCCCAATAATCATTGGTATGTTAGCATCTGCTTTGATTTTATTATTGATTGCTCTAATATGTGTAACATGCCTAAAGAAATATATTGATAAAATGTTTGTCTATATTGTATTCAGGATGCTGACATCAAATGATAGGGCTAGAGCACGAAAGATTAAAAAATTAATGAAATAACAGGGGCTAGAAACACAATATTGTTTAGACAAATAATGACTAGATCTGACCAGCTTAATAACATGATTATGGAAAGTAGATTGAAATTAAGGAAAGAGCTAACAGGTGATGAACCAATATACCAAGAAATCTGCCAGAATGGAGCAGAAGCAAGTAAGTTCAGTAAAGATCTAGAGATGAAAGTAGTCAACAATCCTCATCATCAAAGGGGTGTTAGTGTTGCAAATGCTGTGACAATTGGGTTACTAACTAGCTCTGTGGTGCAACCAGCATATTGCTGTGATAAAACACTTTATCTTGCTAGCGGTGGTAAGATATGTGATGATAAAGAATGTGCTATGGTAAATATGTATTCCATTCCAATACAAACAGGATCAACAATATGCTTTAAAACTCTTGATGGTGAAAAGCTTGAACTTAGAATTAAAGACTCTAAAGATGTAACTAGGTTCCAATCAGTATATTATGCATGCTCTTATAAAATGTCAGTCAAGACAGCTTTTGAATGTAAATCTATATCAAGTAACTGCTGGAACAATGGAATGTTTAAGAATGGTTATGCTTATCCAATATTGATGCAGAACAGCTCATTCCCTTTTGGTTATGGATGTATGTCAGACACAATTGGGTGTGATACATGGTGTTGGCATCAGACATCTTGCACTTGGTATAGGTGGGAACAAGTGCCTTTCTTACAAAAATGCTACAAAGTATACACCCAAATAAGCAAGATCTGGCAAACAGGTGTATTCATTAGATACAAAGGACTAAGCATATAAAGGTAAATACCAACAACCCTACATACAACCTTAAAGACTTGGAAAAAGCCTTAACTTACTTGCCTTAAAGAATGGATTTAAAAATATGCCTGTTTTTATAAACTCATTTAACTATGAAAAACCTTATGTGAAGAAGTCTGTGGTAATGATAAATGGACGTGCTTATAGCATAGATGCATCAAACATGAATATGCCAATCAAGAATACAATTGGCGGGGTTCCAGATGTCACTAGATAAGTCAACATATCTTCTGATCCAAAAAGTTATGTCTCATCTTGCAATGTAACTTGTGTCCATGACACTCCAGCAGTAGATAGAATGGACTCATAATTCCAGCATTAATACCAGCTGGGCAGTTATTAAAAAATGGTGATTATATTGTCAAACGGATGATGCCAATAATGGCAACAGCTAATTTAATTCTTGGTAGTGTTGAGCTTGACTCATTGTACATCACACCAAGTCATTGCAAATTATCTGTTGAACAGAGCTATGCTTGTATTGGTTGTGAAGAGAAACCACAAGCTACATTTAAGGCATATGATATTAAGAATGAAGGACTATTAGAATTTGAGACAAACTGCAGCTGGAGCAAAAATGTTCTGAGCTGCAATCCAGAACCATACTCGAGTCAATTCTGACATATGCCAGATATATGTACCATCTATAAACCAAACTATTATTGTACATTTTGATTATATTTTCACTGGAAGGTTGTCATTACTAAGGACATACTATTCAGAAAGTGTCCAAGAAGCATTTGAGACACTCATGACTGATGGTAACTTCTGGACCAGTCTAGTGACATCCTTAAATGTTATGGCATTGATGTCTGTTGCAGCAGTTTCTATTGTTAAAATAGTTAAACTAGAGATGTTATACAAAACTGAAAAGAATATTGAACATTCTTAATTTGTTGACTTTTAACTATTTATTAGATATAGGTTCTATCTCCAGACAATTCTAAGATCAATATATAATAGATAAGTTTATACCTCATTACTTTTATATATTTTCATAATTATCTTTTAGTGATATGTTTAATAGTGTTATAAGTTGATTAATTTTTTAAACCTTGCAAATGTAATGTGGATTCTAGATGTTAAAAGTTTTTCTCATAAACTTGTAAGGCTTACTAATAAACGCGTATTTCTTGAAACAAGTTTAATGAAATTTCCGCACACTATTTTTCATTCAATGTCTTCGCGTACTCACTAGCTTGTTACCGTGTGGCAGTAAATGGTGTGCGGGGGACGAGGGCAAGGGGCTGTTTTCGCTTTGCCTCTTTATTTGACATTGCGCTAGACGGAACAAGCTTTTCGACCATGCTCGCGTTGACGATAGTCGGTTGGGGAAGGGCCCTCTTAACAATTAATTTAAAGGAAAAAGCAAATACTAACATGTCTCAACTAAAACAAGAAATAGATGCAATAATTTGGGTTAAGTTTTCCGTTATATGCGTTACATTTACGTTATGTGCGTTACGGGTCGGAACCGCGGGCTTGAAAGATTATCTGCCTACTAATACAAGTCTGGTATTTTTTTTCACAAAATGTCTTTCAAAATTGTTCAAACCCTAGAGGAAGGTGTTCACAATTTGACAGTCGTTCCTGCACTGTGGGAAGCTAAGGTACTATTGCGGTGGCCATTGAAAAACACAAAAATCCCCGGTACATTAATAAAAGATGGGAATTTAAGGCCTGGACCAGGATGGGCCACCATGAATTGTATTTATATTAAAAGAAACAACATTTGGACCTATGAAGAGGCCAACATAGAACTAAATAATATGGAACTAAATACAAATACAGATGGTCAAGATGACGAATATTATGCTTTACCACTTAAGTACTTAGTCTTCTTCGTCGACGGCTGACCAACCCCTTGATGGGATTGGTGATTTGTTTGCCACCGTGGTGTACTAATTGGCTTTACCTTTTTAATATTCACCGTCCATTTGGTACAATTTTTTCGTTGGTTTCCGTTTTTTTTTTCTGTTTTTTACATCATCATTATGTAACCTACTCTACATTCAGTGCTGTTCATGCAATACGGCGTCAAGTGAAAAAAGTACATGTGTTTGTAATGAAGTGCCTCAAAGTAAATTAAAAGGAATATGGGAGGCAGCCCGTTTAACAGGAGCGCGCTGACGCGCCGCAGTCCTCCGCCCACGGCCTCGACCAGACCACCTGAACCCCAACCCAGGCTCAGTCGCCAGGAAGATGAGCTCCTAAACCTGTCAACTCCCTTCAAAACTGGATGACCTCCATAGAACAGTGCCTGCGTGATGTGTGTACCATCTCATCGGAGAGGAAATTAAATTCTGACCAGAAATTAAAGATGCGAAGTCTATGTCGCAATGTAGGGACGTAGGTCACGGGACTTCTCAAATGGCAGTGCAGTATCAATCGTTGAAACAAAAAGCAATTCATGCCCATACCACAATAAAGGCCCTCAATGAAAAATACGATTTTGCTCAACAAATTCTACAATTAGGGCAGAGAATTGAAGAGTCGTCCAATAAGCGGAACGCAGAAGACACGTCCATGCCTATCACGGGAAGTTCCTTTGCTGATATGCTTAAAAAGAACTCTCATCATCTTATTGAGCCCAATAAAATAAGTCCGGTGATAATTTATCCAACAGATAAATTAAAATCAAGCAAGGAAACAAAAGCCCTTGTTCAAAATATCATAAAGCCCGAAGAAATGAAGCTGCACGTCAGAGGTCTTCGAAAAACAAAGAATGGCGGTGTTATTATCAGCACAGACACCAAGACAGACATCGAGAAGCTGAAGCAGTCCTCGACATTGACTACCTCAAGCTTCACAGTGGATGAACAACATAAACGCAAGCCAAGACTATTTATTTAATGAATATATATTTATTTTCAGTGGATGTTTCTGAAGACTTAGCTTAGATAAAAGCTTCAACTGAACCCTAAAAACTATTAGAAGAGAAGTGGAAAAATACTACAAAATATAGACGAGAGGAAGCAGAAAAGATGTCCAGTTCCGAATACATGTCATTGTACCCGAGTTTAAAGAAGCCTACCGGATATCATTTGCTATGCATAGACTTTGATAATTTATATCTGGAAGCAACAGACAATTTGTATCGTGTCACCTGATGGTCGCTGCCAATGGACACCAGGCGTGTGAGTGTGACAAAAGCGTTGCCGGCCTTTTAAGAGAACATAGACTCGTTTTATTAAGGTTCCAAGACAATTTTCAGGAATCACTGAATTGTTTGGAGCCAGTAAACACTGACGACCTAACCACACAAAATGTATGGTATGTCATCTCTCCAGTACCACATGATCGTGCGATAAACTATTTATTGAAATGAGGCGTTTCATATCAAACATGGAAATATTTAGGAAGAAATAATAACCCTCAATCTCAAGATGGTTGGACACAATCATCAAATGCCATCGAAAGACTGTGGAAAAATTTAAAGGAAAAAAACAATAGTATTGAAACGTGTCGTCTGAACCAAGACTCCTTAGGAAACTTTGTTGAATGCATTAGATATAGTTGTGAATCAAATAATAACCCAACAATCGATCCATTTGTGGCATGGAGGAAAACTGCAATCGACACTAATTTACGACACTCTGGACGTAAAAGGAATTGCGAGGCCGATACGTTATCCCTCACAAATAACTTTTAATCGTTTTTAGTGGCAGATCATAACTTATATGATACTAACTAAAGTTAGAGACAGGACAGCTGATAATTTGTCGCGACACAAAACTGGCTTTATAGGTATGCTTATCAATATGACTAGTGCGCTAAATTTATATCAACGCTTAGTGGTAGATACAGCGTTGCCAGAGCGTTACTTTTGTAACGCTTTTGCGTTACTTTGGGACCCCTGTCCGTTACCCTTGCGTTACATGGCCCAAAGCGTTACATGGCGGATCTTTTTTTTTATATGTTTTCCCCTTCTTTTTGTATGGCAGAATCATGCACCTTCTCAAATCTTAATTTAAAAATGGTGCCCCATGGCCCATGTCGATCATTATCATAACCAACTAAACGAACAAATTAAAAAACAATGATATTGCAAGGCATCCGTCATATCTGTGGGCAACTGTCCCGTCAGCGAACAAGTGACTTGCGTCTGTCTGTCGGTGTCAGATGTGAACGAAATAAATCGTGATTTAGATTCAATTTGTTGATTGATTTGATGTCAGATTCAAGTTTCATCCTCATTTATTTTATGTTTAAATAATATCTAGTTGGGTGGCAATTAATTAGTTAAGTGTGATACAATAATAATCCCAATGTCGTGCAATTCAAAGCAGCCTATAAAAGATTAATAATTCGTGCTGAAATTAGAGATCACGGCATTGCGAATTGCATTTCTCTTGAACAAATATCCATTTTAAATTGTCGAAGCACAAATGATCCTATAAAAAATATAAATATGTTGACGGATCGAAAAATCTTGATCGAAGACGACGACAGTTCTTTGTATGAGGAGTACTTAAATCACTTACATTTACAACAAAATGAATATACTTAACAAGTACTAATCCCGCTATGTAGAGTACATAGCGGGATTTATGGCTAGAAAATTAACAAAATCTTTAAAATGTGCTGAATGCGATGAACTATTGCACGGGTCAAGTAATGAGTATAAAAATATTATAATAGAAAAAAAAAACCGGCCAAGTGCGTGTCGGGCCACGCGCAGTGTAGGGTTCCGTAGTTGCGAATGATAACTTTGAGTTCACACTGTTTACACTCGCACCTCACAGTTTAACGACCAAAAACATCTAACAATGAAGCTTGTATGAAATTTTACATTTTCCAGTACATTTTATAAGTTGGTTGCCTATAACTTTTTAGTTTGCACTTAGTACCAAGCTCTGATAGTTTTCCTTTCAACTTCAGTATATATACTACTGCTGTAATTTTTTTCACGTATCCATATATAACCGTTTAGCAGATAGAGGGGGGGGACACGTACCTCTAACAAAATTTTGCACTTTAAAACCAAATATTTCGGAAACGGATCCCTAAATCGAAAAATGGTGTTCTCAACCTCACAATATTTTTTAAAGACCTTTTTAACGATACCCCACACGATGGGTAAATAAAGAAAAAGAAAATACTCCTCCACTTTACTTGTATGGGAGCTACCCAAAAAAAAATTTTTTTTCAAGATTTTATTCTACGACTTTTTTGCCATGATTAATATACACACTCATACCAAATTACAGCTTTCTAGTACTTATAGTCTCTGAGTAAAACCGCGGACGGACAGACAGACAGACAGACAGACAGACAGACAGACAGACAGACAGACATGGCGAAACTATAAGGGTTCCTAGTTTACTACGGAACCCTAAAAAGTAAAGGAGGCCTCACCTACGCATCTCAAACTTTATATAAAATAATTAAAATTGCTGAGAAGATCCTCAAAAAAAAAATTTGTATTGCAAGAATCGACCTGAAAGATATTATTTTTATATTTATGAGTTTTTGATGGAACATTTTGAAAATGGGAATATTTTTACTAATGTCAATCATGATCATGTGAGTTCCCACAAGTTATTGTTGATTAAGGCAATTATTTTTAATTATTTAGATATAAGATACATATACTTTTGATTAAAATGTAATGAACATATATCCAAAAGAAAGTTAACTAAATTTCAATACTTACATTAAGGGGGAACAGTAGGCACAGTAGCGACGCCAATCATTTTATTCCTAATACTTTACAAATAGAAAGAAATTCAAGAATATAAACAATACAAGTCTTAGTAAATAACCTGAAGTATTTTTGGAATCATGTTTTGATATTATGAGAATCAGTCATTGAGAGAAAAAGTGATAACCGCCAAAAACGGCCGTTTTTGGCGGTAATCAGATTCTCACAATTCTCACTGATTCCGATAGTAATAAACATGATTCAAAAAATACTTCAGGTTATTTACTAAGGCTTGTATTGTTTATATTCTTGAATTTCTTTCTATTTGTAAAGTATTAGGAATAAAATGATTGGCGTCGCTACTGTGCCTACTGTTCCCCCTTAACGAGATTTAATTAGTGAATGGTAAAAAATGAGTTTTATTCATATAAAGTTTGTTTCGCATTAATCGTAAAGAACGAAAATAAACATTTTCTATTTCCTTAACGCCACCATGCCACCCCATTGAAAGAAAAATGTCACTGAAGCATTGAGATATAACTACTACAGAAGACACCGCAAATCCTTACTTTGTTTCAAGTGCGGCCATCGCGCCGCAACTCACTCAGTCGGTTGTTAGCTCTTTCGCTTGTGGGACTGCCCACGATTAATAAACAAAAACTTGGTATTTTTGTTTATTAATCGTGGGCAGGCCGCGTGTTGCTGACGGAGGTGCCTGCCGTAGGCACGCTGCTGGTCCCTGTAGAGGCACTATCACTGCCGGCTTTATTAGGCATCTGTGCAATTATCTCACGCAGCTCCAACAATGTTGTGATTTCACGCTTGATGCCGGTAGCACAAACCACGACTATCTTGCCCTCATTAGTCCAGCAACCTTTGACTCCAAGCACGAGAGTTAGAGGCTGTTATTAGCATATATCAAGGCAGTGCGGAAGCAGCCAGATAAATTAAAAGCTACGATCACAACAGAGGAAAGACGATTAGTACGGATGTGTGCTAATTTACCTTCACTACCTCAAGAAAAGATTCCCAGTGCATGTTCATCTTTGCAAGCCCTTTTCCCGCAAAATCAGGAATATTTTTTGATACTTTTTTTATACAAGCTGAGGAAAGAAGCGAAATACCGGGACGTTGAAAATGTTGAATGTCTTCAACCCAAAATTTATCAACCGGTTTCTATTTCTGTGTTTGTTGTTTCTAATGTTGCTAAAGATCTTGGTACTTCTGATGAAGATATTCCCCTGAGTGACTTGAAGTACTTTAAGACAATCTCCTCTAAAGGAGATAAAACTATCAGATTTGAATAAACCACGTCAAATAAAGTGTATGACATTGTATACAATACACCTAATATTTCGGACAATGATCACAGCCGTGGATACACTGAGTGCGCCGGTCACTCCGATTACGCCGGATATTTTTGGGGTACGCCGACCTCATCGGATACGCCTGTGCCGTACCACGCAGTGTACATGAAGGATGCAGATCATCTGGAGTGCGCCGACTCGGACTCGGACTCGGACTCAGAAACCTACGTAATGCAGCGACTCAGGGTGGATATGTCGCAGTCACCTGGTTATTTCTACTAATTGATTAAATGACTCCATTTGATAGAATGACTAAAGGACAACTCGTCAAGTCGTTGAATGTTACGTTCAACGTCTTGACTGAACGTCATATAGCGAAGTCGCTGAATGGGATATAGCCGACTTTGTAATGTTTGGTGGCAGCATGATTTCCTAAGCTCTACTTAATCTCATATTTTTGCGAACTTTTCTTAGTTCAAAAGAAGCAGACGGCGGCGTAATAATAGGTAGTAAATCCATGCTGTCATACTATTTAATTATAAATAACGCACTTTAAAGTAAATTTAATCAAAAAAATATCAACACAGTGCTATCTGTGCCAGCTGTTAGCTTGTGTTAGACGCCATATTTGTATTAGTTGGCCTTCTAGCGCCGCAGTGGAAAAAAAGAACTAAATTTGAAAAAAAAAATTACAATCCTCTAACTAGTTGGACGTTGAGTGACGCTTTCTCTATCAACGTTCGGCCTAGTCATCCAATTAAATGGAGTCATTCAATGAACGCGCTAGTCATTCAATCAAATAGCAGATTCAACCAGATGACTGCGACAGATACACGAGGAGCGAACGAGGAACCTCCGAACCCAGACATGGCCAATGTTAGCATTTCACCCGATCAATTACGTGACTTGGTGACGTCCCTCACAGCAGCTGCGGCTCAAGCGAGTAATCAGGGAACGACAAAATCCTTCACGAACGCCAAATTCTCATATGACGGCAGTCGGGATTCTGCGCAAGTGGAGGAGTTTTTAGCGGCAGCATCCATTTTTAAGAGAGTCCATCGTATTTCCGAAAAAGAGGCTATACTTAGCCTGTCGTTGATACTTAAGACGCTGCAACCTGGTGGCTTGGCGTTAAGAGTAGCATTGCTGAATGGGAGGAATTTGATACGCGCCTCCTCCAAGCAGCCCCCCGATATGGCCGCAGAAGTGTTCATCGCAAAGAGCCGTGCCCTTCTGGTGCAACTGCCATCTCGAGGCCTCAATGAATCGCAGCTAATGGACGTCATCTATGGGCAACTAAGCATTGCAATTAGGGAAAAGGTGCCCCGCGAGTCGGTCAGTACATTCAATGAGCTACTGGATGCTCTAAGAAGTGCTGAAGAGATTCTTCGTGAGAAACCGAAGGCACCACTTGCTCAATCCAAGCCAAAGAAACCCAGGTGTAACTTCTGTAGGAACCAGGGACACACCACAGATGAATGTCGGAAGCGACAGAGATTTATGCACGCCCAGGCAACGACGGTGAAACAAAAGAGCTCTACTCAAGCGCCTTCTCATTCACGTCCTACCTTCTCTTGCTACGGCTGCGGCGCACCCGGGGTAGTGCGAAGCAAGTGCCCCACTTCTATGGCAGCTAGGCAGCACATACTGAAGTCTGACAAGGTCGAGTTCTGCTCCTTGAATTTAAGCACGGACGCCCGTGTTTGGCCTGTAATAGGAATAGGAATTTACGACACCGCTGGGGCAGCCTACGTAGATACGTGTGTAAGATCCAGCGTGGCTTCATACCAGCTCTATCAGCAGTTGAAGCAACGTGGCTGCCGGGTGCCGGTTCACCAAGGAACCAGTCACGGTTACCCACGGTTACCATGGCGGATAGAGTTAGAAGACGTCAAGAAATCCTCTCCGTCATAGTCCCCGTAAATATATGTGATCGACTCAAGACTCTTACTGGACGATTAAAACGTTGGGCAATACTTTTTCAAGCGTTCGACCTCACTATAAAATATGCTCCAGGCAAAGCAAATGTCGCGGCTGATGCTTTGTCCCGACCGTTCTGCACCGAAGAATGCTCTGCTCGATGCTACCACTCGAAACTCAGCTGAAATACGCCAGGAACAGCTTAGAGACAATAGCATAGCCCGAATTATTAATTCATTAGAGTCTAAGAGAAATGAAGACACCCGAAAAAGAAACAAAACTAATCCTTTCTATCTCGTCATAACGATTGATTTTTTTGATTTTTGAAGCTGACTACGAGCTGGACGTTATGTGTGAAAACAGTGACACGTACTGAAACGGAGTCGATCGTGAGTGATCGAATTAAAATGATTCGATCACTACCCGTGTTCGGATCTCAAAGAACCGTTCGCCGACGCCGAGCACGGAGCCCACCGCCCGTTCCGATATATAAGGTCATATCACACAAAATTGGGAAATTACGCGAAGAATGCATGAACACGGCTGATTTGATGTTAATTTTTAATGAGCAGTTTGACTCTGTAAATGTAAGCAAATTTGAACAAGAAAAAAATATATACAGAACTTTTCCAAATCACCGCATCATAAATAGTGGAAAAAATATCTTCCTGTTTTAAACTGTTCTGACTTTCATAGACTTTAATGGTAAGAAAAAAAATGTAGTGCCTGCTATCAATAGTTGGGTGAAAACAATTAACACATTTCAAAATAAAAACATCACAGTTACAAAAAGAAGGCATCACATCTCTGCTGCTGCACAATGTCGACCAAGACCCGCTTGAAAACTTTTTTGACGCCATAAAGACATGTACAGAATAATATAATGCCCGTCGCTATTCATTTCTTGAATAGTTTTTAAAATATTATTGATAACCAATATGACTTCAAGGAATTCTGTGGGGGCAAACCATGAAAATGACGACACAGAATATTTACAGTCGTTAAAATATTTATTAACATTGTCCAACAGCAATTAAAATGAAAATAGCGCCGAAACCATACAAAGTGAACACTTAAACATAGATTTGGTAAATATCGACCAATTAATAAAGAGCGAGGAATTCGATGACAAAGAAAAATGCGCAGCAGCAGCTTACTGTTGCGGATGACTTAAATATTTCAAAGAAAAACTTCCGTAAATGTACCCAGTGCAAAAATAATTTAGAGTGTACCCAAGAGGAAAATTTTCACAAATTTATGTCAATGAAAAAGTACTCTTGACACGATAATCTTCTTGAATATTTTATCTAAATTTAAACTATAACATATTCTTCAATTTTAGGGAAATACCTATTTAAAAGAAATATAGCAAATTACATAAAACTTATTGTAGATGTGAATGTAAATTCTAGTATTTTGAAATGCCAGGACCACAAAGAAGATATGCATAAGTTTTTATTAAATTGCAGTGTAATTTTTTTCATAAACTAATATTAAAGAAGTAAACAATCTCTTTTTTTTTCTTAGCCTATTGTTGCTATGTCCCACTGCTGGGTAAAGGCCTCCCCCTTATTTTTCCTCACGTCTCTGTCCGCTGCTATCATTTGCCAGCCAGGCAAGAACTTGTCCAGATCGTCCCGCCATCTTGTTCTAGGTCTCTACTACGGCGGCCATTGGGTTGCCAAACGGATACTTATTTTGCCCACCTGTCTACATCATTACGATACAGATTTCAATGTCATAAGAACCGTATTATTAGCAAATGTATTGAAAAATTAATTACGAGTATCAAAATTACTTTGTCCGAATACGCTAATTCTAGCGCTAACACACACATATGACATACCGCATAATTTTACGTCTGTGTGAGTTAATATCGACTCCCGCTCATAGTTTGACGTACACTTATTTGACTGACGCGCTCTTAAGGGGGAACACTAGGCACAGTAGCGACGCCAATCATTTTATTTCTAATACTTTACAAATAGAAAGAAATTCAAGAATATAAACAATACAAGCCTTAGTAAATAACCTGAAGTATTTTTGGAATTATTTTTGGAAAAAAACGGCCGTTTTTGGCGGTAGTCAGATTCTCATAATTCTCACTGATTCCGATAGTAATAAACATGATTCAAAAAATACTTCAGGTTATTTACTAAGGCTTGTATTGTTTATATTCTTGAATTCCTTTATATTTGTAAAGTATTAGGAATAAAATGATTGGCGTCGCTACTGTGCCTATTGTTCCCCCTTAAGAGTCGCAAGGGCAAAAGTTTTTAGGGCAAAATTAAGCATCGAATCAATTAATCTCATTATAATCTACGTACGTTCCTATACAGTTTGGTTAAATTATCAAATGTTTGAGAATTATATCTTGAGATCTCATGATTTCCATACAAATTTGAAAAGGCTTGTAATTCTCAAACCATTGGTATTTTAACCAAGCTGTATAGGAACGTACGTAGATTATAATGAGATTAATTGATTAAATGCTTGATTATACTCCAAAATTATCAAATGTAGGCACAATTCCCTTTTTCAGTTTGTATGGAGATTGGAGACATGCGCTTCCATAGGCGACTCTTAATGGCTGAAAAACACTTTCCTGTATCTAAAGACCAATTGTTCGATACTGAAAAAATTGTAGCCGACAAAAATGTAATGTCCTGTCCGTTTTCAGAAAAAGAGTGGATAGCTTTTTTTTTAATAAGACACCCAGAATTATCGGAACGCGCAGCGCAGAATTTAAGCAAAGCGCGAGACGATGTTACTGAGGCGGACGTACTCAATTGGTTTGACGTCATAAAAACTTACATATCAGACAAAGATTTGCAAGATGCAATAAATGAACCTAAAAGCATTTTAACGCGATAAAAGCGCCTTTTTTTGCAACCTAAGTGTAGTGTGACGACACACGACCTCATTATTATTTCACGTAGCAGCGTTTTCTTTGAACCTTGTTAAATAAAATAACTATTTAGCCCAAGTATTTAGCACAGGTATGCACGTGTAACCTAGATAGACAATAAAATGACTAATTATGTCCTACCTAAGATCTGCATAAAAGCTCTGTTAATTAAATAATATGTAGGGGCACACGGATACACACTCGAGTAAGTTGTCACATCAGCAGTTAAGACTGAAAGCCCTCCGCATGCTCAGGGCATGCGGTTGACGACCAGTCGTTCGCCTGTGGCCATGTACAGAGCGCGTTCCTACGTAACATCAGCCCAAGTGTGTGTTTGTTTGTTGAGACATTGCGTATAAACTGTATTGTGTTGTGTGGAAAATAAAAGACAGTTATATATTCCTTCGCACTTTAATTCAATGTGACATGATAGCAACACCCTACATTTTATGAGATCAACAGTTAATAACTGGAGTCAGATATAGCCGAGTATAGGGCCATCTATTCATACAGTTTCCTACAAATAAATCAGTTAATAGCTGGTCTTCGAACCTACAACAAGTGAGTTTCACGTCACCAGTCTTGACAAACAGTCAAGACAAGATTGTGTCTTTCGGAAACCTAGCAAGAATTGTAAGATAATTCACAATCAGTAGAATACAAAATCAGATGGTTATATTGCAGTTTGTGTCGTAAGATGTTTAAGTAGACAAATTGCTGGCAAATGAAAAACAGGAATATCACAAACTTGTTAGTACACGAGATGAAGGGGGATTGATTTACGTTACGATTCACACCATGTCCATTTAATTTGCATGAGTACAGACAGTCCAGGGAGACCAAGGAAAAGTTTTGTTGACCAACTAAAGAAGAAGGCTGGTGTCATGTCGTATCAAGAACTAAAGTCTAAAGAAGAAGATAGACAAGTTTGGCGCATACTCCATCAACAAGAGCTATAAAGCTCTTAAATAAGAAGAAGACAGAGACAGTTATTTGTAAGTTCCTTAAACAAAAACTCATGATGACAAACAGCCATAATTTTTGTATTTAACTTGGCTATCCTTTTAACATTTATGTTTTTTGTGGGATATGGAACACAAATTGGACTTATCTGCGATCAGCCTATTCACTAAAATACCGGATATTTGGACCTACTTTGGGAGAGACACGGTTTTATCGCAGGATGTAGAAGGGTATCTTGTTAAAAAATTGCATGTAATTGAGAATATGGCTTTGGATAAACGAGAAGTAATTGATGGACACTGTGGGACAATATGCGAGAGCGAAAGCTGTGAAAAATTCGCTCATAAACGAAGTTTCTGGAGAGGACTGGTTCCTTTAGTTTAAGAAACGACATAGTATCAGTGTGAATAAACCGCAGCCGGAGTATGCCCGAAAAACTGCGTGCAGGCCTAATGTGATATACCAATATTTTGCTTTGCTCGAAGAAACAGTCAACCAACTAGATCTTTAAGACAAACAAATCCCATACTTAGAATTTTAATGACACAAGGATTTACAACCACAGAAACTTTAAATATATCACACTATAGTGTAATTCGGGAAACATCGCACACTTGCGCCGGATTATAAACAGGAACACGTTGCCAAGGCAGTGTTTGAATGCCGCAAGAGGGTTAGAACTTGTATGGTACCTATACCATCTGTGTGTACGAGGAACTATGTCTCATATAAAAACTCAGAAATTTGTTGACGAAATTCCTGATCTAAGAAACATTAAAAGCTCTCTTTACAGATGTCGCAACAAATTTATTGATGTTGAAAAATCATTTTTTTAATGTTTGATGATGGAACTGATGAGAAAATGTCGTATTTGATGTCGCAAAAGTGCAAAAGTACGTTCCCAAATTTAAGCCATGTATTTTTAGATTGAATTTTTAAGGTAGTCCCTAAACCTTTCTATCAATTTTATACTATACATGGTGATTTAGGTAACGGCATCGTCGTTCCATTACTACATGATCTTTTGCCCAATAAAACACAACAAACATATAACAGATGATTTTCCCATATAAAGGAAAAAATCTTGAATTTAGACCAACTAACTTCAAAATTGATTTTAGAGATAGCCGCCATCAATGCTATAAATGAGATATTTCCGGAAGCGGTTTAATTCTTGTATCACTGGGTACAAACCAGATCAAGCAAGCTCGTTCCTATTATGGAGAACATGTAAGGGCAACTGGCAATTATGTAATCGAAGTGTGCAGGGAGGGACACAGTAACTTACTTGAAGAGCTGACAACATCTAAAACCACCTGGCTGTTACGGGGTCAAATACATACAGACATATCAGCAAATAAACTTATTTTGTATCTATATTAGTTGACAGTTCTTTGAGTGGTAGAGATTCTATTGTAAAATATTATTGTAATTGCATTGTTGGAAAAAGAACTACTGGTTGCTGTGCTCACACTATGAGTATTATTATATGGTACCATGGTTGGGCCAGATATCAGAATAACATTACGCCTCCTGCACAATTTCTGGACTACATATTATTGTTATATACCGATGATGATGAAGGGTAATAAATACCTAATGTAATGTAATAAAATTTTTTAATAGATACCGGAAGTAGCAGATCATTTACCAGTCCTGTAAAAACCCAAGAGTTTTTAGCGAATTTAATTGGTGATTGCCCCGCCAGAGGTGCGGGTGAATCACCCAAATGCAAAATAGGGCCAAAAGGGACACAAAAGCAACTCAGCCTCACGTGGCATTCAGCGATGAATGCCCCAAAAGCCAAACCCGGAACATGATAGCACGTTCACGTATAGCATATTGCTAAAAGCGCCACTAGCACCCCCGGCTCACCTCCCCAAAGTGGAAGCAGGCACAGAAGACTGAACATCGTCCAAAGCGCTCCCGACTAGCAACAGCCGAGCTCCTACAAGTAGCAGAGCAGAAGGGAATTACCTCACCGCACTAGTACAGGAGCCCTATGTGGGCTCAAGTGGGGTGGTGAAACAGCACTAGAGTCATCCAGTGCACAATAAATCGGCAAACCACGGTAAAATCTGCAATCATCATTTTCGGGGACCAGCTGAGGGTTATCCATGACCCACAATTGATCAGCGAAACTGAAACGGCGGCACTGCTGGAGGCAGGAACGACAAATATTGGAGTTGTGTCAGTTTACTACGACGGGGAAAAAGATACCGAGCCGTACATACAGTGAACTAAAGCAATATGCCAAAAATCCTTATAGGCGGAGACATTAAAGCCTGGAGCCACTAGTGGGGAAGCGAATCGGACGACGAAAGGGGCGACGCATATAACTCTTTCCTAAACGAAATAAGTTAACACATCCTCAATCATGGAGACACACCGACCTTCGAAGTCTACAATCGGCAGGGCTTACTAAGTAAGAGCAATGCGACGTACGACGGACAGCATGCAGTACGCCACTACTAGGGAAAATAAAAGAGTGGAAAGTGGACCGGACTCTAATCACGTCAGACCATAAAGCACCTTGTGCTTATTCCAACGCCATAAGGGAAGCCTGTGAGCAAGCAATCCCGAGAATAGGCAAGAGAAGAAACACAGCGGCGCCTCCCTGGTGGATAAAAGACCTTGAAGATCTGAAGGCCGATATCTTCAGGAAGAAAGAAAAGACGTATCTGGAACGCTGCCCCAATCCGAATGGAAACCGCTGAATATTACGGGGCAAAGGAGAAATACAACCAGAAAGCCATGGAAGCTCAAACTCAGAGCTGGAAAGAGTTCTGCACGACTCAGGAAAGAGAGAGCATGTGGGACGGCACTGTATTTGAGTTTGACACTTTGCAAGGGACATTTGGATATCAAGCAGGATATTCGGTTCAAAGCTTCTAAGTTTAAAATCAAAACTTTAAAACTGTGTGAGACTGCTACCGGTTATCTGTGGTCATTCCTTACTGGAAAGTAGTTCTCCGACCTAGAGTAGTCGCCCCGCAGGTACTGAAAAGTACAGCCGTAGTGAGGAGTTGATTGGTCCTTTATACACTTCAGGGCGACTGTAATTGTATTGTATTTCAATGGAATATTTTTGTTAAACTGGAAAAGTAAGATATAGAGCAAATCACAGATCTTCTATACAACCCGCCCGAAAGTGGACAGTACGACGTCCTGAAACAACGCCTAATCTCCGCATATGAAGATTCTGACAGTCGTCAGTTTTTGTTAAAAACTATGATCAATTTATTATTTTATTTATTATATTGTCAGAAATGGAACTAGGTGACCAGAAACCAACGCAACTGTTGCGCCGCATGAGAAATTAAGCTAGTGATAAAGTTCCTGATTCGACACTACGACTAATGTGGACGAACCACCTACCTCCTCACATCTGATCAGTTCTCGCCGTGATTGAATCCTTTTCTGCCAAAACTCAGCTTGAAGAACTTGCACTAATAGCCGGCAAAATGTTTGAACAAAGAAAGTTGCCTCGATATCAGAAATCACACCTAAGCAAGCTCCATTACTAGCATCAGAAAACATTAAGAAGGAACTACGAAAACTCTCACTCCGAAGTTGTCGAGCTGCGATCGAGAAACAATTATCGCCGCCCTTATCAGCGCTTTCGGCCACGTTATCACTGCAACACATCGATATCACAATCCCGCTCGCGCATCATCGGAATCATCGTCGTCATTCTGGTACTATCATCAGAAATTCGGAGCCAACGTTAAATTTCAAGTTCTACGCCGCCAACAACACCGTCATAAATACCTACGGAGAAAAGATACTCGAACTTAACTTCGGATAAGGAACTGCAGTCCTCTTCACACCCGGACCTAATCAGATTGACTCCAAAAGATTTTGACAAAACGTACTACACCAGCGACTACTGGCACCAGCATATGTCAGAGACAAAAAGGTGACGTATCCGTACACCTGGCATCAATAAAAGAATGTTCAATCAATTCAATTTTTTTGATACCTCCTTTAGGTATCAAAAAATTTAGCACAATTATGTGCAGTCATATTTGATGAGAAGGTGCTAAAAGCCCACATATCTATAAACGAAAGAAGATATTAAATAACAGGATTTTTTACAACTGGTGTAGAAACAAAACCTAATTGCGGTGACCATGCTCAAGTATCTACACTCAATAGGTATGTCGTAGATTGTAAGTTGACGTCATTTGGAGAAAATGCGCTGTGCAGTTTGTTGCCGCTTCTTTTGCACTCCGCCTTGGAAGCGGTGTAAACTTAGCCGTAAGTAAATTATTGACGTCAACAATAATATATTTTTGTAAACTAATTGTAATTATGATAAAAATTGACGTTCACTTAAATGACGACACAATTAAAAAAAAGGCATCGAAATTACTAACAAGCTGTGTCGTACATATTTTCTGCAGCTGCAACAAAAAGCCCGGAGTTAGCGAAGCAACTAAAAGCTGTAATTAAGAAGGTAACAGAGGCAGGATTTATTGTGGTTGCAACTATTTGTGACCAAGGCACAAAAATCATCAAGCAATAAAAAGTTTGATGAAAGGGAGACGTGTTACTTCTTTGAGATTAGGAGATGAGCCGAAGGATAACACTTTTAAAGTGGATGAACATAAAATTATTTCATTATATGTATTCCACACTTGTTGAAGTGCATAAGAAATAACCTTAAGCCACGGATACACTAGGGAACATTTTGTCCCGCAACATGACGCGCGACACTAAATATACGTGACGCTGCAACGTTGCATAGTGTCCCGCAACATGACCCACAACATTGTACGTGACGCGGGGCATGTTGCTTGCTCCCGCCTCGAGAGCGAGCGCACGTGTCCCGCGTCAGTGTTGCGCCATTTGTCACTGAGTGTAGTCGCGTACGCAACGTGCCTTTAAATAATGTCTGTAGTGTGGGGAAATGATACCGTGCTTTTGCTTATAGAGCTTTACGAAAGTCGTGACTTGTTGTGGGATACTTCACACCGTGACTATCGAAATAAAATAAAGAAAAATGATGCATGGGAGGATATTGCCAAGGCGCTTAAATTGCCTAGAAAAGAAATAGAAACCAAAGTTCATACCCTGCGTTCGCAATTTGTCCGAGAAAGGAAGAAAGTGAAATCGTCAAAAACTACTGGTAGTGGACGAGAGGACGTGAAGTCCAGTGCATGGTTTGCGTACGATGCAATGAAATTTTTGCTAAAGGGAGCCACAACTTCTGGAAGCTTGGACACTTTGGACACAAACGTAAGTCATACTTTAGTTATTTTGTCATTTGTAATCAGTAATCACGGTCACATCACCTGCGACAAATTTAGCGCAAACGGGTTTATTTTTATTTATAATTTATTTATATTTATTTATTTATAATTTATTGTACGGACACACAAGGAAAGGAAAAGTAACAAATTAATACGTACCTATATTATTTACATAAACTAAGATTTGTACACACCTCACCCACAAAACTTCACTTCTAAAAGGATTGACGTTGTTCAGTAACATTAAAAGAAAAAATATAGTACAATACTAGTTTATTCATTTAAAAATTATTCTGCCAGGGAACACGTCCTTCTTCACTCATGAAATATTCAGCAAATTTGTTTCTTATTTCCATAGCAGATTCAGGGTAGCGTCTTCCCATAGCATTTAAATTCGACATATTAACAGAGCCAGTTTCTCTGCGCCAAGATCCTTCTAAAATATCGTGATCCACATTTTCAGAATCAAAAGTCCCATGTGGGTTGTACAGTGATCTCGATTGACTATTTCGCCCTAAAAAATTATGGAGGTATACGCACGCCATTACAGCAACTTCAGCATTAAAGGGTAGGATGGTTATGGGAGTTCGGAATATACGAAATACAACACCTAAGATACCGAACACATTTTCGACAATTCTTCTAGCTCTTGACAATCGATAGTTGAAAATGCGTCTTGTTGTACCCACGTCATGATTACCGGGATATGGCTTCATCATGTTTTCTGTCAGTGCAAAGGCGCTGTCTCCTACAAGTACGTAAGGCATATTCGGCCCATTTTGTCGTATTGGGTCTGGAGTTGGCCAGTTGAGTTGGTTATCAGCTAAAGCTTTATAAAAAGCAGTCTCTTGGAATACTCCACTGTCAGAAGATTTTCCTTTAGCACCACAATTTGCATAGATAAAATTGTAATTTGCATCGACAATACCCAATAGGACAATACTAAACTGTTCCTTATAGTTAAAATAGTCACTTCCCGAATTCGAAGGAGCTTGGATTAAAACGTGTTTACCGTCTATAGATCCAACGCAATGCGGAAAATTCCATATATTTTCAAAGCTTTTAGCCTTGGTTTTCCATTCATTTGCAGTAGCTGGGACCTGTAAAGAAATACTTTTACATTAAATACTATTTTTGCGTACTAATAATTAAGGATTCATGTCTAACAGATGTTTGATATAATACAATACGTGTTTTATACTTAGTATATTCTTATTATAATAATTGACTTAATATTTATATCATTAATTTTTCAGAGTCCACAAAGCCAAAACTCGATTTCTTCTCCGGATGAAGATGTCGTTCTACATTCTGAATCTACCGTTCCGGAATTTCAATCTCCTCATCAACTAGAATCGCAATCTACCAGTGATCAAGCAGAGCAACCCACAACCCCTGCACCAACACCTTCATCGTCGCGACCAACTCGGAAGAGGAGCCACCCCAATGAAGGTAGATTGGAGGATGCTTATGAAGTTCTGCAAGCTGCTAAAAACAGAATGATGTCCCGAGATGAATTCGATGTTTATGGACAGTACGTAGGAACTGAGTTACGTGCATTAAATGACGAACACAGTATAATTATGGCTAAATATTATATTAATAATATTTTATTAGATGCATGCTTAGGAAAATACCGTACAAGTTATAATAATCAAAGCCAGTCAGTTGTTCAACAGAGCTATAGCACTGCATCCAGTGATATTAGCCCCGAGCCTTCTGAAGAGCATATTATACAAAATATACTTGCAAATATGGATTCCTCGAGCACTAATAGCATTGATGGCACTAATACTAATTAATTTACGTTGATCGCTATATCCATCTTGTACTCTTTAAAATTTATTTTGAAGATTAAAATACAATTATAAATAAAATGTATGCGTTTTCTTCAACTTACCTTTACAAATATCTTCAATTTTTTTATCAGTTCTTTACAAACTTCTGGTACTATTTTACGTATTAGTTGTTTTGACACTCGAAAAGTGTACGACAAAGAAGCATAAGAATCTCCAGTCGACAAGTACCTCAATGTAATGGCCAGTCTGATATGAGGACTAATAGCGTTCCGTAATATTGTATCCTGTTTGGCTATGGAAGGTGCGATCATTTGCAATAAAGTTTCAAAATCAGATGATGACATGCGAGTAAAATTCACAAACGATCCGTCAGACATTCGGAGATCACTTAGAATATTAACTCTTCTTTCTCGTTGTAATAAGAAATTCCGCATCCACCACCTTCTCTTTCTCTTACGTTTCAACACACTCGATATAATTACTATGTACGCAGCACTAATAGCCACAACCTCCTCGGGCGACATTTCTATAAACACTGAGAAGTGTGGTCGACAAAATGTTCCGCGACATGTATGTCGGCACATTCCACGTAGTTGTTGAGGAACATGTTCCGCAACAAGTTGCTCCAATTGTCCCCTAGTGTATCCGTGGCTTTATGACCAAAAATAAAAAATATAATTTTGAGGGTGAAGAACGAGTAGCAAAATGGGATCGTATAAATGAATTCCACTAAGAAAATCCCATATATAAAGTCATGCGGGTAGTGTTAAAACTGACAGACTATCATGTTATCCATAGGAAAATACCCAAGATGAAGGTGAAATTTGCTAGCCAACTTTTCAGCCAAAATCCTAAAAATTATTAAGTTTATTGTTTGTAAAGATCTAAAAGGATTTAAGATTCCGCGGTCTACCGATATTGATTTAAGTTCTGAAGCTCAAAGCAGTATAATATCGAAACAATATACTTAAACTTTCGTTGTTGTATTTATATCAGGAAAATAACAAAACAGTAAATTGGTGTACTTGTTTTACGAATTGCAAGACATTCAAGTATCACGAGGGCATAAAAACAAAAGGAAATCAAAAAAAAACGGAAGAGTAAAGTTTTTTACAAAGTTAAAAAAATTAAACTATTAAAGCAACAGAACAGACGCCTAAAGTCTAAAGTTTCTCAGTTTTCAGATATAATAAAAGCTTTAAAAGAAAAAAATAAATCAAGATGACTTGTACATCTTATCATGAACAAACTAAATATTTTTTTTGCGCGCTTTATAAAAAAAGCTAAAGTTTCCAAAATAGACAAAATATATTCTCCGATGGCCAGTCAATTAACTTACTTTATTGGACTTAATTGATTTTTAAAATAGCAGATCTATGTTAGTGCCTGGCTGGGTATAAAAAAGCACTATGCGAGGCAAAAAATGACTATATCACCATTATTCCTAATGATAGATGCTACAAAGAAACAGTCTTCCTCAAGGCAGTGTGCTGGCACCTAACCCCATATTCAGTGCCACCCACAATGACTACCTAAAATAAATGATACAAGGTTGTATCATTTGTACTACCAGTTGTACTTTTCGGTAGTACTTCTGACACGGAGCGAAATATTTAGGCATAACTACACAACCTTTTGTTTTTTTTAATATATAGAATTTGTTTGATTTTGATAATTTCTTTTTTTTATTATTAATGAGTCCAATGGTTTAATTTCCTAATTTGACTGCCATAAATCCCTTAAAGATATCTTACAAAACTCACGTCAGCGCAAAGAAAACAAACGAGAACGAACATTTAGAACCTAAAATAAAAGCAAAACGTACGTACTTATACATCGACAACACAGCCTTCACCCAACATCGGAACTTCTGCACCGAAAAACAGCTCTAAGGTATAATCAGCTGTTGGGACGTCTGGCTCTGGTTCAATCACAGAGCCAGTTCTTGAAACCTCTGGTCCAGACAATGATGATGATGACTCGAAGTCATCTGCTTCCGTTGCAGGAATATGCAGGAATAATATAGTTCTCTTTCATTGTAAACATACTTAGTACTAATATGCAAGTTTTCCTCTCCAGAATGTGAATGATGTAACACAAGCATTAAAGCTTTGTTTAAGATAAGAAAATACTGTAAAGATAAGGTAAGTTGTTTATTCTTGTACCTAACTCCACTCATCTTTTACAACCTTTAAATGTATCATATTTCAGTGCCTTAAAAACAAATCGGAGGAAAGTTTTACGAGACTGGAGAAATACCAAACGAGGCAAAGTTATAAAAACTCTGCCAAAAGGAGTATTTGCGGCTCTACTTACAAAAACAATACAAGCTGGTTAAGAGACTGCAGCACAAAACGTGGTTGCAGGTTTTAAAGCTTGCGGCATATATCCTTTGGACCGGGCAGTAGTCCTAAAGAAATTGAAAGACTACTCAAAGCCCATGGATGAAGTTCGAAACTCCATAGAAGAAACTTTTAAGAATTACTTGACCGAGCTGAGAGGCAACAATTACAAATAAAACAACAAAAAATTGCAAATTCCTGCAGTTGCTGGAAAAAGTGTCTTCATTGAAGAGGTGGAAAAGTACTACAGAAAGGGAAGAAAAAGAAAAACATAAGCACAATAAAGTTTAAGCCAAATCAGCAGACAGCCAAGAAAAAAGGGAGCCCTATAGGATCGAAGAATAAATCAAAAAGTAAAACAGTTGTAAAAACTGGTGCTGCACCTTCATTGGTCATTGAACTGTCATCTATTCGCTCTTTATCGCCTATTCCCAGTCCTTTGAAGGCACAACCAATGTATTGTGAGGACCCTGCTATCAACAATCTTCCATCACCCACTGAGGAATCACTTTGTAATGATTTACCCATTACTGACCTTGCTGTATCATCGCCTGAGCAAATTTACCTGCCATCATCGATCAAAGAAATTGAAGTAGAAATTTTGAATGAAGATATTACAGGAGAATACGAGTTGAACGAAGGGATTTTGACGAAAATAGATAATGAAAAGGAAGAAAAAGAAAGTAACGAGAAAAAAGTGACCAATTCTGTATATTAAAGAACGAAGAATGCCTTTTTCCAGGTCGAATCGTACAGCAGGATGAACAAACTTTCAAAATATCTGTGATGTAGAAGGCCTATGAAGGATGGAAGTGCCTTGCAAAACCTGAAATGGTGAAAAGCCACAAAAAATACATAGTGAGTTATGTAAAAGATGGTTAAATTATAAAAAGGTGACTCTTTCATGGTTTATGACCCACTCCTGTACATGGAATGAGTGATTAAAAGACAGGAATTTTCTAATATATAAATATGACCTAAACTTCTGTGTTTTATAATTTTACGCGTTATTTTCTGCTAATTTTGATTAATGAGGACTGATTTGTAACGATTATTAAGATACTAATATGCTGTTAGAAAATAAAACTGATATTTAACGATATTTTATTGATTTTTACTGGCAACTCTCAATTTAGCCTTTTATTTGGAAATGTCACTATAGTTTTAGAGACAATTTAATATTGTGTAAGACAAGCAAAGCCAATGTTAACCTACGGCTCTTATTTATAAAAATACAATAATAAAGTCTTAGCAGTTGTACTTATAATGTTATCCTAGTCTTACATAACATTAGCCGAAAACATAATTGTATTTTTTTGAGGTTTCCACACTATATCTTAGAAATATTATCATAAATGTAAACTCACCGAAAAATCATATAAATAGGTAGTTATAGTTTGCATGGAGCACAACATACAAAATGGTTGTTTAATGGGACAAAGTTACCAGATTGACTGTAAGTACGTTTTAACTTATAGTCATTTATTCTCTTTATTTCAGAAATCTTAAACAATATATTAATAGAAAAATCGTTACCGTTCCAAAATTAGACTATCGAGCAAAAAGATTTTTGTGTAGTATTCAGAGGCCCGTTTTAAATACCTTGACAGAAAAGCTTTCAAGAACTGCATCATGGGAATCATTAATGCTCCATTGGGAAGTTCACTTTGACAAAAATGTGGGCGACTCCAGATCACTGTGTCAACTCTAAACGTAAGGCGTTTATTGCAATCATTACATCTCAATTACAAAATAACCACATAAACCAAAAGGAAGAAGATACTTCAAAGACGAACAACTCTCGCTGCAACCGCGATAGATGTATCTATGTACTACTAAAAATGACTAAATAAAGGTGCCGAAGGGTACTTCTCTGGTCCAGAGAACGCTATAAATAATATGAGTAATTTGATAGCAAACAATTACTTATAGTAATGTAAGTATTTTCTAAAAATTTCCGCCTCTTTTTACTCTGGAGGGATTTGGGTATTCTAAATCAAAGTTTTATACTCATTTCATCAAAACATAAACTGTACGTACACACTAACTTCTACTGATACCGCAATGTAGATATCATGCCTAACTTTACCTAACATTATCCAGTATCAAAGGCTAAACAAAGAATTCAGAACAATCAAAACAGAAAAAGCGAGACCGACTGTACCAAACTCGCCAAATAAATTTACATCTTTATCATTGTCGGACGTTGATAGCCTATTATAACAAATTAACTGTGTTTATGCTATAATAAGATTACATACAGGGAACAACGCAGATATTTGTCATAATTTCAGTCAAAAACCTACTACAAAAACAAAAACACCTAAAGCTCCAATGCCACTTTACTAACTTCTCATGAAATGCAAAAGTGCCAACATAATTATGTACTATTGTTCAGACTCCAAAAACTGTTTCATCACTATTGTACTCATAGATTTAGGAAAAACATTAATTGCTTTATTTCCTTACCTCAAATAAATCAAACTCCTTCCTGATCGAAACAAGCAATATGTCGATCCATAATCCACACCTGAGTAACGTTAAAATTATAGCCGACACGATACATACAGTTTTCAAGAACTGAACACATTTGTCATGAAATGTATCTCGAGCCAACACGAGCTCAAACGTAACACAATTGAGACCGCAGCTGTGGGCGCTGTCCCTGCATGCGACGACATCGCTGTGTCTTAACTAGCGACGGGCATTGAGTGTCAGCGAGCTCATGATAGACATGCAGAACTGAAACACGCGACATTTGCAGAACACATTGAACAACAGGCGACACGCTCAGTGTGTGTAATGGATGTGTCGCCTCGCCCTGCACAGGCGATACTGAGCATCAGGCTCCAGCACTGACACAAAGAACACAATGTACTGGACATCCTGTTGCAGAGAGCGAGACAAGCCCTGTACTGTACTGCGGGTACTGCGGCATGCCAACTCTCAAGGAGACATGTGCTCTGTGACTACGAGTGGTTTGTTTTGATAGAGATTGTTATAAACGTTGAGCACCCACCAACCAGGTGGTTTGATGATCTTATAAAGGTCGCAGGAAGGCACTGGTTGCAGGCCACTTCCAACCCGTCGTATTGAAAATCCTTAGGGAAAGCCTTCGACCTTCTTGTTGCTGAGATGATGATCGTTACTGGTCTCTTGCTGCTGATGTCACAAGGTTCTAATCTACTTAATTTGTAAGCTACTTTTCTTGTCTGCTAGTTCTTTGCATTTCTACTTCGTGCATCATGTTCACTCTTTTCTTTTACCATTATAAAGTCGTTCTATATCTTTTTTGATTATCCTCTTGTTATATCAATCTCCATATGTATGACTTTCTCTCAGTCTAATAGCCGGCTTCTCTCTTCTAACCATGTCTAATAATAGCTGGCCTATTATTGGTGGGATTCTCAGCATCCCTCCAAAGTATTATTATATCAATGCAATTAATATTGCTTTTTCATTACATGCCAGAATACTAATGAATATGTCTCTGCTCTTGTTTCAGAACTGTCTTGCGAAGGTGCAGTGGTTTCGGTGATGAGATTTGAATTTATATGTTCCAGCATTGTCAACTCAGTCTTTTAGTGATTTCATACAATGACCTGAAAAAATAATTTTATTTAGCATACATTTTAGAAAAACTTGCCAATACATATTTAAAAGACAGCGCATAGGAATCATCAAGTCCAAAGCCCAGGGCTTCCTGGGCTTGGAAGCTGAGGATGGAACATCATGCGCAGATAAGACAGAAACTAATACATGAAAATTAAAACCACAACAATTAAAAAAACTAATATAAAAAATGAATTCAAAAGGATTTTCAAATTGTCATGATGAACATGAACATTTCAAATTGGTTCTGAACCAAATGTCTCAAATCGAAGTCCACCTCAACCATGTTAAAGCAACTAAGGGATTGCAGATGGATCCAGAAATTTATAATAGTAGTTTCCTAAGGTAATGACACCTTTGACTGAACTAGCTGTCCCGGTGAACTTTATTTTGCTTTTTACCTTATTTTAATAGTTATACTGCTATTCAGGATGTAGACAAATACAACAAACCATGAAAATCGGTCGAACCATTCTTGAGTTATAAGTGTTCGGACATACCCAACTTTGTATTATATATTAAGATATAAGAATGTGAATAAATCAATTGTATATGTACCTGAAGTTTTAGTAGATGTACAAATGTTTTGCTTGTGCATAGTCCGGTAGTCATTACAAAAGGTAGAAAGTAAGAGACATACGGACAGCCTGCCCAACAGTGGCAGCCGGCTGACATGTTCATCCCAGTCTCCTGACTTCCTGAACACAATGTCTTTTGTCTGCAAATGGCTACATGTCTAATAACTAATAAGATACTGCTTCTCAAGTATTTATGATATGATTTCATCTGCAGGATTCTTCTAGAATTGCTCTTTTCATACAAATAATTTGTGTAAAACTATCATCCTTGAACCAACCATCCTGGAAGTATTTTCCTTCTTGACACCATTGATTATTGCAGATGCAACTTTACACTCTTATTTCATAGGTACAGCATAATTACTGAAAATAGCCTGCAGTGGCTTAAGTTTCTGAATTCAGTTTATATTCCTGATGGCTCAATGCTACAGCACTTTCACCTCTTTGCACACAAGCTCTTATCTGATTTGATATTGACATCTGAAAACATAATAAATGTTGTTAAATTTACATAATGCAGTCAGCATTGCCTTTTTATACTTTTCAGTGTCATATTTACCTGTAAATACAGTGGAGTTTGGGTATAATGATGATAAAGGGAGCACTATAATGCACTCTTTATATCCAGAATTAGTTACTAGCAAAGGTTAAGTGAGGCCACAAATATGTATATCTATATTCATTTATTACACAAACATATTCACAAGTTTTTTAAACACAGTTGCTACTTAGGATATCACTTTATATCTGAACCATAAATTCAACTCCTTAACTTACAGGTTTACCCAGCTACCTAGGATCATCGAGTTTCATCAACATCAGGTCTTTTTTAGTCTCCAATGCCCGCAGGAGAATGACCCACTTTAAACTACCAGATTCGTATATTAGCCAAAGCAGTCAGAGGATTTGGCCTACACTCACCATGCTGGCCAGGTTTCTTTTCAGGTGAGGTTTCTTAGCTTTGTTTAGTTTGTGTTTCCCAAGTCGACTTCTACGACATCCACAATAAGAATTAGAGTGGTCCAATTCTGTAAATAATATATCAATAAGACTTAGAGTCGAGCTCCGTGGCGCAGTGTTCAAGACACCAGCCTGCGAAACAGAGGTCCTGGGTTCGATCCCGATCTTTTACAGATTGGCCTGGGTCTTACTTACTGCTTACTGCTACCGTGGGCTATTTTCCACACTTAGGCCGCCTATTCGGGCCCATTGTGTGTTGTGGATGTTATATAAGTATATTATAAAATATAGTATCATTGAGTTAATATCCCACGACACAAGTTCACAACTTACTGTGGGGCTAGCTCAATTTGTGTGATATGTCCCTATATTTTCTATTCTGTCGGGAACCATATGGCTAGATTATATATAAAAGGCTGAAGATCACCCCCTTGATGTATTAAAAATAGTCGCTATAGCCACATAAAGCTTTAGATCAGAAATCATGATTCACAAGTCTCCTCTGCAATTAAACACTTTTTCGTTTATATAAATCATGCAACCAATAATTAAACAAACCTATCTACCTGCATTTGTAGTACTAACTAACAAATAGGGACTGTGACAAGAAAATTATTTTTGTTGTCTTATAGAAATGGAGTAAATAAATACCGCAGCCGGTGCGACGTGGAGAAGAAGAAGCCGGAATCCCTGCCATCGTGCCGGTGCTGTCAAGTTCATGAGAGATATTGTAAAAGCGTCAATCCCAGGCTTGGCATTCTATATTAGTTAATTTCAATGTATAATTTAAATAATACACTTTAATGATGGTTGGCATGTTAAGATTTTCAGAATTTGACAACAATGTTAGACTTGTTTATTATTTTAAAACGATAAAGTGTAGAAGTAAAACTTACTAGGTTATTTCTATTCGCTTGAATTTACTTTACCGTGCTGTCACTGTCAATACACTATGCCTTGTTTACTTGAATTTCGTCGGCTACTAAAGCACTTATTACACTATCCAATTTTAAGGAATCCTAATTAGGAACGTATTAGGAACCTAAATCGGAAGCTAGTGATCACACTACACTAAATCGGTTCCTAAATCGTACAGTGTTGCCAGTCGGGTCATGTCAGAAATTACCTGAAATATAAAAAAATGTAATCTTTTTTATAAAAAACCTTTCATATTTTTTTACTGGAAAGGTATTATAAGTTGATAGAATATAATATTAGTTGTATGATGAGCTCCGTGGGGCAACGGTCAATACGCCGGCCTGTGACACGGATGGTCCCGGGTTCGATCCCCGGTCAGGTCAAGATGAAAAATGATAACTTTCAGATTGACCTGGGTCTTATTACGAGTAGTATCTATTATAAAATATAGTATCGTTGAGTTAGTATCCCATAACACAAGTTTTACTAAAGAATAAAACGCTGCAATACGATGATTGTAATCGTCAATATCATGCTTAAGTGTTAGTAGGTGATAAATATATTTGATATAAATGAACAGTACTTTAATTTCTTTTTTGAAAATTTGTGGGAAAAATGTGGTAAATATCGATTTTATTTGCCCCAAATTTGGGGATTTTCAGTTAGGCTTTAGGGTAATCCAGACTTTTGATGTCGGCAACGCTGGCGGGAGGGCAAATTGGCGTCCTAAATCGTAGCGATGCGATTACACTGTCCTAAATCGTATACAATTTAGGAAATAGAGCGATCGGGACGTCCTATTCATCCTAAATCGGATCCGATCTACCCTAACTGCGATTACATCTTCCGATTTCCTAATTAGGATTCCTAAAAATTGGATAGTGTAATAAGTGCTGAAGCACGTAAAAATCTCGATTAAAAATTAAATACATGAATAGCAAGCTTTATTATATTTTTAATCAGTAAAGGTGTTGCCAGGCTCACCAGAAGTTTTCATATAAAAGTAAGGTAGTTTTACAAAATACTAGGTTTACGACCTACAAATGCAGGCTGATTTTTTTTATTGTAATCTCGGGATCAGAATCCTTAATAGAATACAGAATTGTAAGAAAAATAAGGATCATCAATACAAAGTCGCCGATCAGCTAGGCGAATTTTAGTGGGAAGTCTGATTTTATTGTACCTTTTTACCTTTTTTCTTTCGATTCTGTATTCCATTAGGGAGCTTTTTATAAAGATCATAGGTTCAAAATCAGTATAGTATATTATTTTGTGACACATGTTATGTAATGACTGAAAATAGTGTGATGATGAATAAATAAAAGTCCTTAATGGACTTGAAGATTCGACACACAAACCTATGAAACTAAAATTTAACTTAAGGGCCCACACTAGGCACCCTAGCGACGCCAATCATTTTATTCCTAAAACTTTACAAATAGAAAAAAATTCAAGAATGTAAATAATAATAAGTCTTATAGTAAATAGCCTGAAGTATTTTTGGAATCATGTTTTAATATTATGAGAATCAGTCATTAAGAGAAATAGTTATTACCGCCGCATAATTCTCACTGATTCTGATCACGCACACTAGCGCTGGCATCGCTAGTGTGCCTAGAGTGGGGCCTTAAAGTACAAGTTAAAATTATTGAACTTTAAGTTGATTAATTTAAGTAAATCTAGAACAAGTAACATAAAATTTAAAAGTATTCCCCGTCACTATTATACGTACATCTCGGTGACGGCTGGACCGATTTTGATAAATCATTTCTAAAGACTATCGCCAAGAGACAAGCTTGAAGAAACAAAGGAAGCCTAATCAGTTTGCTTGTTTAAGAGCTGGGGTTCAGACAGACTCATACACACAAAACGGTCTAACTTTTAACACCCTTCTTGTGCTCCAGGTTTCTAAAGTGCCAAAAATAAATGTAAGGTTGCTTTTAATTTTTAATAGTTTAAGTACATGTAATGATTCTTCAAATCTCATCGATGCTTCTTTATCCGAATTTTTATTTAAATGTAGCGATGATCGAACAAAAATGGGTGGGAGAATGAAATAATTTTATGGCAACATTTTGACTGCTGGCTGACACTGTCATGTCGTGCCTGTTGATTGATGTGAACTTGTATGATGCCATGTCAATGGATGGATCGGTTCGTTGAATATTTGTGTGCAGATTTAATTTAGTTATTTAGTGAATTGAAATTGATTATTTTTAATATTACAGCAATTATACCTGTTAACAAGTGCAAGATTTTGTAATATAGTGTATGTTGTCCTTGTGTCGGCGTAGTTATTTGAACACATGTCGTTTCCTTAAGGATTGCGTTTTTTGTGTGCTAAGCGACACAAACACCAGATGTGCGTGATTTTATTTGGTTAAATTCGTGTGTTTCACTGATTTTATCAGCTTTCGTGAAGAAACCATAACAATTCTTCGGTATATATATTATACGCTTTGTTATATTCTCTTCATCTCAATACTATCATCAGTGTCTTCTTTTATGTTATTTGTCAGAATAGGCAGAGTTCCACTGAGTCTGCCTGTACGATGCCAGGCAGTATGACAGGTGCCGATTTCGGCGTAATCTGCTCCGCAAGGACGGGCTAACTGATTGCCGATTTTATGCTAAGTTGCTTCTATGACATCTACGGGCAAGATATTTACTTTAATACTATGCCAGTGATAAAAAAACAAATATGGTTTGAGTTCATTACACGTAATATCATGGTAGGGCAAAATGTGTTGCTTAATAAACATGTGTTGTGCTAACTGATGTCCAAGTGCATTTTGGCTACATAATGACTTAGAATAATAACTTTCTGCACCATTACAGCAAAATTCGCAAAATAAAAACAAACATAGGCATTCTTGCACCTGACAAGTATATTGCAGGCGTGTTTGTAACTCATATTGCGACCTTAGGAATACGAACGTGATGTACCTGTAGGAAGTGTTTAAATATTGTTAATTTAGCGAGACACGTACATCACGTAAGAATATACACGTATTCCTGAATCAGCGATCTCCCCTACCAACCTACCAATGCGATATGTATATTTCCTTAGTATATAAGTTACGAGTAGCATTTCTAATAAATCATCACTTTATTCCTGGTACCGGTCACTGTGGTTTGATTCACACGCACTCGTCATAATTGGTGACCCCGACGTGATCACCCGACGTGATCTAACCGACGTGATCTAACCGACGTGATCAGCCGACGTGATCAAGCCGTCGTGATGTAGTCCGACGCGATGGATACGCGCCTCAACATGAAAGACCCTGACGACTCAAGCTTGAAGAACGAATAAATCAACGTGCACATTTTCACCGGCTTCCCACAAGCGGGTCTCACCGGTTTGAAAATGCAAGAGGCATTCCGGCAGTAACCAGAACCACAAAGACAACAAGGACCATCAAAAATGGCTTCAACCACGCTGAAAAAAGGAATCAACACCGGCTCACACGATTCATTGATCGAATCCTTCACCATGGCTGAACGGTCATAAAAGGCAAAAGGAGGCACAGGAACTAACAGGCAACCACAATGGACAACCCCGAGGCAAAGAAAAATCCGCGGAATATCAGCGCAACCGCAAGCTGTAGCCGTCAACTTCAAGAAAAATAAGAGAGTGCATGCATAGAAGGAAAAGTCATCGCGAGCGGCAGAATATAAAGAAAATGATGTCACAGAGGATCAACGAAATTATTAAATACAATAGAAACAATTACGCAACGTAAACAGCTGATATCTATATGATGACGCATTTGACGTCACAAATTGCATCACTTCACATGGAAACAACAACGAACGAAAGTGCAACTGCAACAAATAATTGAACGATGTCAAGATCGCAAGGCCGCAGATGGCCGTATGTTGTTCGAAAAGGCGTAATGAGAAATAATATAAATATTTGCCTAATATTTTAAGAAGAATTTGTTTGGCAACGAAGAATCTTGCACCGCATTTCGTGCTAAGTATCATTAAGTCCTAATGCCTAATTGCTACCGACTTACACAGTGGTATAGATTTCATGGCAAACAAGGACAATAAATTGATAACTTTGAAGCCTGCAAGCAAAAGAGCGAACAACTTTAAGATGGAACAGCGATCAACATACTGACAAGAAAACATTAAAGTAAAATGGCGAACACAGAAGCACTACTTTAACTGAAAATTACTTCTCTCAAGATGCAGCAAATGGTTCACAGCAAGCAGTCTCAAGAGAAAGCCAGCAAACGGGTCATACTCCAGGGCCACAGCAGCCGACGCACCGAGCTCCTGGTCCTGAGCACCCAAAATGTTTATTTTCGACAATTATAGCGTCCGACACAGCCGCCGAGCTCACGATTAGAATTTTTATAGAGTGGCCACTCTTCAGCGGAGCATTTCGGCAGGACTCCCATCGGCGCTAGTCGACATCGCTCTCTACAGTCTCACAAAAGACTACGAGCAAGCAGAAATTATCTCCCGACTCACTGGGATTGAAGCAACTGGCAAGTGAAAACGTATCTATACGAGAAGCTCAGACTGCGCATCAAGACCATATTGACAAGATGTATATTAAGAGATATAAGAAGTTTGCAATATCTACCAACTATGTATAAGGAAAAAAAAACGATTCACAGGGTCAATGTCAATGCATAAACGCATAATTTGCCGCGCAGAAATATTTGCCTACACAGCGTTTTTCAGCACGTGCACTATGCAATTGATGGATATATTTAGTATATTTGCGTTCGCTACAGTTTTTACATTTTTGTTAATTTTATTGTTAATTGTTTTTATTTTTTACAAAAGGGGGAGTACTATTGCGACCTTAGGAATACGAACGTGATGTACCTGTAGGAAGTGTTTAAATATTGTTAATTTAGCGAGACACGTACATCACGTAAGAATATACACGTATTCCTGAATCAGCGATCTCCCCTACCAACCTACCAATGCGATATGTATATTTCCTTAGTATATAAGTTACGAGTAGCATTTCCAATAAAGACATCACTTATCCTGGTATCGATCTCAATGGTTTAATTTACGCACTCGCCATAACTCACACTACTGCAAACAGGCACTTTTGCTTCTGATATAAACAGACACCAGCATAATGCACGATGTGGTCAGTCAGATTGCACAAATGTCATGGAACAAAAAATGTGATCTAAATTATTCGGAAGTAAGTAGTTTTAGATACATATGTAATTGGTTTCAGAAACGAAATCAGCTGAGCTGTAAACAAAATTTGTGTTAATTAATCATACTATATTAGATAAACGATTATACAGACATTCCTATTTCTTCAGGGTAGTAATTGCAAAGGTCGATGTCAACGTTGGTATCTGCTTCGTCTTCATTAGGCCATCATTAGCTTTTATAATATTTATGTAAAATTGAAGCTGGTCACTAAACTGATTTGCGCAATCTTCGCCATAGTGACATTTTAATAATTTTTTACATTGGTGATTTTCGGGGAACTTATTTTTACTTTGCGAGGTTCTATAACATTAACCGATGCATTATGCAAAACTTTATTTTTTCTTATAATAGATTTATAAGCTCCTAAATCAGTGTTATAATTAACCTCTCCTCTAATTCAAAAACGTTGTGGGTTTATTTTTAACCTTCCTGATGTAGAAACGTTTGCAGGGAAGGAACTGAAAATGATAGTCACCAGGGCGCTAAGAGTTTTTAAGCCCAACCCTTTCTACTCCGTTACAGGGCAATCTATTCCTAGTTTTGAAACTGTGCCATATCTTTCATAAATGTCTATATATTCTTGTGGTTTTATTATCTCTTGCATGTTTTTCACTTCCTTTTCTTTTAATCCAAATACTCTGTCTGTGGGTAAAAATGAGTGACCTGGCACCAGAAATATCATCATCATCAGGTCCTTCCAGTCTCCACTGCAGGAGCACGACCCTCTCTGTACTACCAGAGCCATATACCTGAGTAGTCAGAAGATTTGGCCTACACTCTCCACGCTGGCCAGACGGGTTGGAGAAACTTTGTTTAGCTTGTGTTTCCTTAGTCGCCTTTTACGACATCCACGGGATGACTTGGAGTGGTCCTATTCTACTCTGCCGGAACCACTCGGACAAATATCAATTCTATTGTTCTCATTAATCAACAGGTCACTCACGTGCTATTTGACGGGATTGCCGACTATTGTTACGGACTCGTCAGGAGCCCATTTTCAAGGCGAGTGCGGGACGCGCGGCGGTGGATCCCGAACTAACCGCTCGCGGCGCGACGCCCGCGTAGCGGCTCGCGCCGCCCTGGCGGAGGGGGGAACAAGCGAGTCAGTCCCGGGATCCTGGTGTTGCGTGGTCACGGAGGTAGTGGATCCTATTTCTTCGTCGTCGGTGTCTGGTGACGGTGCGTGTGTGTGGAAAGAGCTTATCGTATCGGCCTCTACTGACTCAGTGTGCTTCAAGATATCACTCCTTTGCAGAATCGGTTTCCAGGTTGCGGGTAAAGTCCAACCTACATCCCGATTAAAATTTGGACGTCGACTTATTTCTATGGCCTCTCTTATCTTTCGGGGAAAGAATGCCTTTTCCCTAGCGAGGACTTTGGCCCTATCAAAACGAATATAATGCGTGACGTCCTCTTCCAAAGTATGTTCGGCGATGGCTGACCCGTTTCTGTCCAAATTCTTCAAGCTTCTGATGAGCTCTTTCAGCCTGGTAGATATGTTGCGGCCCGTTTCGCCTACGTAGCTCTTCCCACAGTCACAAGGATCTTCATAAACACCCGGGACATTTAATGGGTCTCTATCCTTCGGAGAGCGAACTAACTGCCTTATTTGTGTAAGAGGCCGGAAAATGGTCTTAATGCAATATTTACGGCTTACCTATTGTCCGATTTTATCCGTAACCCTTTCACAAAAGGCAGGTATAATAGTGCTCTATCCGCTGATGACATGTTCCTGGCTTCATTAGCACTTATCCTGCCACTCTGTCTCCAACCATAACCATTTGCTTCTAGAACGTGCCTAACGTGCGCTAGCACCGACCCTAGAAACCGAGGGTCACATAGTCGCATCGCTCTGTTGATGAGAGAGCGTGGCACCGACGCTAAGTGAGCTGGGTGGTGGTGAGAATCTGCTCTAAGGTAGTGATCTGTATGCGTCGGTTTCCGATAAACTGTATGTGACAATTCAACATTTGTTACTGTATTCACAATTATTTCTTGATCGGGATGCGTCACGGAAACGAGAATTGTTGCGGCCATGGATTCGATCGTAGTTCGGCGATTTCGATCGATAGTCGTCTAATTTCGTTGATGAGATATTGTGTGAGGCTGCTTGAGATGTAGATGGCTGAGGCGGCGACATGCTGACGGCTGCTACTTCGCAGTGTTGTACCGTCATCTTGTCGGCGAGTAGGGCAAGCTCTTCTAATGCGGTTTTCGTGCTGAAGGATTCGCACACAGCAAGGACGGAGTGAACATGCCATGGTAGGTGATTCGTCCACATAAGACGTAAAGTCGAGTCCGGGATTCGGTCACGGGCGAGGTCGCGCTTCCGACGTAGTAGTTGAGACGGCTTCTGGTTGCCTAACTCCATCTCAGACAGTAATTTCTGGAATTGGCGGCTATCTGACTCTTCGTAGGCGGTGATAAGACGCTCCTTGATGGCTTGATAAGGCTTGGTTTCTGGCGGGTTGTACAGTAGATCGGAGATTTGTTCAATTATCTAAAGCCGGGCGATGACCATCTGTGCCATTGTAGTAAAATAAATTGCATGACACAATAGGCTGCGCCTTCTAAAATATCATGCATTCAATCTACGCCAATTTGGTTAAACAAATATTTTTTTATCACATCTAACCAAATACACCTATCTGAAGGATATTGAGTAGAAGATCTGATTCGTAACTAGAACAGGTACGTACAGTGTGCGGCACGAAAGTAGAATCTGCGCAGTGCGCGAAAAACAGATCCTGGTTGAGGTAGGGTTCGCGGGGGGAAGTGCGTTACTATAGCAACCGCCGGCGCGGGTGGACGCGTGCCCCCGCGCAATGCTGCCACGTCTCCCGCTGCCCGCGCACGCTCCTCTGTCGTCACAAGTACAGGTAGCAACAGCGAATATACATATTCTATTAATTTTTATTTAGTATTTTTTAATAACATGAATAGAGTTTTAAGAAGGCAAACACGTAAAATGATTTACGATGTTTACTGTTATTTTAAAAAGTTTTTTAGTAACACTAAACGGACAGATACTCAAATCATGGAAGAAACAGCCGAAGCAACGAAAACCTCAATTAGTACAGTTCGGAGAGTAATAAAGGAAGCTACCAAGTCGGAATTCTTGACAGTTTTTCGAACGCCAGGAAAAAGTCGGCCTCGATCCAAACCAATAACTGGTATAGACAACTTTGACCAAGGTGTCATTAAAAGGGCAATCCATAATTTTCATTTAACCAACAAAGAATTACCAACGATTAAGAAGCTTCTTACAAAACTTCAATCCGATATAAATTTTCAAGGATCTGACCGCAGTCTACGACGTATTATCAAAGATTTGGGATTCAAGTGGAAAGCAACAGAAAATAATAGGAAAATTCTTTTAGAAACATCTAGCATTAGGTTGCAAAGAATACAATATTTGGAAAAAATTAATCAATATAGAAGGGAAGGAAGACCTATAATTTATACAGATGAATCATATGTGCATGCAACTCATTCTACATCAAAATCTTGGTCTGATGGTTCTAATAAAGGTTTAAAGAAACCAATTTCGAAAGGCCAGCGGGTGGTAATAGTTCACGCCGGTTCCGAAACCGGCTTTATACCAAATGCATTGTTAGTTTTTAAGTCTGGTACTAAAAGCGGAGACTACCACGATGACATGAACTATGAAAATTATTCTAAATGGCTTAGAACAATGTTAATTCCGAATTTACCACCTATGTCCGTCGTGGTGGTCGACAATGCGGCGTACCACAATAAACAATACGATGCAGCGCCTAATTCAAATGCTAATAAAAGTGAAATGCTAGCATGGTTGTCAGATAAAGGAATTGCATTTCGTCCTAATATGTATAAGCTACAATTATATGAATTAATAAAAGCCAATAAAGAAAAATTTAAAAATTATAGTATAGACAGAATACTAGCAGAACACCATCACACTGTTCTTCGTTTGCCTCCATATCACCCAGACCTAAATCCCATCGAAATGGCGTGGGCTGCCATCAAAGGCTATGTGGCTGCAAAAAATGTTCAGTGGAATGTAAATACCGTTATGGAGTTGGTAAAAAAAAAGGTAAACCAAATGGGAGCTGGCGAGTGGCTAAAATTGTGTGAAAAAGTGAAGTCAATTGAAGAAGAGTATCGTCAAAGCGACCACGTAGTAGATGGCTTAACAGATGAATTCATTGTCCACGTGGGAGATTCAGATAGTGGTAGCAGTGATTCTGATTTTGAAGGCAACCCTGAAGACCCCATCCCAAGTACCAGCCAAGGGACCTCGACTTCACTTTCTTCTTTCTTCGAAGGATTCACGCCTTTAAGTGACAGTGATTAATTATATTCTCTAAGTGAAACAAATAATTTTTACTTTCTTATTTCATCTTTGTTTTATTATAAGTTTTTTTTTTATTTGATTAAACCGCTAATCTCTAACTTTTTCTGCTTTCATTACTGGAAGTACTGGTTTTTCCTGACTGACACATCAACAAGAACCTGTACCAGTACTTAGTCTATCAATACATTACATATTTTTAATATATATAAATTACGTGGCACATTTTTTGTCCGCGCGATAGACTCCATAACTACTTAACCGATGTAAATCAAATTTTCACACTGTGTGCAGTTTGATCCAACTTGAAACATAGGATATATGAATGTACCCCAGGCGAAGCCGGGGCGGTATCTATATAAAAAAAAAATGCTGACTAAGTATTTTCGCATCGACTGTACCTGCGCAGTAGACGCCATTTTTGTTCTAGTCTCGTGCCGCGTACTGTAGTAAGTTTTTGATTTCGAAAGACTGGGTATTTAGTAAGATTTTTTCAATCTTGCATGTTCTGCAAGAGAAATTAGCAGAGAAACTAAAAACCCGGTCATACTATGAATTCCAAGGTTATCGCTCAACATCAACCCTAGCTCAAAATAAACAGTACTATTATAATAAGGAGGCGAATCAAAATCTATACTACGCTGAGAAAGTTCAGTCCTTCGATAATACGACGAAAAATTACTTGGTCTGCAGACAGAGTTAAATTCGGGAGAATTTAACTCTGTCTGCAGAGTGAAAAAGCTGTAAAAGGAATATGTTACTCAGCATTGATAATCGGCAAGGTGGTAAACAGGGGATGGATGCATAAACTGCGCCCAATTTGTGCAGACCTGAATGAGCATGACCTAATGCATTGCCTGTTTCGTAATCGTCAAAAAAAAAAATTGGGAATAAGGTGCACCGGGGCTATTGCAACTAAAAATTGTTGTTGTGTAAATTTGAAGTATTGTTACTCTAACTGTCAACCATTTTAGTATATATTTCGGATGGGTATTATTCTTCATTTAATACAGATTGTTTTAGTATTAATTATGTGCCCAGTAACTTGATATCTAGAGGTCAAATGTATGATTAATTTGTTGAAGGCAGAAATAGTTGCATTTACCCCACATAGGGGGTAAAAGCAACTAAACACCATACAACGAAAACTTGATAAGATATTCGAGTAAAAATAAAACATATATTTAGCTCTAAACAAATTTTACAGGAATTTTGACTCTGTTGCCAGCAAATAAGATTGTCTTTCGATTAAATCAAACTTTTACATTTTAAAAATATATCTTTTTTAAATCGGCATTTTCAACTTCAATATTGGACAATAAGTCTAAATCTTCCGTCTTCATTTGCATTTCGAGTCTTAAATCAGCTATAATGTTTTAAAGACGAGACGTTTTTTGCAATAACCTGCGATTTGATTCACGCAATGCTCGTATTTTTTTTCCTTTAAAGCTGATTTTAGTTTCTCCTTCTCCAATTGCTTCTTTAACTTTTTTTTCTTTCTTGGGTGTACGTGGTTTACTCGGCGTCTCGGGAAAATCGTAATGAAAAACTAGAAGAAGCCTGAAACAAAAAGTAATCAATATAGAATAGGTGCACATAGAAATTCAAGGTAATCTAAAAATCTGTAAAGTATTAATTACATTACATAAAATAGAATTTACCAGCTGCTTGTCTTCCCGCGTAGACCGTAAAAGGTGGTCAAGGGATTAGGCGAAAATCTAAAGAATCAATAGTCGATGCGACTAGCAACCCGTTTTGATTCCGCTTTCCACCTTAACGTCTATCATAAGGGTTTTTTTAGTCTCAACTCTCCACGCTGTTGATGATGTTTATAAGAATTGTGTAGCTTGTGTTTCCTAAGTCGCCTTCTTCTACGACATTCACGGGAAGACTTGGAGTGGTTCTACTCTGCCGGGAACCACACGGTGAGCAGGCACCTTAACGCCCACTAACATGCTAAACATGGCCTTGGTTTTAGGACCTTGGGCTCTGTCTACCCCGCAAGGAATAAAGACGTGATACGAATACGAAGTATGCATGTATGTATGTACATACAAAATTATCGCACCATAACATTGTATGACGGCGCAATATTTCCTACTTCCATTAAAACTGTCCCGGGATTTACACTTGATGGTGCTTTAATTTGATCTGACTCCTTAAGAACATCATTAATTTTACTAGATGATGCCTAAAACAAAAAGTTCAATTTTTTTAATTAGGAATTTATGGTACTTAATCCAAGTCTCATCAGTTAAATGACATACTACCTTACCATAATATTGTGAGATGGTGCAATCTTTTCTATGTTCATTGAAACTGTCTCAGGATCAAATATTGGTGGTGATACAGTCTGATCTACCGTCGGAAGTCTGAAACAAACAAACAAAGAAAGAAAGAAAAGTTTATTTGATATAATACAAACACAACTAAAATAACAAGTAAATAATTTTGCAATAAGACATTTGTTTATAATTATATCAAATTGGTCTCCTCTCAGCATGATGTTGAGGTGAAAACCACAACGCTGGTCTTCCGAGGACACCATTACAAAATTAAAACGAAAACCTAAAAAGAACATCACAATAAACCTACCTACTATTAATATATAACAAACAATCTAGGGTGGCGCTACATTCTTTCTGTTCAAAACACACAATTGATTTTATATATTCATAAAGTTAACGAATATATATACTTATATACAAATACCTAAATATATACGAGTATAATATACTGTGAAAATATCGGTAGGGAAGAAGTTAAAAGTTACGCTGCACTTTTACGACTTTTGAGCACTTAAAATGTATATATGTATGTATCTAATAATAGTAATGTATGTATCTTAAACAACAATTATTATTAATAAAAACATAAAACCCTAGTGCTTCTATTTTTTTAATAACCTATGTCAACCTCATGTGTCAAAAACCATGCAGCCGTCTGGGCTACGGAGAAAAAAGAAATGGACATACATACTGTAAGTAGAAAATGTAAATTGTACGTAAATGCTAAAAAAACTAAATACTAAATGGTTATAGTTAATTATGAGATACTTACATGTATTTGTTTTTTGGAACCGAATATTGTTATAAGTATGTTGTTTTCGGTTCACGAATTTATACTTCATCATTAAAATGTAAGCTTCGAATACTTTGTTGGCTGCCAACTATGTCTCCCAGTCAAACTTATAAAACCCCTCTATTTGTGTCAGTGGTTAACAAGTAAAAATAAAAAAAATTAAAAGGCCCCCACCACTGGACCGATTTTCATCAAACATAGCTAAGAACACTCCCGACTAATTCACCTTTCAAACAAAAAAAACCAAATCAAAATCGGTGCATCCATTCAGGCGCTACGATACTACAGACAGACACAGACACGTCAACTTATAACACCCCATCGTTTTTGCGTGGGGGATTAAAAATGAGATTCTTTGAAATCCGAAAAAGCATACTTATGGCATCCCAATGAATGTCTGTGGACATCCCTGATGTTTCAGATGACCATAAAAAAGTCTGTCGATCAAGTTGGGTCTATGTTTGTAATTTATTTATATCGCACTGTATTTTGAAACAACACCTATTAACTTCTGTGTTAAATACATACCTAATATATAACCAACCAACCATAGACGAGCCAGACGGATTATACGTACTGTTACACGGAGAAACTCAAGAGTCTTTTAAAAAAACTATTTTAAATCGCGTAGGATATTTAATTAAAAGAAGTTAGTTATACAATAGATAGCCATCAAACTCGACCAATTTCTCCTCCTCTTTCTCCTGACATGACTGGGGGTCCTCCATCCTCCTCGAAGAGGAGGCAGTTGAAGCCTGCGGAGTCTCCAACAGCATCACTAGATATTTCATGAGTCCTTCCAATTTCGAATAATATTTCGTGAGAAGGGATGACTGATTTTTCCATATCTCCTCAGCTTTTGACATCGAATTTTTGAATTCGTTTATGGAGCGTGCAGCAAGTGATTGGTCTGCGGAAATCATAGCTTGTTTCTCTATAAAGGCATTCATGAAATTTTGCGAATTATTGGAGGCAGCATCCATCAGCCCTTTCATGTAATACGAGGCACCAGGTTCTGTACAAAGTCCCACATCCGGATTGGAGGCTGTATAATGTAAGAGGAATTTATGAATTCCCCCTGATCCGATGGAGTTCCAGATGCGGTCCAGATGGCTCAGAGTTTCAGGAGAAAGCAACTCAGACTCGTCCAAAGCGCGAAGGATATCCGTCTTTCTGTGTTCTATGGCTGACATCATGGTATGGGGTGGAGGACTGTCTTTCCGGACTTGTCCCAGATGTGCGTTCAATGCCCGGATTGCTTTGATGACTGGGTCGCTTTGACAGATTTCTGGAGGGTCGGAGGGTTGAGATGGTTGATGGTGGTGCTGGAGACCTTCTGCGTCCAACAGATCTTGCTCATAGCCCATACCCTGTCTTCCTATCTCCTCCATAATTGCTGGAATTGGAAAATTTGCTGGCGTCCACTCCTCTGATTGTTTGGTTTTTTTGGACTTTTTGGATGCTCCAGCTCCTCCTGATGGGTTTCCAGTCTGGTTGGACATGGTCTGGATGTTTTAGGGGATTTGAAAAGAGAGATGATAACAAAGTGAAGGGTCAAATAGAAAAATTCGTTGTGTATTGATTTTGTCTGGCAGCAAGGCAGCAATTCGCCGTGTGGTTCCCGGCAGAGTAGAATAGGACCACTCCAAGTCTTCCCGTGGATGTCGTAGAAGGCGACTCAGGATACACAAGCTGAACAAAGCTTTTTAACATCAAAGAGACCTCTCCAACCCGTCTGGCCAGCGTGGAGAGTGAAGGCCAAATCTTCTGACTGCTCTGGCTAATATATGGCTCTGGTAGTACAGAGAGGGTCATGCTCCTGCAGTGGAGACTAAAAAGACCTGATGATGATGAGTTATACAATCACACTAACTTTGACACGTGATAAGGTCTTTAGGCAACCGCTCGAGATGGGGTCTCACGGACTGGCTCCCAGAGCTTCCTCCGGGGCACGCTAAGGAGAGAGAGAGAGGAGAGAGGAATGCTGAGCGAGCCAGAAGGGTTGCTCAGTCGGAGCTATGCCTATCATTCGAGGGATGTAACACCTCCCCCTTTAAGAGGAGACTTTGGGGTTGGTTCAAAGTCTCCGTTAAACCTTAGTTCTAAGTGGAGCGACGGGACCAGCTATTTCCATACCAGGGTTTTGTCTGTCTGTCATGTTTATTGTTTCCGGGGTTGATTGTGGTGTTGATTTATTTATATTAAAATTGAATTTAAAAGGACGGTTGCTGCCAGATTTACATGTCTTTCTATACACTGTATAAGCTTTGAATATAAAAAATAAGATAAATGATATAATTATTACAATAGAATAATGAGTCCCATATTTCACAATATGTGGGCTTTGTTGTTGTTCTAAAGCCTCTAGGTCATTTAAGAGGGATTTGACCTTATCATTACCCTGGGGACCAAAATCATCCAGGTCTACATTGTTTAATTGTACAGGGGGTATGTTAGTGGTTACTCTATTTAATTTAGCATAATTACAACATGAATCATTAATAATGTTAAAGTCGGGGAAATGTTTTATCGGTGACGTTATATTTAAAACATTGTATCTTGATATTAATACCGTACTTTTGGAGTATCCGGTACAACCTTTAGGTACGGTGAGTACACCGGTACCTATAATATGTGTTTCATACAATTGAGTATTAGGACAGTCGATTGAAATCATCACAGGTTTCGATTGTATATAGATCCACTTGTTGTTCATTATTGGCTTCCAAATATCTACAGTCCCAATTATCACTCTTGCCTCACACTGTAATGGTTTTTCACTATTTACTTTTATTAATAACTCACTTTCACATAACGGCCTTGCGTCGGCAGAATACACGTTTTCGATATCGCAGATGTAGTGTCCGGGATTCACTTGTCTACAGATTTCCAGGTTATCGAGGGTACAATAATGGGTATTGTCTTTGGTCATTGCTATATATTTACTAGCCGGTGTAATAAGGCTGAAACTGTTCGGTTCCTGGGTTGTCCTCCTCAGTCCCGAGACACCAAAGTGATTGCGATTTGTATAATTTTTATGTATCATACTTAGAGGGTAATATAAAGTAGGAAAAATTTTTTTTTTGGATTTTTTTCTAAACAAACTTTTTTTACGACGTGTCCCCTATAGGGGGACATCGGGACTCAGTGTTTTAAAAAAGGGAGTTATTCATATTAAAACAGCATTCAAGAAAAAAAGAGTTTTTATTGAATAAATGAAATACGGTTATTGGTCACATTCATGGTACTGCTTGAAACAATTACGCCCCGCCACAAGACACAGATGCATGTTACATGTCGAGCAATATACTCTTGCCTTTTTGCTTTTACAACCTGGCAAACGACATCTGTGATCCCCTGAACCATCAATCATGGGCATGTGAGCTGCCATGGCTGTCCTCAGCTGTACGGGCGGATGAGGAACATGCAATTTCCGTTTACGACTAGTCGATGCTACTGCCGGCTCGCCTCCTTCACCTACTTTTTCAAAGAGGTAGAATTGTTGTCTTTCTGGGGTAAAATATAGCAAGGAATTAGCTATTTCCACTTTGAAATCAAGATAGTCTAGTATGTCTTTTTTAGGCGTATCTAGTGCTAGGGCTTCTTTTCTATAAATGAACCAGCTGGCGGCCGCAGCAAAGTCAAACAGATGGACAATTAATCGCACTGTCCATTTTTTCGAGCGTGCGCTCATTCGATAGAAACTTATTACTCTATCGAACATGTCTACCCCTCCCATCTTTTCGTTGTATTGCTTGTACTGAGGAGGAATACCAAAGAGTAATTAATAGGCACAATTATGTTATGTATGTATTAGTGTCCGGCCGAAAGTTCGGTTTCGGTTTCGGCCGAGTTTGCATTCAGAAATGACTTCGTCAGTGAGGAAACTTTTGAGCTACCGATGCACCACGTTAGGATTAAAAACAAGTTCATAGCGGATGCCTATGTGATAATGTCTGCCAAACTTCAGCAAAATCAGTGGTATTGACTGTGTATTGATAAGTCATCATAGAGAAACACGTAAACTACTGCGAAGGAGCACTTGTGTGTGTGCAATCTTACCTTCTAGTTATTCTTACTTTCGCCTGGTTCAGCCAGTCGCTTATTATTTCCTTGACTTTGTTCTCAGTCGCATCTTCATAAAATTTTTTGCAGATTTCTGAAAGATATCATACAATCAGTAAATATTAAGATGAAGAAAAAATCCCAAGTGAATGGATGGTATATAATATATATACTTAAGTAGATTAGTAGGTACTACTTGTTGACTTCAATCGTCCTTTTGGTTTTCTGCGGCTTTCAAAATCGTCTCCTGGGTCCATTTTCTTCTTCCTTAAACGAAACTTAAACGTATAACATTATTAAGTATACAAAATTTAGTCAGTCTCATAAACCATGTAAACATTGGACACAGTGTCTGACACGAACCACGTCAGAGGCCGAGAGGCGGTTCCAAAAAACTCTGACACCAGGGTGTGCATGGTCGACTGACTGTGTCACCTACACGAAATGATGATGATCATGATGATGATTGGACACAGTCAATATTATCAATCAGTCTTAGAAAAACAAAATAAACATTAACAAATCGGCCTAATAGGCAATTATCACAAATAAAATCTATATGTAATGGGCCTATCGTCTCCTGGGTCCATTTTCTTAAGACAGACCACAATTCTGTCTTCCAAAGGACGTTTAATTTGAGCCTTTTTAAATTCTTCGCCCGCGGCTGCAGTATCGAAGGACAACATTAGTAGCCTGATCACGTGTAAAAACAAACAAATTTTGTTTCGAAGTAACACGTGACAGAGCAACATACAATCGGCCGTGTGAACAGCACTGTGTGCTTAAAGCCCCGTATTCATGGGAAACATTTGTTGAGCAACAAAGTTGAATCAACGTGTTGCGGAGTTGCTGTCAACATGTTGCTGGCAACACTGCGTGTTGCAGAGTTGACAGCATCATGTTGACAAGCTCTCGCCCGACAAGCGTAAACATCAGTTTAGCGACAATTGTTGACGTGTGTGGACGAGTTTGCAACAGTTTATAAACATGGCAGTAGTGTGGAGCAATGATAAAATAATGCAATTAATAGAATTATTTCAATCAAAACCATTATTATGGGATTGTTCTATAAAACAATACAAAGATAGAAACAAAAAGAACGATGCATTCGAAGAAATTTCTCAAGTCCTAAATATACCCAAAAAAGACGTAGAAACTAAAATACATGTACTGCGTACTCAATTTACTAGAGAGAAAAAAAAGATGTCGGCAAAAAAAACTACAGGCAGCGGCGCAATAGAAAAATGTAAATGGATTTATTACGAGCCATTGGAATTTTTGTTATGTGGTGCAACTACTTCTGGTGAAACGGATACTATGAATAAAACAGTAAGTTGTTTTTGTATATAATTGTTTTATACTATTGTCTGTAAAATTATTACAATTACGCTACATTATTTTGCCATGGAACTCTTCCCTCTGGAGTTATAAAGTAATCGGCAAACTGTTCTCTAATACAAAGAGCTGATTGTGATGCAGGCCTGCCCCGTCTTTGCAAATCGATCATAGGAAACGAACTTAGTTCCCTTCGCCAAGAACCTTCTAATAGGTTACCTTCAGAGTCTTCAAAATCAAAAGTTTGTGGAGGTGTATATATGGATCTGGAAACTGAGTTACGTCTTAAGAAGTTATGTAAATATACACAAGCAATTACCACGAGTTCACAATTGGCTGGTTTTAACGGAATAGGTTTAGTGAATACACGGAACACCACACATAAAATGCCAAAAACATTTTCTATAATCCTCCTAGCTCTTGATAGTCTGTAATTGAATATACGCTTTTTGTTCCCACGTTCATGAATGCCAGGATATGGTTTCATGATGTTCTCCGTTAGCGCGAAAGCACTGTCACCTACAATTACATACGGCATTTCTGTTCCGCCTTGTGTTATTGGTTCAGGCCGTGGCAGTTTAAGTGAGTTTTCTAACAATGCATTATAAAACGGTGTTTCCTGAAATATTCCACTGTCGGACGACCGACCCTTAGCTCCATAATTTGCGTAAATAAAGTTGTAATTGCCATCTGCAATTGCCATAAGTACCATGCTGAACTGATTTTTATAATTGTAGTATTCACTTCCAGAATTATTTGGCGCCACAATCATAACGTGTTTCCCATCAATGGCCCCAATGCAATGTGGAAAATTCCATCGTATTTCGAATTCACGACTTATTTGTTTCCATTCTTGTTCCGAACTTGGAACCTAAAAAATAAATAAATATATAATAAGATAATAATTTACAGGTAGATGAAAACAATGCACTTGAAAGTGGTATGGAGTCAGAGCCATCTCAATCACCAAGGCCGAATGCTACAACATCTACATCTTCGAGGAAAAGAAATAAGACAGATGAATCAAATGAAATATTAGAGGTTTTGAAAAGTGCTAAAAAAAAGATGGATGAAAGGGAGAAGAAGGATCCATTTGATATATATGGTGAATATATTGCTGCTGAATTAAGAAGTGTTAAAGATGACCAAGCCGTGACACAGGCAAAGTACCATATTAATAATATACTGTATGAATTAAAAATGGGACGATATAATACATATGGATATCAAACGGCATCTTCTCATCCATCATCAACACCAAATAATGTTCAGGAAACTGAAATAAGGGAAATTGAGAGACACGAAACAAATAGACTAGATGCATTACGAGACGAAACAGAAGATTCGGCTATACTAAACTTAGTTAACTATCTCAGTGATGAATCAACGCAATAGCATACACTGTTTTTTTTGTGTTTTTTAATTAATAAAATACTTGATTACACAAATAGTGTTCTTGTACCTTGACATATCCTGCTAGTGAGTTAATTAGTTCTTGACATACATCTGGTATAATTTTGCTAATCAATTGTTTTGATACTCTGAATGTGTATGAAAGAGAACTGTATGAATCTCCAGTTGCAAGATACCGTAATGTAATAGCCAGCCTCGTTTGAGGTGAAACTGGCTGACGAATATTTGTTTCCCTTTTGGCTATTGATGGACCAATCATTTCTAGAAGATGTTCGAAATCACTTTTCGACATTCTCGTAAAGTTACAAAATGATCCATCTGTCATTCTGAGGTCACTCATCAAATTTTCTCTTTGCAAAAGATAATTTCGAATCCACCATCTTTTTCTCTTTTTTTTATTAGAGATTCTATACATCTGATACAGAGAACACAACAACACTACCTCCTCGGGCAACATTTTAACGCAGACTGACGTGTGGACAACCTGTATTGATTTAAACATAGTTGCTAGCAACATTCTCGCCGCTCACCAACAATGTTTAGCAACTGTTGCTAAACAAATGTTTACCATGAATACGGGGCTTTAGTCTACTCCCGCAACTTGTAGTGTTTGACCCTGTGCTTTACTAGTCATTCCAAAACTGTTTTAGGGGAAATTGTAGCCGTTTAAATTGGAAAGGCAATTCTGAGGGTATCATTGGATATATGGGTATAAAAACTGTTTCACAAGTTGCGTTGCCAGTTAATATGATACATTCGATCAAAATTTTTTTTTCAATTGATATATGAGTGTGCAATGGTACAAGTCTCAAAGTAAGTCTTGTACCATTACACAGTTTAGGCGGACTCAAATTTCTTAGCAATACAATAGGGGCAGGGCCAAGTAGTAGGTACTTTTAATATTAATATACTCTATATGTGTTTATCACCATCCAATTATTCTAGTGAAAGAAATGCCAAATTGCGTTGATCTGAAAAGAGCTTATATTTTTATTAGTTCTACACAACATTTGAAATTTACCTTAGGCACTTATAAAATAATTACAAAACACATCTTACCTGACAAAAGAAACAACATTGATAGCTATGATTTCACAATATCAATATTTCTCGTATTTTATAAATTTTTTTTACAATTACAACCACAATGACCACTTAACCAAAATTAGAGATTACTATATTATTTAATGATAAATCATTCCCTGGTCTCTTCTTTTCATTCTAACATATTTCTGTTCCACTTTTACATTCAGCAGTTCCACAAAAAAAAAAACATAATTTCGTTTTACTGATAATGCGAAAGCCTTTGGGTTAATGCGGTCTGACATAGGTTTACTGATTTCCTTGTTAACTTTATTGGTATTTGGTTGAAAATAATCAATACTAGTAAATAGCATTTCGCGTGATAAAAATTAAACTTTTGTTATTTCAAAGACACTGACAATGTTTTTTCGCGCTTCTAATTAATCTTAATATTTATTTAAGGAGCAACTTAACATGTGAAGGTTAAATAAACCAATACATTTATGTACTTAATTACAATTATTAAATTAAGCAATTAACAAATCCTCCAAGAAAGCAGCTGGAGCTGCAACTTTTCCATGATGCCTGCATCGGGTGAGGAGACAGATACGGTCACAGCAGTGACATCCACCAAGCTGCCCCAAGCGGACCAGTGTTTTAATTTATATATTGTATAGGTAATTGCCTGTAGGTTATTGTAGCATACTTTGGTTATGTAATACAATGCACTCGATAACACACCATGCATGCAAAGACAAGTGCGTCTCTCTCGGCCCCAGTAACGGTATTGGCCGTTAACGACGCGCATCCCCACCGCACCGAGTGCGCGAGACAGTGATACAACTATAGGTAATAGTTGTATGATTGACGTATACACTTCACCCCGTTCTTATTTAAGGAGTTGTTTTAATTCATAAGTAAGTTAATAAGAATTTGATATCGTCCTCACCAAACCCACTGCTTAATTTGCAAATGCAATTTACTTTAATTTTTTGAAGTTACTGTTCATTGCAATCTGTAATTATCATCATGTTACCGTAGGTATACATGTTTTTTATCTGGGGAAAATATCCGTCTTTTTACCTGATTAAAAGGATCTCCTGTTGGAGAGTTGCTCATCTTACTGAGCCCCGGCTCGTTAAGATGTCTGCCACTGGAGGCCGTCAGGCCCAGGACACAGTTAGATGCACGTCCCAGCCTCCAACAGAGTGGCGGGGCGGCGTCGTCCTTGATGACGTCGTCGAGTCGCAAGTCTCTGCACCGGACTCGCCACTTGGTGCGTTGCTGCAGCTCACTGACATACTCTGTAGAGTGTAGACCACCTCTTCCAGAAATGTTGTCTCGCTTGCTCCAGCCGTCTATATCTATCGAGATTATTGATATTGTAGTCCAAGAGACATGGCTGTGGCAGGCTGGCAGGTAATGGGTGACCACAAGTGGCTTAAAATATCTCGAGCCGTGCTTCGGAATGCACGTTAAGCTGTAGCCCACTATCATCATTGAAGGCAGTCGAAGCTATGTAAGATGCCTTAAGGCAGGTAGAAAAACTGTCAATAGGGTTGACTACAACATACACATACAAAATAAAAAATGCTTTTATTAAGCTCTTGTCTGTCTCTGGCACCGTAGTTCGAAATAAGTTTAGCCGATTTGCATGCGGTTTTATGTATTTCAAAGCAGTTTTTTTTGCGAGGGATCTTATGTTTTATGAAAATCATTTCAGCCGTTTACAGATAGCGATTTTAATGTGGGGGCTATGGGCTATGTCAAAGGCTTTAAAAGAATTAATCTGTATTTCATAATGTAGACGACATATTCCTTTAGACCATCCCATATTTAGAAAAGATCTCGTCCTTTTATGGCGATATTAATTATAAACCATGAGCGGTTTGGACTAGTTGCCATTGTAGACTACTTACGATAGCGAGCATTAGATTCTTAGACCATGCACGATTTGCTAGTGTAGACAAGTTACGTTCGTGACCATTCGATCCTAACCCTATGATTCAAATTCTGTTTTTTTCTATCACTGACCAAGCGTCACCGGCGAATGTAACTGACTACCTACATAGTTTGACCGAAAAAATACCTATGTAATTATCTGCGCAATAGTTCTGTTAAGCTGAACTATTATACGTTCCCTGACATTTCTTTCCTGTTGGAACCCAACAACAGCCGAATAATTGTTTGAGATAACATTAGAAGGTTGCCGTTCCGCCTCAGCCTGAAGCTCTTCTGTTGTTAGCTTCAAAGGTGGTAGACCAGGATCTGTGCACATTATTGTGCAACACTGCAATTACACATCATAAGTTAAAACTGGCTATTGGACGTAATTTAATAATAATCAATTAAAAAAAGTATTTACCAGAACATGCTATCGTTATTTTTCCCACCATTTCTGGCGAGTAATGCAGCTCACGAGCAGCTACTCGTAGCAGGCAGCGCCACCTTCCTTTCAAAATCCCAAATGTGCGCTCTATAGTGGCCCGTCTCTTTCTTTGGCACTTATTATACTTATCCTCTGGCGAGTTCCGCGCTGCTCCCTCTACTGGGATCATCATATATGCTCTTAAGGGGTATCCTGAATCTCCTGTAAAACAGTTAAAAAATAGTGTACATGTGTGTCAGTTTCCCATACATATGCCAAATGTCGCAATAAAATTCGATAAAATGATTTTCTTTTTTAAACTTTCGTGCTTTAAAATATTACCTAACAAGACTTAGCACGATCGTTTTATTTAATTATCGTCTGCTGTTGTTGCTATGGAGTATATTATCCATCGTATATTGCATACTTACCCAGCAGAATTGCAGTTTCGCCAGCATTTGCTAGATTTTCAAGGTGATCTTTTATTTGGCTAAATTGCCAAATAAAAGCATCGTGTGCACGCCCGCCATACCGTGCATCCACATTCAGTATCTTACAGTCATGGTCACATACCAGCAGAGTTAATTTTTTTTAATAATATGTAATGAAATGAAATGAAATATTATTTATTGTAGAACACAAAAACTAAAAGAGAAAAACAAACAAAAAACAGTACAAAATTAAGCATTGTGCACTACAAAAGGTGGCGGCTCAGTGTTACGCTGAACAAAAAGATGGCCAGCACTGATTTTCAGCCGTCACCTATAGTGACATCAACGACGCACCAATGCCAGTAGCGCCTAACACAATAACACATATGACATACATAAATAACCATGGATAAGAATCTCAGTTAAGAATACATAACACAATATTATACAAAACGACACAAAAACAATTAAGAATAACATAAAACCATTAAACCTCTACACGATCCAGCGTGCCATAGACAAAGCAAAATTTTTTTTTTCTCTATGCTCTCGTCTATGTTCCCCCGGAAACTCCTTGATTCTTTCTTACTAACCTAAAAATGATGTACTGCCACGTAAAATTGCCACGTAAATTTTAATATAAAAGTTAAAAATACAACAATGAAAGGCAGCATTAAACAAAATAAATTAATTAATAATAAAACCCGCAGTGAGTGTATAGTTATTCACATTAGATAGCAAACACGTGGAGAGCACAAATACAGATAAATGTCAGCACGAGCGCAATGTTCAAACAAAATCAAATAAATTTACAACAAACTCACAAAGTACCTTGTGAACAAACTACACTTGCTCATAGCTCGTGGATTATCTCCTACCCCTATAATGCATGGTGTCAAAGATCCTCAGAACCTGGATCAACCCGCCACCTTTCAAAACTCGTGCATAACCTCTGGTAAGTATTCTAGGGAGAGTATTTCTATTTAATGATCATATAAAAAATTATGTTATTTTAATTAGTTTGAAGTTTAAAGTAATGAATTTTGACATGTTTCCTAAACGTTTCAATTGTTTTCAGAGCACGCAACGGTGGAGGCAGGTTGTTCCAACAAAAGGTTGCTGCATACTTAAAACTACCTCGGAAGGCAGCAGTTCTGTGCTCGGGTATGGCCAGGCGGAATAATTGGCAAGATCGAGGTGCTCTTCTACCAGGAATATGCAACCATCTTAATTTTTCATGTAGGTAGGCAGGTTGTTCAGTTTTAATTACACCAAAAAGTAGGCAGGCTAGATGAAGGTCTCTGCGAGCTGACATTTTCATTAAGTTAGCCTTATTGAGGAAAGGTGTGACATGACTGCGTGGAGGTACAGGAAAACAGAAGCGTGCGCATGCATTTTGACAACGTTGCACAAGCTTCTCCGTTTTTGCTAGGAGACAGGGGCCGTATACACTATCCGCATAATTAAGCTTTGACAAAATGAGACTGTCACAATGTCGTTGTCGTTAGTTGTCAATGTAGGTACATATAAACTACTCTGCCGGGGACCACACGGCATGATGATCATGATACATAAACACGCAAGTGAAAAAGACCGAAAGGAAGTAAAAAGTACTCGTTTTAGAAAAAATGGGAAACATACGGCTGCCTAAAAATTCTGAAAAAAATATATATTATTTTGAACGCTAAGATCTCCAAATGGTTTTTTTATTTTGTGTCCTTAGTGAAAATGAAATGTTGTCAATTGTATCTCTTTTTGAACGTCATTTTTTTTTTCATTCTTATTATTTTTTATATGAAAAATCGAAAAACTACTAGCGTTTCGTAATGACCACTGGTGAGAAGAATACGCCGAAAGAAACAGTGTTTTACATAATATAGGTATGCATGAAAGCTAATCTTTCTTTGGATGAAGAGAGTGAAGATGATGACGAGGAGCATGAAGAGGAAATGGACTTTGGGTTATATCCTGACGAAAATTTGCAACAAATTAGCTTTAACAACAGTGATTTAACTACTGCGGAATGTTTCCGAAATAGAATTGTACAGAATTACTTCTAAAATAAATGTACATACTGAAGTTAAATGTCTCTTTATTTCATAATATATGTTAAGTTTAGAAATAAAACAAATTTATTTTCAGGAATCATATATTCATTATCACATTGTATAAAAATAGAGTTATTATACTGTATTTTTTAAAAGTTAAAAGGTACAGTAACAAGTACTTAATTAATACAATTATTATACCTCTAAGAGATCACAATTTCCTTGGTTAATGTTACATATAATAAAAAAGTCAGTGAAAAAGAGTACATTTTTGTATGATAAAAAAAACAACATCAATACATTAGGGTTGCATTATTTAATAAAATAAAAAACCCGTTTGCCATTTTTCGACAGTTTACATCCGTCGTTTTGATTTTTTGCTAACGTTACACATAGCCTATGACACTCATGGGAAGAAAACGAATCTAATGAAACCTCACACTTTAAAATCGGTCAAGCGATTTAGGCTACAGGCGACAATGGAACAGACATACTTATATATGTATGTACATACATACATATGCACGAAAAATATTACCCACTTTCTGGGTCGGTCACTCGGGTAAAAAAAAACTAGATAATCAACATCAGTCATTTTCTTAGCACTAGGTAATATAGTTTAAACAATCAGTCAAAAAGGTGGAACATATAGTAAAAAAAATGAATAATCAACATCGGTAATAATAATTAACTTAGCTGTAATAATAAGTCAAAAAGACAAAAAACAAAACAATCAACATTGGTAATAAATAATTAACTTAGCACTAATATAATTAAACAATCAGTCAAAAAGATGAATCATTTGGTTAAAATCTACTATTTAACATCAGTAAACAATTTCCTTAAGACTAAGATAGTTTGATAATCAGTCAAAAGATACATTATGTACCTAACTAAATCGACTAAAATTTAGTATAATTATTAAATCAGTTTACGTCTTTTTAAAACTGAAAACAAAAAGCAATACCATACAATTAAATAATTTAAAGTTAAACAGTGACAAAGATTAAAAATTATAATAATATCAACAAACCTAATTATGCATTATTTCTTCTTTTTTAAATGATTGGAAATTTCCTTTAATATTTGACTTCTATTTGTTTGAATTTCTACATATTTATTATAGAAATTAATTTTAGCTTCAGCCAATTTCTTTTTAATCTCCAATCTTTTTAGGGTTCCGTAGTAAACTAGGAACCCTTATAATTTCGCCATGTCTGTCTGTCTGTCTGTCTGTCCGTCCGCGGTTTTACTCAGAGACTATAAGTACTAGAAAGCTGAAATTTGGTATGGGTATGTATATTAATCATTTCAAAAAAGTGGTAGAAGAAAATCTTGAAAATAATTTTTTTTTAGCGTAGCTCCCATACAAGTGAAGAGGGAGTAATATTTTTTTTTTTTTTTAATACAAACCCATCGTGTTGGGTATTGTTAGATAGGTCTTTTAAAAATATTGTGAGGTTGACAACACCATTTTTCGATGTAGGGATCCGTTTCCGAAATATTTGGTTTTAAAATGCGAATTTTTGTTAGAGGTAAGTGTCCCCCCCCCCCCCCCCCCTCTCTATCTGCTAAACAGTTATATATAGATACGTGAAAAAAATTACAGTAGTAGTATATATACTGAAATTGAATGAAAACTATCAGAGCTCAGTACTAAGTACAAACTAAAAAGTTATAGGCAACCAACTTATAAAATGTACTCGAAAATGTAAAATTTTAAGTTAAGAAAGTAATCTAAATATTACGCTAGACTACTCTTAAAATTATAGGTTTCAGTGATTTATAATGAATATTCAGTGGTGAATTAATTTTATCCAATTAAAATTTTAATTAACCATTCAAAACATTGGAAATAAAAAAGATATGAATAAGAAAATTAGATATTGTGAGTCATAGACAAAATAAAAAAAAGTATTTAAATTGATCACAGCTGGAAAAGGGGGTCTATTATTTTTTATTTTAATAGAATGTTCCCTCCTTGGTAAATTTATTTTTAAACAATTTCAAATCTTTTTTCAACGGATAGAGCTATGGAGAGTCGGACTCTCCCTGATATTTTAATGCTATAACCGCCCGTTCCCAGCGATCTTTAGGATTAACACCCTCGATATCTTTAATGTTGTATATGCGAAGTTCTATAAATACATCGCCCGTTAAACAGCAGCAGACGCCATTACCCGAGAAAGAATGAAGAATGAGACGCTTAGCGCTAACGGGCACGCCTCTATATTGTCAATGGTAAAGGACTTCCGGTTCCTCAATGTTGCCAGACTACTTACATATTTACAATGCTTAAGGGCTTCGCGACTAACGTCGCGACAGCAATATTAAGTAATTTGATGGTCATTCCGTTTTTTTCTCTTTCATGCTGTTGTGATGTAGGTACTCATACTCGTAGACAACTCTATCGTTTCCTAAAATTTATTGGAAATACAATTTACTCCTCATTTGTGGAATAGAATTATCTGTGTATGTCACTATCCAATGTAGAAGTATTACAATTGGCCATAAAATGCACATGAATTTAAGAACCGAATACCATAGTACGGTAAATGTTTTACCTCAAATGGGTTTATGCCCAAATGTCGGTCACCGAAAGAAAAACTTTGTACCCCACAAATCGCAATTATTTTTTCATCCAATTCTGTTAGTACGATTTCCTCCTCAACCCCTCCTCCAGTTTTGCGCCTAGCTGCAGCTCGCATAGCGACTTTTTTAATGCACTTTTTTATCACTCCAATACTGCAATTATACAAAATAATCATATAACGTATGTAAAAGAAATATTCTAATGACACCTACGCGAAGCAAACACCTGCCTATTTAGTATTTTAACTTAGTTATATTGATCAACTCCATGTGTAAACAAAAAGCGTTAATAAATAGATATGTACCTAAATTACAAAAAAGTCTAGGCTTCATAATTACATATCAAATTTAACGTTCCTTTCAGTACAATTAAACATATTTTTACTTCGGTTGTATAAATGGCGTTAAAAAAAACATGCTTACTTCTGCCCATTGCTTGTAATTTTTTACAACCCCACCGCTACTATTCAGACGAGGAGAAATTTCTACCCATTGAGGCCGTTACCGCTACTTCGCATTTTTTTATTATTTATTTTGACTGTATTGCACAATTTAAAAGAATGTGTACAAAAGGTGGACTTAATGCCATATGGCATTCTCTCACAGCCAAACCTTTGTTTTTTGTGTTTTGTAGAAGCCCGTTGCTTGTACATAGTACAGCATATGTATTTTTTAAACGGTCTCTGTCGTTTGGGTTAGATAACTGCTCTTCGAGTTCATCTAAATCCTGAACGCTGTCAACTGGCTTTACATTTATTGGCATGTTGTCAACATGGCCTTCGTTGCTATTCAAAGTTACTACGAAGATGAAATGCTTTGGGAAACTGCGTTTTCCAGTTGCACAGACAAAGCAGCCACCTTTTGGATCAAATCAGTTTACGCGTTATTTAATGATTGCATCTGGGCGATACTAGTCGAGTTAAAATACTGTTGCTGCTGTTGGAAGTATTCAATTTGGTTAACAATAGTGGCTGGAGTGTCTGTTATTTATTTCTGCAACTCAAACATTTTATTTATGTCAAAGAAGGCCGAAGGGGGATCTTGTACTAAAGGCGTAGTGTCAATCTCCTCAATATTATAAGCTACGTTATAGTTAAATTCCATCGGTAAGTCAGCGTACGATGATGCTGCGGCTCTGTTACGATTAGTCAACTCAACTCAACTTTGCTCTTTTGAAACAAAAATTTTAAATTTAAAAAATATATTTAAAAAAATGTTGTCTAGTGGATACGAGGCTTATAAATAACAGACGCAACTCGAACTCCGCGCCAAAATGGAAACAGTTGGCCAATCTAACAACAACAAAGAAAAAAAAATAGAATTTGGAACCATAAACAAATCATCAATTCCCTATACTTTTTTGGCTGAATGAACACCATTGTTCACCTGTATGCCGGCTTTAGATAGCTGCTAATTTCACTAGTTATGAATGACAAAACAATATTCATTGCGAACGATGCCGGTATTGCCATATAATGTTGTTCCATCGTTAGATAGATTTCGCAAATTTGTAACATACATCGTTATGCGAGCACACGCCTGTTTACATCAAATAACTAAAAACATAATAAAATTCCGTTATAGTGAATAATCAAAGGCTCATTATACTCTATCTCTGATAGGTGGAGTTCTAGGTAATCGAAGATCAATTAACTCAGGCAATATGCACTTAAAATATAATTCCTCTAATTAAATTAATGTTTTTTTTTTTTCTATTCTTTCATGTGACAATCCTTTGGGTGACCATACGATAGAAACGCTATATTTGCGGTCGGTTATTTGGAGTTGCCCTCGTATTTGATAGTTATATTATGGTTTCACTATAACTCTATTTTATGCAAATCATCTTAATGCAAAAAAAAAAATTTTGTAATATATCACCTCCGCTGGTATAAAGTTTGCTGCACTCGAGGGATATTTAATTTCGACGATACCGTCATCACCAATTAAACCATCTGGGCTCGCCCCAAGAAAAGGGTATTTTACGGAAATAAAAAATCCAGACAGTTCAATAAGAAGCCCTAAAATTGGATCAGCATCTTTTAAAGCTATGGGTTTATTTTCATGACCCTATTTTGTTGCATAATTGCCGTTTGCTTTAATTTCAAACTTGACCAAAGAAAGAAGTCGTCGACCTTATTTTTCTTCGCTAATGCAATTCTTCGTTGGCTCCTTGGCAGATGGTCTTGATTGCAATTTCGCGCCTTTGGGATACACTGTTGTTTAATAATGTTATAAATTCGTTTTTCTTTTCATTAAAAACTTTTTTTCTAAATCCCCATAGTGCTCATTCACTAGTGCAACACTTCTTTTTATTAGTTTTGCACTTCAAGCTGTTTCAGATTTGATTGAGACCGTGCTGATTTTTGTGGCCACCTAAACACGGAAAGGGAAATACGCCCCCGTTCAGGTCAAGATAGAAAATAATCTTTGCCAGATTGACCTGAGTCTTGGATGTTTATCTATATAAGTGTGTATTATCTGTGATGCGAGCATAACGAAGTTCATGCCACAGAGGATTGTTACACTGATTTTTTGTGGCAGTTTCTATTTCAGCCAGAACATAGTCATTGAGAGTCTCTGTTAATGACCCTAATACTTTGTCAACATCATTAATTAGCTCATCACTGGCTGGCATAAGAAAGTTATGAAAGGAAGACTGTCTTACACCACTGTGCTTAAAATCTGGTTGATATTTCAAAAGTTCACAATTTGTAAGTTTCCTTTTTTTGCCTCTTGAACAAACTCTATGAAGAGACTAGTATTAGCTTCACATTGTGGGGCTTGCTTGCACAACTGTTCCACAGTTACATATTTCAAGGTCGTACCTACTCTGGAGAGCCTTGGTTTCTTCCAGAAACATTCCACCTCTGTGCACGAACGTTCCTCTGTGCGACGATGGGTCCACATGAGGAATGCCACTGCGTGTTTACAGCCGCCAGCTGATGCAGCACAGTCCAAGCACTGACAGCTAACAATTTCACCATCATTCTCGTCTATCACCATCGTAACATTGTAAGAGCTGCTCCTCACCTTGTGCTCAGGACAAATTTTACACTTGATTGTGCAAAGACCTGACTCTCGATGCAGTTGCATATATCCAATGGCATCATCCCAATACGATTCCCTTGCAGACCTGCAAAAGTAAACAAATTATCGTTTATGTTGACGAAACTACGGCAAAATAACATCAATCATTTATAACCTATAAAAGTTCTTGCTTGCTCTGAAAATTCATCATTATTGCACTTTCTTATGATATAATATAAGTTACCACTAAAGTGTTATTATACTAACTATGTTAAAGCATAAAAGTCGGGATTATTTTTGAAAAACAATCAGACCATAATTGCGTCGACTTGAGGCAAGTTTCTGTTGTCTGCTTTTACAAAATTGTTGTCTGCTTTTACAAAATTGTTGTCCATTGTAAAAGTAGTTGACAGTAATTTGTAAATAGATTACACAAAAACAATGGAGACTATAGGAAAATATTATTAAATTGTTTTCGAAAGCTATGATCACAAGTAGATGAACGAGGTTTACTGGCAAGTGAAGTATCTCATAAACCCAACCAATCAGGAGCGTTTTGAGTCACGTGACAAACGTCAAAAAATGCATCTTTATTTACAGATTTTTACATAAATTAATTATTATTTTTAACTTCAGATAATAAATAATCATTTTTAAACTCATAATACATACTGATTACAGGAATTGACACTTTATTTTTCGCATTGTCAAATAGCCCATTATAGGTTGGTTATTTCTGCCGAAGAAAGACAACTATGTATAAATAAAAATATTTAGTTGAATTGTATTGATTTATTGTACGAATTTTAACAAAAAACTAAGTGAGCGAAAATTAAATTGTATTAGTGAGTGAGTGGATGTGCAGACAAACCTTATACTAGATTTTTGTAAATCCTTATGTATTTGTTATGTAAGTATTTTTCTTTTGGAAATAAACAAATAAACATAGAATGTCGGCAAAAGTACCTAACTACTTTATAATTTTTTTATTAATATAATCTCCGTATTGATATTGCCTTCATTGGCTTTGTATTCCTCTTCAGGTATTGGAGTACTTTTGTTGTGATTTGGATATTGGGTATGGTTCATACGGTGATGGTGGTGAGTCGATAAATGAATTGGAGCTTCGTATAACTTTGAAGTGGACAGTTTGTGTCATAGTTATTTTCTGCGTTAGTTTCTTGAAAATTTCTTGAAATAGTAAGTATATTATCATATATAATTTTTTGACATTGACGGTTTGATCCTCGTTGCTGCCAATCAATTATTTGAAAAAGATGGCATTGTCGTTTTTCTATTGCCGGTGGAAGATATGTTCAATGCAGTTGTATTTGCACTTGTTTCTTGAGAAACTCTTGAAATAGCCGGTATTTTGATGGTATGTATGAAAAAGATGTAGTTGGAATGTTTGTGTCATTGTAATTTTCTATCTCAGATGTAGATGGTTCGATACTGGTTGTTTCCAATCGATACTTTCTAAAAGATGGCATGGTGGTCTCATTGCTATTTATGGTGGCATATATACTGGATTCAGCTGTATGTGGACAAGGCTCTTAAAACTGAGTTAACAATTAAAAATCGAAGAATCAGAAAGCACCACAGACTGCGAATTTCATTCCATACAGTCACCGATACCGAAGCCGCAGCTATCACCTGCACCAGGATCCGAGTCACAGCTATCAGTATCACCACAACCGCAGTCGCAACTATTACCATTACCACGACCTCAGTCGCAAACCACTCCAAACGGCGAATAAGCAGATTTGTTTTATGTCACGTGAAGTTGTCCTTGGATCTTATAACACCTATTTTTATTAATATTAATAATTTAATTTTTTATCGTACCGCCATATCTGTATTTGTTTTCTTTTATTGACTTGTCCAGATCTTTTTTAAATGCAACTATGGGACACTTTATTTCTACAATTGTGTTACCTATTAAACCATCGGGGGTTGCAACAATAAAATTATCAATGGATAATCTGCAGGGTGCAATGTTCAGTTTTTCTTGTATTGAAAGTTGTTTCAAAGCGAGTTTTTCATTTTCCACACCATGTGCGATTGCCGCTACGTGACTTATGTTCGATTTATATTAAAAAATCCACTTATTTGGCCTTTCTTGTATTTTCTACAATTAATCCAAAATTTGATGCTGTTATCATATTTTTTTCAACACTACACAGTCATCACTGCCTCTCTGATTTAAAGAGCTGTGTTTTTTCTTTATCTGAAGATAACTGTTTCAGATTTTGAAGATAAGTTTCTTTAGCCATAATGTAATTCTTGTAGTGATAAATCATGTTATATACATTAAACTCCATAATCATTTTGAGCCACATTATTTCTCTTTAGCATTCGATTTTTTTGGTGAGGCGTTTCTTGATTTAATTTTATTTTAGCCAGCCAGATTTTTTCGGGGCTTCTGCCAATTTTTTTTTATTAAATGTTTTGGGTATTGATTGTTAAAATAAAGCTACTGCTGCATTGCAACGTGATCAGTATCCTCAGCGGAGTAAAAAATTGATTGTTTTTCCTCCTACAATTTTAGCAATGCCACTGTTGAATCGCTCAACAGTATTTGTATCCACGTCTTCAAACATGTTTCTCGATTTTGAAATAACTGATTGAATTATTGTTTGCATCCTGAACCAAAGCAAAGTATTTTCTATTTCTATGTGGCTTAACAAGTGCATCTCCCACGACTGTTGTCAAGGAATCCAAGATTGTCCCATTAAATCGTTCAACCTGACCATTGGCGCGAGGTGACGCTACAGCGTTTAATGTATGCTTGATACCATGGTCATTGCAAAACTCTTCAAACTTACGACTCGTAAAAGCTGTTCCCTGGTCACTAATTATGCGCGTGGGGTATCCAAAAGTTGTTATGAATCTGTCAAAAACAGATAAAGTACACTGTGTAGTATATTATAGCGTTATAAATCTACCGACACCAAGACCTTTACCTGGACGGACTATGAATGTACCATTTTATTTCCTTGGTGATGATGCTTTTCCGATTTCTCCTAACTTAATAAAACCATTTCCTGGACAACATGAACGAGGATCTCCGAAAAGAATATGCAATTACAGATTTTGTAGGGGAAGGAGAGTCGTGGAAAATGCTTTTGGCATATTATCGGAAAAATTCAGAATATTTCATACAATAGCTAATTTACAGCCAGAGAAAATGACAATTGTAGTAATGGCTTGTGTATGCCTGCACAATTTTATCCGAAGAAATGACGTTGATGTTGAGGATAATATGATAACGATACCGGCACCAAATATTGAAATAAATCGAAATTTGGAACCTTCTATGGTCAGGAATGAGTTGATGAACTATTTTCTTTCAGAGCAAGGACAACTTCCATGGCAACATTACATTTCATAAATCAAACACATTTTTATAGGGAACAACGTTTACTTAGCATATAAGTGTTTATATAATGATATTTTAAGTAAAATTTTAACCAGGTAACACTTTGTTAATCTGTGTTCGCCTCACTAATCTCACTATTAATCACAACGTACGAGTACAATCATAGTTTTAATTATTAAATCCTTAATGTAGCATCATAAAAGAGTTTTAATTATTTTCCAAATATGTAAATAGGCTGTCCTGAGTATCAGAATTGTCGGTGTCCTGAATAGAAGAATGGCTAGTGGAAGGACGTACACTTTCAGATGTCGAAGTGGTAAAATATCCTTGAGCTGCCGCCACCGTGGAAGGTCTTGAGTAAACGCCCATTTCAGCCTGATAAATTATATTATTAATATGATGTTGTACTGTAGAAATTGTTATGGGATCCATTTTTCGTATTTTATTTGCTATGTGTTCTCCGAATACCGAGGCATCGTCGCGAGCAAATGACGAAGCTGACATATTTTTTAAAACTTGTAGGGCTTCAGCAATATCACTGTCTCCATCAGAACCGCATCTCCTTTTCCGGGAACTAGTCGCTGTTGCATTATCTTGCTGACTGTCCTGCGAATGCGTCTGTAAATAGAAGGAAATAATATGTTTTTTTTTGAAGTGAAAACTTCTTTAGCGGCGCCTGGCACTTTTCTAGATGGGGAAAAAATGTTAAACTCGCGTCGTTTGAAGGGTGATCGAAAATCCATTCAAAAAACGTAAGATATTTAAGCGTAAGATTTTTGTTATCGATCGTAGAAATTTCGACCTTAACTTTATTGTTAAAAAGTTCACTAGTAGTGTAAATGTTATTTGGTCATGTTTTATAAGTTTATAATTTTTGTCATCGATCATAGAAATTTCGACCTTAACTTTATTGTTAAAAAATTCACTAGTAGTGCAAATGTAATTTGGTCATGTTTGATAGGTTTATAACTCTGAAAATTAAGAAGTTTGATAATTATATCAAAAACGTTACTTTCACTGACCTATTAAATAATTTGACATAGTCGGTTTGTAGTCGGTTATCTGTTGTATACGAGTGTCGGAACATAAAATAATAGGCAATAATCAAGTGGTATTAAAATATCCTATGATGAATAAAGAACTTTGACTTTGAATTATAATAGTTCTGTAGTGTAATTTTTCTATTGTAATAAAAATTGGCATGTTTGTCTATGATAGCGCAATAAATAAATATTGTATGTTACCACATAAATGATAATACTTTTATACTGATAATATTAAAGCATACACAACGTTGCTATTTGAGTTTTCACTTCTGCCGGCGCTCCCGGAGTGCAACCCGTTCTTTTTTTTATCATGGTAGGTATTTAAGTAAGTAAGTAAAAACACTTTATTGCACACAATATAAACACTACAAGCAGGACATTAATACAATAAAATAATAATAGTAGGTACAATTATAGTGATAATAGTTAATAGTATAATAATAGTTTAATATTTAAACGTATATACTTACATCATTCTCACTATTTACTGTGGATAGTGGTTTATTTTTGTCTCGCAAAAAGTTCAATGCCTTGTAGGCAAACCACTTTGGTTCCTGTACCTCGTCTGTGCCTGCACCAGATTTGTTGAACTGTTCAAACTTCTTTTTTTCCCGAAAATAATGAGAGGTTAAATTTTTTAACTTTCTCTCTACTTCGCCTTTATCAATGTCAAATACACTTGCAATTATGTTCAATGCGTCCGTTCGTTTGTTCCTATTCTTATAGTCTGCGTTTCTAGGATTCCATAATATATCATTTTCGTGAAATTTTTCAATTAATAGCAACACGGTTTCCTCGTCCCAATGAAACGACATTTTAATTTGTTGAATACACATAAACTGCACACCACTACCGCTCGAATGCCGGGCACGAACTGACGACAGGCCGCGTAACCCGCCGGCACACCCCGGCGGCCATGCCGGCGGCTTCTTTGTGCGGCAAAGCCGGCGGCTTTGTATGCCGCCGGGTGCACGGCGGCTTGGCCGGCGGCTTGCCCGGCGGCCCTGCCGCCGGCACTGTGTGTAGGAGCCTTAAGATAGTGTAATCCTATGACCCAAACATGGATGTGCAAAGTAAATAAAGATTTTTTGAAATAAGGGTCATTTTGAGGGGCCCAATTACAAAATTTTAAAAGAAAGTTTTGCAAACCTTACTGTGTCATATATCAAATGAAAGGGCTCATTATGAGGATCTCAAAAATATTTTTTTTTTGTTCGGGTAAAATCAATACTTTTGATTTTATTCACGAAAGCAGGCAAAAATTGACCATTCCCCCCCCCCCCCCCTGATCTCCGAAACCACTGGGCCGAAAGTTTTGAAAAAATTACAAAATATTGTTAATTCCTTGAAGATGACAGGCAAAATAATAAGAATTCTATTACTTGAAAATTAAGTGGTAAACTCACAATAATAAGTTCATCTAGGAAAATAGTTCACTAAAACACCACTAGATGGCGCTAGTCAATTGAATAAAACATTTTTTGCACATTGTGTGTGTTCACGAAGCATATTGTACGGAACCCTCATTGCGCGAGTTTGACTCACTTGGCCGGTTTTTTTTAATGCTAAAGTTAAAATGGCTAATTACTATATAGGGGCCAATAACTCTAGCGTTGCCTTCGGCGATCATTATTTTTATGATATCCCAGAGTAGTCAAAAAAAAATATTTTGCAAACTTCTACCTTTAGGTCATCTTTCTCAAAAAAATACTTAAAAGTATTATTACGAGTCAAAGCGCTCGTCCGTTAGCTCGACCGCAGGAAACTTCGCGAAATGCACCGCGAGGTTTAATGGCGCTTCCCGCGAGCCGGAGGTGCTGGAGGCATTCATCGACGCAGTTCAAGTGTTCAAGGAGTGCGCGGACGTGAGCGATGATCACGCGCTGCGGGGACTCCCGATGCTGCTGGAGGGCGACGCAGCGGTGTGGTGGCGCGGCGCCCGCACCACCGTCACCACCTGGAAGGACGCCGTGGCTCGACTTCGCGCCATGTACGGTCAACAGCAACCGGCGTACAAAATATTGCGAGAAGTGTTCAGTAAGGAACAAAACGATGAACGAGCGGAAGTTTTCATTTGTAAAGTGAGGTCTTTAATCGTAAAATTACCATACGAAGTGCCTATACAGATGCAAATGGACATGATTTACGGTTTGTTGCATCGTCGTATTAGGAAAAGGTTACAAAGAGATAATATTGATGATATCGATAATTTTGTAGAGAAGGCGAGGGTCATCGAAGACGCGATGTCCGAATTGGCGGTAAGTACCACAAGTACCTACACGGCAAACTCGCGCGCTTCATCCGCGGGGGCGACGAACTCTTCCCGCCCGCAAGTATCACGCGATCGCGAACTCGAAAAGACTGAGCGCACCTCTACTACTGGTCCGAGCGTTACTACCGACTCGAAAGTCACTAATAACTCGAACGAAAATTCGAAACGCGAAAAGCGCGTTCGTTGTTCGTTTTGTAAGTTTTACGGGCATACACTGAAAAAAATAGATTCTAACTAAGCTAACTTTTTGCTTAGTTGACATTAAATTACCTGATATAACTATTATTTTGATAACTTTAAACAACGTGGCTTAGTTTCAAGAACAAATTCATTTTAATTATATCAACTACTACGAATTATGGATATTTTAATCAAAGTTCTTTGTTATTTCATACAATGCTTTAATTTCTTGTTTAATTCTATTGATTCACCTTGTTATATTAACTATTTTTAGGTTTGTTTATACTAACAAGCAACTCGATAGTATCAATAAATTATATGATACATTTTAACAACAATCTTGATTGATTTCATTATTACGTAATTGAATCACTTGTGAGAAGTAGTCACGTCTAATAAGTACTTTATTAATGTAACAAAACGAAACGTTTCCGTTTTCGCCTCCCGCGCATCTTCCCCCCGCAGCCCCACGCGCAGTGCCGGGTGGCGTTCCTCTTTCATTTGCCGCTGTCATCGTCTGAAGCCTGGGCGCTTTGCTTCTTTTTCGCAAGTTTGCTGGAGTTTTTACTGAGAGTGAATACCTACGTTTATTGTTTCTCAATTAGTACCGACATAAATAGAACTTGCGTGTGTGTGTGTGCAGTGTAGTTAGTGTAAAACATGGACGAAGTGGTGGATTTGTTAAGAACTTTTAATCATCTAACTGACGGACTAATTAGATTTTTTTAGGCAATTAGCCTATTGTGTTTATACTTATCGTACGTTACCTACTACATACGTTTATGCCATATCTTGTGTCTACTAAATTGTACAGAACATGACTAATAAATGAATGAGTAAATTATATCATCTCTAATTGCTCATACAAAGTTCCTCATACATACCTACTTCAGCCAAAATATAATAGGGCAAAAGTCAAGTCTAATGTTCGATTAAAATACTTGTCTTTAGAAATACCCATTTCTTTTTAAGTGCGCTGTTTTCATCAATAGGACTTTTTATTGATTATAAATCTTATATTAACATGAGGTTATTATTTAAGCTTGTATTTAATGCTGACATGTACCGTTGTCATAATGACTACCAGTTTTACTTAATTTTATTTAGATATAAGTCTTATGCATTTAAACCAAGTGGCTTATTACTTATAGTCATGATTATGTACCTACTCCCTTTTATTTCAAATAAGATCTCGTATTAAGGCGACTACTGCAGCTAAACTAGCGCCACCCATCATTTTATTCTTTTACTTCTCAATCAGGTCAAATTGAAAAAATCTAAGACAGCACTTCGCTAGTAAATAACTTGGTAGTATTTTTGGTATTACTTTTCACTATTTTTCCTTTGGTTAACTCATTGAAAAATAATGTCTTAGATTTTTTCAATTTGATCTGATTGAGAAGTAAAAGAATACGAGATCTTATTTGAAATAAAAGAGAGTAGGTACATAATCATGATTATAATTAATAAGCAACTTGGTTTGAATGCATAAGACAAATATCTAAATTGAGTTATACAGGTAGTCAATATGACAACGGTTCATGTCAGCAATAAATACAAGATTAGTTGAAATAAACAATATACTGCGGCCAATTTGACAACATCTAGGTTCTGACAATAAATGAGGTTAATTGTTTTGATGACCTTTCATGAATATATTGACCAAAATCTTAGTCAAATCTACAAATGAAGTTTGTTAACGTAAAAAAGTATTATATTTAAGTTGAAGAAGATCTGAGGTCTGACAACTAATTCGTTTTATTGATTTGATGACTTTTCATGAACAAATTGACCAAGATTTCAGTCAAATCTACAAATGAAGTTTGCTAACGTAAAAAAAGTTTAATTCTTAGGGTGAACAAGATTTGAGGTAAACTAAATTACTATAAGTGATTAAACTGATACATTACTTAGTAGACAGAACTATGATAATTTAACAAAGTTCTCTTAGCTGCAGTAGTCAAGATCTATGTAGGCTCATATGGAAACAAGTAGTGTGATAACACTAAACAAGATATTTGTTGAACTAATCAATTTTTTTTTTCAGTGTAGTATAGCCGGTTGCAGAAATTTAAAAAGTAAACAAACCGTAAACGCCGTTCCCGACTCCGGGAAAACTAGTAATAATAGCCCTAACCCGATACGTTGTTACGGATGTGGCCAGCCCGGCGTAGTTAGGTCAAAATGCGAGCACTGCCTCGGAAAGAGTGTTCCCCCGAAGGCATGTGATTTTAATAACTTAACCGATGATGACGTCACGTGCGCACCGCTCGTTTCATCATCATCACATCCTACTGTTTCCGTGAACATCGCGAATAGGGTAGGCGTTGCGATATTTGACACAGGGGCTACCTGTAGTATTGCGGGTACCCTGTTGGTTATATTTTGGTATCGGAAGGGGTACACTTTTGCGAGGCAGAACGCACCATCGGGCTTGCGGACGGCTCTCGACGCTCGAAAAGAGTACTCATTGCGACGGTACCCGTGTTTTTAGAAGGGAAGCAGGTAGATACAGAGTTTGTGGTGTTGCCTGGAGAAAACACCAAAACATTGTTAGGTCGCGACTTTATTATTAAGGCTGGTGTCACACTGGACCTAGCCCAGGAGTCATGGTATTTTTCTGACGACCCCGATCAAATATTTCCGTTTGTGCGATCTGTCCTTTTAAACAAGACCGAACTGATGCAAGCCGACATCTCCGACGTATCCTTGCGTGACGACGAAGGGAGTAAGTTACCACCCGAGCACAAGGATGCTCTCAATCTGTTTTTGAATAGGAGATCGGCCCAGTTTGCCGCCGAGGGGCCTCCGACAGACTTCGCCACGCATAAGATTAAGGTAAGTGATAACCAAGAACCTCTAGCTTCACCGCCTTATAGGCTGTCGCCTTTGAAGAAGGAAGCTTTGGAGAAGGAACTCCAAAAGCTATTCAGCGCCGATATTATCGAGGAGTGCGAGTCTCCGTGGGCCTCTAACGTCGTTCTGGTCAAGAAGAAAGACAGGAGTTTCAGGCTTTGCGTGGATTACCGCAAACTCAACGCGGTCACAGAGCCTGACCGCTACCCACTTCCCAGGATTGAAGATGTGCTCCATATTGCGACCTTAGGAATACGAACGTGATGTACCTGCAGGAAGTATTTAAATATTGTTAACTTAGCAAGACACGTACATCACGTAAGAATATACACGTATTCCTAAATCAGCGATCTCCCCTACCAATGCGATACCTATGTATATTTCCTTAGTATATAAGTTATGAGTAGCATTTCTAATCAACACTTAATTCCTGGTATCGATCTCAATGGTTTAATTTACGCACTCGCCATAATTGGTGACCCCGACGTGATCTAACCGACGTGATCAAGCCGTCGTGATGTAGTCCGACGTGATGGATACGCGCCTCAACATGAAAGACCCTGACGACGCAAGCCTGAAGAACGAATAAATCAACGTGCACATTTTCACTGGCTTCCCACAAGCGGGTCTCACCGGTTTGAAAATCCAAGAGGCACTCCGGCAGTAACCAGAACCCTTAAGGACAACAAGGGCCATCAAAAATGGCTCCAACCACGCTGAAAAAAGGAATCAACACCGGCTCACACGATTCATTGATCGAATCTTGCACCATAGCTGAACGGTCATAAACTCATAAAACAGGAGGCACAGGAACTACCAGGCAACCACAATGGACAACCCCGAGGCAAAGAAAAATCCGGGGAAAATCAGCGCAACCGCAAGCTGTAGCCGTCAACTTCAAGAAAAATAAGAGAGCGCATGCACAGAAGAAAAAGGCATCGCGAGCGGCAGAATTATAAAGAAAATGATGTCACAGAGGATCAACGAAATTATTAAATACAATAAAAACAATTACGCAACGTGAACAGCTGATATCTATATGATGACGCATTTGACGTCACAAATCGCATCACTTCACATGGAATCAACAACGAACGAAAGTGCAACTACAACAAATAATTGAACGAGGTCAAGATCGCAAGGCCGCAGATGGCCGTATGTTGTTCAAAAAAGGCGTAATGAGAAATAATATAAATATTTGCCTATTATTTGAATAAGAATTTGTTTGGCAACAAAGAATCTTGCACCGCATTTCGTGATATCATTAAGTTCTAATGCCTAATTGCTACCGACTTACACAGTGGTATATATTTCATGGCAAACAAGGACAATAAATTGATAACTTTGAAGCCTGCAAGCAAAAGAGCGAACAACTTTAAGATGGAACAGCGATCAACATATTGACAAGAAAACATTAAAGTAAAATGACGATCACAGAAGCACTACTCTGAACTGAAAATTACGTCTCTCAAGATGCAGCAAATGGTTCACAGCAAGCAGTCTCAAGAGCAAGCCAGCAAACGGGTCATACTCCAGGGCCACAGCAGCCGACGCACCGAGCTCCTGGTCCTAAGCACCCAAAATGTTTATTTTCGACAATTATAGCGTCCGACACAGCCGCCGAGCTCACGACTAGAATTTTATAGAGTGGCCACTCTTCAGCGGAGCATTTCGGCAGGACTTCCATCGGCGCTAGTCGACATCGCTCTCTACAGTCTCACGAAAGACTACGAGCAGAAATTATCTCCCGACTCACTGGGATTGAAGCAACTGGCAAGTGAAAACGTATCTATATGAGAAGCTCAGACTGCGCATCAAGACCATATTGACAGGATGTATATTTAGAGATATAAGAAGTTTGCAATATCTACCAACTATGTATAAGGAAAAAAACCGAAACACAGGGTCAATGTCAATGCATAAACGCATAATTTGCCGCGCAGAAACATTTGCCTACACAGCGTTTTTCAGCACGTGCACTATGCAATTGATGGATATATGATAATATTAATATTTGCGTTTGCTACAAGTTTTTACATTTTCGTTACAGTTTTTACATTTTTGTTAATTTATTGTTGTTACAGTTTTTGAGTTTTTTGTTAATTTTATAGTTAATTGTTTTTATTTTTTACAAAAGGGGGAGTACTATTGCGACCTTAGGAATACGAACGTGATGTACCTGCAGGAAGTATTTAAATATTGTTAACTTAGCAAGACACGTACATCACGTAAGAATATACACGTATTCCTAAATCAGCGATCTCCCCTACCAATGCGATACCTATGTATATTTCCTTAGTATATAAGTTATGAGTAGCATTTCTAATCAACACTTAATTCCTGGTATCGATCTCAATGGTTTAATTTACGCACTCGCCATACTCCACGCCGCCAAGACATCCAAGTACATGACGACTTTGGACCTTCGATCAGGCTACTTTCAGGTGAGCGTTGATCCTGCCCACAGGGACCTCACTTCCTTCACGACACCGCTGGGAACCTTCAGATTCAAACGCATGCCCATGGGTCTGCGCAATTCTGGAGCTACCTTTCAAAGATTGATCGACCGTTTCAAGTCTAACCTGCCAGGTATCACTCTAATAGCCTATTTGGATGACCTGCTGGTACTTTCTGAGGAGTCTTTTGAGAAGCACCTCGCAGACTTGGAGGCTGTATTCGATCGCTTGGCAATGTTCAACTTGCGAGTGAATCGTGAGAAAAGCCACTTCGCGAGGGAATCTGTCAAATTCTTAGGTCATGTCATCGTGCCGGGAGGTATTCACATGGACCCTGATAAAACATCAGCTATAGCGAACATGCCACCGCCTCAGAATGTGAAACACCTCAAATGCTTTCTACAAACGTCAAGTTGGTTTACGCGTTTCATACCTGGTTATGCCGAGATCAGTGCGCCCTTGACTTCGCTATTAAAGAAAGCGAGTATCTGGTGGTGGGGTCCGGAACAGCAGGCCGCTTTTGATACCATCAAATCTCTTCTCGTGTCGGCTCCCATCCTACGTCAGGCTGACGAGACGAAGCCTTTCGTCCTCAGAACTGACAGCAGTGGATATGCTATAGGAGCAGCGCTACTCCAGGGGGAGGGGATCGACGAGCGACCTGTAGAGTACGCCAGTCGCCTCCTCACTTCCGCCGAGAAGAACTACAATACGACCGAGCGCGAGGCACTAGCCGTCGTATGGGCAGTCTCGAAATTCCGAGGCTACATTGATGGAGCAGAGGTGGTAGTGAAATCTGATCACCAACCCCTAAGGTGGCTGATGGGTTTAAAATCGCCGAGTGGTCGCTTGGCCCGATGGGCACTCACTCTGCAGGAGTATAACCTAAAAATAGAATATACCCCAGGTAAGGCGAATGTTATCGCAGACACCCTCTCGCGCCCTGCCTGCCCAACCGACACCGACTGTGACTTGTGTCTCACCGTGATGGATTTGCCTTCACGCAGTCCAAGTGATATCCGGGACAACCAATTAAAAGATCCCGATGTACGCAAGATCATAGACGCGATAGAATCCGACGATCCATTTAGGGGGAGCGCATGGGCTGATAAAGGGTATGTCATGGCCGATGGTATATTATATCGTTATGGCCCCGAGAACGAGGAAAATGATGATGCGAGTTTAGTGGTGCCGGAACATGAGCGCAAAGATGTGCTAGCCGAGTATCACGACGCCCCTACAGCCGGCCATTTTGGCGTGGAGAGGACAATGCAGCGTATCTCAGGTAAGTATTACTGGGTTGGGATGAGAAATGATGTTTCCCAATATATAAAAACACGGTGGACACGCGAAAACCTGCCGGCTTACTTCAGGTACCTGCTACTTCTCGCCGATTTGAAGTCCTGGCTGTAGATCTGTTCGGGCCTCTACCGGAAACACCACGCGGCAATAAATGGATTTTGATATTGGAAGACACCTGCACCAGGTGGGTAGAATTGTTTGCACTCCCAACCGCCACGGCTGACGAGTGCGCCAAGACGTTGGTGAACGAGGTATACTTACGCTATGGTGTTCCCAGGAGGCTCATTAGCGACAACGGCGTGCAATTTGAGAGTGAGGTAATGCAGCAAACCTGTCATGTTATGGGCATCAAGCAGTCGTTGACGTCATACTACCATCCAGAGTCGAATCCTGTGGAGCGAAAGAATCGTAACCTCAAACCGCAGCTCGCCATTCTGGTAGGTAAGGAGCATGACTCTTGGGACGTGCATCTGCCGGCGATACGTTTCGCCATGAACTCCGCAGTCACTGCGAGCACTGGTCAGACGCCTGCGTATCCTAATTTCGGGCGTGAAATACGTGCACCTGCCGATGTATTGTCCGACATGCGTGCTATCATCGAGAACGACAATGTTGTCGCGTCGATAACCCCGTACCTGAAAAAGTTGTCGGTTGTGCTGCTCGACGCCCGAGATGTGCACGAAAGAGCCCAGGTATCCCAGAAGAAGTATGCAGATGAGAAACGTCGCCCAGAACCAGATTATAAGGTAGGCGATCTTGTGTTATTGAAAATACAAGGTTCCAATGACACAAGTAAAGGGCAGACGCCAAAGTTGATTCCTCGACGCGATGCTCCGTATCGCATTGAGGAAATTGTAGGCCCCACCACCTATGCGCTCGAACGCATTAGCGATGGAATCCCGTTGGGAAAATACCATGTATCCCTATTAACTCCTTTTGTAGGTTCTGTACAACCTCCTCTTCAGGAGAAACGCAAAAGGGGACGGCCCCGTAAAGCTAACCCAGCAGCGGGGGCGCAACAACTGGGTTAGAGGGGGAGGGTGTAACGCGCGGACCAGTAGGTAGTTCGGATTCCCCGCGCGCCCGATCCAAATACTGAAGTCGTACGATGTATACAGCGCATGCGCGAGTGTCCGCGCCATAGGTAACCATGGTAACGCGCGACGCGCATGCGCGAACAAGAAGGGACTCGACGCCGCCGCCCGCGCGCGCAAATTCTCGATGACCCGCGTCCCGCGCAAGCAACTGTTTTTTTTTCGCTCTGCGTGTGCATTGTTTTGTTAATATTTGTTGTATCTTTCAATTATAAGTTGTGTTGACGTACCTTTGTTATTGAAGTGACAATAAACGTATTAAACAACCTTACACTTGTTTAATTTTAGAAAACATACTAATATTTGTTCCCCGTGCCAAATAAATATTTATTTGTATTGCCTACTAGCTGATGCCCGACTTCGTTACGACTTCGTAGACGAACTAATGTCCAAAGATAAGAAAATACTTGTAGCAGAGTATAATTAATAAATATCAAAGTATTATCAAAAAAAAATCTTTATATATTATGTTGGAACTATCCGTTGGCTTAGTGTTTTGATATCAATATACCGCGTTCACATAACCAACAATTTCCGGGTTTGTTATTCTCTGAAACACTAATTAATTTTTAATAAGGAGTTAATCTCGTCTGCCCTAGTACCCCGACTTATAGCTGGAAGATCACATGTTCTAAATCTTTCATTTTATACCTGAACAAAAAAATACTAATCAGGCTGAACAACTTTTGCTAAAGCGTCAATTTTATATTTCCTATTGTTTACCTGGACCACTATGGTTCTCCGTCAGGTGTTCTAAATCTTCAATTTAAATATCTTAACCAAAAATGCTTATCAGGTTGAGTAACTTTTGCTAAAGCGTCATTTTTATATTTCTTATAGTTCACCTGGACCATAATGGTTCTGCAGAGTTGTTCCAAATTTAAATTTTTTATCCCTCAACAAAAATGCTCATCAGGCTTTACAACTTTTGCTAACGCTCCACTTTTATATATCTTATAGTTCAGCTGGACCATTATGGTGCTGCATCAAGTATTCCATTTTCCAAAATAATTTTTAACCTTTAAGTTGCCCAGGCTTAATAGCTATATACATACATGGCGAAATTTTTATCGTTCGGGACCATTAAAGGGGTGATTCAGCCTGTCAATATAAACAACTTTTCCTATGGCACAAATGCTGTTAACTCGAAAAAAATTTCGACATTCCTATACAAATTGCCCGGGCGGCTGAACACTTTTGTATGAAAATGTCAAAATGAAATTTGAGTTTCCAGCATTGGTCCCATAGGAAAAATGGTTCATATCGAGCGACGGGCTAAATCACCCCTTTAAGGGTCCAGAACGATCAAAATTTCGCCATGTATAGCAAAAAAAGTTTCATTCGAATCCGTCCAATACTTCCGCAGATAATCGTGATCATACATACATACAGACAGACAGACAAGAAATACTAAAAAAATTTTTTGCTTTATAAACTACCAGACATGACCATAGAACAGAAAATTCAAAATTTAAAACAAGATTTGTTAAATAGCCCGTGCCATGTTTTCGATGAAAAATCCACGTTTCATACATTTTTGGTCCATATATAAAAGTGCCGGCCAAAAAATTAAATTGGGTTATTTTGATAGAGTACGTCTCTCTTAACATTTTTTACTATGACACCAAAGCTGTATCAGCATCGTACTTGATTTTATTGAAGTTCAAAAATTGATATTTTCTATGAATTCAACAACATACAACTTATGAAAATGGGGCATGGCTTGATAAAATATGACATGTTGGATATTTATTTGAACATGTAATGCTACTATTTTATTAATATAATGACTTGGTATCATTGAAATGAATAGTGAATAGTGCAATCATAGGTAATAATAATACCTGTTAAGCCGCTCGCCACACCAAACAATACAATGCCGCTCTTCCCCCACCACCGAAACCTTTTGTTCGACACCGCTCGACTAACGTTGCAAACGCATCTTTTTGTTTATAACTAAGCTTAGGTATATATATTACCTGAAGCTAAGGTATATATACACCTAGAAAATTACGCTCCATTTCAGTGTAATAATGTTACTGTTGTCGTGAAGGGTCGCGATAAGTATTTGTACATAGCAACATTGAATATAACAAGAAGGATGAAACATCTATCTATGGTAAGCTTCATTTTTATGTTGACCAGGGCAACGGATAAACAGGAACGTTATTTCAGATAATATAATTTTTATTCAAGTAATCTAGAAAAACATGGAAAGCTAAGTATTTAGATCTAAGTTTATTAATTTAATTCTGTTACTTTAATTTATATTTGTATAATTTCGTTTCCTTCACTTGAAACTCACTGAGCTGATGAATTCTCTGGAACCGAAATGATATAAAGCTGCGAAGGTGTCGACCGCAACACGAGGTAGAGCTCGTCCTGCGAACAACAAGGTGGTTCTTCCCCGCCCAGACGCTGAATACCGCAAGACACAGCGGGAATCAGCCGTAGCGGAGGCCGAAGCTGATGTTGCCGAACTGGCGCGTCAAGCTGAGGCTAAGCGAGTCACCAGCGGAGATGACTCAGTGGAAGGTGAAAAATCAGCTGTGGACTTGCAGGAACAGGTTATGTCCAGCCTGGCGGTCGTAAGAATGGTTGCTGCAAAGTCAGGCCATCTAAAGGGGACTTTTGTGAGGAGTCTAAAAGACGCCTCCAAAAACATGGAGGAGGCTGTCTGCGCTCTGCAAAGCAGATCGATAGCAGAGGAGACGGAGCTGTTGCAGGCCAGCAACAAAAGCCTGCAAAATAAGGTATACTCGCGAACCGACTGTGAAACAACTTAGTGTTCACTTGAAAGGCCAACAACCTGTTACTTTCGAATCCGCGAAAGTAGCTAATGCTGCGCGAAATGCCGATTCTGATTTATTAACATATTTTAAACGTCCCGCGGGTGATGAATTTGATTCTCTCACATATTTAGAATTCTATGAGAAATATTTGGTCTTTCCACGGCGCCCCAAAAAAGAAACCGTCCCAATTTTTGAGCTAACCCACGGTAAATCTATTGAACGTCGTCAAAGAGGGCAGGTAGTACCTCGACTTTATTGGGTTTCACCACGCTTCAATGAACAGTTTCGTTTGCGCATTCTTTTAAATACATATCCCTGTCGTAGTTATAACGATTTGTATCGGCTCGGCGGACCTGAATGTACAACATTTCAGGATGCCGCAAAAGCTGTCAGTTTAGCCATGTCCGTAGACCCAGCGGGACCCTTTGCCTGATCTAATGAAGACCTATTTAGTCGAATTATTATCGATTAATACTCATCGATTTGTATATGATTACATTTCTACCTCGATAAGTTCACTTGTAAAAAATAAAAAAATTAAATATTACCGTCAGCGGGACCCTTATACTGATTGAAGACTTATTGATTATTTATATACATTTTTCAATAGCCTATTATTTCTTCCTTCAGATTAGTATACTGTTATATTACTATCTTATTAGATTTCCCCATAAAAAACCAATTTCATTTCTTCACTTCCAGCGGGGCCCTACTTAAATTAAAGGTGTACAGACTAATTAAATACATTTCCATGGAGCCTTTTATTTCTACCTTTTAAATAATATTTTGTAATAATTAAAAAATTTATAGTTTTCAAGAAAATGACGAGAAAATAAAATTAAGTTATCTCCCTATAAATATAAACATAGGGACAATTCATACATATTGAGATAGCTCCACAGGAGGTTGTGAGTGGGATATAGATGCAACACTTAGAGGCCCTTTGGAGAAGTTGATGTAATGTAGGTTTCCAGCCAGAAACCCGTTCCTGGAAATACCAATGTATGATATGTTCTTGAACAGGTCTTGGCCAGAGGAGGAACTATTGCACTTTAAAAGGGAAATTAATGGGCTATGGAACTGAAATATGGGTGGATTTATGCTGGGTTATTGCAAAGGGTCGGACACCTGCCATAATCATGATAACTGACTACAAATGGCAGGTGGTGGCTTGCCGCCCACTAGATGAGCCCCTTAAACTAGCCAACGACTATTGCCGGCAAAAGGGGCAACACACGTGTGACTCAGGGGTGTCGAGAGGTGTGTTGCGCTTTCTCCGAAGTTACTCGCGGCGTTATGCCCTATAATATTTCACCCCTGGAGCAACAGCTCTAACGACTCCTCTCTGGATGGCCAACTAAGGCAAGCCAGAGCCGAGAGTCCTGCGAGCCCTTTTGGGTTTCCACCCCGACCGATGAAGACACGTCGGGGGTGAGGGCAATGACCGACGAATTATATTCGAAGTTGAAAAATCAGGTTTGAATTTTTGGCGTCATTTCTATGAATGTAAAATACTCGCAACTTCTATGCTGATTTGGGAGAAAAAAAAAAACAGAATATACCAGCTGCCTTTCTTCCCGCGCAGACCCTAAAAGCCGGTCAAGGGATTGGGCGAAAATCTAAGGAATCACATTGGTAGGCGATGCGGCTAGCAACCCATCACTATTTTGATTCCGTTTTCCACCTTTACGCCCACTACTATGTTAAACGTGGCGTGTAGGTTTTATGACCTTGGGCTCTGTCTACCCCGCAAGGGATAAAGACGTGATAGTATGTATATATGTAAAATACTCGTGGTTCAATTTACTGCCATTTGTAGACATCCATTAAAAATCTAGTGGGCGGCAAGCCACCACATGCAATTTATAGTCAGTTATCATGATTATGGCAGGTGTCCGACCCTTTGCAATAACCCAGCATAAATCCACCCATATTTCAGTCCCATAGCCCATTAATTTCCCTTCCAAAGTGCAATAGTTCCTCCTCTGGCCAAGACCTGTTCAAGAACATATCATACATTGGTATTTCCAGGAACGGTTTTCTGGCTGGAAACCTACATTACATCAACTTCTCCAAAGGGCCTCTAAGTATTGGATCTATATCCCTACGCAAGCCTTCCAAAGGACCGGGGTAACACCCGTGACTCCAAAGGAGATACAAAAAATTGCTTTCCTATATATGACTCAAGCTCACAACCTCTGTAAAAATCTGTATGAATTGTCCCTATGTTTATATTTATAGGGAGATAACTTAATTTTTTTTTCTCGTCAATTTCTTGAAAACTATTAATTTTTTAATTATTACAAAATATTATTTAAAAGGTAGAAATAAAAGGCTCCATGGAAATGTATTCAATTAGTCTGTACACCTTTAATTTAAGTAGGGCCCCGCTGGAAGTGAAGAAATGAAATTCGTTTTTTATGGGGAAATCTAATAAGATAGTAATATAACAGTATACTAATCTGAAGGTAGAAATAATAGGCTATTGAAAAATGTATATAAATAATCAATAAGACTTCAATCAGTATAAGGGCCCCGCTGACTGTAATATTTAAATTTTTTATTTTTTACAAGTGTACCTATCGAGGTAGAAATGTAATCATATACAAATCGATGAGAATTAATCGATAATAATTCGACTAAATAAGTCTTAATTGGATCAGGCAAAGGGCCCCGCTGGGTCTACGGACATGGTTTAGCCGACGATATAATAGAATATGAACGAGCCATGGAGGAAGCTTCCTCATTTTTAACGGGTCATCGACTACGTTGTTTCTTAGTTCTTTTGGCCGTAAATGGAGTCCAGATTGCATCTATTTGGGATAAATTCAAAGATCAATTGAGTGAGGATGTAATGCAACGAAACCCCGGGGATGTAGATAAAGCCCATTCTTTAAGCTTAATCTTAATTGGTCGGTTACTACGTAAACATGGCTCGACGCTGGTTGAGCAAGGTTTACCAGCCGTATCTGATAATAGCACAGAACTTAGTCGTGATTGTATAGATTATAGATTTGATGTTTTAAAAGAATTTGCCAACTCGTGGATACCAAAATTATCCCCCGATCAACGTATCATTTTTGATTACGTTGATCGATTGGTATCCGTTGAAGTGCTTTTCCTTTAGTATTTTTATTCCATAAGGTAACGCTATTTTCTGTGAATAGATGCGTGCGATAAATGCGATGATAAACCGACCGTGTTGAATATGCTTCGATGTAATAGAAATTGCTTAAAATATTGAACTTCTAATTTATTCGTCTTGTCATTTTAAACGATATCTGTTTATTTGCTTAATTTTGTCAGTGATAATTTTTCCGCATCAGAGAAAGCCGCGCTCGTTGCGATTGTGAAGTTTATTGTTTTTACGTGTGTATATTATATTGTATAAAGTTTATTTGTTATCGTACCGTATCGTAATATACTCGAATAAGTGATAAACATTTTGGATAAAGACGAGCGTTGGACTTTTATGTGTAAATATAGGATAGTCTATACTGTAATTATACTGTGTAAATCAGGAGCCCGATGGTCCAGTGGGTGTGAGCTCTATGAGCGCTTACGTATGTAAAGCAACCCCTGGTGCAGTCCCTACTTGGATGGGTGACCGCAAGTGGCATAAAAATATCTCGAGCTCCTCCGTGCTTCGGAAGGCACGTTAAGCCGTTGGTCCCGGCTGTCATCGTTGATGGCAGTCGTTAAGCTATGTCAGATGCCTTTAGGCAGCTTGAAAAATCTGACACCAGTGTTGGCCACTTGTAGTGTGGTAGTAGCCTAAGTAGCTATAAGATATATATGTATGAGAAGTTATTGAATAAAGGAGTCTAACATCAATCGTCTTTCAACCAAGTCGCCTCCTCTCCCTACATGGCGACCTAGCCAGTCGGCGCAAGCCTGCGCCGGCGCGGCCGCGTCAATATGTAGGCCGCGTAAAGAAATTGTGAATAAATCAGGGACTGAGTACTATCTAATCTAACAAACTGTGAACTATTGAATAAGTGAAGGCAAATAAATATCAAGATTTGTGGTGAAGAGGCGAAAAACGAAGAATGAAGACTGGAGTGAAATATTGTTATTTAGAAAACATGTAATATATAAAAAAAGTAATAACTAAAAGAAAATGAAGACTCAAGAATGAAGAATAAAATGCAAGAAGAAAGAATCAAGAACGATAAATGAAATGAAGTAAGAAAATGAAAATTATTATGAAGAAACTTTTTAAATGATATATGAATAAAGAAGTTCGCATATTTTTATGACAAATAATTTCTGATTATAAAGTTATTACGGAGAAGGAAGAACAATTTATATGAAAATTACATAACTGACATTTTGAAACTGTAATTATAATCAAGAAGAGAGAAGTAAGAAGATTTTGTTGGAGCGGTGTCCAGGGTTATCCCGGCCCACGGTGTCCAGGGTATAGCCCGGCCCACCCAGCGCAGCTTGCAGCAGCAGCCCAGGAGTAACAACGGCATCGTGATCGTCCCCAGGCGCCAGGAGACGAACATTTCTGCCTCGTATTCGAAAATCCCAGGAGTTGACAACCCCGGACAAGAGATAAAATAATATCCTTTTCATAATATTTCTTTTTACGTCTACGAAACGTTTATATCTATACTTTAAAATCAAATTTACATAAGTGATCTACTTTATTGTAATTTTTTTTATGTACTATTTCAATTCGATTTATTTAAACTCTACCTATACCGTGACAAGTATTTAATATTTGTTTGATAATTTACGTTCAAGTAATTAAACGTATACACTTACCTCTTTATAAAAATGGCTAACATTAATTTTGACTTGAAAACAGCTATTGAGTTTTTGCCAGTGATGAACGGTCAAGAAATAGTCACTCGGACCTTAATTGACAATATTGTATTTTATTCTGGTATATTAAATCCAAATTCACATCAATTTTTAATTAAGTTTGTTCTAAAAACTAGACTGTCAGATTATGCGAAATTAAATTTAAAACCAAATTATAGTGACATAGATAATTTGATCCAAGATATGAAAAAGTACCTTTTGCCTAAAAAATGTCCAGTTGCGTTACAAACAAAATTGTTTAACTGCTATCAAGGCAACAGAGATATAGAGGCCTATGGGACTGAAATGCAAAATCTTGTTAGAGAGCTTACATTAGCACAATCGGATGGCGATTCGTATAAAATTAATATTCTAAGGCCAATTAATGAAAAAATGGCTATTGATTGTTTTTTAAAAGGACTAAATAACTTTAAATTACGTGTGATTATTTCGGCTCAAAAATTCCAATCTCTGACGCAAGCCATTCAATTTGCCATTGATGAACATTCATTTAAGTCAATTAATAATAAAATTCAATCTAATTTTGAGCATAATATGTTATATAACAAATACAATCATTCTTTCCAAATTTCTAAAAATAGAACATATCGTACGAACTACTCAGAATCATCGAGCAGCGGCATGACGACATCTAAGTATCCGGTATCGTCCGCGTGCATTGTCCACGTTCCGCCGATTCAGCAGAGTCAGCCTGCATTGCCTATTGCGAAACCTAAACTTAGCGCTCTAAATAATTGTGTTACAGATAATGACGAATCTTGTTTTAATTTATGCAACTTATTTTCAGAATCAAACCTTAACACAACTTTGGTAAATAATATCGAAAATGAAACAAAACCGGACTTTATCTTTAATTCCAAGAATAAGAAAAAGAAAATGAAAGGTAGACGTAATAAAACAAATAAAAAGAAAAATACATTTAAAATCACGGATATGACAAAAAATAAATCAATTAGTTATAAGAATAAAAAGATAAGTAAAGGTAAGTTAAGTTTATTGAGAAATAATATAAATATATTACGTAAAATAAATTTATATAAAAATAATGAAAGTAAAGAAAGCTTGAGAGATAATAAAACTTATAAGAATTATTTTACGCGAAAAGTAAAAAGTATTAAAAAGAAGCATGGTTATTTAAAAAATATTACGATAAAGCTGAGAGCTAAATGTATGAAACGTTCAAAATGCTTAACATATGATGATTATTATAAAACTATGTATAATTTTTTTGTAAGTTTTAATGACATCGGAAATGTTTATCATAAAGTTTTCGACTGTAGGTCTGTAGGTGTAACATAGATCGCCCATTAATTTATGTTTTTTTTTAAATTGTTATATATAAGTGAAATATATATCTTAATCTGCATTTAAAAAAAATATTGCTATTCTTCTATTTAACGTTGACTCTAATATCTACATATCAATATGTTAATGAGTACAGATATGTATTGTTGTTAAATACATTTTCTTAAAGTGAAAATCAAAAATAAAAACTTAGTTTTCAGAGATAGTTATTCATTAGTGCGATTATGTGTTTTATCTTTAGAATAAAGTGCGCTCTACATTCCTTCCCATAAATGCATTCGTTTCAAGTTTCATAAGCAGAATATGTAACGTTGTTTATACTCTCTGTTTGTTTATATTGATATCTTATGGTTTCTAAAGTACTGTCAATTGAAATTGATTGTTTTGGTTCATATAATTAGTAATTATTTACATGAAAAAAAAAAAAATTAAAATTGTAATTTTATTTTTTTTTATACAAAGGGCGGAGGTGTAGTGTGGTAGTAGCCTAAGTAGCTATAAGATATATATGTATGAGAAGTTATTGAATAAAGGAGTCTAACATCAATCGTCTTTCAACCAAGTCGCCTCCTCTCCCTACACACTTACACATACGAAAAAGAAAAAAGACTGTGTAAATTCGTAAAGTGTTTGTAGGTTACGCCATAAACTTTTTCTGCAGAGACAGATTTTTTTTCCTGTAAATACGTTTAAATATTATTGTGCTAATATGGCTACTAGGACTAGAAACTCTAACAACGAAATATGGAACTTTTTTCAAAGAGATCAGACGACTAAAATTGCAGAATGTAATTTTTGCAAAAAGTGCCTATCATATAAATCAACGGTATCCAATTTAAAACAACATTTAAAATTGAAACATATTGGTGTGTATCAAGATTTCCTTGGACGAAATTCACATACATCACAGCCAGGTAATAATTTAAATGTGCATGGCAATAATGATGATGGCATTGGTGCATGTTCTTCTAGAGGAGTTGGTGCTGGTGATAGTGGTGATGGAAATAATCCCACTCTTTCTATTCCCGCTGTCGATGTTGGTTTTGGTGTTGGGATAGGAGTAGATAGGCAAGCTCCTACTAGGCCAATAAAGCGACAAATGTCTGCATATTTGCCTAGGCAAATACGACCGGATGAGAAAAAAAAATAGACATTGTTTATTAACATTGATAACCGAAGACTTCCAGCCCTTCAGCATCGTGGAAGATAGGGGTTTCAAACAGTTTGTTGCTGTTTTAAATCCTAACTATGTACTACCGAACCGTAAAACATTGTCAACAACAATGCTGCAGGAGGAATATACAAGCAGATTATCTAAATATCAAGAAATGGGTCGCCGGTGTAGGAGCATGTATTTGACAATACTGTTGGACGTCGAATACCCTTGAAAGCTACATGGCCATTACTGGCCATTTCATAGATGCTATACTTTGCATTTCGTCGTAATGATGACTCATCATTACGACGAAATCAAGCCCGCTAGTGACGCTACGGCATAGTACGAGTGACGTAATGACACATGAGCGCTTTGTTATTCATTTCAGATCGATGCTGTCGCCGCCGATCATATGCGAATATGTGTCAATGTCATAGCCTATGTAGATATAAGTCATATACAACCTAACTTAGATAAAGTAGAATTTTTATTTGAAAAACTTAATGTATATTGTAAGTCTTTAACCTCTTCTAAAGTACAGTCAGACTGTATTAACTCGCTCTCTGCTCTAAAAAATCAATATATTCTAAACGTTAATAAATTCTTTGCTATATCTTATTTATTAGTAGACGAGAAGGCTAGTACGCGTTTTAAAAGAGGTCTCATGGACTTTGGTGGCTCATTACTTAAAACTATCTTCGGCACATTAGATTCCGATGACGCAATTAAATTCTCAAAGGCCATCGAAGATGTACAGACGGATGAAAAAAGTCTCGCTCATCTAATGAAGGACAACATCCACATTATAAAATCCACAATTTAATAACACTATCTCTAAAGTGGATGAGAATGAGAACCAATTTTGAAAAATATGGAGACTATTTATAAAATTTTAGAAACAATCTCAAATAGTAATGATAAGTTAGAAATTAAGTCGCAATTAAGTTCTTTATTAAATTCACTAGAATCTATAATACTAACCTTGTCCTTTGATATAGAAGACGTCAACAACGCTATTCTTTTCTCGAAACTTAACGTTTTACACCCGACTGTACTTAGTCCACATCAGTTATATAATGAATTAGATAAGCATAGAAATAATCTGCCTAGCCATTCTGAACTCCCTATTCCTAAAACTTTACAGAACATACATAATCTTATAGATATATCTAAACTAGCATGCTTCTACCATTTAGATAAAATTATAATTGTTGTTAAGATCCCTCTAGTATTACCATAAGTCTACGACTTATATAGAATAATTCCTTTAGCTGTCCCTTACTATATGTCGAAACCCGATACTTATGCCCTTGTTGAGCCAACTAGCTCATATGTAGCAATAACAGCTGATCGCATGTTTTACTCGCTGATATCAGACATTGACAAGTGCAAGCTTATTAGTGAGAAGTGTTATGTGTGCATACTTATAAATGTGTTTTCAGTGATCGCAAACCCTACTTGTGAAACGACTCTATTAAGTGAAGTAGTCAATAAACTTCCTGACTTATGTGTAACGAAAGTAGTACACGGCTCTATTGATCTGTTTCACAAGTTAACCTTTAATCGTTGGATTTTTATACAATCTGAACCAGGGAAATGTCATATAACCTGTGCTGATAAAAACACAAACTCTGATATTATTTTATTTGGAACTGGCATCCTGACGTTGCCAAAAACATGTAAAGCGTTTTATAAAACCCTACAGTTTAACGCAATTGGTGATGCGATAGTAGGTAATGTTACTAATAAGGTGTCTAATTTCAACATCTTACAAGATGATTGTTGTGAAAGGTCTAAATTAAATAAGACTCTAAATCGCTTACCTTATTCAAGGTTAAATAATTTAGATAATCTCGATGCTTTGCTACATGCCGGCATCCACTTAGACTCTTTTGAAGAAGAGATTAATAAACTGGAGAATCCCTCCCATTTTGAGACATACGGAACTCACTATCTGTCTTTAAGTTTAATTAGCACTAGTTTAATATTACTATACCTTTTGTATAAGACTCGCAAACATTTTTGTTCCCAGTTACCATGTTGCATCCAAATATTTAATCAGTGTCATAATACAAAGAATAATTCTGTTCCTACATCTCATACAGTTATCTATAAAGATACAGTAACACCCTTAGAGAATGTCGAGTCTGAATCCAGAGACGATGGTCATATAACACCAACCCCTGTAAAAAGAAATATTCTTATTTCTAAATCTCATGATTTTTAATACCTATTGTTATAAGGACATTACAAATGAATGTATAACCCTTAGATTAAATTAAAAGTTTTATCTAAGTAGTTATTTAGAATCTTAGATAGTTTTCTATAATCCTTTGTTTCCTGTATTGTAATAATGTTTTTGAATCAGATTTACATAAGGATTATTTCATTCCTTTGATTAGTGTTATAATATTTTTAATTTCATTTGTCCGTATATATTTATTTATTTATTTATTTAAGATGTGATGATCGATCTTAACGGGGGGGTTGTTATGTCACAATATGCATTATTTCACATATAAAATAAAACTGCTGAGTCCTGTGATGGTACACATAGCCAAAGAAAAAAGGTTAAAATAGGAAACCGATGTTATTTTGTTTTAATATGATGCTGTATAATTTTGTTTTGGATTGGAGTTTCGTCGGAAACCCTAATCTTGTGCTATCGTTTTAATATATTTTCTTTTTAGTGTTTTAAATAGTTTTTTTTAAAAAAAAACATCTTCAGACCCGCTCCGTAACAGTACGTAGATTATAATGAGATTAATTGATTTAATGCTTAATTTTATGGAAGCCACAAAATGTTTGCCAATGGCGAATTCACTGTACCATTAGGCAATCAAAAAATACAAAGTCAGTGACAGGAGGTCAAGACCATACTGTCCGAGCATGGTCCTGACACAATTGTCGATCAGTGGAAGTATGTAAGTCAATTATACATATTACTCCTGTCTCACCACCATCACGAGTTACGAGAAAAAGGGATACGCTCGACAAATTAATGAGAGTAAGAATGGGAAATATTTCGTGGCGTTAAAAATCTATGAAACCAGGTGGGTCCACATTTGTAGCATTTCGGTGTATCGTATCTCCGTTGCGTGGCTTTGTTATGTATCATAATCGCTAGTTTGGACGCAAGATGATACCCAATAAGGATACGTGCTGTATCTGATACGGCTCGATCCGCAATAACCGCGTTTCTTTAAAGACCTCGTATCCGAGACGCGTATCACGATTGGTGGTATGGACGTATTTTGATATTGTATCACGATACTGTATCGAGATACGATACGTGATACACCGCGAACCATCCTGTGTCGGTTTTTAGCGAAGATCAAAGGAGATACACGTCGTATCGAACAAGTTTGGACGTGAATGCATTTGATACGCGATTATGTCCAGTGTTTCTCATGTTATTACCTGTGTTGATTTGTGAATGAAAGAGGTAAACATTGAAGATGAGCTGGGATAACGAAAGTGTTATAAAGCTAATCGACGCCTATAAAAGAAAAGAAGTGATATGGGATCCCAAGCACAAGAACTACTTCAACAAAGTGTTGAAGAAAGACGCTTGGGACGAACTGGAGGTAGAGTTGCAACGTCCTTTGGCACAAATTAAAAAAAAGATGGATTACTTGCTGGCGGCCCTTCGACGAGAAAAACAAAAAATTACTAAATCAAAAACTTCAGGTCAAGGTTAGTATTTTTTATTGAATAATAAAGGTAGGTACATTTTAATTATGCTTGCGTTGGTATATTTAAATGACTTACAACAGTTTAATTCCTAAACAATTTACTTAGGAGAAGGCGACGTTTATAACAATTTATTTTATGTGTGGTTTTATTTTATTATAGGTACCGATGACGTATACCGATCATCCTGGTTTGCCTTTCCACATATGCTGTTTCTTCTCGACAGAAACAAGCCACGAGACAGACTTAATACCGTAAGTATGACCTACTAATGTACCTTATTAATAAATACATATATCTAATAAGATAATTTTAAATATGATATGACGTGAAAAAGTGCCTGCAAAGGCCTATTTTCTGAATAAACGTTTTGATTTTGAACCAATCTACTGTCAGTAAGTGAACTCATCAGAAATGGAAACAATGTGGTTTTTGAGGCAAACTCCTGTTATATTCGAAACAAGAAAAATGAATTGGTAGCAAAAGCCACTTTGACAGATGGTGTATACAAGTTAGAAATAAAAAGAAGAAGCTGTTTGTTAACAACAACTTTGGAAGCGGAAAGTGGAGAGTTATGGCACAGACGCTTAGCACATTTGAACAGTAGTGATATGAATAAGATGAAAAATGGAATAGTCGAGGGATTATCCTATCCTGATAATTTTGAGGTGCAGAAAAAAAACTGTATGACCTGTTGTGAGGGCAAACAGATGAGATTACCCTTTAATCACTCAACTAGCAGAAGTACAGAGACACTACAGTTAATACATGCTGATGTATGTGGTGCAATGGAGGTGAAATCCATTAGAGGTGCCAGATATTTTTTGCTGTTCATTGACGATTATAGCCGTATTACATTTATATATTTTTTGAAAAATAAAAATGAAGTGTTCCATTGTTTCCAAGAGTTTAAAGTGTTCGCAGAAAATTAGCAGAAAAAAAAATACTACGCACAGACAATGGTGGCGAGTTTTGCAGTAAAGAATTTGAGAACTATTTGAAAACCCATGGAATAATTCATCAAAAAACTAATGCGTACACACCGGAGCAAAATGCTGTAAGCGAGAGAGCCAACAGAAAGATTGTTGAAAAAGCAAGGTGCTTGATGTTTGATGCCAAACTTGGAAAGAAGTTCTGGGCTGAAGCAGCGAATACAGCTGTTTACCTGAAAAACAGATGTGTAACTGCAAGTCTGACGGAGAAAACGCCATATGAAGCCTGGCATGGCAGAAAACCTAATTTGAGCCACATCCGACTATTTGGTAGTCCTGTGATGGTACACATAGCCAAAGAAAAAAGGTTAAAATGGGACAGAAAGGCAGAACAACAAATACTTGTGGGGTTTTCTGAAAATGTGAAAGGATATCGTGTATATGATCCGAAAAGAAATATAGTCACCACCAGCGGAGATATTATTGTGATAGAAGGTGAGTCAGGAATAATGAAACCAGATGATGACTCTAATGTTATTTGGGTCGTGAATGAAACAAAACCTGAAGAGAATAGAGTTTCAGTGGGGGAAAGTCCAGAAAATATTCCAGTTTCCTTAAGCTACAATGAAGCAGTTAGGGATTCAGTGGGGGATATGAGACAAGAATCCCTGAACAATTCAATCACATCACAATGCTCAGAATATGCAGATGCTGCAGGTGAAGAACAGGATTGTATATCAAAAGAAGTTGATGGCCTATCTACAGCAGCCAGCATGTCTTCAGAAGCAAGTCCTTCAGATGGAGATCCTGGTGTTTCTAATCCAAATCTGGTCACTAAAAGGATGAGGAAGCCGCCACAGAGGTATGGATTCACAAATCTATGTTCCAGCACCTTAGGCAGTGTGCCAGATGCAGAGGAGTTAGACTATATGGAGGCCATGAATGGACCTGAAGCAGAAAACTGGAAAGCGGCTGTAGAAGAGGAGCTCAAATCATTCCATGAGAATGATGCATGGGAGTTGGCGGAACTTCCAGATAGTGCTATGATAGTGAAGTGTAAGTGGGTGTTAAAAAAGAAGGTAGACATTTATAATAAAGTGAGATATCGTGCTAGGCTAGTGGCAAAGGGTTTTACCCAGCGACATGGTATAGACTATGAGGACACGTTTTCTCCAGTAGTGCGACACTCTACCTTACGTCTATTGTTTGCTCTTAGTGTACAAATTGGAATGGATATTACACACTTAGATGTGAAAACGGCTTTCCTTAATGGACAGTTGAAGGAAAATATTTATATGACAGTTCCAGAAGGTTTTGTAAACAAAGGAAACAGTAATGCACTAAAACTTAAAAAGGCTATTTATGGACTAAAACAATCTTCATTAGCCTGGTATAAAAAAGTAAAAGATTGTTTATGTCGCTTTGGTTTTAATAATAGTAAGTTTGAGCCCTGTATGTTTACAAAACTGGATAATAATATTAAAATTATAATATGTCTTTATGTCGATGATTTTCTTATATTTTCAAACAATAGCATGCAAACAGAACAGTTAAAAAACCGGCCAAGTGCGTGTCGGGCCACGCGCAGTGTAGGGTTCCGTAGTTGCGAATGATAACTTTGAGTCCACACTGTTTACACTCGCACCTCACAGTTTAACGACCAAAAACATCTAACAATGAAGCTTGTATGAAATTTTACATTTTCCAGTACATTTTATAAGTTGGTTGCCTATAACTTTTTAGTTTGCACTTAGTACCTAGCTCTGATAGTTTTCCTTTCAACTTCAGTATATATACTACTGCTGTAATTTTTTTCACGTATCCATATATAACCGTTTAGCAGATAGAGGGGGGGGACACGTACCTCTAAAAAAATTTTGCACTTTAAAACCAAATATTTCGGAAACGGATCCCTAAATCGAAAAATGGTGTTCTCAACCTCACAATATTTTTTAAAGACCTTTTTAACGATACCCCACACGATGGGTAAATAGAGAAAAAAAAAATACTCCTCCACTTTACTTGTATGGGAGCTACCCAAAAAAAAAATTTTTTTCAAGATTTTATTCTACGACTTTTTTGCCATGATTAATATACACACTCATACCAAATTACAGCTTTCTAGTACTTATAGTCTCTGAGTAAAACCGCGGACGGACAGACAGACAGACAGACAGACAGACAGACAGACAGACAGACAGACATGGCGAAACTATAAGGGTTCCTAGTTTACTACGGAACCCTAAAAAGATATTAAATTCAGAATTTAAGATAGAAGACTTAGGCCCTGTAAAATGTTATTTAGGCATGAGAATAAATGTTGATAAACAAAATAATGTTATAACTTTGGATCAGCAGCAATACATTGAACAGCTGTTGTCTAAACTTGAATTGTCTGATTGCAAAACTATGGATACACCTATTGAATGTAAATTAAATATTAAAAAAACCGGCCAAGTGCGTGTCGGGCCACGCGCAGTGTAGGGTTCCGTAGTTGCGAATAACAACTTTGAGTTCACACTATTCACACTCGCACCTTACAGTTTAGCGACCAAAAACATCTAACAATGAAAATAGTATGAAATTTTACAGTTTATAAGTTGGTTGCCTATAACTTTTTAGTTTGTACTTAGTACTCAGCTCTGATAGTTTTCCTTTAAACTTCAGTATATATACTACTGCTGTAATTTTTTTCACGTATCTATATATAACCGTTTAGCAGATAGAGGGGGGGGACACTTACCTCTAACAAAAATTCGCACTTTAAAACCAAATATTTCGGAAACGGATCCCTAAATCGGAAAATGGTGTTCTCAACCTCATAATATTTTTGAAAGAACTATTTAACGATACCCCACACGATGGGTAAATAGAGAAAAAAAAATTACTCCCCCAATTTACTTGTATGGGAGCTACCCTAAAAAAAATTTTTTTTCATGTTTTTATTCTACCACTTTTTTGCCATGTTTAATATACATATCCATACCAAATTACAGCTTTCTAGTACTTATAGTCTCTGCGTAAAACCGCGGACGGACAGACAGACAGACAGACAGACAGACAGACAGACATGGCGAAACTATAAGGGTTCCTTGTTTACTACGGAACCCTAAAAATCTGAAAAATGTATCCCTTGCATTCCTTACCAAAATTTAATTGGTAGTTTGATGTATCTCGCAGTTTTGACTCGACCTGATATAAGTTTTGCTGTAAGCTATCTAAGCCAATTCAATAATGCATATAATGAGACACATTGGAATTATGCTATAAGGGTTCTCAAATATTTGCAAAAAACAAAAATGTATCACTTAAAATATAGTAATGAGAATGTAAAGTTAGTTGGTTTCGTTGATGCCGACTGGGCAAGTGATATGTTGGATAGAAAATCCTATACAGGTTTCTGTTTTGTCATGTCTGGTTCTGTTATTTCATGGCAAAGCAGAAAACAGAGAACAGTGGCGCTGTCCAGCACAGAGGCCGAATATATGGCACTTTCGGAGGCGTCTAGGGAGGCCATATATTTAAGAAATTTGATGTGTGAACTTACTGGTGAATTAAACATTGTAACTTTGCACTGTGACAATCAAAGTGCTTTAAAACTGGCAACAAGTCACCAATCGCATAGCAGGTCAAAACATATTGATGTTCGACATCATAACATTATAGAAATCAAATACTTGCCTACTAATGAAATGCCTGCTGATTTGTTGACCAAAGGCTTACTGTCTGTTAAGCATTATAATTTTATGCAAAAACTTGGCATTGTTGATTGATTTCATAATATATGAAGATTAGATGTGCATGTTCTCTTGTACGCATTTATATTGTGATATCAGTAATGTATTATTCTGTTTAAACTTGTAACCTTTATTTTGATAAGTGGGGGTGTTATTAATTCAAGTAATAAGTTAAAACTGTGTATTAAAATAAACTACCACTAGCGCCATCTAGTTACATGTATGTGTCATTAAACCCAATATAGTTAGTCTGTCTGCTAACCTGCGCGTGTATTATTTATAATAAATACATAGACATAAAAGTTTTAGTCAGAATATGTGATATAAAATATAAAATGAGCTTCTAAAATGTAAACTAGATGTTTGCCGCTAGTAGTGACTTGAAAAAAAGGTAGTAGGTAGCTATAAAAGCAAGATAAATGTTAGAAATGATATGTTCTTTGAATATTCTATTTCCGATCCTATTTGGCTCGATCCGCAATAACCGCGTTTCTTTAAAGACCTCGTATCCGAGACGCGTATCACGATTGGTGGTATGGACGTATTTTGATATTGTATCACGATACTGTATCGAGATACGATACGTGATACACCGCGAACCATCCTGTGTCGGTTTTTAGCGAAGATCAAAGGAGATACACGTCGTATCGAACAAGTTTGGACGTGAATGCATTTGATACGCGATTATGTCCAGTGTTTCTCATGTTATTACCTGTGTTGATTTGTGAATGAAAGAGGTAAACATTGAAGATGAGCTGGGATAACGAAAGTGTTATAAAGCTAATCGACGCCTATAAAAGAAAAGAAGTGATATGGGATCCCAAGCACAAGAACTACTTCAACAAAGTGTTGAAGAAAGACGCTTGGGACGAACTGGAGGTAGAGTTGCAACGTCCTTTGGCACAAATTAAAAAAAAGATGGATTACTTGCTGGCGGCCCTTCGACGAGAAAAACAAAAAATTACTAAATCAAAAACTTCAGGTCAAGGTTAGTATTTTTTATTGAATAATAAAGGTAGGTACATTTTAATTATGCTTGCGTTGGTATATTTAAATGACTTACAACAGTTTAATTCCTAAACAATTTACTTAGGAGAAGGCGACGTTTATAACAATTTATTTTATGTGTGGTTTTATTTTATTATAGGTACCGATGACGTATACCGATCATCCTGGTTTGCCTTTCCACATATGCTGTTTCTTCTCGACAGAAACAAGCCACGAGACAGACTTAATACCGTAAGTATGACCTACTAATGTACCTTATTAATAAATACATATATCTAATAAGATAATTTTAAATATGATATGACGTGAAAAAGTGCCTGCAAAGGCCTATTTTCTGAATAAACGTTTTGATTTTGAACCAATCTACTGTCAGTAAGTGAACTCATCAGAAATGGAAACAATGTGGTTTTTGAGGCAAACTCCTGTTATATTCGAAACAAGAAAAATGAATTGGTAGCAAAAGCCACTTTGACAGATGGTGTATACAAGTTAGAAATAAAAAGAAGAAGCTGTTTGTTAACAACAACTTTGGAAGCGGAAAGTGGAGAGTTATGGCACAGACGCTTAGCACATTTGAACAGTAGTGATATGAATAAGATGAAAAATGGAATAGTCGAGGGATTATCCTATCCTGATAATTTTGAGGTGCAGAAAAAAAACTGTATGACCTGTTGTGAGGGCAAACAGATGAGATTACCCTTTAATCACTCAACTAGCAGAAGTACAGAGACACTACAGTTAATACATGCTGATGTATGTGGTGCAATGGAGGTGAAATCCATTAGAGGTGCCAGATATTTTTTGCTGTTCATTGACGATTATAGCCGTATTACATTTATATATTTTTTGAAAAATAAAAATGAAGTGTTCCATTGTTTCCAAGAGTTTAAAGTGTTCGCAGAAAATTAGCAGAAAAAAAAATACTACGCACAGACAATGGTGGCGAGTTTTGCAGTAAAGAATTTGAGAACTATTTGAAAACCCATGGAATAATTCATCAAAAAACTAATGCGTACACACCGGAGCAAAATGCTGTAAGCGAGAGAGCCAACAGAACGATTGTTGAAAAAGCAAGGTGCTTGATGTTTGATGCCAAACTTGGAAAGAAGTTCTGGGCTGAAGCAGCGAATACAGCTGTTTACCTGAAAAACAGATGTGTAACTGCAAGTCTGACGGAGAAAACGCCATATGAAGCCTGGCATGGCAGAAAACCTAATTTGAGCCACATCCGACTATTTGGTAGTCCTGTGATGGTACACATAGCCAAAGAAAAAAGGTTAAAATGGGACAGAAAGGCAGAACAACAAATACTTGTGGGGTTTTCTGAAAATGTGAAAGGATATCGTGTATATGATCCGAAAAGAAATATAGTCACCACCAGCGGAGATATTATTGTGATAGAAGGTGAGTCAGGAATAATGAAACCAGATGATGACTCTAATGTTATTTGGGTCGTGAATGAAACAAAACCTGAAGAGAATAGAGTTTCAGTGGGGGAAAGTCCAGAAAATATTCCAGTTTCCTTAAGCTACAATGAAGCAGTTAGGGATTCAGTGGGGGATATGAGACAAGAATCCCTGAACAATTCAATCACATCACAATGCTCAGAATATGCAGATGCTGCAGGTGAAGAACAGGATTGTATATCAAAAGAAGTTGATGGCCTATCTACAGCAGCCAGCATGTCTTCAGAAGCAAGTCCTTCAGATGGAGATCCTGGTGTTTCTAATCCAAATCTGGTCACTAAAAGGATGAGGAAGCCGCCACAGAGGTATGGATTCACAAATCTATGTTCCAGCACCTTAGGCAGTGTGCCAGATGCAGAGGAGTTAGACTATATGGAGGCCATGAATGGACCTGAAGCAGAAAACTGGAAAGCGGCTGTAGAAGAGGAGCTCAAATCATTCCATGAGAATGATGCATGGGAGTTGGCGGAACTTCCAGATAGTGCTATGATAGTGAAGTGTAAGTGGGTGTTAAAAAAGAAGGTAGACATTTATAATAAAGTGAGATATCGTGCTAGGCTAGTGGCAAAGGGTTTTACCCAGCGACATGGTATAGACTATGAGGACACGTTTTCTCCAGTAGTGCGACACTCTACCTTACGTCTATTGTTTGCTCTTAGTGTACAAATTGGAATGGATATTACACACTTAGATGTGAAAACGGCTTTCCTTAATGGACAGTTGAAGGAAAATATTTATATGACAGTTCCAGAAGGTTTTGTAAACAAAGGAAACAGTAATGCACTAAAACTTAAAAAGGCTATTTATGGACTAAAACAATCTTCATTAGCCTGGTATAAAAAAGTAAAAGATTGTTTATGTCGCTTTGGTTTTAATAATAGTAAGTTTGAGCCCTGTATGTTTACAAAACTGGATAATAATATTAAAATTATAATATGTCTTTATGTCGATGATTTTCTTATATTTTCAAACAATAGCATGCAAACAGAACAGTTAAAAAAGATATTAAATTCAGAATTTAAGATAGAAGACTTAGGCCCTGTAAAATGTTATTTAGGCATGAGAATAAATGTTGATAAACAAAATAATGTTATAACTTTGGATCAGCAGCAATACATTGAACAGCTGTTGTCTAAACTTGAATTGTCTGATTGCAAAACTATGGATACACCTATTGAATGTAAATTAAATATTAAAAAAACCGGCCAAGTGCGTGTCGGGCCACGCGCAGTGTAGGGTTCCGTAGTTGCGAATAACAACTTTGAGTTCACACTATTCACACTCGCACCTTACAGTTTAGCGACCAAAAACATCTAACAATGAAAATAGTATGAAATTTTACAGTTTATAAGTTGGTTGCCTATAACTTTTTAGTTTGTACTTAGTACTCAGCTCTGATAGTTTTCCTTTAAACTTCAGTATATATACTACTGCTGTAATTTTTTTCACGTATCTATATATAACCGTTTAGCAGATAGAGGGGGGGACACTTACCTCTAACAAAAATTCGCACTTTAAAACCAAATATTTCGGAAACGGATCCCTAAATCGGAAAATGGTGTTCTCAACCTCATAATATTTTTGAAAGAACTATTTAACGATACCCCACACGATGGGTAAATAGAGAAAAAAAAATTACTCCCCCAATTTACTTGAATGGGAGCTACCCTAAAAAAAATTTTTTTTCATGTTTTTATTCTACCACTTTTTTGCCATGTTTAATATACATATCCATACCAAATTACAGCTTTCTAGTACTTATAGTCTCTGCGTAAAACCGCGGACGGACAGACAGACAGACAGACAGACAGACAGACAGACATGGCGAAACTATAAGGGTTCCTTGTTTACTACGGAACCCTAAAAATCTGAAAAATGTATCCCTTGCATTCCTTACCAAAATTTAATTGGTAGTTTGATGTATCTCGCAGTTTTGACTCGACCTGATATAAGTTTTGCTGTAAGCTATCTAAGCCAATTCAATAATGCATATAATGAGACACATTGGAATTATGCTATAAGGGTTCTCAAATATTTGCAAAAAACAAAAATGTATCACTTAAAATATAGTAATGAGAATGTAAAGTTAGTTGGTTTCGTTGATGCCGACTGGGCAAGTGATATGTTGGATAGAAAATCCTATACAGGTTTCTGTTTTGTCATGTCTGGTTCTGTTATTTCATGGCAAAGCAGAAAACAGAGAACAGTGGCGCTGTCCAGCACAGAGGCCGAATATATGGCACTTTCGGAGGCGTCTAGGGAGGCCATATATTTAAGAAATTTGATGTGTGAACTTACTGGTGAATTAAACATTGTAACTTTGCACTGTGACAATCAAAGTGCTTTAAAACTGGCAACAAGTCACCAATCGCATAGCAGGTCAAAACATATTGATGTTCGACATCATAACATTATAGAAATCAAATACTTGCCTACTAATGAAATGCCTGCTGATTTGTTGACCAAAGGCTTACTGTCTGTTAAGCATTATAATTTTATGCAAAAACTTGGCATTGTTGATTGATTTCATAATATATGAAGATTAGATGTGCATGTTCTCTTGTACGCATTTATATTGTGATATCAGTAATGTATTATTCTGTTTAAACTTGTAACCTTTATTTTGATAAGTGGGGGTGTTATTAATTCAAGTAATAAGTTAAAACTGTGTATTAAAATAAACTACCACTAGCGCCATCTAGTTACATGTATGTGTCATTAAACCCAATATAGTTAGTCTGTCTGCTAACCTGCGCGTGTATTATTTATAATAAATACATAGACATAAAAGTTTTAGTCAGAATATGTGATATAAAATATAAAATGAGCTTCTAAAATGTAAACTAGATGTTTGCCGCTAGTAGTGACTTGAAAAAAAGGTAGTAGGTAGCTATAAAAGCAAGATAAATGTTAGAAATGATATGTTCTTTGAATATTCTATTTCCGATCCTATTTGGCTCGATCCGCAATAACCGCGTTTCTTTAAAGACCTCGTATCCGAGACGCGTATCACGATTGGTGGTATGGACGTATTTTGATATTGTATCACGATACTGTATCGAGATACGATACGTGATACACCGCGAACCATCCTGTGTCGGTTTTTAGCGAAGATCAAAGGAGATACACGTCGTATCGAACAAGTTTGGACGTGAATGCATTTGATACGCGATTATGTCCAGTGTTTCTCATGTTATTACCTGTGTTGATTTGTGAATGAAAGAGGTAAACATTGAAGATGAGCTGGGATAACGAAAGTGTTATAAAGCTAATCGACGCCTATAAAAGAAAAGAAGTGATATGGGATCCCAAGCACAAGAACTACTTCAACAAAGTGTTGAAGAAAGACGCTTGGGACGAACTGGAGGTAGAGTTGCAACGTCCTTTGGCACAAATTAAAAAAAAGATGGATTACTTGCTGGCGGCCCTTCGACGAGAAAAACAAAAAATTACTAAATCAAAAACTTCAGGTCAAGGTTAGTATTTTTTATTGAATAATAAAGGTAGGTACATTTTAATTATGCTTGCGTTGGTATATTTAAATGACTTACAACAGTTTAATTCCTAAACAATTTACTTAGGAGAAGGCGACGTTTATAACAATTTATTTTATGTGTGGTTTTATTTTATTATAGGTACCGATGACGTATACCGATCATCCTGGTTTGCCTTTCCACATATGCTGTTTCTTCTCGACAGAAACAAGCCACGAGACAGACTTAATACCGTAAGTATGACCTACTAATGTACCTTATTAATAAATACATATATCTAATAAGATAATTTTAAATATGATATGACGTGAAAAAGTGCCTGCAAAGGCCTATTTTCTGAATAAACGTTTTGATTTTGAACCAATCTACTGTCAGTAAGTGAACTCATCAGAAATGGAAACAATGTGGTTTTTGAGGCAAACTCCTGTTATATTCGAAACAAGAAAAATGAATTGGTAGCAAAAGCCACTTTGACAGATGGTGTATACAAGTTAGAAATAAAAAGAAGAAGCTGTTTGTTAACAACAACTTTGGAAGCGGAAAGTGGAGAGTTATGGCACAGACGCTTAGCACATTTGAACAGTAGTGATATGAATAAGATGAAAAATGGAATAGTCGAGGGATTATCCTATCCTGATAATTTTGAGGTGCAGAAAAAAAACTGTATGACCTGTTGTGAGGGCAAACAGATGAGATTACCCTTTAATCACTCAACTAGCAGAAGTACAGAGACACTACAGTTAATACATGCTGATGTATGTGGTGCAATGGAGGTGAAATCCATTAGAGGTGCCAGATATTTTTTGCTGTTCATTGACGATTATAGCCGTATTACATTTATATATTTTTTGAAAAATAAAAATGAAGTGTTCCATTGTTTCCAAGAGTTTAAAGTGTTCGCAGAAAATTAGCAGAAAAAAAAATACTACGCACAGACAATGGTGGCGAGTTTTGCAGTAAAGAATTTGAGAACTATTTGAAAACCCATGGAATAATTCATCAAAAAACTAATGCGTACACACCGGAGCAAAATGCTGTAAGCGAGAGAGCCAACAGAACGATTGTTGAAAAAGCAAGGTGCTTGATGTTTGATGCCAAACTTGGAAAGAAGTTCTGGGCTGAAGCAGCGAATACAGCTGTTTACCTGAAAAACAGATGTGTAACTGCAAGTCTGACGGAGAAAACGCCATATGAAGCCTGGCATGGCAGAAAACCTAATTTGAGCCACATCCGACTATTTGGTAGTCCTGTGATGGTACACATAGCCAAAGAAAAAAGGTTAAAATGGGACAGAAAGGCAGAACAACAAATACTTGTGGGGTTTTCTGAAAATGTGAAAGGATATCGTGTATATGATCCGAAAAGAAATATAGTCACCACCAGCGGAGATATTATTGTGATAGAAGGTGAGTCAGGAATAATGAAACCAGATGATGACTCTAATGTTATTTGGGTCGTGAATGAAACAAAACCTGAAGAGAATAGAGTTTCAGTGGGGGAAAGTCCAGAAAATATTCCAGTTTCCTTAAGCTACAATGAAGCAGTTAGGGATTCAGTGACAAGAATCCCTGAACAATTCAATCACATCACAATGCTCAGAATATGCAGATGCTGCAGGTGAAGAACAGGATTGTATATCAAAAGAAGTTGATGGCCTATCTACAGCAGCCAGCATGTCTTCAGAAGCAAGTCCTTCAGATGGAGATCCTGGTGTTTCTAATCCAAATCTGGTCACTAAAAGGATGAGGAAGCCGCCACAGAGGTATGGATTCACAAATCTATGTTCCAGCACCTTAGGCAGTGTGCCAGATGCAGAGGAGTTAGACTATATGGAGGCCATGAATGGACCTGAAGCAGAAAACTGGAAAGCGGCTGTAGAAGAGGAGCTCAAATCATTCCATGAGAATGATGCATGGGAGTTGGCGGAACTTCCAGATAGTGCTATGATAGTGAAGTGTAAGTGGGTGTTAAAAAAGAAGGTAGACATTTATAATAAAGTGAGATATCGTGCTAGGCTAGTGGCAAAGGGTTTTACCCAGCGACATGGTATAGACTATGAGGACACGTTTTCTCCAGTAGTGCGACACTCTACCTTACGTCTATTGTTTGCTCTTAGTGTACAAATTGGAATGGATATTACACACTTAGATGTGAAAACGGCTTTCCTTAATGGACAGTTGAAGGAAAATATTTATATGACAGTTCCAGAAGGTTTTGTAAACAAAGGAAACAGTAATGCACTAAAACTTAAAAAGGCTATTTATGGACTAAAACAATCTTCATTAGCCTGGTATAAAAAAGTAAAAGATTGTTTATGTCGCTTTGGTTTTAATAATAGTAAGTTTGAGCCCTGTATGTTTACAAAACTGGATAATAATATTAAAATTATAATATGTCTTTATGTCGATGATTTTCTTATATTTTCAAACAATAGCATGCAAACAGAACAGTTAAAAAACCGGCCAAGTGCGTGTCGGGCCACGCGCAGTGTAGGGTTCCGTAGTTGCGAATGATAACTTTGAGTCCACACTGTTTACACTCGCACCTCACAGTTTAACGACCAAAAACATCTAACAATGAAGCTTGTATGAAATTTTACATTTTCCAGTACATTTTATAAGTTGGTTGCCTATAACTTTTTAGTTTGCACTTAGTACCTAGCTCTGATAGTTTTCCTTTCAACTTCAGTATATATACTACTGCTGTAATTTTTTTCACGTATCCATATATAACCGTTTAGCAGATAGAGGGGGGGGACACGTACCTCTAAAAAAATTTTGCACTTTAAAACCAAATATTTCGGAAACGGATCCCTAAATCGAAAAATGGTGTTCTCAACCTCACAATATTTTTTAAAGACCTTTTTAACGATACCCCACACGATGGGTAAATAGAGAAAAAAAAAATACTCCTCCACTTTACTTGTATGGGAGCTACCCAAAAAAAAAATTTTTTTCAAGATTTTATTCTACGACTTTTTTGCCATGATTAATATACACACTCATACCAAATTACAGCTTTCTAGTACTTATAGTCTCTGAGTAAAACCGCGGACGGACAGACAGACAGACAGACAGACAGACAGACAGACAGACAGACAGACATGGCGAAACTATAAGGGTTCCTAGTTTACTACGGAACCCTAAAAAGATATTAAATTCAGAATTTAAGATAGAAGACTTAGGCCCTGTAAAATGTTATTTAGGCATGAGAATAAATGTTGATAAACAAAATAATGTTATAACTTTGGATCAGCAGCAATACATTGAACAGCTGTTGTCTAAACTTGAATTGTCTGATTGCAAAACTATGGATACACCTATTGAATGTAAATTAAATATTAAAAAAACCGGCCAAGTGCGTGTCGGGCCACGCGCAGTGTAGGGTTCCGTAGTTGCGAATAACAACTTTGAGTTCACACTATTCACACTCGCACCTTACAGTTTAGCGACCAAAAACATCTAACAATGAAAATAGTATGAAATTTTACAGTTTATAAGTTGGTTGCCTATAACTTTTTAGTTTGTACTTAGTACTCAGCTCTGATAGTTTTCCTTTAAACTTCAGTATATATACTACTGCTGTAATTTTTTTCACGTATCTATATATAACCGTTTAGCAGATAGAGGGGGGGGACACTTACCTCTAACAAAAATTCGCACTTTAAAACCAAATATTTCGGAAACGGATCCCTAAATCGGAAAATGGTGTTCTCAACCTCATAATATTTTTGAAAGAACTATTTAACGATACCCCACACGATGGGTAAATAGAGAAAAAAAAATTACTCCCCCAATTTACTTGTATGGGAGCTACCCTAAAAAAAATTTTTTTTCATGTTTTTATTCTACCACTTTTTTGCCATGTTTAATATACATATCCATACCAAATTACAGCTTTCTAGTACTTATAGTCTCTGCGTAAAACCGCGGACGGACAGACAGACAGACAGACAGACAGACAGACAGACATGGCGAAACTATAAGGGTTCCTTGTTTACTACGGAACCCTAAAAATCTGAAAAATGTATCCCTTGCATTCCTTACCAAAATTTAATTGGTAGTTTGATGTATCTCGCAGTTTTGACTCGACCTGATATAAGTTTTGCTGTAAGCTATCTAAGCCAATTCAATAATGCATATAATGAGACACATTGGAATTATGCTATAAGGGTTCTCAAATATTTGCAAAAAACAAAAATGTATCACTTAAAATATAGTAATGAGAATGTAAAGTTAGTTGGTTTCGTTGATGCCGACTGGGCAAGTGATATGTTGGATAGAAAATCCTATACAGGTTTCTGTTTTGTCATGTCTGGTTCTGTTATTTCATGGCAAAGCAGAAAACAGAGAACAGTGGCGCTGTCCAGCACAGAGGCCGAATATATGGCACTTTCGGAGGCGTCTAGGGAGGCCATATATTTAAGAAATTTGATGTGTGAACTTACTGGTGAATTAAACATTGTAACTTTGCACTGTGACAATCAAAGTGCTTTAAAACTGGCAACAAGTCACCAATCGCATAGCAGGTCAAAACATATTGATGTTCGACATCATAACATTATAGAAATCAAATACTTGCCTACTAATGAAATGCCTGCTGATTTGTTGACCAAAGGCTTACTGTCTGTTAAGCATTATAATTTTATGCAAAAACTTGGCATTGTTGATTGATTTCATAATATATGAAGATTAGATGTGCATGTTCTCTTGTACGCATTTATATTGTGATATCAGTAATGTATTATTCTGTTTAAACTTGTAACCTTTATTTTGATAAGTGGGGGTGTTATTAATTCAAGTAATAAGTTAAAACTGTGTATTAAAATAAACTACCACTAGCGCCATCTAGTTACATGTATGTGTCATTAAACCCAATATAGTTAGTCTGTCTGCTAACCTGCGCGTGTATTATTTATAATAAATACATAGACATAAAAGTTTTAGTCAGAATATGTGATATAAAATATAAAATGAGCTTCTAAAATGTAAACTAGATGTTTGCCGCTAGTAGTGACTTGAAAAAAAGGTAGTAGGTAGCTATAAAAGCAAGATAAATGTTAGAAATGATATGTTCTTTGAATATTCTATTTATTTTACAACTCAAGTATTACATATTCATTGAATAACATCGAAATCCTAATAGTCGCCATTTTCTATTTGGATCTAGTAGGGACGTCTCGGTAGTGAGAAAGTGCGTATCGATAAATTATTAAGACGAGCTGTTTTGTTCATTTTAGTTATTATGTTTTTAATGTTTGGGTAGAAGTTAAATATAAAAATAATAAAAACCAATGTTTGTGGGAGATTTGGAATATCAATAATCGGTATTACAATGTAGTGATAAGTTGTTGACATGATATGTTTTGTAATATTTTTTGTTGTGTTTATAAAATGAATAGAAATAGCAAAATTAGTGGGCAACCGGGCAACCCTTTGCCTCGTGAATTCGACGAGGTCCTCTTTGACGACGATGAGGAGGACTACAATGATGACGACGTCCTCCTCGAAGAGGATGTTGATGAAGAAAATAATTTAGGAGTAAGTAATTTTTACAATTTAACTGACTTTTAAAAAGGAGGTGATTCTCAATTCCGACTATTTTTGTTGACATTTTTATAATTTAAATAACAAAAATTAATTAATAATTATTGATGGTAATATTATTATTATGGCCACCCTCAATATTCTCGGTATAAATACAATCGTCATCCCCACTCTCTCTCTCATTTCGATTTACGCTGTGTTAGGAGACAGACGTTATACCATCCTTGTTATAATTTTGAATATACGTTCTAACGTATTTATTTAATCTATTTTTATTTTCTCTCGCCTATTACCCTATAAAATCTAAAGGTTATGGGCCCAGCCATACTACCTTTAGTATTGTGCTGTAGTTCCTTAAATTCATTTCTTTTAGTTTTCTAAAAACACACGTGTCCTCCAATCAACTTTAACCAAAACCATTTTCGTTATGGATAACCTGAAAACTAGGCGAAACATCTAACCTTTTAACGGCGAAAAATATAGCATCTGGAAGTTTCGTATCCGCTCGCTATTTGGAGGTCATCAAGGTCATCGATGAAGAACCCGTGTTACAGTTCGAGGTATGGCAGAAGAATAATCGTATTGCTAAAAGCGTTATTGTCGAGTACTTGTCGGACTCCTTTCTTAGTTTTGCCAAAGAAGAACTGACCGCAAAAGACATATTTAGAAGCCTGGATGCCTTGTACGAAAGAAAAAGCTTAGCAACGCAGTTGGCAATACGAAAGAAGCTGTTGGGTTTGAAACTACAAGGAGATACTCTACTAGTCAAACACTTCACGGTTTTTGATGATTTGATGACGGAACTTTTGGCTGCTGGAGCGAAGCTCGAAGAAACCGGCTGAACGACCTCGAATTGTTCAAGCAGTGGAATTGACTGAGGAGGCAATGGTTTCCAGTCCCCGGGTTTGCATTCATGGCTGGTGATTACCAATTTGGCGAAAACAGGAAACAAATAACATTCCTGTTGGATTCCGGAGCTTCCGACCACATTGTTAACAGGGAAGATATTTTCAGTATCTATACAATTTTACATAAACCTTTTAGAATTTCAGTAGCTAAGAACGGTGAATTTGTTTCAGCCACCAAATGTGGAACACTGCAAGTAATTAGTGACTCTGGCATCCAAGAAACTCTGGAGGATGTACTGTTCTGTCCGGAGGTGCCGTACAACCGTATCGAGGCTACAGCGCGCCGGGTTGACCGTCACCTTCGATCAACACGGAACTTATATCAGTAAGGACGGTACAGTACTGATGCGAGGTAAAGTCAATTAATAATTTAATTACAATAGATTTAGAAAGTGTGTGTTAATTGATCTGTTTCTCAGTTGTGCAGTAATAATAAAAATAATTACGACTTGTGGCATCAGAGATTAGGACACGTTAGTAAACAAAAGTTTTTGGATTTAAAAAGGAATTCTATGATTGATGACATTGGTTTAATTGATTCAATAACGCCTGATGAAAAACTGTGCGAAGCATACATAAATGGGAAACAAAATCGATTGCCATTTAATATATCTAAGGATAAAAGCCATATTAAACGACCATTATTTGTTGTACATACTGACGTGTGTGGGCCGATCACTCCTACCTCAATCGATAACAAGAATTACTTTGTGTTGTTTGTCGATCAATATACCCATTACTGTGTTACGTACCTGATAGCCTATAAATCAGATGTATTTTCAGCTTTTAAAGATTTTGTAGCCAAAAGTGAAGCACAATTCAATTTAAAATTGGTTAATTTATACTGTGATAATGGACGGGAGTATTTATCTAATTAGATGAAAGAGTACTGTGTGTCCCGAGGGATTTCATACCATTTAACTATTCCTAGGACACCGCAGTAGAATGCGGTTAGCGAACGCATGGTCAGGACAATAACAGAAAAAGCATGTGTGATGGTTAGTGGTGCTAAATTACCGAAATGTTTCTGGGGAGATGCAGTATTAACTGCAGTTTATTTGATTAATTTTTCTCCTACCCGCGTTTTGACACAAAATAAAACCCCGGTCGAAATGAGGCATGATAAAAAGCCTGCAATTAAATATTAAAAGGTTTTTTTGCTACTAACTAAGTTTGATGAAAAATCATGGTATACTTGCAGGATATGTACCGAATGGCTATAAGGTATGGAACATAGAACGTGAAAAATATGAAACGGTTCGGGATGTCATACTAGATGAGGTTAATTTTTTGCAGTCAAGGCCTAAGTTGCGATTTGAAGGAGATGACATCGAATATTTCCAAAATACTGAACTGACACCTAAGTCAGAGTAAATAAAACCTCAATGCTGTGACAGTCCTAAATTTGATATGTCTAAAGCTGATAGTACTAAATCCGATAGTACGAAATCGGTTAGTACGAAATCGGATAGTACGAAATCCGATAGTACAAAATCTGATAGTACGAAATCTGATAGTATGAAATCAGTTAGTACGAAATCGGATAGTACAAAATCTGATAGTACGAAATCTGATAGTATGAAATCAGTTAGTACGAAATCGGATAGTACAAAATCTGATAGTACGAAATCCGATAGTATGAAATCAGTTAGTACGAAATCGGGTATTGTTAAATCAGTTGAGCAAAAATCAGATAGTTTAAAATCTGATGAATCTGTTTCTAGTAGAAAGATTCGTAAGCTAAACGAGTCATATGAAATGCCATTGGTTATAAATCAACTGGTAGTTTTGATCAAAATATCGATGATTCTTGTCAATTGAGGAGCGCTAGGCTAAAAGGTCGTACACCAATATCTTATAAGGAACTTGATGATGTTCTTTTGTGTGCTCAGTCAATTAATTGCGTAATACCTACATCTTTTAATGAGATTAATAACCGAAACGATAGAGCTCTTTGGGAAGGTGCAATTAAGAAAGAGTTAGATTCACTTTTAGCAAATAATACTTGGACGTTAGTTAGCCTAGACCTGACAATAAAAATATAGTCGACTGTAAATGGGTTTTTAGTATTAAAAATGATCATTTTTTTAAATCCATCTCGATATAAGGCACGTCTAGTTGCCAGAGGCTTTAGTCAGGAGTATTTGACAGATTATAATGAGACTTTTGCCCCAGTTGCTCGTATAGAAAGTTTTCGATTCATAATTAGTTTTGCAAATCAATTTAATTTATTGGTACATCATATGGATGTAAAAAAAAAACGCATTTTTAAATGGCACTTTAAAGGAAGAAATTTATATGAAAGTGCCAGATGGTATAGTCAATAAGGAAAATTATGTTTGTAGATCAAAGTTCATATATTAAAACTATTTTGGATAAATTCAGTATGACTGACTGTCATCCAATAAGTACTTCTTTAGAGAATAAGCCTAATTAAGAAGCTCTAAATTTAGATAGTGAATATAGTGCGCCTTGTCGTAGCCTTATAGGTTGCTTAATGTATGTTTTGTTGTGTACGCGCCCTGATTTAAGCGTAAGTGTCAATATCTTGAGCAAGTATACAAACAAAAATAATAAAGAGCTATGGCAAAGTCTCAAAAGAGTACTTAGGTATTTAAAAGGCACCATAGAGTTAAAACTAAAATACGAAAGGTGTGATAATTTTGAAGATACAATGTGTGGTTATGTAGATTCAGATTGGGGTGGTAGTGATGTTAACGATAGAAAAAGTACCTCAGGTTGTTTGTTTAAATTGTTTAACAGTTGTACTATAACTTGGAATACTAAAAGACAAACTTCTGTAGCAGCTTCTGCGACCGAAGCTGAGTACATGGCTTTGTTTGAAGCTGTGAAAGAGGCGTTATGGTTAAAGTCTTTAATTATAAGTGTACATTTAAATATTAATCCAATACCTATTTTTGAAGACAATAATGGCTGTATAAGTATAGCCAATAATCCTACGAGTCATAAAAGGTCTAAACATATAGACATAAAATACCACTTCTCTAGAGAACAAGTAGAAAACAATGTTATTTAATTGTTGTATCTCCACACAGGTAAACAGATAGCGGATGCGTTAACCAAGCCGTTACCTGTCGTCGCATTTAGACAGTTCAGAGATGAGATGAACTTATGTTTGTAACTACATTTTGTTGATTTATTTGTTTATATCAATTGATAAATGCATAATTTATACTTAAGTGCATAGTTTAAGATTTTCTTATTTATTGGTCTGATTAGGTTTTACTGGGTTTCCCTAATCCTTGCAACAAATGTTGGACCATATTACATTGTGATTTCCCAGCAATACTTGGATGGTTTTAATGTTCTGGTTAGTCAAAATTATGATTGTAAATAATTAGTGATTAATTTTTGAGGGGGCGTGTTGACATTTTTATAATTTAAATAACAAAAATTAATTAATAATTATTGATGGTAATATTATTATTATGGCCACCCTCAATATTCTCGGTATAAATACAATCGTCATCCCCACTCTCTCTCTCATTCCGATTTACGCTGTGTTAGGAGACAGACGTTATACCATCCTTGTTATAATTTTGAATATACGTTCTAACGTATTTATTTAATCTATTTTTATTTTCTATCGCCTATTACCCTATAAAATCTAAAATTTTTACACAACTGCCGAAAAGGAGTGTTATGTGGTTAGAGTTTATGTATGTCTATGTGTTTGTGAGTTCACCATAACTTCAAAATACCCGAATCGATTTTGATGTGTAGAATCATCATGTTGTGTTTTTAATTTTTTTATACTTGTTTATTTTGTTTTTGGTTATATTGTGGTTTTTTTTTAGCCGGACTTGCCTGTATATATCCAAGAAGACGATGGATCACTGGTGCCTTTGTCTTCCGTTGATTCCGAGGAGGCAGATCCACCGCTGTATGTATTTTTTATTATTTCGAAACAATAATGCATAGCTGATGTTTTGTTAGCTATTTAAATATTACTTATTATGATTTTTGTTTTAGCGTGAGCGATTTTGATGATGAGGCTGAATTGACAGCGGTGCGTCGTCGTATGGTAGACGCAATAAGTCCACTGTGAGCTATATTTTTCATATTATTTTATTATTTTTAATTGTCGCCATATTTTTAGACAACTGCCTAAAAAGACCGTAATGTGTTTAGAGTTCATGTGATGGTGTGTGTAATAAAGTGACATAGGGTACATTTTTTTTGGCAATGCATTTACTTATTCCTTATTTTTTTTTTTCATTTTATTATTGCAGAACTGAACGGAACTCCTCTCCTGACATTCCACCTGTGACACTGGAAGCCCCTGCGCCAGTCGAAGTGCCAGTGCCAGAGCGGTTCCGAATAGAGTTAATGCCGCCATCTTCAGCCAGAAGTAGAAGAGGTGGAGTATCGGCACGTGGACGAGGGCGCGGCTAAGGTCGAGGACGGGGACGTGGTCAAGGCAGGGTAACGGGTGAGAGAGGATGGATGCGAGGTGAACCGTTGCAAGAGAGATTTATTGACGACGCGGAGCTCCCAGAACAAATCCGGCAAGACATTAGTCGCATTTTGGCTGATAGAGTAAATTTGCGACGTAGAATGAATGAGGAAGAAAGTGTTGACAATGTGATAGTGGAAGAAAATTTGATGATGAATGATGATGAAATGAATGAAGGATTCGTATGGGGACTGATGAGTGAGTGGAATGGTGTGAAAGAAAGTTTCTTGCCGGAAACAATAGGGTCGACTCAACAATTCGGTAATGCATATGAGGCATTATATTCATTTTGGTCGGATGATATAATGACTCATATTGCTGTTGAGTCGAACAGATACGCCCAGAGTCTTTCGGCCTCCCGACCAAGATTTGCAAGGGCCTGGTATGAGACGAATGCCGACGAAATATGGGTGCTGTTCGCATGTTGGATGATGCTTGGCATTATTAAAATGCCAAGTACCAAATCATGTTTTACTAACATACAATTACTGCAAACAGACGTATTTCGTCGGCTGTTTTATGAAAGTAGTTTAGTATACAAAACCTATTAGTTATGCGAGTCCGCCACCGGGTACATGTGGTTATATTGGTTTTTCGCAACGTCCGCTTGCTAGGTAGGCACAACGTTTTTGCTAGGCCTGGCTTATACGAGTTTTACTAAAAACGGTGCGCCTACCTAGCGAACTGACGTTGCGAAAAACCAATATAAATATGGGTACTAAATTTCACCCTAATATACCTATATGTCTAAATTCAAAATTACAAAAAATGAACTATGCCGATAGATACTGCATCATTTCATCATCATCATCAGGTCTTTTTAGTCTCCACTGCAGGAGCATGACCCTCTCTGTACTACCAGAGCCAAACATTAGCCAGAGCAGTCAGAGGATTTTGCCTTCACTCTCCACGCTGGCCAGACGGGTTGGAGAGGTTTCTTTGATGTTTATAAGCTTTGTTTACCTTGAACATCATTTGCGCTGACAAAATTTCACTAAAACGAGATTTATATTATTAGATTAATGATGATAAAATGATAGGCTTTCATGAAATCATTGGTGTTCACACAACGGAACCTGCGTCTCAAGCTTTTGTTGTGACGGCAAGAGGAGTATTTTCGAACTGGAAACAACAGATAGGTTACAGTCTACTGCTACAAAGTAAAAATTACAAAGAACTTAATGATTGGTTGGATGACGTTATTTGCAAATTGATTGATATAGGTTTTAATGTAGTAAATTTTGTCAGTGACAAGGGTTCAAAGTTTTTAAATTTCGCCAACGAGCGAGTTGTTTCTATGATAAACCCTATGTTTATGTTAACAATAAAAAATATTTTACATTTTTCAAGTGCCCCATTTAATAAAATCGCTTATACCTAAACAACCTCATAAAATATGATTTTGAATTCATTGCCGAGAAACTAAGGTTACCGCAAAGTGGTCAGATATAAAATCATTCTACAGTCATGATTGTCAAAGGTCACATCGCCTAGCTCCCAAACGTACTGAGTCCCACATAAACATGAATAATTTTGAAAAAATCAAATCAAAAGCTGCTACACAAGTATTTCGTAATACAGTCGCCGCAGGTATGAGTGTTAAAATTGAAACCGCCAAACTGGAACCGTCGGCAGTCGGCACTGTCATATTAATAAAATAAGTTTTTTGATGTTTTAAATTTGTACACGGTCAATGACTCCAAGAAATACAATAACGGACGAAAGAGGGTGACTTGTCTGACCACTTATCATGACTTCTCTCAGGTGCACAAGCAAGGTCGGCCAGGTCATCCTGGGTAGTACAAGTTGCAGCTCATTGACAATTATAATAAAAACATGAGTTGACCGGCTCGACCAAATGCTGGAGCCGTATTTGCTTGAGCGCAAACAGTGCCTAAAATGAAATAAAAAAAATGTTCAAATATTTTTTAAACATTTCTATACACAATGCTAAGATATTGGTAGAGAAATCCACCAATACTATAATAGACGCATTGGCGTCGGTAGAAATTGGTGACAGGCATTTACCACTGCGTCTCGGAAGTTAAATCATTGTAAACAAAGACTAACGGTGCTCGAAAAACGACGGAAAACCAGTGAAAACGGTGTTTATAGGTGAAAATTAAGGACCAGAAGATTTCCTAAAAAGGCAGATTAACAAATCTAAAGGTCTACCTGTAGGAAATAAGTTCTCTGAAGAGATCAGGAAATTTGCATTAACATTGCACTTTTTATCCCCAAAGGCTTATAATTATACAGGTGTAACATGACCCTCGACATATCCTTAAAGGGGTGAGTGACACCGTCAATATGAACAACTTTTGCTATGTGATCAATGCTGAGAACTCAAAAAAAAAATCGTCAATTTCATACAAAAAAATTTTGCCGCCCGGGTGAAATGTATGGGAAAGCAAAAATTTTTTTCGAGTTCCCAGCGTTGACCCCATAGGAAAAGTTGTTCATATTGACGGTGTCACTCACCCCTTTAAGGATATGTCGAGGGTCATGTTACACCCTGTATAAGGAGGACTTACGACACATGTTTACCACACACTAGAACATTATCCAAGTGGTACTAGCACGTGGACGCTATACCTGGTTTCACAAAAGAAGCCTTTGACACCATTACAATTAAAGCACAGGGATGGAAATATCCATTGATATGCTCTTTAGTCTTCGACGAAATGGCTATAAGAGATTCTCTCATTTGGGACCCGAGAGCTCAAAAATATCATGGCAGAATTGACTTTGGCCACAACTTTGAGGTCGAAAGTGATAAAAAAGCCAATCAAGCTTTAGTTCTCCTCTTGCCATGCATAATTGGAATATGGAAAATACCGATAGGTTATTTTTTGATAACATCTGTTTCAGGACAGCGAGCTGTTATAATTAATCACGCTCTCAAACTTTGTAAATATGTGGATGACACAATAATAACGAAACATGTAAGAGATATTCAATAAGAGTTATGTCATTTATTGGAATCAAAATGCAAAGAAGTATCTGACAATGAGGATTCTAAAAATAATATGAATCAAAGCGCGGGAAAGGTGAGCGATCGTGCAAGTACATCCGCAAACATATCTATGAAAAATAGGCTGACTAACGCTTTAAATAAAAAAAAACGAAAGCAGCGCAGCCATTAAAAAACCGTCTCCAAAATTTGGTACAAGTCGAAATGGCACTTTACGAGAATGGTGGCAAGCGAAGGGAATTTGACTGCAAAAGCCACAACTGTGATGTGACAGGCAAAAGAAATTTGAAGGATAGTAACAACTTTGCTAATCATGTGTTCATGATAAAAAGTATTGAAAAAAAATTAAACAGCCAGCAGCTTATTATTTTACAGCAAGGCTGAACAAAATAGATTTTAGAAAAATAATTGATGAGGTGGTAATAGCTTGCCAAAATGCTGAGATAATTATATTAAACGCAGTTTGTGATCAAAGTACTGTAAAAAAGTGCAATCGCAGAACTAATAGAAGAGAAAAAAAAATTGTTAAAATGAAAAGGTGTGGCGTCATGATATTATTCGTATAAATTAAACATAACATTATTCCAATTTACGATAATCCTCATTTAATAAAAGGCATAAGAAATAATTTATTAACGAAAGATATGTTGTGCAAAATAGATGATGAGAAGAATGTCGTAAAATGGGAATACTATCAAAAATTGTATACAGCAGATTTACACTACAAAGCAGACGAGTTAAGAATGGTACCAAAAATTACAGAAGAACACGTCAATCCAGAAAAAAATATAAAATGCGTGTGAAAACGGCAACGCAAATATTTAGTCACAGCGTTGCCGTGGCTGCTGAGCATTTAACTGCGCGAGGTGATTTACCGAATGAATGCAAACAATTAATATAAATTACCGTATTATTGGATAATCTGTTTGACAGACTCAATATAAGTAAATTTTTACCAGCAGATGGTAAAAATACACAAGGGCTGTCAAACAACTCTTATCATCACCAGTTGTGGAAATCTGCAAAATTAGTTTTAAGAACAATTAGATTTAAGGAATTAAAAAAATTGGAAACAAAAATCGGTTGACTGAAAAAGTAGTTCCCTCTGTGACAAATTTTATCAAAACTATTGAAGGCATGGAAGGAATATTTGATGTTGTATCAGAAAAATATGGCTTTGATGCATTACTTACATAAAATTTTAATCAGGACCCAGCCTAAATTATAACGCACCTCATTCGAGTAATGCCAGTTGTCAAGATAATGGCAATAGGTGCCTGCAATCATAAAATTCTTTTAAATAAATAAAAAGGATTCTTATGTAAAAAATGACAAAGAAGAGATTTTGTGTAATAATGAAATATTTGAAACTGAATACATTAATGAAAATGATGCAGGGCAAAGAAATTATGTGTGTGGCTGGGTGCTTACAAAATGTTTAAAAATATTCTCAAAGGGTGTAAGGTATGTATACAAAACCTACTTGAAAACAATGAAAATAATGAGCAAAATGCGTTCATTAAAGCCAAAGAATATAATAAATATAAAAAATGGCTATGTAATCCTAATAAAGCGACTGAGAATTGCTTCCATGAACTTCAACATTACAGTAACATTTCTTAAAAAAATGTTCCAAAAAAAAGTTAAACGAAATATAACTACATTCGCTGAGACAATGATATTATTTCCTTTCAGTTGCACAACTCACAAAGAACAGTTAAAAAAATATTTTGTCGCCATAACTTTTAATGTATTTTTACACAGCTGGTGTAGATCAATCAATCGAATTTTGAGCGGTAAATTACATATGAAGGAGACGATGAGACGAAAATATTAGCTCAAGATTATTATAATAAACACAAACATTATTAAAATAAAAAATGATTTGATATATAGCTTTGCATTTATAATTTACCCGAATTTCGTTTGTGTGTATTTATTGATTATATAGCTACAAACTAATTCATTTGTTACTATGTATAGTCATTTTAATTTTTTAATTTGTAAGATTGTTTAATGCCTATTTAAAATTAAACTTACGAATTTATATGTAGCTATAGAATCAATGTACGCACACAAGCATGTAAAAGAATCAATACACACACCTTCGTATGTGTGCGTGTATAGATTTAGTTAAAACCCAAGCCACGTTATGAAACTATTAAGAAATTAATTAAAGTCAAAAAGTATATTTACTATCAGCTGAGATAAAATTGAAAAACTTAATCAATTGCAAGAAAATGACGGACTGTATTTAAATTTTTATTATTTTATTTTATTTTATTTAACGAATAAATTGACAACGAAGCATGTCAATTTTAAAAACTACATAATGAAAGTAAAACTTGCTACTCAGGTTGTTAGCAAGAAAGTAGCTAATGCCATCAAAACATGTAAAGAAGATCTTAATTTAGATGATTTCCGAGAATCAGAATCTACCGAAGAATTTATTGAGAAAATAAACGATATGTTTGATATATTTAATTCACGAGCTATGACTCAATTTGATTTAAAAAAAAACTCATTTGTGCTGAAAACAAAGTTTTAATTTTCAAATTTTAGAAGAACTTAAACAGTATTTATTAAATTTAAAACTACAACACACAAGTTAGAAATAATAATAGACCTACTTATGTAATCACAAGATTATTATAAAAGGAAAATGCAAGGCTGGATTCCTCGGGACAATAATAAATATTGAAAGTTTTATATACCTGTATACAAATTTGATTGAACTATAAAAAAAGACGCTTTATACTCTAACTTATTAGCTAAGTCAGGATCATCAGGAAATTATCTTTTCTTGCATTCGCTTGCAAGGTGCCTTCAATGACAACCCGAATGCAATTTACAGACATTTAATGTCTGGGACATTTAGAGATAATATAATAAATGACTAGTAATTGTGTCCCTTTACATAATAGTACATTATGATACAAGTACGGTAAGCAGGACATTATAGTCGAGGTATTTATAGGCACGAGGCAAAGCCGAGTGCTTATACTTAATAAACCGAAGACTATCATACGATGTTTTTCAATACATTTGCGATTATATAACCATAAACTAAAACAAGATTCCAATTCAGCAAATAAGAAATTTATCAAAGTAAGTATCTAAAGCGCCTGTTGTAAAATACATTTATAATAATTAGGTACATTTACTCAGGTTTGTTTTCTCCAAAAAAAAGTACATTGATAACCTTCTCCTTTTCGAAGTCGGTTAAAAAATCACATCTTACGAATCAGAAAAAAGTTTTCATGATAAACGTAATAATACGTTATTAGCAAATGTTTTGAAAAATATATTTTTTAACTGTTTTTCTACTACATTAATAATTAACACCACCCATGGCACCAGCGTATCGACATGAGGAACAGTATGAGGGTATTGCTGATTCTTTTCCATTTTTAAAAGCAAGTACTGAAATGGATAATAATCTATCGAAACGTTCGTATGTTCAAAAATTAAACGATTTAGAAAATTAACGAAAGGACATTAAGTTAGTTATTTGAAAGGTGCATTGACGAAATATATTAACTACTTCAGTGATATCGATAATATCGACACAAGTCGAGAAGCATAACTTGTAAAGGATGAACGCTTGCGGGCCACATTCGAAAAATTTGATGCCATCAACCTTGAACTTTGTGCATCCGCCCCAAGTGCCGCCGACACCGAAGTCGAAGCCAAAGCATTAAAACGAGTTCGAACTGAGATCAGATCATCTGTACCTCCTTCTTGGGGCATTGGGTTATCAGACAATGAGTGGATGAATAAAGACGTATTTCTATAATATATAGAGAAAGTATTTCATCCTCATTAACAGAAACAAAATGTCCAGTTCCCTGTCATTCTTTTTGTCGACGGACATATAAGTCATGTAAATTACGAACTAAGCCTTACTTGCCAGAACCTAGGCATTATTTTAATTGCCCTATATCCGAATGCCTGCGAGTCGAGGAATTAAGCGGTTGGTACCTGCCAGTTAAGAAAGAAACGATGGGAAGGAGAATATCTTTCATGGAAGAAACGAAATTCGTTTGCACAGAAAGTGTAGATTGTTGTATGTGGAGTCGAAATAAATTCAAGCTCATAAAAGACGTAGAGCAGCATCAGGTACTACAACCCATTCGGACAAAGAAGGAATTTTCGAGTTTAAAAATTTGTGTTTAATCTGCCATGAAGCCGCGGACTAAGAATTTAAAAAGGCTCAAATTAGACGTCCTTTGAAAGACAGAATTGTGGTCTGTCAATTAAGAAAATGTACCACCCAGGAGACGATTTTGAAAGCCGCAGAAAACCACAAGGACGATTGGAGTCAACAAGTAAGTACCATTTTATCTACTTATAACTCTTCTTCCTTTCCTACATATGTTTTCTACATAGACAGGGAGCATTTGAATTCAACAGCATCAGTTTAGCATTTTGATAATTCAGTTTAAGAGTTTGTGAGTGTGGATGTATGTATGGATGTTTGTTACTCTTTCACGCAAAAAGTAATGGACGGATTTTGATGAAACCATACAATGTTATAGCTTACACATGCAGAATAACACATAGGCTTATATTATATTATTATTGATATAGACCTTGTGCTGGTACGTGAGGACTTCGGAGAGGAGAAGCAGATAAGGAGGACACCATTCGAGCCGCCGCCACTACCGCCACAACAGCCGTTCTACCAACCGTCGGTGTACAACGGGTACACACCTGCATCACCGCCGCCGCCTCATTATTCTGTCTTCGCGACAGAACACGCGCACAACGCCTTGTGTAATCGCTACAGCTTCCATTACTTCGGGAAGATGTTTCTTCTGCTGGCGTTCACGTAAGTAAATCTCATTTCTGTGTTCTTGTTCATTCAATTGTTCTAGTGCTGTCTTTGATTTATACTGTTTGAATCTCTCTAAATAATTCATCTTATCAAAATAACTATCGTAGTAAATTTCAAAATAATTCTGCTTTAACAAATGATCAAAACCACACACGGTATATTTCTATATTTTAAAGATGTCGTTTTAGGATAAGAAGTAACAAGGGCCAAGTAGGCCATCACATGTCGCAGCACTCAGACTTTGCAGCCAGCGATCACAAATCGCCGCAGGGTGCTGCGGCAATGGAACAGCAGTGGTAGCGAGTAAAGGTGGCATTGGACGAGCTCATGCCAAATAGGACAGTCGAATAATGGAAAGTGGTAAGTGTACCTACCATCTATTTGATTTTATTTAATCAGTCAAAAATCATCAACCATGATGCCTTTCAGCTTAGCTTGAGAAGATTTATCAAGAGTTTTGTTCAAATAAATATATAAAATTCCAGTGTCGGCGTGTTCAAAAGAGCGAAGCAAGACAAGAAGGTGGGTCACTAAGCCGAGCTATAACAGCTACCGTGTGCCGGTTCCAGAGCTGTCTGATAACAGCCAGCTTGTCTTGGGCACAATTGGGATTGAGATGGCCACTGGTGTTGGCCCAGCAGAATCCACAATAGGTTTAGGTAACTTTTATTAAATAAAGTATACTTATGCATGCCTTTTTTTCGAGGGTTGTGTGTTGTGCTTATCTTGTATGTTTGTAACCTTGTATCTTCCAAATGGCTGGATGTATTTTGAAAATTAAAGTTGTTATTCTCATCTCAGAAACCTGAGTGTTCTTAGATCAATGTTAAAAAAAGGCGAGTAGTCAGGTTTTTACACAAGTGTCAAAAAATGCAACTGCCTCAACAAAATAGGTATCGTTAGAGTTCTTCAACCCTTCCGTGTGACAAAGGCTATGAATTTTTTGAAAAAAACTGTCGAATTATTTTGCTTGTTACAAACTTTTTTAATTTTAGAAAACATACTAATATTTGTTCCCCGTGCCAAATAAATATTTATTTGTATTGCCTACTAGCTGATGCCCGACTTCGTTCGCGTGAACTTTATGATTTCGGCGTATTAATATACCTCAATACGAACTAATGTCCAAAGATAAGAAAATACTTGTAGCAGAGTAAAATTAATAAATATCAAAGTATTATCAAAAAAAAAAAAAAACTTTATTTATTATGTTGGAACTATCCGTTGGCTTAGTGTTTTGATATCAATATACCGCGTTCACATAACCAACAATTTCCGGGTTTGTTATTCTCTGAAACACTAATTATTTTTTAATAAGGAGTTAATCTCGTCTGCCCTAGTACCCCGACTTATAGCTGGAAGATCACATGTTCTAAATCTTTCATTTTATACCTGAACAAAAAAATACTAATCAGGCTGAACAACTTTTGCTAAAGCGTCAATTTTATATTTCCTATAGTTTACCTGGACCACTATGGTTCTCCGTCAGGTGTTCTAAATCTTCAATTTAAATATCTTAACCAAAAATGCTCATCAGGTTGAGTAACTTTTGCTAAAGCGTCATTTTTATATTTCTTATAGTTCACCTGGACCATAATGGTTCTGCAGAGGTGTTCCAAATTTAAATTTTTTATCCCTCAACAAAAATGCTCATCAGGCTTTACAAATTTTGCTAACGCTCCACTTTTGTATTTCTTATAGTTCAGCTGGACCATTATGGTGCTGCATCAAGTGTTCCATTTTCCAAAATAATTTTTAACCTTTAAGTTGCCCAGGCTTAATAGCTATATATATACATGGCGAAATTTTTATCGTTCGGGACCATTAAAGGGGTGATTCAGCCTGTCAATATAAACAACTTTTCCTATGGGATAAATGCTGTTAACTCGAAAAAAATTTCGACATTCCTATACAAATTGCCCGGGCGGCTGAACACTTTTGTATGAAAATGTCGAAATAAAATTTGAGTTTCCAGCATTGGTCCCATAGGAAAAATGGTTCATATCGACGGGCTAAATCACCCCTTTAAGGGTCCAGAACGATCAAAATTTCGCCATGTATAGCAAAAAAAGTTTCATTCGAATCCGTCCAATACTTCCGCAGATAATCGTGATCATACATACATACAGACAGACAGACAAGAAATACTAAAAAAATTTTTTGCTTTATAAACTACCAGACATGACCATAGAACAGAAAATTCAAAATTTGAAACAAGATTTGTTAAATAGCCCGTGCCATGTTTTCGATGAAAAATCCACGTTTCATACATTTTTGGTCCAAATATGAAAGTGCCGGCCAAAAAATTAAATTGGGTTATTTTGATAGAGTACGTCTCTCTTAACATTTTTTACTATGACACCAAAGCTGTATCAGCATCGTACTTGATTTTATTGAAGTTCAAAAATTGATATTTTCTATGAATTCAACAACATACAACTTATGAAAATGGGGCATGGCTTGATAAAATATGACATGTTGGATATTTATTTGAACATGTAATGCTACTATTTTATTAATATAATGACTTGGTAAATCATTTTTGGTATCATTGAATGAATAGTGCAATCATAGGTAATAATAATACCTGTTAAGCCGCTCGCCACACCAAACAATACAATGCCGCTCTTCCCCCACCACCGAAAGCTTTTGTTCGACACCGCTCGACTAACGTCGCAAACGCATCTTTTTGTTTATAACTAAGCTTAGGTATATATATTACCTGAAGCTAAGGTATATATACACCTAGAAAATTACGCTCCATTTCAGTGTAATAATGTTACTGTTGTCGCGAAGGATCGCGATAAGTATTTGTACATAGCAACATTGAATATAACAAGAAGGATGAAACATCTATCTATGGTAAGCTTCATTTTTATGTTGACCAGGGCAACGGATAAACAGGAACGTTATTTCAGATAATATAATTTTTATACAAGTAATCTAGAAAAACATGGAAAGCTAAGTATTTAGATCTAAGTTTATTAATTTAATTCTGTTACTTTCATTTATATTTGTATAATTTCGTTTTCTTCACTTGAAACTCACTGAGCTGATGAATTCTCTGGAACCGAAATGATATAAAGCTGCGAAGGTGTCGACCGCAACACGAGGTAGAGCTCGTCCTGCGAACAACAAGGTGGTTCTTCCCCGCCCAGACGCTGAATACCGCAAACAGCGGGAATCAGCCGTAGCGGAGGCCGAAGCTGATGTTGCCGAACTGGCGCGTCAAGCTGAGGCTAAGCGAGTCACCAGCGGAGATGACTCAGTGGAAGGTGAAAAATCAGCTGTGGACTTGCAGGAACAGGTTATGTCCAGCCTGGCGGTCGTAAGAATGGTTGCTGCAAAGTCAGGCCATCTAAAGGGGACTTTTGTGAGGAGTCTAAAAGACGCCTCCAAAAACATGGAGGAGGCTGTCTGCGCTCTGCAAAGCAGATCGATAGCAGAGGAGACGGAGCTGTTGCAGGCCAGCAACAAAAGCCTGCAAAATAAGGTATACTCGCGAACCGACTGTGAAACAACTTAGTGTTCACTTGAAAGGCCAACAACCTGTTACTTTCGAATCCGCGAAAGTAGCTAATGCTGCGCGAAATGTCGATTCTGATTTATTAACATATTTTAAACGTCCCGCGGGTGATGAATTTGATTCTCTCACATATTTAGAATTCTATGAGAAATATTTGGTCTTTCCACGGCGCCCCAAAAAAGAAACCGTCCCAATTTTGAGGTAACCAACGGTAAATTTATTAAACGTCGTCAAAGAGGGCAGGTAGTAACTCGACTTTATTGGGTTCCACCACGCTTCAATGAACAGTTTTGTTTGCGCATTCTTTTAAATACATATCCCTGTCGTAGTTATAACGATTTGTATCGGCTCGGCGGACCTGAATGTACAACATTTCAGGATGCCGCAAAAGCTGTCGGTTTAGCCGACGATATAATAGAATATGAACGAGCTATGGAGGAAGCTTCCTCATTTTTAACGGGTCATCGACTACGTTGTTTTTTAGTTCTTTTGGCCGTAAACGGAGTCCCCATTGCATCTATTTGGGATAAATTCAAAGATCAATTGAGTGAGGATGTAATGCACCGAAACCCCGGGTATGTAGATAAAGCCCATTCTTTAAGCTTAATCTTAATTGGTCGGTTACTACGTAAACATGGCTCGACGCTGGTCGAGCAAGGTTTACCAGCCGTATCTGATAATAGCACAGAACTTAGTCGTGAACGTATAGATTTGATGTTTTAAAAGAATTTGCCAACTCGTGGATACCAAAATTATCCCCCGATCAACGTATCATTTTTGATTACGTTGATCGATTGGTATCCGATGAAGTTTACCGTAATAATAATGACACCGCCATTTTTATTGATGGTCCTGCCGGGACAGGAAAAACTTTGCTTTTAAATGTTATCGTGATTCACGTACGTGGCAATGTCAAGGGCATTGTTTTATGTACGGCAAGTTCTGGCATCGCAGCGCAAAACTATGAGGGTGGCATAACTGCACACAGTATGTTTTGCTTCCCGTTGGATCTTATTGACGATCAAGGTTACTGGAACATAACAAATGGATTCCAAAGAGCTGAGCTTATATATAACGCGAATGTCATTATTTACGATGAGGCCCCTATGGCACACAAATACTTGATCCATTTGTTAGATAGATCTTTAAAAGATTTAATGAAGTCTTCAAAATTATTTGGTAATAAAATAATTATTTATGCTGGCGACTTCCGCCAAATTCCACCAGTAGTACCTAAAACGGTATACACACGGCCTGATATCAGAGGCGATATCGGGTCGGTGGAGGGGAGCGCCCTAGATCGCTCCCGATTTCGCGTCGTGTGTAGGCAAATCGGCAGCATAATTATTATTATTGCCCCTTAGTCTGAAATCGGTTCGGGCGAGCTCACGACTTAGAGCGTTTTCACATTATCCGATCCGATATCGGTGTCGGACGCCGATCCGATATCGGGGTAAGTAAAATGTATGAAATATGTACCTGTCTTTCATATTGTCCGGCCCGATATCGGATATCGGAGCCGACACCGATATGCTAGCGGCACCATCGGACGCCCGTGAGCCGTCGGGCGATAATGTTTGTATGTGTGCTATACGTGTATCTAAATTGTCTCTGTGTGCGTAGAGCCCGATGCGCGGCGACCATTTTGAGCTTGTTTACTAGTTTGGTTGTCATCATGGCGTCGTCATCATTTAAATATGATATAATTACATTAATTGAACTGGAGCGCAAGTCTGTTAATTGAAATCTATTGTCATAATATTATCAGACTAACACGAAGCAATTCATTTGCCACTCAAAATCTGTAGTCCGCTAAATCAAAATATTGCTTCAATGATCATGGTCTAGGAATCGTGGCAGATTTGGACGTGGTGTTTACATATTCAAAAAACCATTGCATGCAGTGTGTCTGCCACCAAAATATATGAATAGAATCTTCAATGAGGACGCTTTTCTGGAATTTCATGTACAAAAAATACTTTTCTTTCATTGAATGGCTGTCAACTGAACTGATAATTTTTTCTTATAGGCCCCGATCTGAGAAAATTAGTTGTTCATATTAACGAGCTCCGTGGCGCAGCGGTTAAACGGATACGGATGGTCCATGGTTCGATCCCCGGTCAGCTCAAGATGAAAAATGATATTTTTCAGATTGGCCTGGGTCTTGGATGTTTATCTTTTACAAGTCAAACATGAATAGTCCACCAACTTATAAAATGTTCTTGGAAAAGGATATGAGAATTGACAAATTTCATTAAAAATTAGTTTCACAAGTAAAACTATAGTCAAAGTTTAATTATTTATTTTCTGCGGAACCCTACACTGTGTGTGGGACGATACACACTTGGCCGGTTTTTTAGATGGAGGTATTGTTCAGCGGCACTGTGGCGTCATGTCCGGTAAGCAATTGGTTGGTATTGGTCAACAATGTGTAAGTGGTCACTGTTTATCAAACATTTTCCAGTGTCAGCAGCTCATCGGACCCTACGAGTCAGTGCTGCCATCCGGTGGCAAGCATTACAGAAAACTTTCACGCTTCGTTACTTTTTCTAATGCTTTGCGGAAGAGTGACTTAATATTTTTTACAATCGGTTAAATAATAATATGGCTCAATTCTTAAAAAAAAAAACACTGTCACTCAAGCCAAGTATCTTCTTCGTAGTTTGTGACTCAAGCCTCCATGAAAACCTGTCATCTGACCCTATCCATATTTGTAAACAAATAATTATTTTGATATCAAAATAATTTAAGAGGTTGTAAAAAAGAGCAGTTTGACAATAAAAAAATATTTTATTGCAACCAATGATACAGCGAATAATATCCCATTGGAACAATATTAAGGCCGCACACTAGGCACAGTAGCGACGCAAATCATTTCATTCCTAATACTTTACAAATAGAAGGAATAATAATTGTAAAATGAGATTTATTTTTCTTTATGATATAAAAATGCCTAAGAAATACGAAAATCACTATCACTACATATTATAAAACAAAGTCCTCCGCCGCGTCTATCTGTTTGTTCACGATAAACTCAAAAACTACTGCACGGATTTTTATGCGGTTTTCACTAACCGATAGAGACATTCACGAGGAAAGTTTTAAGGCATAATACATGCCCGGGCACAGCAGGACAGGGCTGCTAGTCAATGATAAAATATTGTCTCACTTTTTACACATCTAATTAAACGAGCAGGATAACCATTTTAAACGTCTTTTCGTAGGGAACAGGCTTTTTCCTGCTTCTTCAGAGCTAGGCTGGGTCGCCCTAGTACTGTATAAAAGTTAGGTTAAAAGTATTAAATAAATCTTTTGTAGTATGCTTTGTAATTGATTTTTTTCTTCTTATTCTAGGTACGGCCTAGTTTAAAGCATGCTTCTTTCTCAGTATGTTTAGTTTTGCTATTTTTGATCTTACATTTCTTGTAGGTACGTACACTGCGAAGGGGAATATTATATAGTTTTACGTTTTTTAAAGAAACATTCAAAAGCGTATAAGGATTGAAAATTTCCATTTCTAAGACAATCTTTGCTCAAGCTTAGTAACTCGTAGAGCACAACAACTGCTACATTATTGTACATAACAAGTCGTTAGCGAGTCCGTAGATCACTTATGAGCCGTTTATTAATCGTTTTTTTTTTTAACGATTTTATGAAATATTCTCAAAATAAAGATATTCTAAAGGATTTTTCAACACACTTGCTCATAAAGTGGCTCTATGGTCACTGCAATTAGGCACAGAATGACACCCATAATCAAACTGTGACTTTTTCATTGCTATAACTCACTAGTGAGTTATAGATTTTTTTTTTAATTTTATTGATTGAGTTGCTTTGTTCTTAAAAAAGTTTTTATTATAAAAAGATCGTGTTCAATAGAACAAATAAATTAATGTTCCTATTGCTTGCTCATTTCAAGCAACTTCTTATTTAAATAGATAATTTTAACTCGTACGTGTTTAATAAATAAAACTTTCACTCAAATATAACTTTTGTTTTCTCTGTAATAAAAGAAAACTTTAAATTCCCCATTTTGTACGTGGCAGAATAGGAGCAAATCCTTTGCGCGGAAAATAAAAAAAAATCTCATCCCTTTAGTCTGTGGCCGATCGCAATGCGCGCGCATAGGAAAACTGTTTAATTTTTCCCGCCATAGCGAAACATTTTTCACAACTCGTTTCACTATTGAAATTATAGTTATTTATTAATTAAAATGTCTACAAGTACTAGTTACGAAGAAAATTATTTATGTTGTACACCGCCCGATATAAGATGTGAAGCCCTTAACGTTATGGAAAGTTTACTACCTGAAAACTCCAAGGAAAAATATCTATTAGCGTACCAAAATTTCATAAAATGGCAAAACAGCAAGAATACGCAGTCTTTTTCAGAAAATGTGTTCATGGCGTACTATAAAGAATTATCTTCTAAGTACAAACCTAGCTCTTTGTGGTGTTTATACTCAATGTTAAAAAGTACAGTCCGAACAAAGAATGGAGTGGACTTTAAAACATACTCTAATTTGTCAGCTTATCTAAAGAGACTATCCGATGGATTTAAGCCACGGATACACTAGGGAACATTTTGTCCCGCAACATGACGCGCGACACTAAATATACGTGACGCTGCAACGTTGCATAGTGTCCCGCAACATGACCCACAACATTGTACGTGACGCGGGGCATGTTGCTTGCTCCCGCCTCGAGAGCGAGCGCACGTGTCCCGCGTCAGTGTTGCGCCATTTGTCACTGAGTGTAGTCGCGTACGCAACGTGCCTTTAAAATGTCTGTAGTGTGGGGAAATGATACCGTGCTTTTGCTTATAGAGCTTTACGAAAGTCGTGACTTGTTGTGGGATACTTCACACCGTGACTATCGAAATAAAATAAAGAAAAATGATGCATGGGAGGATATTGCCAAGGCGCTTAAATTGCCTAGAAAAGAAATAGAAACCAAAGTTCATACCCTGCGTTCGCAATTTGTCCGAGAAAGGAAGAAAGTGAAATCGTCAAAAACTACTGGTAGTGGACGAGAGGACGTGAAGTCCAGTGCATGGTTTGCGTACGATGCAATGAAATTTTTGCTAAAGGGAGCCACAACTTCTGGAAGCTTGGACACTTTGGACACAAACGTAAGTCATACTTTAGTTATTTTGTCATTTGTAATCAGTAATCACGGTCACATCACCTGCGACAAATTTAGCGCAAACGGGTTTATTTTTATTTATAATTTATTTATATTTATTTATTTATAATTTATTGTACGGACACACAAGGAAAGGAAAAGTAACAAATTAATACGTACCTATATTATTTACATAAACTAAGATTTGTACACACCTCACCCACAAAACTTCACTTCTAAAAGGATTGACGTTGTTCAGTAACATTAAAAGAAAAAATATAGTACAATACTAGTTTATTCATTTAAAAATTATTCTGCCAGGGAACACGTCCTTCTTCACTCATGAAATATTCAGCAAATTTGTTTCTTATTTCCATAGCAGATTCAGGGTAGCGTCTTCCCATAGCATTTAAATTCGACATATTAACAGAGCCAGTTTCTCTGCGCCAAGATCCTTCTAAAATATCGTGATCCACATTTTCAGAATCAAAAGTCCCATGTGGGTTGTACAGTGATCTCGATTGACTATTTCGCCCTAAAAAATTATGGAGGTATACGCACGCCATTACAGCAACTTCAGCATTAAAGGGTAGGATGGTTATGGGAGTTCGGAATATACGAAATACAACACCTAAGATACCGAACACATTTTCGACAATTCTTCTAGCTCTTGACAATCGATAGTTGAAAATGCGTCTTGTTGTACCCACGTCATGATTACCGGGATATGGCTTCATCATGTTTTCTGTCAGTGCAAAGGCGCTGTCTCCTACAAGTATGTAAGGCATATTCGGCCCATTTTGTCGTATTGGGTCTGGAGTTGGCCAGTTGAGTTGGTTATCAGCTAAAGCTTTATAAAAAGCAGTCTCTTGGAATACTCCACTGTCAGAAGATTTTCCTTTAGCACCACAATTTGCATAGATAAAATTGTAATTTGCATCGACAATACCCAATAGGACAATACTAAATTGTTCCTTATAGTTAAAATAGTCACTTCCCGAATTCGAAGGAGCTTGGATTAAAACGTGTTTACCGTCTATAGATCCAACGCAATGCGGAAAATTCCATATATTTTCAAAGCTTTTAGCCTTGGTTTTCCATTCATTTGCAGTAGCTGGGACCTGTAAAGAAATACTTATACATTAAATACTATTTTTGCGTACTAATAATTAAGGATTCATGTCTAACAGATGTTTGATATAATACAATACGTGTTTTATACTTAGTATATTCTTATTATAATAATTGACTTAATATTTATATCATTAATTTTTCAGAGTCCACAAAGCCAAAACTCGATTTCTTCTCCGGATGAAGATGTCGTTCTACATTCTGAATCTACCGTTCCGGAATTTCAATCTCCTCATCAACTAGAATCGCAATCTACCAGTGATCAAGCAGAGCAACCCACAACCCCTGCACCAACACCTTCATCGTCGCGACCAACTCGGAAGAGGAGCCACCCCAATGAAGGTAGATTGGAGGATGCTTATGAAGTTCTGCAAGCTGCTAAAAACAGAATGATGTCCCGAGATGAATTCGATGTTTATGGACAGTACGTAGGAACTGAGTTACGTGCATTAAATGACGAACACAGTATAATTATGGCTAAATATTATATTAATAATATTTTATTAGATGCACGCTTAGGAAAATACCGTACAAGTTATAATAATCAAAGCCAGTCAGTTGTTCAACAGAGCTATAGCACTGCATCCAGTGATATTAGCCCCGAGCCTTCTGAAGAGCATATTATACAAAATATACTTGCAAATATGGATTCCTCGAGCACTAATAGCATTGATGGCACTAATACTAATTAATTTACGTTTATCGCTATATCCATCTTGTACTCTTTAAAATTTATTTTGAAGATTAAAATACAATTATAAATAAAATGTATGCGTTTTCTTCAACTTACCTTTACAAATATCTTCAATTTTTTTATCAGTTCTTTACAAACTTCTGGTACTATTTTACGTATTAGTTGTTTTGACACTCGAAAAGTGTACGACAAAGAAGCATAAGAATCTCCAGTCGACAAGTACCTCAATGTAATGGCCAGTCTGATATGAGGACTAATAGCGTTCCGTAATATTGTATCCTGTTTGGCTATGGAAGGTGCGATCATTTGCAATAAAGTTTCAAAATCAGATGATGACATGCGAGTAAAATTCACAAACGATCCGTCAGACATTCGGAGATCACTTAAAATATTAACTCTTCTTTCTCGTTGTAATAAGAAATTCCGCATCCACCACCTTCTCTTTCTCTTACGTTTCAACACACTCGATATAATTACTATGTACGCAGCACTAATAGCCACAACCTCCTCGGGCGACATTTCTATAAACACTGAGAAGTGTGGTCGACAAAATGTTCCGCGACATGTATGTCGGCACATTCCACGTAGTTGTTGAGGAACATGTTCCGCAACATGTTGCTCCAATTGTCCCCTAGTGTATCCGTGGCTTAACTTCGCGAGTTTGAGGTCTAAAAATCTGAAACTACACCAAAGTATGGGCACCAACGATACAAACAAAATAGCAGTCTCAAAACGAAAAGTTCCCGATATAAAACGAGACTTATAGGCGATGAAACGAAATTTTTTGAGGTTATGTTTTCACTATTTTTTCTCCCGATTGTCCGATCGGAAAAATTCTTTCGGAATCCGGAAGGGGGCACTAGCGCGAGAATTTTGACGTATCACTTGTCACTGTATCACAACTTTTACCTATTTTTCCGAATTTTTAAGCGCGCATCGGCTAAATTTCTTGACGCTCGGTAGCCAGAAGCTGAAATTACTAAACATCCTTGTCCATTGGTTTATTTCTTCTTACATATGACATTACACCTGCAGACTTGACGCCTTGATGAGACCAGACTTGATGACTCAGAGCGTTTTGCGAGGGAATTTTAAAATGGTTGATAAACACTGAAAATGAACCATAATAATATGAATACTTATATGAAATGTTTGCCGAATATAACTCGAACATGGGTGGAGTGGACTCCAAGGAACAAAAAATATCTATGTTCCTTATAGAAAAAAAGAGGTAAAAATGGTACATAAAAGTGTTCAAAAGTAAATACTAGTGTACTTGTTACAAGTTTATTTATCCTAACTATCCTAACTAATATTATAAATGCGAAAGTGAGTTTGTTTGTTTGTTACGCTTTCCCGCCGTATCTACTGAACCGATCTTCATGAAATTTTGCATACACATAGGGTAGGGCACTAAGAAGGACATAGGCTATGTATTACGCGAGCGAAGCCGCGGGTGACAGCTAGTTCCTTATAAATGTCGCGACCGGGATTTCACAAAATAGGTGTCAGAAGTGGGATGGTTGGCTCTTTTTGAGAGATTAGTAGTATTAGTAGATAAGTATTCTATGTATGTATTGACCAATCTACAAACAACGCATCTCCTAGACGTGCACTCATCCTTCTGCAACTTGCAGCACCGATCGAGAGCGACGAAATAGAGGAGATTCCAGACCTTGTGCTTGTACCTGAGGACTTTGGAGAGGAGGAGCAGATAAAGAGGACACCGTCCGAGCCGCCGCCACAACCACCACAACAGCCGCAACAGCTGCCACAACAGCCGTTCTACCAGCTGTCGGTGTACAAGGGGTACACACCTGCATCACCGCCACCGCCGTATCATTCTGTCTTCGCGACAGAACACGCGCACAACCCCTTCGGCTGCACAACGTGTAATCGCTACAACTTACATTACTTCGGGTTGATGTTTCTTCTGCTGGCGTTCACGTAAGTAAATCTCATTTCTGTTTTTTTGTTCATTCAATTGTTTTAGTTTTGGCTTTGATTTATACTGTTTGAATCTTGTAAATTTCAGTTACATTTTACTTATCCTTTAACATGGGTGAATACAGTGAAAACGGGTCCATAGATTCAACTCCTACTATAAGACTGCCGTCATACCGAAAAAAGACGCATCTGACATTTTTTGTAAAGCAAATCAAAAATAAATGTATGTAAAATATTTTTTTTTAGAAACACTCGGTTATAGCCGAAAAAATGATAAATCTATTCGGACTGCCTTAAATACCGAAGTCAATACAATGCCGGTTGATAGACGTGGGACCAATCCGAACCCAAAAAAGTTGGATGAGAGTTAATCATACAACATATCCAGTCCTTTAATCCATCAATTTCGCACTACAGACGAGAGCACGCACCTAATCACCAAGGAACCAGTCACGGTTACCATGGCGGATGGAGTTAGAAGACGTCAAGAAATCCTCTCCGTCAAAGTCCCCCTAAATATATGTGATCGAGTCATACCCACCACGTTCATCGTGTTACCGGAATCTCGGGAAAATAAAACACTGCTTGGTGACAGGTTCATACAAGGCACGGGCATGGTGCTGGATGTGCCTCAGTTATGCTGGTACTTCTTTGATCGTCCAGCCAGTATTTACGACCTGGACCCAGAGGACGAACAAGAATATTCCCACCAACCCGGTATCAAAAGAAATCAACACGCAGTTACACCAGTTAGCGCGGAACGTCGAAACCAACCGTTTCCTTCGGCATCTTCGTACTGTGGCCCAGCAGAAGCAGATGAAGCGCCAAAGAGACGCCGCACAAAAAACTGATGAATGGTTCTCGTATCTTTGCATAGTTAAATTTGACGTTTACAAACAAAACGAACAAAAGGGTCATCCGCTGCAGTAGAATTTGAGACTCATCAATATCATCTGGTTTCTAGTAAGTTAAACATCGTCCAATAAAATGTGACGGTAGCTCTATGTAGTACTAAGGTTCAAATCCGCGACCCTTTAATTCAGATCCAAACTTTGATTTAAGCAACTCTAGATCTGTTCCATATGTAGGTTGTACTTAATATATATTTTGTTTCAGAAATAAGAAGGTACCTAATAATACCATTCAAAATTGTGGAAACTATCGAATGAGGTGACGCTTGGCTTCCTGTTGTACCAAATCAGTGGGAATGCAATGAACTGCAATACCTCAAAAAGTTAAAGATAGGCGATTAGTTAAAGATGAAAATTCGAAACCGCGGTCATATTGGCCGGTTATGTCATGCAAATTAAAAGATTGGCAATATAGTATGATGAAGCTGACTACGAGCTGGACGTTATGTGTGAAAACTGTGACACGTACTGAAACGGAGTCGATCGTGAGTGATCGAATTAAATGATTTGATCACTACCCGTGTTCGGATCTCAAAGAACCGTTCGCCGACGCCGAGAACGGAGCCCACCGCCCGTTCCGATATATAAGGTTAGGAGATTTGTCACACAAAATTGGGAAATTACGCGAAGAATGCATGAACACGGCTGATTTGATGTTAATTTTTAATGAGCAGTTTGACTTTGTAAATGTAAGCAAATTTGAGCAAGAAAAAAATATATACAGAACTTTCCCAAATCACCGCATCATAAATAGTGGAAAAAATATCTTCCTGTTTTAAACTGTTCTGACTTTCATAGACTTTAATGGTAAGAAAAAAAATGTAGTACCTACTATCAATAGTTGGGTGAAAACAATTAACACATTTTAAAATAAAAACATTACAGTTACAAAAAGAAGGCATCACATCTCTGCTGCTGCACAATGTCGACCAAGACCCGCTTGAAAACTTTTTTGACGCCATAAAGACATGTACAGAATAATATAATGCCCCACGCTATTCATTTCTTGAATAGTTTTTAAAATATTATTGATAACTAATATGACTTCAAGGAATTCTGTGGGGGCAAACCGTGAAAATGACGACACAGAATATTTACAGTCGTTAAAATATTTATTAACATTGTCCAACAGCAATTAAAATGGCGCCGAAACCATACAAAGTGAACACTTAAACATAGATTTGGTAAATATCGACCAATTAATAAAGAGCGAGGAATTCGATGACAAAGAAAAATGCGCAGCAGCAGCTTACTGTTGCGGATGACTTAAATATTTCAAAGAAAAACTTCCGTAAATGTACCCAGTGCAAAAATAATTTAGAGTGTACCCAAGAGGAAAATTTTCACAAATTTATGTCAATGAAAAAGTACTCTTGACACGATAATCTTCTTGAATATTTTATCTAAATTTAAACTATAACATATTCAATTTTAGGGAAATACCTATTTAAAAGAAATATAGCAAATTACATAAAACTTATTGTAGATGTGAATGTAAATTCTAGTATTTTGAAATGCCAGTACCACAAAGAAGATATGCATAAGTTTTTATTAAATTGCAGTGTAATTTTTTTCATAAACTATTATATTAAAGAAGTAAACAATCTCTTTTTTTTTCTTAGCCTATTGTTGCTATGTCCCACTGCTGGGTAAAGGCCTCCCCCTTATTTTTCCTCACGTCTCTGTCCGCTACTATCATTTGCCAGCCAGGCAAGAACTTGTCCAGATCGTCCCGCCATCTTGTTCTAGGTCTACCTCTACTAGGGCGGCCATTGGGATGCCAAACGGATACTAATTTTGCCCACCTGTCTACATCATTACGATACAGATTTCAATGTCATAAGAACCGTATTATTAGCAAATGTATTGAAAAATTAATTACGAGTATCAAAATTACTTTGTCCGAATACGCTAATTCTAGCGCTAACACACACATATGACATACCGTATAATTTTACGTCTGTGTGAGTTAATATCGACTCCCGCTCATAGTTTGACGTACACTTATTTGACTGACGCGCTCTTAAGAGTCGCAAGGGCAAAAGTTTTTAGGGCAAAATTAAGCATCGAATCAATTAATCTCATTATAATCTACGTACGTTCCTATACAGTTTGGTTAAATTATCAAATGTTTGAGAATTAGGGGAAGTAAGCTTAGAACGAGTACCCAGCCCAAAAAGAGTAGTCTTTATTACTACGCGATTTTGAACCTTAAGTGCCTCACAATACGTTCAAGCGATGCATCCCGCACCGCGACACCCCAGGCAGTCAGCTGAGAACAGTCGGACGGGTGACGCGCACGTAGTGAAACAAAATACTTTTTTCGGTGTTTTCAAAAAATTATACGATGTAAGTACAATCTTATTTCTTTCCTTTCATTGATTTATCATATCAAACGAATATTTCACAATGAACTACATAAACATAGCTTTGATTATATGTGAAGTGATCAAACGCTAGTTAAAATATTTGATGAATAATTCGTTCAAATCATTACGCCTAGCGAAAAGGCAAGACGGGTCGGGTAAAATGGGTAGCTACCCGTTTTGCCCTTAATTTTTGATTAAGCTGTTTAACTGTAACTCAAACCTTTTTACCTTCGCTAATATATCATTTTACTTGTATTTCAAACAACTGAACATACAAGTCTGTTTATGTCTATAAAACGAATTTACTGTGTAACTTTTGTTGTAGATGGTGAACTAGTATAAGCGGAAACCAAATCGGGCGTCATGGAGCGAGGACACTATAACGTTAGCCATTAGAGAAGCCCAGAACAATCCGATAAAAACGGAAGAAAGTACCAGAAAAACCAGTACCTAAAGTAGCCCAAAATAAGACAGGATGAAGAAGAAAAGCTCAGAAAGCTGAAATATTGACTAAAACACCCAACAAGGAGGAACAAAAGCTAAATTTGAGAAGAAACAGAAAGCAGAAATGTAACAAAGGATCTTAAAGGTGTTTTAATTGAAAAGGGAAAGACTAAAAGCAAGGGTAAAAATAAAGAATATAAGAAGGTTCCTAAAACTACTAAAAAGCCAGAATGGTACTGCTTATTTTGTCAAGAGCCTTATCAAATTAGAAGACTGGATTTGTTGCGATGGATGCAAGATGTGGGCTCATGAGCAGAGCAATGTTTGCAGCATGTTGCATCACAAAAAATGATCCTATTCCTAAATAAGAGATTTAGGAATAGGATCATTTTTTGTGATGCTTGTCAAGAAATATAGAAGCATTTTCCCCTGAGTAGGAATGCAATACTTCTCAATAAGATTCTTTCATTTTGTCTGAAATAAGATAAATAATTTTAATTATTTATACTTAAATATTATTTGCGTTCATAAGGTTTGATTGTGCTTTTTTTTAAAAATATTTTTCTATAATAAACCGGTAATCCAGAATTTGATTTTGGTTTGACAAAGTTGATTGTGATATAAGTTTATTGTAATTTTTAAATGTTGATCTCAGTTCAAATAATTACAAAGAAAATTGTTGTGTAGTTTAGTTGTTTGATAGCAAAGCAAATAGTAGCTATAACTGATTATACTTTATAAAACATTAAATTTGCATTAAAATTCGAAAATAACTTCTTTTTTCACTCATTGGTATTAAACATCCTGATTTTTATTTTCTATTTTTCCGTTTTAGGCCTACTACCCATATTGCCCAGAGGTCCTACTCATTTTAGGCCCCCTGCTCCCGAAAATGGATTTAGTGACCATTTTAAAAAAGTGATGGTTAAATTTTAAAATATCTAATATTCAAAGAATCTGAATTGTACATTAAAAAATACATGAAATTTCCTTTTAAATTATAATAAACAGTTCAAAAAAAATTATTTTTCTGTTGGTTAGATCTCAATTAAAAGAAAACGTACTCGTTTTGGGCATAATTCCTAAAACACAGTGGACTGAAGAAAAAAACTTTTTGCATGTCTCTTTTATAAATCCCCTGCAGCATATAAACATCTTGGAAAAGCAGCCAAGCCAAATATGCTTTAGTTTTTATAGCCAGAGGGATTTAAAGTAGCTGGAAAACTCCTCTTACTAACGTTTTATCTGAAAAAATGCCGATAAGTTGATTGTTTTGACTAAATCAGTGATTAGAAAATTATATGAGTGTGGGTAATTACTTAAAGTTATTGTCTGCGATCAAGCAACTACAAATATAAAGACGATAAAATCCCTAAGGGTTAATTTCAGATATAAAAAATTTACCTATATTACAGATAAACAGGAATTGAGGGCAGATAACCCTTTTTAAGTGCCATGCACATCTGGTGTAAATTCAATAGTGGAAAATGTATGTGTGTACTTGACCTAAGTAAACCAACAGACAACTGAATCCTGTGTATGCTGACCTAATATCAGTTACTTCCAATGCGTTACGTTCAGAAACTCCACTAGAGTGTCAAGGCTATTTATTTACAAGTTATAATTTCAGAAATACTTATATCAATGATGATTATTACGTTTTGTCTATGCTCTCCTCTATGTGCCCCCGGATACTCCTTGATTCTAACCTAAAAATGACGTACTGCCACGGAAAATTGCCACGTCAATTTTAATATAAAAGTTAAAATATACAACAATGCAAGGCAGCATTAAACAAAATAAATTGAGTAATATTAAAACCCGCAGTGAGTGTATAGTTATACGCATTAGATAGCAAACACGTGAAGAGCACAAATACAGATAAATGTCAGCACGAGAGCAATGTTCAAACAAAATCAAATAAATTTACAACAAACTCACAAAGTACTCTGTGAACAACCCGGAAATGACCCACCGACCCAAACTACACTTTATGCTCATAGCATAAAGTGTAGCTCATGGAGAAGACTCAGTTCCTCGAGTAAGAGGGGCCACACGAGCAGCCGGCCGCTTCAGACTCCAGGCCCTGTCTTTTTACTTGTTTGAACCGTTTTTACTAGTAGCTGGCCCATCAGAAATTCACGGCCCATTGAAGGAAATTCTAGAATAACCATTGAAAGAAAAAAGTGTAAAGACCAAAAACGAGAGGGAAAAGAAACGATATAAAAAAACTGTAAAGAATATGAAAAAAGTTTGGAGACTCTAAAAGACAATAAAAAAAGCCGAAGTCTGAATCATTTATTAATGTTATAAGCAGAGATGCTTCCGTGGCAGCAATTCTTAAGACAAACTTTCATCAACTATGGTTTAATGCTCAGAGGAGAGGTCTGGAATTTCAAAAACAGTCTGTACGAGCTAGCGCACAGTCTTAGGTCTTTGACACTTTGATTAAAAGCCCTTAGATGTAATACTTAAGCATATATCACGGCGCTTAGGCTGTATAAGAGATGTTCTTGTTATAAATTATTGGGGAGGCTTATTTGTCTACCTTTTTTTATCAACTATTGAATTAGGCATTTGCCGCCTATCTCACCTTAGTGATGACCTGCACCTGGGACTCTTAAGGTCTGTAAACATCATTTTCAATTAAAAGTAAGAATAAACCACAAACTATTTGGTGTATTTAAAAAGTCGGTGAAACATTTAACACACTCAGACAAAGAATTGGTATTATTGTTTGACGAGATGTCTATTAAGAAGAATTTATTCTATATTAAAAAACAGACATAATAAAGGGCTTCCAAGATCACGATACCCGAGGAAGATCATCACGAATTGTTCATCACATCAAACAAACAGTTGCATATTATCTTTCTGGAGGATCTTTAACTGCAGATCCACTAGCAGTAGTGATTAAAGCTAATTAATATATTTATAAATAGTTACCGTCCGAATCAAACTTTATGTCGGCTGAGATATTAGCTGCGAGCTGCGCAGGGTAGACAGAGCCCACGGTTAACCCAGAGACCATGTTTAGCATGCTAGTGGGCGTTAAGGTGGAAAGCGGAATCAAAGTGGAGATGGGTTTAATCAAAAAAGAACATAAATATAGAACGTCATCGATTATTTTCACGGGCGCAAATAGATCATGAAAATATCACCCAATATGTGTATGAACTTCGTAAATTAGCTCAGAATTGCAACTTCAGCAGTTTAAAAGACCAATTAATAAAGGACAAGTTAGTGTATGGGATTAAAAGCGCATGGTTCAGAGAAAGGTTGATACGGGAGGAGGATTTAAATCTAGACAGGGCATTGGAGATATTCAAAGAAGCAGTTGAAGCAAGAGCCTACTCAAGCTAAAAATATATTTTTTTAATTTCTTACTTAATTATTTAGGATGCAGCGGAGAAAAGCGGAGAAAAAGCGTCTCAAATATGCAGCTATGGAGTCCCAATATTCTTTCGTACCCATAGCTGTGGAGACTATGGATTGCTGGGGGCAGACGCTAAGCGTTTAATTGCAGAAATAGGGCACCGCATAGCAGAACGAAATGGCGACACCCGGTCCGGCTCGTTTCTAGTGCAGATGTTGGCCATTGCAATACAACGAGGCAATGCAGCTTGTGTTTTAGGCACCTTTGCACCGGAGACGTTAAGAGACGGGTTTTAAAATTGACGAAATCTTTTAGTTGAATATCTGATGTATTTATTGTGTTGTAACATATTTTAAGATTAATACTCCATTATTTTACAAAATTTATTATTTTCAGATATGTGATGCCAATCTTTAAATTACCCATATCTTCATCATGATCATCAGGTCTTTATTAGTCTCCACTGCAGGAGCACGACCCTCTCTGTACTGCCAGAGCAGTAAGAGGATTTGGCCTACACTCTCCACGCTGGCCAGACGGATTGGAGAGGTCTCTTTGATGTTTATAAGCTTTGTTTAGCTTTAGTTTCCTAAGTCGCCTTTTACGACATCCACGGGAAGATTTGGAGTGGTCCTATTCTTCTCTGCCGGGAACCACACGGCACTGACTTTATTTTCATAAATTACTTATATACATGCAACATATACTGGATCTTCCCATTATTCCTTCGTCTGGAATTTGAGCCCTGTGAAGCCCCATTTGAAGCATTTTTAAAGTAGAGAGTGCTGTTGGCTTTTGGGTATATTTAATTAATTATTAAATGAAATAACTATTTCAGGAGATACATGAATTTTAGGGGGTCCACTGCTGCAACCATTTGAAATAAGCCGTAAGCCAGAAAAGGAGATATGATTTAAAACTATCTTTGACGAGGCCTTAGATAACCCTCCAAACTATTTCATGATCTACTGCTTACAGTTGAGAGTGTGAATGTGAAGCTTTACTTAGTATTTTTGTTAAAATCCATCCATATCCTTGTATTTTTTGGCTTTTGAATGAGCTCGAAAGTAGACAGTACATTTAAATTTTATTTTAATAATTTTTATTTTCTTTTTAGGAGATTCAGGATAGGTATGCTCAGAGGCTTTGGATGTCGACACCAATTTTAGGGAGCTCAGCCAAGGTCTCCTGCGTCGTGCTTCACAATATAGCGCAGGCTCATAATGACCTCTTACCAGATATCGATAATGATCCTGAACTAATAAGGGACAGGACTTTGCAAATTTTTACCCCTGCGGCAAGCATACCCGGAGCAGCAAGGGATGAACTACGAGGGAGCGTTTTTATGTTCGCGGAATGGAGGGTTGGAGGGGGGTGATTAGGCTCATTAGGACCGTGACGCGTTCAGTGACTCATAATTAGTATAAATACGAGGTTTCATTGTTATCAGACAATTAGTCTTTGAGCTATCGTCAACCAAGCGACATAATCGGGAGTGAAAAGTGAAATATGGAAAAAAACAACAACGCGTAGAGTGTTCACGTGCATTTTTGGACCTCTGCAGTGACGACAAGGATGGTGTATTGAGTCGAATTGTTACTGGAGACGAAACTTGGGTTCATCATTATGAACCTGAGTCGAAACAAGACTCCATGCAGTGGCATAAAAAGGGCACAGCACCCCCCAAGAAGTTTAAGGTGTCACAGTCAGCTGGGAAACTCATGGCAACGGTCTTTTGGGACTCAGAAGGAATATTGTTGATCGATTATAAAGATAAAGGTGTTTCTATAACTGGAGAATACTACGCTTCAATATAAGAGCGACTAAAAGAAGCCATTAAAGAGAAAAGACGGGGAAAATTGACGAAGGGTGTGCTGCTTTTGCACGACAATGCGCCCGTCCACAAGAGTCGCGTTGCGTTGGCTGCCCTGCATAAGGTGGGCTTCGATATTTTAAACCACCCACCCTACAGCCCAGACCTAGCCCCGAGTGATTATTACCTCTTCCCAAAAATTAAAAAAGAGCTTCGGGGTAAAAAAATTACCACCGATGAAGAAGTTAAGGAGGCAGTTTCAGCGTATTTTGAAGACAAGGATAAAACATTTTTTTATGAGGGTATAAATAAATTAATTGAAAGGTCTGAAAAATGTATCCGTCTTGCAGGTGAATATATTGAAAAGGAAAAATAATTTGGTTTTTTTATTTCCACCCCTTACCCTCCATTCCGCGAACATAAAAACGCTCCCTCGTAATTCAAAGATCATTCCCAAGAAGGACATAGGCGTAGGTGGTAATTGTTTGCTTGGCTTCAGTACTCAATCATTTATTGCGTCGTTATTGTAAACATTACATACAGGTCTTGATTTAAACTAAGTTATGTAGCTTAAAGCATTTATTTTTGAGGTATAATATCGAAAAAATATACTTAAACTCTCGTTGTTGTATTTATATTAGGAAAATTCCAAAACAGTTAATTGTTGAACTTGTTTCAGGAATTGTAAGGCATTCAAGCATCACAAGGGCATAAAAAACAAGAGGAAATAAAAAAAACTAAGGAGTAAACCAATTTTCAAAGTAAAAAAAATTGAACTATTAAAGCAACAGAACAGACGCCTAAAGTCTAAAGTTTCTCAATTTTCAGATATAATCAAAAAGCTCTGAAAGAAAAAGAAAAAATAAATCAAGATGAAGAAGCATCTGCAGCAGGCAGTACTAGTGAATTTATTTGCTCCGAAGACAGTAGTAGTGATCAATCCAAAAGAGGATGTCAACTTATAGGCAGAGAATTAATGATAAAACTCCTCAAAAATAATCCATTAAATTATATAAGTTCGCCAAAAAAATAAACTTTTGTGTTTTAGATTATCTGAATCTATTAAATGTGAGGAGTTTGAGTATACTTTTTGCAGATGTGTGCCAGAAAATGCCAGTAATATGGCAAAAACAAGACAAGTATTAGCGCACCTAAAGTGTCACAAATCCTATTAAAAATATAATCAAGTATTTCAAATACGAATTTCGTAAAACAATACTTATTAAGAAAAAACCGGCCTTACACCAACAGGTCAATTAATATATGAAGAATTTAAAAAAGCCAAGAGACAAGCAAATTTTTCTAAAAGATCAAAGGGAGCTTTGGCATTTGACAAAGAAAACACCTTTGAGAAGCTGAAAAAGGATATGAATCCATATGCAAAAAGCATTTTTAAAATCAAAATTAACTTGTGCAAACGGAAAAAAAGGGTAAAGAAATATATTGCAATTACAGTATCACTTAAAAGGGCCGAGATTAGGGAGGATTCAATCCAAAGATAAAAACCGGCCAAGTGCGTGTCGGACCACGCGCAGTGTAGGGTTCCGTAGTTGCGAATGACAACTTTAAGTTCACACTATTCACACTCGCACCTTACAGTTTAACGACCAAAAACATCTAACAATGAAAATAGTATGAAATTTTACAGTTTATAACTTGGGTGCCTATAACTTTTTAGTTTGTACTTAGTACTCAGCTCTGATAGTTTTCCTTTCAACTTCAGTATATATACTACTGCTGTATTTTTTTTACGTATTAACTCACTGTTCACACTCGCACATCACAGTTTAACGACCAAAAACATGTAACAATAAAAATGTATGAAATTTTACATTTTATAAGTTGGTTGCCTATAACTTTTTAGTTTGTACTTACTACTCAACTCTGATAGTTTTTCTTTCAAATTCAGTATATATACTACTGCTGTAATTTTTTATGTATCCATATATAACCGTTTAGTAGATAGAGGGGGGACACTTACTTCTAACAAAAATTTGCAGAACCAAATATTTCGGAAACGGAACCCTTAATCGAAAAATGGTGTTCTCAACCTCACAATATTTTTTAAAGACCTATCTAACAATACCCAACACGATGGGTTTGTATAGAAAAAAAAAAATATTACTTCCTCTTTACTTGTATGGGAGCTACCCTAAAAAAATTTTTTTTTTCAAGATTTTTTTCTACCACTTTTTTGCCATAATTAATGTACATACCTATACCAAATTACAGATTTCTAGTACTTATAGTCTCTGAGTAAAACCGCGGACGGACAGACAGACAGACATGGCGAAACTATAAGGGTTCCTAGTTTACTACGGAACCCTAATAAAAAAGTAACGCAGACTGCAAAAAGAACAGAAACGGGCTAAAGAAATCAAAGCTGCTAAAAGAAATAAAAGAAAAAACCTTTACTTTCACCTATTGTGTAATATTTGTGAAAAGCTTGTAAAGAACAGACTTAGTATGCTCAGAGTGTCACCGTACCTTACATTAATCTAGTGTGCCGAAATCTCATCAACAGCATATTCCTGATGAAGAAGGAGACAATTCTCTTTGTCATAATTATAACAATGTAACTGTTATAATTTTAACAACGTTACTGAAAGTACTGACAATGATGAAGAAGATGAAGTCAATGCTGGTTATAGCGATAGTGTTTCGTTATCATAATCTATCAAATCAGAATCTTGAATCGATCGATTTCGATTTATCTCGTCAATCGATGTTCAAACTTATCAAACGGACAGCTGTCAAGTAGACAGTACAATTCGGACTGTCGAGCGAGGCGCATGCCCCTTCGTATACCGTTTTCGCGCCGAAATCTAGAAACCCCTTCGAGAACAACGTCAACTCATGAGCCACATCGCCTGCAGGTGGAATCATTGGCAGACATCTTCATGACCTTATATACTGATTGTTGTTTGCTTGAGCTAGTGGAACATCGTAAATATCGGCGGGATCGTGTCCTGTATTACCCAAATGTGGTAGAAAGCCATACAAATCAATGCGTATGCCGCAGATAGCAGATACACATACAGATATAGCGCGTACTGACAAGCGAGTTACCACAACTCCGGTCGCCTGCTCCCGCAGGCGGTCGTCAACGCTGGAGGCGCATGCACATCGCTTTAGTTTATCGTCAGTTTTGTTTTCTCAGTAGGGTTTCTCTTATGAATCATGGATAAGCAACGATTCGATTTCGACCTATACTTATTTCACAAGAAAATTTGCGTTAAGGCCCCAAACTAGGCACACTGGCGACGCCAATAATTTTTTTTCTAATAGGTACTTTACAAATAGAAAGAAATTCAAGAATGTAAATCATATAAGCCTTAGTAAATAACCTGAAGTATTTTTAGAATCATGTTTTAATATAATAAGAATCAGTGAGAATTATGAGAATCAGATTACCGGCCACTTTTGTCTTTTTCTTCGTCAACCCATTCAAAAAAAAGATACGATATACGAAATTCTAAAACAGGCCTCAGAAATCTAGTGACACGGAAGATGAAATTCAGCCAATATATCTAAAGAGTGGTGATTCTTGCCCAATAGAATCCTGTATTGATGTCTGTGTTGGATGCGGAGAAAATTATTATCAAACGGAATTAATTGAAGATTGGAACCACTGCAGGATCTGCAAGAGGTGAGAAACCAGAAGAAGTGGATACTTACAATCAATTCATGTCTGGGATTGACCGGGCTGACCACCTTTTACTTTATCATTTGTTAGATTTGGCTGTCTGGATCTCTTTTTTTTTTGTATAGAAAACATGCCAAAACAATTGCAATTTTTTAAGTTTCCGAGAAGAGTTAATCAGAAATCCAATAACAGTACCACAAAAAAGACTCCTGAATTGCTTGTGTTTAAACACAATAAGTTTGATAATAGGACAAAAGAGAGAGAAGGGTTAGTTTTTCCTACCACAGCAGAGCAGGCAGACAATTTTAACCTGAAAAAAAGGCCAGTACATGAAGGCTCCAGAAAGATTTCGAATTACATGAAATTTAAAATGTGTACGAAGAACAAAAAAGGCGAAGAGACTGGCATTCGATGTAAAGGCTGTCCAGAAAAGCCTTCACTTTGTGCCATCTGCTTTGAGAGGTGGCATAATTTATCTTAATTAAAGAGAGCAAGAAAAAATCTAATATTTTTCAAAAACTTTGTGTACGAATATGCAAATATTTTAATTTGTTGATAAAATATTTTTCAACACACTTGCTCATAAAGTGGCTATAACTCATTAGTGAGTTATAGATTTTTTTTTTTTAATTTTATTGGTTGAGTTGCTTTGTTCTTAAAAAAGTTTTTATTAAAAAAAGATCGTGTTCAATAGAACAAATAAATTAATGTTCCTATTGCTTGCTCATTTCAAGCAACTTCTTATTTAAATAGATAATTTTAACTCGTACGTGTTTAATAAATAAAACTTTCACTCAAATATAACTTTTGTTTTCTCTGTAATAAACGAAAACTTTAAATTCCCCATTTTGTACGTGGCAGAATAGGAGCAAACCCTTTGCGCGGAAAATAAAAAAAAATCTCATCCCTTTAGTCTGTGGCCGATCGCAATGCGCGCGCATAGGAAAACTGTTTAATTTTTCCCGCCATAGCGAAACATTTTTCACAACTCGTTTTCACTATTGAAATTATAGTTATTTATTAATTAAAATGTCTACAAGTACTAGTTACGAAGAAAATTATTTATGTTGTACACCGCCCGATATAAGATGTGAAGCCCTTAACGTTATGGAAAGTTTACTACCTGAAAACTCCAAGGAAAAATATCTATTAGCGTACCAAAATTTCATAAAATGGCAAAACAGCAAGAATACGCAGTCTTTTTCAGAAAATGTGTTCATGGCGTACTTTAAAGAATTATCTTCTAAGTACAAACCTAGCTCTTTGTGGTGTTTATACTCAATGTTAAAAAGTACAGTCCGAACAAAGAATGGAGTGGACTTAAAAACATACTCTAATTTGTCAGCTTATCTAAAGAGACTATCCGATGGATTTACAAGCAAGAAATCAAAGGTTTTATCGTCTGATGATATAGAAAAATTTATAAAAGATGCTCCAGATAACCAATATCTGGCTACTAAGGTTAGTTACATTAATTTTAAATATCTACGCGTCTTCAGCCTGTGTTGTATGTTGAACTTAATAATTATTGTTTCTTTTTTTTTTTCAGGTTGCTTTAATATTTGGTGTAACTGGTGCCTGTAGGATAAGAATTAACAAATATAACCGTAAAAAACATAGAAAACCATGGACAGATGCTTTTAGTGAAGATACCTATCACGAAAAATAAAATACCGAGGTCATTCACCATACACGGTCCATTCTTTGAAATTGTTAAGAAGTATGAAAGTTTGCGGTCACCAAAAGCAAAAACTGACCGTTTCTTTCTAAATTACCAGAATGGTAAATGTACCTGTCAGCCTATAGGTATAAACAAATTTGGTTCTACGCCTAAAGAAATCGCAAAGTTTTTAGGTTTAGCAGATGCTGAGAGCTACACTGGACATAGTTTCAGAAGAACTTCAGCTACATTGCTGGCTAATTCAGGAGCTGATATAATGACTTTGAAGCGTCATGGTGGGTGGCGATCTAGCAATGTAGCAGAATCATACGTAGAAGATTCCATACAAAACAAGAAGGAAATTTGTGCAAAAATCACAAAAAGAATTAAACTTGATTCTGAGGCGCTTCCTACTGACGAAACACCAAGTACATCCAATGATTGGATTTCACCTACCTACACGAATAATGAGCCATCTCAAATTACAATAGAACATGAAAGTATTTCAATAAATAATCTATCTGATGAGACCGCTATGCCATCAAAAACAGTTAATTATAATTTTACTAACTGCACATTTACTAATTGTTTCTCTAAATAAACTTTTTATCTACTAAATAAAATGAGTTTTTATTGTTATTTTATTCACAAGTGTGTTTGAAAAACGTCGTATGATACACGTGTGTATTGATGATTACCGTCCTTGGCTCTCTTAAGACCCTCGCCTGCGGCTCAGGTCTCAATGGCGCCTCGGCGGTAATCACCAATGTTACACACTAGTACCATAATGTACTATAAAACAATTAATTTTAATTTCAGAAGCTGAACATCACATGACTAAGCGAGAGAAAAAAATTGTGAAACAATTAGAAGCGTCCAAGGACAATCAAGAGACTATCAAAGACATCAGTAAATCTTGATAATTTAGACTGAAACTTTTAAAAGTATTGTGGATAACGCAATCATCATCATCATCATTTCGTGTAGGTGACATGGTCAGTCGACCATGCACAATAAAAAACCAAAATCGAGAACCTCAAGGCAAACGATGGGATTTAAAAAATAAAATATTAACCTTAGCAATTTTTAAGGGATTTCCAAAAGCGTACCGCTATATACATAATGTGTTATCTTTGCCAAGCGTCAGGACATTACAAAGAATCCTGAAAGACATTGCTATCGAACCTAGCGTCCATTCGCAAATTATAAATTTATGAAAAGATAAGGGCGGGTAAGTAGCAAAGAAAAACATTGCGTGTTACTTTTTGATGAGATGACTCTAAAAAAATTACTATAACATAACGAGTCTTGTGATAATGTTGAAGGGTTTGTTGATTTAAGCAGTGATGGAGACTTGGGGCGGAACAACAAAATTGCTGGACATGCCCTAGTGTTTATGATACAAGGATTAAAAATAACATTCAAACAGCCTATTTCTCACTATTTTGTTGAGGGCACTATCGAAGCCGAAAAATAGTCAGTGTTATATAAAAAAATATTTTATATTAAAGAAGCTGGATTCACCACTATAGCCAGTTTGTGGAATTTTTTGAAAAGATCAAACGATTTGTTAGTGTACACAGTTTAAGCTAGCATGATGTAGTTTAATGGAAAAATTGCAAAATGAAGTAATTTGGTTGAAGCAGAAAGTATAAATAATATAATATAATAACGAACGCATTTAAGGATCCTGTGGTTAACATAGGTTAACACGCATTACGCCAACCAAATCATAAACATAATCCAAGAAAGACTGGACAGGCAAAATCATTTAGATAACTACGTGGTCGAAAAATATAAACAGACTTAAGGTGGCATTCGAAACAACATCAGACGAAGCTGTCCGAGCAATATGATTTCCTATATTGACTGAAGAGGATCTAGTACTAATAGCATTAGGGGCTCATCAAATAAAGTTAACCCGATCTTACTTATGCGAGCGTGTAAGAAATGGTATGTATAGCATCGAAGTGTGCCAAACAATCATTCCAAAGTTGATTCAACGTGGAATGAATGTCGAAGGATTTTTATGAGAGGAAGGATTCAATCCCGACATACAACCATATTATGTCCCACATTATTGGAAACACAAGAACGACGGGCAATGTCTGGGTTACGGGCTCTTAGCCCTATCCTTATACCTTTCTGACGGAACCGACATGGCGAAACATTAAGAACATATGAATCACCGTGGAAACTGCTGACACGAAGCCACCTGCTTGTGAAGCCACCCTGGGAGCTTCTTCGGACAAGCAGAGCAAGTCGAGAGTCGAAATGATCACCACGCATCGCGTGACTCCTTGCTGATCAATCGCTAATCGCTAGAGTAAGTCCCTGATCAAAGCTGATCACTAGTTCATAAGTTTTCTGTACTATTGGGTTGTTTAAAAACCTCCGCCGACGTTCCGTTGACGTATCTTCTGCAAGCAATTTTACTGTCCGTAAACAATAATTACTGTTCGTGCCTTACAGTAGGAAGAACAATTGAACCATGCGCTCACAGCATAAGGATTATGTGGTATTTGGGCTGGAGGGGACGTTTTGTTGCCACCAACATTTTTAGACGAAGTAACTTTAGATTTAGACGATTATTTCTGTGATGTCTAACAAACATTAGAAAATAATAAATATTATTGAAAATACTTTTCTTCTTCATTTATTTTTCATCCAATATTAATAACAACCAAAGATACTTCATAATTAAACGTCTACTAAGCTTGCACCTATTTAAAAAGGAAGCTCTTATACTAAAAGTAAGATTTAGTTTAATAAATTCCTTCAAAATCAGATTTAAAAAAAACAGAAAACATTAAAAAAACATATTTTCCCTGCACATATCTCAGGGTTGATGTCATACAATAAAATAAAGCTACATAAAAATACATGAGGCCAACTTGATACAACCTAGGGACGGGGCCCATTCTAAAGTGCCCATTCTCTTTTACCTTTGCCACCTTTACAAGACATACTTTCAACACTATTTTGCTCATAGACTTAAGAAAAAAATTGCGATATTGTGCTTTATTTCTTTCTCTCAAATAAATCAAACCCCTTCCTGATCGAAACAACCTTTAAGTCGACCCATAATCCACACCTGATTAACATATCTTTCAATAAATAAATACCTATACAATTAAATTATAGCCTACACAGTGCATACAATTTTCAAGAACTGAACACATCTGTCATGAAATGGACCTCGAGCCAAGAACGAGCTCAAACGCCAACACAATTGAGATCCCAGCTGTGGGCGCTGTCCCAGCATGCGACGACATCGCTGTGCCTTAACTAGCGACGGGCATTGAGTGTCAGCGAGCTCATGATAGCCATGCAGAACTGAAACACGCGACATTTGCAGCAACACATTGAACAACAGGCGACACGCTCAGTGTGTGTAGTGGATGTGTCGCCTCGCCCTGCACAGGCGATACTGAGCATCAGGCTCCAGCACTGACACAAAGAACACAATGTACTGGACATCTTGTTGCAGAGAGCGAGACAAGCCCTGTACTGTACTGCGGGTACTGCGGCATGCCGACTCTCAAGGAGACATGTGCTCTGTGACTACAAGTGGTTTGTTTTGTTATTAGCGTTGGTGGGTACCAGCCAGGTGGTGGCCGACCTTATAAAGGTCGCAGGAAGGCGCTAGTAGCAGACCACTTCCAACCCGTCGTATTGGAAATCGATGAGATGATGATGATGATGATGATGATTTTTTGTAACTGACCTCCTGCTGCTGTTCTCACAAGGTTGTAATCTTGTAAATTTATATTGTAAGCTCATTGTTCTTGTTTGCTTTCTTATACAGGATATTTCTAAAAGAAATCTTGTAATAGAAATAGAAAAAGAAATATGATATTAATCTTCTTTGTATTTCCGCTCCCTGCATAATGTTAAATCCTTTACCGTTTTTTAAGTTGCCCCACTTTAGTAAGTTTTTACGCATTCATAAATTCGTTCTTTATCTTTATTGATTATCCTCTTGCTATATCAATCTCTTTATGTATGACTTCCTCTGAGCCTAATGTCCGGCATCTCTCTTCTAACCATGTCTAATAATAGCTGGCCTATTATTGCTGTGATCTTCAGCATCCCTCCAAAGTATTATTATATCACTGCAATTAATATTGACTTTCTCATTACATGTCAGAATACTAATGAATATGTTCCTGCTCTTGTTTCAGAACTGTCTTGCAGAAGGTGCGGAGGTTTCCGTGATGAGATTTGAATCTCTATGTTCCAGCATTGTCACCCAAGTCCTTTAGTGATTTCACACAATGACCTGAAAAAATAATTTTATTTAGCATGGGTTCTAGAAAAACTTGCCAATACATATTTAATAGACAGTGTAATACTTCAGAGTCATCAATAAAGCCCTGGGACCACTTCCTGAGCTTGGAAGCTGAGCATGCAACATCATGCGCAGATGACAGAGAAACTGACACATGAAAAATAATACCACAACAATAAAAAAATCGATACAGCAGAACATCTAATAAAGCAAATTAAAATTAATTTAAAAGGATTTTCAAATTTTCATGATGAACATGAACATTTGAGACTGGTTCCGAAACAAATGTCCCAAATCAAAGTCCACCTCAGCCATCTTAAGCAACCCAGGGATTGCAGATGGATCCAGGAAATGATAATAGGAGTTAACTACAGAAGAATCTCTTTTATGTAGATACTAAAGATATGACCCTTGATTAAGTCAAGCTCCGTGGCGGTCAACATGCTAGCCTGCGACACGGGGGTCCCGGGTTCGATCCCCGGTCAGGTCACTATGGAAAAAGATCTTTTTCATATTGACCTGGGTCTTGGATGTTTATCTATATAAGTATATATTATAAAATATAGTATCGTTGAGTTAGTATCCTGCGACACAAGTTCACAACTTACTGTGGGGCTAGCTCAATTTGTGTGATATGTCCCTATATATTTATATTAACTGTAACAATTAGAATAAAACGGTTTTGTGTAGTAGAAGGGACATTTATGCCAGCTGCACATTGTGCACATACTTTTATCTTGCCTTGAAACACAAATATGCATCTTCAGATCAGCATGGAAACTTTTTCTATGATTAGTTAATGAAAAAGTAAAGATATTTGGAAATCATACTATCACATAATTTTCCCTTGAGGCATACACAGATCCCATGTCTATAAAACCTAAAGGCCGCATTTAAAATGCTGGTAGGTGGAGGACAGAATGAAAAAAGTGATGGGTTGCTAGCAGTAGCTATTGACAAGATCCCTCACGCCCATTCCATCAATCAGCTTTTATGATCTGGAAGAAAGCAGCTGGTACGTTCTAAGTTATTTCTTTTCTCCCAGACCAGCGTAGAAGAAATTGGAAATCAGTACTGGAAGTAATTACTTTATTATTTACTAATATGAGGCTACAAATAAATAAACTGTATATGTACCTGCAATTTTAGTAGATGTCCAAGTTTTTTGCCTGTGCATAGTCCAGTAGTCATTACAGGAGAGAGGGTTACAGACAGCCTATGCCCAGCAGTGACAGCCAGCTGAAATGTTCATGCCAGTCTCCTGACTTGCTGAACACAATGTCTTTAGTCTGCAAACTGCTACATGTCTAATAAGATACTGCTTCTCAAGTATGTATGTCATGGTTTCTTCTTGAGGATTCTTCTGGAATTGCTCTTTTCATACAAAGAAGTTGTGTAAAACTATCATCCTCTTGCTGGAAGTATTCCTTCGTCACACAGTTGTTTATTGCTGATGCATGTTTACACTCTTATTTCATTGGTACAGCTTTACTACAAAAAGCCTGCAGTGGCTTCAAAGTTTCTGAATTCAGTTTATATTCCTGATGCTCCAATGCTACAGTACTTTCACCAAGCTCTTTTCTGATTTGATATTGACATCTGAAAATATAATTATGTTTAATTTTAATTTAGTTATTAATATTTTAGTCTCAATAAAATTACTATATTAAAAAAGAAAAATGTTGTTATATCTACATAATACAGTCAGCATTGCATTATTTTACTTTTCAGATATGTCATACTAGCTGTTACCCATGTCCTTCTCAGTACCCTAACCTATGTGTATGCAAAACTTCATGATGCGATGGTTCAGTAGATAGGGTGTGAAAGCTTAAACAAACAAACCAACTCACTTTCACATTTTTAATATTAGTTAGGATTTAGCTCTACCTATAAATACAGTGGAGTTTTGGGATAATGATGATGTAGGGACCACTATAATGCATTCTTTATATCATTATAATTTATTACAGGCAAAGGTAAAGTGATGCCAACACATATATAGAGTTAAAATTAATTTTAAACAAACATATTCACAAGTTTTCTAAACACAGTTGCTACTTAGGATAATACTTTATATCTGAACCATAGATTCAACTCCTTAACTTACAGGTTAACCCAGTTTCCTAGGTTACATAATCATCATCATCAGGTCTTTTTTAGTCCCCAATGCCTGCAGGAGCATGGCCCTCTCTCTACTACCAGAGCCATATATTCAGCAGTCAGAAGATTTGACCTACATCACCAAGCTGGCCAGATGGGTTGGTGAGGTTTCTTTGCTATTTATAAGCTTTGTTTAGCTTGTGTTTCCTAAGTAGACTTCTATGACATCCACCATAAGACCTTTGCATAAGGTGGTCCTATTCTACTTTATCGGGAACCATGGCTAGATTATATATAAAAGGCTTAAGATCACCCCCTTGATGCATTAAAAACAGTCATTACACACAAAAATGGTGTTGTACCAAAAGACGCTATGGCCACATAAATTTTGTACTCAAGTATGCATTAAATTTAAGGGCTCTTCAACCAATTGAAATAAATGAATCCACTGTAGAGATGAAGAACACCTATTAAATTGAATACATTGCGTCTACTAGTTTTTAGCCTCAATCATATAAATGGATAATAATATTAGAAATTATGGAAACTTTTATGACGAATCATGGTTTACTATTGTCCTCTGCAATAAAACACATTTTCTTTTATATAAATCATGCAACCAATACATAAACAAACATATCTACCTGTATTTGTAGTCTTTAAGTCTTTTGCATCTGCCCTGCAGTTTATGCCAGCTGAGATGATGACCAGTCTCCTCATAGTCTTCAGCATGAAGGTCCAAAATGTCCAACGTTGCACACATCACCTTCATTTTAAGTCTGGAGTCCTGTAAATAAAAGTAACGTAGTAAGTAGTAAACAAGAGTACAACAACCTAACAAATACGGACTGTGACAAGAAAATTATTATTGTTGTCTTATGTCCGGTAAATGGAAAAATACCGCAGACGGTGCGAAGTGGAGAAGAAGAAGTCGGAATCCCTGCCACCGTGCCGCTGCTGCAGAGTTCACGAGAGATATTGTAAAAGCATCAATCACAAGCTTTGCATTCCATATTAATAGATTTTAAACTTAACAGTATAATTTAAATAATACAATAAAATGATGGTTGACACAGTAAGATTTTTTAGAATTTGAAAGCAATGTGAGATTTGTTTATTATTTTTTAACATGAATGTACGAGTCACAAACTACGAAGAAGATACTATTACTAGTATCAGACGACCGACTGCCATATGTTTTCTCTAGGCAATAAGGATCATAGACAAATAATGGAGTGAGGGTGAAAATGAAAAAAATGCCATACAATTCCTTTTGAGTTTCTATGGGGGGCCATAAATTCAAAGTCAATTGACGTGTGTTCTATGCCCTAAAATCCGTAAAGGCAGTTTTTCGGCGACGGTACGAGTCGAGTATCTCGCATTATCATTCGCATGAATTCACACTGTCACCTCTGTGACTGTCACTGTCAATACATCTTATGCCTTGTTTACTTGAATTTCGTCGACTAACGATCACGTAAAAATCTCGATTTAAAATAAAATACATGAATAGCAAGCTTTATTATATTTTTAATCTGTCAAAGGTGTTGCCAGACTCACCAGGTGTTTTGATATCCCAAAAGTAAGGTAATTTTACAAAATTTTAGGTTTCCTATATAAATATATTGTATGTTTAGTGACACATGTATTGATATGTAATGACTGGAAAATACCATGATGATTTTCAATAAATAAAAGTCCATTATGGACTTGGAGATAAATAAATATATATGGACTAATCACACAGATTGAGCTAGCCCCAAAGTAAGTTCGAGACTTGTGTTATGGGATACTAACTCAACGATACTATATTTTATAATAGAATACTTATATAGATAAACATCCAAGACCCAACCCAATCTGAAAAATATCATTTTCCATCTTGACCTGACCGGGGAACGAACCCGGGACCATCCGTTTCGCAGGCAGGCGTGTTGGCCTCTGCGTCACGGAGCTCGTCTATTGGAGATCCGTTATACACACCTATTAAACTAAAATTTAACTTAAAGTAGGTACAAGTTAAAATTATTGAACTTTATGTTGATCGATTTAAGTAAATGTAGAATTATTACCAAAATTAAAAAGAAACCCTCGATACGATAATCTCTTCATCTTGGTGATGGCTAAACTGATTTTGTTAGAAACATGCTTAAAAAAACCACTGAAGCCTAATCAGTTTACTCGTTTTAGAGCTATGGGGATTCAGACAGACACATACACACAAAACGCTCTAACTTTTAACACCCCTATTGTGCTCCGGTTTTTAAAGAGGTAAAAATTTTAAACTTAAGGTAGCTTTTTAATTTTAAATAATTTAGGTATATGTGATGATTATTCAAATGTCATCGATATTTCTTTATCCGAAATTATATTAAATATACTGTATTTAAAGATTGTTAAAATACTTCATTGATGTGTCGCCTTGTCAACACGAGTTGTTTCTCGAAATAATAAGTCAGTTCCTTATAAGGTTTATAAAGGTATTTAAGCTAAGGTACCTATGTTACCTAAACGTCCATCACCTGGCAAAATTACGCACTATTTCAGTGTTACAGTAATGTTACTGTCGTCATAGAGGAGTGTAGTGTCGCTTATCACCTTTGTCTGTTCTCTTTGATTATTAAACAAACCAAATGTGTTATTTTATTTTGTCTCAGACGAGATGGATCATTTCGCTGACAGCGTCATCGGCACAAAAGCTATGGTCATAATTAGCATTTTTGAAACCTTGAGTTCGAATTTTCATAGCTTGTGTTTAATTTGTGGGTACCTATCTTATTCAAGTTTTTTTTTTTAAATAAATTAGTTGTTAGACGTTATCAAACGCCCTTTGTGTCGAGAAGTGAATTCGACACTGTCGAATTCACTTGTCATGTAGACCGACGACCTGCCCCCGTAGCATGACTCCCGCGACGCCGTTTATATCGAGCGATAAACTATCTACTTCTCGCTCTTCTTTAACTTATTGCTAAAGATGGCGATAGTCGATAAACGTTGTCGCGCGTGCCATGCTACGGGGGCTTATAAGTTCGCTGTAGCTGATTGAGAAAAGTCGAAGATAAGTAAATACGAGTATATACGGACAAATCACACAGATTGAGCTAGCCGCAACCAAAGCAAGTTCGGGACTTTTGTAATGGGATACTAACTCAACGATACTATATTTTATAATAGATACATATAGATAAACATCCGAGACTCAGGTCAATCTGAAAAAGATCATTTTTCATGTTGACCTGACCGAGAATCAAACCCATCCATGTCGCAGACGGGCGTGTTGACCGCTGCGCCACGGAGCTCGCCGAAGTCGGACTCCGTGACGCAGCGGACTGTCCGTACTGACTGTCAGTACTTCGAGTCGAACAAAAATGGGTGGGAGAATGAAATAATTTTATGACAACATTTTAACTGCTGGCTGTCACTGTCATGTCGTGCGTCTTGTGATGATGCCATGACAATGGATGAATCGAAGATTTGTGATTACGATTTAATTTAGTTATTAAAAATTTATTAAAGATTGATTTTTAACATGTTCTCTCCCAAAGGATTAGCGATTAAGCGACACAAACATCGGCAGTGCGTGATTTTGTTTGGTGTAATTCGTGTATTTCACTATGATTTTATCGTCCTTGCGTGAGGAAACCATGTGTGAAATGACTAGTTGGGGGGGTGTGGGGAAGTGACTAGTTGGCGTTTTACACAAAATGTTTTAAATCATCTAATTTACTGCCGCCACTCTTGAGAAGCCACTCTATGGTTTGTGTTTCCTTAAATCTGTGATGAGAAGGGGAAGTGACTAGTTGGCGTCTTACACAATACCTATGTGTTAAATCCTCTAATTGACTGTCTCCACTCTTGAGAAGCCACTCTATGGCTTGTGTTTCCTTAAATCTGTGATGAGAAGTGGAAGTGACTAGTTGGCGTCTTACACAAAATGTTTTAATCATCTAATTTAAAAAAAAAATTAATGGCTTTTTTTAAGACCTGTATTCTTAAAAAAAGCCATTAGTTACTTGCAAAGTTACAAAGACTTTATTTATCTGTAACTGCTGTGTGTGTGTGGAATTCACAGAGTACCTTAGTATAAAGGTACTGAAAAATGTATCAGCAACGCAGTGCAGTGGTGGGCCACCAGACAGCATTAACACTCTTGAATGTAAACAAATACCCATCATTACTTACATACCAGGGATAGGATTAAAATAAAATGACAAGTTATTTTATAATTTTATTTTTTTATTAATTGTTGGAAAGGATTTATTTGTTTCAGTAGTGTCTATGTGATGATTTCCACATTTAATTTTACTGTAATATTTTTATCTTATATCAAGAAATACCTTTATGTTACTTTTGATCAATAGTAACTTATGGTTACTGCAATGATCAAGACCCATGTACGTATGCAGGAAAATATTGTTTTACATCGTACACTAGCTGTTACCCGCGACTTCGCCCACATGATATATAACCTATGTCCTTCTCCGTACCCTAACCTATGTGTATGCAAAATTTCATGATGATCGGTTCAGTAGATTCGGCGTGAAAGCGTAACAAACAAACAAACAAACTCACTTTCGCATTTATAATATTAGTTAGTTAGGATTAGGATTAGTGAGGCTTTCACATTAAAAATTACAAATAATAGATTTCTGGTAAAGGTTTCTCATTGTAATTTATTTTTATAAATTGTTCCGTGTAGTTAAATTATTTCAATAATGCTCCCGAAAACATATTTGAGGCCTTCTTTGTTTATTCGTATGTGCCCCTCCTAATAATAATGACGTGAAAGTATCGCATTCCCTATTTCTCGTTTACTTTTTGGTTATAAATCCTGATCCTGAAGACATGGTCTGTATAAGGATCATTGGAAGTTAAAATATTCTCCACATATATATTTCATGCAAATCGCTATGGCCTCCAACAATTTTTGCAAAACATTCTTTTTCAGTTCATTCATTCAATGCGGTGATTGTGTTTTTGCTCGAATATGACAAAATAGTGGTTTGCTCCAAAGGTAATTTCGTAAAGGTACTCATCCATCATCGCTAATCTCGACTCTTACTAGTAACTTTTTGTGTGCTGCTCGGAACTGAACTGGATTAGGGTTATTATTAAATCCCCCTCGGGCTCTCACAGCGGAAAAAAGGGCTCGATGTGATCTTAACTTACTTTGTAAAGTAGGATGTATTTGAGAATTTTCGTATCTTCCACCAAATTAACTTTGAGTTGAGGATTTAAAAAAAGTACTTTAAAGTAAAGAACAATAAATTGTAATGTTTTTATTTTTTTACTGAACCTTCCATTACACACGTTTTGTAAGTTTTATTACAATAATGTTTGAAAAAAATTGCTATTAGTGAATCTGGTGCCCCATGCTTCCGACTAGATTGTGATTCTGCATCTTTGGTCGGTGTATCTGTCCCTCACTTAAAAGTGCAGTCCAAGGGGCTGGAAGCACAAGGTGGGGATCATCTGGAGGAACTTGTTCTCCTCGGCGACGTTAAATGTTGTGAAGTACTGCAGTAGCAATGATAACAGTTTGTATTTTAAATAATTAATACTTTTAATTTTTTGCTTTTAGTAATTTAAGAGTCTTACTTATTACCGCCAAAATTGGCTATTTTTGGAGGTAATGAGTAGTTATCTTCATTTTTAATACGGTACTAACAATAAAGTAATACCACAAATACTGCAAGTGATTTACTATCGAAATGAATTAGATTTTTTTCATTTCATCTGATTAAAATATGAACATAGTACATTTTAGATGACATATGTCTTTTATGTGCATCTGTAATAATTGAACATTATTAGATGGCATACAAAAATGTGATAGGTCACTAAGCTGACCGTTATATTTTTGAACAATAAATGTTCCCGTTTCACGAATGTGTTCGCTATAATAGCTAGGTGCAAGTTTAATTCTAAACTCAATTGATCTGCTGTTGAAACTGGAAATGCAGTCACATTATCTTCCACCACCGATATATTTTTGAAGTTGACTTGCATGTGCGTGTAACCAAAAATAATTGAGTAAAAATATAGCGTAGTATTTTTTATTCTTTTCTACTTCAGTACTATATATTTTTTTGGAGTGTACTATATTTTTTAGCTTTTTTAAAAAAATCTATATTCTGACAGAAAAATGCTGGCAACCCTACATTGTACATCCATTGTCTATCGTCAGTCATGTGCATGAACGCACCTAAGTCCACGAACCATTTGATATGGTTTTTTCCCGAAATGCTGAAAAAGCTACAATAAAACCAGTATCCATTTTGACTTTTTCATTCTCAGTATTGTTCTCTTTAGCACTGATGCAAAACTTAGTAAAGTGGCCACAACTGTCGCAGTTGGGCAAACTAACTTTGGTAAAGGTCATGCGTCTATCTTTTTATGTGAATTTCGGTATTTCTACGATATAAAAATATATTTTATTAATTTGAACTTGAATTTTAATTTTCTGCAAATGACGTCATTTTAGTTGCCGCTTATTATTTTTTGGAATAAGGGAGAAAATGATTATTTTTAGTAACATAATATCATCATCATCATCAGGTCTTTTTAATTCTCCACTACAGGTGCACGACCCTCTCTGATCACCAGCTATTTTAGTTAGCCAGAGCAATCAGAAGATTCGGCCTACACTCTCCACGATATATAATATCATGTATGATGTCTATTATTTAAAAAAATATATATTTTTCGTGGTCTTAAATCGGTTGGAAAAAATGCGCACAAAACGCGAAATTTATTTCTTGAATATCTCACTAATCCTTTGTTTTTGAAATTGGTAACTTTGAAAATATTGTTATTTGAGTATTTATCTCGAAATGGTTTAAGATTCAGCCATTTAAAGAAAATTTTAGCAACAGCTAAAGGGCAAAGGCCCTCTAGTTGTTGCTAAAATTATTATAATGATATATATATATTTAAATAAGAGTAACTAAAAATATACGTGCAAGCACTCCTAAAGTAATTAAAATATTTAAGTACCAAAAACATGATTTAAACTGATGACAACTTTTTAAAATAGGATGGCACTTTCAATTAAAGATAACCATATAGGAACATTTATTAAGCAAAAGATAATCAGTTTTTCAATCGATAGGTGGAGTCTTTACAAAACTTTTAAAAAAACATAGGTGTTAAAAAAACAGTATTAAACGTTTACAAACTTTATAATAATAATTATTTTAGGATTTGTACCAATAATATTCCGCAGGAGTCCTCCGAGCACCAGATTCCATGGACACCTGTTTTTTACGTGCCAGATAATCTCAAAAATTTTGTCATTTGTCCACGGCTTTTTTACTGCTCCTACTTGAGAATCGTAAAATTTTCGCAGCTCACTATAATAAATTTCATTAAAACCATTCTTTTTTTGTGAAAACTCCATGGAACACTCCGAATTTGCACTGTTTTCAATAATTTTCTCTATCACCAAATCTAGTAAATCAGTGGGCCACACAAACACCACACGTTAGAGTTTATAAAGTATATCGTCTCTTGAATATTATTAATGTTTACTTGTATGTGCATTGGGGCTACACCAAAAGAATAAAGGCCACAAAAACACCTGCTTTGGCGGACCATATGCGTTGGTTCTGGCCAAGGCCAACCTCGGCATCTAATATTAAGTAAAAGTCCTGTATTTTATATTGGTACTTGGGTCTACAAACACAACCATCTTCTTGTTAATTATTTTAAATAATGATTCCTTTCCGTAGTTTTATGCAACACAAATAAGAACTTGGACTACAGGCTCTTTAGATATAGAGTAAGTTGCATGAGTGATGTGATGTGACACAAAAAGTTCAGGGCTAACACATAGAAGGAAGTCAATACTTTTGACAACCAATTAACAATTTTCAATTCGATTCTTACTGTGATTCAAAATAAAGAAATTATAACGGACCAATTGTATTAATTTCAATGTTTATATTAGCCTGCATGGCTTAGGAGAGCCTAACACTACTGTCAAATACCACCACTGCTCAAATATAAGTGGTATCTTTTAATTTCAGGATCTAGGCACACTAGCGACGCCAGTAAATTTATTCCTAATACTTTACAAATAGAATGACATTCAAGAATGTGAGTCATATAAGCCTTAGTAAATAACCTGAATTAGTTTTGGAATCATTCGTTAAAAACGGCCGTTTTAGGCGGTAATCAGTAGTTCTCTTAGTGGTTAATTCTCATAAGATTAAAACATGATTCCAATGAGACTAATAAATACCTGATGATATCTACTTTTCATCGATACTAACAAAAATATTGCAAGTTATTTCAGACCTGCTTATGATACTTATACCCTATTTATATAGGTACTGGCTATCTAATTTATACCAGTTCTGGCTACTTATACGCTCATAAATACAATAACCTAACAGATTAGAAAAATTTAACAATACTGAATCAAAAAAAAGCTTTGCTTACCTACTCTTACTCGCTAACAAACATTATTCATATTTGATCTTAAAATACACACACTAAATTATTATTTGATTTTTAAATTATTTAATCTAATTTCAAATCAAATATATCTTTAATACATACAATATACAAATTATTAACCTAACTAATAAGTTCGGTTAATATTTTAACATTTCACTACCCGAGGCTATTACCTGGTCGAGTCGCTTTCGCATCGATTTTGCCATTGTTATTTATTGTGCTCGCACGGAGGGAATCCCATACTTTGTCAACTGTGCGACAAGTGCCTCTTTCCTCCTTTCTCCATTATGCTCCCACTTATTAAACATTAAAGCCGACATATTCTCACTGGGATTGAGATCTGGCGAACGAGAGGGCCATGGTAGCACCCGCAACTCAGATTGGTTTTGCATCCACTGTTGTTCGAGCCGTTGTGTATCGGTTAGTTGTCTTGCACGAAAACGATAACCGGCATTTCTTCTACGGGACACACAACCTTCACAGTCAGCAGTAGAGTTTCTTGCAAAACTTGTAAATAGTGCACGGCAGTAGCCCTCTCGGGTAAATATATAAGTTCACCAGGGCCTGCGTAGCTACGCATTCAGCTTCACATGTTGACGTTACCCTACCTGACTCAGGGTTTAGGATCACATTTTTGGGCTCGTATCTTGTGTTGTTCGCACGCCATAAATATTTTCGAGCATGTTGGCAATCAAAATTACGGTACTCTCGTGCGAAACTTACTCGAGCCGCTTTATGGGCATCTGTAAATTTTTTTTGCTGGTAGCCTGTTGTGCAAAATATTACGTATTGTTTGCGTACAGCAGTTAAATTTCTCCGCAAATACTCGTCGGGGTAAATGGATTTTCTGCACACGCTGCCTTGATGTCTGCAACATCTTCCTCGTTTATTAATATCGGCATCGGACAGCGGGTTCTCGTGTCCACGTTGCCGGCTGCTGTGAATCGACGAATACACAGACACACTGACGGCCTCTGTAAATAAAAAAAATACAATATCAATTTAAATGTATTATTAAACGTTTACGATGAGATAATAAAAACAACTATTATTTAATTCTAGTATTTATTTCTATAAACATAATAAAAAAATCAAAACAAATTTAATTAATAATTATTTTTAATTTGACACTTGGTTAAGTAGGCAAACAAGTATACGGCCCACCTTATGTCAAGTGGTTACCCATAACGTAGCTTATGGACGGACACTCATTGCTGGCATTCACACCTTGTGTAAATTATTATTTTATTATATACCATGTTATTGAAATTGAAATAAATGTGAAAGATCATAAGTATAAGGAGGTTCCTAAATAATATTTGAAAACTTTATATAAATTTTGCAATTTATATCAACTTATATCACATTGGCCAAGATGAACTGAACTGTGAAATTATATATTATAATATATTAATAATATATATAATAATATTTCTTTAAGGTTTTCCTTTAATATGTTAAGAATACTTACCGAAAGATTAGTTTCTTCAGTTATCTGCGTTATATTCAACCCTTGTATAAAAAGAGTTACAATACGGCTCCTTGCAAGCACTGAAATATTTTTATATTCACTCATAATGATTTCTTACTCTTCCTCGTTCAATCTTCGCGTCAAGAACACAAATGAGACACTAACGTCCTTGCTTTCGGGATTCTAGAAAATCATGTCAATTGTTCAAACTTTTGTTTAATAGTACCGCACACCAGAGCTACGACGTAAACACACTACTATTTGAGAGGTCCGTGCTCTTTCCTGTCCGTTCTTATACTTACTTATTTAACAAACAAATCTAATTCCATTTGCTGGGCCACACAGCCCCAGAAAAACATCAAAGCGATAATATTACCACCTTTAAAAATATAAACAATAGGCTAGCCCTAAAACAAAAGCATTCCAAGGCCTTCGGCTGACTGTAGGCAACAATGCCTTCAAAAGGCCGCTCGAGGCATATGGGCTATTGCCATCCAAAAAGGATCGGTCACTTTAGAAAGTTCCCGCGCAGGGGCTTTTATCTTTTCTTTTATTCAATTTAACAATTATTGTGAGAACTACCACGCCTTTTCTAAAACAATGACAATAACAACCGTCTGTTACATCTGGTAATTTCCAGGATGCTTCATTCGGCCGACATTTGCCCTCAAAAGTTCCTTCTTTTTTTATTGGGCATATACCTGCATTGCTTGACTCACAACTAATAGCAAAAATTTTACCATCTTAAAATATTACCAATAAATTCTAGGCTTACATCGAGGATCGAGAATGATATCCTCTCTTACTAAATCCACTATTCTTTCGCCGTATTCCTTCGAAAATCGGTATTTGTACCGGAATGCAGCATTACTTAAATTAAAAGGATTCGCCCTCAATCTAAAGCAGTTTGAACTTCGTGCCGGCGGTAATCCAACTTCAAAGTTTTCAAGCTCTTCTAAATCATGCAAATCTATTAAATCTATTTCATCTTCCATCTTTTTATTTATTATTTTAATGAAATTTTACAAATAATTTTTTCAACTCAAAGACCCCGCCAAAATTAGTAACAAAACCAACTGTCAATTTAGCCACGTTTGTAGGTTAGTACATAAGTTAAACTAGTGAAATGTTGGTTTAACTTTAGACCTAGGACCATGTATGACTTAAGCGATAAACCTTTTTTTATAATACGATTTTCCTTAGTACTTCACTTGAGAACCGACTTAGAGGTGGTTTAATAGTTAGTCCGCTTTTTATAATAAGACGGTAAATGTTCGAACTCAGATAATTTCCGCAAAAAAATAAAAATGCTATTTGTCGTGAGAAGATCTGTTACTTCATCCATTATAAATTGACAGTCTCAACATTTAGTTTTACGAAATATTTATTTATTTATCGCCTTATCCAGCGGTTGTATGTAGCTCATGCGTTGTATTGGATGGTAGGCAGTAAAGCACAATGTTTTGTTTTTCCGCTTCTTGTACAGCTTCATATGACATGTGGGATTTAGCACCATCAAAAATCAACGAGCATTTACCTGGAACCTTGTCTACCTGGGTGTTCGATGAACTCGACAAACAGATCATGAGTCATGCTTCCTTTTTTAGCTATTCTGAAAAGTGTTCCAGCTGGCAAATTTTCTGTGAGTTCAGGATTATTTCGTTGGCCCTTAAAAATTATCATAGGGGGTATATAGTGGTTCCGGTAGCACTTATACACATTGCAATCGTCACATTTTCAGCGTGTTCGGGTGCTATTAAATGCACTCTTTTGCTTCCTTTCGCAGCTAAAACAGTGTTCTGATGGTGGACAGTAATCCTGCATCCTTTCTCGTCATATTGTAGAGACTTTCAGGGTGGTGGAGTCTATCCAATTCATCATAAAGTTCCCGGACTATTCGACAATGATGTTGGACTATGGAATTGATCAATTTTTGTGCCCTAGCGTGATTAATTATTCATGATTAAGGGATTTTGCTTTGAAATCTAAGGATTTTGTTTGGGAAAAAGTTTGAGCCTGTGTGGACCCGCCATTTCCTTTTTACGCCACTCGGTCCATTCTTTAAGTGCGCCGCCTTTGGCATTGAGCTCGGTGGCGATGGAACGAGACTCCGCAATTTTTTTGCTAAATGCCGGAGAAAAATTGCCGATTCTCAGCTGTGGATGAAGGAAACCCACCAGACGCGCTCTCTGAGCGCTTGATGGATATTGCTTTCGTAACTTTTCCATAGTCAAATTAAAGTTATTGTTATTTTTTAAAACAACACAATATGTATGTATTTCGTAACAATTTCAAGAAACCGCGCTAATCGTCTGGCAACTAAGCCGCGCGTCAAACGTTTCTTTACAAGCAACAAATACATAAAAATATACAGAACTGGACTGGCCCTGAGCCAGAGTTATAAATACCTATCCAGGGGATGATGGAAAGGTTCGGGTGGTTGAAGTTATGACTTTAGAAGAGCTGTAATGAAAATATGTGTCTAACCGTTAGAGGGTGAAGACACCAGTTGTACCTAGTGGTGTCTCTTACCAATCCCAAGATGCCAGCTTCAAAGTTTGCACATCCCACGAAGCTTGTTCTGTTTTGCGTTTGTATTTATTAACCATCTGCAAAAAATATTATTATTGTCGTAGGGCTAGGCATAGCAGCTGCCTTTGTGTGTAATTTTGTTACTGATTACTCTATAAGACAGTTTAATCTAGTAAAATAAGGTTAAATGAAATAAGTATTTTTATGAAATACAATGAAAGTAATAATTCTAACATAGTTTTCAATATAATAGTATAGCCTTCTGTATGTTGCCTTTGCTGCAAATTTACCGACACGTCGCTCTCTGGTGACTTGTGATGGCGTCTTCCCGACTTCCCAGGTCGTTGAGCATAGACGACGAAATTGTGAGATCACTCCTACACAGCACTCGCGGATCCTTACGTATGGCGAAAGGACCATGAACGATAATGTAAATGTTGTAAAGGGGACTGTTGTACAGGCTGGTTAAATAAAAATCTGCGAGATATGAAATCAACGTGTCGTTTACTTGGCACACAACGAACAAGAGGGAAAATACCAGTAGTGTTGCCCTGTAAAATCTTAAAGCACAGAATTCTTTAAAATGCTCTTCGTCATAAGACTTTTTCAAAAATATTGCGAGCTTTTCCTGAATTCAGCCACTTTTAACGCAGTAATGTTGTAGTGTTTGGGGAAGTTTCTTTTTAATTCATCGTCAACCAGAATCATATCAGTGTGTTTTAGTTCTAGTACTTCCATTATCTTTCGCGATAGTTTTATTTTGTCAAAAAGTCATCCTTATCATAAATATTCTTGCTACGAGCAAATTTGATTATCTTTGATAGTAAATTTTGGCATTAGAACAACTTTCTGCTTATCTGCAGTTAAAATTTTGGTATCTGGTTCTTTTGCTTCCACATCTTTATTCAAGCATTCTCTAGAAAGTTTTCTGTTTAAGCCGTGTTCTGGAAATATCTTAAAGGTATGTACACAAGAACATTTGGCACAATCATGTTCTTTAGTTTCTGGGTGGCTTTCTTTATGTTTTGTACACAATGTACAAAGATCTTGTTGTGGATTTGCCGTCGATAGATTCATCTCCTTTACAATGTTGTGAAAGTAAGGCCAACTGCTTATTTTCACGTTGTTTTCTTGGCAATCTTTGACATAGACATTGTAAATATCTGTAAATGTAATTCAACTTGGCAAATATTTTCTGTTTGGGGCATGTTCAATACTGTAATGAGACACACATGGTTGAGTTTTTTTTATGAAATTTATCACTCGACTTTTATAGTCCGCTGAATGTTTGTTCCAGGGTGTGCTTCTGCCTCTTTGTTCTGGAGCTTCTTGTTGAATGTGAAGGTTGGTTATGCCATGTTTATAGCTAGCTTTTAAAATGGTGTTTACTGTTTGATCATGCTTGAATCCCAATGTATGTAAAGAAAGAACGTTTAACAAACAACTGTATTATTTAAAGTCCAGGTCAGTGTATTATGACGTCTTGAATTAGAAGTAGTAGAAACTCCCTTTTTCTTTTTAAAACATTCTGAGAAATGAAATTCTGTCGGCTCTGTTTATCACAATGAGTGTATAGAAACTTTACCGCTTGCTTCGATACATATTATACTCACCCATATTTTAAGGGCCTCGAAATATTGACTCTGCCCTGTATTTACATTTTAGAAGCCTGCAAATTTGTACGCAAATACCCCAATTTTTACACAAAAAAGGAAGACGTTCCAAGACGATATCCCACACGGAAGAAAAATCAATTAATAACACCCGCTTCCAAGCTAGAACTTTTCAAGTCTGGCCCGCTTGCTATGACAATAAAAATTTATAATGCCCTTCCCGACAGCCTTAGAAATGAGGAAAAAAATTCGCTATTTATAAAAAAGTTAAAATTAATTTTAGTGAATAAACCATATTATAAACTGGACGAGTATTTTAACGATAAAAATTTTAATTTAAATTGACATTATTAATGATCCATTTAACGCTATAACTTGACATTAATTTACTAAATAATTATAATAATAAAATTGTGAACAATAATTATTCATTTTATATTTGTATAAATTAACTAACTGCATGTCATAAAACTCGCTTGCCGTTCCACTTTTTGTTTTGCGATGCCCGACAGGGTTCATAGTGTACCTATTATAAAACAGTGACTTTTAGTAGTAAGAACTGAACTGTACATTATGAAACGCAATAAATAAATTGAATAAATTGAATTGAACCCACACTCATTTGAAACGTGTCTTGAATGCTCTTGCAAAACTCTAGTCTTCAGAAGCTCACTAGAAAGTTTGATAAGTGTCAGTTACTGCAGTCATATTCGAAACAATCGTGTCATAGTCTGATGACAAGCCACTGAGCAAAATTTCGGCGACCCTCAGCATCTTCTATTGATTTGCCATTATCGAATAATTGTTTCACCAACGTGGTCACTTCTTCAATGTAAGCAGCCATCGAATTGAAATCGGAGTACTGTATCCTATGCAATCTTCTCAGCAATAACACCCGCCTGTAGAGACCTTTGTCCTCAAAGCCATCAGAGAGATTTTTCCACGCCTGAGCAGCTGTCTCACAGTTTCGAACATACTGATAAATACTGGATTTTAAGGTAGGTAAATACTGGCAAAAACACGTTGACCATTACCTGCGTCCTTGTCACGTCCACGAGGACTTCTTCCCATAGTCCTTCTAAAATTAAAATGTTTTTCATAGTAAACTTCCACGAGTGATAATTTGAAGAGCCTTTTAAATTCTTGGAGTGGACAAAAAACTCAAATAACAAACCTAATTTGGTTTATTGCAGACTGAAGAGTTGCACAAGGTTGAGGCTTAGACGGTATAAACTTTTACTATACCCACTTCCGTATAACATTTTTACATATAAAAAGTATCTGGGAAATAAAAAAAAAACATATATACCTCCGAGCTCCGAGTACTTTTATTATTTATTATTATTGAACATTTCAGATAATAATATTGACATATCATGTCTTGATAGTTTGGGAGAGGAAGAACTTAAAATTTTAATACAAGAAAATAGACTAAGAGACGGCATCAAATTCAAATTCAAAATGGGCTATAAAATTATAAGAGTGATATAGAAACAGTGCATTCAGTAAGTACCTAATCCATAAGATAATATTTTCAATGGATATTAGGTAATAGGTACATAGGTACCTTATTGTCCTGACTCCGCTCGTGCCATGCTGGACTTCTATGTTGTTGGCATGTTAGCTTTTCTGCTTCACGAACATTCATTTCTGTTTCAACTGTTCTTATTTTGTTTATGAAACGATCAATGTTATTTTCAGAATTAAATCTCCAGCTTAATTGGTGTAAGGAAAGCAACTGAATCACATCATCTTCATAATCAATCTTGTGTTTCAAAATTTGACAGTTCTGCAACATCCTCAGTTTACTTTCTTTTAAAAAATCACACAAAACACTTTCGTCTTGTCGGTTATATAAGGAAGCATCACTTTTACCCATGGACCTGAAACTACCAGCCGAGCTACCAGCCAGGTCTTATGCCCGGGGCAAAAATAGTTCAGGGGGGGCGCAAAAGTAAAAAAAAAAAATAAAAAATTGTACCAACTCTTCAAAGAACAGCTAATTCTAAATTAAATGATGATATTTTAAATTTTCTAATAATTTATGATTCAAAAAGCGAAATTATCACAAGTTATATTAAATATGTATAGTTTCGATAAACCTAAAAAATGACGACATCTGTTCCTGTTTCTTTCGGATGATATTCTTATCATATCATGGGACTGAGAACAAAATACCAACTAAATAAATACCTACTTACTCCTACAAAGAAAATAAAAAAAAAATACATCGCAAACCCGGATATCGGTGATTCTTTTCTAGGACCTTTTTATCATATCAAAAGACATGAAACAATCGATATCTCGGAGAATGAAGACCCCACTTTAGACTTTTGGGACTTAGAAAAAATACCTAAATACCTCCTACTAAGAAAATTAAAAAAAAATACACCGCAAACCCGGACCTCGCTGATTCTTTCCTATGAACTTCTTATCATATCAGAAGACACAAAACAATCGATATCTTAGAGAATGAAGACCTCACTTTAGAGTTTTCGGACTCAGAAAAAATACCTAAAAACCTCCTACTAAGAAAATTAAAAAAAAATACAACGCAAACCCAGACCTCGCTGATTCTTTACTAGGGCCTTCTTAATACCTATATTAGTCACAGGTTTTTTTAAATATAATTGTGCATTAAACATTTAAGACCATTACTTAGATCTGTATTTTTTATTGAAACACACTATAGGTATTTCAGGCGCATTTAAAAGTTCATTTTATGTACATGTTTTCAATATTTACATATGTACAATAACACAATCAATGACCAATTGATTGTGTTATTGTGTATGAGATGATACCAACGACACATTAAACTTAGTTCTACAAGAAACTGTAGAAAAATTTAATGATAATATTATTAAAGTAAAAAAAATTACTACATTTTTCCGCAAAAGCACCTCGGCTGCAGAAAAATTAAATAAGCAACAGATGTTACGTGGGAAAAAACCAAAACGTCTTGTACAAGAAGTGGAAACACGATGGAACTCCACATACTATATGCTGAGTCGTATAATTGAATTAAAAGAGGAAGCAAAAATCACAATGGCCCTTGTAAACAATAACTTGCCCATAATTTCAGAGGAAGAATGGGCACTTTTCTCTGTATTATGTACAATCCTTAAACCGTTTGAGGAGATGACCTCATGTATGAGTGGCGAGAAATACGTCACGGGTAGTGACGTCATAGTCGTGACCAGAATTCTTCTTGAATCCATAGACACTTATGTAAAGAATACCACCGACATTTCTGTGCAAGTGAATGATTTTTTTGAAGCTCGTCCGAGAAAATTTTGTGAAACGACTGGGGAACGTGGAAAAAAGTGGCACATTTGGATTATGTACATTTATGGATATGGAATGAAAATAAAGATTCGTTAAACTATTGTCACATAGACATGGTAAATTATGTTGAATATTGTGTAAATGTTGGGAGACATGGGGCATTCAAAAAATGTTTCTCACATTATTTATAAAAGTTTAAATACCATTATTGTAACTTTAAGAAAAAGTGCCCTGCGCATTGGAAAAATAATAAAAATAGTATTTTGACAAATATATTGTTTATATGGATTAAAAGATTTTGTTTATTAAAAAACCGATCTTTTGCGGAAGGAATCGAATAAAATAGCGTTAAAAAGAAAAATTGATATACTACGCACAATAAAGGACATTTATGCTGAAGGAATGTGTTTTATTTGGAATTGCTGTACCTGGATAATACAAACATATGATACTTAAATGAAGTTGAGCAGTTTTTCTAATTATTTACGTTAATTTAAATGTAAATATTATTTTCCTAACTATTAAAAAAACAAAACTTGTAGTTATTCATGTTTGGAATCAAATAATGCATTCATAATAAAACCTGCCCCCGTAGCATGGCTCCCGCGACGCCGTTTATATCGCGCGATAAACTATCTACTTCTCGCTCTTCAGTATTGCGAAAAACAAGATGGTGATAGTCGATAAACGTTGTCGCGCGTGCCATGCTACGGGGGCTGAAAAGAATACATATAAAAAGATACATATAGGTATCTATATGCAATTTTAGCACCTGAGTCGTTCACTATAAATGGGGAACAAAAAAGTGGACTCGTGCAGACGGCCGTAAAGCTTTGTGAAGATGTGGGGGTTCGTGTACTAACATTAACTTGCGATGGACCAGCCTGTAATTTTAGTATGTTTCAATTTTTGGGATGTGACTTAATCAAAAAGCAATCCGTAACAAAATTCAAGTGCAACAGTAGCGTTATGTATGCTTTCATTGATCCTTGCCATGTTGTTAAATTAATTAGGAATACTTTTGGGGAGTTAAAAATTTTGTTCGATGCAAGTGATCGCAAAATCGATTTTAAATAGTTGGAAATGTTATTACACCTTCAAGAAACAAACGAGAGTCTTCATCTGGCTACGAAATTATCGAATGCTCATATTTCTTTTGAAAAGCAAAAAATGAAAGTTAGGCTTGCTACGCAACTTTTTAGCAGCTCAGTAGCAGATGCACTTGAATGCTGTCGCAATCAACTAAAGATGAAAGAGTTTGAGGATTGCAGCGGCACCGTAAATTTTATAAACATCATTAATGACGTTTTCGATGTATTAAATAGTCATTCCGTCCGTTCTCCTGGGTGGAAAAAGGCAGTGTGTCCCGAAAATATTGGGTTTATCACTTGCCTTTTTCAAACTGCTATTGATTATATCAATTCATTAAAACTTGAATCAGGTCAGCTGGTTATACACTCTTGTTGGCGCTCCATCTATCGGCGTCATGGCGCAACTCCCAGGAACGAATGTACGACGCGGATCTCATTCGATACCTTCACTCTCAAAATGTGCAATGTAATTTCAATTCGGTACATACCTAGGCGGACACCACTACCTTTGTAAAATTTTAATCGAAATTAAACGAAATCTTATTTGTTCAATACGTTTATCAATTCGAAGAATCCTGCACATAAATTTGGTCCTTCGAGCCGGATCTGAACTGGCTACGCGAAGATACGAATACGCGAATATACGAATAAGGCGAGGCGAGGGAAGACCACACTCCAGAAGCAGCTTGTGCAGCATCAGATCGGCAAGCAGCGTGTCTGGTCGGTAATCCTTCCGTTATCCTCCTCCAAGCGTCCGGATTTGTGCTAATACAGTGTTATTTTTCGAATTTCAGTTGGTGAGTCAAATGACACGTCAGTAGTTGTCTTAACCGACGGCTGCGCTTGAAACTGTAAGTACTTTGCCTTTTTCTTCCATAAATCGCCGAAATGAGTGAATCAGGAAGGGATTTGAAGCTTAATCTACCTAAATCGAGCGGTTTAGAAGGTAGTAAGTCGCCTTCTGATATTAGTGGATTCGATTTTAAGAAAATGTCCCTATCCGATCTTAGAAAACAAAGAGGCGTACTTAAAGCAAAGATTACCTCATTTGATAAGTATTTATCCAAGTTAGATGAGAGTTCATTTAGTAAAACGCAAAGAATTGAATTGTCTTTGAGAGTTGCTAACTTAGAAGCAGTGTATGTTGAGTTCGACAAAATACAAAACAAAATCGAACATTTTTCAGAAGAAAGTGAAGTTTCCGATCAGATAGATTATCGTGAAGCGTTTGAAGAGCAGTATTACTCAAACATATCTGTGGCAAAGTCTTTATTAGAGGTCGGGGACAATTCTGGATGTATCGCAGAGTCAAAACCAAAGCCTATTTTACACGCTAAACTACTTACCAGATTTAAAACTAGCTTCTTTTGATGGTTCTAGCGATCGTTGGCTGGAATTTAAAAATTCATACTTTTCACTCATTCATAATCGCACTGACTTAGATAATATCCAAAAGTTTCACTACCTGAGGTCATCACTTACTGGCAGTGCATTGCAAGTAATTGGTGCGTTAGAATTCACTGGTGCCAACTATGTACACGCATGGGAGCTGTTAGAAATGCGGTTCCACAATGAACGTTTATTAGTACACAACCACATAAAATCGTTATTTACTGTTCCTAGCATTACAAACGAATCACCAAAGCAAATTAGAAGTTTAATTGATACGGTTTTGCGTAATTTACGCGCTCTTAAAACCTTGGATGAGCCCACCGAGTCCTGGGATACGTTACTTATATATATTATTACTTCCAAACTCGATTTAGCTACAGAACGCGAGTGGGAATCATACAAGGGTTCTCTTGCATCTGGCTTGCTTGGTGATTCGAAAAGTAAATTAAAATTGGATACATTGTTGACGTTTTTGCGTAACCGAGCCGACACATTAGAAATGATCAGTAATAATCACACTAAAGGCGTTTCTGTAAAGCATGTTGTGAATCCTAGTTGTTCGAAAAACGAACCGAAACAACGCTCAAAATCGCAACAGGTACAAAGTTTTGTAACCACTCGCAATAAAACCTCTAACAGTGTTCGTGTTTGCCCAGTATGTAACGGCGATCACAGTCTTTATACCTGTTGTGAGTTTTTAAATATGTCTATAAAGGATAGACAGAACATTGTAGATTCGAAACATTTATGTATTAACTGTTTACGATCAGGACACCTGCCAAGCGATTGTCTGTTCGGTCCGTGTAAGATGTGCAAGTGTAAGCATAACACGCTGTTGCATCCTAACAAGGTCAAGGGCAACGGCGATGCAACCAATCTATATAGCAGTGGTGTAAATTACGAATCAGCTGTTCGCCCGGCCGCCATTACGGGCGCCGGCGCAGGTACCTCGCACGCAAGTAGCACTACGCTTCATTCGTCCGTCTCAAATAAGGGCATTGATATTTCAACCGTAGATACTTCAACGCGATCTTGCGGTACTGTTTTGCTTGCGACAGCACTAGTAGATGTGTTAGATAGGAACAACGTATTTCACACAGTTCGAGCTCTCCTTGACAATGGATCGCAGTATTGTATTGTCACGGAAAATTTAGCAAAACGTTTAGATTTATCTCTTTTACAGTCCACTATTAAACTTATGGGTGTGGGACAGACGGTCTCAAATCCTAATAGTCTATGTACTATTTCTTTTCATTCGAAAATATGCGATTACAATACGACAGTGCAGTGTCTAGTTTTGCCGAGCATCACTGGACACTTGCCCTCTAGACACTTCGATGCGCTTGATATTCCGAGTAATTGTCAACTTGCTGATCCCACCTTCGACGTCCCATCAGAAGTCGAGTTACTGATAGGAGCAGATCGTTTCTGGGATTTGTTATACGAACAAAAAATTAGGTTATCAAATGGCCCATATTTACATAATACGAAATTGGGTTGGATAATTTCGGGTCCAATTTACAAAGATGGCTTGCGCTTAAATAATCAGGTGTCTTGTCATTTTTCTCAAGGTTTAGATACGGAATTAAGAAAATTTTGGGAAATAGAAAATTTAGATAATGTAACTAGACCTCTCACGAAAGACGAGTTGTATTGCGAGCAGCTTTTTATTAATACTACTAAACGCGAGGAAAATGGACGATTTTCTGTTCGCATTCCGTTCAAGAAGCCTCCAAAAAACTTAGGTGACTCATTTAGCACCGCTTTGAACAGATTTAACTCTTTAGAGCGTAAATTAAATCGAAATTCAGAGTACAAAAAAATGTACTCGGCTTTCAGGCATGAGTATGAGAGGTTAGGGTACATGTCACCGGTAAACGATTACGGTTCTCCACACTATTTCCTTCCTCATCATGGTGTCTTGCGTGAAAATAGTTTAACAACTAAATTAAGAGTAGTTTTCGATGCAAGTTGTAAGACATCTTCAAATATATCTTTAAACGAAATACAACACGTAGGTATGCCTCTTCAAAACGATATATTCTCCATTTTACTACGTTTTAGGCAGCATTTACACGTCGCCTGTTCGGACGTGGAAAAAATGTTTTGTCAAGTACTTATACAACCTGATCAACGGGACTTACAACTTATTTTGTGGCGTAATAATTCTAATGAGCCTTTACAGGTATACAGGCTAAATACAGTATCGTTCGGGACCGCCTCGGCTCCTCATTTGGCCATGCGTTGTATTCGTCAACTCGCAGACGAGTGCAATGATGACGTCATTGCTCGCGTCATACGTGACGATTTGTTCGTAGACGATTTAATTACAGGACATGACGATCCCAACTTTCTTTTGAATATTTGTGAAAAAACTTCACAAGTCCTGAAGTCCGGTTGCTTTAATTTAAGAAAGTGGACCTTTAATTATGACGTCACACAAATAAAACCTATAGATTTAGCTATCGGCGATTATACACAGAATAAAACTCTCGGATTAGGGTGGCATAACGTTACAGACGAATTATATTACACTACGCGAACAGAATGTAAACATACAACATTAACTAAGCGCCAGATGTTGTCCACAATTTCGCAAATATATGACCCGTTGGGCCTTTTAGCTCCAACTGTAATTATTGCAAAAATAACTTTGCAAAAATTATGGTTAAGGTCAAGTTGGGGAAGACCGGCATACTGTATTGAAAAAAATACTCAAATGAATAATACGACTATTTTATATGCTCTAGATCAATCTTCATAATGCTATGTGATAAAACATATTATCAGTAACAATTTTGTACTACACAAATTGTCATATCATGGAAAATCATTCAAATACAAGCCTTTTTTAAAAACTTGGGGTGTAGACGGTCTTCCCGCGCTAAGAAAGGCAAGACCGTACAAGATAAATTTATACCTTTATTCGATGTGTTATATGTATTTACACTACTTACATCTTTAAAAACATATTTGACCTTCAAATATGCACTTTACAGGTATGGAAATAACGTTTAAAGTCCTATGAAATTTAAATTTTTAGATTTAAAAGGTAAGACCGGCATGTATTCACAAACAGGGGTTGTAAACATTTTTCGTAAAGATATGCCGGTCTTACCTTTTAAATATTAAAGTAAATATTTTTTAAAGACATTCCGATTGGTTCAGAAGAAGAGGAATATGGAAACGAGATAAGGAATTTTAAGAATAGATATTAGGAGTTTTTAAATACGTTGCCAGAAAATCCCTAACTAATACATATAAATAGGAGAATAAAGAATCTAAGAGCAAACAAGAGTTTAATACTTTTTAAATTGTGTTTATTCATAGAAATTTAGAAAAAAATATATAAAAGTGGTAAGTATGTAATAACAAAATTATTGAAAATAAGTCATATCAGCATCATCAGACAAAACAAACTCCTTAGAATTATTTGACGGTTGTGTCAAATATACTTTTTTAACAACAGAGTTTAGGGGCACGTCATCACGGTCTATTTTTTTAGTCAACACGAATTTTAGTGGACTCTTAACGGTCTTGTAGAACCTTATAGTGTAACGCACCTCTTCGGCAGCTTTTATTTCTTCTATGTATCCCACATAGTATGTCCACTTTTTTCGGCTGTAATATCTTACCAATACATGATCATTTATCGCAAGATTGTATTCATCTTCCGTCTTTTCCGTCTCGTTTTCCTCATCTGGTATGTTAATAATTTCCACCGGCATTTTGTTTTCTTTGTCTGAACTGATACATATTTCGTTTGAGTCTTCGTAATTTTCTGTCTCTTTCATTGCTATTGGGGTCCCCATGTTTGAAAAAATATGTTCATCACAATCAATTGCGTCGGAATCACTGTGAATACTTATACAGTCTGAAATGCTTGTAGAGTCTGATGATATTACTTTATACTGTTTCTTTATCTTAGGTTTACTCATATTCTTCTCTCTTTTTTCCTTTTTACTGTTATATTTCTTTTCTCTAGTACGTTTATCTACTGTTATTGGAAGTTCCTTATTAATATTTTTGGCCATTTTTTCAATTTTATCACGATATGTTATTAGTTCCTTTCCAGATATATTATTATTATTTTCTTTGTCACGGGTCTTTTTCCCCACACCTTTTCCTTTTTTTGTTTTAACTTCTGTCTTAATATTTTTTGCCTTTTCTTCAATTTTGCGTTTTAGTACATCTGAGTGTGTTATCACTTCGGCTCCTGGTGCCATTTTGCGCCGTTTTACTTTTTCATTATTCCCAGCTTTTACCTTCATCAAAAGTAGCTCTTCAAATGAAATATATCTGTCTTCCAATATTTGAAATTTTGGTTCTTGGCAATAATTGGCAGTTCTTTCTGGATTTCGCGTTGAATCTTCCAGTAACGCAACGGACAAATTTTCTTGTGACAGACCAGTGACCATATTTTGCTTTGAGCGGTGATAATTTACAGAAACTTCGGAAACATCTCTTGTTATGCAATCTAAGGCCAATGACAACAAGGTCTTTGGTGCGATTTCTAAAGTAATATTCTCTGAAATTTCAGTAGCGATTGCCGCTGAATTTTCTGTAGCGATTATCGCTGAATGTTCAGTTGCAATTGTCATTGAATTTTCAGTAGCGACTGTCGCTAAGTGTTGTCTCCAACGTTGTAGCTTTAACAAATCGAAATGATTTTCTGAAATTTCTTCAATATTAAATGGAAAGATTCCCGTCTTCCGGAAACCACTTTTTAAAATTTGACCATCAATTTCCTTCCAAACTTCTCCTATTAAGCGAGCAAATTCTGCTTTTGGTAACATAACTCCTACGTTAAATCGCTGCCATTTAACAAGCAATTCGTTCCACCTGTTCTTAAACGACTTCATAACCGATACGTCCAGTGGTTGTAGTACATGGCTAGTATGCGCTGGTAACTTGAGGATTGTAACACCTGCTTCGCGAGCCTTCAAAATTATGTTTAAACTGACATGAGTCGCGTGCCCATCATATAAAAGCAAAACTGGACGTTCATTTCCAATAGCAGGCAAAAAAGTTTTGGTGAAATACTGTTCAAATATTTCGGATTCCATCCAGCCGTTCTCTGTAGCCGCGTATGATGTATTTGGGTAAGCGTTCGGAGATACCCATGAGTCCCATACGTTTTTACCTTTGTACACTATCATTGGAGGCGCCTTTTCTCCGAGTGCATTTCCACAAGGCAAAACTGTCGTATTGTCTCGACCTGGGGAAGAAATCACTCTTGTGGCTGCATGTCCTTTGGCGCCGACAGTTTTGGTCTGTTCAGGATCTTTGGAAAAACTGGTCTCATCCATATTCCAGATTGCTTCGGGCTTGTCCATTAAATTTAATTCTTTGAGTGTACTTTTAAGGAGATCAAAATACGGGAATACAATAAAAGGGTCCATAGCCTTTTTCCGTGCATACTCGACGCCTTGCGGTTTTTTGATAGATAAATTATGGCGGTTTTTAAAACCAGCAAACCAAGCTTGACCTGGGATTCCATTTTTAAAATTTGTAGAAATATTGTTTCTCTTTACGTATTCCCCAACTGTCTCTAACACTTCCTTCCGGCTTAGCCCAAAACCATATTTTTCCATCAATTTAAGGCCATTAGATAATTTTACTTCTGATTCAGGAGTTAAGGCTGTACTTCTTCCTAGACTATTCGACTTTGTTCTCCTATTGTTTACGCAATCCATGATTGTCATCCGGGGAATATTGTACACCTGTGAAGCTTTATATCCACTAAGACTTCCATTTCGAACAGCTTGCGCCGCTTCTTTAAGCTTCTCTTTGGAGTAAGACCCTCTCTCTGACTTACGTTTATAATTACTCACCATTCTTTCACAGGAACCTCACTGAAAAAAACAGCAATATAACGTACCTAAAAAATACAAGATTTCAAAAAAAGTGTGTATTCAGCTGGAAATCGATATCTACTAATATTATAAACCTGATATTTAACATGAGAACTCTTTATTTGGATTTCCACCAAAGCGGCTTTTGGAAAATTGTTCAAAACTCCTTTACGACCATATTCTGTCCAATATGTATTCAAAATAACTAGATAGGCCGGATCTGACAACTAGTTCATTCTATTTTTGGGCCGTGATTAGAACTTGAAAAATGTAGCCTAAAAAGGTTGGTGATCAATGTTCGAAAGGTAAGACCGGCATATGACGATCTTCCCTTATGCCACCCAGACGATCTTTCCAACTACAATGTTTGTACGTTATAATTATTTCACCGCAAATTACGACAAAATTACGAACATTTTGAGTAGTTTAATACGAAAATCTTAAAAAGGAACAATTGAAATACTTACACGACCACTTTGTTTCAAAAAAATCGTTCGATTCACCACTTTTTTCTTTTTTTTTGTCAGCACGTGTCTCTTCCTAATGGACCTCCAAAACGAGAAAAAAAATGGAGGCTAGTTTTTTGCCACTACATTGTAGCCAGCGACATCTATGACTGCTAATTCGAACCAAAATATTGCCTTGTGTACGGTCTTCCCCAACCTGACCTTATCCAAATTAGATTGGGACGACCCGGTACCTGACTCTGTGACAGACAAGTGGATGGAATTTTTAGAGTCACTAAACGATTTGAACGAATTGAAAATACCTAGGTTCGTGAGGAGCATACACAATGGTCGTACTGAGCTTCATATTTTCTCTGACGCGTCACAGGACGCGTATGGTGCTTGCGCGTATATACGAACTTGTGATAAAAATGGAGTCGTAGTGAAGTTATTATGTGCCAAGAGCAAAGTTTGTCCGTTGAAAGCACTTAGTATAGCTCGGCTCGAACTTATGGGCTCATTAATAGCGGCTAGATTATACAAAAAAATCGTTGATTCCATGTCTTCTTTAAAATTCGATCACGTTTCCTTCTGGACCGACTCCACCATAGTTATATGTTGGTTACGTATGTCCCCACATTTATTAAAAACATTCGTTTAGAACCGAGTCACCGAAATCAATGAGTTAACTGGAGATGCTCAGTGGTTGCATATTAAGGGCACAGAGAATCCGGCTGACTTATTGTCTAGGGGTCTTAATTTTAATGCGTTGCGTAACTCTGAGCTATGGTGGAACGGGCCATCATGTTTACACGATATGAAATCGGATTGGTCAGAACATAAGCAAATAAAAAGCGATACCGTGAATCTGCCTGAACTTAAGTCAAAGAATTTAAGTTTGAATTATGTCGAACACTATGAAATTATAGATTTCAGTCGATTTTCAAATTATAATAAATTAATTCGTACGGGTGCATACGTATTAAGATTCATAAACAACCTCAAGTGTAAAAGGGAAGGATATATTCGGAATACGGGTGCGCTGTCGCCGGACGAGCTCGCCGCAGCCACTCGTGTCATTTCAAGGTCGGCTCAGTTGCAATCGTTTGCGGAAGTGCACAGATGTTTATCTAATAATTTACCCGTCAAATCGTTGAAAGATAAAAAAAGACTCAATCAGATCGCGAGCCTAAATGTGTTTTTAGACAAAAATGGTTTAATTAGAGTTGGGGGACGTTTGTGCAATTCCAATTACGATTACAATAAAAAGCATCCAATACTGTTGTGTCCTAAACACCGTTTTACATTACTTCTGTTTGAATACGAGCATAAACGTTTATTGCATGCTGGACCTCAGCTTTTACTAGCTTCCGTGCGTGAACAATGGTGGACACTAGGTGGTAGAAATTTGTGTCGAAAGATAGTGCATCAGTGTGTAACTTGTGCGCGCTTCAGGTGTAAAACGTTAACGCCGATCATGGGCAATTTGCCTACGTCAAGGCTGGAAGCTAGCTTTCCCTTTTCCCGATGTGCCTGTGATTATTTGGGACCTGTGTACATATTAAATCGTAAAGGCAGAGGAGCACAGCTCGTTAAGGGGTATGTATGTTTATTTATATGTTTGGTTACTCGTGCGATACATTTAGAACTTGTTAGTACCCTGTCGACTAATGATTACATACTGGCCTTTAAACGTTTTATTTCACGTAGGGGAAAGCCGTACGAAATCTATTCTGATAACGGAACAAATTTTGTAGGTTCTCAAAAAGAACTTTCTTTGTTTTTTAATGAAAATTTAGAAATTATCAGTGATTACGCTTCAAAAAATAGTATACGTTTCCATTTCATCCCTCCAAGAGCAAGTCATTTCGGGGGTTTTTGGGAGCAGGGGGTGAAGTCTTGCAAGTTTCATATCAAACGAGTCATTGGGCTTGCTAATTTTAATTACGAGGAGTTTACCACTGTATTGACACAAATCGAAGCAGTCCTAAACTCCCGTCCCTTATCTCCATTATCATCAGACCCTAACGATATGTCACCACTAACCCCTGCCCACTTCCTAATCGGCCGGCCGCTGACTTCGCCAGCTGCTGAAGATCTCACTTCAACAATAACTAGCCAGTTAAGCCGCTATCATCGTGTTGAACAAATTAGACAACATTTCTGGCAAAGATGGTCAAAGGAGTACATTTCGGAGATGCAGCAGAGGACGAAGTGGAAATACGACAGTGCCGACCTGAAGCTGGGCAGCCTAGTCCTCGTAAAGGAAGATAACTTGCCTCCTCTCAAGTGGAAGTTGGGGAGAATCATAGAAGTCATGCCTGGAAGAGACGGTGTCGCTCGTGTGGCCAATATTCGCACGGCCAACGGCGTGATTCGACGGGCCTTCTCTAAAATTTGCCCACTCCCACTGCAATCGGACAATGACGAGCAAGAATAAGAAGAAGATGATCTCTTTTGGAAGATGGTGCTTCCAAGGCCGGCGGTATGTTGGCGCTCCATCTATCGGCGTCATGGCGCAACTCCCAGGAACGAATGTACGACGCGGATCTCATTCGATACCTTCACTCTCAAAATGTGCAATGTAATTTCAATTCGGTACATACCTAGGCGGACACCACTACTTTTGTAAAATTTTAATCGAAATTAAACGAAATCTTATTTTTTCAATACGTTTATCAATTCGAAGAATCCTGCACACTATTGTTATATTGCTATCGTCCTCCTAAAGGAATGGTACACTACCACACCTTGCACTTTCATAGTAAAAACAATGCTTTATTCGACATTTACTGGAAATGATTCTTCCAGATATGGGAAGACAAACGAAATAACAGCCCTCAAAGAATCAGCAAACCAGCGAAACATGGCTATCACTCCTTCAGGATCATTTGTTGATAAAGACTATTGTTTTGTTAACATTTCATTGATTTATAGTAGAAATTGCCATAAGGCTGAATGTGTTTAGATGCTTTTATCAATATTTTTGTAAGTTGGCAATACAGCTTTTTTGACATTGACATTACTGCTTTGGCGCCGAACGGAAAGTGAAGGCGTCGCAATTAAGACTTTTGTTTTGAATGGATTTCTAAGATAAACTGTGGCTAAGATTGAATTGTGAGCACGGTGATATAATTATCCAAGTAATAAAAAGCTGGCATTAATATGTGGGTTTCTATTAGTTCAGAAGTGCGAAAGTAACCACGTTCACTTTCGGCCAGTAGGTAGTAAGTTTTACTTTTGATGACTTGAAGAAATCTGGTAAGTTAAAACTCATCTGTTGTGGTCTAAGGTACGTGATTATTTCAAAAGACTTTAGAAGTATGCATTGCATACGAGTGCAGACTGCAATTATATGCCGTTGGTTTCACACAAGATGCAACCATATTGCATTCTCTTGAATTAGCTTAGTAAAGTTAGTGCAAGACTTCTTTGCTGTGGGAATGTGTAATGCTACATGCAGGAACAGTTTTACTTCTACTTAATGCACTGGTGTACAAGGCGAAGGATAGTATCAATATGCGATCTTGTGATCATATTTTCCTCTATTTATTTAAAGCATAATACCTCCTTTGATTAATGTTAATGATAGATGTAAATAGTGTACCAGCAACTGAGTACCTACCTTTTATTTGTGTTCAAAGTTGTCTTTGGTTCAAAAGTGAGTTAAAAGTAAAAATCATGTTTCAGCGTCATGTGTTCTTATTTATGTTATGTTCAATTAATTATTAAATTACTTCAAGGTTCAAGTGGAGAGCTTCAGATTGACAATTAATCCTGTCCTATTAAGAAAGGCCAACCCGTCTGGGCAGCATGGAGAGTGGGTCCTCTGACTGCCCTGGCTAATGTGTGGCCCTGGTAGTGTTAGGAGGGTTGTGCTCCTGCAGTGAGATTGAGAAGGACCTGATGATAACGATGATTAAGAAAGGAATGATGATATGTAATGAAAATAGTATTGATATAGGATAGTCTAGATAAACAATAAGTTTGTGATGTCTTGTAAAGCATGGGTTCGACTCCTAGATTGGATATGATGGTATATAGCATTGGTTTTCACGAACATCAATTATAAAATATCAGAGGTCTTGAATATGTAGTGTCATATCAAGTCAATGATCAAAGCCTTTTCAATTCATCTTGATACATAAAATATGCAGTTGTATTAGCTGTTACATCTGATTTTACAGATATTTGGTGAAGAAGAAGAAGATTACATTTTGTATATCATTGGGTTTGTGTATTAAAATTTAGTGATCTAGTAAAAATCATGATGATTTATTGTGCGATTGTTGTATCTATACAGTGTGTTAAGAGGAAGTTGTTTAAACAAATGTGTAATATTGTTTTTTGTTTTGTAGCTCATCATGGATTGGTTCTGCTCTCTCATGTACCTTTTACTCATCATTTAAAAATATTTTAGTTAGTACAGAATTTAAGTTTTAAATTAATATTGAAATGTTATAGAGTATTGCAAATAGATAAATACATCATATCTTAATTAATTTTAGTATATTTGGAGGGTAAAGTGTTAACATATATTCAGAGGGTTTATTAGTGAGTGTATCAGTATTAGATTATACAAGATAGCTAGTGGTAGTATCTTAGACTCATCGGTGACCCCAAGGGTTTTTCACCTAAAATAAACTTAGCTATGCATAGTAAAAGAATGTACCATTGAGTGGACGCAGTGTTGACACTAGTGAACAAAGGAGCACCAAACACACCCATTATTTTAAGAGGAATAATTTGCTAAAATGTTAATGTGCTAAATGTATGAAGTGACCATAGTTTTATAAAAAGGGGTTAAATAAAATCATTAATTTGCACACATCATATGAGTGGTAATAGCAGCGGCCAATTTTATAAAGGCTTCGTAAGTTAAGACCACACTTAGCACCAGATTAGCCGACCATCTGTGAAGATTGCCCTTAGGTCTGTGGTAGCCGACCCCAGTCCGGTTGCTTCACCTAACTCAGCGTACCATCCAAATTCGCCACAGCTACATGATGTTGTTCTAAAGGCTCCTACACACAGTGCCGGCGGCAGGGCCGCCGGGCAAGCCGCCGGCCAAGCCGCCGTGCACCCGGCGGCATACAAAGCCGCCGGCTTTGCCGCACAAAGAAGCCGCCGGCATGGCCGCCGGGGTGTGCCGGCGGGTTACGCGGCCTGTCGTCAGTTCGTGCCCGGCATTCGAGCGGTAGTGGTGTGCAGTTTATGTGTATTCAACAAATTAAAATGTCGTTTCATTGGGACGAGGAAACCGTGTTGCTATTAATTGAAAAATTTCACGAAAATGATATATTATGGAATCCTAGAAACGCAGACTATAAGAATAGGAACAAACGAACGGACGCATTGAACATAATTGCAAGTGTATTTGACATTGATAAAGGCGAAGTAGAGAGAAAGTTAAAAAATTTAACCTCTCATTATTTTCGGGAAAAAAAGAAGTTTGAACAGTTCAACAAATCTGGTGCAGGCACAGACGAGGTACAGGAACCAAAGTGGTTTGCCTACAAGGCATTGAACTTTTTGCGAGACAAAAATAAACCACTATCCACAGTAAATAGTGAGAATGATGTAAGTATATACGTTTAAATATTAAACTATTATTATACTATTAACTATTATCACTATAATTGTACCTACTATTATTATTTTATTGTATTAATGTCCTGCTTGTAGTGTTTATATTGTGTGCAATAAAGTGTTTTTACTTACTTACTTAAATACCTACCATGATAAAAAAAAGAACGGGTTGCACTCCGGGAGTGCCGGCAGAAGTGAAAACTCAAATAGCAACGTTGTGTATGCTTTAATATTATCAGTATAAAAGTATTATCATTTATGTGGTAACATACAATATTTATTTATTGCGCTATCATAGACAAACATGCCAATTTTTATTACAATAGAAAAATTACACTACAGAACTATTATAATTCAAAGTCAAAGTTCTTTATTCATCATAGGATATTTTAATACCACTTGATTATTGCCTATTATTTTATGTCCCGACACTCGTATACAACAGATAACCGACTACAAACCGACTATGTCAAATAGGTCAGTGAAAGTAACGTTTTTGATATAATTATCAAACTTCTTAATTTTCAGAGTTATAAACCTATCAAACATGACCAAATTACATTTGCACTACTAGTGAATTTTTTAACAATAAAGTTAAGGTCGAAATTTCTATGATCGATGACAAAAATTATAAACTTATAAAACATGACCAAATAACATTTACACTACTAGTGAACTTTTTAACAATAAAGTTAAGGTCGAAATTTCTACGATCGATAACAAAAATCTTACGCTTAAATATCTTACGTTTTTTGAATGGATTTTCGATCACCCTTCAAACGACGCGAGTTTAACATTTTTTCCCCATCTAGAAAAGTGCCAGGCGCCGCTAAAGAAGTTTTCACTTCAAAAAAAAACATATTATTTCCTTCTATTTACAGACGCATTCGCAGGACAGTCAGCAAGATAATGCAACAGCGACTAGTTCCCGGAAAAGGAGATGCGGTTCTGATGGAGACAGTGATATTGCTGAAGCCCTACAAGTTTTAAAAAATATGTCAGCTTCGTCATTTGCTCGCGACGATGCCTCGGTATTCGGAGAACACATAGCAAATAAAATACGAAAAATGGATCCCATAACAATTTCTACAGTACAACATCATATTAATAATATAATTTATCAGGCTGAAATGGGCGTTTACTCAAGACCTTCCACGGTGGCGGCAGCTCAAGGATATTTTACCACTTCGACATCTGAAAGTGTACGTCCTTCCACTAGCCATTCTTCTATTCAGGACACCGACAATTCTGATACTCAGGACAGCCTATTTACATATTTGGAAAATAATTAAAACTCTTTTATGATGCTACATTAAGGATTTAATAATTAAAACTATGATTGTACTCGTACGTTGTGATTAATAGTGAGATTAGTGAGGCGAACACAGATTAACAAAGTGTTACCTGGTTAAAATTTTACTTAAAATATCATTATATAAACACTTATATGCTAAGTAAACGTTGTTCCCTATAAAAATGTGTTTGATTTATGAAATGTAATGTTGCCATGGAAGTTGTCCTTGCTCTGAAAGAAAATAGTTCATCAACTCATTCCTGACCATAGAAGGTTCCAAATTTCGATTTATTTCAATATTTGGTGCCGGTATCGTTATCATATTATCCTCAACATCAACGTCATTTCTTCGGATAAAATTGTGCAGGCATACACAAGCCATTACTACAATTGTCATTTTCTCTGGCTGTAAATTAGCTATTGTATGAAATATTCTGAATTTTTCCGATAATATGCCAAAAGCATTTTCCACGACTCTCCTTCCCCTACAAAATCTGTAATTGCATATTCTTTTCGGAGATCCTCGTTCATGTTGTCCAGGAAATGGTTTCATTAAGTTAGGAGAAATCGGAAAAGCATCATCACCAAGGAAATAAAATGGTACATTCATAGTCCGTCCAGGTAAAGGTCTTGGTGTCGGTAGATTTATAGATTCATTTCGCAATGCTTCGTAAAGCGAGCTATTTCTAAAAACACCCCCATCCGAAACTCTTCCTTGACAACCAATATCGACGTATAAAAAATTATAATTAGCATCGACTAATGCCAACAACACAATACTGAAAAACGATTTATAATTGAAAAACTCTGAGCCACTATTATTGGGGCACTGTATACGTATGTGTTTCCCGTCAATGGATCCACAACAATTGGGAACATTCCATTTCTTGAAAAACAAACGTGACACCGAAAGCCATTCTTCTTCTGTGGTTGGCATCTAGAAGAAAAAAAAGGAAATAAAAAATAATTTAAAATAAACATTCAAAACTAAATATATACTTAAACGTTTAGCATATGTGCTTGAAGGCCTAAATGTAAAGCTATACTGAAATATTATCTAATTCCAGCAAAATCGCTAAAAATATTTGCGCTTAATTAAGTACGACTTAGGTTATGGTGTTCTCTAGCTTCCCCTCTAGGATTCCCTGTGAGTGAGCTTCCCTGTGACTATCAAGAGTGAGTCATGAAAAAATTACTTACCTTAATTTGAAGTTTTGATATTATTGCTTGACAAACTTCGGGAATCAGTGAGGAAAGAAGTTGTGGTGAAATTTTAAACCGTTCTCCAAGGCTGAAATAACTTTCTCCTGTAGCTAAGAACCGCAACGTTACTGCCAACCTCTCTTTAGCGGGTATAGGCTTTCTCCAGCCAGTATTTTTTTTGCTAATGTACTCTTCAGTACTCGCTAACAAAAATTCAAAATCTTCATATGTCATTCTCAGAAACCCAAAGAACATACTATTGCGCAAACGTTGACATCCCACATCATCTTTTTTATACTCTTCCATCATTACAGTACCGTTCTGCCATTTTCTATTTTGTAAACTTGGGCGCACCCAAAACCTTCTCGTCTTTTTTCTTTTGTATTTTTTTCTTATTAAAATATAAATGACAACTGCGGCGGCAGTACTGATGATTTCCGTATTCATTGTAACCAACCTACCAAAAAAATTCACTTCACTAGCGTTCTATGTGACTGTCACAACCGGAATGATGCTTGGCGGCTTTGTGCGGCTTGTGTCGGCGACTTGTATTGCCGGCGGCACAGCCGCTCGGCATGAACCCGGCGGCATTGCCGCCGGCATGTGTGTAGTAAGCTGTCTACACACCAAAGCCGCCGGCCCGGCGGCACGAACCCGGCGGGCAAGGCCGGCGGCCTGATTTTGAAACGACCAAAGCCGCCGGTCCGGCGGCCTGCGCCCGCGCGCGGCACGCCCGGCGCTCCCCGCTCAGTTGCCCGCCGACTTTCGAGAAGTAGTGACGTTACTGTGACTTTTTTTTATCAACTATAAAACAATATGGAATGGGAAGACGAAAAAGTGATAAAACTAATAGAACTCTATCGTTCAAAACAATTATTATGGGATCCAAAACACAGCGACTATAAAGTGCGGCCAAAACGCTTCGACGCATTTAATGACATTGCGACTGAATTGTCTACATCTGTTACTGAAGTAGAAAGAAAAATAAAAAATTTAACAAGTCACTATTACCGAGAAAAGAAAAAATGTGACAGTTCGAATAAATCCGGAGCGGGTACCGAGGACACATATGAAAGTAAATGGTTTGCCTACAAACCATTACATTTTCTGCGCAATAAAAATGTGCCTACTAAAACAATTGATACTGTAAGTATTATACCTAAGTAATATTACTTATTTGTTAATTAAAAGCTGATGGCGAGATCCGAACTCACTATCTGGCTGGCTGGCTGGCTGACACATTCACTGCACTGATCACTGAGCAATCGTGGATTCAATTCTACCTGTATTTCACACTTTTATATTTTTGAATATTTTTTTGGCAATATTAACCTTGATATTTGAACAAAGAAATTTTCATTGTAATTATTTACTAATATTAGATTTATTTGTGAAACATGTTACATTTGACATTATATATAAATAGGTAATACATGCATTGTAGATGTTACAAGTTACATAAATAGTTGGAATTGAACATGTTCAGCCATAAGGCATACAAATATGTTTAAAACATTGTCACATGACTACGCAAGTCCAGGTCAAAAAACAAATTTCAACTATTCCACATCTATAATATAAAAATGAATCGCCAAATGTGTTGGTAATCGAATATCTTGAGAACAGCTGAACCGATTACGCCAATTCTTTTTTAGCATAATCCTTGGTATACGAGTGGTTCTTACAAAGAAAAACATGTAAAAATGGCTATACCCGGGCGAAGCCGGGATGGACTGCTAGTACACAATAAACACCCATATATACATATATACATACATACATACATAACATACATATAATACTTATACTTACCTCACATATTTATAATAGAATATATAAAAGGATTATATATCAATCCTAATTGTGTACTCTTTCATGCGATACTTTGCTATATGCTAACTAAAAGCTTAATAATACATATAATATTAATGATAAATTTTCTGCTCATCCAGGATACGCCGGCGGAACACCATTCACAACAGGATTCAGTTTCACAATCAACAGAAAAAAATCTATCAGAGTTGCCAAGACCAAAAAAACGTCCTAGAATTAATCAAAAAGATGAGATGGTGTCCGAAGCACTGACTATTATGAAGAATATCTCCGAACGACAAAATGCCTCAAAGATACTAGAAAAAGATGAGGATGGTTTGTTTGGAGATTATATTGCGGGCCAGTTAAGAAAAATGGAGCGGTCAACGAAAGCTATTGTAAGACATCGGATCAATAATATAATATTTGAAGCCGAAACTGGCAGTCGAGCCGATATGTTTTCGGATTTTTCAAGACCATCATCAACACACAGTCATCCGGGATACTATTCGGCTGCACCTACAAACTACTCAACATCCGTATACTCCGCTCAATCCCACGAGACAGTTTCACCTCCAGAAACATTTGAGGAAGAAATCTCACCCATAACTCGTAACAATACCCAGGATATTGAAAATATTTTAACATCCTTAAATCCATAGATATTTAAGAACGAAATTGCCTTTTTTCTCAATTTATTTTGTTTGGATCCTTATATCGGAATCTGCATCGCCTACTGAATAAAATTACATAAAAACACCAAAGGAAAAATTTGCCATGTGTTCAGAATTTATGCTATTACTATATCTTTGCTAAGAATGTATAATATGTGTGATTGCCAATTATAGTGTTATGTATGCGTGTATTAGAGTACTTCAAGATAATTGTATCATTTCAAGTAAATGATGTTTGTGTTTTTGAATTTTTTATCTAAATTATAATATCACTACTTATAATTAAGTGTCCGTGATACCACTCTAATAAACGGTGCATAAAATCTGAACACATGGCATCCTTCTATAATTTTAATATTAAAGTGTTTTCTATAACTCCACTCACCAAACGATACAGATTCCATATCACTTTACAGTTTTAAAATTGAGGAATAAAAAAGTTTGCTACTAATTGATTTATAATAAGAACACATTTCTTACTTTGTTATAAGCTTTATTGTTCAAATTAAAGTAAAAATGTGTCTCTTCAAGAGACTTATTGGGCACTGTTTATACAAATATTAAAAAATAAATGAGAATTATGTTAAGAGTTTTACTTTAGTTTACTATGGGGCGTTTATTGGTTATGTTGCCATTCTAATGTACCGACATCAGAAAGAAAATAATGAGTCAACTCGATTCTTGTATCCTCTGTGGTGAATATTGCATCTGCAGAAGTAATATTATTGTCTTCTCGGGGCATGTTAACTAAACAACTTTCATGTGCATTCCGTCGCCACTCACCTGGAATGACTTCTCCTTCATAATTTTCAGTATCATATTCATTTTGTGGTAGTGCACCGGTTTGTTTTATATAATTGAACAAATGTATACACGCCAATGTAACAATAGTAGCTTTTTCTGGGGTTAGTTCAATAGGTTTATGGAAGATCTGAAATTTATTTGCTAACTGCCCAAACACATTTTCAACTACCCTTCTCCCTCGACATACACGATAGTTAAAAATCCTCTTTGGGGAGCCTTTCGTGTGATTCCCATCATAAGCTTTCATAATATGGGTTTGCAATGGAAAAGCGTCATCACCCAAAAAAAAGTATGGTATTGGTGTATTCCGTCCGGGTAAAGGATTTTTATCTGGTAAATTCAAAGCATTATCATTCATTAACATCCTGCATAATGCAGAGTTACTGAAGACACCGCCGTCTGAAATCCGACCCTGACATCCCACATTAGCGTACAAAAAATTGTAATCAGCATCTACTAAAGCAAAAAGCACAATACTGAAATAATGTTTATAGTTGTAGTATTCACTGCCACTCCTTGGAGGACATTTCAATTTTACGTGTTTCCCGTCCATTGATCCAAGACAATTAGGCACTTGCCATCTTTTAAAATATGCATTTGCAATGTTTCTCCATTCTTCCGGTGTCCTTGGTAGCTAGAATAAATAAAAAGTGGAATAATCCAGATTAACGCCCGGCCACATCTGGACGACACGACGGTCGCGTCGGTGGCCCACATGGCATCGGTGCCGGCGCCAACGCCGGCAAAGCTGCCAGTCCAAGTATTTGGATGTCGGCCACCGACACGACCGCCGCGTCGTCCAGATGTGGCCGGGGCCATATATACAGTTTATAAAACATTTTCGTAACGGCTACTTACTTTTACATAATCTGATAATCCTTCAACCAAAGCGTGACATACTTCAGGAATAATACTTGAAATTAGTTGAGGAGAAACTTTGAAGACGTCGCAAAGACTATTAAATGAATTTCCCGAGCTGAGATATTTTAACGTTATTGACAATCGGTCTACTGGTGAAATTGCTTTTCTGTAATTAGTGTCTTGTTTAGATATTCTGTGTCCAACAATATTCAGTAAATATTCAAATTGGGAACTGGTTAATGACATAAATGTTTTGAAAGAAACGGGTCTCTGTAAGACCATGTCGTCTTTTTTTAAATCACTTAATCTTTCACTAGTACTATAACAACTGCGACTCATTAAGCTTGGCCTAACCCAACAATTCCGCGTTTTGAGAGATCTACCTATAATAACCGCACAAGCTGCTAAAATTAGATCACTATCGTCCTCGTCCATGTCAAATATTGAAAATACGTAGTAATAATTCGAAACACACGCGCAACGTCTCCGAACACTCGGCAATCACTAATTGTGAACGATGCCGCGAATATCATACCGCTGACCCGGCGGCATGTTCGTAGCAGTTTGTAGAAGCCGCCGGGTTTACCCGCCGGCATTAACCCGCCGGGCTCGCGCCGCCGGGCCGGCGGCCCCGGTGTGTAGACAGCTGTAGCCTTAAACAAAACCTACTTGAAAATAATGAGCAAAATGCGTTCATTAAAGCCAAAGAATATAATAAATATAAAAAATGGCTATGTAATCCTAATAAAGCGACTGCTCAGTTGCACAACTCACAAAGAACAGTTAAAAAAATATTTTGTCGCCATAACTTTTAATATATTTTTACACAGCTGGTGTAGATCAATCAATCGAATTTTGAGCGGTAAATTACATATGAAGGAGACGATGAGACGAAAATATTAGCTCAAGATTATTATAATAAACACAAACATTATTAAAATAAAAAATTATTTGATTTCAACTGATTTTTATTTAGCTTTGCATTTATAATTTACCCGAATTTCGTTTGTGTGTATTTATTGATTCTGTAGCTACAAACTAATTCATTTGTTACTATGTATAGTCATTTTTATTTTTTAATTTGTAAAATTATTTAATGCCTATTTAAAATTAAACTCACGAATTTATATGGAGCTATAGAATCAATGTACGCACACAAGCATGTAGAAGAATCAAAACACACACCTTCGTATGTGTGCGTGTATAGATTTAGTTAAAACCCAAGCCACGTTATGAAACTATTAAGAAATTAATTCAAGTCAAAACGTATATTTATTATCAGATGGGATAAAATTGAAAAACTTAATCAATGGAAAGAAAATGACGGACTGCTTTTAACGAATAAATTGACAACGAAGCATGTCAATTTTAAAAACTACATAATGAAAGTAAAACTTGCTACTCAGGTTGTTAGCAAGAAAGTAGCTAATGCCATCAAAACATGTAAAGAAGATCTTAATTTAGATGATTTCCGAGAATCAGAATCTACCGAAGAATTTATTGAGAAAATAAACGATATGTTTGATATATTTAATTCACGAGCTATGACTCAATTTGATTTAAAAAAAACTCATTTGTGCTGAAAACAAAGTTTTAATTTTCAAATTTTAGAAGAACTTAAACAGTATTTATTAAATTTAAAACTACAACACACAAGTTAGAAATAATAATAGACCTACTTATGTAATCACAAGATTATTATAAAAGGAAAATGCAAGGCTGGATTCCTCGAGACAATAATAAATATTGAAAGTTTTATATACATGTATACAAATTTGATTGAACTATAAAAAAGACGCTTTATACTCCAACTTATTAGCTAAGTCAGGATCATCAGGAAATTATCTTTTCTTGCATTCGCTTGCAAGGTGCCTTCAATGACAACCCGAATGCAATTTACAGACATTTAATGTCTGGGACATTTAGAGATAATATAATAAATGACTAGTAATTGTGTCCCTTTACATAATTGTACATTATGATACAAGTACGGTAAGCAGGACATTATAGTCGAGGTATTTATAGGCACGAGGCAAAGCCGAGTGCTTATAATAAACCGAAGACTATCATACGATGTTTTTCAATACATTTGCGATTACCATAAACTAAAACAAGATTCCAATTCAGCAAATAAGAAATTTATCAAAGTAAGTATCTAAAGCGCCTGTTGTAAAATACATTTATAATAATTAGGTACATTTACTCAGGTTTGTTTTCTCCAAAAAAAAAGTACATTGATAACCTTCTCCTTTTAGAAGTCGGTTAAAAATTCACATCTTACGAATCAGAAAAAAGTTTTATGCTAAACTTAATAATACGTTATTAGCAAATGTTTTGAAAAATATATTTTTTAACTGTTTTTCAACTACATTAATAATTAACACCACCCATGGCACCAGATTATCGACATGAGGAACAGTATGAGGGTATTGCTGATTCTTTTCCATTTTTAAAAGCAAGTACTGATGTGGATAATAATCTATCGAAACGTTCGTATGTTCAAAAATTAAACGATTTAGAAAATTAACGAAAGGACATTAAGTTAGTTATTTGAAAGGTGCATTGACGAAATATATTAACTACTTCAGTGATGTCGATAATATCGACACAAGTCGAGAAGCATAACTTGTAAAGGATGAACGCTTGCGGGCCACATTCGAGAAATTTGATGCCATCAACCTTGAACTTTGAGCATCCGCCCCAAGTGCCGCCGACACCGAAGTCGAAGCCAAAGCATTAAAACGAGTTCGAACTGAGATCAGATCATCTGTACCTCTTTCTTGGGGCATTGGGTTATCAGACAATGAGTGGATGGAGACGTATTTCTACAATATATAGAGAAAGTATTTCATCCTCATTTACAGAAACAAAATGTCCAGTTCCCTGTCATTCTTTTTGTCGACGGACATATAAGTCATGTAAATTACGAACTAAGCCTTACTTGCCAGAACCTAGGCATTATTTTAATTGCCCTATATCCGAATGCCTGCGAGTCGAGGAATTAAGCGGTTGGTACCTGCCAGTTAAGAAAGAAACGATGGGAAGGAGAATATCTTTCATGGAAGAAACGAAATTCGTTTGCACAGAAAGTGTAGATTGTTGTATGTGGAGTCGAAATCAATTCAAGCTCATAAAAGACGTAGAGCAGCATCAGGTACTACAACCCATTCGGACAAAGAAGGAATTTTCGAGTTTAAAAATTTGTGTTTATTCTGCCATGAAGCCGCGGACTAAGAATTTAAAAAGGCTTAAAAAGACAGAATTGTGGTCTGTCAATTTAGAAAATGTACCACCCAGGAGACGATTTTGAAAGCCGCAGAAAACCACAACGACGATTGGAGTCAACAAGTAAGTACCATCTTATCTACTTATAACTCTTCTTCCTTTCCTACATATGTCTTCTACATAGACAGGGAGCATTTGAATTCAACAGCATCAGTTTAGCATTTTGATAATTCAGTTTAAGATTTTGTGAGTGTGGATGTATGTATGGATGTTTGTTACTCTTTCACGCAAAAAGTAATGGACGGATTTTGATGAAACCATACAATGTTTTATAGCTAATACATCAGAATAACACATAGGCTTATATTATATTATTATTGATATAGACCTTGTGCTGGTACGTGAGGACTTCGGAGAGGAGAAGCAGATAAGGAGGACACCATTCGAGCCGCCGCCACTACCGCCACAACAGCCGTTCTACCAACCGTCGGTGTACAACGGGTACACACCTGTGATGCAGGTATCCGCATCCACGCCACCGCCGTATTATTCTGTCTTCGCGACAGAACACGCGCACAACGCCTTGTGTAATCGCTACAGCTTCCATTACTTCGGGAAGATGTTTCTTCTGCTGGCGTTCACGTAAGTAAATCTCATTTCTGTCTTCTTGTTCATTCAATTGTTCTAGTGCTGTCTTTGATTTATACTGTTTGAATCTCTCTAAATAATTCATCTTATCAAAATAACTATCGTAGTAAATTTCAAAATAATTCTGCTTTAACAAATGATCAAAACCACACACGGTATATTTCTATATTTTGTAGAACTATGTCGTTTTAGGATAAGAAGTAACAAGGGCCAAGTAGGCCATCACATGTCGCAGCACTCAGACTTTGCAGCCGGCGATCACAAAACGCCGCAGGGTGCTGCGGCAATGGACCAGCAGTGGCAGCGAGTAAAGGCAGCATTGGACGAGCTCAGGCCAAATAGGACAGTCGAATAATGGAAAGTGGTAAAAGTGTACCTACCATCTATTTGATTTAATTTAATCAGTCAAAGATCATCAACCATGATGCCTTTCAGCTTAGCTTGTGAAGATTTATCAAGATCTTTGTTCAAATAAATACATAAAATTTCAGTGGTGGCGTGTTCAAAAGAAGCAAGACAAGAGGGTGGGTCACTGAGCTGAGCCATAACATCTACCGGGAACAGAGTGCCGGTCCCAGAGCTGTCTGATAACAGCCAGCTTGTCTTGGGCACAATTGGGATTGAGATGGCCACTGGTGTTGGCCCAGCAGAATCAACAATAGGTTTAGGTAACTTTTATTAAATAAAGTATACTTATGCATGCCTTTTTTTCGAGGGTTGTGTGTGTCGTGCTTATCTTGTATGTTTGAAACCAATGGATGGATGGATTTTGAAAATTAAAGTTGTTTAAATGGTTTTTTTTATTAAAGTTGAAAATATGTGATGAAGAAGAATTCGCCACAGCTAGGATTCGAACCCACGAGTCTTAGGTCTGCGCCCTAAGTGTGTTACCAACTACACCACCGTGACTTCGAATCACCGCGTCGAATTCACTCATCACATATTACCCCGTAGGTAAAACGCATTCAAAGCATGCGTATTTCTTCAATACTACCCACTATTTAGTAGTGTGGTATTCTACTTCATTCATATCAGATGAATAGAAAGTTGATTAAATTGAAGAAAGCTCTTACTCACTTAAATGGTTTTTTAAATAGCATTGTAATGCTCGGTATATTATTAAAGTTGAAAATATGTGATGAAAAAGAATTCACCACAGGTAGGATTCGAACCCACGAGTCTTAAGTCTGCGCCCTAAGTGTCACATATTTTCAACTTTAATAATATACCGACTCCGAAGAACTCTGACACCAGGGTGTGCATGGTCGACTGACCGTGTCACCTACTCGAAATGATGATGTTGAGTTTTAAAAAGCACACCAATATTTGTTTACCTTGTCAAATAAATATTGATTTGTGTCTATAATTGTATTGTACATAGACATACATTATGTTTTCTTAAGATCGCTTCACACCTCGAATCCATTCCTAGCCCAACACAAGTCCTGTTGTGCTGTGCTGTCTGACCACATCCTCCAATCCAACTGGCAAGAAAGCGAGATTGAGGAAGTCTTTACCGCCTGACAGATACTTAAAGGCCCAAGTACAACAAAATGGACTGTTAAAGGTAAAGAAAACAAATATATACTTGATTTGTTGGTTTTTCGTGTGTGTAAGTGGCCAACTCTGATATCAGATTTTTCAAGCTGCCGAATGACATCTTACATAACGACTGCCACCAGTGATAACAGCCGGGACCAACCGCTGAACGTGCCTACCGAAGCACGGAAGAATTTGAAATATTTTGATAAACTACCAGACATGACCATAGAACAGAAAATTCATAATTTAAAACAAGATTTGTTAAATAGCCCGTGCCATGTTTTCGATGAACATGACAAATTTAAACCTTATTTATTACCAAACGTTGAAAACACCTCGTGGGCGTTTAGTTAGCTTGATGGGCTATAAAAATCCAATCGTATGATTTGGATATAGACTATACACCAGGTAAGGTCAACGTGGTTGCCGACACCCTCAGTCGCCCCGTGTGTGGCGAAGTTGAAGAACAGGTTTCTTAAATTTATAACACCTGTCCTGTCGTGGTTGACCTATTGAGGTAGGTCAACCAGAAGATATCAGAAGCGCCCAACTCGGTGATCCAGATCTGGCTCGTATGACCAGTTTTGAAGATACTCAGGGTGCCGATGCCGCCCTGCGATGGACGGATCGAGGGTATTATCTCTCTCAAGGTGTGCTCTACAAGTCTGACCTGGACGGAGAATCCGAAGAGCCCCAGTTGGTTGTTCCAGAGTCGTTAAGGGCAGAACTCATAAAAGAAAGAGTTGCACGACGCGCCTACTGCTGGACACTTGGGTTGGGAGCGGACCTTGCGGAAGATTAAGGAACATTTTTATTTTAATAATATGAGATCATACGTATCACAATACCTAAAGTCATGTGACCTTTGTGGGAAGTACAAAGCTTCCAATGTAACGCCTGCAGGTCTGCTGAAGACCCCAGTGCCCCAGCAGCGTTTCGAGGTGTTGGCTATGGACCTGTTTGGCCCTCTCCCTGAAGGAGATATAGGAGAAAGATGGATCCTCCTAATCGAGGATTGCCCGCAGGGCAAATAACTCCACCCATCTGCTTGCTGTATCCTCGACGTAAATCAGCGCATCAGCGACATCGCGGTCGACCGGCCAAGTCACAGTCGGGTCGCTCTAGTGACTTGGAGGGGGAGGATATAGCGGGCAACACTCTACCATGTGGCGCTAGTGAGGCACCATACATCCGGCCGGCCACCAAATATAAAATTTACAAAAAAATGTAAACAGAAATCAGTGATGATTTAAAAGTGTCAAGTTTTTTACACTTACAATGTGATGGCTGGACTGATTGATTGATGAGGGCATTATAAATTTTTTATATTTCTAAAACGGAGCCAATTTTATTAAAAATTTAAATACACAGGACCATCCGCATACGAGCGACTATTTAAGTTCAGAAATTGAAGAGATCATGAAATCTTATGGCGTGAATAAAAAATCATGGCGAAATTTATACAAATTAAATTTAAAAAAAAGCCCCGGAGAACCACCCAAATCTTGCCCCAAGAGAAAATTGACTCAGAAAAAGTTACTTGTGAATGTTGGGGGGACTAGTGCGGCTGTCGTTCACTACAGCTTTCTTAATTCGGCCAAACAATTACAGCAGATACCTATTGTCAGCAACTGCGAACTGTAATGAAAAAAACTAGCTGCTAAACCACCAAGGGTGGTCAATCGCTCTAGGCCACTGCTGCCGCGGGACAACGCTAGACCACACACTACACAACAGACGGTAAACGTCAGGACCCCTGGACCAATAGCGAAATTTGACGTTTGTAAAATACCAAATTAGGCTGGTTTCACAGCTATCCGGGATATCCGTACGGGCTGTCAGTACGGGCGCCCGGAGCGGGAGCACACATGAGGAACTAGAACATCGTTTCACAGCGACGCGGATTGGTGCGGACGCGACCCGCTCCGGGGAGAGCCCGTACAAAGCCACCCGCGTCCCGCTCCCGGACCCGCCCGTATGCTGCCGCGATCTCGTCGCTGCTCATTCATCGTTTCACAGCGACACGGAACTCACGTGCTCCGGGAGTACTCTGTACAGTCGATATGAAACGATTTGTTGACACGGGGTTGCTCGTGGACTTAGTGCAATGTAAACCCTGTTTATGGGATGCGTCGAATACAAATTATAAAAACAAAGATGCCCGGGCTCAGGCGTGGGAAGATATTTGTGATGAGATGTTTGAAGGTTTGTCACAAGAAGAAAAACCAAAACTTGGTAAGTAGAAGTTTAATTCTATTTAAAAATGTTAAACTATTAAATAACCCAGATTAACCTGTCAAACAACACGTGGAAATCCGGCTTTCGCGAACAATGGTTTTATGTCAGTCAATTGTCAGTCACCGTAGCCGAAATCGGCCAGGGAAATTATATAATTTATGTATTGTCTGCATCGCGTTGGTTGACAGATCAACAATAAATGTTATACGTTAGGGAGTGCCTCCGCTGCCGGCGCAGGTTACCAAACTAGCTGCCGGCGCTGGTTGCCGCATAGGCTGCCGGCGCCGGTTACCGAATTGGCTACCGGCATACTGGCCGTCTAACTTAGGTATATTATACACTAGTTGTTTTGTATGATTGGTGAATGAAATAAAGCTACTTTTTCGTCGTAATATTTGCGTAATATAAACTCTGAAAGTGTTATAGTACATAAACGTACGTACGATGAATAGTCGAATCTTTGAGGTTACATTTGTTTACCGGCACTGGAACCCAGCCTTTTGCGCATTGTCAGTTGTCATGTCACCGGTTGCCATCTTGAGTGCCGGCGCCGGCAGCCGTTAATTTAAATCTCGGCTGCCGGCAGTATACTTACCGCCGGTTCCCATTAGTGATATTTTTGGGAACCGGTGCCGGCAGCGGAGGCACTCCCTATACGTTAATATACTTAAAATATATAATTATCCTGCCAGGGAAGTCGCCCTGCATCAGATATAAAGTAATTAGCATATAAATCACGAAGATCATTTCCTCCCCTAGCTCGTTCATTTCTGACTAAGTCTTCTAAGCCCACAATTGTAAGGGTGTCTTCTTCGTTGTAACCATCTCTAATTCTAATAAAGTTGTGTAAAATACAACACGCTTTGACGATATCTTTAGCCAAGTTAAAACTTACATTCATTGGCTTGTGGAATATTCTAAATTTATTTGACATGATCCCAAATGTTGACTCAATATATCGTCGAGCCCGACTCAACCTATAGTTAAAAATCTTCTTTTTGTAAGTCATGTTGATCCGTGAATAGGGTTTTAATACATGTTTTGATATTCCAAACGCACCGTCGCCGACTATCACATGTTGAACAGCAATATCAGTCCCAGGCAGTGATCTAGCTGCCGGAATATGCATATTTTCATTTTCTAGATTTCTAAATAAAGCACTTTCTTTAAATATGCTAGAATCAGAATTTTTACCGCATGATCCAACATTTATATAAGTAAAACAATAATTAGCGTCAGACATCGCCAGCAATACAATTGAGAAAAAAGATTTATAATTATAAAACATTGATCCCCCCCCGCGGGGATTAATTATTCTAATATGTTTACCGTCAATAGCTGCTATGCAATTTGGAAAGTTAGTTACTTGTTGAAACCTTGCCGCAATTTGTAACCATTTCTCTGTAGTAGGTTGCGGCAAACATTCATCTTGTAATTCTTCCCATATTGCTGTGCAGACTTCTTTTATTTTTTATTTTTTATTTATTTATTTATTATAAACATTAATTATACAATTTTCATGTTGCAATAGACGTGCAAAAACCTTAAAAAGATTTGTCCGCACATCTAATTTGACTCATCTTTACATTGTACATTAAAACTAAACTAAAATCTACATAAACTTAACGTATCAACAAAAATCCAATACCTATCTATTAAGTATATTCTATCTACGATCTGATTTATCGCAAGCTGCAACTCACTTGACATACCTACCGTATGACAATACCAACTTTTAAAATTCAAACGAGTGAGACGAGACGCATCCAAGACAAAGCGTGAATGCTGCTGTGGCTGTGTGTGTGTGTGCGCCTCGTAATAACCAGTTTCGTTCGTCGGAGTCGTGCATACAAAAGATTGTCAATAGGTGAGTGCAAAGTGTTGACAAGATGTTTATTAACTACAGGTTGATTCATTGGAGCAAATAGTGTTTTAATGTGTACTTGATATTTTTCAAAGTAATTTTATCTTTTATTTCATTCGGCAATTCGTTTATTAACTGGGGAATAACATATTCAAGTCGTCTTTTCCCGTAAAGGTTATTGAAGGTGGGAAGAAATAATATTTTTTTATTTTTTGATCTTGTCTTGTTGCTAAAATGTTTTGGTTTTTGTAATTCTTTATTGAAATAATGTTCTTTTAATAATATATATTTAATTTTATTTTGAATTGGCATTACCTTACAATAAGAAAACAAATCATAGTAGTTGACTTTATATTTATGTTTTATTTTTATGGGTACTACAGTTTTAAGAAGCCTTATTTGGAGATGTAATATTAAATCCAAGTGGGTTTTAAAGGTACGTCCATAACTTATCACACCATAATCGATTATCGGTTCGGCCAATGTTTTATATAGCAATAAACGAATTGAAAACGGTACTTTATTTTTTAATAAAACAAATTTTGCCAATATCGTACGTAGTTTATTACAAACACTATTTATATGTTCTTTCCAGCTGATCCGACTATCAATATACAATCCAAGATATTTGTGATTATCAACCTGTTCTATTTGTGGACAACTACAGCTAAGAGAATCATTATTATTGTGAAGACAAGAATGAACATGTGCTTTTAAAGATAAGTGTATGTTTTTTCGGTTTTGGCTTGAACTTATATACATAAACTTTGTTTTGTTCGCGTTCAGCACTAGTCCCATATCGTGAGACCATTTACAAAGCAATGTAAAATCTTCTTGAAGTCTCTCCAGGGCTTTATTTATATCATGATCTGCTGTCATCAGACATGTATCATCAGCGTAAAGGTAAATTTCACTACCTTTTATTACATTAGTAAGATTATTAACGTAGGTAAGGTAGTGCAAAGGTCCCAGAACCGAACCTTGAGCCGTCCCTTCTGTTACTGGGACTTCATAACTGAATTCTTCACCAACTTTTACACGGTAAGATCTATCTGTTAGGTAATTTTTGCACCATTCAAGTAAAGGACCCCTTATTCCACTATCATTAAGACTCTCAAGAAGATTGTCATGCTGCAATATATCAAACGCACTAGTGAAATCAATAAAAACTACCATAACGTGTTTTTTACTATCTAAATTAGTGTAAATTTTATTCGTAAAGTCACATAGAAGTTGTGATGTATTTTTATTGGGTTGAAAACCAAATTGTTTTACTGTTAGAATGTTGTTATTTTTATAAAACTGATGAATTTGACTACTGATATGTTTTTCTACAATTTTGTCAATGATTGAAAGGATTGTTATTGGTCTAAAATTATCACAATTAGTACGTGAACCACTTTTATGAATAGGTCTTACTATTCCTGTTTTCAATTCTTTTGGATAAGTTCCAGTAGCTACACTAACATTAATAAGTTTTGTTATTGCCTGGACTATATTGCGACATAGAATTTTAACATCGATAGGTCTTATACCGTCATACCCGGGAGATTTATTAGTCTTTATTGACTCAATCAGTTTACTTATGTCACTTTCATTGGCTTTTTGAAATTTCATCGATACGTTAGCAGGATTTGAATAAGAATCTTTATTTAATAAAGGAGTTTTACATTTAGTTAAAACGGTTTTCACTTTCTCTTCAAAGGTTTTGGCAAATTTATTGGCTATGTCTTTTGGTCTCATATTGCTATCAAAGGCGTTGAAAATTACATTATCTATTGAATTTTTAATTCTACCTGTTAATTTGTTTAAGATTTGCCATAGGCTTTTGGAATCATTTTTGTTAGTATTAATTTCCTTTATGGTGTGTTTATTTTTTGTTTTTTGAATTAATTTATTTACATAATTTCTGCTTTTGTTATATTGTAATTTAAGTATCATATTGTTAGAATCATTTTTCCATAAATTAAATAATTTGTCCTTATGTTCTCGAGCTGAGATAATCTTTTTAGTTATCCATGAATTTTTATTACAATTATTATAATTTTGCTTATTTTGTACATTTAATTTGGATTTTTCGTAACATTCATCAAAAATGTTTTTAATGTTGGCATAGAGTCTAATAGGGCAATCTAATTCATTTATGCTTTGCCAGTTTACATTATTGAAATGTGACATAAGTTTTTTACTGTCGATTATATTTCTGCCATGAGGAACACTCTGTATATTTCGCTGCGAACCAGTGCAGGCCAGCACTATAACACGGTGGTCCGCCATTACGGTTCCGAGCGCTGCAGTGTGTAGATCTTGGGTACGGGATCTCGCGTATATATGGTCGATACATGACTTAGTGATTTTGTCTTTATAGCGTTCAATTCTAGTATATGTCGAGATTCCGCACTCAAGTCCTAAGTTATATAGTGTGTTATGATATTTATGTTTTATAGCCGAATCAGTTTTAATGTCTATGTTAGTATCGCCCATCAAATAAATATCAGTGGCTGTGTCGTTAGAAAGTTTTTGTAAAGTGAGTTGCAACTCGTCGATAAATAAGTGTTTGCTACCCTTAGGTGGTCGGTATACGGCACAAACAGTTGCGGAATACGAAGACGGTGTAATGATTTTTATTGATAGACACTCGAGATGTTTCGTGTTAGTATTAATCAAGGATATTTTGTGTTTTTTATTTGAATAAATAATTATTCCACCGCCCTTTCGACCATTCCTCAACTCGCAGTGCATTTCGTAACCGTCGATGTTATATAAACAACTCACAGACTGTGAAATATTAGCTTCTGTTACTAAAATTAAATCTATATTTCTTTTACTAGATAGTATGTATTCTACCAGCATATCATAGTTTTTTATTATAGACCTTAAGTTAACATGCATACACAGTAAGTTTATATTTTTGATCGGAAGATATTTTATAAAGCAATTGATATCAGCACAGTCAAAGAACTCAGATATATTATTAGGATTAGGACAGAAATCCATATTAGTTAAATGTATTAGTGTTACCTTTGTAATACAGAGGAAAAAGAAAATAATATTTATATAGACGTAGTTATTACTGGAGTAAGGTTTTTATGTCGTCAAGGGATCTTATTTTGACGACGGTTTTGTCGTTTTCCTGACGCCTTTATTATGCCGCTGATCGTAGAAACTCCCATTCTGTATGTGTAATACAAGTCCGCATAATCGCTTCCGGTCGCCAAAAACCTGAAAATATACAATTAGTTTACTTTTATGAGATGAGATTATATAGGTTTTATCGTTGTTTCCCCCATAGGGATAGATTGTACACTGTAGTAGCTCCCGTATATCTTGCATTGACATATAATGGGGTTTATGGGGTATTTGACTACATTTTTTTAATATCGTTAATAAAACTTCTCCCAGTCCTAAAAATAAGTAGAAACCACTTTTTGAATATCTATAAAAATAAAAGAGATATAAGCTATTAAAGATCATTTTCTATCTCTTTCTTGAAAAACGAAATTTACTACAAGTTCTTATGGCGGTCCAGGCTAATGACGTCACAATCGTATATCGTCATCTCTGTCTAATTTAAAATTTCAAACGCTTATATCTCTTTTGTTTTTTGATCGATTTAAATTTTTATTTCATTTTTTATTTCATATAAAGCGTTTTTTATATTATTCCACAAAATACATCAAATTCAATACCGGTCAAATACCGTATTGATCGTTGTAAATGCTTAATGTAAAAGTGCTTTGGTTGTAGCTACCGTTAATTGGTATCCAGGTCAACTTTTTGACATCAACTTCAACTGAATAGGTACTCATGGCAGAATTTAATAATTGCGATCGAAACAAAAGCTTTTGATATGTCTTTTTTTTATTTATAATCGGTCCTAAAGACTGAAAAATGACAAATCATCACTGTTTATATTAGTTACATCACTTTGATTCCCGTGCCTTGTGTCAGTCGTAGGCAGCGCGCGGTCTTAGGCATCTTAACTAATTCAACTTGTACTTTAAATCGAGCGACAAAAGGTGCTGATTTCCTTTCCTTGCGATTATTCGGACGCGCGCGGCTTATAAAGAAGCACGGAAATGTAGACTGATATTTTATTTTCTACAACTTATTTTAAATTTTTTAAGTTCATTGTTTCAGTCAAGGACATCCAACTACGGTGGAGGACAGTACGAGACGGATACATAAAATTTAAGGCCTCACAAAAAAATACTCCTTCGGGCAGCGGAGCAAAGCCAAAGAAAAAATTTGTGTTGGCACCAAAAATGGTATTCTTAGATAAAGTTATACAAAACCAAGCAGACGAATCTTTATCCAGTCCATCATCTACCAATTCAACTTCTCAAAACTTAGCTACTCAACAAAACTTCGATCAAGAAACATTTCAAACCTCGTCGTCGACGTCTCAGGCACCCATCACTCAAACAGTAACTCAGACTCCTACAAGTGTATCTCAGAACAGCAGTGCTCCATGGCTTTCACAAAATAAACGTAAAAGAGGACAACCACAGCAAAATGTTGACTTCGACAATCAAATACTCGCCCTATTGAATCAAAGTGTAACCAACATTGACAGTGATGATTTGTCTTTTTTTCAGTCTTTGGGACCAATTATAAAGAAATTTACGACATATCAAAAGCTTTTGTTTCGATCGGAGGTATTAAATTCTGCCATGAGTATTCAGTTGATGTCAAATTCTAGCGCATCTCCATTAAGCGTGTCCACCAACAATTCGACCGAAATGCAACCCGGATACCAGTCTACGGCAGCTACTTACACTGTACAACCAACTGCATCTCCATCAAGCCTGTCCTTCAATAATTCGACCGAAATGCAACCCGGATACCAGTCTACGGCAGCTACTTACACTGTACAACCAACTACATCTCCATTAAGCGTGTCCATCAACAATTCGACCGAAATGCAACCCGGATACCAGTCTACGGCAGCTACTTACACTGTACAACCAACTGCATCTCCATCAAGCGTGTCCTTCAATAATTCGACCGAAATGCAACCCGGATACCAGTCTACGGCAGCTACTTACACTGTACAACCAACTGCATCTCCATCAAGCGTGTCCACCAACGATTCGACCGAAATGCAACCCGAATACCTCTAAATGTTTAATTAAAACTTGTAATAAGCGATTATTTTTTAAGTGTACTTTATTGTTTGCGGCCAAGTGAATGTTCTTTCTTTTTTTCTAAAATAAATACTTAAAACAAATAATGTAACAATTGAACAAAATATATTTACCTCAAAGTTAGCGCCAGTCTTTCAATCGGAGGTATAGCAGCACGATAAATGTCTTGATGTTTTATTCTATTCTCCAACCTTGATAGTAATTCATCAAAACTACTAACCGACATACGAAAATAATTGAAAAATTTGCGCGGATCGTCCCTGAGTTTATGGTTTAAATTGACAAATGCACTTTCGAAATATCTTGCTTCGAGGATGGGATGGGCCCATAGTCTTTTTATCTGTCGTCGTCGTCTTTTACAAATTAAATATACACACATAATTTTTAAAACGTTTGTATTCATATTTGTAAGCGACTGTCTCCCGCTAGCAACCGTATCGCACTGAACTGAATGAAATGAAACCCCGTTTCAGAGCGGTGCGGGCGTGACCTGTACGGGCCTTCCGCGCACGGACTGCCCGTACGGATATCCCGGATAGCTGTGAAACCAGCCATAGTAATTGGGTCCCAAGATTTACGGACCTCATGCAACGTACCCACGCCAGCTTCGACGCGAGTTTGCCGGGGATCATGAGTCAGTCTTGAATGTCGCTCGGACGCAAAACCTGCGTCGCCCGTCGCCGGCGCACCTCGCAAAATTCTATTGTTTGGCTGTTATTAGAGCTTGTTAATTTCTCAAATAAGTATCTGCCTTGCTATCCGCTATACTTAAGTACTTTCTGAGACTGTCGCTTCAACTGTGCACCTTCCTTATAACCTGTGTGTGGTAGTGTTAAGTGTTGTGTAATAAATCGGTATCTTTCACCTGCTGCCTTTACATCTGCACCCTGCTTACCCATCATCAGGCAAACCATCGCTAAGTACATCTTGATTAATAGTCCAGGAGCTACAATACTTAAATTGAGGACAGTGGTAAGACCTTGCTTTCTATTAGCTACATCGAGGTGGGAGTACACCGCCCCAGGAGTACCAATATAGGAGCCCCATGCCTATGGAGCCCCCCATACATCTATGAAAATTTTGGCTGGCTTTTACAAAATATTGAAAGTCTGCTATTACAAGAAACGAATAATCCTGCCGAACAATTCAATTATACATTTTACCCTCAGAGGCAAATATGAAGCGAGGTTTTTCTCCGCCATAGGGCACTATAACCAGGCCGTGTCGACTTAGTTGGGAACCCTACGGATATTATTGGGTGGGCTGTTCAATGTGTTCCCCGTGCAGTAAAAAATAATAATTTTATATTTTAGAATGGCAACATTTTAACTAGTTGTCAAAACTTTGAAAGAAAAAACGGTCTTGTGTTATTTTCATAACTTTTTTGAGTTTGTGGATGCAAGTTGTTGTCTGCAGTTTTCTCAATAAAAGTTACTCTTGTTGTGTCTTGGTGATGTTTGTTGTGCTGTTGGAGAAATTGACTCTTTTGTTATACTCTGAGATAGTGACTCTTTAGTGCTTAAGTCTGAGGTAGTGGACTCTTTATTTAGTGTTTAAAATCGAGGAAGTGACTCTTTATTTAGTGTTTATAATTGAGGCAGAGACTCTTATTTAGTGTATAAGTTTGAGACTGTGACTCTTTCCGTAAGGCCCACACAATGTCGAGACAAAGCAAAGAAAATTTACGACTTTGCCTTATGTGTGGTTGCTCACCAACTATGAATCCAACCATAGCAATCTTTCGATTTCCCAAGCCTGCGAAAACAAACGCGCTAAGGTACGTACTTCGATTTGTGACTTACATGTATTATAAAGATCTGCAGGCTGGATCTACTAACACGGTGTACAACGATTCGATTGCCACTTTAGTATCGATTACGGTTTTCATATCTTAAATAAAAAAAGACATTCATACCGAAGGCGTAATGAATATTGAAGTTACCTTGAAAATGATGTACACCGTAGCTGTCAAAAGTTAGCAAATAGGCGTGCTGGTCAAAGGTGAGATTTCCCTTCGAAAAATGTTGCACGTGGAGATTAAGATAGGAGCAAGTATCAATGTTAAGTAGCACATGCATCATTTTAAAAGGGATAGCTAACTTTTAATCAGTTTATTAGGATTTAAGGGGCTCCCGTACAACATGTTTTTTTTTCCAATTTAGCTCTATATTTATAATGGCAACTGATAGACTTCTAAATTTTTACACAATATTAACTTACTTAAAATTTAATTATTAAATCGAAATATTTATTTATGGGAACCCTTCCTGGGCAGATTTTTTTAATGATAATCTGCTGTTGTTGTTGCCTTATAAAAACTTTGTTTACTTACAATATGGTTTTTATTTCAGATGTGAACTTTGGGCTCAGTTCTGTTTCCCTGATGGGGAATGGTTTTCACCTGAATTTCAGCTGAAGCTATACAATGAACATAAGGTTCTCTGCAGCAAACACTTCAGCAAAACGTCATTCAGTGACTACCCAACATCATTCAAGAAATTGCATAGATTTGCTGTTCCGGAAAATAAGACCCTGGTAAGTTTATATTATTAATTATTACTTTACATACTAAATGTAACTAATAAGCATACATTAAGCAGTAGGAAGGAGGCAGTATCTCTCATATGTATAAACATGGAATTTTTTATGACCTCTGTTAGTTTGTGGTCATCACCTGCCACACCTGGCTTCTTGGGTCCGGGCCGGTTTCGGGTTTGATCCCCGGTCAGGTCCAGATACAAAATGGTCTTTTTTAAATTGATCGGGATGATTATCTATTCGTATATTTATTTCAAAATCTATTATTGTTGAATAACTATTCCATCCCATAACATAAGTTTTGATTGATACTGCACCCATTGTGTTAGTCATATTTGTTATTCCCATAAAATATATGTATTATAAATTAAACAGATTTTAAATTGAAAAGGGTCAAGTTTATCCGCCCCTAATTGTAACCCTACATATATTTAACCTTTTATCATATTTCAAGCTAGGACTCATTTTTATTTCAGAAAGAGCCTCTACTTGGTGCTCAATTTATGGCCCTCGAAAAACCTGTAGCAGGGCCGTCAGGAGTCTTAAAAGAAGTCTCAAATTTGATTGTGCCTATATCGGAGACACTCACAAGTAATGTAACTGAGGCACATATAAAAAGCTTGTCTAGTGCATCAGCATTGGCCTCAAAATCTCCACTCAAAATAAGTGCTGCTTCTTCCATGGCGGCAAGAGAGCAACCAAGTACATCTCCTGCAGTAGAAAAAAAGGAAATGAGCACCAAAGAAAGAAAGCTATTCTTAAAGTGCAAAAAGAATGTTAAAAAGATTTGGGAACTAAAACAAAGAATTAAAAAATTTAGAAACAAACAGATATTGGAACTGTCACAAGATGAGTCTGTTAAGGACTTAGTGCAAAAGTTGACACCCACATTTGCTTTAATGTTACAGTCACAAATTAGAAACTTTAAAAAAAACAAAGGGTAGAAGGTGGACTACCGAAGAAAATATTGTGGCGCTAAGATTATTTAACCCTTAATTTGATGACGTTCCGCCTACGGAACACCAACTTTAAAAAAATCTAGCTGTTGTTTATGGCTATCTCTGAAAATGTTATAGCCATAAAAAATATCTGTATTTATTTCTAAATTGGTAGTAAAAATAATGATCACATTTTGGCAACACTGAAATGTCATTCCGACGAAAAGATGGCGTCGAACCGCAGAGGGGCTCCACTGCTCAAGGTAATTTTAATATGTTTAATAATTTTACGGAATATTTGGGTTGGGTTTTAAGTGTGTTTTATTCCTTATTAGTTGGGCTATTTAATGACGGTATTTGTTTATTTGGTTTATTACATTTTTATTGTTTTTATTTTGTTGCAAATGTCACGTTCCTTACGGAGAACATTGCCAAATGCATGGGAATGAACCGGCTAAAATGAATGTTCCTTGTAAGGAACATTACCAAAGATGTCATAATTTACCTACAATAATTTATGTTCCGTGTAAAGAACATTACCAAATACTCATAAAACAAAGTAACATTTATTTTCTTCGTAATGAACAGTGTAAAAATTGTCTAATGTCTTCGAGCTTTATTTTTGTGCCTGTTTTATATATATATCTTTGCACTTTTTTTTGGTGTGGGCTTTTTCCAATGTTTTCTTTATTTGATTGTCAACAGCTTAAAAACCAATCGCGGGCAGCTAAGATATTTGCACTTGTTCCGAATGAGCATGCACATTCTGATGTAAGCGGCAAATCTGATTCAGAAGATGAAATCCCAAATTCAATCACATCTTCCTTGCATGAAACTTCTTCTGCCCCCTCAGTTGATACATCATTAGAAAGAGCAGTATTCAGCGATGATGATTCCGACCGCGATGCACCGACAATCCCAACTGCAGCTTTAAAAAGTACATCACCATTAAAAAATATTGAAGATCTGTGCGACCGTTCCTCTAATAGCTCAAAGGATATGACCGTTTCAGAAAACATAGGGCCATTGACTCCAATAATTAATAGCGTATTCCCACCTCAAGGTACTCAACCAAACTATGATAATATTCCGTCTATTTCATCTATACCTTCACTTGAATCCAAGCCATCTACTCCTGTACTAACTCCGCAACAAAAGAAACCACAAAAAAGACCACAAAGGGCTGCCACAGTTAATACGAGAGCAAGCAAAGCAAAAAGAAAGAAGCCAAATTCAGTGACTACGCCAGCTAAACGATCAAAAAAGTCTAAAAGATACTCTATCGATTACAACTGGAAAAGATCCATGTTATTTGCTCACGCTGCTACAATAGAAGACGATAGTTACATTGATTTATTTTCTGAACCAGAACACAATTCCCCTTTGACTTACTTTTACAAATTCTTTTCTCCTGACATTCTTGATGATATAGTCGAACAAACCAACTTTTATTCCATACAAACCACAGGTAAATCTATTAATGTTACGCACGATGAACTATCAAAGTTTTTGGCAATACATATTATAATGGGAATTGTAAACATGCCGTCGTATCTGGATTACTGGTCAAAGAATTTCAGATATAACCTAGTAGCTGACACAATGCCATTAAAACGATATCAACAAATTCGGCGCTTCCTCCACTTTGTTGATAATAATATGGATGATGGTGATCGCTATTATAAAATTAGGCCTATAATAGAAAAGTTACGACAAAATTGTTTGGATCAAGATAAAGATAATCGCTACAGCATCGACGAAATGATGATCCCATATAAGGGTGGGAAAGCTGGCAAGAGAAAGCAGTATATGAAAGATAAGCCTACCAAGTGGGGGTTCAAAAACTATACAAGGGCTAGTGTAAATGGTATGATCCGTGATTTTATTATTTATGGTGGAGAAGATACATTCCGCTTTCATACATTCACAGAGAAAGAGGCATCGCTGGGTTTTGGAGCTCAAATAGTTTTGGCTTTGTGTCAGAGCGTCAAAAAAAAGCCTGCAATTATATTTTGTGACAATTTTTTCACTTCTCCGGAACTTTTGAGTATTTTGCGGGATGAGTATGGGATATTTGGATTGGGAACAATTAGAGGAAATAGACTGCGAGGAGCGGAAAAGGTGCTGCCGGCTGAGAAGTCGTTTAAGAAACAAGAAAGAGGAAAATGTGTGCAGGTTGTAAGTGATGAAGGTAAATTAGCTATAGTGAAGTGGAACGATAATAAACCTGTAACTCTAATAAGTTCATATGTCGGCGTAGAGCCAATAGAAAAAATAAAAAGGTATTCGAAAGAGGAAAAAGGAAAAGTCGACGTTGACTGCCCGCAAATAGTGAAAGAGTATAACCGGCATATGGGTGGTGTAGACTTAGCCGATATGCTGATTTCACTGTATAGAATTCCTATGAAAACTAGACGGTGGTACATAGGTATTTTTGTCCAACTTGTAGACATTGCTATAAATAATGCCTGGCTTATGTACCGCAAACGACAGAAGATATCTTTGAAGCAGTTTAGGAGAGAGCTCTACGAGAACCTAATTAAGTTGGGCAAATCTGAGAACCGATCGCAAGATTCAAAATCAAAAGCATTGGTTGCAGGATCCACGAATAACCCAACCAAACCAAGACCATCTGATGCCATCAAGTTTGATGAAGTTGGTCATTTTCCTCAGTTTGGAGAGTTAGGTCGCTGTAGGCTGTGTCAACTAAAAACTACAGTTTCGTGTATCAAATGTCAGCTCCGCCTTTGTTTTGTATCTGGGAAGAACCCACGCAACTGTTTTGTCGCGTTTCATACAAAATAAATTGCTTTTTTTTAATAACTTAATTATTGTTTTATTTAAAACCAGGCCTTATGCTTCATTGACAATGTTCTTCACAAGGAACGTTTCTCAAATGCTAAGTTATTCAATATATTTGGCAATGTTCCTTGTGAAGAACATGAATTTCCAGGAAAACTGAAAATTCAGGATTTTTTCTAGCATTTTTTTAGGGTTCCTTATATTGCTAGTAATCGATTTGCTGCATGAAAAAATATAAATAAACTATTTCCTCTCGCTGTTAAATTAAGGGTTAAACGATCACCGACATGCTACAGATTGATGAGAAGATTATTTCACCTTCCAGCGCAATCAACACTTAAATCTCTATTAACCAGGTTCAATCTGGAAGTAGGTGTTAACAAAATAATATTGTTTTGTTTTAAAAGAAGTTGCAAAGAACGATCAGACAATGAGTATATTATAACCTTTGTTCAATAAAAAAAATCTCCATTATAATAAAAAACGAAGGTTATCAGGATCACGCACAGCAGGGCGATGCAATCTTATTGCATCACATGCATTTGTTTTCCTTTTAAGTGGAAATCATTCTGCAGATGTGGCCCGCCCAATCCCACTTTAACTTTGCTGCTTAAGCCCCACATCGGTGATGCCTGTTTTGGAACGAAGTGTGGCATTTGATACTCTGTGTATCCTTTTCGGCCCTAGGATACTTCGTTCCATTTCTCTTTGGAATACTTTGAACTTGGACTTCGGTCAGTGACCATGTCTGATCACCTAAATTTTTATCGATTGTGTTTGTTGTTGTTTTCTATTTCTTTAATATTTTCTCGGAAGTTTTATTAATATTCCATCTTTTGCGAACTAAAAGTGCATTACACTTATAGTGACAAATTTATAAAAAAAAATTAGGTCAAGAGGCAAGTGAACCAAAAACAAGAAAAATCAACATGACAAAGAACAAGAAATTAAAGAAACTTATGCAATAAAAAGGTACAATGGATTTATTATCATTTTTACGTGGTTTTTCCTATATTAGTTATTATATATTCTGTCAAAAAAGTATCGGGAATGGGTGATTTGTTTATGGTTCCAAATACATTTTATTGTTTTTTTTTGTTGTTGTTAAATTGGCACAACTGTTTTCCATTTTGGTGCGGAGTTTGAGTTAAATCTGTTATTTATATTCAGCACAGTGCTAATTTTAGCTATATCATATCTAGTGTGAATTGCGAATTTCTTAATGGACAAAAACAGCGAATAAAGTGTTTGTCTTAAATTTTTCATCGCCAATAGAATTTCTTATTCGGAGTCACTTAAAATGTTACAAAAGGCTAAGTGACGAAGACAACTGTGATTTTTTGATTGTATAAAATAAATAATTAGTATCAAGAGTATTATTTTTAAAATTATGTGATATAAACTGAGATATTTTGATTATATACAATAATTAGTATTAACAAACAGTAATATTTTGTAGAAGAAATTTTGAAATTGAAGTGATTATATGTGATATTTTGATTATATATATTAATTAATAATTGAAATTAACAGATTATGTTACAAATCAATTGTTTTATTTATTTGTATCCGAATTTTAATCCGTGTGTAAGTATATTATTTTCTATGTCAAGAAAATACACCGAAATTTCTGCTCCGAACTGTACCGATTAAAACTAAAAATCCGGCGCGGCGTGCCGGGAACTTCGGTGAAGCGTGGAGCGACGTAATGGGAATCAAACTTAAACGCAAAGCGACATTATGGGATGCGATGTTCAGGGAATGATTCACCATATTAATAGACAAGACATAATACATTGCCGTGTGGTTTCCGGCCTAGAATACAGAACCACTCCATCTCGTCCCATGGATGTCGTAGAGGCAACTAAAGGGACAAGCACATATATCCCGTGCAACGTTATTCCCAAGGAGGGTTGACGACGGGAGGCGGCCGGTCATAAGGGTCCTTTTCCACCAGAGATGTGCTATGCAGCTATGCTGCGAAGATGTGATATCTACGCTACGAAAATATGTGACCGTTTCCACCAATACTACGCTAGGTAGCTGTGCGAGGAAGATGCGCTACGAAGATGCGCCGCCGCAAAGTAGCTGTGCGAGAAAGATGCGTATCTCGAGCTATGCTATGTATCGATAGTAGGGAAACGACGGGGGGGCGGCGCGGTGAGGGGAGAGGCGCACACGCGTCCTGCCGCGCTGTGCCGGCGACTCGTTTAGTTCATTTCGTAAAGTTTAAGGAAGAAGGCGGCAACTGAATTAAATAAAATGGATGAAAAGCTAATAGACGCGGTCAAAAAATACCCCTGCCTTTGGGATACTAAGTTAGACACGTACAAATGTAATGAAACAAGGGATGCAGCGTGGGAGATAATTGTGAAAGAAACTAATTTTAAAGACAGTAAGTATACACACTTTTATTTAATTACATATGTAGGTAGGTATTTCGGTAGTAGGTAGGTTGTTAACAACTATTTAAACGCAATATTTGAATATTTGTCATTCAGGAGGTATATTAATTTCTTTGAGCGAGTCGAGATGAAATTCGAGTGTCTTGCCATGACACCCTTCCCTCGTTATTGAAGTACGAGCAATATATATCTCTAACTTGATAACTTCCAAAATTTGATATGTCATTGTTGTAACTAAGATTAGTAAATATTGAGGTATCACTTGTAGTAGAACCACTAAGGTAATCAATTTCTGTTTGAATTAAATAATTATGCAACACACACGATGCTTTTACGACTTTATCTACTGTTTCCACTTTGCACTCGAAATCTTTGCGATACACGTACCATTTCCGCGCTAGTACACCAAATGTTGCTTCGACTATGCGACGGGCCCTTGATAATCTGTAATTAAATATGCGCTTTTGTGGATCTAATTGATCACGTGGGTATGGTCGCATAAAATTTTCCATCAAAGGGAAAGCTTCATCACCTATGAAAACAAAAGGTACTGGTTCTCCACCTTCATATAATGGTTCGGGTTGAGGAATATTCAGTCTCTTTTCTCGCAGACGTCTTCCAAAACTACTGTCATTGAATATGCCTCCATCACTAAATCTGCCCATTGACCCTACGTCAATCATTATAATTTTTCTCTTAGCGTCAGCTAAACACATAAGGACAATGGAAAATCGATGTTTATAATTGAAAAAAGAGGATCCTGTATTTGCAGGACACGTGATGTAAACATGTTTTCCGTCAAGAGCCCCCAAACAATTCTTGAATTGCCATAGATCTTCAAATTCTTTTGCAATTCTTCTCCAATCATTTTCAGAAGGTTCTGGCATAACAAGAGGCTGCAGTATATTCCATAGGGCCGTGCAAACTTCATCAATAATTTTCGACACGGTTGATATTCCAATTCTGAAATTTTCTGCCAATTTCGTAAATGAGAGACCCGTTGCTAAATACCTGAAAAAAGAGATATGATTTTGATAAATATGAAAATTCAATGTTTTTTTTACTTATTACCACCCGTATTCTTTTAGGTAAAACCGCGAAAAATCGGTGGAAACAGTTGCGAGACAGCCACCGCGAAGTATTGAAGAGGATAAAATCCAAAAAAAGTGGACAAGCTGCAACTAAAAAAAAAGAATGGAAGTATGAAAAACACATGGAGTTTCTTTTGCCTTATATGGCAAATAGAGATCGGACATCAAACTATGGCGACGAAACATCTACAACTGATGAGAGAAATAATGATGATTCTACGCAAAGTTCAGTGCTATCAGATAAAAGCCTAGATCAAAACCAATTTGAAGATCTTTTGTTGAACTCGGAACAAGAAGAAACTGCCAATTTGATGGAATCGATACCACCACCTTCTAAGAAGAAAAGAAGTGACTTAACAGAGTTACTGCAACTTCATCGAGAAAACCAAAAACGACACCAACAACAACGCATTGAATTAAAGGAAATGCTAAGTAGTGCAAAAGATGATTATGATGAAATAGACCACTTTTTCTTGTCGCTGGCGAAAACCACTAAGAAATTTCCCGGTTACTTACAAGCACGAGTAAAAAGAAGTTGTTTCAACGCAGTAGCAGAAGCCGAAGATTCGCATCTCTATAGTCAGCATACCTATGGTTATTACACAAACACTGGTGAATCAAGCTCACAACAAAATATTAGCAATTCCCAACAGTTTGAGATGATGCCTTTTTCTGAACCGCAAAGCATTCAAGAAAATACGAACATGATACCGCCACAGACACTGCCAGTTTCAGAACCGCAAAGCATTCAAGAAAATACGAACAATTTAACAGAATCAGCACCGACAAAATCTTAACTAATTTTAAAATTTGAAACGTTGATTTCTCTCTATTTTCTTTAATATTTCTAAAGTATTCTTAGTGTTAAGTAAATGATAAAAAAGCTGTATTATTAATGACTGATTATTAAACTGTACTTACTTTAAACAAACCGCTAATCTTTCCTTAGAACTGATACATTTTCTGTAGTGAGTATCTTCCTTCTTGATATATGGTTCGATCAAATTATGTAATGATTCAAATGTACTTCTTGTCACTCTGTAAGAATTCTGGAACGTCTCATCGTCAGCTGTTTGGAATAGTGTAAAGAATTCTGAGTGTATTGAGTGATATTTAATATGATTTCGTAACCAGAATCTATGTTTTCTTCGTCGGAGTAAAAAGCTAAACAACAATTCATCTTCCTCCATGAGTTCTTCTTCGCACATTGCGAGATACAAAATAACTTTTTGCTTCCACGATGGCATGTCTACTTTCAGTGAAAAACGCGGGCATACTGTAGGTACTCTGCTCTGCACATACATAGCTACACCACTCGCGATGGTCCATAGCACATATCCATAGCACGCATCCATAGCACGCATCCATAGCACCCATCATTCCATACAAAAAACATATCTTAGTTGAATCCGTTTCCACCAGTGCTAAGCTATGTGCACCAATAATATGATTGGTGGATATCAAACGCATCCATAGCATCGTAGCATAGCACATCTCTGGTGGAAAAGCACCCTAAAACCGCAACAAAAATAATAGCATTCCCAAGGAGGGTTGACGATAGGCAGGCGGCCAGTCATAAAATTAGCCAAAACTTGTACAGCATGGAAAGTATAAGCTTACATGCTGTCCCGACCACACATAAAGTGGGATAAGGTGAAGAGGAAGAAGAAGACAAGACATAATACAGAGGAACTTAGCCATACCTACCGCATTATTTGAGGCTAATTCAAGACCAATTGCCATTTTCGATGGAACATATTGTTATGCTGAAATAAGTTCAAATTACTTGTATCAAAAGAAAACATACAGTTAGCACAAATATAGAAATTTAACAACACCTTTTTTAATTGTATGTACAGATGGACATATAATTGATGTAATGGGCCCCTATCCAGCTACAACAACAGACGCAGATATAATGAAATATGAATTTTCAGAAAATTACCCACTCCGGGATTTTTTTCAAGACGGAGATGTATTTATACTGGATAGGGGTTTCCGAGATTCATTAAGTTTTTTAAATGAATGTGGATATAGGACATATGTGCCTGCTTCATTGGAGATAATATACTTAAAAAACCGGCCAAGTGTGAGTCAAACTCGTGCAATGAGGGTTCCGTACAATATGCTTCGTGAACACACACACAATGTGCAAAAAATGTTTTATTCAATTGACTAGCCCCATATAGTGGTGTTTTAGTGAACTATTTCCCTAGTTGAACTTATTATTGTGAGTTTACCACTTAATTTTCAAGTGACAGAATTCTTATTATTTTTCCTGTAATCTTCAAGAAATGAACTAGATTTTGTAATTTTTTCAAAATTTTCGGCTCAGTAGTTTCGGAGATCAGGGGGGGGGGGGGGATGGTCAATTTTTGCCTTCTTTCGTGAATAAAATCAAAAGTATTGATTTTACCCGAACAAAAAAAAATATTTTTGAGATCCTCATAATGAGCCCTTTCATTTGATATATGACACAGTAAGGTTTGCTTACTGTGTCATATATCAAATGAAATCACTTTGCACATCCGTGTTTGGGTCATAGGATTACACCATCTTACCAAATTTCACCTAATTTGGTTCAGTAGATTCGGAGAAAATCGGCTGTGACAGACGGACGGACGGACAGACAGACGCTCGAGTGATCCTATAAGGGTTCCGTTTTTTCAACTTTTGTACGGAACCCTAAAAAGAAACAGAGAAGAAAGTCTTGGGTCATCCTTCCCGAGACCATTGCCAAATAGCATTACTACAAGTGATTCTCTAATAGAAAATGTGTATGAAGATTTATTGTGGTAAAAAATTTCACAGAACCTTGGAACCTAGTAGAGAAAAATGGAAAAAGACAGCCAAACAACGAATTCGTAATTTACATCAGCATCAGGACAGTCAACACACAGTTGAATCTTATATAGACACATACCCCGCTGTAAAGGCTCCGCAAGGTTATACTCTAGTAAGTATTTTTTTTATATCACTAAGCTAGCAAACAAACATACGGCCCACTTGATTGATAGTAGTTACTCACAACGACGGTGATGGGCTCATCCCCTGTCACGCTTGATAGTAGGTATAACTGTTTGGACTGAGAGTAGATCATTCTAGACTGTATTCCTTACGAATCCAATAGTCTCAAGCTTGTCATGACCCTGAGATAAATATGAATGTAGGTATCTATTTGTAATTTACACATTGAGGAAGCAAATTATTGAGTATTGAGTAATTAGTTTGGATAATTAATATTTTATATTCGCTTTTAATTTCATTTAACAAAGACTTAATGATTAACTTTTTTGAAACCAAAAAGTAAAACTTTTATTGAAATCGTGAATATTATGGTAAAGCATTTACAACCAAAACCAAGTGAATTAGCGGAAAGATAGCAATATAGTAAATTTGGAATCGGCCGAAAAGGACGCGGCGAGCGTGGTGGAAAGGCAATGGTCAACGGCCACGACAGAGTCGATTCAAACGTATCAGAAACAAACGGGTGTAAGCGGAATGACTTCGGCGGCGGTAAAAGCTTCGCCGTTGACGGTGACGGCCTCGCCAACGTCGTTTTCGAAAAAGTACGGACCAATGACGCCGCCAGACCAAAATCCGCACCAAACAGTAACTTTTTGTGGATGCATTGTCACCTGGTGAACCTCATGTAGGTTATGGTCATCTCATATCCGGATATTTTGCTTATTAATAAAACCACTTATCCAAAAATGTGCCTCATCGCTAAAGATTATTTTTCGGCCAAAATCCATTTTTATAATAATTTTTGTCCATACATTTTGATAATAAAGTTTTATCATTTGCACATGCTGCTCAACCGTGTAACTTGCCATGGTGATTTGGCATCAATGACTGAATAAGAAAACACAGATTTGACAGATGCCGCCAAAACAAAATGGCCGCCACAGATTATTAACATTGACCCGCTCTATTTGAAAGACCCTTTAGATTTCCCGCCAACAAGATGCCAACAAGGTAGGTATTCGAGAAGTTAAAGAAATGAGAAATTAAAATAGCAAATCAGACATCAGTGCCTATGTGTCGGTGAAACACAGATCACTACAAAAGTAAACAATCTCAGTTCGACATAGTGGTAAAAAACATTTTTTGCATGCTGACGTTTGTGAGTCAATTAATATAATAGCAAATAGTAATTAAGAGTCGCCTGGAAGCGCATGTCTCCATACAAACGGAAAAAGGGAATTCTGACAATATTTGATAATTTTGGAGTAAAATTAAGCATTTAATCAATTAATCTCATTATAATCTACGTACGTTCCTATACAGCTTGGTTAAAATACCAAAGGTTTGAGAATTACAAGCCTTTTTAAATTTGTATGGAAATCTTGAGAAGCGTATAATTCTCAAACTATTGATAATTTTACAAAACTGTATAGGAACGTACGTAGATTATAAGAAGATTAATTGATTGGATGCTTAATTTTACTCCAAAATTATCAAATATTGCCACAATTCCCTTTTTCCGTTTGTATGGAGACATGCGCGTCCAGGCGACTCTTAAGTTATTTTCAAGAAAAACGTTTGCCACATTATTAAATCAACCGAATCAACTGATTAGAGTTGCAGATTTAGACAATGGCGTGTATAAATTGTCCACAGTTCAGATATAGCTATTTTTATGATTGAGAAACGCTTGGTAGGCGAATATAGGAAACAATGCCCAAACTTCGCCTGGTGCTTTTGCGTCGTGATTTAAGTCATGTGTATCGTCTTTAACCGAGTTCTATTGGACATAAGCTCCAGATGTTTATGTTTAAAAATACTTCATACTTCCAGAGCTCTGTAAAAAAAGTATCAAAAAACCAGGCGATAATACTATTCAACAGTTATTTTGAAAATACGTGGTTGTTACACGCAACAGATACGAAAATCTGACTCGTGCTCTTAATTTTGTTAATGAGGAGACACAAAGGGCTCCGGCTAATAGGCTTCAAAAACTAAGACCTATCATTGATCACCTAAATAGTAAATTTCAAGAAAAATATATCTTATCTCGGGAAATAGCCATCGACGAGAGCCCCGAGAGCCTAACTTTGTGGAAAGGAAGGCTTGATATAAAGCAATATATACGCTCAAAAGCAGCAAAATTTGGCATAAAAACTTTCGAATTGTGTGAAAGTATTACAGGATACCTTTGGTCCTTTATTGTGTATGCCGGGAAGGAATTGTCAGATATTAATCAGACACCCGGAGAACTCAAGAGCACTACTGTTGTCGAGAATTTAAAGTGCCCTTTACTCAACAAGGGCTTCAAGTTCATTGATTGGTATACTCGTAATTCACCACTTCTAGCTCGTTTTCTTAAAAAGAACGGAACCGATTGTGTCGGTACTCTTAGGCCCAATCGGCGAGATGTAACCGTTCTAATAAATAAGGCTCCACTGAAAAGAGGGGAATTAATCGCACGTCATTCCGGAGACGTGTCGGTATTGTCATGGCAAGACAAGTTTGGAAAAGATCAGATATTGAAGCCTTATCTTATTTATCAGAACTTAAAAGATGTAACAAATGGTACATGAGACTTTTCAAACGCCTTATTAATGATAGTAGTTGTCAAGCCAACTCGTGATTATTACAGAAATACGAGGAAACGTTGCGTCGTTTGAATGCGGGCTAATCCAAAGACAAACGGTCTATTTATCGTTGCGAATCTTGCAATGTCGCATTATGTATAGAAAACTGCTTCAAATCATGTCATACATGACCATTATCGTTACATATATTTCCTCTTGCCGCCTTTATGTATATTTTCTCTTTCCACCCATCTATATAAAAGATAACATGCCTGGCGTAGACTGGGTGCGTAACTTCATAAACAGACAAATCTATTTTAAGGCGAAGTGAGTTCACACACTAGCGCCACGCAGCAATTAATTCTATAAGTCCTAAATCATATCGAATTTAGAAAATCTAATAGCTGAATGCCCTAGTAAATTACTTAGATACTACTCTACAAATATGACTGACTGTAGGCAGCAAGTTAGCTGGGAAGAGAAATTTAACTTATTATAGTTTAATTATTGAACTGTTTTGATGCTAGAGTGGAAGTCTATAAACCAAAATGCCGCCTCCTGGTGGGAGCAGTGATGTCTGGCTAAGCTTCAGAAACGTTGACAAAACTACTGCAGCCTGTAAAATCTGTCTAAAAGTGCTTAAATCGAGTGGGAGCACGTCAAATTTGAGGAAACATTTAAACACTAACAGTCAACAGAGGTACGTACCAAAAATAATTATGTGGGTACCTGGGTATTAATAATAAAATATTTGTTTGTATCACCAGGAATGTATGTAATGTTAAGGGGAAACATCTCAATGTATGGGTTAATTGAAACGCTGATTTTGTTGTGGTTTTCTGTTAACGGTGTGGAATTCATCTATGCTAAATCTCATGGCAGCTCCAACGTTCCTTTGGTTATCGAGGTCATTTTAGTCGGGGAGCTTTAAAATATTATTTTGTTTTATTTGTTGTTATAATTTTTAAAACAATATTTTGTTTTTCCTTTTCAGATTAAAAAAGAAATCTATAACATCAAGTAAAGGTCTGATCCAGTCCAAGCCGAGTGACAATGAAGCAAGTACGGGCAGATGAACAAGACGACACAGTCTGAAACAGATGCAGAAATAGAAATTTTAACAACTAATCAGAATCAGGATGACAATGTGTCAATTACAGCTGCAAGTACTAGTAGTAAACCCACGGCTGAAGGTGAGTACACAACACACTTACTTCTCGGTCATCATCATTTCAGTTAACTCTAGCTAAAAGTTTACAAAAGGCTGCATCATATTCAGATGGAGGCATTCAATATGAAAGACTGACGAACATGATTAAGCATCTGCTATATCTTATTGCTGTAGACAATCAGCCATTTCATATTATACAAGGTGAAGGATTTCGACGTTTAATCAAAATGCTATCACCAAATATGAAGCTGTCTTCCGAAGACACTCTGAAAAGAAGAATGGACGATATTGATGACGTAACATAGCCGAAGTATATAAAACAATTTCTTGGAATCGCTGAAAAAACTACTACGCTTTTACATTTGATATCTGGTCCGAAATGTGAGTATGCGAAACTTGTTAGGAGTAACCATTCATTTTTTAGAAAACGATGCAATATAGTCAAAAATTCTATTAACGAAACCACTGCAAACTGCCAAAATTTGTACAAAATTTAGAAGATTGTATCGACACATTCCACTTAAAAAAGAAAATATTGCAGCCGCCGTTACTGACAATGGTGCAAATGTCAACTCATTCTTAGAACCAGCTAAACAATTATTTTTAAAATATAACTATTTACAACCTAAAACTAAACTATAAGCTAAAAGAACATAATAAATTAAAATAATAAAATAATTTAAGATAAAAAAAATAACTAAAATTTAACTGTTCAAAACCTTACATAAGGTACCTGGGTCGAATATGGCTAGCCGAAAAATATGGCCACTCACCACTACATACAAAACCGCTCGACACACTGAGTCGGCTATTTTCGTGAAAGGTCGGCCCCGAGGTTCTGGTTCCGACGCGCACCCGCCTGCGCCACCCGCACGAACGCCAGTCGCGAAAAGAACCTAACAACAAACACTTGCGTCGCTACTTTAAAAAATCGTTTTCGAGTTTTGTGCTATACTACAGTGTTTTTTTTAAGTTTAAATAAGTTTATATTGTCTTGTTAGGTATTTTAGTGAAGGAGTTTCATATCCAGGTAAGGTATTATTCAGTTATTTTACGCGTTTGTTACAAGCATGGGATCGAAAGAAATGGCGTGACCATATGAATTTTGATCCAATTATAAATAATTAAGAATTACGCTTATTTTTGCTTCAGGTGATGGGGCGATATAAATGTAAAGGTGTTCGCGGTAATTGGGTGGAAGATGATATGAAGTTAGCAATATCTGCTGTAAAAAGAGGTGTTATGAACGTGCAAAGTGCCGCAAAGAGATATAATGTACCAAGGCGGACTCTCAGACGAAATTTGGCTGAAAATATAAACATTAAATCGACCTTAGGTTTCTAGAAAACCATTGTAAAGCGCGGATCAATTATTTAAAATCCCGCATTATCCGATTACCCACTAACACAGCGTGTATTACGTTCATGTGTTAAAACGTACTGTAACGAAAACAACATTTTAACAAAAAGTAAAGGAATAATGATTGGACGAGATTGGCTAAGAGGATTTTTAAGACGTCACCCTAATATTAGTCGACGTAAAGCCCAAAATTTAAATCCTGCCAGAGCTCAAAAGCTTAATAAGACGGTAGTATCTGATTACTTTGCGAAATTAAAGGATGTAATGGAAAAATATGATTTGATGAAAAAACCAGAACGAATTTTGAACATTAATGAAAAAGGTTGTCAATTCAATTTACACAAAACTCCACAAGTTCTAGCAGAACGCGGTACAAAGAGAGTACACATAGTGGCAGCTGAACATGGAGAATCAGTGACTTGTAGTGTCTTGTGGTAATGCTTTGGGGCACGCGATACCACCCATGATTTTATTCAAGGGTAAAAGAATGAAAGGAGAATGGCTCGATTCATTACCTACCGGTGCGATAGCTCAGACTCCCAAAGGGAGTATGACCACCGAAACGTTCGTGAATTGGATACACCACTTTTCAAAATTTCAATTACCAGGAAATGTGCTTCTCATATTCGATGGTGCCAAGTGCCATTTGGATTACTCTATAGTAGAGGTAGCTGAAAAATACGAAATAAAGCTTTTCTGCTTGCCCAGTAATACGACACACGAGCTTCAGCCTATGGATAAAAGTGTATTTAGGTCGTTTGAGTATTACTGGGATGAAGAAGTGCTTAGATACTGGTCTCAGCATGAAGAAAGAAAAATTACCAAACAAAGATTTGGAGTCATATTTAGTAGAGTGTGGGATAAAGCTGCAACACCAGCAAACATCAAAGCTGGATTTGAGTCTACAGGGATCTACCCATTCAATCCAGATCGGATCCCAGAGGAAGCATATGCTCCAAGTATACCTACTTATAACCCCATGCCACTTGCAGAAAATATAGACACTGACGCAAGCGATGCTAGCGAAAGTATCCTTCATGAGGCTGCTTCAAAGGTAACTATAATTAACACTCCACCACCTAAACAGCAACTGGCTTTACCCGATAATAACTCTAATTCTTCCGTTTCTACAGAGCATATTGCTTCAGATGTTCATGACAACTCACTGCCCGTCAACCCAACTGCTTCAAATGGTTCAATTAACAAAGATTCACTTCCCATTCAAAGTCCTGCTTTACTTGCTCAACAGCCTTTACTAGAAGATTCTGTTACCATGAAGAATGAACCCAGTGACAATTGCAGCGATGATGACGTCCCCATATCATTGATACGTCAACAAAAAATTGGAAAGTGTGCTACTACCTCGAGTAAAAATATTACCGTTGCTAATGAACCCAAGAAATCTTTATATGATATGTTGAAAACTCCTGAAAAATTTTCAAATCCTGTCGAAGTCGCCCCTAGAAAAATCAATAGTTTGGCTCAAGAACTTACGAAATCTATTTTTCCTGAAAAGAAAAACATTTCAGGACCATCAAACAGTCTACCAAATTGTTCACAAAAAAGAAAGCAATTAACCCAAAAAGGCAATAAAAAGCAAGTTGCCAAACAACTCAAGAAGTCAACAAAATCTCGTACTGAATCATGGTACTGCTTTCTTTGTGAAGAAGACAGGGTAGCAGATATGAGATCGTGTTTTATCTGTGCGACTTACGTCCATGAAGAGTGCGTCGGTCTAACTGCAGTAGACAAAGAACAGTTTATATGCACTAAGTGCAGTAACGATTGAATAAAATAATGTTTATGCCGTTTGTTCAATTAATATTCTTTTTTTTTAAAACAACCTTAGCTGATTATGACTATGACTGAAATTAACCTTGGATCTCAAAATGTGCCACGTGTATTCTTTTTATTGTTTGTTGCGTGTAAAACTCTTTATTTGATCTAAAAGCATTCCTTTGTTTCTTTACAAGTTGTAACAACATTTTCTTAAAATTTTTCCTCAGTTACTTCTGATAAAGAATAAAACATAATTGTCAAAATCAGAATATGCCACGTTACTTCTATAATTATCCTACTTATTGTTAGCATTGTGGATTTGTGTAATATTACAAAATTGTTAATGTTGTGTTAGTAGGTATTGTCCCTTTAGGCCCACTTGCATAGCAATGCAAGTGGGCTAATTAACAAATTAAATCTATAATTTTCAACTACTTAGTAGAAAATGTTTAGTAATTTTCTTATGACTTGACTGAAAGATATGGATCTCAAGATATCCTAAAAACTAAGTATTACTGAAGTTGTTTTAGTTATATTGTTAATTGTGTTTGAATACTTATGTTTTTATTTTATTGACTATGAGTGACACTCAAATTTTGATCTCAGAATGTGCCATTACCATTACTTTGAATAAGAAATAAATAAAAATGTTTTTTTTTTTTCATTATTTGTTTCCTTATTTATTTTACATTATTTGTGGAAAAACAAAAATGGCCATATTGACTATATTGATACATGATACAATAAATATGGCAATAATTTGACCGCTAAAATAGCAATAGTGGAAATATGGCCATGTGTATGTCCATATTAACCTACACCCGTGAAAATATGGCCATTTTCCCTTTTTTTATAAAAGAGAACATAACTTTTTATTTTAAGTATATGTGCCAGATTTTTGCTTACGATATAAGGACTAGATATATACGTATTAATATAAAGTGCAAGTTATTATTTAGAAACCCTAGAAAATATGAAAAACAGTGTATCAAACCTTAAGGTGGCCATATTCGACCCAGGTACCTTAATTAGTTCGGTTTGCTGTTTTCCTAAGACTGATAATTGCTTGTTTAGGACTTGCGAGACATGTAAGGAAAAGGGGATTATTTATAATGAATTTAGCAATGAAAATTTAATAGCTTATAGTTACTGGTGCAAAATCAAACAGGATATAGGAGAAAATGAGAAAATTAAAGTCATAACAACTAAAAAGAGAGAATTAATCAAACCTGTTGAATTAATAAAAAAATTTGAAAGTAATCTCACAGGATTCTTAAAGCATTGTTTTACTATTGAAAAACAATACAAAGAAATGAAAAACTTAAAAGATTCACTAAATATGAACGAAGCAGTTATACACATGGATTGGTCAGAAAATTACGATCTAAAGTATCATGAAGAAGTCCAATTAATGCATTTTGGTAGTTCTCGACGCCAAGTGTCTTTGCATACTTCTGTATTGTATTTATATGATGAATCAATCGGAGAAAAAATTACGCAAGCGTTTTGCACGATCAGTAAAAGCACACGTCATGATGCTGTTGCAGTTTGGGCACATTTAAAGCCCGTTTTAGATTTCATTTATCGAACTAATTCCTCAATAGATACACTTCACTTATTGACTGACTCGCCAAGCAGCCAATATAGAAATAAAAAGCTTCAATTTTACATAAATATTATAAAAGCTAATGATGGCCTAATGAAGACGAAGCAGATACCAACGTTGACATCGACCTTTGCAATTACTACCCTGAAGAAATAGGAATGTCTGTATAATCGTTTATCTAATATAGTATGATTAATTAACACAAATTTTGTTTACAGCTCAGCTGATTTCGTTTCTGAAACCAATTACATATGTATCTCAATAAATAAGACGAATTTGTTTCGAATTCTAAGATTTTAATTTTGATATTTGAAATAAAACTACTTACTTCCGAATAATTTAGATCACATTTTTTGTTCCATGACATTTGTGCAATCTGACTGACCACATCGTGCATTATGCTGGTGTCTGTTTATATCAGAAGCAAAAGTGCCTGTTTGCAGTAGTGTGAGTTACAAACACGCCTGCAATATACTTGTCAGGTGCAAGAATGCCTATGTTTGTTTTTATTTTGCGAATTTTGCTGTAATGGTGCAGAAAGTTATTATTCTAAGCCAAAATGCACTTGGACATCAGTTAGCACAACACATGTTTATTAAGCAACACATTTTGCCCTACCATGATATTACGTGTAATGAACTCAAACCATATTTGTTTTTTTATCACTGGCATAGTATTAAAGTAAATATCTTGCCCGTAGATGTCATAAAAGCAACTTAGCATAAAATCGGCAATCAGTTAGCCCGTCCTTGCGGAGCAGATTACGCCGAAATCGGCACCTGTCATACTGCCTGGCAACGTACAGGCAGACTCAGTGGAACTCTACTTATTCTGACAAATAACATAAAAGAATACACTGAAGATAGTATTGAGATGAAGAGAATCAAATAACAAAGCGTATAATATATACCGAAGAATTTTTATGGTTTCTTCACGAAAGGCTGATAAAATCAGTGAAATACACGAATTTAACCAAATAAAATCACGCACAGCCGGTGTTTGTGTCGCTTAGCACACAAAAACACAAATCCTTATGGAAACGACCTGTGTTCAAATAACTACGCCGACACAAGGACAACATACACTATATTACAATATCTTGCACTTGTTAACAGGTATAATCGCTGTAATATTAAAAATAATCAATTTCAATTTACTAAATAACTAAATTATATCTGCACACAAATATTCAACGATCCGATCCATCCATTGACATGGCATCATACAAGTTCACAACATAGTATCTTCTACGTAGTTTGTGTTCACAACAGCCACGACATGACAGTGTCAGCAAGCAGTCAAAATGTTGCCATAAAATTATTTCATTCTCCCACCCTCTTTTGTTCGACTCGGACAAAGAATATGTATTCTCATAGAAACCGCGTAGTTCTCAGCTATATATTCGTCTCTTTCTTTTTAGAGTATATCAAAAAGAGACAAATATAGGTTTATCAATAAGTGCTAATGATACACTTGAGAAATGTCACTTTTGATATCTTGATATCTTTATGCGACCAATTTGAAAAGACAGTTTTGAAAGGGTTATTGTCAATTACTATGTTCATCTTAAATCGTTCGTATTAAATGTTGACTCGTCTGAGTTGGAGGTGCAGTGATAAAATTAAATTTTCGCTGGGAATTAAAGATACTTTCGCAGTGTGAAAGTGTAAACCAGAAACTTTATTAAATGGACAATGTCCTGGACTACGGTGCAATGGGAATCACGCTATGCTGGTAAAGATATCAACTCCGAAAACACAAGGTTTCACCGGTAGGTCACGTTTCATGTATTTATACACGATTTTCCAGTGATAGACATTGATGTCTTTTATTATATTACTGTAAAATCTAAGGATGTGTCTAAATCAAATGTTTTTTGGCTATTTTAAAGCAATAAAACTGAAATATTGTTGTACAAAGATAAAAATTAAAATTTTGACACTAGTGTTGTGAAATTTGTATCGACTTTATAGATTATCGATATTTTACGACCATTAAGTTGGGTATACACGTCCGATTTTTCCATCCGACAATCGGACGGTTTTGCCGTTTTAGGCCTTCAGGAGTGCTATTTTTGAACGCGTGCCACTCGTCTTCGAACGATTTTTGTATGGAAAAATCGTTCGAAGACGAGTGGCACACGTTCAAAAATAGTACCCCTGAACGTTGTAAAGTACTATGGTGTGTTTTTTTTTTTCTTGTCTGTCGGTATTTTGTGGTTATGCTTTATTTTTCAACCGACTTAAAAAAAAGAATGTCTTCAATTCGGCATGTAATAAGTAATATTTCCCAGTTTGTGAATATGTTAGTCTTTTACAGCTTTTAAACATGTGTACACAATTTCATTACAGTATGTATACCATGGAGATATATGTACTACGTACTATGTATACTTGTATGATTGTATGTTCTTCTGCACATATCTTAAAAATCATAAATCAGTTTGCAAAAAATCTTGAACTAGGTATTGTCCAACTTAAGGAACAATTTAAGTTTCATCATAATTGGTTTAGTAGTTATATTTATGTGTTCATTTTTAAATCGTTGTTGTTTACGACTGGATTTGATTGATTACAGATTTCCCACGGACATCAAGGCAAAAATGGATCGACGTTGCAATTGAGAGTGGAAAAAGTATCACAGTGTTTGTTCCAGACATTTGACAGATGACAGTATAATTATTGTTGAATACGCACGGGCACGGCACGGGCTGAAATAGAAAACACTACATCTGCGGGATAACATACATTATATAGTGAAGTTTATTGTAGCAAATCTGTGACATTAGAATTGGAAGTCAATCAATAAATATATTTTCACCGTTGTTATACTTATTGCGATTGGAACTCAAAACCTGGAATTAAATATTTTGAATTCGAATAAATTATATTTAAAATATTATTGTTGTATTATTTAATCCCACATTGTATTATAAAAGCAAAGTTTTGTATGTTTGTTACTTAATCTCGTTGAAACTATATGATTGATTTGGATAAAATTTGACGCATAGAGTTTTTTTTACCTGAATTAATACGTTGTATTATTTCTATATCGATTTTTTTTCTTAGCTAGCGTGATATTACCGGTATCCAAGCAGGTAGCTGTCAATTTCTTCTGCAAAAGTTCACTTTGTCAAAAGACCGTAACAAGTTTTTTTTATTGGTATTTGTTAGTAATTCTTTATCGAGAATACGTAACTCACAACATGAGGTTTGTGAGTCAGTAATTACGGTGAAATACAAAAGGTAAGCGTACAGCGTGGAGAGTGAAGGCCAAATCCTCTGACTGCTCTTGCTAATATATGGCTCTGGTAGTACAGAGAGAGTCGTGCTTCTGCAGTGGAGACTAAAAAGACCTGATGATGATGATGATAAAAAGTAAAAAAAAAAATGCGTCTTGAAACTCAAATTTTGTATGAAACCAAGTTAATAAGTGCGCTATTGTAGGATATCACTGTGAGATTAATAAATACCGCCGTGTGGTTCCCAGCAGAATAGAATAGGTGCACTCCAAGTCTTTCCGTGGATGTAGTAGAAGGCGTCTTAGAAAATACAAGCTAAACAAAGCTTAAGCATCAAAGATACCTTTCAAACCCGTCTGGCCCGTGTGGAGAAAGTAGGATAAATCCTCTGACTGTTCTGGCAATATAAAATATATGGCTCTCATAGTACAAAGAGGGTCGGGCACCTGCAGTGAAGATTAAAAAAGAACTGATGATGGTGATGATGACTGTGAGATAACTAAGTATCTATTAACTATGTACTACAAAATATTTAGCAATTTCCAACTATTTTCATTGTCATTCTTCTCCATTTATATTTTGACTGTTCTACGTTTCATGTTACTCCGCGTGCGTAATTTTCATGTAGATATTAATTAATTGATTATTTTTGTCAGGCATCATATCATAAGCTGACTGTATTACACCATAGACAAAAAGACCAGAATCGATATCGGCATCTATTACATGACTGTCGCATCCCTAGTAAAAACTCTATTGTCTACGACCGTGTACGTTTTGTTTCTTCGAAGCTCCTTCTATGAGAATACATATTCTTTGGACTCGGAGTACTCGGCGGTCAACACGCCCGCCTGCGACATGGATGGGTTTGATTCTCGGTCAAGTCAACATGAAAAAACCGGCCAAGTGCGTGTCGAGCCACGCGCAGTGTAGGGTTCCGTAGTTGCAAATGACAACTTTGAGTTCACACTGTTGACACTCGCACCTCACAGTTTAGCGACCAAAAACATCTAACAATGAAAATTGTATGAAATTTTACATTTTCCAGTACATTTTATAAGTTGGTTGCCTAAAACTTTTTATTTTGCAATTAGTACCCAGCTCTGATAGTTTTCCTTTCAACTTCAGTATATATATACTACTGCTGTAATTTTTTTCACGTATCCATATATAACCGTTTAGCAGATAGAGGGAGGGACACGTACCTCTAACAAAAATTTGCATCCAAATATTTCTGAAACGGTGGTGGATAGTGGTGTGAACCTTAAATTTTTTTTTAAAAAACCTTTTTAACGATACCCCACACGATGGGTAAGTAGAGAAAAAAAAATTACTCTCCCACTTTACTTGTAAGGGAGCTACCCAAAAAAAATTTTTTTTTTTCAAGATTTTTTTCTACTACTTTTTTGCCATGATTAATATACATAGCCATACCAAATTACAGCTTTCTAGTACTTATAGTCTCTGAGTAAAACCGCGGACGGACAGACAGACAGACAGACAGACATGGCGAAACTATAAGGGTTCCTAGTTTACTACGGAACCCTAAAAATGATCTTTTTTAGATTGACCTGAGTCTTGGATGTTTATCTATATGTATCTATTATAAAATATAGTATCGTTGAGTTACTATCTTTTTTTTTTATTGATTCATCTAATGATATTTATCATCCTCAATCATCAACATGATATACAATATGAAAATACGTATATGATAAATATTATTCTAACTATCAACTACTTAAAACTAAAGAGAAAGAAAAAGTAACATAAATAAAATTTAAATTTGAAAAACTAATCGAAAAGACCACCTCTGAGAGTACCTGGCTCAAATGTACCCATCACACCAGCCGCGTTGCCACGCTGGATGGCCAGTGAGATGTGTTGGGCCAACTAATTATTTTTATAACATAAATTACTAAATAAACTAAAATTTTTAAAAAAATACAGTAAAAATATTATAACTATACCTACTTAATAATACAAAATAAAATTAAAAATCTAATATTAAATTTTGTCCATGTGGCAAAGTGCCTAGAACGCTGGCTGCATTACCTCGTTGGATGGCCATTGCAATCCTTTGTCCGAGGTAAGAGCCAGTCTTTCCGTCACCTGCAGCGTCAACAAGCTTAGGCGCTAAAACTTTGAATAACTTTGTTGTACCAGGGCCCCATGGACCAAAAGTTTCAACGCCAAGCGGAACAAATTTGTAGTCACTCGAAAGTGAGGCATACTTGCGCCCCTTGGCTGTTCTGCAGCCTCCGCCGCGGACCCGGCCCTTAGGACTGTCCCCCTCAGGCGAGAAGGGGCCATCGTATCACCACAAGTAGCATCCCACACGAGGGCCCTCCCCCGCTTCCAGGGGAAAAGTTTTAGGCCGTCGGGACGCTTGCCATCATCGCGTGCTATCCCCGGAGGTTCTACATTACATATCAATACATGTGTCACAAAACATACAATATATTTAGATAGGAAACCTAAAATTTTGTAAAATTACCTTACTTTTGGGATATGAAAACATCTGGTGAATCTGGCAACACCTTTGACAGATTAAAAATATAATAAAGCTTGCTATTCATGTATTTTAATTTAAATCGAGATTTTTTACGTTGTTTTTACGTGATCGTTAGTCGACGAAATTCAAGTAAACAAGGCAAAAGAATTGTACTGACTGACAGTGACAGTGTGAATTCATTTCATGCGAATAAAATAACCTAAAAGGTACTCGACTCGTACATTCATGTTCAAAAATAATAAACAAATCTCACATTGCTTTCAAATTCTTAAAATCTTACTGTTTATTTAAATTATACTGTTAAGTTGAAATCTACTAATATGGAATGCAAAGCTTGTGATTGACGCTTTTACAATATCTCTCGTGAACTCTGCAGCAGCGGCACGGTGACGAGATTCCGTCTTCTTCTTCTCCACTTCGCACCGTCTGTGGTATTTATTTATTATTCCATTTACCCGATATAGGACAAAAACCTAAATTTCTTGTCACAGTCTCACTATTTGTTAGTTTTGTTAACTTCAGTTTTATTAACAGGACTTCAGACTTAAAATGAAGGTGAGGTGTGCAGTGTTGGAGATTTTGGACCTTCAGATAGAAGACAATGAGGAGACGCGTCATCATCTCAGCACGCCTATACTGCAGGGTCGAGGCCAAAGACTTAATACTACAGATGCAGGTAGATATGTTTGTTTATTTATTGGTTGCATGATTTATTGCAGAGGACACTTATAAATCATGATTTCACATCAAAATTTCTTATCATTATTATCTAGCTTTAAGATTGAGGTAAAAAAAGTAGGAGAAGCAATGTATTTGATTTAATATGTGTTGAACGGGACTTTCTCTCTACAGAGGATTTAATTTAATTCAATTGGTTGAAAAATAATTTTTATCATACCAATAATAAATCAAGTCCTTTGAAGTTAATGCATGCTTGAGTACAAAATTTATGTGGCTATAGCAACTTTGGGTAAAACACCATGTTTGGGTATAGTGGCAGTATCAGGTGTAGTTATATATATAATCTAGCCACGTGGTTTCCAACAGAGTGAGATAGGACCACTCTAAGTCTAACGGTGGATGTTGTGGAAGTCAACTTAGGAAACACAAGCACAACAAAGCTTGAATCCTCACCAACCCATCTAGCCAGCGTGGTGAGTGTAGGCCAAATCCTCTGACTGCTCTGGTAGTACAGAGAGGGCCATGCTCCTGCAGGCATTGGGGACTATAAAAAAGACTGATGGTGATGATATAATCTCGGTAGCTGGGCAAACCTGTTAGTTAAGGAGTTGATTTTATGGTTCAGATATAAAGTGATATCCTAAGTAGCATTTGTGTTTAGGAAACTTGTGAATATGTTTTTTGTAATAAATGGATATAGACTATAAATATGTGATGGCATCACTTTACCTTTGCCTGTAATTAATTCTGGATATATATAGGGCATTATAGCGGTCCCTTCATCATTATTATACCCAAACTCAACTGTATTCACATTTAATTATGACATATCTGACAAGTCAAAGCAGACGCAAAAATAAATGAATTGTAGGTTTATAAACATTTATTATGTTTTCAGATGTTAATATAAAATCAGAAAAGAGCTTAGTGACAGTACTGTCACATAGAGGCATCAGGCATATCATCTGATTAAATCACTGAAGCCACTGCAACATTTAGCAATAATGCTACCAATGAAACAAGAGTAAACATGTGTCTGCAGTAAACTATGGTGTGAAGAAGGAAAATACTTCCAGCAATATGATGATATTTATACACAGCTTCTTTGTATGAAAATTCCAAAAGAATCCTCAAGAAGAAACCATGACAAAATACTTGAGAAGCAGTATCTTGTTAGACATGTAGCAGTTTGCAGCCAAAAGACATTGTGTTCAGGAAGTCAGGAGACTGGGATGAACATGTCAGCCGGCTGCCACTGCTGGGCAGGCTGTCTGTATGTCTCTCACTTTCTACCTTTTGTAATGACTACTGGATTGTGCACAAGAAAAAATTTGGACATCAACTAAAACTTAAGGTATGTATATGTCGCAGTCATCTGGTTGAATTTGCTATATGATTGAATGACTAGCGCGTTCATTAAATGACCACGTTTAATTGAATGACTAGGCCGAATGTTGATTGAAAGAAAAATTTGCAAAAATATGAGATTAACTAAAGCTATGGAAATCATGCTACCACCAAATATTACAAAATCGGCTAAGATTCAACGACTTCGCTAAATGACGTTCATTCAGTCAAGACGTTGCACGTTACATTCAACGACTTGACGAGTTGTCCTTTAGTCATTCAATTAAACGTAGTCATTCAATGAACGCGCTAGTCATTTAATCAAATAGCAGATTCAACCAGATGACTGCGCCATATACAATTTATTTATTCATAACCTCTATTCTTATACCGTAATAATATACTAACAAGTTTGATTTGTTTGTCCCCTTATATGTAACTCAAGAATGGTTGGACCGATTTTCATGGTTTTGTTGTATTTGTCTTCATTAAGTATATATGTCACAGTCATCTGGTTGAATCTGCTATTTTCTTGAATGACAAGCGCATTCATTGAATGGCTACGTTCAATTGAATGACTGAAGGACAGCTCGTCAAGTCGTTGTATGTAACATTCAACGTCTTGACTGTCCGTCATTTAGCGAAGTCGTTGAATGGGATATAGTCGACTTTGTAATGTTAGGTGGTAGCATGATTTCCCAAGCTTTACTTAATCTCATATTTTTGAAAACTTTCCTTAGTTTACAAGTAGCCGACGGCGGCGTAGTAATAGGTAAATACATATTGTCATACTATTTAATTACAAATAACGCGCTTTAAAATTAAATCCAAAAAAATATCAACACAGTGCTATCTGTGCCAGCTGTTTGACGCCATATTTGTTTTGGTGACTTCTAGCGCCGCAGTGGGAAAAAAATGAACTAAATTTGAATCACCTGACTGATTTATGTCTGCTCTGTTCAAAGGGCTATGTTACAATCCGCTAACTAGTTGGACGTTGAGTGACGCTTGTTCAATTAACGTTCGGCCTAGTCATCCAATTAATTGGAGTCATTCAATGAACGCGCTAGTCATTCAATCAAATAGCAGATTCAACCAGATGACTGCGACATATACATAATAAGGATTCTTCTGTACAGTAAACTACTATTATAAATTTCACTATACATCTGCAATCCCTTGGTCTGAGGTGAACTTTGATGTGGGACATTTAGTTCGGAACCAGACTGAAATGTTCATGTTCATCATGAGGATTTGTTAATTTAATCCTTTTGATTTAATTTTGTTTATTAGATATTTTGCTGTATTGATATTTTTATTCATCATCATCATTAGGTCCTGTGTAGTCTCTACTGCAGGAGACCCTCTCTGTATTACCAGAGCCATATATTAGCCAGAGGAATCAGAGAATTTGGCCTATACTCTCCACGCTAGGCAGACGTTTTGGAGAGGTCTCTTTGCTGATTATAAGGTATGTTTAGCTTGTGTTTCCTAAGTCGCCTTTTACGACATCCACGGTATGACTTGGATTGGTCCTATTCTAATCTGCCGGGAACCACACGGCGGTGGTAAACATACTTTTAAATATGTATTAGCAAGTTTTTCTAGAACCCATGCAAAATAAAATTATTTTTTCAGGTCTTTGTATGAAATCACTAAAATGCTTGGGTGACAATGCTGGAACATAGATTTAAATCTCATCAAACGAAAACACCACACCATTCTGCAAGACAGTTCTGAAACAAGAGCAGAAACATATTCATTAGTATTCTGGCGTGTAATGAAAAAGTCAGTATTAATTGCAGTGATATAATAATATTTTGAAAGGATTCTGAAGATCACACCAATAATAGGCCAGCTATTATTAGACATGGTTAGAAGAGAGAAGCCGGCCATTAGACTGAGAGAAAGTCATACATATGGAGATTGATATAGCAAGAGGGTATTCAAAAAAGATATAAAACGCATTTATGAATGCCTTAATACTGACTTAAACATATGTATGTGAAGCAGTAAATAAATGAATTATGAATTAAAACAAAAACAATTTAAATAAAATTATTTTAATACGGTTTTTATCGCGTTTATTACATTATTTATACACCTAACGTTTCGAGCAATGTAATAAACGCGATAAAAACCGTATTAAAATAATTTTTTTTAAATGTGTAACAATCGCGAAAACATAAGAAAACATTAAAACAAAAACAACTTAAAAATGGTAAGGGATTGAACATTATGCAGGATGTAGAAATACAAACTTCAGGCAGACAAGAAAAGCAGCTTACAAAATTTACAACATTACAACCTTGTGAGATCAGCAGCAGGAGACTAGTAACAATCATCATCATCATATCAGCTGCAAGAAGGTCATAGGCGAAAGCCTTTGACCTTGGGGAACCTAAGGATTTCCAATACGACGGGTGGAAGTGGCCTGCAACCAGCGACTTCCTGCGACCTTTATGAGGTCGGCCGACCACCTGGTTGGTGGGTGTCCAACGTTTATAACAATCTCTATCAAAACAAACCACTTGTAGTCACAGAGCACATGTCTTCTTGAGTATCGGCATGCCGCAGTGAGCACATGTCTCCCTGAGAGTCAGCCGCAGTACCCGCAGTACAGTACAGGGCTTGTCTCGCTCTCTGCAACGAGATGTCCAGTACATTGTGTTCTTTGTGTCAGTGCTGGAGCCTGATGCTCAGTATCGCCTGTGCAGGGCGAGGCGACACATCCACTACACACACTGAGCGTGTCGCCTGTTGTTCAATGTGTTGCTGCAAATGTCGCGTGTTTCAGTTCTGCATGTCTATCATGAGCTCGCTGACACTCAATGCCCGTCGCTAGTTAGTCTCATGCTGGGGCAGCGCCCACAGCTGCGAACTGAATTGAGATGTGTTTGAGCTCGTGCTAGCTCCATTTCGTAACAGATGTGTTCAGTTTTTGGAAATTGTATGTATTGTATAGGCTATAATTTCATTGGAAAGGTATTTATTTATTGAAAGGAACATCAATCAGGTGTGAGTTTTATTGATTTGAAATTGATAAAGCAAACTTTAAAAAAAGTTTTGTATTAACTATTGATTGTGTCAAAACAAATGATCATTCCTGTAGGCACTTTTTTGTATTTGATAAGTAGTCAGTAAATGTGCAACGAAACTTTAGCCCATTATTATTTATTTAGACATTTTGGCAAATATCTGCGTTGTTTCCTGTATGTATTCATATATAGCATAAAAACAGTGAATTTGTTATGGTGGGCCATCGACGTCCCCATAGTGATAAAGATGTGAATTTATTTGGCGAGTTTGGTGAAGTCTGTCTCTCGCGTTTCCTGTTTTGGTTGTAATGAATGTATGCCATTAAAAGGCCAGTAACACTCTTGTGTTGCAGTTGTTCGCGGGTGGCGGTGATCACTTACCATCAGGTGACCCGCATGCTCGTTTGCGGTCCTACAACATAAAAAGAATACTGGATAATGTTAGGTTAAGTTAGGCATGGTATTTACATATATTGTAGTATCGGTAGAAGTTAGTATGTAATGTACTGTTTATGTTTTGATGAAATGAGTATAAATTTTGATTAAGAATTTCCAAATCCCTCCAGAATAAAATCAGTTAAACGAAAATAATCCTAAAATCCTTACATTACTGAAAGTTATTGTTTGCGATCACTTGTATTCTTAATAAAATAGCGTTCTTTGGACCAGGGAAGTACCCTTCGGCACCATTACTTTTTACACACATTTTATGGCCATCCTTCAGTCCATCCACCCAGTCACCATCGCGGCCGCAACGAGACAGGCCCGCGTCTCGCTCGGGTTTGATACTTTGTGTCGAATGACGCCGAAGCGACGTGGCGAAAGTTTTTCAGCGTGCTACACTGGGCCGTGTGGTTCCCGGCAGAGAAGAATAGGACCGCTCCAAATCTTCCCGTGGATGTCGTTAAAGGCGACTTAAGAAACTTAAGCTAAACAATGCTTTTAAACATCAAAGAGACCTCTCCAACCCGTCTGGCCAGCGTGGAGAGTGTAGGCCAAATCCTCTGACTGCTCTGGCAGTACAGAGAGGGTCGTGCTCCTGCAGTGGAGACTGATAAGGACCTGATGATGATGACACTGGGACGAAATCTTAACTCCGTGATAGTACTCAGATAATTTCTTTACCACGGAATTGCATGAACTTTTGTTTTCTTTTTTCCTATCTCGGAATTAGAAAATATTTCTTGAATACTAAATACTTCACCATATCCTTTTTAAGGGTCGGCTTTTTCAGATTAATTGAACAAATGTGCAAAACACGGTCTAAAAGTCCCAACTCAACTGAACTATTGATCCTCATCATCACTATCTGTGACACTGCAAGCGTGTGAACCATGTAATAAGCAGGATGGAAAATATTTTCATATCATCTTCAAGTTTTAAAATAATTGTTTTGGGTATGATTTTCTGTGTTCCTTTTTAGTATTTTTGCATTTGAATTTTTGCATTTTTAAGCCGCAAGTTTGAAGTCCATGTTTTCGTGGATTGTGCAGGCACATGTATCACAGTTTAATAAAGTAGGTGGTACAACCCAAAATGGACGCAGCCGATTAAATAGGAAATAACTGATTACAAATGGAACAGTTTTCAAAATCTTCATTTTTCATACTATCAAACGAATACTGCTTGTGCTTTTTAATTTGTCGTCGACAATTTATTCTAGTTATCCGTTGGTCTTGAGGTATCTTTTGTTTAATCGATTTCTTTGACCTGTTTCTTTTTTTCAGTACTGCAATCTTTGTTTCTCCTTGCATTCTGCTAATTTATTGGGGTCGCTTTTAATTCTCAACAAACGGGCTTTTTCGGTTTCTCTTTTATTTTGTTATACCTCTTCTCTCGACAATTTTGTTTCTTTTTAGGCGGCGCGGCGGCTTAATGTATATAGTCTGAAATTAGTTATTTAGTACTTTAAAATGTACTAAAAGATTTAAATATATGGGAACTTCTCCACTTCTCAAACAAATTCTTATCAAACCATCCACTGGGGCTATAGGCATAGATGGTTCCCTCAGGTCCTCCAAAAGTCCAGTTATCATACAAGTTCAAAGCTGTGTAAATGACCATTGGCGGGAAAGGTCGCCCCGAGCATTCCCACAAACCATAATGCTGATTGCTGTTTGAGAGTGTTCCTGAACTCGTTCAACTCTCTTGGTTCCTCGAGGCACCAACACTTTTCTGTTCCCGGGATAATCAGTTATATTAGTTTCGTCGTAATTATGTACCGAAGAACTAGTAGCATTGATGAGGTGGGGTTTAATGTTCTCGAAAAATTCTGATATCTGTAAACGGCCAACAGAAGCCCTTGTTCTTTGGATATTGGATGCTGTTCTGATGCTCAAGTTGTTTCGACGCATGAAATTCGATATATAATCTGGCCTTAGTACCTAATATAATAATATAATTTACGTCCTTACACTAATTATTAATAAAAAATGTAATACTTCGTTTAAGAATAATTCTTTTTATATTATTTTCGTGTGTCGTACATTTAAAAAAATCTAGCGGTAACTTATATTACTGCTTTCACAATCTGTTTTTAGAATTTCGTTGCAAATATTTTTAATATGTATGAAACATTCCAGCAAGGACCCGCTGGGAGAAGACTTTAGTCGGTATATTTTTTAAGTTGGATGAATTTGCAATATTCTCCTTCACTATCCCCTTTCAAATCTGTGTCACAGTCTTCACACCCCTTGGCTATCATTTTATTTAATTACATTAATAAGCCAGCACACTTGTTACACACTTGTTCTAAACGTTCCAACTGAAACAAAAGATGATAAGTTTTCCTTTTCCATATACTATAAATATTTTTATCGATAAAAACTGTTGATAAAAGTGTGTTCGTGATTCTTGGTTCTTCGAAATGAAAGACGATGTGGCGAATAAATTTCGTGTAATACAGCCTTTCTTCACGTTACAGTATGCTTGTGCGTAAACCGATTTTTTTAGCCTTTACTACGCCCGCCGCTAGCGCCCCGCGCACCAACAAAACGTCCGGAATACGCAAAAAAAAATCTGCAAGCGCGGCGAAATTTGCAACAATATTTATCTCATGAAATCTTACCTCTATATACACGAAAAATTACGTAAAGATTCTGTATAAAGCGTAGTAAATGACTACGTCGCTAAAATAAGTTTATACTACAGGTTTAAATGGCAATCAAATGTTAAATACGCAACAATGACAAAAAACCATACCCTTCGTTCTAGAAAAGTTCACATAAATCATCATTCTGACACTGTGGACGAATTCCAAGTATTGAACAATAAACTACACTATATTACCTATAAATAAACACCAAACACTAAACACTTGAAGCACTTTTTGCAGACGAAACAAAAAACACAATGTAAACACTCATGGTACCAAATTACACGACTCGTACACATGTTCCCGACTACCTGTGGCGTCAGCTGTCGCGCAAAGATGGCCGCCGAAATTAGGCTCTCCACACACGTTTATTCGGTTGAAAACGAATACTCAATATATTTAATATTCGTTTGAAAGTTTGAAGTAGGATTATATCATATAATTAATTAAATTATGTATATTTTCATTCCTATGTTTTATATTGAGAAATATATGAGAAATTATTTGTGTGAGAAATAAACTAAATGTTACTTTAAGGATTCAATTATATTTAAATTAAACACAGTATGTTCAAGATAATAATGTTTTATTATATGTAGATACATGATCACGTCTTTATCCCTTACGGGGTACATAGAGACTAAGGTCATAATACCCAAAGGCACGTTTAGCTTATTGATGGGTTGCTATTGATCAACTTTTACTATCTGCACGGGAGAAGAAACAGCTGGTACATTCTATGTTTTTTCTTTTCTCAAAGACTTAATAAAAAAATTAAAAAATACTAGGTACGTAGGTACTCGCAATCTCGAGGTTGAATTCGATGATTGTTAGGTATTTACGTACCTATTTTCCGTTTCCTAAGTAGGCAAATACTCACCTGCCATCAGATATTTTTGATTAATTTTATCCAATATCCACTTCTGTTTTGTACCTACATTACATTTACAGTTTCCTTTTTAATAAAAATAAATAATACCTAGTTAATCAGTGTTGATCAACTTGCGGGCCGCAAAGTTTCGTCTTATGTGTTGTAACACTTTTTGACTTACAACATAATAAACGTTACTTTTTTTATATGGGCTCAAGTCTATGTCTCATGCGGGTAACGTGATTTAGGAGCTTCAAATATTTAAAAGAGATAACGTACCTATTTTTTTAAACTGGGCTAGTAGTAGTAGGTATTAATAGCAAATTACTAACTTACATCAAAATGGTCATCATAACAGGGCCCTAAAGGTCTATTGAATCAACTCTTTTTACAGCTATCATCCACTTTTTCCTAATTTTCGGGTCCTCCGGCAAATAAAAAAAAGAGTTTATCCGGTATTTAAATTGTTGAATTGAAACATAAAGGCACAATACAGTATCCTTTTCCCATTTTTACCATAAAAACTTTATAATTTAAATTTTTACTACACAGCGGCGTGCGAACGGGAGCGCGACTGTTGAGTGACCGAGGTTATGACATCATCGGCTAGTGAGCGCCCGCCCGCGTTTTTAAAAACCTACGGCCGGAAATACGAACTTTGATCGTAAATATATCAGCCATTTTTTAAGATATGAAAAAAGTAAAAACAGTATTTTTAGTAGTAGAAATTGTGTACAGTTAAAAACGTTTGTCAGACCCATTAAATATGGTACTGCATAAAACAATCCTCTATGCATAGGGGGACGTTACAATCCAAGCACTTCCAGGACGTGCGTGTCTTCTTTTTTTTCATATTTACACACCACCAGCATTGGGTGTATCTGGAGGTAGAGCGTGCTGGGAAGTGACGGCTCTCCAGCTGCGGCCTATTATTTGCTGCTCTCAATGAAAGAGTAGATTTTGGTGTCAGTCCAGTCTGTCGGAACAGTCGGGGTTGGGTTGTAATGTCTAGATTTCTATGTATCCTCAGTAAGTCTTCAGCTAATGTCCGTCGAAAGTCAGTGTGTATTGATGAGGGATTGGCAGATTTATAAATAACAAAACAGTTAAAAATTGCGGTACTAAATAGGCGGCGAAACAGTTTTTTATACCAGATCTTGTTCCGCTTGCGTTCTACTGGCTGAGCAGACAAGATCTGGTCTTTACGATCCACTCCGCCCATGGATTTGTTGTAGTCTAAAACAATTTTAGGTTTATATCTGAGTCTGTTGTTTTTGTCTATTGCCCCGACTTGCAGGGGATGATATGTCGAAATCATACTAACTACGTTAGCGTCTCGCCATGCCATCACCGACAAATCGGAGCAATAGCTATTTACTACCTCACCATGTCTTAAGTCAGCGCGTTTCAGTATTTTTAGAGATTGCGGTACAAATTCCCGGTTAAGTCGTAGAGTACCGTAACAGTCAGTTTTGTTATTTTTGAGGTAACGCGCTAATAATGGCGAATTATAAAAATTATCCATTATTAGCGTGTGACCTTTGTTTAGTAAGGGTCCGACCAGGCTATTGACGATAATCGCCGTAGCACTGGTCGGGCATTGTCCGTCTGTCTGTATGTCTTGTCGTTCACTGTCATGTCCAGCATCGTCATTTCTGTCATTGTCATGTCTGTCCCCGTCCTGTATGTCCTCTAGTCTGTCGTCATTTTCTGTCGGTCTATCTGTCTGTTTCTCTTTCCCACAGTAAACAAAAAAGTTCCAGAGGTATCCAGAGCAAGACTCGCATAACTCATAGGTTTTAATGCCGACTTTTGCGGCTTTAGACGCAATTTTCTGGGCAAATCCCAGCCTCCCACTCCACTTGAGTAACGACTCATCTATGACGATGTCTTGCTCTGGATAGTACAACTCTTGAAACTTTTTGGTCAAGTAGTCTGTTACAGGTTGTATTTTAGTCAACTTTAAGGGATTTGGCACGTCCTCGTTATTGACGAAATGCAGCATAGTTTTCAACAAAAGATATCGATTATAAGACATAATTCGTGAAAAATATGGCATTGTGCCAAATCCATTAAAGGAAAAATAGGACTCTTCGTTGGTCGCAGGGTACAACCCTTGTAAAATTAGTACTGAGAGAAAAGTTATCATTTCATCCCTGTCTGTAGGTGTCCATCGTCTGAAGCGGGAATGAGGAGTCAGTTTGTCCGCAGCTCTTAAAAATGTCAATTTCTGGTCAGCGTAACGGTTGGTCTCTCTACAGAGCATGTCAATAAAGTTCACGTCGAACATCCTATAAAAAATGTCACGCGGTCGCGTTTCGTCCGTCACTGGAAAAGTTGGGCCAGGCACCCCGGTAAAAGTCTCACGTCGACCGGTAAATGTAGTTTTGTCTCTTGTCCAGTCAAATGTGTAGGAGTCATCTGTCGGTACTATCGTCCGTAACACTGAGTCGTTCAGTCTGTCCTCAGTCCTCATGACAGTCGCTTGAAAGTTATTCAGGTCGGAGTCTGTTGCTGGTTCCATCACAGCGTCGCGTCCTATTGTCATCGGGGGCGGAACAGAGTCAGGGTCGTCGTCTTCGTCCATGTCAGCGTCACTTACGTCGTCAGTAAGCCTGATCCACTCTTCCACAGTTTCATCAAACTGCTTGTCATTGAGGTCTGAAATAAAAAAAAATACTGATAAGTATTTGAATAATTTTAACATATATACAGAACAAAAAAACATATAAGAAACAAAAAACATGCATACTTATAGGCCGCGAGCGAGTTACATTAAGGTTTGCAGCTGCTGCTGCTGGAGCTTGTATAGCTCCTTGATCGTGATCTGAAATGAAATATAACCATTAAAGAATCTTAAAGCGCATAGAAAACTGTAAAATTAAGATGTATTACATAAATTATAGCTAATGGGACTAATGCACGAATAAATGGTGTACCTTCTTTTAATAGGCCTACTTATGTAGGAGAGACTGATCCTAGTAGATAATCTACTAGGGTCTGAGTCCATAGAGCTGGGCGAATTGGGCACAGTGTCCATTTCGGGTGTGCCCATTTCCTGAATTTGCCACCAATCCAGTTCTTCTAAAATAAATATAAATGTGATTTCTACATATTTCCCTCATTAAAACAAAAGCATAAGAGTTTTAGTTACCGTCTTCCAGCTCACTGGGTGGCGGCGAGTGTGGCCGCCCCTGAGGCACCTCATCTTCCGCCATGACAATGACTGTAACAAATTTAAGTTTTTGTCAACTATTGAAAACGTTCCAAACATTGCATAAAGTTATTAATAAGTAAAATATACTTACGAAGTTCTACATCGTCACTGTGTGCCTCTGCTGGTGGTGACGGCCAATCTTTCACCTCCTCCTCCTCCTCCGTCGTTATGATGACAACGGCTATAACAAATTAAAGATTAGTTAATAATTGAAAACATCCTACACATTCATAACACACATTGTAAAATATACTTACGAAGATCTTCATCCTCCTCGCCTGCAGTGGCCACGGCTGATGATGGTGGCTGGCCTGTCATCTCATCACCAATAATAACGATGGCTATAACAAATTAATTTTTGTCACCGGACGGCCGCGGCGACTGCCACGACTTCCACGACTTCCACGACCGCCACGACCGCCTCGACTTCCTCGACCACTTTCGTTTGCGGGACTGGAATAGTTTGATTATATATAACTCCAAAACCATGGGGAAAAGTTAAATGTGTGTGTGTGTTAATGATAAAGGATATACATATATGAATATGACACTCACTTAAGGGGCACTTCGCGAGAGGGTCCTGGCTGCGGATTATCCGCAACCAAGGAACCGGCGGAACGGCCTCCTCGACCACCACGAATGTTCTTTTGAGAACTAAAACAGATGGATTATAAAACTACTGCATAAGCATACTGTTACAAGTAGTATCCACAGACCAATTAACAATTAACCCCAACCCAAGAAGATAAAGATACCATAAAATAAAAATAAAAAAAAAACAGATTTTAAAAAAACCCATCTCCCAGAACGGATATTTTGAATATACTGTTAGAGAACATGCCGTGTAAGTAGGTATTCAGTATACATTTTTTCTGTTATTTTAGCTAAAATTTAACACAAAATAATTACTGCAAATCGGATATTCGTTAGGTATTCGGAAAACGAAAAATATTATTGGCCTAATCTTTCCAAAATAATCGTATTAATAACCATTATATTATCGTGCAATGCAAATTAGTGCAATGTAGGCAGGAAAAAAACTTGTACATGTTAAAAAAAAAATGCAAATCGTGAACATCGAACAATCAAAAACACAATAATAAGCAAATACTTCGCACTCTGTAAAAAAAAACCCAGTCACCAAAGCATATTCGCAAGCTCAGTTTAACGTTTGTACACACCCTTATTTTCGCCATGATGGCCGTCTCCATGTTGTAAACACAACGAATTCTGTGGAACGTGTTATATTTTCATAAATCCTATGAGCTAAACTATATATTTATAATTAAATAATGTAAATATGTATTCGTTAATATATTTTTCCTATTATTACCATAAATAATATAGCTTTATTGTAATAACATTGGTATTATCGGCATACGTAGAGTAGGCCGTTAGTCAAAACTTAGTAATCTTTTTATTTAGAACTGCAATTTTATGTTAAATCATGACAAAAGACATAAGATCTATAGATAAGACGTTGGCGCACATTCTAAGGATTATTTTTATGTATAATACAATAATACTTACGACATAATTTCACTGAAAACACTCACACTGTTTTGATAAACGAAACACGGAACGAAGTATGACACATTGACACTTGACATATTGTTTTGAAATTTATTTTTTTAATTCTTTAAGGATCTGTAGCAAAGAAATCTCTCTTGTAATCCGAAGTTGAATGTCTATGGCATAGGTTGGCATTTGTATTTTTAATCTGAGACGTCAAAGTCGTGAGAAATAAATTGTCAAAAGAGCGCGGTACGCCCGTACCCCCGAATGTTGCCGGGACGTAATAAGCGAAAAAGAATCGAGTCCGTTTCGGGGATTGGACGCAGGAGAGGTTAGAGTCTTGAGCAGCTCGATAAGATGGCGAATAGTGAAGTAGGAAACGGATACAATCATAGACAACCGCGGTGTTGTCATTTAAAATTTATGTTTATGGATCGAAAGACTAGTTAAAAAAAAGTAAAGAAGCGCGGAGGCCCTACATGTGCGGTGCAGGCTCCAACATCCCCCCGGCCTTGGAAGCTCCTGCTTTCCAAGAACTCCTGGAACTGGATCTATTCTTCGAGAAGGGGGCACATCTTGCTGTAGGCCCGTCTGGTGATGCCCGTTGGTGTCCGTATGTCAGCAACCCTGACCACGCCTTCCTTCCCTGGGATGGTGTCGACAATTCGTCCAAGATGCCACTTCAGGGGGGGGGGGGGCAAATTATCGTCCTTGATGACGACAAGCATGCCCGGCTTCAATGTAATGTCATCCTTCACGCCCTTGGTCCTTGCTTGAAGCTCGGATACGTATTCCTTCGCCCATCGAGACCAGAAGTGCTGACGAATCTGCTCCACTCGTTGATAAAGGCCAATATTATTGTTGGATAGTATTCGAAAAGTCAATTGGTTCTTTTTCTAATGTAGTATAGGGGCTTCAATAATTGTGTATAATATAGCATTTTCAAATATCACCAATGGCAATATATTTTTTATTAAAAATATGCTCTATTAGAATAGCATTTCTACATTTTTTATTTACCTGGTGTGATGGTATCCACTGCAATATAACATTTCATTCTGCAGAATCAACCAGTGCAGGATGTATTGGTTTCTAAATATTGAAGAACCACAATATCCAAAGCTTCTAACTATATAAGTAGTTTGATTACTTTTTGTAATATCAGTAAGCAGTTTCCACAAACTGCATCTTGTGGGTTTATCTGAAAAAAAAATCGTAGGTTAGAAACTGTATGGAGTTTGGAGTTCGAGCTTTATTTATATCGTCTTATCTTCGTATCAGAAGTTTTAACATAATCTGATGAATGGAGCAAGGTCGCATAAAGAACGAACATAAAGACATATTTTATATAAGATTATGCAGGGTATACGCAGGTTAACAAGATAAACATTAGAATCTATTATGATCTGTATCGCTTATGATACGATAAGTGAACAGGAACGTCCATAAAAGTAGACAGACTCACCTCACCAGATATCCTGACTGACATATTATTCGGCGCACGTCTTCATCCATCTTGACATCAATGGACTTGATGATTTTCAGCAGTAACGGCCGTCTCAGTAGGTGCCATTGGGAAAAGATCTTTGGTATCTTTCAAACTAAACCAAGCGTCGTCGCAATTACAGCTATAACAAAGAATGTCTCTATTACAAAAGAAATAACTACGTCACTGATTCGACATAGTTAGGGTCTCAACTCTACGCAAAAGTGGACAACAACGTAAAAATAAACACTGACAAGCGCAGTAGCAAGGAAAATGGTAGCCATTGAATTCAGGGTGACAGCTAAGAGCGTGACAAGATACTGACAGTGACAAGAGTTGATACGTTACATTTCTAAGGCCTAAAACGCACTAGCGGCTGACCGCGATGCGGCGTGCCGCTGCGGCAGGCCGCAGTATATACGGCCTGCCGTAACGGCATGCCGTATTGCGGCTAACCGTGTGGTTTTGACCCTGTACGGTCTGCCGCAATCGTCAGTGCTTCTAGAAACATTGCACATGATGGACGTTGAAGAAGTTGCGGCAGTTATTTTCTTATATCATCGTAAAAAATATCGTAAAAAAAAGAACAGATTTTGGATACATCCCCTATTGGAGACACGACATGACGGCAAAGAGTTTAATATTTTTATTTCAAACCTAAAGAAATTTGAAGACAAGTTCTTTGGATATACTAGGATGTCAGTAAAATCGTATGAAGAATTATTATCAAAATTATATTTAAATATTCGTGGCCAGGATACACGATTTCGGTTGTCTATATCACCAGAAGAAAAGCTCATTATAACCATCAGGTAAGGAAACAATTTATTAAGTTGAATCATATTTATTTAAGCCACATAGAATGATATTAACAAAAAAAATACTACGCTGAATTAAACAATTCAGACATCAACGAAGAGTCGTCTTGGCTAGCCGATTCTTGAGTTACTTCTTCAGTTGTATCTATTGTGTGCGTGGATGTACCTGGTAGATTTTGACGGTTTTGGTAATCTGTAGTTGTGGATTCCCTATTATTGAGTCTACTCTCATACCCTCGGCCAGTGTAGCCACTATCAAGTGTTTGATATCCCCTTCCAGAATATTCACTTTCATACATATGGTTTCGATACCCTCGATCAAATTGGGTATTAGGATAACTATAATGAAATGATGGTTGTTGAGCATTTCTAATAGCTCTCATGATTTCACATCTCGCTTCCAATTTATTGGATTCTGGAATTTTTTTGAACTCACTTAAAAGGGATAACAAAAACAACTTGTCATCGTCATTTTCCATTTCTTTTTTATACTCCAAGTTTTTGTTCAATACTGATACTAATTGTTGTCCAATAATGTCTTCATTACTACTTTTCTTCCTTCTTTTCTGATTAGCTACATTCTGTGATGTTTCATATGGGCCGTCATGATTTTGGGAAAGATCGTTGGCAATGTCTGACTCTGTCTCATTTACCATAGTAGAGTCTTTTAAGAATAATAAAATATTATAATAGATATATGGGTTTTTTTGTTTGGCATCTGAACCGCTTTTCGTGTTTTTTAAACTTTTCGAAGCTTTTACAAAATTATCTTTAATATTCCGCCATTTTTTCATAAGTACTTTACCTGTAACAATAACCATTTAAATAAATAAGAAATAATTATGTTTTTAGATATTTGGCGACCGGATGCACATTCGCTGAACTACATTACACATTTCGAATTGGTGCGAGTACAATAGCTGAATTTGTTCGTGAAGTATGTTCGGCAATATGGTTATTGTTGAAAGAATCTTGTTTACCGAAGCCGTCTCAACAAAGATGGCTAGATATTGCAAAGGGTTTCTCTACAAGAGCTAATTTTCCGAATTGCATTGGGGCTATAGATGGGAAACATATACGGGTAATAAAACCTTGTCATAGTGGATCCATGTACTACAATTATAAGCAGTTCTTTTCTATTATACTGATGGCTATATGCGACAGCAATTACAAATTCATAACAATAGATGTCGGCGCTTGTGGCAAATTTGGAGACTCAGCAGTTTATCAACACTCTAACTTTTACAAGAAAATGATAGCAGGAGAACTTGAGATACCGGAACCAACACCCATATCACAAGTAAATACTATTCCAATACCATATGTTTTAGTAGGCGATGAAGCCTTTCCCTTATCCACGAACTTAATGCGACCTTATGCAAAATCAAATTTAAATACTACTAAGAGAATATATAATTATCGGCATTGTAGAGCACGGCGATATATCGAATGCTCGTTTGGAATACTGAGCAATAAGTGGCGTATATTCCATAGACCTATAAATGTGGATATTACTTTAGCTACTGATATCATCAAAGCATGTTGTATTTTGCATAACTACGTTCGAGATAGAGACGGTTATAACTATGAAGATACTTTAACATGTTACATGCCGTCTGATGTACCAGAAACTCAGAGAACATATAATCGAATAGGTAATAATATCGCTGAAAGGATTCGTAACTCTTTCGCTCAGTATTTTGAACACGAAGGAAAACTGGAATGGCAAGATAAATTTATATAAGTAAATACAATGTGCATTGATCCGTAATATCACAGGAAATTAATAAATAACGTAACTTACCGAGTTCTTTCTTTTCTTCCGATGTATCATCTTCCTTTGCATATATATTAATCATTTCCTCCCAACATTTTAACTTTTTATTTCTGTTTGCATAATCAGTGCATTTGCTATCCCATATTGCGGGGCGTTCTTTTATTTCTAAAATGAACTTTTCTGTGTCAAAATCCATGACGCGCACTCTGCGTAGTGTTTAGCGTACGGAACAAGCGACGACTGGCGGGTAGGACGCGGTGCTTGCGGCTAACCGCGCCGAGTGCGTGGAGGGGATGCGGCGCGCCGCATCATTCAACCGGTGCGGCTCGTCGCAGCCCCAGAGCAACCGGAGCGGTTGACGGCTGGCCGCAAATCAGTGCGTCGTTATCATGCGGTTTCATATAAAATTCGATGTGCGGCCTGCCGCAGCGGCACGCCGCATTGCGGCCAGCCGCTAGTGCGTTTTAGGCCTAATAGTTATGCAATCCGATTCGTAAAATGTATACCAAACGTTCCTTTTCACTCTTTTTGGCACAGAAGCAGATGGCTTTCAAAGCCTTGATTGGAATGAAAGGAAATGGAAAGCAAAGAAAAACAACTTTTATTAATACGATTTCATAACTCCGGTTAGATTTTTATGTAATATTTCGTCAATTTACTTAATTAAATCAGTTAGGTTTTTTAATCCTAATTTGACCGATAAACTGTTTCATTGTTAGATGTTTTTGGTCGTTAAACTTTGAGGTGCAAGTGTAAACAGCGTGAACTCAAAGTTGTCATTCGCAACTTCGGAACCCTACACTGCGCGTGGCGCGACACGCACTTGCTTGGTTTTTTTCTGCATGTCTAGAGTCTCTCTTCCGATTATGTAAGCATTCATATATCTTGCCGTTTGCGCGAGCTTTCACCTTCAATTTATGATTATTAATGTAGGGCACAAAGTATACTAGTATGCTAACATTTTCTTTGTAAAACACACTTTGTATTTCTTGTGCATATTTTAAGAGTAAGTATTTCATGTGACACTTTTATGTTTGGATTATCTGATAATAAATGGCGAATTATTAAATTGATAATCCAGTCCCATCTCATCTCATTCCATCCCATCCTATCCTATCAACCACAGCGCCTTAATAAAAAATAAAAGAAAATAAAACTTAATCTTCAATCATTCTTAATAATGATGACTATTCGTTGTTATCGGTAACGATTTGACTTTCGGTTTGCAAATCAATGGACTTATCACCCGTGGGTAGATTCAGCCAAAAGTCTCTTCTATTCAATGGCATTAAGGGGACCAATTTTTAACGATACCATCTTTCTTTGATGATTTTACCCCTCGGGGGCTAGTATTTGAAAGTGGGGGAAGTGTGTTGACTTTGAATTTCTGCATCAAGAAGTCCAGTTTTTAGGGTTCCGTAGTAAACAAGGAACCCTTATAGTTTCGCCATGTCTGTCTGTCTGTTTATCTGTCTGTCTGTCTGTCCGTCCGCGGTTTTACGCAGAGACTATAAGTACTAGAAAGCTGTAATTTGGTATGGGTATGTATATTAATCATGGCAAAAAAGTGGTAGAATAAAAACTTGAAAAAAATTTTTTTTTAGGGTAGCTCCCATACAAGTAAAGTGGGGGAGTAATTTTTTTTTTCTCTATTTACCCACCGTGTGGGGTGTCGTTTAATAGGTCTTTCAAAAATATTGTGAGGTTGAGAACCCCATTTTTCGATTTAGGGATCCGTTTTCGAAATATTTGGTTTAAAAGTGCGAATTTTTGTTAGAGGTAAGTGTCCCCCCCCCCTCTATCTGCTAAACGGTTATATATAGATACGTGAAAAAAATTACAGCAGTAGTATATATACTGAAGTTTAAAGGAAAACTATCAGAGCTTAGTACTAAGTGCAAACTAAAAAGTTATAGGCAACCAACTTATAAACTGTAAAATTTCATACTATTTTCATTGTTAGATGTTTTTGGTCTCTAAACTGTAAGGTGCGAGTGTGAATAGTGTGAAATCAAAGTTGTCATTCGCAACTACGGAATCCTACACTGCGCGTGGCCCGACACGCACTTGGCCGGTTTTTTGGGTCAGCAAGGTCAAGCAACTGCCTAATTCTTCACTGATATGAGAACTTTTTTCAAAGCACAACGAAAAAAAATGTGTGCATTTACATGATCGGGCTCCTTAATATGATTGTTATAAATGGTTATATTATAACAATCATATTAAGGATGCCGATGGCTCATTGGACGTGAGAATTATTAGCGATAGCGCATGTTAAACAACCTTGGCACAATCACTACTTGGATGGGTGACCGCAAGTGGCATAAAAATGTCTCGAGATCCTCCGTACTTGGAAAGGCTAAGCCGTTGGTTACAACTGGCTTCATTGATGACAGTAGTTTTATTATTGTTTATAAGACTCATCAAAATCTGTTTTATAAATAGAACAAACTTCGTGATCCTTTGAGGAACTTTGCTTCTACCGCTGAGTTCAGCAAAAATGAGCTGAGAGGATCGTCATTTGTTTTACGCCTTGGAGCTCGTTACTTTTTCTGCTATTGGTATGATTTTTGCACTTCGATAATATCAATGTTCTTTCTACAGTTCGCTATAACAGATTTGTAGTGTAGCCCTCATAATCATAAACTCTATCATCTCGACGCCTCATCTCTTTTTCTATATGTAAACGAAGCCCTCATAGCTTCATTTAACATAATGTGTGGTTTTCTACATATTACCTAGAACTGTCATAAGGACCCTTTTTTGGGTCTTTCATAATGACAGTTCATTATATTAGATTAGGTCTCTCATAATGACAGCCAATCTATGGAGTCGATGGTTGAGTGGGGATTGTCTTTGAAGATTGTGCATGTCATTGAAAATCTACTTCATACAAATTACAAGAAATACTAATATCGTGAAATAATAGCTTTAAATGTTGTTTCTCTTTTCAGGTAAGATATATTTTGTTATTATATTATAAGTTCCCAAGATAAATGTAAAATGTCGGTAAACTAATAAAAATATAATCTCTCTTTTCAGAGCAACACAATTTTGGCTGTTTTCTTTCACTAAATCATTAGATAGTGATAAACACACATTATAAAACAACATTTTTATAGCTAAAAAAAAGACAATGGAGAAGCTTAGATTTCGATTTGTTGTAAAAGCAAGCATTGAAGATCCAAAAACTAATGTAATTTGCATAACCTCAATTACGGATACTGATAACCATACTTTCTTAATCCCAGAACAGTACCAACCCGTAAAACTGCATGATGCGATCAAAATTACTCAAACATATCAGAAAGTCAAAGATACATTACAGAAAAGACATGAAAAAAGAGATGTATGGGTCAAGGTTACACCGGAATTAAGTAAGGTATACATGGATGAAGACGGAAACATGCAGTTTAAGGGATATTTACTAGAGGAAACCACATTAGAGACACAAAAAATGATACCGGCTGCAGGAATTACAGAAGAGAGTTTATCAAGAATTTTAGAGAGTTTTGCTGAGAAAAAGGACACACACAAACTGGAAAATATTAGGAAATTAACTGAAAAGTTTGTGTTAGAAAAATTCAATTGTAAAATTACAAATGCATCCCAATGGATGATTACTTTTGAAGCGGAATGTGCTCGTCTCGGAATAAATGAAGATGTTAAGAAGATTGAAGCTCTTCGGTTATTTATGGAGATTTCTTGTCAAGACTGGTATAGTTCCATGCTAATTAAGCATACAATAAATTCTGAATGGTTTATATGGAAAAACAGTTTTTGTGAAACATATGCTGATAAAGGTTGGTCACCGGTCAGGTATGCCATTTTATTTAAATATAGACAGGGTTCATTATTAGAGTACGCTTTAAAGAAGGAAAGACTTTTATTAGAAATGAACAAATCAATGGATAAATTCACATTAATTAATTTAATTGCTACTGGCCTACCAAACTTTATAGCGGATAAAATAGACAGAAATGATTTAAAAGAAACTGAGGATTTATTTAATAATATAAGAGGTTTAGAACATTTAGTATTAAAAAAGAATTGGGAGAAAAAAGGAGCATTAGAAAATAAAATGAAAGAAAAGGATCAAAAAAGTCCATGTAAAATTTGTGAAAAAGAAAACAAAGGAAACCGTTACCACCCGGAGTCCTTGTGTTGGTATAAAAATAGAAGTAGTGATAGAGGGAAAAAAGATCAGATTAGGAGTGTTAATAATTCAGAGTTAGAGACTGAGTTAAATAAAATTGATCCAAAAAACTTGTAATCCCGCCATTGATCAAAATTAAAGTAGTGATAAATGACACATTGGAAACTAAAGGAATCTATGATTCTGGTTCAAATGTGTCCTTAATTAATTCGAAGTTGCTTTCCTATAGCAAAAGCATGGTTAATGAAAATACTGCTAGGTTGAAAACGATTAATGGCGTAAAAAAATCCATAGGTATAGTTAATTTAAAAATAAGAATTTTTGAAATAGAAAGGGAAATGAATGTATTTGTGATAGATGAAGAAAATTTTGATTACGATTTCTTGATAGGATTAGATTGCATACAACAGTTTCACTTGATTCAAAATGATAAATTGGAAATTACTCAAAATATTCACAATTTTGTAAAACATGAAAACAAAAGGGAAGTAAAATCAATAAATCCACATATTCCTGGCTTTACAGGTAACAAGATAGAAAATAAAATAAATGAAAACATTAATGTCAAAGTAGATATGATTGAAAATAAAAATGATTGTGAGAATAAAATAAACTACAATGAAAATATAGAAGTAGCAAACTTTAACATTACAGTAAATCATCTAGACCAACAAAAACAGACATTAATAGATACATTGATTTGCAAATACAATGCACTTTTTGCAAAAGATAAATATGATATAGGGACGGTCAAAGGCTATGAAGCGCATATTGATTTGGCAATAGATAAATACTGTAGTAAACGACCATATAGGTGTACTCTTGAAGACATGAAAGAAATTGAACATCAAGTATCAAAATTGTTGCAAAATAAATTGATAGAGGAGTCATATAGTCCTTTTGCCGCTCCAGTGACATTGGCGTTTAAAAAAGAAGAAGGTAAAAAATCACGGCTTTGCATTGATTTTCGTGATTTAAATAAGATTATAGTTCCTCAATCACAGCCATTTCCTTTGATTGAGGATTTAATGGTTAAGACAAGTTACAACATTAGATATAAATTCAGCTTTTTGGTCGATTCCTATGAAAATCGAAGATAAACATAAAACTGCGTTTGTAACACAGGAAGGCCATTTTCAGTGGACGTGTTTGCCATTTGGTCTAAAAACTGCTTCAGCAATATTTCAAAGAATACTGAGCAGCATTATAAGAAAACATAAACTGACAGAATTCACTGTTAACTATATTGATGATATTTTGGTTTTCTCTGAAACGTTTGAAGAGCATATTGAGCATTTATCATTGTTATTAGAAGCAATATTAAAGGAAGGCTTTAAGTTAAAATTTTCTAAATGTAAATTTGCTCAGGATTCAGTTAGATATTTGGGTCATATTATTCAAAATGGTACAATAACTCCAATTAAAGATAATTTAATAGCTATAAAACAATTTCCTATTCCAAAAACACAAAAGAATATTCGACAATTTTTAGGCAAAATTAATTTTTACGCAAAATATGTCCCAAATATCTCAATAATATTAGATCCATTACATAATTTGTTGAAAAAAGGGCAAACATTCACTTGGACAATAAAATGCCAAGAATCATTTGAAATAATAAAAAACCTTCTTTGTGAAAAACCAATTTTAGCCATTTTCAACCCAGATCTGCTAATACATATTTATACGGACGCTAGCATACAAGGCATAGGTGCAGTCTTAAAACAAATACAACGAAATGGCGATGAAAAACCTTGCGCATATTTTTCAAAAAAACTTACTGATTCTCAAAAAAGAAAAAAAGCCATATATCTAGAGTGCTTAGCAATTAAAGAAGCTGTTAAATATTGGCAGCATTGGCTTATAGATAAAAAATTTATAGTATTCTCGGATCATAAACCTCTAGAAAAAATGAACATTAAAGCCAGGACAGATGAGGAATTAGGAGATCTCACATATTATCTATCCCAATTTAGTTTTGAGGTTAAATATTCTCCTGGAAAATATAATCTAGAAGCCGATAGTTTAAGCCGAAATCCAGTATTAAGACCAAGTGAAGACCACGTTGAAGGTTTAAGAATTGTTAATTGCATCAAATTAAAAGACATACAAAATGATCAAGAAAATAATGAAAATATTAAACAAAATATGGATAAGTTAATTTTAAAAGACAAAATATACTATATGAAATATGGAAAAAAAGAAAAAATAGTACTTTCAGAGGAATTTAGTAAAAAAGTTATAAAAAACATTCATGATCTTTATTGTCACATAGGAATACAGCAAATGGAAAAGAAAATAAAACCATTCTTTATAGCAAAAAATTTAATTCAAAATATAAAAAAACTCTGTGAGCGCTGTGAAATTTGCATAAAGAATAAAACAAGAGGAAGATATAAATTCGGAGTGATGTCTCATTTAGGTCCTGCTACTTGCCCATTTGATATAGTGTCAATAGACACAATTGGTGGATTTGGTGGCACCCGTTCTACGAAAACCTACTTACACCTTCTGGTAGACCACTTTACAAGATACGCCTTTATTGTAACTTCAAAAACACAAAGTGCAAATGACTTTATAAAGCTGGTAAAAAAAGTTACTCAAGAATATAAAATTGGCAAGATTTTAACTGATCAATATCCAGGTATAAATTCAAAAGAATTTAAAACTTTTTTGAAGAAAGAATATATACCCATTATCTTTACAGCAGTTAATGCACCATTTTCGAATGGTTTAAATGAAAGATTAAATCAAACCTTAGTAAATAAAATTAGATGTAAGATAAATGAAAGGAATGTCAAACTAGCCTGGACCACTATTGCCCACGAATGTACTAATAGATATAATGAAACAGAACATACTGTGACAGGTTTTTCACCTAAATACTTACTAGAAGGAAAAAATGTTAATATTTTACCAGATGAGTTAAAAAGTAAAATTAGCCAAAACGATTTATTGCAAGATAGAAAGATTGCCTTAGACAACACTATTATATCTCACAATTACAATAAAAAATATTTTGATAAAAATAGGAAAGAATGTGTACTAAATGTAGGAGACTATGTTTATGTAGAAAATGGCAACCGATTAAACAGGAGAAAATTAGACGAAATAAAAATTGGTCCATATAAAATTTTAGAAAAAATATCCAACTCAATTTATAAAATAGATACAGGACATAGAAAATCCGAATCCAACCTTTTTCATATAACAAAACTTGTCCCTTATGTATATGATTCTGATTAGTTTTTGTGGGGGAGGGGGAGATGTAAACGAAGCCCTCATAGCTTCATTTAACATAATGTGTGGTTTTCTACATATTACCTAGAACTGTCATAAGGACCCTTTTTTGGGTCTTTCATAATGACAGTTCATTATATTCGATTAGGTCTCTCATAATGACAGCCAATCTATGGAGTCGATGGTTGAGTGGGGATTGTCTTTGAAGATTGTGCATGTCATTGAAAATCTACTTCATACAAATTACAAGAAATACTAATATCGTGAAATAATAGCTTTAAATGTTGTTTCTCTTTTCAGGTAAGATATATTTTGTTATTATATTATGAGTTCCCAAGATAAATGTAAAATGTCGGTAAACTAATAAAAATATAATCTCTCTTTTCAGAGCAACACAATTTTGGCTGTTTTCTTTCACTAAATCATTAGATAGTGATAAACACACATTATATTTCCGTGTACGCTGTCAGCAGACATATAAGTGTGACTTTTAGTGAGAAATCTCAGAGTAATAGTATCAATATTAATGCACTCAGAACAACCATTACCAGCGCTGTAAACAAAAACCAATTTTTATTTTGTTGGATTTATCACTGTGGCTGCTATTCTATGCTCTTCCATTTTGAAATGATCTGTGGCAATAAACTTGTTTAACTTTAGGGTTAAAATAAATCTTTTGGAACCACTAGGCTTAGGAACCAAAAAACAAATTGAAGATAAAAACTCATCTGAAACTGGATTACTTACATATTGAAATAGCACCCATTTGTAGTAATTTCTGAATAGCAGGATTCATAACTTGTTTATCACAATTAGAACAAGGCTGGTATTCCCTTGGGCTAATATTTTGAAATGGTTGAGTTATAAAAGGGATTGCATAGCTTTCAATGTGTTTAAGCAATGAGTTTTCTGCATATATTTTCTGCCAGCGATCAATAAAATGGGAAAGCCTCCCACCATAACATACCTCTATTTCTTTGCAGGGGCTTTTGATTCTACCTTTTTTGTTGACTTCGGTGTGTGCTTGTAGCTCCCACTCCGATCCTGTGCTGGCGGTCGCTTGGGCCCGTGCCGATTGTAGTACTTCACTCGAGGCGGGCTACCATTTGAGATTTTGTCAAAAACACTCACTCTTTCCCATTTGAGATCCAGGGTTAGCCGTTCTCTTGAGAATGTTGCGATTGTCAGATTTCTTTATAGACTGACCACTTTTATGAGCATATTTCATCGCTTTTATTTCTTCTGATAAGTCTCCGCCATAAAGGAACTCATCTCTTTCAACATCTTTTATATGCTTCTAAAATTTCTCGTCTAAAATGAGAGTTATGAGTTTTTTTCTTAAGTATTTTTATTAATTACAATTTATCAACTTGATTCAGTTGATCTCAAGCTCTGTTCAGGGCCATTATACCTTGGCCCAATTGATGCTGTTCTGCTTCAATCTTTTCGTCTCTGTTTTTAAATTATTAGAATTATGTGCTAAACTCTCCGCATTCAATTTAGAGCTGCGAGTAAAAGACAAGTTTCTGGGATGAAATATGTTTTTCACTGATTGGTTCCTCTAAAGCCAGAAGAATATCTGGATCCAAAGAAGGTTCATTTGGGTTTGGATCAAGGGTTCCTGCGTCTTGAGGAGCTATATTTTCTTTGTCAAAGTCGGTCTCCTCCCCCCTCCTCTTTTCTTGCGGCTCATCGATATCTGAAAGATTCGATTAATATGTTAGCCCTCGTTATACCCCGGTTACAAAATCTTGTGTGTTCATCACGTATACACCCCAAGATGATAACAACACGTCAGTGCATCTCGTACACCACCCGTGTAAACAAACTGGCGGGACTTTTTCTTACAATTATTTTCGTATAAATACATAATTTTCTTTGGTTTTTGCCTAGGTTTCCTGTTGATCGTGGAAAATAATAATTGATTAAAATTAAATAACACATACCCATGTGAATTTCCGGTTCTGGCGACGATTTTGATGAAGACAATGACCGGCTCCTGCGCCGGCTACGTCGTTTTTCCAAACTTAGTATTTTATTGAAATAATGTTGTATTTTCTTTCCGGCATTTTGATGTTAATGATTGTATCAATTTGATTACTAAATCGCACAAAAAACTCACAAAAACAAGTAATTGAATATGAAAAGCCGCGTTCGTTGCCACGCAAACGAAAAGAATGACAAGTGACAGCAGTAGTTTATGGAGCTAGGCTGACATAGACAAGATTTTTTTTTAAATGCCTGGATGCCTAGCTCTCCAATTGCGTTTGGTTGCCGAGGAATAAAGTGAAACTACGTGGTAAACATATGTATAGAACGAAGCACTGAAGTATAATAGCATCGTGGCTTAGACCTACATTGATTTTACCATGACCAAACTTGCAGCAATTGCGGCATTGGATTGTTGGTAATTGATCTGCCTCCAGGGTTGTCTAAGGAGAGACTGTCCTAAAAATGTGGAAACTACAGTAGAAGATTTTAGTTTTTTGTCATCTATGATATTAGTCTATAGTAAGTTGTTTATGGCAAGTTATTTATGGAATACTTTTAATTTATTGTCCATATGCGCCCCTAGCTTTTGAATTCACGCAATTTCGTCGCCTTGATAGTCAATAAAAATCAAATATTTTACCAAAAGTATTTTTTACTAGTTTAAAATATGGCATGCGTGTAAAAAGATTGCTATTTCATAGTTAGAACTGGGATGCATAAAAGTTGTTTTAATATTTGATGGTGTAAAAGAACAACTTAATTTGTTTTCCACATAGATATTTATGGCGCGACCATCCATTGCACTTGTGTTGCTCTCCTGTTAATGAATTTATCAAGAATAAACCAGAGCTTCGAAGCGTTCCTGGCAATTGTCATTTTTAGGAATATTAGAACCTATAAATAAATATAAATATATACGGACAATAAATAGCATATTCATGGTGCCCTAACCCAAATACACATAGGTATTCATGGTGCCTTCAAAAATCCCACTCAAAGTGTTTCTTATCGCTACTTTGTATACCTAATAAAGCGGCATAAGATTGTGTCAGCTGAATTTTCTGATTTTGATTTCAATCTATCTTGTTTCTTTAATCACATCTATAATGTTAGAGTTTGTCCCAGACATAGCGGAGAATCTCCGGGATGATGAGTCTTGCTGGAAAATTTTAGCTGACAATTTAGCTCCGTCGTTAATCATGGCGCACTTAATTTTTGATATATTTTTGAGGTAAGCTAAGTCTTCATGGGTGGTAATGCTGTGCTGTTTGGATCGGGTGCACCGGAAACTAGGACGATCACCTTGTCATAACAATCTTCAGTACCCATATTTGAAAAGTTTTGAGTTTTATATCGGTGTTCCTCCTTGTTGCTTGCAAACAAGTAAATAGATGGTAGTGTATTTTCTTTATCTTATTATTACTCACCAGAATGAAAAAAATAATCACTGCGCTGCGGTGACGCGGCTCGACGCGTTCACCTCCCGCGGCCTCGAACGCACACTGACCCACAGAGACTACACCTGCCGCCGCGTAAAAAATGGTAGGCATAAAGAACTACCCGCACAATCGTGCGAGCTCGTCCCCGTTCGCATAACGTTCCGAATGAATTGTATGAAATTTCGAAAATTCATACTCACAAAAGTGAGTGTACAGTCCGTAAGGGAGAAAGCGTCGACCATCGGAACACTGAGCACATTCAATAAAATTATTATTACTAAAAGAAGGAATGGGTTGTGACGGCGGCGGTGGTTGCGTCGGTGGTTGTAGTGGGTTTATGGCCTGTTGTTCTGTTGTTGGCTGCCTTCTACGCCGCACGCTTGCTGTTGGCGGAGGCAACCGGAATGGGGATCCCTCCTCACATGTTGGGTTCGGGGTGTGATATTCTTCCCTTGTGGGGGAAAACAATTTGAGTCCATCATTGTATATAAATTTTTATTATATTCATAAAAACTACACTGAGCACTGAAAAGAAAGTCATAACAATTTGACTTTGTCACTTGTCACTTTTTTTTTTATTAGGTCTCTACTACGTTACTATGGGCTCCACCGATGTATTGTCGTTGTTTCCGCTTTTAATCACACTATAGAAATGATTGATTATTTATTATACTAGTTTATAGGGCTTACGACAAAACAATAAATAAAAATAATATGTTAATAACGGCTGACACTACTGTCACTTTTTTTTATATAGTAGTATATCATTGCTCTAAATAACGACAATATGGCTAGTTTTATTTTTAATTCGAAATTTTTATTAAACTTTATTTTTCTTGGAAAGCGTTACTTTTTAAAAAGACTTGCGTTACTTTTCAAACAGTGCGCTGGCAACACTGCTATCATCCATTATATACAGGTGATTTAATCAATGTTGTTTTAAAAATCTGGTATTAAATACATCAAATAAATTATTCCATAGTAAAATTAACTTCTCTGTTGCCTCGCTATTCTTAAATTGATTTAAATATAAATCTTCACTGCAAAACTTAAGGGCGATTGCTACGCTTCTGCTGAGCAATTGGGTTGCAAATTTCAGTTTCATAATATTATTGCGAAACTCCAAATGACGCTTTGATTAATTTACTAGCCAAATAAAAGCCTTCCTCATCTTGCAACTCATGTAGTTTTTCTGAAAAACTCAAATCAATTTCATTTTTTTCGTCAAAATCAAAAAGTTCTTTCACTCTCGAAATGATTCCGGATCAATTTACACATATTATGAACTGGATCAAGAAAAGCAGCCACGTCGAAATTCGAAGAGGGATGTTTGAAGGTAGTCTTAAATTTTTTGGGATCTTTTAGATGACAATCTAATATCCTATTGCGGACGTAACGTAAACGTGCCTATTACCGCCCCACAAAAATTTAACTCTATTACCGCTCGTTATTTTCAATCTCTCCTAAAAGATATAGAATATGAATTTTAGACACATTAAACTGAAAAATATTTTTAATATGTTTATTTTTAGAATAAAGTTTGAGTGTTTAAATTATCAAAAGACGGAATAATTTAACTTATAGTGGGACGACATCGGATCGAGTGCACATTCCATAGTGTTGCACTTCGAGCCACGTAAGCATGTATCACACATAGGTATTTTATTGTACGCTTACCTTTAAATGAACTGGTAGTCCGTCCATACTATGGGGTTCCAAATCGGGTCTTACTCTTTTTATAATACACAAAGCCATAGGCTTTAATATTCTCAATTTTTTTTAAATTCATTATCATGTAGGTCAAAGGAATCGCATATAGCCCTAATGCGATTTCGTTGCAATCTCCTGATCCATCGCTCTTCGTAAATTGTTCGTAAATAATTATAATACGCTACAGACATATAGATAGGAAAGTAGCATTTGCCCTTAGATTCGCTTGCGTTTATAAAAATCCCACAATATTTAATTTTTTTCTGAATAAATATACTAGGTACTTTAAATATAATTTACGAGTTTTATTATTTGACGAGCTCTGTTGATATCCTGGGTTTAATGCTTCAGAATATTCCCTGAACCCTCTGTCCTCTACCACGGAAAACGGCTGAAAATTCTTGATGAGCAGTGGGATCAACTTCTCGTCAATTTGAGCTTTTTGAGAAACTGAATTTTTTCAATTTCAGGTTTAATTTAGCTTGAACCATTTGTTTCAGTGCAACCGATCCATATTGACTCACATAAAAATCTTAGTCCTTTAATTTTTTTTACTACCTATTTGTGTTCATAATAATCACTCTTCATTATGTTTTCCTAATATTTTTTGTTCATAAATTTTTATTACTAATATCAGAACTCATAACAGTCATTTTTCATATTTCTTTAATTCATACTATCATTACTAAGAAATATTTCAACTCCTAACTACTCCTAACCTAACCTAACCTACCTTATGTTACCAAGTCGTATATCCAAACCAGTCGCTTTCGCACCCAGTCGTCGCTGTTTTTGTGATTAAACCTAATTTTAACCTAGTGTTTTAAGTTAATAATCTTATTACGAATCAACATTTGGACTAATATACGTTATAGAATACAACACCTAGGACATGTGTCTTTATTTATAGCATCCAAAAGTTTGCCTTTTCGAACCGCAGTTTCAGGGTACTTTAAGTGCTCACCAAAAATGCTGTTTTTACACAAGTTGACAATTTCGCTTTTAGATGTACTCGGCAATGTGTTTTTGTAATTGAATTGACAGTAATCAGTTTCGTCAGGAATATTTTCTTTTCGCGGTTTAGTCTGTTTTGGTGAAATGAGTGATAGATCTGTGGTTGTAGTATTTGTGGTTTCAGTCACAGCTGCTATTGAGTCATCGGAAAACTGTCTGTAGTGGTAGTTAGTCTGAAACTGGCGCACTTACGGTACCAACAGAGGCAGTAGATACGACTGGTTCTTCTCAAACAATTGAATTTGAATATGGTCGAGAGTAAAGATCATCGGTTCTGTTTTCTATGTTTTTATAGTTATTTTAATTTTTTTGAGGCTGGTCAAAATTATCATCACTTTTAGCATATACCATGTCGAGTATTGCTTTGGCACGCTGAGAAACTTTTGAACGTCTCCATCTGTAATAAATGAAAAAAACAAATGTAAGGAACTTAGAACCCTAGATTACATAAGTTACCCACTTCGTAACCAACAAATCACTCCCATAGACCTTTATGCAAAAAATAACAATATAACCTAATCTGTGGAACATAGACCGCACCCGGGATCGCTTACCATGCTAGGTAAAATTGTTGTCATTAGGTTCTCGTTGCCAGGTTAGTGTACTCATAAATATGAAAAACTTTTAATTTGTCGGTGTTATCTATGTACTTACATTTTCTATGATAGTTTTGTTTGGAGAGTTTGTTGCAGTTTTAGATGTACTTGGAGAATTTATTTTTTCTGGTGAAGTAGTTTGTGTCTCTTGTTCCTGTAAATACTTCGGTCCTGAAAAGCCTGAAATAAAAGAATGGTTACATACTTATTTTTACTCCCATCCCCATGATTATAACCAGTTCAAGGGGTAGAACATACATATAATAAAAACCATTTTTGTTTCTATGGGGCTATGTAAAAAAAGTAAATGTAAATTAAGGAATTAAACAGATAATGATGAAAGTACACTTTAACTATATAAGATTTTAAACTTTCGCGTTGCATTATAACTATAAATGTAATAACCGGGACTAAACGCGATAGGCATTTCGTAGTATTACTACCACTTACTTCCTTGACGTTTCGACCGAGTTGCATCGGCCGTGGTCACAAGGCGACTGACGGGCGGCGGCATCGTCTGTTCGGGCGTCGTGAAGTATTTTCTTCCACCCGCAAGTTGTCACTTATTGAATCACTAGTGATGTGGCCACGACAAACTACACTCACGGTATCCGGTTTCGGTTTTAACGGTTTCACTCGCGGTATGCACCCATTAATTACAGGATTCCACGCTGGAGACAACTTAAATCCGTCCTCCCGATTGAAATTTTTGTACTTCTTAATTTCAATCGCTTCACGTACCATCCTGGTGTGGTAATGCCGATCAGTGGAGAGAATTTTAGGGTTATGTAGCTCCATCCAGTGGTTGACTCCCGTATCCAATAAGTGTTCTGCTACCGCGGATTTACTCGTCTGTCGATTTTTCACTGCGGCAATGTGTTCCTTGACGCGTTCGGCTATAGTCCGTTTTGTCTGGCCAATATACGAACTGCCGCAGCTACAGTCGATTTTATATACTCCCGGAGTTTGTAACGGCAAGGTGTCCTTTGGTGATCGTAGTGACTGCGACACTTTACGTAAAGGCGTATAAATAGTCTTTATTGAGAATTTTCTCAACACCGTCCCAATTTTATCCGTTACGCCTTTAACATATGGTAAAAATGCTGCCTGACGATTCACTTCTGGACATCCTTGTCTTTTCTTCTGCTTTCTCCACTCTCTAGACACCCTGTACCCGTTACGTTTCAGTACCTCCTGAACATGTAAAAGCTCCGTTTGGAGATGGTCAGGGTCACATAGGTTATGCGCTCTGTTCGTTAATGCAGACATAACGGATTGAAGATGCCGGGGATGGTGATGAGAGGATGCATGCAGGTATCTGTCCGTGTGTGTAGGTTTTCTGTATACCGTGTGAGATAAATTACCATCCGGTTTGACCTTAATCATCATGTCCAGGAACGCAAGAGATCTGTCCTTCTCCATTTCATAAGTGAATGTCATCTTTGGATGTATGGAGTTGAGATGTTTGATATATTGCTCCACTTCTTGATGGCCTCCATTGACAATGCAGAAGACATCGTCAACGTACCTCCTCCAGAGCTTCACGTGCCCAGGTCCAGTGGCTAGTGCTCTGTCTTCGAAGTGCTCCATCCAGATATTTGCAATCACCGGTGCGAGTGGACTACCCATTGCAACTCCATCGATCTGGAGGTAGAACTGGTCTCTGAAGAGGAAGTAGTTGCCGTCTAAACACTGCTCAATGAGAGCAATATACTCATTAGGTAACTCATGATCGAACAGTTTTCCCTTAATGACCTCAAGGCATTCCTTTAAAGGAACATTTGTGAAGAGTGACTCAACATCGAAGCTCACCATGATGTCTCCAGGTTCCAACTTTATGCTCCTCACTATGTCCCTAAAATGAAGAGAATCTTTCACATAAGACGGTGTTTTCCCAACTAATGGTTGCAGCACTCCAGCAATATGTTTCGCCAAGTCGTAGGTCGGAGAGTCAATTTGACTTACGATCGGTCTCAATGGGATACTGCTTTTGTGCACTTTCGGCAGACCATAAAGTTTAGGGGGTTGCAGAGCTTTGGGCTTATGTAAATGAGTGTACTCGTCCTCCGTGAAAATCTCCTCGTGGTCATGAATCAAGGCTCGAACGCGACGTGTAACCCTGGCTGTGGGATTGAACGACACAGGTTTGTAAACTTTCTTGTCTGCCAACAAATCCTTAACCTTTTCGACATATTGTTCAGTATTCATTACTACAGTGGCGTTTCCCTTATCGGCCTTTAGCACTAAAATGTTTTCATTACTCAAATGCCTATCGCGTTTAGTCCCGGTTATTACATTTATAGTTACACTTTAACTAGTACATTAGGTACATTGATGAAATGTAAAGCTACTTATAATCAGAGAAACATTGCAAGTTGAAATGTGAGTAATGTCAACTTCCTCTATGTTTTGACCATGCATTGCATTGCATTTTCTGCACTGAAAGTTTTCAGCCAAACTTTCCAACTTCGTATAAAAAGAGCTGTTCAGATCAGAGCACTTCAGATGATGTACCTAATTCTGTTGCTGCTAAAAGAATATGTATTAAAACTGAATAAAATTAATATTTAAGGAGACATGTAACAAAAGGAAAGATAGTACCTACACCCTACTAACCTAACTAAAAATAATAACTGTACATACCTACGCCAGATCGCTCAGATTCCTCCTATTTTTTAGATGTTTTTGTCATTGTTTAAGACTCGAAGGTTGATTTGTCAATCTATGAGCCGGCAATGATCCGCGGTTCCTCAATTAGTTTGAATTTCTTGAATAGGCGCAGCCCTAAGAGAATTGGCAGCAGCATTCTTTTGCCTACTATTAAGTAATCTAAGCCTTTCTTCCTGTACTCTACAGTACATATTAACTAATCACTCTTCAGAAAGTTTGCTTATTTGAAAAATCGCCTTCCTGAAGAAAGCAAACTTGCAAAATCGCCTTCCTGAAGAAAGCAAACTTGCAAAATCGCCTTCCTGAAGAAAGCAAACTCTAACATATTTATTGTGTCGCAAATAGCCTGCTTAAACATAGTTATTCTATGTTGTTGTTCAACGTCACCAGCGTCATGGCCATCATTCTGATTATCCTCTGCATCTCTGACGACGTTGCTCCGTCCGTCTCGAGTCCAGCCAACGTTCCAGTAGGGATACAGAAGCGAGTACTGAAATGGTTCGTACAAATTACGAAAAATATTTACAAATTAGAGCTCACACTCCCCCTTTTTCTCTAATGGCGAGCTGACGCGGTTAGAAATGCTCTTGCTCGGTGCTGATGATAGCACCTGCCTCGGACCAAAGGGTGTCCTCTAGATACCACCGCGACTCGCCGTATGTTCAAATGCGAGATGAGCATTCTCTGAAGGTTCTTCGTTTAGATGTTTAAAACATTTAATGAACGAACCAACTCTTTAAATAAACCCAGTCTATTCACAAATCAGTGTTGGCTATCGATAGTGAACTAGCCAATTTGCCACGTGTCAATACAATCGATCTAACTTTTGAGAAGTACCAGTATCAGTATTATCTGACATAACACGGGTTTAAACCGATATTGCGATATTGGGGTTAATGAAAGAAGTTGATGGATCATTTAATGTTAAAATTGGTGTAGCAGTATTAATACTGTTCTTCTTTGAAAAAGTATAAAAAGATAATTCTTTTTCTACTCTTTTAGAGTGAGAGATAGATTGCTAGCGGCAATTCTTCCATGATGTTATCATCATCAGCCTATTGAAGTCCACTGCTGGACATAAGCCTCCCCAAGGGCACGCCAAATTGTGCGATCGTCTGCTTTATTTTGCCAGAGAAAAATTATATTTTGATTTTGGTACTTATATAAACTTGCGGTGCGGCAGTTAAGTCATACATACAAACAAACGTCGATGGATCTTTGCTGTGTTACCTTTCCCCGAGCTCTTTCGCTTATTTCGTAGCATATTTTCGAACGCGGATAAATTAATGTCAGTACAGCTGGTACTATGTGTTTGTTAATCGACAGTGTCTACGCGTCTACTAGTTAGTTAGTATTTTTTGTGGGAGAGAGAATACAATTTGTGCTGCCATTACGATACGTGTATTGAGAAGTAAGTCAGTGGCGCGCTTGTCAAAGTGACGTATACAAACCTAGCGCCATCTATAAATATTTAGTGAAAACGCTAAGTGAAAGATATTGCCCGTAGTAGCCATGCGAGAACCATTTCGATAATTTTATTAAGTTTTAAGAATAGGTGCTACGTGCAACAGACAGAATTAATATTTTGAATAAATTCAGCATTATTAATAATTTTTTAATACTGGATTAGAAATCTTAATCTTGATTTATATCTCTCTTCTTTATAACGGATCGATTGGTGATATACTTCAGTTAAAAGTATCCCAGCCTTCCGACATTGCTTCTCAGACAATACTACATTCAATCGATCATCTAAGTATAAACACTCCAAAAAAAAAACATCATTTTGTAAGAGTTTGTTATCCCGCCGTTGGTGCTGTATTGCTGCAATTTCATTTTTGCAACTAAGCCATTTAATATAAAAATCACCGATGGTGAATTGTTCTTTCTGCAATACGATAGTTCCTTCATTCCCAGACTCAAAACATTTTTTCAAAATCATTTTATTTGCATTTGACTACATTTTCTAGGTGTTCCCAGAAATTTTATGATACTAGCGCTGATAAATCTCTGGTATAGTGTCACAAAACTCCATTAAACTTATCAAACGGACTAACATATTGTATGTTGAAGACTACCTGGTAGAACAGTCATTTAGGAGTTTTCCTAAATTGGCTTTCCTAATATTAATAATTGGTTTTGTATTAGGATTAAGTGTGATAGACTGTTCGATTATATTTGTATTTCCAATCCAATTCGCAATATAAAATGTGTAGTGTAAAATGTAACAGTGAATATGGATCTTTGTTATCCGAAATAAATGCAATTTTATTTATTTTATTTAAACCTGTGCATTGTCCTCCATACTCTGCTCAATTTCCAAACAATTAATTTATATGCTTACATTTCTAAAACTTAGATGGCTTTGGAGAAAATCTTATTTATTTACAAAATGTTATGTTTTTCTGCGCACATTCCAATCTCACAAACGGATTCCAATAATATAGCCACTTCACTTAACATCCATTTTCTATAACAACTATCACAACATATTTTTATAACAACACGGTAATATTTCAATAAATCGCTGACGAAATTTAATTATTTAGTGACCTAATTATCCACTTCCAAATGGCGGGTCCGGCCGCACGCGCCTGGTGACGGCGAACCGACCCTAATCCGTCGTACCTGCTCACACAGATAAACAGCACGTGAGTGGCGTCACATCAGTATTGTTAGCAACAAAATTTTGACACGAAAGTAATCAACTTTGCATTAAGGGTGAAGCCAAACGAGCGTAATTTAGTGAGTCGTGAGTCGCAGAATTTCGGTTGTAGAAATTCTGCCTTCCAGAAATTCTGTTGGACTGCCATACGAGCGCATTTTATTCAGTCACTATCCAACTTTACCTAATTGTTTACATTTTCGACATTTCCTCATCAAACAGTCTTCTTGCAATTTACCTTCACAACAAATGCTTTTAACAACACTCATTATCGTAGGTTGATCGATTACCTTCCTAAATTTTAGAGATCTTACAATACCTTCTGCATTTGTGTGCACTACGCATAGACAAGTATCACGTTTATTAACGTTAGGAATTAATATCCAGAATGGTCTATATTTGCAAAACAGAGAGTAGGACATTTTTATTTGAACCTCATCAATGAATTTCTTATATAAATTATAAAGATTGTCGAGAAGAAACCTAATCTGCTTTTTTTGACGTTTTCTAGTTATAGTTTCCTTTTTACCTGCAGTAATTTTACTGCAAGCATCATTTTCAAGAAATCTCTCCACCGCTTTTCTTTTCGATGCAGCAACACTATTACATTTATCATTGACAGTTTTAGTTAAAATACTTTGAAGTTTCATTTGGCTTCTGTGCAATCTCGTTTTATATTTAGAAACGTTTTAATTTAAGTTTGCACTTCAGAGTCAAATTTTCCTGTTTTAAAAGATGACTATTTGCTTTCGCTTTTTGTTGACCAGAAAGAGCTCTCGAAGATTGACTTAATGAGGTGCTTGGGCTAGCCGGCGGTGTTTCCGAGATCAAGTTTTCAGTTTGAACTTCTAATGCTTTATTACTTTTTTTCTTTAGACGATACCTTTTTGAAGCCTCTTTCCAGTTTTTTCTTATTATCCTTTTTTCTCTCGGAGTAACATCTGTGATATTTTTTAACAAACCTTGTGCTTTCTTTCGTTGATACCTCTCCCTGTCTTTTCTTCGCCGTTCTTCTAAATCTTCTTCAGTCATTTTTTGCCTTGCACGTCGCATACTCAATTTGTTTACGACGCGTTGTTTTTTGCGTTTCTCTTCGTCTCTGGCTTTTTTTCCCATGATGAGCTAAAATACAAACAATTTAACTTACTAAGGATATGTAAAAATACTTTTGGAAAAATGAACATACTAAAACGTAATTATTTAATAGTATAGACTATGCCCTTTGTTTTTAAATTTGTACCCCTACTCACACACCCAACACAACCTCAACATTAAGGGGAAAAAACTAAGGAATTAATTGAAGAATTAAACAAGACATTTCTATTAATTACACAATAAAATTATCCTTATATCTCCAACCACATAAGTAAATAGTCATTTCTGTGTAAAATCCTCATTTCTGTGTACTATCATAACACAGAAATGACGATACACAGAAATGATGAATGTCAATGTTCAACGTGATAGCAGCTAAATTTTGAGGTTATGTTTTGAAAACACCGGATCTTTATTTATTGAAATCAAAAGAGTATACGCACAAACTGATAAAATATTTTTATGTATTTTACTTACCTAATAATTTTCCAATCAGAAATGACGCCTGAACTTTTTGCACACCAGAATTCAATGCATTTACTTAATTTTTCTGTCCGGATGAAAAAATCACAACATAAACGCAAAACAGCTGTGATCGGAAAGGTCCAGTGTTGCTGTTATAAAATAATCGCAACCTCACAAAAAGTATACCACTCTTTTTATGCAAAAATTACCAAGTACACAGGAATGACTAGGAAATTTGAAACACATCTTTATCAATATATTTCTGACTAATTTATTGTATTATTTTTTATTTCTAATTATGTTGCGATTAATAAACATTTTCTTAAAACAAATCATCTACCATTGATTTGAGAAATTGATGAGATATATTTTTTTCGAAAGTAGCAATCCATAACACATTAAATGTTACATACACAGAACATGACGAATCGGTGACTGTCTTGATTTTTAAAAGAATCATCGTTTTTAAATTATACGTTTATGTTTGCAGATGTGTACTTTAATATCCCATCTTTCGAAAAAAATTTAATAACGCGGATTTTATTTGATTTTTTTATATAGTTCTAACGTGTTACACTTTTATACTCATGGATTAGAATGACCCAGATGGTAGGTACACTTACCACTTTCCATTATTCGACTGTCCTATTTGGCCTGAGCTCGTCCAATGCCGCCTTTACTCGCTGCCACAGCTGGTCCATTGCCGCAGCACCCTGCGGCGTTTTGTGATCGCTGGCTGCAAAGTCAGGGTGCTGCGAATGGTAATGGCATAAATAGCCTACTTGGGCCTTGTTACATCTCATCGTAAAAGGAGATAGTACTATAAAATATAGAAATATACCGTGCGTGGTTTTGATCATTTGTTAAAGCAGAATTATTTTGAAATTTACTACGATAGTTATTTTGATAAGAGGAATTATTTAGAGAGATTCAAACAGTATAAATCAAAGACAGCACTAGAACAATTGAATGAACAAGAAGACAAAAATGAGATTTACTTACGTGAACACCAGCAGAAGAAACATCTTCCCGAAGTAATTTACACAAGGCGTTGTGCGCGTGTTCTTTCGCGAAGACAGAAAAATACGGCTGCGGCGGTGATGCAGGTGTGTACCCGTTGTACACCGACGGTTGGTAGAACGGCTGTTGTGGCGGCGGGTCGAATGGTGTCCTCCTTATCTGCTCCTCCTCTCCGAAGTCCTCACGTACCAGCACAAGGTCTATATCAATAATAATATAATATAAGCCTATGTGTTATTCTGATATATTAAGTATAACATTGTATGGTTTCATCAAAATCCGTCCATTACTTTTTGCGTGAGAGAGTAACAAACATCCATACATACATCCACACTCACAAACTCTTAAACTGAATTATCAAAATGCTAAACTGATGCTGTTGAATTCAAATGCTCCCTGTCTATGTAGAAGACATATGTAGGAAAGGAAGAAGAGTTATAAGTAGATAAGATGGTACTTACTTGTTGACTCCAATCGTCCTTGTGGTTTTCTGCGGCTTTCAAAATCGTCTCCTGGGTGGTACATTTTCTTAATTGACAGACCACAATTCTGTCTTTCAAAAGACGTTTAATTTGAGCCTTTTTAAATTCTTAGTCCGCGGCTTCATGGCAGAATAAACACCAATTTTTAAACTCGAAAATTCCTTCTTAGTCCGAATGGGTTGTAGTACCTGATGGTGCTCTACGTCTTTTCTTTTATGAGCTTGAATTGATTTCGACTCCACGTACAACAATCTACACTTTCTGTGCAAACGAATTTCGTTTCTTCCATGAAAGATATTCTCCTTCCCATCGTTTCTTTCTTCACTGGCAGGTACCAACCGCTTAATTCCTCGACTTTTCACGGTAACTGTATCAGTATTACCTATGCTCGTTAAAATATAGTAAATGTTTTTGTAAATAGTTTTCTCAATAAGTGAATTGTCTTTGTATAATTCTTATGAGAATAAAGTTGATCTTAAACGTTAAAAACCTTGTACTGAGAAAAAGTCCACAAATAACACACTGATCACTCATTTTGCAGTAATCACAAATAGTACTTTACTTTTAACTTACTTTATTACTTAAAGTTATTGACAATATTTTCCGGCGCCACTCCAGGCATTCGGATATAGGGCAATTAAAATAATGCCTAGGTTCTGGCAAGTAAGCCTTAGTTCGTAATTTACATGACTTATATGTCCGTCGACAAAAAGAATGACAGGGAACTGGGCATTTTGTTTCTGTAAATGAGGATGAAATACTTTCTCTATATATCATAGAAATACGTCTTTATTCATCCACTCATTGTCTGATTACCCAATGCCCCAAGAAGGAGGTACAGATGATCTGATCTCAGTTCGAACTCGTTTTAATGCTTTGGCTTCGACTTCGGTGTCGGCGGCACTTGGGGCGGATGCTCAAATTTCAAGGTTGATGGCATCAAATTTCTCGAATGTGGCCCGCAAGCGTTCATCCTTTACAAGTTATGCTTCTCGACTTGTGTCGATATTATCGACATCACTGAAGTAGTTAATATATTTCGTCAATGCACCTTTCAAATAACTAACTTAATGTCCTTTCGTTAATTTTCTAAATCGTTTAATTTTTGAACATACGAACGTTTCGATAGATTATTATCCATATCAGTACTTGCTTTTAAAAATGGAAAAGAATCAGCAATACCCTCATACTGTTCCTCATGTCGATACGCTGGTGCCATGGGTGGTGTTAATTATTAATGTAGTTGAAAAACCGTTAAAAATATATATTTTTCAATACATTTGCTAATAACGTATTATTAAGTTTAGCATGAAAACTTTTTTCTGATTCGTAAGATGTGATTTTTTAACCGACTTCGAAAAGGAGAAGGTTATCAATGTACTTTTTTTTGGAGAAAACAAACCTGAGTAAATGTACCTAATTATTATAAATGTATTTTACAACAGGCGCTTTAGATACTTACTTTGATAAATTTCTTATTTGCTGAATTGGAATCTTGTTTAAGTTTATGGTAATCGCAAATGTATTGAAAAACATCGTATGATAGTCTTCGGTTTATTAAGTATAAGCACTCGGCTTTGCCTCGTGCCTATAAATACCTCGACTATAATGTCCTGCTTACCGTACTTGTATCATAATGTACTATTATGTAAAGGGACACAATTACTAGTCATTTATTATATTATCTCTAAATGTCCCAGACATTAAATGTCTGTAAATTGCATTCGGGTTGTCATTGAAGGCACCTTGCAAGCGAATGCAAGAAAAGATAATTTCCTGATGATCCTGACTTAGCTAATAAGTTAGAGTATAAAGCGTCTTTTTTTATAGTTCAATCAAATTTGTATACAGGTATATAAAACTTTCAATATTTATTATTGTCCCGAGGAATCCAGCCTTGCATTTTCCTTTTATAATAATCTTGTGATTACATAAGTAGGTCTATTATTATTTCTAACTTGTGTGTTGTAGTTTTAAATTTAATAAATACTGTTTAAGTTCTTCTAAAATTTGAAAATTAAAACTTTGTTTTCAGCACAAATGAGTTTTTTTCAAATCAAATTGAGTCATAGCTCGTGAATTAAATATATCAAACATATCGTTTATTTTCTCAATAAATTCTTCGGTAGATTCTGATTCTCGGAAATCATCTAAATTAAGATCTTCTTTACATGTTTTGATGGCATTAGCTACTTTCTTGCTAACAACCTGAGTAGCAAGTTTTACTTTCAATATGTAGTTTTTAAAATTGACATGCTTCGTTGTCAATTTATTCGTTAAATACAGTTCGTCATTTTCTTGCAATTGATTAAGTTTTTCAATTTTATTTCAGCTGATAATAAATATACTTTTTGACTTTAATTAATTTCTTAATAGTTTCATAACGTGGCTTGGGTTTTAACTAAATCTATACACGCACACATACGAAGGTGTGTGTATTGTTTCTTTTACATGCTTGTGTGCGTACATTGATTCTATAGCTACATATAAATTCGTAAGTTTAATTTTAAATAGGCATTAAACAATCTTACAAATTAAAAAAATAAAATGACTATACATAGTAACAAATGAATTAGTTTGTAGCTATATAATCAATAAATACACACAAACGAAATTCGGGTAAATTATAAATGCAAAGCTATATATCAAATCATTTTTTATTTTAATAATGTTTGTGTTTATTATAATAATCTTGAGCTAATATTTTCGTCTCATCGTCTCCTTCATATGTAATTTACCGCTCAAAATTCGATTGATTGATCTACACCAGCTGTGTAAAAATACATTAAAAGTTATGGCGACAAAATATTTTTTTGACTGTTCTTTGTGAGTTTTGCAACTGAAAGGAAATAATATCATTGTCTCAGCGAATGTAGTTATATTTCGTTTAACTTTTTTTTGGAACATTTTTTTAAGAAATGTTACTGTAATGTTGAAGTTCATGGAAGCAATTCTCAGTCGCTTTATTAGGATTACATAGCCATTTTTTATATTTATTATATTCTTTGGCTTTAATGAACGCATTTTGCTCATTATTTTCATTGTTTTCAAGTAGGTTTTGTATACATACCTTACACCCTTTGAGAATATTTTTAAACATTTTGTAAGCACCCAGCCACACACATAATTTCTTTGCCCTGCATCATTTTCATTAATGTATTCAGTTTCAAATATTTCATTATTACACAAAATCTCTTCTTTGTCATTTTTTACATAAGAATCCTTTTTATTTATTTAAAAAAATTTTACGACTGCAGGCACTTATTGCCATTATCTTGACAACTGGCATTACTCGAATGAGGTGCGTTATAATTTAGGCTGGGTCCTGATTAAAATTTTATGTAAGTAATGCATCAAAGCCATATTTTTCTGATACAACATCAAATATTCCTTCCATGTCTTCAATAGTTTTGATAAAATTTGTCACAGAGGGAACTACTTTTTCAATCAACCGAGTTTTGTTTCCAATTTATTTAATTCCTTAATTCTAATTGTTCTTAAAACTAATTTTGCAGATTTCCACAACTGGTGATGATAAGAGTTGTTTGACAGCCCTTGTGTATTTTTACCATCTGCTGGTAAAAATTTACTTATATTGAGTCTGTCAAACAGATTATCCAATAATACGGTAATTTATATTAATTGTTTGCATTCATTCGGTAAATCACCTCGCGCAGTTAAATGCTCAGCAGCCACGGCAACGCTGTGACTAAATATCCCATTTGCGCCCAAGATTAAACTTACTGAAAAAATATGAAATAAAAAGCATTTATATATAGAAAAAAGACACTTTTAATGATATATAACAAAAAAATATAAAATTTTTGTTTTATTTTATATAAAAAAAATACCGTGCTTGAATGGGGACACTGGGCTCATTCAGTACAAAAAATTTTAAGACTTTGTTTTTTGACACTTGATGTTTTGATTCATTTTTTGCACTGCCAACGAGCTTTATACAGAGCTGACAAATGGTGCATAGCAGTTGTTTATTAAAATTCATCGAACTGCAGACTAGGGACTATGGACACTGTTGGACGTGAACGGCGGTCTGTTTCTTTGCAAGTTGTGACTAGCCATGTTTCGTCTAAACTGCAGCTGATCCATCTTCACATCATCACAAAGTTGCAAACGCCAGGAATTGCTTACAGTAAAATCAAGCATGTAGGTAAAGAGTATCCATCACCACTTTTTGTCTCGAATGGAAGTGCGATATGAAAAAAAATGATCAACACTACTTTTATTGTATCTGAAGAATACTTGAGGCATGTCTTGCGAGCTGAAACGCGTTACTTTGCCAAATGGTAGGACACTACTATAATTAGTTTATCGTAATTGTGCAGACACTATTATCCAGCCAACGAACAAACAATATTTTATGTATTGTGTCAAATCGGAATTTTTATCTCTAAGAAACGGTTTCTAGTCATCGCTTTAGATACAATGCACGTTACAATCCTCGTCCAAAGACCAATGAAGCCGTTCTCTAGGCAAAGTATAATAACCGGTTAGAAGAAGGATGCCTAAATAGGTTTTCAATTGTTCAACTGTGCTAGCAAAAATTATGGACTCATAAGTAGGGTGGCACTTACGCCAACAACGACTTAGAAGGTTATCTGTTCGTCTTTTCTTTGCTGCAGTCGTCGCTAAAGGTTCGTCATCGCTACTGTCCCATTCATCTGCGCTCCTGTTGATGAAAACTTCAATACTTTCTGGTATGTCCCTAAGAAAAATCATTGCTCATGATGTTGTCACCATTGCCTTCCTTTTCGTCATAGCAACGAAAATTTACCTCTATATCTAAAGCATCTTCTCTCATAAGAGCCTCGACAGCTTCTTGAAGCACCTGTTAGTTATTGCTCGATGCTTAGATCGTTTAGACGTGTTTTTTCAAAACCAACTTCTGCAAAAAATAAAATAATGTTTGATTCCTCTTGTGCCCATAGTCCCCAATTGAGGACGCCCACGTGTCAATCGACTTTATTCACAATGCAGCCTTGTAATTCATCAAATGCTGTCTTTATTACTTAGTTACTATTATTGCCAAAACGAGAATGTGATAAAATAACTACTGTGAAATAAATAGACTAAAATAAAAGTACTTACATTAGGCGCGTAGTAAAACCTAATAATCCTGTTTATTTTAGGCACGATATTATCAAATTTAATCTAGTTTATCTCAAACAACTATTAATAATCCGTGTGCGTACTAGTAACGTTTTAATTACAAATGAAAATGTTGCCTTCATGTAAAAACAAAAAAAGTTGAGGGTAGATTTGTAAGCGTTCCCAATTGGGCACGGTGAGCGCATATGGGATATTTGCGTTGCCGTTTTCACACGCATTTTATAATTTTTTCTGGATTGACGTGTTCTTCTGTAATTTTTGGTACCATTCTTAACTCGTCTGCTTTGTAGTGTAAATCTGCTGTATACAATTTTTAGGGTTCCGTACAAAAGTTGAAAAACGGAATCCTTATAGGATCACTCGAGCGTTTGTCTGTCCGTCCGTCCGTCTGTCACAGCCGATTTTCTCCGAATCTACTGAACCAAATTAGATGAAATTTGGTAAGATAGTGTAATCCTATGACCCAAACACGGATGTGCAAAGAAAATAAAGATTTTTTTTAAATAAGGGTCATTTTGAGGGGCCCAATTACAAAATTTTAAAAGAAAGTTTTGCAAACGTTACTGTGTCATATATCAAATGAAAGGGCTCATTATGAGGATCTCAAATATATATTTTTTTTGTTCGGGTAAAATCAATACTTTTGATTTTATTCACGAAAGAAGGCAAAAATTGAACATTCCCCCCCCTGATCTCCGAAACTACTGGGCCGAAAATTTTGAAAAAATTACAAAATATACTTCATTCCTTGAAGATTCCAGGAAAAATAATAAGGATCCTATCACTTGAAAATAAAGTGGTAAACTCACAATAATGAGTTCATTTAGGGAAATAGTTCACTAAAACACCACTAGATGGCGCTAGTCAATTGAATAAAACATTTTTTGCACATTGTGTGTGTGTTCACGAAGCATATTGTACGGAACCCTCATTGCGCGAGTTTGACTCACACTTGGCCGGTTTTTTTTTTGATAATATTCCCATTTTACAACATTCTCATCATCATCCATTTTGCACAACATATCTTACGTTAATAAATTATTTCTTATGCGTTTTATTAAATGAGGAGTATCGTAAATTGGAATAATGTTATGTTTAATTTATACGAATAATATCATGACGCCCCACATTTCCATTTTTTTTTTTCACTTCTATTAGTTCTGTGATTGCACTTTTTTACAGTACTTTGATCACAAACTGTGTTTAATATAATTATCTCAGCATTTTGGCAAGCTATTACCACCTCCACAATTATTTTTCTTAAATCTATTTTATTCAGCCTTGCTGTAAAATAATAAGCTGCTGGCTGTTTAATGTTTTTTAATGATCGTCAAAAAAGAATGATGATGATATTATGTTAACTGTTTCCACATTTTTGCTTAGAACTTGCTTTTCCGTCTTCTTTTTCGCATAATATGGTCTAACTATGCAGTTATTGTTCTTCACAAGTGTCGTATAGGAAAACCAATTATATTTCTAAGTAATAACAAAAAAAAGCTTTGTGTTGCGAATTATGTTAACCTTTACTAAAACTTACTCAATGTTTATTCTAGTCAAAACAAATCAAAAATGCAAGTAATCAATTCTTATAGATCTGAAGGTATACGTTCACTTAGATCAGCGGCCTCAGTCTCAATTAGATCTTCGTAAAATTTTCTTCAGTTTTGGAGCATGCACTGGCAACGCAACAGCAAATTTTTTTTGTCTATTAACGCCTCAGGTGCAGTCTCAGTTGGTAAGTTGGTAGTCGGTCGATGGGGTCTTTTCCTCGTTTTATAATTTCTTTCAGTTCCATTTCAACTATCTGTTTCAAAAAGGAATTTCTTTGAATTCACCATTATAATTTTTTACGAACATAGATAACTTACCTCGTCGAAATTGGGTCACTTTAAGATTTAGTCCATTGTCTTAAAAAAGATTTCAAACGATTTTGTAAAATTTTAAATTGTTTGATGCCCACGATACAGGCTCAGCCTAAGTGTGGGGTTAATTAGAACATACGAAAGATCTGAATCGACATTCACTTTGCCGATGCCCGTCTTCGCCGCACGCCCAGCAACGATTAACAAAATTATTCGGCTTTATATGGGACTCAGTACGTTTGGGAGCTAGGCGATGTGACCTTTGACAATCATGACTGTAGAATGATTTTATATCTGACTATTTTGCGGTAACCTTAGTTTCTCGGCAATGAATTCAAAATCATATTGCGAAAAACCAATATAACCACATGTACTCGGTGGCGGACTCGCATAACTGATAGGTTTTGTATACTGAATCGTGCTCCTTTGATCTTCATAAATATTGCTTAAAAGCAACTGGACCCTTTCGTAAAGTTATAGATTCATCTAAGCATATTTCATGTACTGACCGGTACATTTCTTTAAATTTATTACTTAAATGGTCTATAACTGGGCCCGGTCGGATGCAACCCCTTATTTGCGTCCGTCCCCTCGACCAGATGAAATGCAGCATTCAAGTCCCAGTACCAACTTTCATAAAACAGCCGACGAAATACGTCTGTTCGCAGTAATTGTATGTTAGTTAAACATGATTTGATACTTGGCATTTTAATAATGCCAAGCATCATCCAACATGCGAACAGCACCCATATTTCGTCGGCATTCGTCTCATACCAGGCCCTTGCAAATCTTGGTCGAGAGGCCGAAAGACTCTGGGCGTATCTGTTCGACTCAACAGCAATATGAGTCATTATATCATCCGACCAAAATGAATATAATGCCTCATATGCATTACCGAATTGTTGAGTCGGCCCTATTGTTTCCGGCAAGAAACTTTCTTTCACACCATTCCACTCACTCATCGGTCCCCATACGAATCCTTCATTCATTTCATCATCATTCATCATCAAATTTTCTTCCACTATCACATTGTCAACACTTTCTTCCTCATTCATTTTACGTCGCAAATTTACTCTATAAATGCGACTAATGTCTTGCCGGATTTGTTCTGGGAGCTCCGCGTCGTCAATAAATCTCTCTTGCAACGGTTCACCTCGCATCCATCCTCTTTTACCCGTTACCCTGCCTTGACCACGTCCCCGTCCTCGACCTTAGCCGCGCCCTCGTCCACGTGCCGATACTCCACCTCTTCTACTTCTGGCTGGAGATGGCGGCATTAACTCTATTCGGAACCGCTCTGGCACCGGCACTTCGACTGGCGCAGACTCTATTCGGAACCGCTCTGGCACTGGCACTTCGACTGGCGCAGGGGCTTCCAGTGTCACAGGTGGAATGTCAGGAGAGGAGTTCCGTTCAGTTCTGCAATAATAAAATGAAAAAAAAAACAAGGAATAAGTAAATGCACTGCAATGGACCTGAAGGACGTGGGTTCAATTTTTCTTGTATATATTTAATATTTAACATAAATATAGCATTGTTGAATGCAAAAAATTAGAAAAACCAATGCAGTTGACAGTAAGTATGTAAATTTCACCTTTTTTGTTTACACATAGGTACCCACCTAATATTATAAAAGTAAAAATAACTCAGACCATCTGTTACCCCGTTCATTTTGACAAACACTGACCTATTCCAATGAAATTAAGATTTGAAAAACTATAATTTAAATAGGTATGGGTAGGTACTTAGTGACTGTTTGGCTTTTACATTTATTTTAAATAAATACCTGTCAATACATACTGATAGTACAGCCACTACAACCATACCAATATTATAAATGTTAAATTTAATTTTGTATGGAGATAGTTGGAGGCCTGGGGAAGGACATAGGGTACCTGTCTCATCTTTAATTCCGGAAAACAGCACTGTACCAGAAGGATCTCGAGGGCGAAGTTATGGGCGAAGAAGTTATATGAATATGGCTTAGTTAGTGACAGTAAAAATAATAAATTGGCGACATTCTTCGGCTCATACTAAGCCGTATTTGTCGTAGCCTTGTGCATGATGCCTACTCACCTGAACCACATAAATACCTACTGATATTGAAATAATTATTTGCCTCTAGCCATTAACTAGCCATAAACCAAACATAAAAACTTACTGATAAAGATATATTTGTCGAAAATTCAGCCTTCCAAGCTCGCCAGCGCCTCATGAACAGAGCCCTCGGCCCTATCTGAGGGATTATATCTGTGACGTCGTCGGGTGTAAGCGCTGATAATGCTTGGATGTTGATCCCATGCTCTGAAATAAGATTTAAATTTTAAATGCTTGACTTCGGCGAACGTAGACTTAGGACGCACCGCACGCGTCTCGGTCACTGCATTCGAATTCGTACAAAATTCTATCATAACGTATTGCCGGCCTTTAGGCGGCTTGACAAATCTGTCACCAGTTTTGGCCAATTACACACACAAATACAAAACAACGAACAATTAGAACTCGTAGGTACCTACCTACTTCTAAGAAATTCAAAATATCGCCGAATAATTTAACAATCGTATGTACGACGTAGGTACTAAAAGAGTAACACTCACCAGCAAATTTGGAATGAGACCGGGCAGCTCGCTCCCATGTTTCCAGTAACTCCGCCACTTCATCCATGTTTCACTTGCACAGTATTAAGGAACGTAGGTACTGACTTTCTCGAACACAGTTCACAGTAAAAAAGCTTGTAAAAATGGAACTAATTACAAATTGAGAATAAAATTAGTGGATTGCAACTCGAACGAACTTGTCGCGAAAAAAATGGCGCGAGCTGCGGCTGCGGCGGGGTGCGGGTGCGGGACGCGCGCCGGCACTGGTCTGGTCGGGCGAACAAGGGGCGCGGCGCGGGGGAGATGCGCGGGAGGTGGATACGGAAACGTTTTGTTCGTTTTTCTAGTTGAAATATCAAAGTATTTATTTTATTTGACTACTTCTAACAGTTGATTTTATGAAATAATATATTAAATCAACAAAGATGCTTGTTTAAATAGAAGATTATAATTTATTTGAAACTCTCATGTTGCTTTTTAGAATTAACAAACTTAAATACATAATGTAACAAGGCGAATTAATAGAATTAAACAAGAAATATAAACAATGTACGAAGTAACTAAGATCTTGATTGAAATGAACTATAGGCGTAAGTTGTTGATTTGAATTTAATGAATTTGTTCTGACAACTAAGCTACCTTGTTTAGGAAATTCAAATAATTATTTATAACAGATAATATATCGTCAACTAAGAGGAGATGTATCTTAGTTAGAATCTATTTTTTTCAGTGTAGGCTCTTCATTCTTTACATAATTCTTGTAGGTCTTTTCATTTAGAAGACGTTTGATTTCGATTAAATCTCCAAAAATTTCATCTCGGGATCCCGCGATCATAGGATAGATATCTGGAGCTCAATCCGAGGTCACATTTATCAATGGTTTTTTTTTCTAATTTTCCCTCCACAGTTTTTCTCTCATCGTCTTCTAACGTGCGGCCACGTTTCATAGATTTGGTGTCTGGAATTTTTTATTATCACTTGTTTCCCATCTGCTTACTTCGAATGCTCTAGAAGCAGTTCGACCGTACCTTAATTCAAGCCAAAGAGCACTATTTGATTGTTCTCTATTTAGTTCTTCAACTTTCTGTATTACAGACTCTGCTATTTGTAAGTATTTTTCCCAAAAAAACTACCACATTTTTTTCCTTAAGCTTAAATGCGAGTTGATGCAATGAGATAGCTTCTATGTCGTGATTTTGATATTTTAAAGCTCACAATCTTCAACGTTTCTCTTCTTAGCTTCTTGTAATAAACTTTTTTAGGGCAGATGAATTCCCTGGTAATCAGTGGCGGCTCGTGACTTCAAGGAGTGGTGGTTCATCTGCTTACCTTCTTTCTCTCAAAAGCAGTGTTTGTTTATAGCCGACTAGCCCTATGCACCTACCTAATAATATTTGTACATACATAATTAGTTAGTCTAGGTACAATTTTTGTTAATATTAATGCATGTTGTAACACCATTTCCGTATAAAAAGTATAGTAGGCAGACTTATGTACATGCAGTGAAATATCTCATCATCGTGACTTACTATTGGTTTAGTTAGAGGAGCTGCGCGCTAATGAATATTCTAATAGGTAATTAATTCAGGTTGAAAAGCACGAGATGGTTTAAAAAAAAAACAGATTAGGCGGCATACCTCCTAAATAAGCCATAGCCTATTTTCTTTTTTAGTTCTTGTTCAAATAATCCCATTAACAACACACTTTAAAGCCACTTTTATACACTACACTTTGAAGCACACACAGTGTAGAAAACCATAACTATAATTAATTCAGTATTGGGTAAAATCAAAAATCAAAATTAAAACGTTTATTCAGAAAATAGGCCTTTGCAGGCACTTTTTCACGTCATATCATATTTAAAATTATCTTATTAGATAATATGTAATTATTAATTGTTCAAAAGCTACAGACTACTAGCGTTTCGGAACCGACCACTGCAGAGAAGAAACGCCGACAGAAACTCTTATCAACAGTTTTGGTCGCCTACTCGCCTGAAGGGCTTTATATGATTACGAATATTTATTCCTTATTGTCTTTTTCTTTCTTTTCTTTTTTCTTTCTTTTTTCTGTTTTCATGTTACAATTTTAATATACATGGATTTATTATTTTTGGAACATGTTTATGTTAACGACGAGTGTGCAAAGATAATAAACAACATATGATACTTAAAGTAGTCTCAAAGAGGCCGAGCAGACCAGTCCCCTCTGACAGCACCCGTTCACGAGTTGACGTGTGGATCAGCCATCGCTGAACTCAACCATATTAAAGGGAAACGCGCGCGTTATCTATCACACCCAATATTCGTGCCTCGAATTCAGATCGGCTTCCCTATCTAGAAACCGAGCCATAACTAGCAGCCTAGGCTCAGACGCGTCTGCTAAAATCTCAAAATCGTACCACCGATTACGTACAACCGTCGTTAATTTATCGCATACAATGTTAGTAATTTCTGGGTTATACAAGTACTCGATTTTATTCAATGCCTTTATAGTAGTAATAATATTATTCACTTTAGAAGCGAATATACACACTTCCCTTGGGCTATCTGTCAGCTTCGGTAAGTGGCGTAATTTTTCCAGCTCGTTTGTAACCAAGGCGTTTGGACGGCCGAAACGCGCTTCTAATCTTTCGATGATTTCTGTTGCTTTTATACTACCTAAAAATAAACCCTTGACTGACTCTAAAGCTACCCCTTTCAAATATTTACGTAGCCGGGCCATATTTTCTGCTTCCGTAAAGGCAGACTGAGATTCTACAAATGCACTTTTAAAATATAGCCAGTCACTAGTATTTCCATTAAAATAAGGTAAGTCGTCATACCTGCGAGCCGCGGGGCGAGCCCCGCGGACTACCTCCATTAAAGCCGCCGTTAGGTGTCTCAACGGCTGGCTGGTGTCGTTTGGCTGTGGGGCCCCCGTGGTGGCTTGCGGCCCACTGGCTGCGGTTGTGACGAGAGCGACGGGTGCCGAAGTGTCTGCGGGCAGGAGCGCCGCGGCCGTATCGTGCGGTGCTGTGTCCTGGGTGCCGCCACCGGTGACTGTCTGTGTCCCCACTCGAGGTGACTCCATTGCGGAGGACGGTTCCTCCGCTGGCTGTTCCCTTGCCGTACTCCGTGTTCCCACCATGCCGAAACTACCTACTTTTAGGCACAAGTTACAGGCGGAACACGACGCGGTTGCACTGATAATCGATAAATCCGGCTCGAAGGACCAGCTTTGTTAATGATAGGCTGGTTTATTAGTAAAATAGTTTATTAATCTGAAACTTTCACTTGTACAAAACGCGTTTGACAAAGACATGGAAAACACACTCGAGTTGATAATGGCGGGTGACGACTGACAAGTGACAAGTACTCTCTATGTGCCGGCAAAATATTTGGCCCCGCTTCACAGCCAGCTAGCCAATCAGCGCAAAGCGAATTTACGCTAAAAAGGCGTGGCCGGGTTCACAGACTAATAATATGTATAGACACACATTTGGCCGACACCTAGAGCAATAAAACAATAGAGCAAACACGAGACTTCATGTATCGGTAACAAGATTTACTTGAATAAAATACAAGTCATAAATAAATCGAATGGTTGATGGAAAGAGTGTTTTAATATGCGGTAAATGAATAACATGGAACAATTATAGAAATGATGCAAAATACATAAAAAGAAATTTAAGAAATCTTTTAGTGAGCGCAGCTCAAGAGCCTCACGGTTTGTCCTAAACTGAAGTTATAAAAAGTATTAATCAAAAATATAAAAAAAATATATTTTCTTATTAGAAAAAATTGCCTTTAGCTGTAAAGTGCATCTTAAAAAAATCTTAAGTGAGCATCACGGTCCGGTATTTATCAAAAATATAAAAAAAAGATTGTATTTTCTTATTAGACAAAAAATTGCCTTCAGCTGTGAAGTGCGCTTTGTCCTTTTTTAAAAATCTTTAAGTGTGCGCAATTCATGAGCGTCACCTAAACTTTAACGCTAAGACAGCGTGCTCTCACCTATCTTTAGGATTTGCGCGGCGTTGTGCACCTTCACTTCCACGAAAACATCGCCGTCTAGGTCGGCTGCACGCCTCACGACACCGTCCGCCACTCGCCGCGTTAGCACGGACTGCAGGGTCTGCGGGCTCCTGACAGTCTCACTGTAGACTTCGTCTTCGGAATCGCTGTCATGCCAACCAGTCTTACTAGGCACTGCGGATTTTTTCGATGTCAGTCTTGGCTTCGCTTGCTTGGATCTGAATAATAGAGAAAAATGTTGTTTAATAAGCTGCAGTAATTCTTATATAAAACTAGTGATTAGGATGAATGAATTAAGTGTGTAACATAATTATTAATACAGGAGTACGAAGTATTACAACATAATGTAATCCTGTCAAACAAACAGAAATAAAACCGGCCAAGTGCGTGTCGGGCCACGCGCAGTGTAGGGTTCCGTAGTTGCGAATGATAAGTTTGAGTTCACACTGTTAACACTCGCACCTCACAGTTTAACGACCAAAAACATGTAACAAAGAAAATGTATGAAATTTTACATTTTTGAGTACATTTTATAAATTGGTTGCCTATAACTGTTTAGTTTGTACTTGGTACTCAGCTCTGATAGTTTTTCTTTCAACTTCAGTATATATACTACTGCTGTAATTTTTTTCACGTATCCATATATAACCGTTAAGTAGATAGAGGGGGGGGGGGACACTTACCTCTAACAAAATTTTACACTTTAAAACCAAATATTTCGGAAACGGATCCCTAAATCGAAAAATGGTGTTCTCAACCTCACAATATTTTTAAAAGACCTATCTAACGATACCAAACACTATTGGTTTGTATAGAAAAAATATACTACTCCCTCTTTACTTGTATGGGAGCTACCCTAAAAAAAATTTTTTTCAATATTTTCTTCTACCACTTTTTTGACATGATTAATATACATGCCCATACTAAATTTCAGCTCTCTAATACTTATAGTCTCTGAGTAAAACCACGGACGGACAGACAGACAGACAGACATTTACACTCTCGCTCTCGCGCCGGAACGGAACACACGCATCAAGTGACTTTGACAGCGACAGCGCCGCGCCGTGCGCGCATCGAGACGCTAACGTGTAACCAGTGTTTATCCAGTGATTAACTAAAATGGAGTGCCAAAAGTGTAAAAAAATACTATCCAGGAAGGGATCTCACTTCTTGTGTCAAGGGCCATGTCAGGGAACCTTCCATAGGAACTGTGTTAAGGGTTTGCAAAACGACATCAAAGCCGGCAAATGTAGGTTATATTGCAATAACTGTGAGGAGGATTCCGACGTCGAAGATATGATGCCGGGGCCGGCATCTCCTCAGGATATAATACTAAAAGATATTCTTTCCAAAGTCAGTGACATACCGGGGGTTAAAAAACAACTCGATTCCATTGACCAAAGCATGTGCGTCTTGTCAGCAAAATACGACCAATTAATGGCGGATCATGAGCAAGCGAAAACGAAAATTAATAATATTGAGAAGTCTGTTGGCCACATGAGCAACAAATGTGTTTATTTGGAAAAAAGTACTGTTGCATTAGACCAGAAAATCCAGATATTTGAACAAGAGTCACGCCGTCTCAACATTGAAATTGTCGGAGTTGAACGACTCCCGGATGAAAATGTAAAAAATCTAATTAATATCATTGCTGAGAAGCTTGCTGTAAGTACCATGTATGTGGATTGGGTGCGTCGATCTCCTAATATTAAGGATTCATCAATCAAAGTCGGATTCAAGGCCTCTGGTGCAGATGCTCGTGAGCAATGGCTGTCACAGCGCCGAAAGGCCAACGAGTTGACAAGCGATATTATCACTGGCGGGAAAGCCAAAACAAAAATATATATTAATGAGGATTTGACTCAAAGCACGAAAACGCTACTGTGGAATACTAAGAAAAAACTTCAAGGTGTTTATTAATTCATCTGGGTGGTCAACGGAAAAGTTCTGGTGAAGAGAGATGATGGTGCAAAATCAATCTGGGTGCGGTCTGAGGCTGATTTATGTGAACTATGTGAATCTAAAGTGAATTGAATGTGTTATGTGTTGGTTGAGAGAACATAAAATATTTTTGTCTTTTCATGGGACTTGATAATATAAATGTTATTTGTGATGACTCAACTGTCACTACAAATGAGTACAATAACTCAGACAGTTGGTTCACTTCTCAATCCTTTATTAGTAACAATAATATTTGTTTATTACATGTAAACATTCGATCTTACAACAAATACTTCAACCAATTTTTGCTATCCATTAGTTCCCATCTTAACAAAATTGATATTATTGTAGTGACAGAACCCAATATAAACTTTTCTATGATACATTGTTTTCAAATTAAAGGTTTTAGTGTAAAGTGCTTCACTCGTGAGGGGCGTAGTGGGGGTGGTGTGCTTGTGTATGCACGCAACTGGCTAGAACCATGTGAGTACAGGCCTGCTGCTGTTTCGGGGATTCGGTCGGCGGAGTGTGTTGCCATCAAGCTTTTATATCAAGGTGAGAATATTTATATTATTGCTATGTATCGACCACCTAAGATTAATAAACAAAATAAAATTTTACAATATCTTGAGGAACTTCGTTATCTCTTATCAACCTTACCTAAGCTTTCAAAAGTAATTTATTGTGGAGACATTAATATAGATCTTTTAAAAAGTACGGACAATAGAGTAATTGATTATGAGGATTTGTTATCAGAATTTGGTTTTACAAAGTGTATTAATAATGTCACACGCAGAGAAATATTAAAAGATAGGGTGGTTGAATCTTGTATCGATCATATTTATGTCCGTGTGCCTAATGTTATAATAAATTCAGCTGTATTACAACATAAAATCTCAGATCATTACTTTGTTTCTGCGGCATTGCAATGGAGACACACTCTGTCCGATTATTCACCTGCAGGAACCGGGTCTGTGCAGACATCCACCATTGGGGGACCCTCTGCATCCTCCTCGTCTCCCTCACAAGTTAAGCAAGTATTGGATAACTTTAAAGTTAAAACTAAATTGTTATCTACTGATTTTAGTGATCTTCTTTTGTATGAGTGCCCAATTAAATTATATGATGCTATTGAACAAAAGTTCCATGATATTTACAATGATTGTTATAAAACTTGTGTCAATAACAATGGTACAGTTCGGAATATGACATGGATAACTAAATCTTTAAATAACATGATCATTGAAAAAGATAGATTATTTAATATTTGGTTAAATGACCCTAAAAATATGATTAAAAGAATTAATTTCACGAAATACAGAAACAAATGTAATAAATTAATATCTAAAGCACGTAATGATCATGATAAGCAGGATATTCTTGACTGTAAAAATAACATCAAAAAAATATGGGAAAAAAATAATAATATGTTGGGAAACTCTTGTAAATCCTTAGATGAATCAATATTGTGTAACATGAGGGGGCAAGGAAGTATTAAAGAAATATGTAACAAATTTGCAGACAGTTTTTCAAATGAGATTACACAAATCCGGCATACTTGCAATGAGAAATGGCTTAAGCGAGAAGACTATGTCAAAAAGTCAGATGTTAGTATGAGGTGGCAGCCAGTTCACAGTGGACAAGTTAAAGAGGTCATACTAAAACTTAATGCAAATAAATCTCCTGGTAGTGACCTAGTTAGGATGTCTGATTTACAATTAATTTCTGATAAAATAAGCCCAGTTCTAGCTAAATTAATAAATTTATCTGTTAAATTTGGAAAATTTCCTCAACTTCTTAAGGAAGGCTTGATACGTCCAATATTCCTCAACTTCTTAAGGAAGGCTTGATACGTCCAATATTTGAAAAAGGAGATAGAAAATTAGTGACTAACTATCGCCCAATTGCTATATTATCCAGCATAGATAAAATTATTGAAAAGTGCATTATAAACCAACTGGGTATATATTTTCAATCCAATAATATTATTGATAATCGGCAGCATGGCTTCCAAAGAGGCAAAAGTACAAATACTCTCCTTGCCAAATTTACAGATAACATAAATAATCACCTAAATAATAAGAAAATTGTAGTAGGGGTTTTCTATGATTTCCGGAAGGCATTTGATACATTAGATAAAAATACTCTGTTGACCAGTATGGGAGAATGTGGAGTTGCGCAGCCATTGAATCTTTGGTTTAATGATTATTTAACCAGTCGCTCCTATAAGGTTAAAATAGGAAATGAACATAGTGATGAAACGCCAGTTAAATGCGGTGTACCTCAGGGTTCAGGTAGCGGTCCTCTGTGTTATCTCATGCATGTCAACAGTTTATGTTGTGTGCTTCAACACAGTGAAGCATATATGTTTGCAGACGATTTATGCACAATACTTGCTGGTACAGATTTGGATTTGATATTAGAACATTTACAACAAGACATTGACTCCGTTGTAAAATGGTCACATGACAACGGTATTGTACTTAACTCAGATAAAACAAAGTTTATTATTATCCACTCACCATACATTCAGTTTAAAAATACAGAAAGAAAACTTATAACACACACTTTTTCATGTCTGCATAATATTCACAGTAATACTTGTAAATGTGAACCTATTGAAAGAGTTAAAAATGTCACTTATCTCGGTTTAAATATAAATGAAACATTCTCCTGGTCCCTTCACATTGACTTTTTATGTAAAAAACTAAGAATTTTGCTGTCAAAATTTTATTACCTTAGGTATAAAGTTCCAACAAAAATACTGAAATGTTTGTATATTTCATTAGTGGATTCTATCCTAAGTTATGCTCTAGACACCTATGGCCTTACTTTTAAAAGTAATATTGATAAACTAGAATCACTTCAACTAAAATTCATTAAATTATTGGTTAGTAACAAAACTATTCAAAATTGTAAAGACAACTATCTGCAATTATTTAAAATATGTCAAATTCTCCCAATTAGTTTAAAACATAAATATTTACTAGCAGTTAACAACCATGGCTGTCTTGATCATACCGAACAGGTGTCTCATAGGTACCTTACAAAATCTGTAACTGCTGGAAAATTTGTAATCCCCCGAGTAAATAATTACTTTGGGGACAGAACATTAAGAAAACGAATTCCTTATTTATTGAATAGTCTTCCAGCAGCCTTGGTACAGGAAACTAATAAAAAAAGGTTTAAAAAATGTCTTAAAAATTAATATTTGGATAGTATATAATTCTTTCAGTTTAAAATTTATTTTATTACATTCCTAATTCAGACTGTTTGACATTCCACATCTGATGGATTATAGTATCTGCTATTTAAACTTATCTGTAAACCTTGTCATATTTTTTATACTCTCTAAACTTATTTTAATTAAGTATAAGTTAATACATATATGTATAAGCACTCCATTTATAAATATTGTTAAACATTTAGATTCTACAGACAAACTATAAAATAGTTTTGTAGAACAATTGGTAAACACCATATTTATATGTATGTTCTTCTTGAATAAATAATAATAATAAATAAACTATAAGGGTTCCTAGTTTACTACGGAACCCTAAAAAGTAGAAAACTATATACTCTATATATATATAGTAAAAGAATCTTAAACAACATAAGGATCTTACCTAATTAATAGTCGTAGTTGCTATTTTATTCATAGTTAACAAATTGTATACATACCTAGTAAATGTACCTACATTTGTTTGTTGTATCACGTGCCACTATTTCAATATCACAAAATTAAAAAGAAATTAAATTAAAAACAGCCCAGCACATAAAGAAGGCCGTCACAATCAAGTTTTCAAGTAAGAAATTGAGTTTAAAAACTGTAAGCTATGTAGTTTCCAAACTCCTAGACTGATATTTTGTAAATTATAGCTAAAATCATCTCAATTATAAGCTATCAAACAATGAAAAATTCAACCATTCCAGAGTTACTTATCCATAGCCAAATATTTTGTAAATGAAAATTTTAGCTCTCTTTCTTGTCTCTTTCGTGTTTCGATTTTGTGGTCGAGCTGTCGGAACGATTAATACCCATTCGTTGACAAGGGTTTTTTTTTCACCCCTCATCTCATCTACTGTTTCACATTTTAAAGTACTGTACTTTCCAATCTTACAAGATCATCTCGATTTAATGGAACGTGCTTTTTTCGGCTTGTTGTAGTTCCATTTGTTTTCTTTTTTCTCTCTCCCTAGTAAGATTTTCCATCTTGTCTCCGCTTTTTATTCTTTTCTTGAACCCATTCGTTTTTTACTCCTTTTAATCCTACAAGCGAATCTGAGTCTGTATCAGAGTAGGGTACAATTTTATTGTCGCTTTTGTCCGATATTGGTGGATCAGGTACGATATTATTTACATTAGGAATAATTCCGTTTTGTGAAGCTATAATCTCATCCGTCCTATCAGCAGAATTACTTCCAAGAATATTATCTGTGATCAAATCTTCACTAGTTGATTGTATTTCAATTTCTGATGGTATTATAATCAAATTTTCATTAAGTATAGAAGAATCAGAAAAATTATAAACCGAGGGCATATTATTGTCATCTAAAAGCATGTCATTATTGAATGTTGTATTAGGAAACTTTAATGTGAAATCTGAATTAGTTGTAGTTTCGATATCTGTGAATAAAATAGAAGGCAGATCAGTTAATGACGTAATACTGGTATCACCGACATCACCATTGTCGTCTGCTGCTGAAGATGCTGGTATGACTTCTTCTAAATTTGAAAATTGAATTTCTTCCAAAACTTGTTTTTTTTTTATTTGGATTATCTTTAGGCGTTACCTGCAATTTAGAAGCCTCAGTTGTCAGTGCTACCAATTGTTTACCCCGGTACATTCTGAAATATAAAAAAAAATATTTTGTTCTTATCTCAATAAAAAATATAAGTACTTAGTAAATTATTTTATTAAATAACAATTACAGCAAATTTTTCACATATCCACTGGCACCTTCAAATAAAGCCGTTATCCAATGTTTAAAATTCTGACAGGCGGATGGAAGTACTGTTTAGCACATCAAACATCATTCATAATGTTCATAAAGTTAACGGTGCCCTCACAATCTGGAGTTGTGATAGAATCGAGATGTACTTTTTAGTAAACGTAACCTTAAAGTACATATTATCTCAATAAAAAATATAAGTACTTAGTAAATTATTTTATTAAATAACAATTACAGCAAATTATAAAAAAAACTGTTAGTTTACCTATAATACTTTTGTTGATTATTCAGATTGTAAACATAGTTATGTACTTGTTAGATTTTTAAAATTCGATATAATTTAGGATTAAAATAATTAATTGCTGGGTGGCGCTAGTGTTACTATAGGAGCGCCTTAATTAGAAGTTATTTATACATGACATAAGAAATACTTACATATTTTAACTGCAACCTTGTTGTTCGACCAAACTTTTTATCAAGAAAATTTGTACCACTTTCACAGGTATCACTGCCGGCTCGCGAGAAGAAAATGAAAGAGGTTATGTACGTCTCGTCAATTCAGTGTTGTCACAACACAAATATATTTTATTAAAAAAATAAAATTATGGCTTCTGCAGCCTTATGTTTTACCTAACTGATTACGAAGTTAAATTTTTATGCTGGGCAAAATTTGGAAGAGAATGCAAAGTTGGAGTTTATGACGGTATATTTCAATAAAAAGACCTATCCAGATTGTTTACATGTTTGTACCTTAACAAACAGAGTAAGATTAATAATTAATTTAATTTCAATTTGGTATAAGTACTTGCAAAAATATCGATGTAGGCCTCTAGACCCCAGGTTGTAAGTAGGTTATTTATTTCTTCATCCATATTATCAAAAGGTTTCTTCGGGAAAGGTTAGCAAATGGCACTAACAGCACAAACTAATAAGAGATAGTACTTTTTATACGAATGGATACTTTGTATATGAAAATGTAAAATGCTAACGGACTATTAATATTTATAAGCATAGCAATGAAACCTATCTCCCTTCGGGAATTAATTAATAATTCTCCTGACCGAGGACAACTTTACATTTTTCACATATCCACTGGCACCTTCAAATAAAGCCCTTATCCAATGTTTTGAATTCTGACAGGCGGATGGAAGTACTGTTTAGCACATCAAACAGATCATTCATAATGTTTATAAAGTTAACGGTGCCCTCACAATCTGGAGTTGTGATAGAATCGAGATGTACTTTTTAGTAAACGTAACTTTAAAGTACATTCGTTAATTTCAGTTGTCGGTGACGCGGCGTATGATCTTATGGTACATTTATGCAGGCCAAAGAAACATAAAGATGGTGCGTTTGGAAATTAAAGAGTGAGCATTTTCAACCAAAGCCTTCGTTTTTAGGCAGAAAGCTATAAATTTCGCCAGTGCCCTCAAGAGGGTGAACAAACCACTGCGGCGTTTGAAGCGGAACTAATAGAGTTATGAATAATGAGTATCCCTTGGATAGACAAGTAACATCCTCGTCTTCATTGTCACTTACCATCAGGTGAGATGGAAGACAACTGTATGTAACTAAATACGTTACTATTTCGAAACTTTGATACATCACCGCTGGGCATCACCGTGACTAAACTGTCATCGCATTATTTATTTTCGACAAAACGTTTAATTTGTAGGTATATATATTAAAATATGAGGAAAAACTTTACCCCTACTTTTGTTTAATTTTGGGCCGATGTCATCATAACATTCCAAATTATTATTTTCTCTTAGGCAATGCGCTTTATAAGGCACTTGCTGAAGGACAATACTCAACTACCGACAACAACTTATAGGTTTTCTTTTGGAGTAACAATGTTACCGGAGCATCCGTCACATTTATTTTTGGTGTTCCAGTTAATTCAAATGCAATAGCTTGGATAGTTAAATAAGATTTAGTTCGTTGGCCGAAACAATTGACTTCATTGCAGTGCGTCTCTTCTTCCGTGATCCCCTTTTCAAAAGATTCGTTTAAAAAATATACCTTTTTGCTTAATAATACCAAGACCAACATCACGCGGGAGGTTTTTATGTCGATATTGAATTGTTGGGAATTGGGTAAAGAGTGGTTCCCGGCAGAGTAGAATAAGACCACTCCAAGTCATCCCGTGGATGTCGTAAAAAGCGACTAAGGAAAAACAAGCTAAACAAAGCTTTAAACATCAAAGAGACCTCTCCAACCCGTCTGGCCAGCGTGGAGAGTGTAGGCCAAATCCTCTGACTACTCAAGCTAATATATGGCTCTGGTAGTACAGAGAGGGTCGTGCTCCTGCAGTGGAGACTAGAAAGACCTGATGATGATGATGGGTAAAGAGACGGATTTTAATGCAGTTTTCATCAACAATAGCTGCCTCCTTCACTTCCGGTCGGAAATCCAGATCATCTAAGCATGTTACCTCCCCCACTTCACTGGTGTCCAGGACTGGAGCATGCCATTCAGATTCCGGTGAAGGCTCCCGTTGAAGACTTAGCTCACTTTCAAATTCGGAATCTTCATCCGACTGTTGAGGAGGCAGCCGAACCTCACGGAGAGATTCAATCTTTTTAGCCATTAACTCAAACATTCTTTCCATCTTTTCTTCCAGCATATCTACCTTAAGCCGCGTTGACACGATCAGAGTACTCTCGGACCTCGGTCCTCGTACGAGTCCGCTTAATACGAGTGTACAGGGATAGTAGTTTACACACATCAATGTTTACTCGTTTTCAATTGCATTCAAGATAGCAATTCAATATGGCACAGACGGATTTGTTACTACAGGGTATTGAAGCTGTTGCAGACATATTAATCGAAGAGTTAGCATACCATTACAAGCAAAAGCAGAAGTCCCGCAAGAGAAAAATTTGGACCCGAAAATGGATTTTAAGGCGCAAAGAGAAAGGTGCATCGGACAATTTTCTACGTGAAGTAGAAATAGAAGATAAGGCTACATATAAAAACCATTTAAGGCTCAACAGTGAACAATTTGATTATCTATTACAAAAAGTAACTACTAAAATACAGAAAGATGACACCCTTATGAGAGCTGCTATACCTGCACGAACCAAGTTAGAAATAACTATGCGATATTTAGCAACTGGTGATAGTTTTTCAACTTTAGAAAGTAATTTTCGGGTTCCCAAGAGCTCTATATCCAAGTTTCTACCAGACGTATTAGATGCAATCTATGAAGGGTTGGAGGAATATATACAGGTAAAAACTACTATTTATGTTATTGAATTTTTTTATTCAATGTCAACTACAGTTACAATTCTCATACATACTTAAAATATTTAAAAAAAAAACAATCATTAGCTGCGTCGTTATTTTTGATCCCTCCGATGCTTCTAATTGCTTCTTCTAATAATGCAGGATGTTGTACGAATGTCGTTGTAATTTCTTGGGTATTTGAGTTATAATATTGCACCTGAAGCTGAGAATCATCATGTTGTACCTGAACCTGACAATCATCCTGAGCCTGAACCTGGCAATCATTCTGTGTCTGAACCTGAGAATCGAGATGGTTGAATATGTGTTCTGGTATTTCAATTGTATATTCTGCTGCACTGCTTGATGAAGAGGAATTATTTTCCATGTGACGAATTCTTCTTCGCTTTATTAGCTGTAGTATATCTGATTGAATATAAAGAGCATCTGGGAGAGGCAGTTGCCTAAGCTGACTGGCCACATTTTTAGCGAAATATGAAAACTCGTCTTCTATTTCTCTGCTATTCAGTACTTGGTTTTTTATGGACTGCAATGTATTAATAGATCGTTCAATATGTTGAGGTACCGATGTTCGTTTAAATCTTTTATTAGGTTTAGCAAATATTTCATTACTCGAATTCGAAGATGCTTGAATATCTGAATCTGGAGATAAATGTGCTGTTATATCTGGAGCAGGATGTATTTGTATGTCTGGAGAAGGATATAATGGCTGTGATGGTATGTCTGGAGATGAAAGTGATGGTATGTCTGGAGAAGGATGTGATACATCTTGAGAGCTAGTCGCATCAGGTGAAGCAGCACCTGAGTCCGACTGTAAAAATAAATTAAATTTATTCATTTTCAGATTCCAAAAACAACTGAGGAGTGGACTTCAATTGAAAGGGGATATAACAATCGCTGGAACTTTCCTGGTTGTTGCGGTGCGTTAGACGGAAAGCACATTAATATACAACAACCAGAACACAGTGGAAGTGATTTTTATAATTATAAAGGTTACTTTAGTACTGTTCTGCTGGCCCTCGTTGATAGTAACTACTGCTTTACGTTTATTGACGTAGGCACCCAAGGAAGAGTTAATGATAGCTCAATATTTAATAACTCAATATTGAAAAGGAAACTGGAGAACGGAACACTCAATTTTCCTAATTGGGGTGTTAAACTAGGCGATGAAGCATTCCCTTTAAAAAATTATCTAATGAAACCTTATTCACGTCGGTTGCCTTTAACTACAGAAGAAAAGATTTTTAACTATCGTCTGTCCCGTGCCAGGAGAATTGTTGAGAATGCTTTTAGTGTAATGGTAATGAAGTTTCGTATTTATCGTACACCAATATATGTATGTCCTGATAAAGTTGACAAGATTGTAAAAGCAACATGTGCTCTACACAACTGGCTAATAAAGACATCATTACGTTATTATGCACCTACAGGAGTAATGGATTCTGACGACACACTTGGTTCATGGAGATTAGAACCCAGATTCAACTATATTGCTGATTTTCAAAATCAAGGCAGCAATCATTATTCTCATTTTGCAGAGCAAAGAAGGCAAAAATATAAAAATTATTTTGTTGGAGACGGCGCACTCCCTTGGCAAAACAGTCGCATATTTTAGAATAGTCAAACATACATAACTCTGTTAAAATATAATCATAATATAATTACTTTATATGTATATCTAGCGTTTTAATTGACATAATCTAAACATACATACATATTGTCCCTCGGGACAGACAAAAGCCCGAGGCCTAAGAGCCACAAGCTACGTTTACGGCCAGAACGAGGCTAAACCTAATATAATAAAATGTTACAAAATAGAAGGTACTTACTACATTTGTAAATGATTTTCTACATTTCACTACATTAGCCAAAAATCGGTCCGCTATTTCAAACCATGGCAGTGAAGGTACATAAATATCATCTGTGCCTGATCCTGTACTCGAAGAATTCTTAAGTTTGGCCTTGTCTTGGCTGTAGGTACTTCTTATGTTGTTGATTTTTTTGTTTACATCCTCGACAGTGATATCGAAATTAAAATTTTGTATCAGGCGTTGAATTGCTGCATTCCTTGCGTCTTTATTTTTATACTCGCGTAATTTAACGTTCCAGAGAACTTCTTCTGCTTCGTAAAGTTCGACAAATCTAGTTGTATCACGCTCAGACCACTTTTTCTTCGCACGAGATGCTTGTGAAATGTTATTGGCCGCCATTTTTTTCACAGTTTTCAGCCGAGCTAGCTCGGAACAATAGGACGCGTTCCGAGTCAATACAGATCGGACGACGTCGTCCGAGTGTGCTCGGATTACCCGTTGTCACAATACGAGTAGCGTCCGAGTAGGTATCCGAACGCACTCGGTCCGAGAGTACTGTGATCGTGTCAACGCAGCTTAAAGCATAGCGTCTCTAAAAAACTTAATTGCGCGAGCGAGCACGCCGATGCGCGCAGGTACAAGTGGCGAAAGAGCAACCGCGGGTCGTGGTATGCTAGCGGGCGGTTATTCGGCCTCCCCGCGCTGTAACACCCCGCTAACACCTGAATGTCGCTACTGTGACGCGACTTGTGACAGACAGTATTTGATTCGCACTGCATCTATATGTCTCTGTAGATGTCACAAATGCCGGCAATTTTCATAACATGTAACTATTTAAATTTTTTCATACTGCCACGGGACTAAACCTCTGGCTGAATTAAAATAGTTGGCAAAATAATCCCTGTTTTGCAAACTGGTTCAGTAATTTTTCAAAATTTGACGCATTGAAAATACTGGAGTCACTGCTGCTTCCGTATCCTCCAACATCAACAACAATAAAAGAGTAATTTGTGTCTGCGATGCCCATCAAAACCAATGAATGGTATTTTTTGTAATTAAAATATTGAGAACCTGCCATTCCAGGCTTTTCACATCTAACATGCTTTCCGTCAATGGCTCCGAGGCAGTGAGGAAAATTAACCCTTGAAATATTACAAAAAATTATTTAAATAAGCTCAGTCTCAAATATATATATTTTTTTTTTAAATTGAACCAATGTTAGTATTTTTTCTTGCATTTTTCCCAAAAGTCGGTTATACTTTCTGTCAAATTGAATATCTCTGAGCCTTCTTTTTCGAGTCATCTTCTTAAATAGATAATCTTTTATACGACCGTCCCAATACTTGGCTTCTTTCTTTAATTTGTATATAAAATACTTTGATTATTTAGTCTCTAGATAGAGTAACGCCCTGCAATTCACTGAAACAAAACAAGCCAACTTTTTAATCCTTGTGTGCACGACACACACACAACCTAACGTAATTACGTTGTCTAATACTCGCGAAAGCTTTCTCTGTGTGCATACTTAGGTTTACCAGCCTATGAAAAACTCCCAATAAAAATGGGTAAAATAGGAAGTGTATTTCCTTTGGTGACTGTGAAATTGTTTAGTTTTAATATATTATTTACGAACTTATAATTGATTCTTATTACTAAATAACCTTCAATAGATAGTTACTAAGAGGTGCACAAATATATTGAAAGTGGGAACTGGCAGTATATGGTATTGCTGATTATGTGGCTGGCACTCTTTTTTAGTGCCAGTGGAGGCACTCTCTAAAGTATATGTTAAATATTTTGAAACAGTAAATGAAAGAATGTATAGTAAAAAAAAATAGATATTTATTATACTCTTATATAAAACGATTCTTATCATTACTAGCTTAGTTACTGTGGATCAAATCTTGCAAGCTAAAGACACACTTCCCAGTTTTAGATTAAGCTGATTGAAATACATCTCTAGTTCTGGATCTGATGACAATGCAATGATATAATCAGTATGTGTAGTTGTTAATTCGAAATGGCTGCCACAAAAAAATGGCGGAAAAAATATATTTGGACAGTCCAATCTTTATGGATATCAAATGAAAGAAAGACATATAAGTAGAATATTAAAAAAAAAAACAGAAAATGGCCGTCATCACAAAATGGCGTACTACATATTTTTGTATTAAATTATTATTTTCCTTTTAAGTACAACTGACTTTTTTTTAATTATATATATTTTAATGACCCTCTCTTTGGGTTTTTTTATCATACAATTTACGTTTTGAGCTTGCATCATATTTTACGTTATCTAATTTGGCAATATGATAACACCTTATGGTCAAATACTTTTCTACGACCAGTCTTACTAGGTTTACTTGGTGCAGAGAACCACATACATGAATTGTTTCTACACTGAAATAACTTGTGTTACTGCCAACAAATTGTTTCATTATACTAGAAACTATTTTAGTATAATTTGCGTTTGTCATCATGAGTTTTTGTTTAAGGAACTTACGAATAACTGTCTCTGTAGCCATGCAAATTGAATGGACATCGTGTGAAGCGTAAATCAATCCCCCTTCATCTTGTGTGCTAATAAGTTTGTGATATTCCTGTTTTTCATTTGCCAGCAAGGATAAGATACATGCAGTGCATTTAATTTGTCTACTTAGACATCTTACGACACAACCTGCAATATAACCAACTATCTGTTTTGTGTATTCTACTAATTGTGAATTATCTAACAATTGAGATCTTTCGTTTTCTTGTATTAAATTTATGTCTATATCATCACTTTCTTCTTCATCTTCGTCGTCTTTACGTGATAATGGAGTTGTATTATTTATGCATTTTAGCGCCGATGAACATGTTAATATACTGATATTTACAAGAGGAACACAGTTTCCTGTTCCAGCGGATTTAAGTTCCATTTTACAAAGAAGTTTTCTATATATTCCTTTGAATTGACGAGCATTCGGATTATCGTTATAACCACCGTGCATGCGTATTGCTCCAAATAATAACTCTATATGGTCTTGGCTAATGCGATATGTGGTTATATACTCCATGATGTTTGATTCTATCAAAGATTTATACAAAGCTTTTATGCTATTTATACAAATTAGAATTCCGAGAAAACCAGTAAATGACTGTGACTTCAGCACAGGCGTGTTTTTCAATATGAGGTCCCTTTTAGTTCGGTGTTCTTCATATGTTCTTTTTCGTGTAACATTAAGAGTAAGATTTAAAATTAAATCTTTTGCTTCGTCCAGTGCAGCAAATACGTCGTCTTTGTTTGTCGGACATAAAGGGCGTTTATAATCAAACCCTTGAAAATTTCTTGAATTAAAAACATCGAATGCATTATTCATAATCATTAAGAAGTTTTCTGTAGGTTTGCTACCGGAAAAGTCTGAAATTTTAAATTTTGACGGCAAAATTCGATTGCTTTTGCGACGCTCCTGCTTAAAAGCTGTGTTGCCAATTTTACATTCATAATAGAATTCCGAAATTGAATGTGTTTTTTAGTTAAGCGATTGGCTAGATGCAGCCCAATTTCTTCTTGTAACGTTTGTAGTTTTTTTACGTAGTCCCACATTATTTTTTCATCTTTGTACATAAATATTTCTTTCAGTTCGAAGTGATTTCGGACTAATTTAAGCATGTGGCAAAAATCTAAGAACACTGCTACTTCATGAGTGTTTGTGCATGGATGTTTAAATGTTGTTTTCAGCAGTCTGGGGTCATCAAGTTTACAACCCAGTATTTTCTTGGCAGACAAGTTTGAGGAGTGACCGTCAAATGTTAACGACACAACATCAACGCCTACTTCGTGACATTTGATAAGAACGGTTTTTATAATATTTGCCTTCTGTTCTCCAGACATTCCATGAATTAAAAAATAAGCCACTGGTAACTTCCAAGACTCATTTAGAGACACTAGCATGAAAACATAAGCCTCTGATCCTTTAATATTTATGTTTTCATTAGGACCAGTGCCTATATCAACAAGACCCTCATCTTGTTTGGTTTTTTGGTTAAAACACCTCTGCTGTCTGATTGCCATTTCGTCGGCAATTAACGCACAGGTCATATTTTTGTCAGCTTGTTTTCTTTTAGCTTCCAGAATTTTAAATGCCTCGGCTGTCAAACCGGGAGCGCCGTCAATGTTTGCGTACCATTTAGATATCGTTTTCGGGTGAGGAAGACACGTTTCGAACTTTTTTCTGACATAACTATATGCTTGTGGAGACAGAAAATGTAATGTCAAACAAAATTTTCTGAATTCTCGTGCATATTTCGATACAGGCTTCTTAGATTTTCCTTGCATCTTCTTTTTCATAGAAGCATATAAATCTGCAGCAAACACATTACTACTTAAAACGTTATGTGTATTCATGTCAACATATCTCTCTTTTTTAAGAATTTTAAGGACATGCTTAAAGGAAGCAATTTTCTTTTTCAGTCGTAGATTTTTTCTTCTGAGAGACTGTATTTTTTGAGTATGTTTCTTTTGGATTATAATTTTTCTACGTAATTCTTTGCGCAGCTTTGCTTTCCTTGGCGTGTCAAAAATAGAATCAAGATCTGAAAAGTCTTCTTTATTTTCTGCATCATTCTTAGCAAAGGTAGATAATTCGGGATCTCTTGTGAAATCATGTGCTAATCTTCAGCTGATGCAAGAGATTCCTGAAAACAAAATTCTAATAATTTGGTGAATGTTATAATTATTTAAGATTGCATGTAAAAATAAAGTACAATATTACCTTGACGAATAGTTCCATATTTTTATCAGTATTCTCACTTTCACAAGACAATTCTGGCATAGTGAAAATTTCCTGTAAATAAATAGTTATAAATTTTAAAATCTCACTATAAAAGCAAAAACTAAACAGTAGAATAGATAAGCTATTGACTGTTTACCTTCCTTGGAAGTCCATCTTCATCAGAGATTTCACTATCAGTCTTCAGTGATGATAAAAATAATAAATAAATAATTTTATTAAAATGATAAATAAATATCATTTTCATATATTTTAAAAAAAAAAGTACAAACTTTTTAATAGGCTATCATTCAAAATCTGATGGATGGGTATGGGCATGCAGGCAGCGCAATATTAGTCTTTGTAAAAGTTATTAAAGATATTTTTACATCAGGGAACGTTTATCGGCTCAGATGCGTTTCAAGTTGTTGTTATTTTGTAGCATTGAGAATGGGAAACTGGCAGTTATTCCTTCTTAATATAATAAATAATAAATAAATAATAAATAAATAAATATATAGGGACATATCACACAAATTGAGCTAGCCCCACAGTAAGTTGTGAACTTGTGTCGCAGGATACGAACTCAACGATATTATATTTTATAATATATACTTATATAGATAAACATCCAAGACCCAGGTCAATATGAAAAAGATCTTTTTCCATAGTGACCTGACCGGGGATCGAACCCGGGACCCCCGTGTCGCAGGCTAGCGTGTTGACCGCTGCGCCACGGAGCTCGACAAATATGTTGAAAACATAACAAATGGATGTAAAAAAAGTAAGTTGAATAATTTCTACCAAAAAAGTCCCTAAAAGGATGCCGTTTGGTTTAATAATTATGTATTTTAGAAGTAAAAAGAGGTATCAAAGTTCTTAAAAAAAATTAAGTATTGATCTACTATTTTAAAACATGTGATAAAAAGTACGTCTGCAAGTTCCCGAGTCCCAGTATTTTATAAGTATTTTTGATTAAAAGTGATTTTAATCTATTAGTCACTTTTCCACGCGGTTTTGCAACAGGAAAATATAAAATAAACATAACAAAAGTATTAAATATAAAACACTTCTTCCAACCCGCCACATCGAGACAACCTTCCCAGAATACTAATAATAAAGTGAACATTTAAACGTAAAAAAGCGTAAGTGTTAATTTTTTAATAAATTTTATGCTTGGAGTTTGTCATAATGATGATAGAGCAGAATAAAAGTTAAGATTAAATATAAAAATTACTAATAAAAAAACATACTTAAAAAACTGTTGCAATATACCTTGGTTGGTAATGCTCCCTTTTTAAGTCTTCGACGCTTTTGGTTTGGCAAAAAATACATGTCATTTTCATGAAAATGATCTGAGCATATAATAGTTGTTTTTGCAGGTTGCCAAAGATCTTCGCCACGGCTTCTGCGTATAATATTCACCCACCGACCTCACATTATGGGATCGATAGGTATTCTGAAATAGCCATAAGTCTTTTTTTAATGAATATGTTATTTTGACTTTTCAATATTCTATGGTATTTTACTCTTTAAGCCCCTTCAATTGATATTCATAACAGGTGCGTTGTACAAAAATATGTATTCCACCATTTTATAGCAGAATCCATTTTGAATTAATGACAACACTGATTACTTGTAGTTGCATTGTCTTTAGAACTAAAAGTGTATCCGAATTTAAGCTCAATCAGACATTTAGGAAATGGAATTTTATGTTTCTAGATCTCATCTACACTAATTATCTAACATAGTATCTAAAAACAAGGTAAAATAAATAAAAGGCTGTAATTGTAATAAAAAATAAATATTATTATTTTATTAAGTTATGTATGTATGGATTCCCCATTGTATTCCTTTTTCGGGGAAATTTTGCATTAATACACTGGCAACATTAAAAATCTGTCAAGATAGCGTTTGCAAAGTGTTTGATTTTATTAGACGAAATATTTTTTCTGAATCCAAATTCTATCATAGAATTTGGATTACTTACCGATGGTAGCTGACGTTTTGGGTTGTTGCTAATCGTCCTTTGTAATTTCTGCAAACTTTTATCACGCAACTTGGCATTTTAAGGCACTTTTTCACACTCGAAATCCAGTGAGTAATACGTACGTATCGCTTAGCGTCAAATTGGACACTGAGCGGCGGGGGCGACTTAGAGGCCAATAGTTGGCTGATATTTTTTTGGACGCAAATTGCGTTGCCACGCTCTATCTAGGGACTATATAATCAAAGCTTTTGAGCGTATATATTGCTTTATGTCAAGCCTTCCTTTCCACAAAGTTAGGCTCTCGTCGATGGCTATTTCACGAGATAAGATATATTTTTCTTGAAATTTACTATTTAGGTGATCAATGATAGGTCTTAGTTTTTGAAGCCTATTAGCCGGAGCCCTTTGTGTGTCCTCATTAACAAAATTAAGAGCACGAGTCAGATTTTCGTATCTGTTGCGTGTAACAACCACGTATTTTCAAAATAACTGTTGAATAGTATTATCGCCTGGTTTTTTGATACTTTTTTTACAGAGCTCTGGAAGTATGAAGTATTTTTAAACATAAACATCTGGAGCTTATGTCCAATAGAACTCGGTTAAAGACGATACACATGACTTAAATCACGACGCAAAAGCACCAGGCGAAGTTTGGGCATTGTTTCCTATATTCGCCTACCAAGCGTTTCTCAATCATAAAAATAGCTATATCTGAACTGTGGACAATTTATACACGCCATTGTCTAAATCTGCAACTCTAATCAGTTGATTCTGTTGATTAAATGATGTGGCAAACATTTTTCTTGAAAATAACTTAATTACTATTTGCTATTATATTAATTGACTCACAAACGTCTGCATGCAAAAAATGTTTTTTACCACTATGTCGAACTGAGATTGTTTACTTTTGTAGTGATCTGTGTTTCACCGACACATAGGCACTGATGTCTGATTTGCTACTTTAATTTCTCTCATTTCTTTAACTTCTCGAATACCTTCCTTGTTGGCGGAAAATCTAAACTCGGGACATGAAATTATGCTGTGACAGTCAGTACATGCCATAAATTATCATAAAAGCGACCTACTTGCATACGGTTAAAAACAAAACAACTTGCAATTAAAGTCGTCTCCGGATGCCTGAAAGATAATTGGGGATGCCTTTTCATAAATCCTTCAACCCATGCTTTTCCAGCTTGCTCTCCTTTAAAAGGGTGGGAAATATTATTGTTTTAGCCAACTGAAATGCCAAACTCTTAAGAGATTCCACAAAAACACACCATCAAGTTCTACGGCCAATTCATATATTTCCCGTTCAATATTTGCGTCAAAAACTGGTCGGAACCTACCCAGAGTCTTGGTCGCATCTCCTTTTTTAATATAACGGTGAAGGGTTCCGACGGGAATTCCATACTTGACTGACGCAGACTTTATTGATGTTGTTTTTGCCTCTTCCATTGCTTTTTTCATGTCTTCTTCGCTCCAAGCACCTTGCTTAGTCTTTCTCTTATAGTTGTGGACCATCTGTAAATTATTGATTTAATTAGATAGCGCTTGAAGATAATTCTTACGTATGATGTTAAAGTGAGGGCAAAGCGGAATGCGTTCCGCTTTGCCCGCTTGTCAAAAATTCCACTTTGCCCACACGACTTTTTTGTAATAACAATACAACCTTACAAAACATAATAGAATAACAGAACAAATTCAATGAGTATCAAGAAATGCGATCCAGGGCAAAATAAAATACCAATACGAAAAGAAAAAAGCACGTACCTTTACTCATTTAATTCACGATTGAAGATTTCGTGTTTTTACATTAATTGGCGAGAATTTCATAACAGCACGCGTGTGTCTCGCTCGGTCGTCGCTGGCGCACTAAATTCCAAACGCGACCACCAAAGGGCAACGAGAATGCGTCCACGTCGCTGTGGGCGCGTAACTGTATGTTTTACGTAGTTATTGTGCATTTCCACTTTGCCCGCCCATTTCATTTTGCCCCCCTTCCCCTAATAAAACGTGAGTAAAGCCGTGTTTTTATTATAAAACTTGAATATGTTTACTGTGGCGTTAAGATAACTATTTATTGTTGCTGGCTGTTCAATGAACATTGGTCTTCTTGGTAGCTGGTAGTACTAGCCACAGAAATGCCTTTTGTTCCTGTGCAGGGTCTTTAGACGTGCAGGAATCAAGGTCACTCCAAGTTAATTGTTTATGTTTGGGGTTCAGATAAGATACCACATTGGAATTTACCAACTGGTACTCATCGCATTCAAGAGATTTATTCTGAAAGCAAGAATAGTATTTTTCAGAAAAAGGTAGGTATAATAATAGTTTCATAGGGGTATTCAGTAACAGCTAGGGTTAAAGTCATTGAAAACGGGTTATTATTATATTATAATCAGTATAACAATTTTACCAATAATAGTAGTAATCAATCAGATATACCAACGATTTTTTGAAGTAAATACCTACTTAGGGCCCCTAAGTTAGGGGAAGTAGGGGCAAGACCGCCCCAATAACAATCAGTCGATAAAAATATAATAAATTGAAGCTATTTGGCAATTTTCACGGCTTTATCAAGTAATAGTACTATTAGTTCACACATTTGAATAATGTTTTTTTTTATACACAAGAACAACATAAAAAGTGGTAGTAACCACAAAATTGATATTAATAAACTACACTTTGTACATTAATCCAACCATCTGTTGACTAAGATGAAGAGAATATCTCTAAACAACATATGCTTGCTTCATTTTCATCTTCAGTATGGTGTTTAACTTTCTTGGTCATTTTTTTCCATGGTTTTTTTCACTGCTTGTGTTTTCTTTCGCTTTAATTTTTTATTTGTATTATTTCAAGCGACTTCTCTTCCTTCAATTCCTTTATTGTTAGTGTGGTATTCTTGCCTTTTCCTTTGTCTTTTGTAATACGTGTGGTCTTTGTTTTAGATTCTTTCTCGTCATACTGTGGAGGAGAAGCGCATGTTATTTCATCATCGTGTAAAATAGCTTCCACATTATCCAAAATGAAAAGGGGCAGGATCGAATCTGAGGCATTCGTTTCCTAGGAATCACTATCATGATTATCTTCTACTTGGGGAAGTCTAGTGCTAGTGCTTCCACAAGTCCAAAGTTATTAGAGCAAAAAGCCTTTTTCCACCCTGGTGGTCTCACCGTATACCTGTTCAGCACATCAATACATTGTTCAGAATCCTGATAAAAGGTATAGTCCCGTCACAATCTTCGAAACCTTCGCTTTCTAACTCTTCGCTGCAATATTCAAGCGCGTCGGCAACTGACTCGCTTAGCTACGGCATCGCTAAACGGACTTAATTGTTTTGTTTGTCGAAAAACACATTAGCGTTCGTGACTTTCGTGCCTAGTAGATGTAAGCTTTTTCGGTCTTGTAATTTGACAAGTTTTACTTCTAAATTGTAATCAATTTTTGCTCCGAGTCATTCATAACCTTTTTATAATACTTAAGAAAAGTCAAGTAATTCATATATTTTATGATCCTCGAAACAAAAGAAGGTCTCATTCATTTGCATAAGATTGCACCCCATGTATTGAAACGTGGAAAAATTCGATGCAAGCCTATCACGCGTCACGCTGAAATATTAACGCCTACCTCAAAACATTTATGTAAACATGAAAGCAACAGACCAGCTTTTTATTCACCAATAGTGTACTATCCTCTCTTCTTTTCACGCCGCCATGACATCGCGTCGTCGTCGAGTGTTACCATAGACACTGTTCTCTTGCAGTTCCTCTGAAAGACAAGGTGTCACATTCCTGAAATTTAATAATTAACGATTTTGCCATAGGTCAAATCATACACGAATGGGCCAATCGTTGCTTAGTGTATATTTTAACCAGGTCATGACAGCAAAAAAACATATACAACAAAGATATAATAATGATTAATGACATTGACAAGGCAGTCGAAGTGGCTGACTATGGTGGGACTATGAAAAAACTGCATTGGTTCTGTTGGGGTGATATAGGTTAGATTGCAAAATGGTGTCCTTTGATTAGAAACACGGATAAATAGACAGGTGATGACTCCCTATTTCAGTTTATGGGCCCCCGAAAATAGCTATACGCCGCAAAAATGTGCAACAAGAAAAGAAACCAATCAGGGTACACCTCGCCTTCGTCGGATCATTTAACTGCAAGACGCCTTTAATTGATCAATTTACTGAATTACTTACGTTAAACAATACATTTCTACCGCCGTTTATGATTTTCCGAAAGTTGATCAACCACCTCGGAAATTGATAAAGAATGACGGCAGACTTCCATACATCAAAATAGTTGACTTAAATCGCCAGCGTCTACATATGGAAAATATCTTAAATTGATAAGAGTCTGTTCCTTATTATATTAAAAAAAGGATTATGGCATAAGAACTCGGAGAAAAAAAGATATTGGTATTTAAAGATTTTCAGATTTTTGAGGTTATGTGTCATATTGACAGCTATAAAAAATCTCCATAGCGGCTTACCTAGACGTGTACAAAAGGTGAGGGAGATTGAACAGTACTTTTCTTTGATATTCAGGCATAGATGAGAAATAATTCACTTCACTTTCATGGAATGCCTTGATGTAATATTTTGTGAAGGTACTCTGTACATACGTACTTACGGGCGAGACAGTCCTGTCGATTCTTGATTTCTCAAACCAGGGACTATTTAGGGTATTGAACTGCCCTAGGTTAAATAAATATAAAGTGAACTAAGTATCATTCATTACGCAAAGATACTAAACTAAGCCGACAGACGGCAAATATACACTATCGCATGCAGATGCATAGTCAGAATCTACAATTCTATTCTTATCCTATTTTGAATTTTTGCACAGTGCAGAGTGCAAGGTAAAGGCAGTATTTTATAAATAAAGGATACGCAATTAAAAAGAAACTACCCATTTACTTTAAAACATTTATTGATCTTCATCTTCATCATCATCATCTCTTACAATAATTTCGTCTAAAAATCCTGCCGGTGCTGTAATATTATCCTCATGTCTTGCCCATCCTAAATACCAAACCAGAGTCATGACATGTGCACAACATCCCAATGTTCGCCGACCCACCAAACAGCTGCAACAATATTCTACTATGGCTGTTCGACTCTGGACATTATTTTCTATTAAAATATATACATAATATTGTTTCCTTGAAACATGACGAGATTTAATTCTTCCTCGTATTAAAGTTCTCTCACCGCTTCCTCTAAGATCGTATTCCTCAGAATCTAAGGGTTCACTACAGACTTCTATCCTATAACCGCCATGAAAACGTACATGTTCGCCATAATAGGAACGAGCTTGACGGATTTGATAAGTTCCCAAGGCGAATAAAATGAGATCTGACTTTTCCAGACGTGGAAACTGCATAAGATTATAACGGTCAGCACATATATTTTGAAATTGAGCGGTTCTCCTATTCATATTCGTTTCTTGAACCATATTAGATAGATTATTTCCTAAATTCCTTCTTTCTTGAACAATTTCTAATATTTCATTGGCATATTCACCATCAGTAAAACGAACCCCAAACCTATTTAATAGAGCAGCAGCTATTTGAAAATGTGGCATCATATGTGGTAGAGACCAATGTACTTGGTCTTGTCTTAGAAGCTTAAAGTCTCTTTTAAAGTGACCATTAACAGCCTCTACCACCCATCTACACATAGTAATACAACGACTACGATTTGCTTGTTCCGTGGTTAATTGATGCTCACCTTCCAAAAGCGAATCTGGCATATATGTTCTATATCCACATCCCTCCAAAAAACTGATACAGTCCCTAAAACCCCTGTCAAGTATGAAGACATCGTCCTCTGAGAAATATGATCTTAAAGAAGATCCATCCCGAAACAGGGATTTCATAATTTCAGCGTCTGATGAGGTGGCTTTGTATGGGCCAAAACAATCAATAATATAGCCATCAGTGGCAACAATCATAAAAGGTTTTAATAGATTCCTATATTTATGGAGGGAATAACTATCTTTCTGAAACCTATAGTTAGCACTTTTATGCATATATATATATGTACCATCACATATTACTATACAATTATTCCCATTACTGTACAATCCGCCTGGAATTGTTAAGTTTCGCTGCAAAAGTTGTTCCCTTTGTATATTCCCAATGCCAAGATTACTGGGCACAAAATCTTGAAGGAGTACTTCTCGAACTTTATCCATCAGTGTCTCCAAAGTACGCCGTGGCATATTAATTAACATAGATATTCTATCGTCAGAGTCGCCTGTTCTTAATTTCAAGAGGAGCATTGCTAATCCTAGCTTTCCATTACGTATGTCCAAAATTCGAGGTACTTCTTCAAGTAAAGTGAAGAATTTTTCTTTTGTATACCCTATCCAATAAATGAAAACCCTTTCATCCATTTCTTCAATATTCTTAAAGTCTAATGTTGGATTGAATGCATTCACAAAAGAAAATACATGTTGTATTTGGCGAGTAGTAAATACATTAATACTATTTTCAGACTCATATAAGATGTCCCACATATAGCTATTTAAATGATCATCACATACTCTAGTTAATTCAGGCATATAATAATGATGATAACTAAGAACAATAGCTCTCAAACTATCCGATATTGTTCTCAATGTGCTGTTAGAACAGTGCGGAAAAACACAATGACTATTTGTGTTTGCTGCTCTTCTGTAATCTGGCAATGTAATTTTATCTATTTCCTGATTTTGTGATTGTTCAGAAGAAAAAACTTCAGGTGGTTCGGTGTTGTCCTCTTGAACAGTTGGAAGAGATCGGGCTTCATCAGAAATGCTCATACGGCGAGCCTCTCTCTGTGTGCGCAACCAGCAAGGATGACAAACTCGATCTGATTCCAATATCTGAAAACAAAATGTTAATTATTACTTTGAAAATAGTGAGCAAAAGAAGCCCTAGTCCGGGTTTATACTAACACAAAGGCCAAAGGGCCAAATCAAGAGGCTTATGTATGGAATAATGCTAACGGAACGAAAATAAGAAGCCCTGGCATTAAATAATTTGTGCCAGGCTTAATAAATAGTAGTTTAAGCATTATTTCTATTAGTAATATTAGGTAAAAGAAAAGGATTATTGTAAAACTGATAGCTATACAGAATATGATTCACAGATAATAATAAAAAACATCAAACTAAAATACCTACTATATTGAACAGTGCTTACTAACAAAACCTAGGTAATTTTTCCTTATATTAATATTTGTCAATTTTATTTTTATCTTTCTTAGATGAGAAATTAACTTTAATTTTTGAAATATCAGTTCAATAATATGAATGTACATACATACCTGTTGTGGTGCTATTTTGCTTTCTATTATAGCTATCATAGAACTTTGTAGATCAGTAGGGGAGTCTCTTAGTATTTGATCACTCTGTCTACGTGCTATTGAACATCCACATAAGCGACACACATGAGTATGGCCTTTATGACTCGGTCCAGCTTGCACTTCCCTACTACTGGATGTTTCTTGCTGCAGATTTTGATTTACAGCAAACATTGCAAGGTCACAAGCTTCACATATGTAGTCTCTTTCAGTCATCTGAAAAATAATGAAAGAATGAACACAAAGCTTGGACTAAAAGTGTGATAAAAGATGTTCACGATAATTACAAATGATGAACTGTTATGAATAAAGTGATAACTAGGTACACAAATCGAAGTAGAAGTTATTTGGAGTGGTTAACAATGACATTTGTTTACTTACTATTTGTGGATAAGTCCAGCTACAGATAATACTAGTAACTCTAGGATCAAGCCTCAGCACAGGGTAGCGGCGCAATTTGTTAACGCAAATATTGCAATTAACACATAGGATACGTGTTATACTGGTTCGGTCACCCATTATAGATGAACAACCTGGTAGGTATCCAAGTCCAAAAGAGCGACGCACACGTCACCAAAACACGGGGCAAAATCGGAATCCTTTAAACACGCACAAGTTACAAAAAGCAAAGATCACAGTCCGTAGGCAAGCCAAATCGAGATATTTAAAGAAAAGTAGTGAAACGAATTTTTGAACACAACGAACACACAAGAACGCAAGAGCATTTGTGATCTTATGACAGTGACGTGACAGCAGGTGAGGTGATTTTTCAAATGACACTGACGTGAACGTGACGTTCAAAAATGCTGCCATTGTAAAAAATAAATTCTTGCGCTATTTATGACATTAAAATACAGCAACAGCTGTTTAAACATTGATAAAATGACCCTTTTAAAGTAAGCACATTATAAACGTTATACCTTAACCTGGTAAATAAAGAAGTACCCTTTTTTTATTTCACAACAAATGAATTATTTTCTTTAGGTTGTTGCTTGTAAGTCGTGCTAATGGTAACCCTAAACTCAAGGAAGTACCTAATTCCGGTGTCATCGGCCATCTTTGCAGCCATCGCAGTCAATTTATATTCCTTTAAATGTAATATTTTTACTGAGACTTTAGTCAAAATAGTGGTTTATGAGTAAAATTGAACAAAAATATATTAATACGATTTACCCATAAGATAATTCTAGACGCTTTAGCAAACTAACAAATAAATTTTCGCCGTCATTCTTTACTATTCTTGTTATTTTCCGGTGACATATATATGGTCAGGCCAACTCTGAGTAATATATTCAATCAGTTGAGACAACACCTCATCTTTAATAGTCTCTTACTTTACAAGTGTTATTTTAGTGTTTAGTCACATCATCAAATCTGACAGAGGTGCACGGGACAAAGGTCAGGTGTATACATTAATGTTCCTGGCTTATAATTGTCTGTTATTATCATCGTCCATAATAATGGATTTAAGTAACCTTGGACCATGTTTTTCCATCTTTATAAGCACCATCCCCTTGTGCATTGAGCACTTTTGCAATTTCCCGCCATTTTGTAACTGAGTATTCTTTTGCTTGTAGCGAACGGTTAAATGCAGTTGCTTTTTCTCTGTGGGAATTCTTGAGTTTCCAGTCGGCGCATTGATACCCCGCAGTTTCTATTACTGAAAAACAATCAGATTTACAGTTTCTCACACAACGAATAACTTATATAACTTGTTATTAGTCATATTTACGGTCAAATATGAATTTCTAACAAAAACTGAAATAATTACTCTAACAAAAGCAAAGTTAACAAAAGTTTTAAATAATCGCGTAAACTCGATGAATTACCAACGAATGACAGATCCGGTCTTGTCTTGAAGTTCCACATCTTACTTGTAAACACAGTTTGGTTTTATAACATAATTAGAATCCCAGTTTATTATTTATTGAATAAAATTTAGTAAGGCGGAAAGACTCTTTCATTAAGTGTGTACTTTTAAAATTTTCGAATATACAGTATTAATCAATATTATTGTTCAAGAACTTAATACGAAGGCAATTAGTACATCAATCGGAACTCCATATAACAAAGACATGGAGCTATACAAAATGTATATCGTGGTTTCACCCCCACAATCGTGAAGAAACATACATTTCATTCGTTCTTTCCCACCACTAAGCAGGAATAAAACAATCTTGTTTTTAAAGTTCATGGTACGATTTAAAACAATATTATAATAAGCTTGAAACAAAACGGAGCAAAACCATGATGGTTTTGTAAAAGTTCATGGTAGGCCCTCAGGTGGTCGGACGAACTGATAAAGGTCACATGAAGGCGCTGGATGCAGGCCGCTTTCAACCGGTCGTATTGGAAATCCTTGCGGGAGGCCTTTGTCCAGCAGTGGATCTCGAGCTCCTCTGTGGTTCGGAAAGCACGCGCAGCCTTTGGCCCCAGCTGCCTGTAAACATTGATGGCAGTTGCTTAAGATGTGTCAGATGCCTTGAGGCAGCTTGAAAGAATCTGACAGCAGTGTTTGCCACTTACACACACTAAAAACAACAAGCAACTAAAAATATCGTATAGCAAGGTACCTTAACATAAGCATCATTTGCCTTGCAAAATGTATTGAAACAGCCATAAGACTCTTGGTGGTCCGGCATGGAATAAAAGAAGTAAGTGTATTTCGCTTGTTTATGAACCGATTTTCATAATATTAATAGGGTTTTATAGCTTATTAATGTAGCATTCATTTCTACGAGTATATACAATGTTTTACTGTACAATTCCTAATACAGTTTATAAAAACTAAAAACAGATTTCTTAAAGAAAATTTATATAAAAACTAAATTATCTCGCAAACTATGGTTTTTACAAGCTCAAATGATAGGAACTATATTGTAGCGCATTTTTTATGACATCACAAATTTACATGTAACATACTTTCCGTTGTATACGCAATAATAGTCTGAATGCGGAAGCGGCCATTTTGATGACGTCATAACGGATGACTCAACCACGTCAGGAACTGTCGCCCGGTGGTTTTTTAGTCAGAACAGCATGCTTAACAACATACTAAAATATGGCGCTGGTTTCATCAAAATAACTTTTACCGCTAAGGGAACGTACTAAATTTCTTCTTTTGAGTCGGGCTTAGATTTGAGGTTGTCATGTAGCATCTGCTCCATTTCCATCCTCATCTCCTTCAATTTCTCTTTGAGTTCTTTGTATGAGGTTTCCTCCTGTCTCTTATGCTCTGGGGACTGGGGTGGTGACACGCGAATCCATTAACTGAAGCAGGACATCGGGGGAGTGGAACCCCGATGTCCTGCTTCAGTTAATGGATTTACGTTGCCAGAGATCCGACGGTGTTTTTCAGGTATTCCAGAGTCGCTTCTATTTTTGATGTTTAGACGTTTTAGCGCGGTATCTCCTTAGGGGAGGCCTTGATGGTTTGGCACCCTTTTTCGTTTGTCCGGGCACCCTACTAACTTCGAGCTGGACGGTCCTCACCGACTTGATAATCATTCCGTCCAGCTCGAAGTTTAGCCAGCTCTGCACTCCTGCAATTGAGCTGTGCGTCCCTTTAAGAGAGGTTGTTATTTCTGTCATTCTCTTCTCAAATTTGTCCTCTAGGTCTTTAATGGCTTGGAGTGGGCCTTCTCTGTTCGAACCATCTCTTTGGCAGCTCTTTCCTGCTGTTTTGCAGCTTTCGTCCGTTCAAGTTCTAGGTTCAGGCGGTGCCTGTTCCTGAACTCAGCCAAAGAGAGGACCAGTTCGTACAGGTTCCCCATACATTCAACTGCCGTTGCTCGGAGCTCCCTTTTTAGGGTCTTGGAGCTCTCTAGGGCGCCTTTACCCGTCAGGAGATACTCGCGGGCTTTGTCTGTCGCTAAGTCTTTGCATACCCCCGTGTGCGACCCCATTGGTGGGAGTATGCTCTGCCTTCTGCTGGATGTGTTACTGTCCGCATCTGTCCACTCCGCCTCCGAGTCTTCCACTTCCTGCGCCTCCAGGCTATGCTGTTCCTCGTTAGAGGTGCTTGCTATAGCTGGGACTTGGCGCTCTGGGGATTCCTACTTCTTGATCGGAGTTGTTGAGATTACTATGCAGTACTGATCTTGCTTCGGGAAGGCGTGGCTCACCTCTTTCAGTGGCGAAGTGGGCCCCTGCGGACTCTGGGAAATAGTCTCAACCTGTGGGGTGGGTTGGGTGAGATCCAGGGTGGCATCCAGTGTCGAGACGTTCTCCAGTTTCCTGGAATCGTCTATCTGGCACCTTCTGGCTGCAGTTTGGGCGCTTTTTATAACCGCAGTTCTGCGCAACCCTCCGGATTTTGTCTTTTTTTTAGCAGACTGCGCCAGGGCCCAAGTGCGCCCTAGGTCTAGTGGGAGACCCTTGGTTGGGCTAGACTTTTTACCCTTTTTGATTTTTATCGAAGTTTTGCTAACTCCGTGCGCAGTCCGCTTTTGTGTTGTTGATTCGTGTGGTGGTGTTTTTGTGTAAGCCTCGGTGAAGGTGTCTTTGGGTATGTGTAGACCTGCTTCACTTACCTCTATGGGTTGGCGGGTGATGGGCGAGATCTCCTGTGAAGGGTTTGAGTCTCCGCAGGAGGTGCCACGATCCTGGGTCCCAGTTGAGGTGCAATGGTCTGCTGAGGCCGATGGGGATAACGTGACATCAACAACTTTTTAAGATGACAGTTTTTTTTTTATTTAGAAACTTAACTATATTTACAACTTATCTAAGAATGAAATGTTTCATTATGACATTTTAAAATCCTAGTTATTAATAAAGATTTGAACGTATATTTGAAGCTTTAGCAGTCAGTCATTACGTCTGAAGTATATGCCCGCACTTGGGTGAAACAGTTTTCTATAGGGTCAGAATCAAAATATCTTGATTCCATAATTTTTATTCCCTTATTTTTAAAATCATCATCATTTCGAGTAGGTGACACGGTCAGTCGACCATTTTTAAAATACTACCACGTTAACATACACGTTTAAGATAGATGGCAGCAAAGCTACCGGAGCTGGCACTACCGCGGCTTTATGGCCGTATATATATTTATTTAATTGTTCTGTTATCGTCATCTAGCTATAATGTATTTTCTATAACGTTTATCATTTTGTCTTGAAATGTTTTCCGACCGCTACTATTAAAATATTTAGTGAATTTTTGCCGAACACGCTTTCTGACTTCTGTATGCTGTCTCTCAGTTCTTTGAAGACCTATAATTTGGAAGAGTCATTTGCTCGCCACACACCTGGCCGGAAAGAGCCATCTTGAATGTTTTCATATCGACATAATTTCTTGAAATATAGCCAGATGATTTTCTCCTCAGAAAATCGTGAAGCGCACGTGATCGATAGTAATTGGCTTCTTAAATACTTAAAAATGTTCTGGTAAATGTCCCAATGCATTCTCTACTATTCCTCCAGTATTCAGATGTAACTATCGATTTTACTAATGGGGTGTGCCCCATTAGTAATGCTTTTTCCAAATATTGATGCTGTTGTTATTATCTTATTTCTTTGTTCTATCCAGTCTTGGCAATGGCTCTGTTGCAAAGTATTTCTCAAAATTTTCTCCCGCTCTTCTGTGTTGACTTCTGATTCTCTTAAAAAGTGTTTCTTTGACACTTCAAATACTTCTTCGCTCATGTCCGGGCGTTGAGCGTTTGCACCATAATCTGGATCATTAACTTTAGAAGCAGTACTAAATTTTTTCGGAACCGCCTAATACATTTTTTTTTGTTTAGTTTTGTTTGCCTCGTATTTTTTTACATATTTACCAGATGGTTTGTTAAACATGATTCTGTTAACTGCAGTGATTGGTGTTTTGGTATTAAACGAGATGGCAGCAGCTGAGCACCTCTCTTGATAAGTTATTCTTAAAGTAAAATTTATTTTTATACCACCAACATATTTTGCTATAACTGAATTAAATGTTTCAGCTATGTGACTATCTGCATCAGAAATCAGGCTTTTGGCATTTGACGCCAAAGTTGGCTCATTTTTAATCAAAGAGCAGTGTTTTGTAAAGATTGTGTCACATCTATGTCTAGTTTATCGAGTAGGTGCGATTTCCTAGTTCGTGGTGTAAGGCATTATAAACATCTGTGTTAAAATTAGATATCTTAACATCTTGAGAATCCTTTGCATGTTTTCTTAATTTTATTGAGGCTGCAATATATCTTCTTAACTTCATTATTTTTGACTGTATGAAAAGTTTTTGGTTGTAAAGGGGTTTGAGTGTCTTTTATGAGAAGACGCATTTTAGTGCATAAGTTGCTCAACATCGTAAGTAGCAAAGTCACTATCTGCAATCAACCTACCATAGATTATATTATACATTGCTAAAGATGTATCAAAGACTTAGCAAATAATTTCAGACTCCATTCCACTGGAAACACCTGAACAATTTTTATAGCATTCATGTTTTGGTGCCGTAATTTGTTTTTTATCTGCTCGTGCATATACTAAACAATACTTATTTTTAATTCCTATAAACAAAACTTCCCCAAATTACGACCTACAATTGCTGCGGCACCGGACAATGCTCTGTAATTGTTCCCGTAGGATGGTGACAACCAAACGCCATCGGCATATACGTCTACCGTAGGTATACCATCCTTGCTTAATTTTCCCTCGGATATAGCTGCATTACGTTCTTGCATAGCAGTTTTTTCCATACACTCAACGGCTGTGGCTTCCCATTTTTCGTAAGCAACATTTTGAATTTTCTATACGAACTAGATGTAAAAATGGGTATATCCAAGCATGCTGTCAGTTCTTTAACTGGGAATATCCAATACTGGCTGAAGTTACATCTGTAACTGCAGCCAAATTAAATTCAATATTTTGTTTGCTTGCTGTATCTTCGTTTGTTATAATTAAATTGGTGTTACTCATATTATATTTAGAAATCAATCCATTTCGATTTTCTCCTATTAGGTGCATATCTTTAAGGCTGCAATTAAATAAAGAACTATGGCTGGATATATTTTGTAGTTCCTTCACGAAGTACATTATATCCACAACTTTTCGTCCTTCTATAGGGAGAAACGCTTCTTTTTCGGCTGGTTTTCTACAAGCAGCTCTAAGTCGTTAGTTTCTTTGAAAACTATACAGAGTACATGATAGGAGCGAGAAATATTAAACGCTTGATTTTGTTTGAAACCAGTCGAAACTTCTTGTCTATGGAGTAAGTCCTATATTTATCTACCAGCAAGCGCAGCGAAGGATATTTACCAGTACTATTAGTTGGTCAGACGTCTTAATTAAAAAGAAATTAAAAAAAAAATACTATTAATTTATTTTACATATCAAAGATCCATACAATTTTACATTAGAAATACAATTTTTTTTGGACAGTCCAACGCTCAGAACCGATTTTTTCTAGCCTCTGGCCCTTCTAGATCTGGCCTTATTTTTAAGGCCAGATCTAGAAGGGTCATCACAGTATTCATTTGCTGAATCGTAATAGGTTTTTGGGTTATGTAGATAATTTAAGGTTCAAGCAACCAGCACAAGTTCACGAGCAACTAACTCAGGTTGCATGGCGCCTTATTTTGTGAACATAGACTTCGGAGCAGCATCGGCAGTAATGGGGGGTTTTAAATGGGAAAATTAAAAAAAACGTTTAGGATGGATAGATGGCGTTGTTAAAGAGGCAAGTGTCAATGTCATATGCCAAAATCAAATTTATTGTCTTGTCAATTCTTTGGCTGCAAACTTGCTTTGTTTCATTATTATTGTTTGTTTTACTTATTTTCTAACGAAAAACAATAAAATCATAACTTAGAAATGGTAAGCCCATGTATTGTGAAAAACTGTAAAAATATAGGTACACATCGTTTATAAGAGTAGAAGTTAGGTTTATAAAGCCTATGTATGTTGTAGATTACTTCCCTTTTGATAACTGTACCAGGTCACAGTTGTGGGTTTCTTTGGTTTTCTTACTGTTCAGTTATTATATCAAGTTTTGTTTATAAGCAGAAAATTAATATATAAATAGTCCTTTTGCCCAGCGTACATTTGTTCAAAATCATTTATAATTTATATTCCATACTCAGTCAATAACAATAAATAATTAAGTTAAAAATTTAATAGAAAATATATATAAAATAACAAACAAAAATCCAACTCACCAATGTTACCTTCAGGCTTTTGCACGGCTGGATATTTCTTTAAATATTCTTCAATAGAACCTTCAGGGTCTATTAGATATTTTTTTCGAATCTCTGTGGTTTCAGCCCATTTTGACTGTACTAAAGACCAGGGTGATGAACTGTGTTCTAGCCATGTAAGGCTTTCTTGAATTCCTATGTTATCTTCTAAGCAAAGAGGCTCAATTGTGTTTGTATTTGGTCCTAATTTAGAAGTGCCAGGACTCTGTGACCTTTTATCAAGTACTCCTAGTTTTTTTTATTTGCGCCTGGTGTTGAGTACCTGGCTCACTAATTAACCTCGTGCCTGCATGGTGATTTCATGTGCTGTTACACATGCAGGTATATAAAAAGTCGTGGTTCTTTCACCTGGAAAGAGAGCTTTAATATCTCTGCACCATTTATTGTATACAGCTCCTGTAATTGTCGAATTTTTACTAACTTTCAATATATGTTTGGCTATAATTAAGGCTAACAGGTTCCTTGCATTTTCATTAGGTAAAGATTGTCCAACATACGGAACTAAGCATGCTGCTTCAAAATTATCCTTCAACAATTGCATTAACTCGACCTGAAAAGAAAGTAAATCTTATATATAATAAAACTATAAATATTTGTATGTATGGGGTAGAAGATACACATGTATGTATATATGTGTATCTTCTTCTTTCGAGTGAAGGAAGTACTTCTGGTGTCAGAATTAGAGAGCCGCCTGCAGGTTTCTGACACAGCTCATTTTAACGATAGATATCACTTATGACAAGACCGACGGCATAACATGCCCTCCGAAGCGCACAACCAATTTCTGTCAGACAATCAGGGCCGCAAGTCTGCAATTTTGAATTCACGATCGTTGGTAACTATTCTGGCCCTAAAATGACAGACATTAAACACTTTTCCAAGTCTGCTATTTTTTGGTAAGAATGAAATGGCGTGAGCCATTAAGAAAATATTGTGGATATATATTTCTGACAGAACTTTGAACTTATGCTTGCACTGACATCTTATTAATTGGCGTTGTGTAAAATCCTTTAGAATATCTTTATTTTGAGAATATTTCATAAAATCGTTAAAAAAACGATTAATAAACGGCTCATAAGTGATCTACGGACTCGCTAACGACTTGTTATGTACAATAATGTGCAGTTGTTGTGCTCTACGAGTTACTAAGCTTGAGCAAAGATTGTCTTAGAAATGGAAATTTTCAATCCTTATACGCTTTTGAATGTTTCTTTAAAAAACGTAAAACTATATAATATTCCCCTTCGCAGTGTACGTACCTACAAGAAATGCAAGATCAAAAATAGCAAAACTAAACATACTGAGAAAGAAGCATGCTTTAAACTAGGCCGTACCTAGAATAAGAAGAAAAAAATCAATTACAAAGCATACTACAAAAGATTTATTTAATACTTTTAACCTAACTTTTATACAATACTAGGGCGACCCAGCCTAGCTCTGAAGAAGCAGGAAAAAGCCTGTTCCCTACGAAAAGACGTTTAAAATGGTTATCCTGCTCGTTGAATAAGCAAGCTAAGCTCGTTAAGCTGGAATGCTGGCATTAATAAAAAAATCAATAAAAATTATGTTACGGTAGTTAAACTTCTGACTAAAATATATTTAACGCCAAATTATAAATTAAACAATTCGCGAGATGTAGATTATAAATTAAGAGACTTTCAGATACTTCAAGCACAAATGCAACTTATGCACGAAGAAATAAGCATTGGTCTTTTCTTGGAAAAGTTGCGATAGGAATTTAATTTTTAGCTTCATTAGTTTATATTTTATCATCAACTAGCTGTAGCCCGCGACTTTGTCCGCGTCAATCACCAAATTTAAAATACTTTTCCCCATTTTTCTACATTTTCCACTGATTCTTCGCTCTTATTGGTCGCAGCGTGATGTTATATAGCCTAAAGCCTTCTACCATTAAATGGACTATTCAACACAAAAAGAATTTTAGAATTCAAACCAATAGTTCCTGAGATAAGCGCGTTTAAACAAACAAACTCTTCAGCTTTATAATATTATATTTAAGTATAGATTTCTCGTTAATAATTCGGTCGTCTGTTGTTTGGTTTTTCTTATTAATTTCTAGTAAGTAGAAACTTGTTGTTTTGGTAATTGTATTAATAAATAACTGTTCAAATAGTTTTCATATCGATATATATTTTCCCTACCTTATGCGTAAATGTGCAGTGGGTGCACGGGTAAACAGGAATTCCCCGTGCACCCACTGGTGGGTGAAGCTGGTGGGTGAACGGGTCGCGGCTCGTATTATTAGTGCCATACATATTATAGTAATGTTCATATATGAACACTTTTGTAATAGATATCTATTACAATATATTTTTAAATAAAAGACTGATTGAAATGACTGTTCCTACGTAAGATCTCATAGTAGGTACACAGAAATGACTATCATTTCTGTGTACATTAGGTTAGATTTTAATAGAGACAAAGTTTTAAAATTATTTTTTGAGAATATTGTTTTATTTCAATAAGAAAGAAGTGTTTTTTTCATTTATGTAAAAATACCAGTAGAAAGTGACTATACTTAAGTTTTTTTATTAATTTGATCATTTCTGTGGAAATACTGATCATTTCTGTGTATGCGATTTTTTGGTTTTTAATTTTTTACAAATAAATGGTTGATTTTTGAATTATGTCATTATTTTATTTCTAATAACCTTATAACCTTATAAAATCTAATACATTAGCATAAACGTTATAAACATTTTGTGATATTTTTTATTTTTCATGCTAGATTAGAATGACCCATACAGATCATGTAATACATGTTGAAGATCAGTACAAACAGAGGGATCACATTATTGACACTGAACGTGATAGCTTCATTATAAATGTTGGCAATAGTAGCAGCAGCAGTGAAGAAAACAGTGCCGCCGACTCAATTATTTCAGGTGTAGAATACTTGGAATCCGATTTCGACTATGAATCATCCTGAGTTACGTTTGTGTCTCATTAATAATATTAAAAAAGTTTTTTTAATAACGTTAGTTTAATTCATCTGCCTTCTTACCAACTTCAACAAAACATGAGATATCAGCTGTGGTTTAGCTGTACCGTAAGACAGCGTTTTGTATTGTGTGAATAATAAGTATTATATAAATAACCCTTTGAGACCGAAAAAATTGTAGAATTTGATACTTATGAAATGACTTAGACTTCGGACAACGGGCTGAATAAAATCTTTAGAAAATTAGGGATTCACTCCATCCATATTTCACTGTAAAAGTTGTTTTTATTTATGAAAACAAGCACGCTGTGCTCTCAGAACAGTAGAGGAGCACTCTGAGGCTGCGCTGCTTCTACATGTCTCAAAAGTGTGTTTTGGCAGCATTTTAGGCATGAATATAAAAATAAAAAATATTATAGTATCAACTCTTGTTTATTCTGTATATAGTCAGTGTTGCAAGATGCAGATTTTTTAAATTTGCCGCCTATCTTTTCGACTTCTTTCCCTGTCCAGACTCTAGGCGGAACCGAAAAAAAATTTGTACTGCTTTTAAAGTTAATGGCCCAGATTATGATGCGAACGCTCAACGCCCGAACATGAGCGAAGAAGTATTTTAAGTGAAAAGCAACACTTTTTAAGAGAATTAGAAGTCACCACATAAGAGCGGGAGAAAATTCAGAGAAATACTTTGCAACAGAGCCATTGCCAAGACTGGATAGAACAAAGAAATAAGAGAATAACAACAGCATCAATATTTGGAAAATAATAAGAATAACAACAGCATCAATAAAAGCATTACTAATGGGACACACCCCATTAGTAAATCGATAGTTACATTACATACTGGAGGAATAGTGGAGAATGCATTTGGACATTTACCAGAACATTTTTAAGTATTTAAGAAGCCAATTACTATCGATGTACAAAATGTGCACAAGATAGGAATGGCCTCACGTGCGCTTCACAATTTTCTGAGGAGAAAATCATCTGGCTATATTTCAAGAAATTATGTCGATTATGAAAACATTCAAGATGGCTCTTTCACTAAATATTTTAATAGTAGCGGTCGGACAACATTTCAAGGCAAAATGATAAACGTTATAGAAAATACATTGTAACTAGATGAGGATAACAGAACAATAAAATAAATATCAATATATATACGGCCATAAAGCCGCGGTAGTGCCAGCTCCGGTAGCTTTGCTGCCATCTATCTTAAACGTGTATGTTAACGCGGTAGTATTTTAAAAATGGTCGACTGACCATGTCACCTACTCGAAATGATGATGATTTCAAAAATAAGGGAATAAAAATTATGGAATCAAGATATTTTGATTCTGACCCTATAGAAAACTGTTTTCAAAGTGCGGGCATATACTTCAGACGTAATGACTGACTGCTAAAGCTTCAAATATACGTTCAAATCTTTATTAATAGCTATGATTTTAAAATTTCATAATGAACCATTTAATTGTGTAGATAACCCGGCCTAATGGTGCTCCCACACTGCTGTTACAAATGTTTACAAACATTTTCTAACATGATAAAAATGCATATTACCATGAAAATATAAATCTATTACAGCTATTATTGATTATAAATATGAATGACAAGTGCGTTATAAAACAAATTTACAACAATAAGTTATTTTATTTGCTCTATTTACGAGCTCCGTGGCGCAGCGGTCAACACGCCTGCCTTCGACACGGAAGGTGCCGGGTTCGATCCCCGGTCAGGTCAAGATGGAATGGAAACTGATCTTTTTCAGATTGACCTGGGTCTGTTTATCTATATAAGTATCTATTATAAAATCTAGTATCGTTGAGTAAGTATCCCATAACACAAGTCTCGAACTTACTTTGGGGCAAGCTCAATCTGTGTGATTTGTCCGTATATATTTATTTATTTATTAGAAAATGTTTGTAAACATTTTTAACATCAGTGTGGAAGCAGCGTAACAAGTAATTAATTTACATAATTTATTCACTTCTCAAAATGAAAGTAATAAAATTGAGGAGCCAGATCGTCTACGAATAGAGGAAATTATTGCGGAACAGGCCCGTGGCGAACTTCATAATGTATTTTGATTCATATGTATTGTGATACCACAAGATTGGTAGCTTGATAAATATTTATGAAATGTAAAATAAATTGCATTGCGTGTAAAAAGAGTTTTACCTGTGACAGGGCAAACATACACGACTGGATATGCCATCAAGAATACATAAGTGCAAAGAGCCGCTTGAGCTATCCATTCGAAGACACAGTGAAAAAAATTTTTGTTAATTTAATTAATTTTTATAATTTAGTTTCAGAATTAAAAAATCAAAGTTTAACGAGAAAAACAAAGAAATAACAAACCATTTAAAAACTAACTTTAACTCCGAAGATGATTATGTCCTTAATAATATACCTGACAATAACAATCAAGATTTTTTGGTTAAATATTTTAAAAAGGTTACAGGGTCTACAATTGAGAAAAGTTATTCTCCAGAACTATGATCTGTTGCCTTACTGTAAAAAATTTTTTCGCCTAGAGCATATAAGTTATAAGGCAAAGTTGTAACACTGTCCTGCCACACCCAGTTACTTTTAGCCGGTGGTACAAAAAAGTGGATGCTAAGCCTGGATTCACCGCTGAATCTTTTAACGTACTAGATATGTGTAGATAAACAAAAAAGCGCAAACATAAAATTTTTGTCAACTTAATTATGAACTAGTTTGGGATTGGACAAAATTTCAAGGACGAATCGATACAGGAACAGATGTTAATGATGATTGTTTTCCTTTTGCAACACAGGAGTTGGTGTTGACAATAGCTGCTATTAATTACTGTTGGAAGTTACCCCTAGCCTTTTCTTTATAACTTCTATGAATGTTGAACAGCGTGCTAACGTGGTTCGAATAGCACTAGAAATGTTATTTGGAATTTACATTTGATAGAGCAGCATCTAATATTAGTGTGGTACGCATTTGGGGTGCAACTTTTCTTTAAAGATGTAAGAATATATATTTATCGAAACCATCCACATGGTGAAATTAATTAGAAATACAATAGGTAATTTTAAAGTATTAACAGTTTTAATATATTTATTAACAAATTATACTGGAGCTTCCAGATAATAGGCTTGCATCTAGCTAATTAGTTACGGCAAGCTCACATCTTTTTCATTATTCAGAAAAATAAGTTCCGACTCGCCACACGGCTGTTTAGCAAATCTGTTACGGATGCATTAAACTACTGCAAAGACGAATTACGGTTACATGAGTTTCGTTTAGTTGAAGCTTCTTATCAATTTACGAAAAATAAATGAAGATGACGTGCACATTAGGGTGGGCCAAAAAAATTTTTTTTTTATTTATGTAATCTAATAGTTATAATTAGGTGCCCGGTAGCATAAAAATTAAGTACGTAAAGTATTATCGATCTGTAATGTCATCAACTGCCTCCGGATTCACATTAAAAAAGCAAAAAAAATATTTTTTATATGTAATTTCAAGGGTCGATAGTTATGTATTGCATTTGAGTTTTTGACATTATTATTACATGACCTCAAAGCATATATGGCGTATTCACTAAAATAAACCCATAGACGTGTTTGATTCGTTAGATTTAGGTGTGAGGTGAGGGGGCGGGAGGCGTCGATTGCACTTGCCGCGACAATATCGCGCGCTAGTTGCGCCACGGCTAATTAGGTGAGAGGACGTTTTAAAAATGGATCGCACGCGAAATACGACGCGATTTCCTTTGTTTGGGGAAATATGTGATCTTAAAGACAATATGCAAACTTATGCTGAAGTTATGAAGTGTTATGAGTGGACGAGGCGACAATTAAAGTCGATTAAAGATACTCGAAAAGAACCAACTTTTCAAGAAATCGCTACCATTGTGACGGATAAAATTGAAAAACTGTGGGCAAAGGCCTCTCTTCCCATCGTTTCACATACTAGAGTGATCCAATTGTTGCAGGCTTGCCACACCGAGTGCAAGAATCTGCTGAAATCACACCCAAAAATACCTAAAAAGAACCTGGAAGAGTTTTAGCTTACTGGTAAAACCCTTTTTGATATTTGTGCCTGTAAATGTAAGGACTTAATGAATTTCACTTGCCCAAAAGAGCAAAAGGTACCGGTAAAGGAATGCAACTTCTTATTCGATCAACGTACGTCTAGAAAAATGGTCATTATGGAAATGTCGATATCACTTGTACCAAACAAGCCACAAAACGTTAAAAAGGTAGCTGCAAAAGCAAGAATACCTATTAAAACACCACGCTGTAACACTACAAACACCGCCGTTCAGCTTGATATCTCCACCTCTACCGATTCCAGTGAGTCTGGCTGTGACGACAAAACGATTCAATTAAAAGAAAATATTCGTAAGCCTACTACTACCAATGCCCGTACGAATTATTCTATTATCGCTAAAACTTGTGACAGGTATGGAGTATCAGACAGGGTAGGAGCAGTCATATTAGCATTAAAGCGTTTTGATTCGCGTAGAGGTAAATCGGCTGACATATTCTCCGATAACTGCACCTCATTTGTCGGTGCTCACAATTGCCTTTTAAAGTATTTGAAAGACAGTTGCAATTCCTTGAGTGGAAGTTTAGCAAATGATAGCATTCGTGCTCATTTCATGCCAGCATTCCTCATTTTGCTGGTCTTTAGGAGGCCAGCGTCAAGTCAACCAAATACCATTTATGTCTAGTGCTGGGGAATTGTAATCGAGGAACTTACCACCACCACACTCAGACAGATCGAAGCGATATGGAACTCTAGGCCGCTTAAACCACTATCTTCCGATCCTGCTGATTGCAATTCATTAACGCCCGGACATTTTCTCATTGGGCGACCCATGACATCCTTGCCACAGCGAGACCACAGGAAAACTCCATTAGTTCTTTGTCTCGTTATGAACGAATCGAACAACTGCGTCAACATTTATGGACACGTTGGAGCAAAAAATACGCGAGTTACAGCAGCGTGTAAAATGGCGTACCTGTATAGAAGATCCAAAATGGATTCCCTAGTAGTGATCAAAAAGGATAATTTGCCTCCATTAAAATGGAGACTTGGCAAAATCACCGCCGTCCATCCTGGACCAGATAGGATTTCTCGCATAGCTGACATTCGCACCTCAACTGGAGTTCTAAGAAGAGGCTTTACCAAGATTTGCCCGTTACCAGTATTATCTGTTTGTACGCTGCTATTTACGCCCGGGGGTATGTTCAAAAAGTTTGAGCAGTCTTACAGTAAATACTCCTTTAATCGCATCTTGTCTATGTGCGAGACGGATTATTTTTGTGTGTCATAATTTTTCACTTGTCAAAGAATAAATTCCTTAATAAAAATCTTTCTATTTTAATTATTCCCAATCTTGGATTTTCTGTACACCAAGAAAACCAACAAGAAAAGTGAAGGCGATATAGACGAAGATGCAGAAAATGATTGTTTTTGCTCATGCTGCCTTCAATCTTATACCAGTAGCAGATCAAATGAGAAGTGGGTTCAGTGCCTGGAATGCAAAGGCTGGTCTCACGTAGATTGCGCTGGAGGCAAGCTACAATACTCGTACGTCTGACATAACTGTTTGTCAGATTAGATTATGATTTTTGACTGTTTTCAAATGTTGATATCATATTTCTAATGATGCTATTACTTTCAAAAGCTTTAATTAATGTTCAGTTGCCGAAAACTGGAATTCCGGATTGGAAAATTTATGTGGTCTTCTTTAATTTAGAAGAACAAGAATTTATAAAAAAATATTGATGATAGCTCATCGAGTGACAGTGACGATTTATCAGATGTTGATTATAATTAATAAATTAAATTATCTGTCTTTATAATTATTTTATTTTATTGTCGATTACCTTCCTATACTTATATTGTAAACACGAAAGATTTGTATGTTTGTAATGAATAAATAAATAAATATAAGAAAAAAATTACAACGCGTCGCAAGTCGCGGTACACATCTAGTTAAATATATACAATAATAATATCGTTTATTTCAGACATTGGTCCATATTACAAACTTATACAACAAATGTCACATAGAGAATTAAAACTGTCTCACCACTTAAATTATAGCTCTGTTTACATGTGAAAATCAAATTAAAGTTGCAACTAAATTAGGAAACAAAACATTATCTCTAAATAAGTATTTATTGCTTTGATACCATGAGTCTGCCCGTGATACCCTGCTGCACCCATTTCTTAATTATAGGTGAACCAAAATACCTATCCGCAATAGTTCTCAGAATAGTGTTGCCACTGGCTCGCACTTTATGTAGTAAGGAGGCAGCTCTCTTCCTCATAATGGCGTAGAAACAATGCCATTACAATATCAATATTTCAATCATCATCACTATTTGCATTGCCATAGGATGTAACTGTATAAAAACGTTTATAATTTATCGTATTTAAAAATGGAATACTATATAAACTCAATTTGTCTTAGATGAATATTATATTGGATGAAGGAACAAAATTAGGCAGTAGTCGTATTTTTTTATAACTCGCATTTAAAAGTTAGTTTTTGCGTAACTAAGCGCAATTACGTTCTACAGGAGCTGTCATCGAGAAAATAAATTATTGGAAATACACTATATAGACAGATATACTTCTTCAAATCCTCCTACTTACTACAGGCCATTACAGTTACCACCATATGGGACCACGAAATTTTAAAACACATCGCATCAGGTACGCAAAGGAGCTGACGTGGCGTCAGATGGAGGAAGGTGAGCTGGGTCCATATAGCCGGCTGACCCGATGGGTGGACACATCCATTGACGAAAAGTACACGTTCATGGCGATCATTTTGGCAATGGGCGTCGTTGTAAAGACCTAACTAGAGGAGACCTAACTGGGACACCTATCAGGACATTTTTATAACACCCGGATTTCGCGCCCACGTGACGCTAAAACGTTTTCAACTTCAGAGCTCATGTGTGCATTTCCGGGTGCAAATTACCGGGTTCACTTAGGGGGATGTAGATTTGATTGTATGGCGGGATGAAAACCGGGTCGCCACCATCTCCACATACCATGGAAACGAGGTACAAAGTATCAACGGGATGGTGAAACCTTGTCTTATACACGACGTCAATGTCACTGACAGAATTTTGAATCAAAAAGTTATGATCTCTCTGTACCAAGGAAGCATCCCAAAGTTTTTGACGGTTTGGTGCCTCAGGGATGGTATCATTAGGACAGAGAGTCCTCCAGGCCTCGATTGCATCCGATGCACAGTGTATATCAGCCGAAGGTGATTTTAAAATTCTCGCACACATGTGAGACACATTTACATACATTTTAGCAAACACAATGTTTTTTTCATAAAAATCTAAATATGTCAAATTATCGAATTCCTCACCAGACAGACGTTTAAAATATGTTATTAAATCCGAATCAGACCGTTGCGCGGCCTCGGTTTCATTTTCCGTTTATAAGTATAATTTACTGGTTCTCACAGCAAGCAGTTTAACGTCCGGTGTGCGCTCAGTTATATTGAACTCTAAAATACGTTACGGCGCGTCAGAAGATCCTTTATATCTTTGGTGACATATTGTGCTTTATCATTAAGACTAAGACTGAATTCTTGTATCTCGAAAGAGCTCAAAGATCTTTACTTAAATTTATTTATTTTAAACCCTATAGATACCCCACAACCGAACGTTACTCAGACTGCAACCTACTTTCTGTTAGAAAATTATATGTTCTAAAAATCACTTAAAAAAAACATACAATGCTAAGTTTCGATCCCAATAAACTAAATAGAAGACGGAAATATGCTGTAGCTCCGGTAAAGCCAGTTAAAACTACATACGCACGAAGACAGTCTGCCAGCCAGTCCTCGTAGATTTACAACAATTTGAATAAAATTTTAAACGTCTATGAAAAAACTTATTATTCGTGTAACAAAACCATCACAGCATTCATACTAGACAAAGATCATGATGAAATTGAATCACTATTATCCTCTCACCTGATTCGTAACCTTAGAATGGCGGGCCGAGGTAAGTCGACGTTTGATACGTAGTCATATTATGACTATTTTCTGTGTTCGCATTTCCAGTCTGTTTTCGTTGTTCCGTCGATTCTTTACGGTTTATGATATTGTTAGGTTGGTAGTTCGAGAAATCTGCTATCATATTGTAAACGAAAACAGACCTACTCAGAGAAAATAAACAAGGTTGTGTCAACTTCAAAACAAAGTTCGCGCCGCGCTGTGACGTGTATACAAAAAAAAACGTATAGTGTTTGAAAAATCGCTTGCAGCTTTTGTTTAGAGGATTTTGAGATGGCCAGGTAAGTACTTGATTGTTTTTTGTTCAAACTAATACTATTCGTTGTGTAATTTATGAATACAAACGCTTTTTCTCAGATAAGTACTAACAATTTGCCCGCACACCGGTATATTTCGTATGAATTTATGTTTTATTTCTGCTCTTGATGCTACAATTTTTGTTGTATTGTATGAATAATTTCATCAAGAAATAGTGTATAATATACAGGAGCCTTGAAATTCATTTATTTTGAATATTTTAGCGTAAATGTAATGCGAGGCCCCGTTGGTCATATTATGGCTAGCTATCAAGCCGTGTTATTGCCCGTCAAGATGGCGGATCGTGGTGGAGAAATTATAATATGGACACGACTTTTACCGTTACGACTATTACTAAATATACATATATTTCTTTAATATATTTTATTTTTTATCAATTAAAAAAAATTAGTTTTTAAATTTATCTAAACTAAATATTGTGGTAACATAAAATAATGAGTGTGTTTTATTTTGTTTCATTTGCTTTAGTAGCATTTTTTGTTTGTTTGCATGTATAAAGAACTAGAGGTGGTAAGCCTACAGGCCGAGATGGTCGTGGTGGGGGACGTGGTGGGCGTGGTGGTGGATGTGGTGTTGGACGTGGTGGTGGACGTGGTGGTGGACGTGGGATTGTGGGTGAACCCGAGGGTAGTGGTGGTAGGGGCAGGGGCAGAGGACGTGGCAGGGGGTTGGAAAAAGAGGGAAGGGGAAACACGTCAAGTGGTGTAAAACGTGGAGGGCGTGTGCGTGTTAGGGGCGGTCGAGGTGGAACCATCTTAGATAGGTAAGTACTTCTAGGTATTTTACTTTGTGTATAAGTTTATTTCGCACTTTTTCTTATAATTATGTTATTTTTAAAGATTGTACGTTGGGGATATTTTCTCGGCGGCTGACTCCTCCTCAATTCCTATTGGGATGCCTCAAGAAACACCGCTCCTCAAGAAAAAGCCACGTAGGTGGGACCCCAATCGAAGTGTGACGCCGGTATCCGAGTAAGTCGAAAAGTTGATATCCATATATATATATATATATATATATATATATATATATATATATATATATATATATATATATATATATATCTATGTGTTATAGCATATATATTAATATGGCAATCTTTTTTAGATTATCCAAAACTGTAGAAGAGGGGATGGAGCTCCCACGAACTCCTGGGCTTGTGGAAAATGAGAATTTGGCGCCCTCACCGGCAGAGTAAGTAATTTATGTATTTAACATAAATATTTGTATAATGTTGGTGTTAGGAATTTTGTTATAATTGTCCTAATGTTGTTTTAGATTTATGGAAGTTGGACAGGCCAGGACCCCCAACACCCCGCACGTACCCATACCTGCTGAGTCCTCGACGAAGTAAGTATAATGGCTACAAAAGTAACACATTGTTTCTGTGTAGCCTAGTACTAATATATCTACTTTGTTTTAGGTCTGTTACTCGTAAAAGAAAATTAGTATATAATGTACTGGACCCGGTACTGGAGGACCTCATTAACTATGGTAAGTCACCCATATTTACTTTTTATAAATAGGAACAGTAAATTAAGGACATTGACATATATATATATATATATATATATATACATGTATCTTTTTAGGAAGCGATGTGGATTCGGACTCTGATGATGAAAGTGGAGTTTACGGCTTCATGCAGTGTCCACGATCTGAACGGATTTTTTTGGACTTAATGTCATCGGAAATTGAATCGAGCACATCGGCATCGGGTCTTCAAACTGAAGACACATACTATCCACGCAGTTTGACTGACTTTATGTGGAATCCGTTACCGCAACCGCCTATACCCATACAACAACGTAGGGAAACCTTTACAGGCTCAAAGGGACCAGTTTCAACGTTTAACTCACCGTACGATGCCTTCACCGCGATTTGGGACCGCAGTATTATGGAACATATCGCTGCAGAAACTAATAGGTACGCCGCCCAAACACTCGAAACTGCCCTGGACCGCGGTGATTTAGGCGGATACAGCCGGAAACTTAAGTTTGAAGACACGAACGCGGATGAGTTATATGTATTTTTCGGGATCCTCTTAGCAACCGGCGTTGTTGTAAAATCGGATTTGACCGAATATTGGTCAGGAAATGATGACATTTTTGCTACACCGAACTTCAGTCGCTATATGACTTACTCCAAATTTATAAGCATTGCCCAGATGCTGCACTTCATTGATAACGAAGAAAATTTAAGCCACCTCTCCCAGAGTGATGCAAAAATTGCGAAAATTGCCCCAATTGTGCAACACTTGAATACAAAATTTCAGACGTTGTATCAATTGGGACAATGCATCGCGTTAGATGAGTCCCTAACTCAGTGGAAGGGGTGGCTTAATATATCTCAATTTATTAAAAATAAGGCAGCGGCAAAAGGAGTAAAAACGTATGAAGTCTGCGACTCGAGTTCCGGGTACCTGTGGAGATTTCAAATTTACGCTGGTCGAAATGAGGGTCCTCCTAAAAGTGATCTCGGGTATATCACGTCTCTTGTCCTCGAGCTCCTTAAAGGGCTCGAGAATAAGGGACACTCAGTCTTCATGGACAATTTTTATAATAGCCCAGTTTTAGCGAGGATCTTAAAAAGCCGTGGTTTTGATTGTGTCGGCACACTTAAATTAAATCGACAGCATGTGCCAACAGAACTTAGGTCATTAAAAAATCAGTCTATACCCGTTGGCAGTGTGCATGGTGCAACGAGTGGGGATGTGGATGTTTTGGTTGTTTGGAGAGACAAAAGCCTCGTCACACTTATTTCCACGTACCACGGCGCGGCTTCTGCTTCCAGAGATGGGAAGGCGAAGCCAACACTAGTCCATGACTACAACGTCCGCATGGGCGGTGTAGACAAGAAGGACCAGATGTTGTCAGCCTTTCCCATTGAAAGGAAGAGAACCGCGGTGTGGTACAAGAAGTTGTTTCGCCGCTTACTAAACGTCAGTGTGTTAAATTCTTTTATATTACACAAAGAAAGCCCTGCACCTGAACATCCACATTCCCATATAGTTAAACATCGACAGTTTCGAAAAAAATTAATTATGGCTCTTTTAGAAACACATGGTAAACCACGAACCACGGTGTTGCAGCCATTGCAGTCCGCTATCAAGGTTAAATTCTCAAAGGAAACGCTTGTCCATTTCCCAAGAGAATTTCCCTATATTGAAAAACTTAAACAGCGCAAACGAGGGTACTGTGGGGTCTGCCGTAAGCGCACACAGACCCACTGCATTGGCTGCAACATTGCACTTTGTTTAGATCCATGTTTCATACAACACCACTCTTAATTTTTTCCGAGATTAGAAATCTCGGAAAAAATTAAGAGTGGTGTTGACTCTGCACAGCTCTTCCATCAGATCGATGATTATAATATAAATATAATCTTTCAAAATTTTAAATACCAATCGAATTTACTCTGTAACTATCTTTACTCCGTGCAACCAATATAAAGCCCTTCAGGCAAGTAGGCGACCTATACTGTTGATAAGAGTTTCTTTCAGCGTTTCTTCTCTGCAGTGGTCGATTTCGAAACGCTAGTAGTTTATAACTTTTGCATTCAAAAAATTAAATATGTAGATTTTAATCTTAATAACTAATTAAAATAATAGTAAAAAAAGGGCCTAAAAGGGCCTATTTTCTGAATAAACGTTTTGACTTTTGACTTGTCTAGCTTTTCGAAATTTTATTTTATGTTTTTAAATTTTGACCCTGGTAACATCACCAACAAAAGTGAAAAATATACTTACTATAAGTACTGTTGATGTATAGCATGAGGATGTTTCAATAAATAAATAAATGTTTGTTGTGAAACATTTATTTTATTATATTTTTAGTATTTTTTTGTAAGCAGCAACAAAAATACATCATCTGTGAAAACTTCAACTATCTGTCTATCACGGTTTATGTGATAAAACCAAGTTACAGATATTCATAGGGTTTTACCATTTGGGTGCGGAACCCTAAAAAATCTTCAGAAACATAACACTCCTTCTGAGGCAGTTACGTCAAAAATCTGTAAATAAAATTATATTTATAAACTGCTAAAGTTGATATTTATTCTTATCGGAAGGTGTATCCATACTAATGGTACTTAGGTTGAGGGGCCACCTGGGGCCCGTTTTTCCTTAGTTTTTAATTGCTCGAAACTTATATTTTAAAGTAGTTTTAAGTGTTAGGTATCTTTATTGACATGTAAAACTCTATTTAATGTACTTTAAGGTAAACAAATCCATATTTCGTATTTTGGTTTGGTTCTTTTAAATAGAGCGTAGTTTTATGTGACCTTCTTTCGACCGCCGAATCGAGAGGTCTAACAATTCCACCTATTGTTTGAAATATATACAATGTTAAGGCCTAAATGTATGCTTATTCTTTTAAGCCTTAAATAAGCTTTCTAAATATGTATATATCTCTTGAGTTTAATTAAATAAGTATGTTCAACAAAACCAAAGTGCAAAGTTCGGTATTTTTTGAGAAGTTTTTACGCGTGTGATGTGAATACGGTAAAAACTACATGCGGAAATTGTTGATTTACTTGAGATTTTGTTATGGAAAGGTATAAATGTTTTTTATTGTGCTTGTAGCTTTATAGTTACAGGTTAAATAAAGTGGAAAATTAAAGTCACTTGTTGTTTATTTTTTTCTATATTTCATTAGAAAATCAGAATTTACCTAATTTCATTACATTGTAACTTTTTCCAGGAATACAGTTCGGTCACAGTACAATATAATCTAACCATTGTACTGTAACATTGTTGATAATTTATCAAAGAATCCATTGATATACGATTCGTCGGGTATTTACAAACAAGAAGGCCATAAAAAGCAAAATTTGTGAGGCACTTGAATTGGGCCGCGCCGCGGTGTCAAGTGGGTATCAAATAACGGCAATATGGCCGCGAGTTGCGGAATCAGGCGAGTATATAAATAAGCTGCATCATTATGTATCTGTCCAAAAATAATTAAAAACCTATGTTGCCAAGGCTTAACAAACACAACATAACACAACAGCTATATTACAAAAAAATCATTTAAATCCATCCAGTAGGTATTTCCGAAGATTAACATGTAGAAACAGACAAACAAACAAAAACTATATCTCCATCGTACCAATTATTTTTTGGTTTAATTTTGCGCATACATACATACATACGCATTGGTTTAATTGTTTTTAGTTATATGTATGGACATGGATATGATTTGTATCATTTCAAGTAGGTATAATTTATTTTATCATTATTAAAACTTGTTAAGCCACCTCTTTCATTTGTAATAATATGACTTTCCATTTTTCCAGGTGTTACCCGCCATAAAATGGATAAAGATGAAAAAAAATTACATAAATTGTCTGCAAATTAAAGAAAAAGTTAATGAATGTTGAGCGAAATAATAAGAAAATTAAGAATAAACTTATTCTTACTAGGAAAATGATAAATAGCCAAGCGTATGATATCGTAACAAAGAGGCTGAACTCTACAGCGAAATTATTTTTCGCCATGCAAATAAAACAGGCCTTAAAGAAATCCCGCGGAAGGCGGTTCACATTAGATGAAAAAATATTAGCCCTATCTTTATATAAGCCTAGTCCAAAATGATATAAAATATTGAGACAAATTTGTGTTTTGCCACACAGACGGACCCTAGATAAACTAATTCATAGTTAACTTAAAATGTGGAATCAATACTATATTATTTGATCATTTAAAAAAGAGAGTGAAGAAAATGCCGAAAGCGCATAAATATTGCAGCGTCATTTTTGATGAAATGGCAATTTCGGCTCAAATTATTTATAGCAAATCTGAGGACGAAATATATGGTTTTTGTGATGATGGCAAATTCAAGAACACACAATTTTGTGATCATGCACTAGTTTTTATGGTCAGGGGTGTATTCAAGAAATACGAACAACCAGTTGCATTTAGTTTTTGCAGTGGAGCAACAAAAAGCCAAAGTTTGGTAACACAGTTACAAGCGATTATATTGACGAGCTCCGTGGCGCAGCGGTCAACACGCCAGTCTGCGACACGGGGGTCCCGGGTTCGATCCCCGGTCAGGTCATGTTGGAAAACGATCTTTTTCAGAATGACCTGGGTCTTGGATGTTTATCTATATAAGTATATGTCATAAAATATAGTATCGTTGAGCTAGTATCCTGCGACACAAGTTCACAACTTACTGTGGGGCTAGCTCAATTTGTGTGATATGTCCCTATATATTTATTATTATTATTATTATAAAAAAAGTCCAAGAGACAGGTCTGATTGTGGTAACCACAGTTAGAGACCAAGGGGCAAATAATATTGCCGCTATTAATAGCTTAGTGGAACGCACGAAAGAAAAATATTTAAGAGCCAATAAAGAATGGAGATGAGGATATTATGAAAAAGAACAATCTAAAATTTTTCATATATTTGATCCTCCTCATCTTATTAAAGGTATGAGAAACAATTTGCTATCAAAAAATCTTATTTATAACCTAGAAGGGGAACAAAAAATTGCAAAATGGAATCATATCGAAGCCCTATTGAGAAGAGGACCACAATATAAAGGCTGCAAGTTAGGGCATCAACTGGCAGACCAGCATGTGGTGCCACAAAGAATACCAAAAATGCTGGTCAAAATAGCAACACAAGTTTTCAGCCACAGCGTTGGAACTACTTTAGGATATATGGCAGGTACCTGTTCCATTTTTTTCATTCTTATTTTCATGATAATGAGAATAACATAATTTTAGAATTCACATTAGTTTCAAGGGTTTGAGTAATTCACACCGAATATTCAAAATAATCTTAGCTAATGACATTCTTAAATGTCAGACTGTCTTTGTCTTGCTAGGTAATGGAGAACGTTTTTATTATACCATTATATTTTATAAGTAATACACCATTACATTCTTATTTATCCATTGTTTATGTGGTTCAATTTGCAAGGCCAAATTAAAATAATAATTAGTTTTGCATGAGGAAGTTACAAACATGCATAAATTCATTCAGGATTTTAAAATCTCATATTCATAATATTAGCAATAAATAATAATTCAATGCCATCGCCAAAAAATAAATAGAGGTGTCTCATGACCAGAGGGCTGGCTTATATTTTGGCCTAAAGATTAGCATTGCCATACAATGTGGCAATGCTGCCAGCACGCTACCACGGGGCAACGAGCTGCCAGGCCTATTTTATTTGTAAATAGTAGTTTTAGTTTAACTTTTATTTTTTGCTGTTCTAATAAATAAAATACAACGAATTGATAAATAAATAGATAGGGACATATTACAGAAATTGAGCTAGCCTCAGGCCTCTTGTCCATTACACGGTTTCTCGCCGTGAAAATCTACGATTAATTCGCCGCGTGTAGGCACGGTCGTCAGTGTTGTATGGATCACTATAAGAGCTTGTCGACATGCACGGTGGCGCCACGGCACGGCGCCGCGGCCGTGTGCGCCGTGACTGCCCCTCGGCGCGCCGCGTCTACGCACGGCGTGATTTTCACCAGTGTTGTGCCATACAACACTGTTGTATGGCAGTCTATCGGGGTGTGTCGACGGCGCCGGACGTACGCACGGATTCGTGACCGATTATATGCGCTGTTTCGCGATTTTTTTATAAAATGAACATAAATCAAGAATTATTAATTACGTTGATTCAAGAAAGGCCTGTAATATGGGATAAGACCATCGATGATTATAAAAATAAGCGGCTTAAATATCATTCCTGGAAAGAGATATTTATTCATTTCCAGCCCACATTTGAAGATTTAAGTGGTGATGAGAAAAACAAGTTTGGTAAGTTAGGCTGGTTTCACAGCTATCCGGGATATCCGTACGGGCTGTCAGTACGGGCGCCCGGAGCGGGAGCACACATGAGGAACTAGAACATCGTTTCACAGCGACGCGGATTGGTGCGGACGCGACCCGCTCCGGGGAGAGCCCGTACAAAGCCACCCGCGTCCCGCTCCCGGACCCGCCCGTATGCTGCCGCGATCTCGTCGCTGCTCATTCATCGTTTCACAGCGACACGGAACTCACGTGCTCCGGGAGTACTCTGTACAGTCGATATGAAACGATTTATTGACACGGGGTTGCTCGTGGACTTAGTGCAATGTAAACCCTGTTTATGTGCGTCGAATACAAATTATAAAAACAAAGATGCCCGGGCTCAGGCGTGGGAAGATATTTGTGATGAGATGTTTGAAGGTTTGTCACAAGAAGAAAAACCAAAACTTGGTAAGTAGAAGTTTAATTCTATTTAAAAATGTTAAACTATTAAATAACCCAGATTAACCTGTCAAACAACACGTGGAAATCCGGCTTTCGCGAACAATGGTTTTATGTCAGTCAATTGTCAGTCACCGTAGCCGAAATCGGCCAGGGAAATTATATAATTTATGTATTGTCTGCATCGCGTTGGTTGACAGATCAACAATAAATGTTATACGTTAGGGAGTGCCTCCGCTGCCGGCGCAGGTTACCAAACTAGCTGCCGGCGCTGGTTGCCGCATAGGCTGCCGGCGCCGGTTACCGAATTGGCTACCGGCATACTGGCCGTCTAACTTAGGTATATTATACACTAGTTGTTTTGTATGATTGGTGAATGAAATAAAGCTACTTTTTCGTCGTAATATTTGCGTAATATAAACTCTGAAAGTGTTATAGTACATAAACGTACGTACGATGAATAGTCGAATCTTTGAGGTTATATTTGTTTACCGGCACTGGAACCCAGCCTTTTGCGCATTGTCAGTTGTCATGTCACCGGTTGCCATCTTGAGTGCCGGCGCCGGCAGCCGTTAATTTAAATCTCGGCTGCCGGCAGTATACTTACCGCCGGTTCCCATTAGTGATATTTTTGGGAACCGGTGCCGGCAGCGGAGGCACTCCCTATACGTTAATATACTTAAAATATATAATTATCCTGCCAGGGAAGTCGCCCTGCATCAGATATAAAGTAATTAGCATATAAATCACGAAGATCATTTCCTCCCCTAGCTCGTTCATTTCTGACTAAGTCTTCTAAGCCCACAATTGTAAGGGTGTCTTCTTCGTTGTAACCATCTCTAATTCTAATAAAGTGTAAAATACAACACGCTTTGACGATATCTTTAGCCAAGTTAAAACTTACATTCATTGGCTTGTGGAATATTCTAAATTTATTTGACATGATCCCAAATGTTGACTCAATATATCGTCGAGCCCGACTCAACCTATAGTTAAAAATCTTCTTTTTGTAAGTCATGTTGATCCGTGAATAGGGTTTTAATACATGTTTTGATATTCCAAACGCACCGTCGCCGACTATCACATGTTGAACAGCAATATCAGTCCCAGGCAGTGATCTAGCTGCCGGAATATGCATATTTTCATTTTCTAGATTTCTAAATAAAGCACTTTCTTTAAATATGCTAGAATCAGAATTTTTACCGCATGATCCAACATTTATATAAGTAAAACAATAATTAGCGTCAGACATCGCCAGCAATACAATTGAGAAAAAAGATTTATAATTATAAAACATTGATCCCCCCCCGCGGGGATTAATTATTCTAATATGTTTACCGTCAATAGCTGCTATGCAATTTGGAAAGTTAGTTACTTGTTGAAACCTTGCCGCAATTTGTAACCATTTCTCTGTAGTAGGTTGCGGCAAACATTCATCTTGTAATTCTTCCCATATTGCTGTGCAGACTTCTTTTATTATGCCGCTGATCGTAGAAACTCCCATTCTGTATGTGTAATACAAGTCCGCATAATCGCTTCCGGTCGCCAAAAACCTGAAAATATACAATTAGTTTACTTTTATGAGATGAGATTATATAGGTTTTATCGTTGTTTCCCCCATAGGGATAGATTGTACACTGTAGTAGCTCCCGTATATCTTGCATTGACATATAATGGGGTTTATGGGGTATTTGACTACATTTTTTTAATATCGTTAATAAAACTTCTCCCAGTCCTAAAAATAAGTAGAAACCACTTTTTGAATATCTATAAAAATAAAAGAGATATAAGCTATTAAAGATCATTTTCTATCTCTTTCTTGAAAAACGAAATTTACTACAAGTTCTTATGGCGGTCCAGGCTAATGACGTCACAATCGTATATCGTCATCTCTGTCTAATTTAAAATTTCAAACGCTTATATCTCTTTTGTTTTTTGATCGATTTAAATTTTTATTTCATTTTTTATTTCATATAAAGCGTTTTTTTATATTATTCCACAAAATACATCAAATTCAATACCGGTCAAATACCGTATTGATCGTTGTAAATGCTTAATGTAAAAGTGCTTTGGTTGTAGCTACCGTTAATTGGTATCCAGGTCAACTTTTTGACATCAACTTCAACTGAATAGGTACTCATGGCAGAATTTAATAATTGCGATCGAAACAAAAGCTTTTGATATGTCTTTTTTTTATTTATAATCGGTCCTAAAGACTGAAAAATGACAAATCATCACTGTTTATATTAGTTACATCACTTTGATTAAATGTAGGCTCCCGTGCCTTGTGTCAGTCGTAGGCAGCGCGCGGTCTTAGGCATCTTAACTAATTCAACTTGTACTTTAAATCGAGCGACAAAAGGTGCTGATTTCCTTTCCTTGCGATTATTCGGACGCGCGCGGCTTATAAAGAAGCACGGAAATGTAGACTGATATTTTATTTTCTACAACTTATTTTAAATTTTTTAACTTCATTGTTTCAGTCAAGGACATCCAACTACGGTGGAGGACAGTACGAGACGGATACATAAAATTTAAGGCCTCACAAAAAAATACTCCTTCGGGCAGCGGAGCAAAGCCAAAGAAAAAATTTGTGTTGGCACCAAAAATGGTATTCTTAGATAAAGTTATACAAAACCAAGCAGACGAATCTTTATCCAGTCCATCATCTACCAATTCAACTTCTCAAAACTTAGCTACTCAACAAAACTTCGATCAAGAAACATTTCAAACCTCGTCGTCGACGTCTCAGGCACCCATCACTCAAACAGTAACTCAGACTCCTACAAGTGTATCTCAGAACAGCAGTGCTCCATGGCTTTCACAAAATAAACGTAAAAGAGGACAACCACAGCAAAATAGTGACTTCGACAATCAAATACTCGCCCTATTGAATCAAAGTGTAACCAACATTGACAGTGATGATTTGTCTTTTTTTCAGTCTTTGGGACCAATTATAAAGAAATTTACGACATATCAAAAGCTTTTGTTTCGATCGGAGGTATTAAATTCTGCCATGAGTATTCAGTTGATGTCAAATTCTAGCGCATCTCCATTAAGCGTGTCCACCAACAATTCGACCGAAATGCAACCCGGATACCAGTCTACGGCAGCTACTTACACTGTACAACCAACTGCATCTCCATCAAGCCTGTCCTTCAATAATTCGACCGAAATGCAACCCGGATACCAGTCTACGGCAGCTACTTACACTGTACAACCAACTACATCTCCATTAAGCGTGTCCACCAACAATTCGACCGAAATGCAACCCGGATACCAGTCTACGGCAGCTACTTACACTGTACAACCAACTGCATCTCCATCAAGCGTGTCCTTCAATAATTCGACCGAAATGCAACCCGGATACCAGTCTACGGCAGCTACTTACACTGTACAACCAACTGCATCTCCATCAAGCGTGTCCACCAACGATTCGACCGAAATGCAACCCGAATACCTCTAAATGTTTAATTAAAACTTGTAATAAGCGATTATTTTTTAAGTGTACTTTATTGTTTGCGGCCAAGTGAATGTTCTTTCTTTTTTTCTAAAATAAATACTTAAAACAAATAATGTAACAATTGAACAAAATATATTTACCTCAAAGTAAGCGCCAGTCTTTCAATCGGAGGTATAGCAGCACGATAAATGTCTTGATGTTTTATTCTATTCTCCAACCTTGATAGTAATTCATCAAAACTACTAACCGACATACGAAAATAATTGAAAAATTTGCGCGGATCGTCCCTGAGTTTATGGTTTAAATTGACAAATGCACTTTCGAAATATCTTGCTTCGAGGATGGGATGGGCCCATAGTCTTTTTATCTGTCGTCGTCGTCTTTTACAAATTAAATATACACACATAATTTTTAAAACGTTTGTATTCATATTTGTAAGCGACTGTCTCCCGCTAGCAACCGTATCGCACTGAACTGAATGAAATGAAACCCCGTTTCAGAGCGGTGCGGGCGTGACCTGTACGGGCCTTCCGCGCACGGACTGCCCGTACGGATATCCCGGATAGCTGTGAAACCAGCCTTAAACCTCCTGGGATAGATTTTGAAGCGCTTTTGGTTATAGCCTAGAATTGGTCTAAGGAATATTATCACTAAGTAGCAATGTTGGGCAACACTTGGTCCAACGTCCAGACATATATGGTCAATCTCCTTTAAAAACAGTCTGGATATTTTCTTTAGAAAAAATATTAGAATTTGAAATCAGTAAATTAGCAATGAGACAAGCTAAATTCGAGGCGTTGTTCGTTGACTTTGATGAGCTGCAAATTCAAATAGTATCGTGATGAAGCGTCTCAAGCCGTCGAACTTGAAAGCAGGGACATAATAAAACAAGATTTTAATCATTGTATTCTCACTGCTCAAAGTCTAATATAAGTAAATACAGATAGTAAGATACATCTAGTTATTCTAATACAACGCATTGTCATCAGGACAGTAACTGTCACAACCACATGCCCAGGTTTAAATTGCCAGTAATCCAAATACCCAAGTTTGACGGCACATACTCTAGGTGGTTGGAGTTTAAAGAAACGTTTACTTCACTCATACACAATAACCATAAAATTGAAAATCTTCACACACTTCAAAAATCTCAATTCATACTTAGAGGGTGGAGCTCCTAGAGTAATGACAAATTTTGAAGTTTCAAACAATAAGTATAATTATTCTCAAGCTTGGAATCTTCTTTGCGAAAGATAAGATAATAACCGTCAATACTGGTTGTCACAAAAAGTCACTGTTTAATTTTGACGCAGTGCGAGAGAACGATAAGTCACTTCGATTTGTGATTGATCATGTTACAAAAAACTTATGGGCTCTCAGCACGCTTGGTTTGCGCACAGCCCAGTGGGACATTTTGATAATTTATATTGCGTCGGCGCAAAGTTAGATACCAGCACCCTATATAAGTGGGAGGAGAAACGAAATACATTAGGCGTCACACTCGACGACGTTTTTGGTTTTTTGAAACGCCCCGCCTATATGTTAGAAACCGTCAACCTAGTATCAAGTCTAGTATCCAACACCCTACGTCGTTTCACAAGCAAGTGCTTGGAAATTATTTGGTACCTACAGAGATAAGACTAGGTATCAAATATCATCGAAATCGATTTAAAAGTTTAGGCGTAATAGACAGACAGAGTTACTAAGATTATTTTTGATACTATTTGAAAATTTACAGATAGTAAATGACTACAATAGCGACGATTCTGAAAGATAAGAATTATGAACCCAATGATGATGATTTGAACTCAAATTGTAGTGTTATAAGCAACTCGCCAACAAGAGATTCTTTTAACCAGGTATTAACATGATGACAACTGCAGATTGGAATGAACAGTAACTTTAAAAAATTTAAGTAAATTGTAATTAAAAACTAAGCAATGGGTTTTATGAGGAAGATAATAATGTCAATCAACTAACATCAATCAAATTCTTATTAGATTAGGTGAAGTGTATACGTATAGTGTGAATGTAATGCAACTATATTCTTTGCTTTTTTCTGTTTGTTTTAGCTCCAATCTTTGTTCTTCTTCACATAGCAAAGAAACAATTACGATATCCATCTCAGTGACTGGTATCTGGATTAATACAATGTTTAGGTCAGTTCCGTTCATGTTTTCAGTGCAGTAGTTACAAAACAACTGACTGGAAAAATTTGTCGTAAATCTGCTAGCCGCCTCTCTCTGATAGCCGCTAAAGCCTGGAGACATAAGATAGACTACGGAGCTTAATGCCTGCCCCATCTACAGGTTGAAGTTATCAAAACAAAGGTTTTGGCCAGCCTACGAGTCCATGTAGAGAGAGTAATAAGACGAATCAGAATATTAAAAATGTGAAAGCCCCATTCGGTGGTCAACAATAGAGGTGGTTAATATAACGCATAGCACCATAATCTAGCGCGCTATTTTTCCATAGCGCATATCGCGTGCTATTGAAATAGACGCTATGGCGCTATGAATAAGAGCTAGTTCAGACACGGCGGATTCCGCGCGGTTTCAAACAGCGCGGTTGAACCGCGCGGATCCTAATTACATTAGCGCCTTACAAATCGTTCATACCTGTCCGCACGGATTGACAATCCGCGCGGCTCCCGCCACTCAACCGCTAGAAAATGAATTCGCGCGGTCGCCGCTCGGTTTTATTTACTTGACGTACCTAGAGGGCGTTCAGTTGCTCCGCGGAAGCCGCGCGTATCGGACGGTGACAATGGATCGCTTCGACACCGAGCTATTCATCGATGAGGTGGAAAAAAGACCTGCTTTGTGGAACATCCAATGTGCAGAATATTCTAACAAAACGATTAAAAACGGAGCTTGGCAGGAGCTGGTGGAGATTTTTGGAGAAAATGAGGATTCTTTGGAAAAGAAGGTTCTTTTTGGTCAGTAGACATTTAATTATACATTTTACCAGGGTAGTTTACATGTTTTGTAATAGACAGTCCACCCCAAATAACTGAAATGTGTATAACGTTGTTTGGCGGTACGTAACGAGCGCGGGAAAACTATCACGTTACCACAGTAACGTATAGCTATTAACTGTAATATGTACAACCCACCAACGCGACGCGCCATCTTGAGTTTAGTTATTTGGCGCGAACTGTAACAATTTTAATTTCATATTTTCGTGTCTTGCCATTCTACACGACCCTCATTCACAAAGTAATTAGCATATTTGTCTCTAATGTTTAATGATGATGGTGTACCCCTTCCTGCATGTAATGTAATAAGATTACTCATTGGCGCAGTATGTAAAGTATCTTCATACTGTATACCATCTCTAGTTCTAACAAAATTGTGTAGCACGCAACAGGCCTTTATTATGTCTTCGGCAAAGTCTATATTCACGTTTATAGGCCTATGAAAAATGCGCCACTTGTTTGCCAGAATTCCAAAAGTGCATTCAATAAAACGTCGAGCTCTTGATAACCTGTAATTAAATATTTTTTTTTCGTATGATAGCCCTTTACCTGCATAGGGTCGCATTACATTTTCGGATAAACCAAACGCTTCATCGCCAACTATGACGTATGGCAATGGTTTAGGATCTGTTTCAGATATTGGTTTAGGTTTTGGTATGTGTAATGACTTTTCTATTAACCTTTTATAAAATGCTGAATTTTTAAAAATTGCAGAATCACTACTTTTTCCGTAAGATCCGATATCTATGAAAGTAAAACAATAGTTACTATCACAAAGTGCCAACAGTACTATGGAAAAAAAAGTTTTGTAATTATAATACAAAGAACCCGAATCTTTGGGTTTTGTAATCCTTATATGCTTGCCATCTATGGCGCCTATGCAATTGGGAAAATTTGCATATTTTTCAAAATCTTTAGCTATTTTCTTCCATATATCTTCGCTGGGTTCAGGCATGACGTTTTTTGTGACTTTTTCCCACAGAGCTTCACATACTTCACGGACAATTCCTGTGATTGTAGATTTGCCAAGACGAAAGTTGTAATGTAGTTCTCCAAAGGAACAACCAGTACCCAGATATCTGAAAAATAAAATATTAATCTGTATCGTTTTGAAAGTCTGCCGGGTCCGCTAGTTAAAGCATAATGAGTGTCTTGAATTACCTAACCGCTACTGTATTTATATTTGTTAAAGATAGTGATTTCTGTTCCAGGTGTATCATTACAAAAAAAATGGAAGAACATCCGTGATGCTTATAATAAGGAATTCAAGAAAGGCAAATCAATTCCTTCTGGTTCTGGTGCATGTAAAGGTTCAAAATACATGTATTTCGACCGGCTTTCTTTTCTTCAGAAGACGATAGAAAACAAAGAAACTATCACAAACATAGATGAAGCCAAAAATGAAGAAATTCGGAACATTGACCAAAAGCTAGATAATTTTGTAAATGCACGTGAAATACAACCGGTACCCAATAAAAGGAAGAAAACTAAAATTACTTCAGAAGAGCGATTGGCTGACATATTAGAAAATAGTATTGAATCAAGAGATAAAATACAAAGACAGATACAAGAAAGTATGTCAAAGCAAGATGATGATGATAAACTTTTTGCATGTCATTGTATAAAGAGTTAAAGAAAGTTCCAGAAAATAAACGATTGGCTACTAAAATTGAATTGCTCCAGGTAATACAGAAAGGGCAGAAATTACCATCGCCTATTCATATCACGAGCCAGCAAAACACGCCTAATGCAGTATTTTGGCAAAACCAACAATATTCAAACCCACAAGGATATTTCACTGGATATTCTACAATAGTACCAGGAGAGTCTCCATCGCCTTTATCATGCAATAGCACTGACGATTCACAGTCTTCTATAGTACAAAATATATATTCTGACGTATAAAATAAATATCTTACCTTAATGTGATCACGAGTTTTTCTTCTGGGGACACGCTTGACCTCATATGGGTATCATTAGATTCAATTTGTTTACTTATCATTTCTAATAATTCATCAAATGAATTTATCGACATTCTCAAATAATTGAAGAATTTTGGTTCATAACTTCTTAATTTTGGATATAAAGTCTGAAACTGACCATGAGTAAACCGATCGCGTAATATTGGATGCACCCAATACTGCCGTTTCTTCTTTCTTTCTTTTTTACGGAGCAACAAGTACACACATATTGCTTCTTCGACTTCCATGATTGGACTGTCACCCTATGCGAATAACGGCACTCCGCATGTACATCCGCGCCTGTCTGAACACTTGCGTTTAGAACCGCGCGATTTGCATCTGCGCGGAATCCGCCATGTCTGAACTAGCTCTAAATAGCGCGATCGCGGACCGCGCGCGGCGGGGATCGCGGATCGCGGGCATCGCGGCTGTAGCAGGGGGGCGGGCGGGCATCGCTCTATTCGCTCTAGCCGATTGCGTTGGTCGGTGGCCTTGATAGTCGTTGTGCACGCGCCTATGCATGTGGATGTTTTACGCGCGCGCGTTTGTTTCTCGCATGCTATATTTTGTATCGCGCGCGATCTAAGCTATTTTTTCCGACTTTTGATTCTGTGTATATAATATACTTAATAATTTCATGTACATATAAACATTATAATTTAGGTGTGGACACGATTACGTGATTAAAATTAGGGTTACCTGAGTAAATATTATTTTGCTAACAAATTGTTAAGGTACAACAATTAGCTAAAATGCCTAATCGTAGTGGTGGTGGTGTGCCAATATGGAACTTTTTTGAAAAGTCTGCAGACGGTAGCAAGATAGCTATATGTAATTATTGTCGCCGACAGTTGTCATTTAAAACTACAATTACCAATTTGAAGAGTCACTTGAAACAAAAGCACATTTCTGCCTATAATATATTTATGGATATTTCAAAACCTGAAACGAACAGCAACACTTTGTCCGAAAATGTAGCTTTGCATGAGAAAAATAGTGTTATAAGTAATATGACGCCAAGTAGTGGTGATGGTGGTGGTGGTACCTCTTCATGCAGATCTGGTGATGAGCCAGGGGTTTGCCGCGCTATTAACACCGATGACAGTAATGTTAAAGAACCTCCTAGAAAAGTTCAGAGGCCTATGCAAGCGTACTTACCAAAAAAACTCAAGACAGAGGAAAAGAACAAAATTGATATAAGTCTTTTAAAAATGATTGCGTGTGATTTTCAACTGTTTTCAATTGTGAATGACGTAGGATTTCGTGAGTATACGCATGCACTAAATCCAAATTATCAAATACCGGACCGAAAAACTTTATCAGTTAATTTACTGCCAACAGTATATGAAAAGCGGCTAGAAGAAATTAAAAAATTTGTCCATAGAAATGCGAAGTCAGTTTGTATTACAGTCGATGCTTGGACTTCCCGCAATTTAGATAGTTACATGGGTATAACAGCGCATTTTCTGACGGAAAATCCTATGGAATTAAAATCAATATTAATTCAATGTGCCGAATTCGAAGGTCACCATACTGGTATTAGAATGTACAGAGAAATAAAAACAATTTTACAAACCTGGGGCATTTACGACAACAAGTAAATTTTTTTGTAACTGATAATGCGTCTAACATGGAGAGTGCTGCCAGATATTTTGAAGCCGATGGAGTGTCACATTTTGGATGTTTTGCACATAAACTAAACCTTGTGGTCCAAGACGCTCTTAAGGAAATTACAGAAACTTTATCTAAAGTGCAAAGAGTTGTAAACCACTTCGAAAGAGCACTATTGCCAAAGAGAAATTACTGAAATATCAGGTTAACCAACAGAATGTAGCTCAAGCTAAAACTGTAATAAAATCTGTACCTACCAGGTGGAATTCAGTATACTTGATGCTGGAAAGGTTTATTGAGCTAGGAGAACCTTTGCGAGCTACTATTCCAAATTTAGAAACAGATTTTCCAATAATTCCAATTGAAGAGTGGAAGTGTATAGAACAAATTTGTATAATTATAAAACGTTTTTACGAAGCCACCGTCGAAATGAGTGCCGAAAATTATTTGGTTGCAAGTAAGGTTATTATTTTAACTTCCAGCCTTATTCGAATATGTGATAACTACACTAAACAAGAGCTTTACGATCCGGTAAAAAAACTTGCAACAAAATTAAAAGAAGGCATGATAAATCGCCTAGAAAATATAGAAAAAAATGAAACCATAGCTTTGTGCGCAATTTTAGATCCACGATTTAAGTTGAAACCTATAAAAAATAAAGAACAAATTGAAAACCTTAAAAATATTTTAAAAAATAAAATAATAAACGAAATAAATAATAAAAATCAACCAACAATAAGTCCCGATTCCGACAAACATGTACCTTCATCATCCTGTGAACCGTCAACATCGGCTGCTGATCCTGAGCCTTCACAGACTTTCAGTTTATGGTCGGAATTTGACATCGAAATAGACAAAGAATTTGTGCCTAAGACGTCAGATATTGAAGCTGCCGAACAATTAGAAAAATATTTAGCTGACAACCTAGTAAAAAGAACAGAATGCCCTTTAAATTACTGGCGGGAACATAAATTCATTTACCCAGAATTGTTTACATTATTTATGAAACATTGTAATATCATGGTAACTTCGGTTCCATGCGAACGTATTTTTTCCAAGTCAGGATACACTATTAATAATAGAAGAACACGGTTATCTACTACAAAAGTAGCCCAACTAATGTTTTTGAATGTAAATAAAATATAGCAAATAAAATACAATGGGAAGATAAATGTATATAAGTGAAAAATAAGAAGAAAAAAACAAAAAAAAAAAACAAAAAAGTGTATATAGAAGTGTATTATAGATAAAAATCCAGCATGTAAATAGTTGATTTTTGGACATAAAATCAATGAACTTTTGAATACGCCTATAATTGAGTTACAATTTACAGTAATGTTAAAATAACTAGATAATCAATTATAGACATTCCTAAGCCTGAAAAGTATGAAGGAGAGTTCATTGATTTCCTTTCACTGCTTTATTTTTAAACTTAAATGCGACGGATTAAAAAATAATATTGTATAGCTTAGCGGTTGGTAATGTAACGTGCTACGAGATATAGCGAGGTGCTAGATTTAACGCGCCTGCTGACCGGCCACACGCTTTATATCAAATAGCGTGCTATAACATAGCGTATTAAATAGCGCGCTATAAAATAATAGCATTTAGTCTGTAGCATGCTATTATTTTATAGCCGTTATGAACAACTCTAGTTACTGTATTCCCACACATAACTGGCGCAGTCGGCACGCGCGTATTCGGTAGTGAGTGTGTGACAAAGATCCAGAAACCTCATCTCCAGACGCGGAAATGAACCTACAGTGGGAGCAGTCAGCGAAGGAGCAGACAGCAGCCTGAAGGCGCCCGGACTCGCAACATCAAAAGCCTCCAAATTGGCAATGCTCGTGGGGTAAGCATATAACTCTATTACTCCCGAGATAACTCCCTACCTAATCTATTTCCTTTCACAGGTTCACTGAAAAAAAGAAATAGCTGAACCAGTTTTGCTACTTGCAAATTTCTTTAATAGATACCAAACTTTTGTTCTAATTAGCAAAACCAATGTAACTGCATGTCTCAAACTAGGTAAGCTAATCAGTTCTTGTTAATCAGTAGTCAAAATTTTAGCTATTATTTATCAAAATAAACTAGTCAAACTCATTTAGTTGCAAGAACAAACTGTTCGATAGCTGGTAACCGAACATATGGACTTAAATTTCAATACAATGTTTGTTAAAACATTGTCAAGTATTTATTTATAAATAACGCAATGAAATTTGTTTATTTGAAATTAATCAATTTATTTTATTTGTAGCACAATTTTCTTAAAAACATTAATTCGTCATTTTATTAATCCTTGCCTATATCGAATGGATTAAGTTATAATCAAAATTTGACTATTGTCACAAAACTGTTTAACAATTTTTAGTTGAAAAATAGTTAATTAAAACAAAACAAATTTCTTTATTAATATCCACTCCGTATCGCTTCGCTCGACTCGATCTATCTCTGCGTTGTATCATGGCCGGGGAAGGCAGAAAATCGAAATTCTGTTATTTCACATTTTATATTGTGTTTGACTCATTGTCGCGACAGATTTGTGCATAAATTATATTAATTATATTAAAAAAAACCTTAGTAAACGTGTTGTAGTAAATAGTGCAATGGATGACAAGACAGCGCTCGCGGGGTCTTGAAATGTTTTAAAGGTATGTGAATATTTCATTTTTATTTAGTTAATAACAAGGTTTGTGAGTTTAATGTGCAGTCGAACAACCATCAAACATTGAAGCGGTCAGAGTTGCTTAGAATACTTAGAATTTTCACAATATTTTTCACGGTTATTGACTATCAGTCTTGTGTTGATGCTCTTGCTGGTTAAGGTACTAGGTTTGCAGATATGATGATGATTTTCATGATTACCTCCGACGTAATATGTTTTTACCAGTCCTATTATTAAATTTGCCGAAGATTAGAATTTTTTCGTGGTTTTCACATAGGCACACCCAAGTGCCACTTTTTAAGAAGTATCTACTAGCCATCATAATTCATTATACCTACCTTATAATTCATTGTTTAGGTAGGTAAGTACACATTCTATAAGTTACAAAATAATTAATGCTGCTTTATATTTTCAACAGAACATTCTATTGATGCAGAGACACTGCAAATGTTGTCGGAGGAAGATATAAAAGAATTGATACCCCTAATAGGACACAGAGCAAAACTGAAAACTCAATTAAAATTATTACAGGAGATAACATCACCGGAAACTGTAAGTTAATCATCATTTTTCAGTTTTATTTTAAGGTTATGAAGTCCTAAATACCTTCTGTACTATATGATACAGCGTGGTTCAAATATTTATCAGATCCCAACCTTCTAGGGCTATCAAGTAAATTTGAAAAATATAGTAGGTACCTACCTACCTACTTATTATACAAAACAAGTTTTACCTTTTACTACATGTTAGTAGCTTTAGATAAAAAATAAGCTACAGCTTATTTTTTTTTTGCCTAAGTAAAGCTACTGATCTCTTTGGGTCTTTTGTAGGTAGGCTATTGATAGGCTATTAACCATATCAAAGTAAGAAATCTATAAATTATTTGAAATATTTTATGTTTGGACCATAGACCTTGTATAATGCTTACAAGACAACAGTTCATTGGTATTTTAATATCAAAATAATAATGAATATTTTTTTACAGCATATCACCAATGATGATAGCGTACCTGCATCATCAAGTGCTAACGTGCTGTGTATCAATAACTTGCCAATCTTCACTGATACCACCATACAATATATTGTTGAAGCTGGACCAGAATCGAACCCAGAGAATGAGGAACTACCAAACTATGTAAGCTTTTTTACTTTTTTCATATTACTATTATACATACATTCAATTATAAGTCACACCTATATTCCTATTGGTACAGCAGAGCACCAAACATTACCATTTTTAACCCCAGACCTAAAAATAGGGGTGTTATAAGTTCGACGCCAATGGATATGTGTCTGTCTGTCTGCGGCATCGTATAGCTCTCGAACGGATTGACCGATTTTGATATGTTGTTCTTATGTGAAAGCAAGTTTCCTTGTGGTGTTTTTTAAACATGTTTTATCAAATCAGTTCAGCTGTTTATTTTTTCGAGGGTTTTAAGTGTCAGGTATTGCGACCTTAGGAATACGAACGTGATGTACCTGCAGGAAGTGTTTAAATATTGTTAACTTAGCAAGACACGTACATCACGTAAGAATATACACGTATTCCTAAATCAGCGATCTCCCCTACCAATGCGATACCTATGTATATTTCCTTAGTATATAAGTTACGAGTAGCATTTCTAATAAATCATCACTTATCCTGGTATCAGTCTCAATGGTTTAATTTACGCACTCGCCATAATTGGTGACCCCGACGTGATCACTCGACGTGATCAGCCGACGTGATCAAGCCGTCGTGATGTAGTCTGACATGATGGATACGCGCCTCAACCGAAGACCCAGACGACGCAAGCCTGAAGAACGAATAAATCAACGTGCACATTTTCACTGGCTTCCCACAAGCGGGTCTCACCGGTTTGAAAATCCAAGAGGCACTCCGGCAGTAACCAGAACCACAAGGACAACAAGTACCATCAAAAATGGCTCCAACCACGCTGAAAAAAGGAATCAACACCGGCTCACACGATTCATTGATCGAATCCTGCACCATAGCTGAACGGTCATAAACTCATAAAACAGGAGGCACAGGAACTACCAGGCAACCACGAGGCAAAGAAAAATCCGGGAAATATCAGCGCAACCGCAAGCTGTAGCCGTCAACTTCAAGAAAAATAAGAAAGCGCATGCACAGAAGAAAAATTCATCGCGAGCGGCAGAATTATAAAGAAAATGATGTCACAGAGGATCAACGAAATTATTAAATACAATAGAAACAATTACGCAACGTGAACAGCTGATATCTATATGATGACGCATTTGACGTCACAAATCGCATCACTTCACATGGAATCAACAACGAACGAAAGTGCAACTACAACAAATAATTGAACGAGGTCAAGATCGCAAGGCCGCCGATGGCCGTATGTTGTTAAAAAAGGCGTAATGAGAAAGAATATAAATATTTGCCTATTATTTGAAGAAGAATTTATTTGGCAACAAAGAATCTTGCACCGCATTTCGTGATATCATTAAGTTCTAATGCCTAATTGCTACCGACTTACACAGTGGTATAGATTTCATGGCAAACAAGGACAATAAATTGATAACTTTGAAGCCTGCAAGCAAAAGAGCGAACAACTTTAAGATGGAACAGCGATCAACATATTGACAGGAAAACATTAAAGTAAAATGGCGATCACAGAAGCACTACTTTAACTGAAAATTACTTCTCTCAAGATGCAGCAAATGGTTCACAGCAAGCAGTCTCAAGAGCAAGCCAGCAAACGGGTCATACTCCAGGGCCACAGCAGCCGACGCACCGAGCTCCTGGTCCTGAGCAGAGCACCCACAATGTTTATTTTCGACAATTATAACGTCCGGCACAGCCGCCGAGCTCACGCTTAGAAATTTTTAAAGAGTGGCCACTCTTCAGCGGAGCACTTCGGCAGGACTTCCACCGGCGCTAGTCGACATCGCTCTCTACAGTCTCACAAAAGACTACGAGCAAGCAGAAATTATCTCCCGACTCACTGGGATTGAAACAACTGGCAAGTGAAAACGTATCTATACGAGAAGCTCAGACTGCACATCAAGACCATATTGACAAGATGTATATTAAGAGATATAAGAAGTTTGCAATATCTACCAACTATGTATAAGGAAAAAAAACGATTCACAGGGTCAATGTCAATGCATAAACGCATAATTTGCCGCGCAGAAATATTTGCCTACACAGCGTTTTTCAGCACGTGCACTATGCAATTGATGGATATATTTAGTATATTTGCGTTCGCTACAGTTTTTACATTTTTGTTATTTTATTGTTGTTACAGTTTATGAATTTTTCGTTAATTTTATTGTTAATTGTTTTTATTTTTTACAAAAGGGGGAGTACTATTGCGACCTTAGGAATACGAACGTGATGTACCTGCAGGAAGTGTTTAAATATTGTTAACTTAGCAAGACACGTACATCACGTAAGAATATACACGTATTCCTAAATCAGCGATCTCCCCTACCAATGCGATACCTATGTATATTTCCTTAGTATATAAGTTACGAGTAGCATTTCTAATAAATCATCACTTATCCTGGTATCAGTCTCAATGGTTTAATTTACGCACTCGCCATATCAGGGGTTGCTTAAAATTTTTAATGTTACTTCTTACACTTGTAATTAGAATACAAGATGACTCTTATTGGTTGATTCTATATGGTTTCTTAATTTTCAGGGAGTATACAACACTTTGAGTTCATGTAATGAAGGAAAGGGATTACTTCTTCGCTACCAAGAAAGTGGATTGCCCAATAATGCGGCAAGAAGAAAACTTTGCCATATAATTGTATCCAACGAACTAAAAGATAACCCCAACAAAAAGTCTCCAGTTCAACACTGTATCAATTGGCATATGAAATAAATCAAGTTTTTAAGAAAGATACTTCTGCAGTGTATTTTACACCATTTAAATCCTTCAACCCTCGCCAGACAATTGCGTTCATCTACTAGTAATGAAACAGATCGGCAATAGATAACAACACCATAACATTATTAAATAAACAAATAATTTATATATTTTTGACTGAACTGTTAGATGTACTAGTTATTTAACACTTTAGTACCTCTACATAAAACGTTTATCTACTAGTAATGAAACAGATTAGCAAGAGCTAACAACACCATAACATTAATCAATAAACAAATTAATTAATTTTTTTACTGAACTGTTAGATGTACTAGTTATTTAACACTTTAGTTTTAATTAGCCAAAGTAGTTTGGAAACAACGACCCTACCGGTGTACTATTAACAGCCAAACAGTTTTGTTCGAATAATCAAACTAAGTTGTCACCAGTTAGATAAAAGAACTTAGTAAGTCTTTACTAAACTCTATTTACAAAACACGTTGTAGTTACTAGTAGCCCTCAGTTTAGTAGTCACTCGATTTTGGTGATGTCCAGCTAAAATTTTAGCTACTAGCAACCATTCTTTTTTTTCAGTGTTGCGTTACACTGTGGTGCACGAGTGTCAAGGTATCATTGTGTTGAACCTAAGTTCTAAAATATTTCTGACGATTCCCGCACTTTTGTGTTACTTTTATTCAAAGGATTAATATGGCTAGCGAAAAAAAGAACCAGGGTGAGGGGTTCTTCGTGGAAAAAAAACCATTGATTGCGGATTTTTCCACATTCGCGAAACTATTACCGACATATGACGGTAACAAAAGGACACTAGCGTTCTACATAGAAAGTGTCGAAACAGCACTAGGCTTAATTATAAATAGCAGGGACGATCAATACGTCTCCTGTCTGATTAGAAATAAATTAACTGGTAGAGCGGTAGAAGCACTATCACAATGCCCAGGTGCAACAACCTGGCCTGCCATAAAAGCGGCATTGCAAAGAAAATTCGGCGAATTCCGAACCGAATTACAACTAGTACAGGAACTAATGCAAACCAATAGAGATAACAGTTCCTTGGAAGCTTTCGGGGACAAAATTAGAATATTAATGAGTACTTTAATCTCGTTAGAACCTAGAAAACGCGTATATTACGAGCAAATGGCATTAGATACTTTCCTTGATAAACTCAACCCGATAACAGCTATTTTAATCAGATTAAAACACGTAGAAAATTTAGAACAAGCCATCACGGTAGCCAAGCAGGAAGAAGCCAAACTTAGGAATAGACGCCTGCAACAAAATAAAACTAACAGCCCTAAAAACTGCTGTTGCTTAGAATACTTAGAATTTTCACAATATTTTTCACGGTTATTGACTATCAGTCTTGTGTTGATGCTCTTGCTGGTTAAGGTACTAGGTTTGCAGATATGATGATGATTTTCATGATTACCTCCGACGTAATATGTTTTTACCAGTCCTATTATTAAATTTGCCGAAGATTAGAATTTTTTCGTGGTTTTCACATAGGCACACCCAAGTGCCACTTTTTAAGAAGTATCTACTAGCCATCATAATTCATTATACCTACCTTATAATTCATTGTTTAGGTAGGTAAGTACACATTCTATAAGTTACAAAATAATTAATGCTGCTTTATATTTTCAACAGAACATTCTATTGATGCAGAGACACTGCAAATGTTGTCGGAGGAAGATATAAAAGAATTGATACCCCTAATAGGACACAGAGCAAAACTGAAAACTCAATTAAAATTATTACAGGAGATAACATCACCGGAAACTGTAAGTTAATCATCATTTTTCAGTTTTATTTTAAGGTTATGAAGTCCTAAATACCTTCTGTACTATATGATACAGCGTGGTTCAAATATTTATCAGATCCCAACCTTCTAGGGCTATCAAGTAAATTTGAAAAATATAGTAGGTACCTACCTACCTACTTATTATACAAAACAAGTTTTACCTTTTACTACATGTTAGTAGCTTTAGATAAAAAATAAGCTACAGCTTATTTTTTTTTTGCCTAAGTAAAGCTACTGATCTCTTTGGGTCTTTTGTAGGTAGGCTATTGATAGGCTATTAACCATATCAAAGTAAGAAATCTATAAATTATTTGAAATATTTTATGTTTGGACCATAGACCTTGTATAATGCTTACAAGACAACAGTTCATTGGTATTTTAATATCAAAATAATAATGAATATTTTTTTACAGCATATCACCAATGATGATAGCGTACCTGCATCATCAAGTGCTAACGTGCTGTGTATCAATAACTTGCCAATCTTCACTGATACCACCATACAATATATTGTTGAAGCTGGACCAGAATCGAACCCAGAGAATGAGGAACTACCAAACTATGTAAGCTTTTTTACTTTTTTCATATTACTATTATACATACATTCAATTATAAGTCACACCTATATTCCTATTGGTACAGCAGAGCACCAAACATTACCATTTTTAACCCCAGACCTAAAAATAGGGGTGTTATAAGTTCGACGCCAATGGATATGTGTCTGTCTGTCTGCGGCATCGTATAGCTCTCGAACGGATTGACCGATTTTGATATGTTGTTCTTATGTGAAAGCAAGTTTCCTTGTGGTGTTTTTTAAACATGTTTTATCAAATCAGTTCAGCTGTTTATTTTTTCGAGGGTTTTAAGTGTCAGGGTTTGCTTAAAATTTTTAATGTTACTTCTTACACTTGTAATTAGAATACAAGATGACTCTTATTGGTTGATTCTATATGGTTTCTTAATTTTCAGGGAGTATACAACACTTTGAGTTCATGTAATGAAGGAAAGGGATTACTTCTTCGCTACCAAGAAAGTGGATTGCCCAATAATGCGGCAAGAAGAAAACTTTGCCATATAATTGTATCCAACGAACTAAAAGATAACCCCAACAAAAAGTCTCCAGTTCAACACTGTATCAATTGGCATATGAAATAAATCAAGTTTTTAAGAAAGATACTTCTGCAGTGTATTTTACACCATTTAAATCCTTCAACCCTCGCCAGACAATTGCGTTCATCTACTAGTAATGAAACAGATCGGCAATAGATAACAACACCATAACATTATTAAATAAACAAATAATTTATATATTTTTGACTGAACTGTTAGATGTACTAGTTATTTAACACTTTAGTACCTCTACATAAAACGTTTATCTACTAGTAATGAAACAGATTAGCAAGAGCTAACAACACCATAACATTAATCAATAAACAAATTAATTAATTTTTTTACTGAACTGTTAGATGTACTAGTTATTTAACACTTTAGTTTTAATTAGCCAAAGTAGTTTGGAAACAACGACCCTACCGGTGTACTATTAACAGCCAAACAGTTTTGTTCGAATAATCAAACTAAGTTGTCACCAGTTAGATAAAAGAACTTAGTAAGTCTTTACTAAACTCTATTTACAAAACACGTTGTAGTTACTAGTAGCCCTCAGTTTAGTAGTCACTCGATTTTGGTGATGTCCAGCTAAAATTTTAGCTACTAGCAACCATTCTTTTTTTTCAGTGTTGCGTTACACTGTGGTGCACGAGTGTCAAGGTATCATTGTGTTGAACCTAAGTTCTAAAATATTTCTGACGATTCCCGCACTTTTGTGTTACTTTTATTCAAAGGATTAATATGGCTAGCGAAAAAAAGAACCAGGGTGAGGGGTTCTTCGTGGAAAAAAAACCATTGATTGCGGATTTTTCCACATTCGCGAAACTATTACCGACATATGACGGTAACAAAAGGACACTAGCGTTCTACATAGAAAGTGTCGAAACAGCACTAGGCTTAATTATAAATAGCAGGGACGATCAATACGTCTCCTGTCTGATTAGAAATAAATTAACTGGTAGAGCGGTAGAAGCACTATCACAATGCCCAGGTGCAACAACCTGGCCTGCCATAAAAGCGGCATTGCAAAGAAAATTCGGCGAATTCCGAACCGAATTACAACTAGTACAGGAACTAATGCAAACCAATAGAGATAACAGTTCCTTGGAAGCTTTCGGGGACAAAATTAGAATATTAATGAGTACTTTAATCTCGTTAGAACCTAGAAAACGCGTATATTACGAGCAAATGGCATTAGATACTTTCCTTGATAAACTCAACCCGATAACAGCTATTTTAATCAGATTAAAACACGTAGAAAATTTAGAACAAGCCATCACGGTAGCCAAGCAGGAAGAAGCCAAACTTAGGAATAGACGCCTGCAACAAAATAAAACTAACAGCCCTAAAAACCCCACCTACGTCAGTAAACCAAATAATCAACAGAAATCGGGCACATTTAATAAAAACAACCAGTTTTAACAAAATCGGGCACATTTAATAAAAACAACCAGTTTAATAAAAACAAAAAACAACTCACAGAAAATCGACGTTTGAGTAGTAGTTTTACAGCTTCTATGCTTCGTTCGGTGAGTGAGAGAGCCGGAGGCCCATCCCCCCTCCCCTCTGGGGAGGGAAAACAAGGCCGGCAACGCTCTTGTCATACCCCTGGTGTTACATTAGTCCATGGGCAGCGGTGATCACTTACCATCAGGTGACCCGCTTGCTCGTTTGCCGTCCTCTGACATAAAAAAAAAAAAAAGTTTAAGAAACCTAATAATTCGGAGAACCTTGAAACCAACAAAAATAAGCTTCATTACCAAGAATTAGATGACGAGGAGGAGGAACAACAACCCTCCGAGGGAAACCCCGAGGAAAATTATCCGGAGGAAACTCTAGACGAAAATTTTCTCTTGGAAATAGAAAAACACCTAACAACATAGTATTCATGAACAATATTCAAAACTATAATAGCCGCCTCCCTTATATCTACATAAGCGAACTAGGAGGGCGATTCTTAATAGACACTGGAGCTTCACAGTCCTTAATAAGCCCCAAAGTTTTAAATAAAATAAATAAAAACAAAATTAAAATAGAAAACGAAACACATTTCATTAAAACGGCCCATGCCACCTCCAAACATACACAAGTAGCGCATATTAAATGCTTTTCTCAGTTTTTTTTTTTTTGCTTTTTGCTAAAAAAAACTCTATGTGGCGTGCTCACGTGTATCAAACCCACAAAATCTTTATGTTTTAGCAAAAGATGGTAAAACAAAAAACGTAGTTTATAGAAATGTACTTAATTAACACATCTATCGATATATTTTTTATGTATATGGTGCCTTTATGTATGTATATGCGACTCTTTGCTCTTTTTGTCTTATTTAAACTGAATTTATTAATAAATAAATAATAAACAAAACTCAGTGTTCCACGCGGACGAAGTCGCGGGTACAGCTAGTTATTAATATTTCAGAACATGGAATTGATAACATTGATACATTACAAATGCTATCCACCGAGGACCTAAAAGAATTGGTTCCACCTATTGGGCACCGAAGTAGTTCGTAAAACAAATAACAACAAAGAAAGATATGATAACAGATGCATTTGATCTTACTGCCAATGAAAACCAAGTAAGTTGACATTCACGTCGGTAAGGTATAATGTCACGCACTTTGTTAAGGAAAAATGTCTTGTTGTTTATTATTATATTATATAAATATTACCTAGCCACTAAGGGGATAGTCCCGTAAGTGCTGATGCACCAATTCAAAAAACAAAAAAAACAGCGAATTAAATACGCGAAGCACACCTAGAAATTCGACCAATAAAAATTAAAAATTCTAGAACTTGAGATCATAGAAAAGATAGCACTTTAGAAGAAATTGAAAAAGACGGCGATTTTCATTTTTTAGTGAGTTTGCTGCCTGAGATAAAGTAATCAACGCCGTGCAAAAATTTAGGATCAGAAATAAGTTTAATGCAGGACTACTCGAGGAAATGGAGTCTGCAGTTTATAATACACAGTAGCAATACTAACTTTAAAAATATATATAATTATTTCTTTGATATTATGTGAAGCACGGGACCATCGTAGATCACAAGAATTTCATAAATCAATTAGGGTAAAAGTACTAATTTTCGACACCCTCCCAAGTTATTGACACCTTAGTCGTTTTTATTAAAAAATAAGAAATATCAGCAATTTAGTGTTGCTTAGTAACAAAATAAAAACTTGTAGTTTCATTTTCTATCGAAATGGCAACACAGATCTGTCAACAAAATTAATATGGCGATAGAACAGCTGTGGTGACCCGAGCGCGGTGGAACAAAAGGGATGTCAATATTTGGTGTGTAAAATGTATGAAATCCCAATTTATTGACATGTATGTCAATAATTGGCTTTTCCCATACGTTTTAATAATGATCATTTTACACTTAATTCAGCATCACACAAAGTTTTAAATGTGATTAGTTGTCAAAGAAAGTTTCCGTAGTATTTCGGGTGGGGGCGCGGGCTGCGAGCAGCCCGCGAGGTGTTGGTGCAGCTGTTGAGGAGGGTCATGTACCTTGTGCAGTCGCTGGTGGGTGAGGTAACTTGTGGTGCTTGAAAAAGGGTCAGGAACCGAATGGCCGCAACAGTATTAGATATTCAGTTGAAATTCCATAAAATCTAAGGGGGGTGAGGGGGGGGGGGATGTAAAATGTCGAGAACCTAATGGCTCGGCCTTCGGCCTCGCCACTCAGCGAGCCCTCCGGGCTCGCGGCTGCTCGGCCTGCGGCCTCGCTGCTAGTTACTTGGGGGAGGGGGTTGTAGGGGGGTGAGGGGGGGGGGGGTCACATGACGGGGGAGGTATTCCGAGGGGCTCGGGCTTCGCCCTCGCCACGCAGCTCGAAAAAGGGTCAAAAACCGAATGGCCGCAACAGTATTAGATATTCAGTTAAAATTCCATAAAATCTAAGGGGGGTGAGGGGGGGGGATGAAAAATGTCGAGAACCTAATGGCTCGGCCTTCGGCCTCGCCACTCAGCGAGCCCTCCGGGCTCGCGGCAGCTCGGCCTGCGGCCTCGCTGCAAGTTACTTGGGGGAGGGGGTTGTAGGGGGGTGAGGGAGGGTGACATGACGGGGAGGTATTCCGAGGGGCTCGGGCTTCGCCCTCGCCACGCAGCTCGGCCTCCGGCCTCGCTAGCGCTCGCCCTGCGGGCTCGCGTAGAATGACCCGAATTGGCCTTGTATGGCGGCCATCTTGAATTTTGAAAAAATTAAAAAAAAAACATCGACATTTAAAATTGCTTACAACACCCTACATTTTGGAAAAAAAATCATCCCCCTAGGTCTTACCGTTTATGCAGGCAGTAGGGGTCTACCGTCAGGTTTCTTCGATCTTGAACATGTCAGATTTTTCTGGTACTCACTGGAGCAGCCACTATACGACACCGTCAATCGTTTTCCTCCACCATATCGGGAACAGGTCAAACAACCATGTCAATGAGTGAGTCAGTGAGTGGTAATGTAGCTTTATATTTATAACTAGATGTTGCTCTGTGCGCGGGCTGCAAGCAGCCCGCGAGGCTCGCGTTATGTCTTTAAAACCGATAAATTTAGTCAGTTGAAGAAAAGGTGGAAAAAGTTAGGCAGTATGAAAAGGGTGGGAGAATGAGTGGGCCGCCATCTTGGATTCCAAAAAGAGGTCCAGTTTCGAGTTTCGCGAGGCCCCAAACCCCCAATTCCAAAATTTGAGTCAAATCCGACAAGGTTGAAAAAATTAAAAAAAAAAATTTCGCCGCCATCTTGGATCAAAAAATGGTGTCCAGTTTCGAATTGAGCGACCCCAGGGACCCCCAGATATCAATTTTGAGCAAGATCGGGTGAAGTCGAGAATTGGCGGCCATCTTGGGGGGGGCGGGTGCTGGCCTCAGGGGCTGAACTACTCCAGGGGTAAGGGATCGACACAATGGCTCGGCCTGCGGCCTCGCCACTCGGCGAGCCCTCCGGGCTCGCGGGCCCAAGTGATCGGCAGTTCGGCCTGCGGCCTCACTGCCGACCACGTGGGGGGGAAGGTGGGGGGGGTCATCCAAAAGGCTCGGGCTGCGCCCTCGCCACGCAGCTCGGCCTCCGGCCTCGCTTTCGCTCGCCCTGCGGGCTCGCGATAGTGACTTTGGAAAAAGGGGGGGGGGGGGGGGCTAAGGGGGGAGGGGGGGTCAAATTCCAACTGGCTCGGCCTGCGGCCTCGCCACGCAGCTCGCCCTCCGGGCTCGCTGGCTTCCAAGTCTTCGGCCTTCGGCCTCAGACTTGAAAGTAGACACCCAGGGGCCTGATTTGTATGGCGGCCATTTTGTTTTTTTTGAAAATTAAAAAAAAAATACAGTCGCGAGAATTTGATCATTACCCCCTCCAATATTGTCTATGGGGGCAAAGCCGTAACTATCATAGCTTCCCCGGGCAGTACCCCCCTTACATCAGGTTTCTTCGATCCTCGACTTTTCGGATTTTTCCCAAATTTAGACAAAAATTCCACATCCAGTCCACTATACGTCAAAACCCCCACCAGTCGCGAAGTGGGAGAACAACTATGTCAATCAGTCAGTCAGTGAGTCAGTGGTAAGTGTAGCTTTATATATATGTAGATATAGATACTAGTATTTTGGGTGGGGGCGCGGGCTGCGAGCAGCCCGCGAGGTGTTGGTGCAGCTGTTGAGGAGGGTCATGTACCTTGTGCAGTCGCAGGTGGGTGAGGTAGCTTGTGGTGCTTGAAAAAGGGTCAAAAACCGAATGGCCGCAACAGTATTAGATATTCAGTTGAAATTCCATAAAATCTTAGGGGGGGAGGGGGGGGGGGATGAAAAATGTCAAGAACCTAATGGCTCGGCCTTCGGCCTCGCCACTCAGCGAGCCCTGCGGGCTCGCGGCAGCTCGGCCTGCGGCCTCGCTGCTAGTTACTTGGGGGAGGGGGTTGTAGGAGGGTGAGGGGGGGGGGAGGGGGTCACCTGACGGGAAAGGTGTTCCGAGGGGCTCGGGCTTCGCCCTCGCCACGCAGCTCGGCCTGCGGCCTCGCGTAGTATGACCCGAATTGACCTTGTATGGCGGCCATCTTTAATTTTGAAAAAATTAAAAAAAAAACATCGACATTTAAAATTGCTTACAACCCCCTACATTTTGGAAAAAAGATCATCCCCCTAGGTCTTACCGTTTATGCAGGCAGTAGGGGTCTACCATCAGGTTTCTTCAATCTTCAAGATGTCAGATTTTTCTGGTACTCACTGGAGCACCCACTATACGACACCGTCAATCATTTTCCTCCACCATATCGGGAACAGGTCAAACAACCATGTCAATCAGTCAGTGAGTCAGTCAGTGGTAATGTAGCTTTATATATTACTAAAAAATAAACGTACAAAATGACCTGAAGCGCAAATATATAACGTAACGCAAGATAACGTACAACATACAAGTGGTACTCTTCCATGCCGGTTTGGGAGAAAAGAAAAAAACATAGAATATACCAGTTGCTTTTCTTCCCGCGCAGACCGTAAAAGCCGGTCAAGGGATTGGGCAAAAATCTAAAGAATCACATTGATAGGCGATGCGGCTAGCAACCCATCACTATTTTGATTCGCTTTCCACCTTTACGCCCACTACGTTGCTAATCGTGGCCTGTAGTTTTTTATAACCTTAGGCTCTGTCTACACCGTAAGGGATAAATACGTGATAGTATGTCTGTATACAAGTGTAAGTAAATCTAATACTAAAGCATCGTGCTAACCTGACCCAATAAAAACGATTTCCACTGAACGTTCCGCAACCCATTTAAATCAGCAATAAAATGGACGCTTGCATACCTTACTTGCAATTTTACAGTCATAAAATACTATTACCTCGTTCCAGTGATTCCTTGCCAAGATTTGCCACACTTACGCAAGAAGCACTTTGTCTATTTTAAAATGGAAGGAGCTTTAAGAAAATATACAACTTTTCAAGAAAATCCTTCATCAAAGACGAAAGTGCTAGTACGCTAATAAAGTTTAGAAGACGTGTCACTATTCCTGCCTTTTAAGAAGGTATTTCTTACGTGATAAGAGGAAGACAATAATCTTTTTTCATATATTTACAAAGCGAGCGAGCTCCGTGGCGCAGCGGTCAACACGCCTGCCTGCGACACGGATGGTCCCGGGTTCGATCCCCGGTCAGGTCAAGATGGAAAATGATCTTTTTCAGATTGACCTGGGTCTTGGATGTTTATCTATTTAAGTATTTGTTATAAAATATAGTATCGTTGAGCTGAAAAGCACGGCGACTGTACTGTCCCTTGTTCGCCCTCTCCTACACAAAGGTTATACTCTTTTTATGGATAACTGGTTCAACAGTCCGCTGTTGACCAGATTTCTAAAGAGGAGTAAAACCGATGTCGTGGGATCTTTACGACCAAATCGCCAAAATTTACCACCTCTCATAACCCAGTGCAAACTGCAAGCCGGGCAGATTGCTGCTAGGCATTCGGGCGATATGATGGTCATGGCATATTTCGACAAGAAGAAAGTTTCCCTTATCTCCACATACCATGACACAACAACGGCACAAGCACCCACTAAACCGTTCCGGCGTACACTCGTGAAACCGAAGTTAGTGTTGGATTACAACGCGAATATGGGAGCCGTCGACCTTAAAGACGGCATGCTGGAAGCGTATCTTATGGAGCGCAAAAGATGCACTAAATGGTCTATGAAACTTTTTAAGCGGCTTTTAAATATTTCTATATTAAATGCTCGTATTTGCTATGAATCTGCATCAGGCAGTCGCGTAGAGCACATAATTTTCCTCCTGGAATTAGTTGACCAAATTTAAAAAAAACACTTGGGCAGTGTTCCTGGCCACAGAGGTCACGCTGTTCCACAGGGCTTTTCTTCAGGTACCGTGGAAGACTGGCACTTACCGTCGACGGTGGCAAAACGTAAAGCTGATGGCAGGACCAGCCGCCGGCGTTGTGCTGTTTGTTCAAAACAGGTAGTTTTTGAATGCAGTTCCTGCAACACAGGGCTGTGTATTGACCAGTGCTTTAGGTCATTCCACATGGATAGGTTTGGAACCTGAGACTTTCTCACTGTCTTCCTTATTCTAATTCTCTATTTTCTTTAATTCTCCACATACACTTTCCTTTTCCCTTTTCTTTTTCATCTTACGCAGTCATGCACCACCTCCTCGCTAGGGGAAACCTATCCAAGTGGAATGGCCTGGGACTTCTGGTCGCAATTTACACCGTTCTGCCACCGTCGATGGTATACAGCCTTTTTTATTTTACAAAAAAGAGCAATTCGTTTTATTTGCGTTTTATGGTCGATTTTTATTTTACAAAAAAGAGCAATACATTATTCTTTAATGATAAGTAGTAATTTAATTTTAAATATAATCATAGTTGGCTAAAAATAAATAACTCGCTATGATGCATATAACCGTGTCTCTTACTTAAAACAAATAAGTAACTTATCTATTGGTAGATAAGTACAGCTCGGCAATTAATAATGAAGTGAACTAACACTAGTTTTGACCGAGTAACTTGTTAAAATTAAACAAGGAATTGGCTGCGTAGCCTGTTCGGCCATTTCTATCAAATCATAGTCGCGTGACGAACGTGTCTGTTGAAGCGCCGCCTCACACCTACAGGATATCTTCTGGTGAGTTCAGTTTTATAGAATTTTTGTCTTTTTAGTTTATAAAATTTTGTATTTTTACATTACTTTTATTTTTTCACATCGAAAAAATTTTTTATTACATTTAAAGAATATAATGAAAATAAAGATTCGTTAAACTATTGTCACATAGACATGGTAAATTATGTTGAATATTGTGTAACACATATAAATTAAATGTTGGGAGACATAGGGCATAAAAAAATGTTTCCCACATAATTTATAAAAGTTTAAATACCATTATTGTAACTTTTAGAAAAAGTGCCCTGCGCATTGGGAAAATAATAAAAATAGTATTTTGACAAATATATTGTTTATATGTATTAAAAGATTTTGTTTATTAAAAAACCGATCTTTTGCGGAGGAATCGAATAAAATAACGTTAAAAAGAAAAATTGATAATCTTACGCATAAATAAAGGACATTTATGCTGAAGGAATGTGTTTTATTTGGAATTGCTGTACCTGGGTAATACAAACATGTGACACTTAAATGAAGTTAAGCAGTTTTTCTAATTATTTACGTTACATATTTTAAAAGTAAATATTATTTTTCTAACTATTAAAAAAAAACTTCATATAGTTATTACATGTTTGGAATCAAAGTAAAACCTGAAAAGAATACATATATAAAGATACGTATAGGTACCTATATGCAGTTTTAGCACCCGAGTCATTCACTAGATGGAGTTAGTTGAATACGAAAAATCGGTTTGATTTTTTGTATAAACTTGTAATTCTTCTCATTAGAGTAAAATTTTTCTATGACCGTGACGTCTAGCCTTCGAAGCAGAGACCTACGTCAAACGCGTCACATACAGCTAGCCAGCGAACTCCCAGTGCCGGTACCGACGACTCCGAAGCAGACCTGGTTTCGGCCAATTCAGATGGCCATCTTCAGGGCGAGTATCAAGGTCGTCGCGACACGGCCGTTCCTTGAGCACTGACGGGATCCACGCGCGCCGCCCGCCTCTCCGCGCGACGCGCTCGTGCCGATGCGTTGGTTGGGGGGTCAGACACCCCCGAAGATGTTGTGGCTGGTATCAAATCGACATCATATGCCTGTGATGGTTGTGAATGGCTCATGTGCACAGAGCTAACCGTGTCAACGCCTTGAACTTAAATGTCCCCGTATCATTATAATGCATAATAATTTAAGGGTACCTACATGAGTCACAATACGTACAGTTTGAAGAGATTGTTAAGGCGGGCTTTAACCGAGGCAAGACAAAAGGAGAACTCATCCTGGAATGACAATATTAATGATGAAAGCACAAGTATAGGCTACGTTTTTAGGCACAACAGTATCCACAGACACAACATCCTCAAAATCGTCTAGCGCTATCGGACTATTATTTCTCAACATATTTCCAACTTAATACTAGTGGTATACTCCAGGGCCAGTTCTTTCCAATCACCTCATAAAATGTATGAAAAGGTGTATAGTGAATAATATACTGGACTTTGAAAATACCGATACACCGGCCTGGGAGAAGTAAAAGTTATCATGGTGTGTAGTTAACTATATACACTGGCGCTATGTGTGTAACCACAACATAATGTTAACGCCTAATGAAGTTAAACGAAGTAGTTGTCAACACAGAGATCGTATAATTGGGTATAAATGGGTAAAAATCAAAATTTATAGTGTTTGCCACATTGAACAGTCCATCAGCCATATCAGACGATTACAAGCTTTCAATAATTCAGAAATTTGTAAATGATAACGGAATAAAAGAATGTAACAACATAAACACGGCGAGACATTGAATTTTTGAAACAACGTTTCGTCCCAAAAGCAACAAATAAAATTTTATAAAAAAATTAATTTTGATTCCGTAACGGTACCACCTTGCTTGTATTTTGTAATTGATGATTGTGATGTAAATAATGTCATTATACTTTCAAAGAATTAGTGTTTTTAAAAGAAACACGATTTGGTTTCCAATCTTCGTTTATATTTAAATGTAAAATGTGCAACAAAATAGAAGCAATAATAAATGAACGTATCGCTTCCAAAATTAACCAAAAAGTCGTGCAAGCAGTAGTTTGTTTGGGGAGTAGTTTTGGGAGTAGAACATGCCGTGCATGTCGGAGAAAACTTTTATAAAAGAAAACATGATACTAGGAGAAATTGTGAAAGATGTAGCTGTAAAAAGTATGTATGAGGCTGGGGTGGAAGAAAAAAGAATAGCAATAGAAAAAGGAAACGTAGACACCGATGGTCTCCCTTTTATACCGGGTGTAACAGTTCGCACGACACAACAGAAACCCACGCAATCTCCCCATCAATATAAACATTTTCACCCAAAAACCATGCCTGGGAAATGAGTGGATTGCGAGTTAATGAGGAACAAAGTTGAATTTTAAAAAACCACTTTTTTACAGATTTGTGTTACTTATTATGCTGTCAACATTTTCTGCAAAGAAACCTCAATAAAATTATAAGTAATTCCGCACGAAAACCGACGTTAAAGTTTAAAGCAAGCAATGGATAGCGCGAATCATTTTACTAGTAGCATGATACGCACGCACACAGACACGCTCACACAGCTGTTCGTTCAGTCGGGCGGGCCGCCTCCCGCCTGCGTCCCGCACGTTGCGCCGCCGGCGCCGCGCCGGTCATTGACGCATCTTCCTTCTCATTCATACGACCGTTTCACAATTTAGATTGCTCGGCTATGTCTATCCTTTTTATGTTGACATCATAACTGGTGAACTTCAATGTCTGCCACTAAAAACGTCTACGTTATCAACTCAGACTCTTGTCTTCCAAATTCCAAAGTAAGTATTTTGATACGTTAGCTGGTTTTTTCAAACGCGGCGCCCAGTTCCTACGCAACAGCTGGGGCAACCGAGGAAAATGTTTAGGTGATTGTTTGTTGGTTTTCGTTTGTGTAAGTGGTTTCAGATTTTTCAAGCTGCCTAAAGGCCTCGACTATCATTTAATGACGACAACCGGGATCAACGGCTTAACGTGTTTTCCGAAGCACGGAGGAACTCGAGATTTTTTGCCACTTAAGTCACCAATCCATGTGGGAACGCCGCTCAGGGTTGTTTTACATGCTTAACCGCTAAACCGGTATCGAGTTTCCTTTTAGGTTATTCATGATGGAGTAAGTCTTTAGTAGAACCACACATTAAATAACCATCAAACATCTAACACTACCTCCTCATAAAAATAAAAATTATACAACGTAAATACTGCCATATCGGCGAAGCCCGATTTTTGCGGGAAAACGCTAATACGTGATTTGATTTAGCATTCTCCTATGTACCTACCTGCTATCATTTGTATTAAAAATGTCGATTAGTGTCTCGCGAACTTCATTGAATCATTCTCATCAAAATTTAAGTCTAAAACTCTTATCGGTACAGTGAAATCCATCAAACATAGCCAATAACCACTGATGGTCATGGGTATTCTAATTTAAGCGTTAACGCATGTTAAACAACCCCGGAACCATCACTTATACCATACAACAACACATAGACCATAAGTGGCACGTCAAGCCGTTGGTCCGGCTGTCATCATTAGATGATGCGAGGAGCTTGATGGTCCAGTAGTCATGAACATAATTAGCGCTTACGTACGCTAAGCAACCCTAGGCACGGTCCGTACTTGGATGGGTGACCGTAAATGGCATAAAAAATATCTCGAGCTCCAACCATGCTTCAGGAGGCACGTTAAGCCGTCGGTCCCGGCCTTCATCATTGATGGCAGTCGTTAAGCTATGTCGGATGCCTTTAGACAGCTTGAGAAATCTGACTCGAGTGTTGGCCACTTACACACACGAAAAACAAACAAACATCATTAGAAGATAGTCGTGAAGCTATGTCAGATGCCTTTAGGCAGCTTGAAAACTCTGACACCCGTGTTGGCCACTTACACACACGAAAAACAACAAACAAACACCATAGGAAAACTAGCTTTTACGTGAAAACAAACCGCATCGAATTCAGTCAATCCGTTCAAAAGCTACGATGGCACGGACAGACAAACACACTCACTCACTCACACACTGGCACGTCTAACTTAACACCTCTTCTTTTTGGTCGGGGGTTGAAAAGAAACACATGTCGCGTAAAAATTTACTCAAAAGAGCCGCGAACGGTAGCGGCAATCTTTAGAAGCCTTTACCGAAATGCCGACAAAATAAAGGTGAAATCACACATGTAAATAATTATTACCTACTAATATTAGTAGGTAATAATTATTTAACTAAAGGGGGTCATTTTCGTAAATATCGGATCCGATATTCAGTCGCTCCTGAGTAGTCAAATCGCATGCAGAAAGGTAGCATCCGCAATAGCATCCGTTTTAAGGTTATGATTGATTTCCGACGTTCTAAATCTTTAACGGATCCTTAATGGTAGCACTCAGGATAGTGTAATCGCATTTAGGACACTCGGTCACCGTTCGACTACCATTGCGCTCGCACGTTTTGTATGTTTCAGCGCAGCGTGTGTGTGCGTACGCAAAATTACACTAATATTTTCTCAACAAAAAAAATATCTCGCTTTCGTTTAAGTAAGATTTAATAATACCTATGCCAACTTCCCGCGAATCCATTCGCCAATAATTCCTGAGTCCTCTGGTTCTAAAGCACCCCATAATGTTCAGGCTTGCTAGCTTTGGACGTAGATTTTTTTCGTGCATGTAAATGATCAACACTTGTCACAGATTTACTTTCAAGCTACCTAAGCCACTTAAGGGGGAACACTAGGCACAGTAGCGACGCCAATCATTTTATTCCTAATACTTTACAAATAGAAAGAAATTCAAGAATATAAACAATATAAGCCTTAGTAAATAACCTGAAGTATTTTTGGAATCATGTTTTAATATTATGAGAATCAGTCATTGAGAGAAAAAGTGATAACCGCCAAAAACGGCCGTTTTTGGCGGTAATCAGATTCTCATAATTCTCACTGATTCCGATAATAATAAACATGATTCCAAAAATCCTTCTGGTTATTTACTAAGGCTTATATTGTTTATATTCTTGAATTTCTTTCTATTTGTAAAGGATTAGGAATAAAATGATTGGCGTCGCTACTGTGCCTAGTGTGCCCCCTTAAAGGCATCTGACTTCTTGACATCTAAATCAAATCAAATCAAATCAGACGCAGTCGTAATTTTTTTAACCCATTTCTTCCCTTTTCATTATTTAATTTCATTGGAACCAACCGCCAGGGCCACGGCAATACCATTTTTTTTTTGTATTTTGATAATGTTGGAGCCGTTTCTTTTTATTTGCTCGACACGTCTCTCTCCTATTGTTAGTCCTTAGCATCTGATTCAGACCTGTGAATTAGTGAACGTGTGATCACGAGCTTTGGCGCCTTAATTTAGATCTAAATCGGAGTCGGAAAAACGGTTACCGATATTCAGGAAGGTAAAAGCCCTTTATTTCCTTAATACCGTGAACTCATTTCGCTGGTTAAGGCGTTTGCCTTGTTGACCCCGGTCGTGGGTTCGATTCCCACGGGAAGCATACTTTGTTAAGTTGTTTACAGTTTGGTTAGGACAGTCTGATAAGAAAGATGATTCCGTGTTTCGGAAGGCACGTTAAGCCGTTGGTCCCGGCTGCCATCTGGTAGTCGTTAAAGGAACCACGTCAGAGGCTGAGAGGCGATTGCGAAGAAATCTGACACCAGGGTGTGCATGGTCGACTGCACGTGTCGACTACACGAAATGATGATGATGATTTCGCTTGAATCATTTCCTCTATCAAAATGGTATTAAATAAAAATTACTGGCAACATTGGAAACTAAGAAAAATTTTAAAAACTTTATTTATTAGTTTTCGTATTAGGTTTTCAAGTTTTAGATACATTCCGCATGTGTGGTTGTACCTTTAATGAATTTCCGCCATTTTTTGTTGTCGGCTCTCTCTAAAGTTCAATCAGTCTTTCGCGCGCGTCTTCCGACTTTGTACGTATTTTGAGTTTTTTGAATTTGTTTTGTGGCGATCTGTGTTGTGCAAAAGTAAGGTGTTGTGTTAGTGCAGTAATTGTTTGTGGTGTTCCGAAATGTCGTTCCAGTATTCTGCGGAGGAATACCTGAACATGATATTGTGCTACGGCGAAGCCCTAGGAAATGCCCGTGAAGCTTTACGGCTTTACGCCATTCGGCACCCAGGCGCGCACCAGCCCCAAAACCCACGCGTTATTCTGAACGCGATCTACCGAGTTCGAGAAAACCAGCCCATCGTGCCGTTTGCAAGAACAGAACGCGGTCGACAGCCTGACCCACAAGAAGACGCTGCGATTTTAGAAGTGATGGCGGAAAATCCACGACTAGGGACAAGAACGGCAGCGCGCGTGTTGCGACAGCGACATGGGAATCGCGCCCGGCACTTTGTGTCGCACATGTCGGTCTGGAGAACCCTCCGAAGGAGCCGGCAGCGGCCGTTCAAATTCCACAAAGTGCGAGCTCTCGTGCCTGGTGATGCAGCGCGCCGCATGGTTTACTGTCGATGGCTTTTACACAGAGAAGAGGAGAATCCTGGGTTTACATCCCGAATCTTGTTTACGGACGAGAGTACGTTCACAAATAACGGGATGTGGAACCGCAGGAACTCGCACTGGTGGAGTTGGGAAAATCCTCATCACATACAGGAATCTGGATTCCAAGTAGGTACGTTGGAAGTGGAATGTTTGGGCTGGCATCGTTGGAAATCAAATCCTCGGTCCGTATTTTCTTCCATCCCGGATGGACGAACCCGCCTATTTGGAACATGTAAATGGGCCTATCGCAAACTTCGCCGAGGATTTTGATGAGGACATGCCACTGTCCCAACTTCCTTGGTTCCAGCATGATGGCGCACCACCTCACACTACGAGATTAGTGCGAGAACGCCTCAACTCTTTGTTCGGCAGCCGAAGGATCGGCCGCCATGGTCCCCAGGCTTGGCCAGCGAGATCTCCGGATTTGACGCCACTCGACTTCTTTTTGTGGGGCTATGTGAAGGACAGAGTGTTCGACCGTCCTTGTATCGATGCAGATTCGATGCGGCAAAAAATTATCGCGGTTTTCAATGACTTGAAGGATCGTTCGCGACGTGAGGGCCTTTTGGAGCTGGTGCACGCAAATACCATACACCGCGCTCGAATGTGCCTCCGCGAGGAAGGGAGGCATTTCGAGCAGTATCTCCAGCGAGTTGAGAGACCCATACGTGAAGAAGACTTCCTGTAGGTAAGTACTTTGATTCGCTTAACCGGTAGAGAATGTGATGTGAATTGAGATCACGTGAAAGGAAAAAACGATAGTCTGTCCCATTCGCTGCGCGATTGTTGTATTGTTGTACCTACATGGCGGCGGCGGCGGCGATAGTGCGCGCGCACACAGACGTAGGTACCTACTACACTGCCGCACCGCGCACACACTGTAACGTAAATACACGTTACTCTGTGTAAAATAAACATTTAATAACTATACAAAACTTAAAATACAATAATAACTAACCTACTTAATTAATATAAACATTTAAATTACTAAACCTACAGTTAATGTACAAACATATTTATAAACTACAAATATTAATTAAATAAGACTTAAAAGCAAAAACATTGGTTATGAACTTAATACAAACATTGCATTGTTTTATATTCCTGACAGTACCGAGCCGAGAGGGTCCGTCTATTGTTCACCTAGCTACCTACCTCATCGATCGTATGATTAGCTACGTCATGGATCACGCGTCCGCCTGCGCGGGCGCGGGTGACATTGAATGACCGCAGCCTCGGCGCGGCCGGCTCAGTCTACGCAACAATCATTTAGCGATCGCACGTACTGCTCCTCGCTAACTTTTGTCGACGCGTCCGCACGTAATTGTGGATTGCATTGTGCTAGACTTCTTATTTTTTGTACTTAAAACTAGTAGCCCCGTAATCCTGCCTGCCTGTCAGTGCTAGTTACTGTATACATACATTAATCCAAATTGGAATTCAACCCCGGATTGGGTAAGTGTTCACAATATGTAAATAGTTATAAGGAAAAGTAGATTCCCTATTGTGTAGATAAACCGTAGTACATACATGTTATCATTTTCTACATCCTACAGCAATCATAAATTGCCTTACTTATTATGTGTTTCGTAAAGTTGATTATGCATCTTGCAAGTGAAATAAATCTGGGCTATTTCCGACAATCATGCACCGCCATTTTGATTTGCCTTAAAATTACGCACGCTGCCCGCTTTCATCATAACCCGCTCTGATTGCTACACTACACTGCACCTGCTACATGATAAACTTCCCCAAGCGCTTAACGCCAGTCATCATCATAATCATCATCACCATCATCATCATCATCATCATCATCAGTGTAGTTAATCAGAGCGGAATCTAGGACAGGCCTTGACCGGTTCCGTTGTTCTAGGGTTCAAGATTTGGGTTTTGAACAACCTATACCGCTACGCTGCTTAGTCCCGGCACCCCTACGGCCGTGGCAGCGACGACTTCACCCAGCAACCGTCCACCAGAGCTGCTATCACCGCATCGCGCCCGGGAAGTACCGCTGCCAAAGCAAATTTGACGGGCCCATACCACCCACGACCTTCTCTCGTCCTTTAGTTAAATAAAAAAATTTGTTAGTGACTCCAATTGTTTTCATTAAGAACCCGAGTACGCTACAGTGGCGCCAACGTGGTTAAAAGGGTCATTTTTGCTTTGGTAGTAAGTAGTTAGTGTGTATGTGTATGTTTGTGTTTTTTTTTTTATTTTTGTGATACGTTCATTGTTTTTTTTTGTTGCATTGGCTGATTTGCACGTACTTTATCTTAAAATTACATATTATAGCAGTTCGCAATAACTTGTTACACAAAGTACAGTCTTTAACATAAATCAGTTATAATATTTCATAATTTTTTTTCAAGTACAGTCTTCAACATAAATCAGTTGTAATATTTCATTAATTTTTTTCTAGTACAGTCTCCAACATAAATCGGTAAAAATATTTCATAAAAAAAAATTTTTTTTTTCAAGTACAGTCAGCATCATAAATGTATTTCTAAATTGTGATATGTGCAAATCAGCTACCATTTTTGCTATTTCATTTAAAGCTTTCATTCTCTTTCCTTTTTCTGGTTTGGTTCTTATTTCTTTAAGGTAAGTATCGTAGATTGTTTTTATTTTTTATAGTGAACAACGTGGACGTAGTAACTTTTAAAACTCATTGTAACAGAGACGGTTTCTAGCCCACTAGGTAGTTTTAGTTAGTATTTAGTTCAATTTTCTACATTTACCCAAGCCGATTAACTTACACCATCTTACATAATGGCGTATAATATTAAATTTTTATCACTGAACAAGGCAGAGTTGGAATATGAAGTCGGTATTAGAGGTGAAACTCCGGCTGGTACAGTTCAGGAATTACGTAAGCAAATTTCCAAATTAGCTGCACTTTTCCCTTCTGATGATGTTCTAAACAGTAGTTTCACAACCGAAAATGATTTAATAGGCATTAATACTGCGATGACAAAAATTTCCTCTGTTTTGGACTCTGAAGAGTTGCCAGATAAAAGCACATTGATGCGGACTCAAAACTTACTCCATCACGTCTATCATCGTCTTAAACGTATACAAACTGATGAGGAGAGAAACAAGTCCATTAGAGATTCATTTGTAATTAAATTTAAAGATTATTACCAAAAGTATAACGCTATTAAAGATAACGTCGTTGATTTTCTTGATGTGCAAAATCTTGAACCTGAATCTTGTTCTAGTCCCGTGAACATAAGGGTAACATGCGAGCGTGGGATATCAAACGAAATCACAAAAATTAAATTTGATGGCAAAACTTGCGTGCGCACATTTATTCAGCGTGTTTCTGAATTTTGCAAGGCGAGGAGTATCGATGACTCCAAGCTCCTAGCTTATTGTACTGAAATTTTTTCCGGAGGTGCACTGCATTGGTATAGAAGCATAAAGGACGATATCAAGACTTGGAATGACTTGGTTGTTTTGTTAAGAAAAGATTTTGATCAGGCAGATTATGACTACAGACTTATTTCTGAAATTCGGTCACGTACGCAAGGGGAGGCTGAGAATATAACCATTTATTTTTCAATAATGACGGGTATGTTCTCTCGTCTGTCAAAACCTTTGTCTGAGGAGGAGAAATTGGAAATACTATTACATAATATCAGGCCTTCTTATACTAGCACCTTAGCTGCTGTTTCTGAAATTAAAGATATAGAAACATTAAAAGCAATTTGCCGAAATTATGAGAATTTCCAAGCTCGCCTCGCTCACTTCCATGAGCCAGCCAAGCCCACAGCTGATACTTTAGCTCCTGAATTTGCATACACCGGTAATTCAAATTCGAAACATCAAAATTTTTTCCAAAAACAAAATTATAATAATCAAAATAGGAATAAATCAAATAATACATACTACAAAAATAACAACAGTAATAATTACAATAATAAAAACACAAAATACGAGAATTTAGATACAATTAATACTAATTTAAAAACTGTCCAAAAGCGCTTCTGCCCTCGTTGCCGCGTGGACACTCATAATGTGCGTCAGTGCACAGCAAATAAAGACGCTATTTTTTGTTTCGTTTGTGGAAGGAAAGACGTCAAGACACCACAATGCCCTGACTGTTCCAAAAATAGACAATCTTCATCTCATTCAAAAAACTAAGTGATCAGAATTGTGCCAATCCAAGTAACAGTAAATTTGATAGAGATGATTGGAATTCTTGGCTTACTACTGTAAGGAATTTCTTTAAATCTTTTAGGATTGCCACAATTCTGAATAAAACACCGGAAAATGATACCAGGCCTTATGTTTCTGTAGATGTTAATGACTTCCAAATCGCTGGTCTTTTAGACTCAGGATCTGCAGTAACAATCATTGGTAACAACGCTCACTCATATTTAATAGAACGTGGTCATTTTATGCACACTGATAACAGTATGGCGGTCCAAGCCGCGGGTGGTCAAGTTTTGCAAAGCATCGGTTTCATCCTCTTACCTATTAAGTTTGACAACCGGTTCCACGTAATAAAAGCTTTTGTGATCCCTTCTGTTACTTCTAATCTCATTCTTGGTGTTGATTTCTGGCGTGTCTTTGGCATTTGTTGTAAATATTTAAGTAGCTTAGACATTACCAATTCCCCAAAAACATCAATGAATGAAGAGTCAGGCAATCACTTACACGGTTACGACAATTTAAGTGAGGTAGAACGTCGGTTAGCAGACAATGTCATTGAACAATTTAAAGACATTTCATCAGAGCGCAAGGGTTTGGGAAAGACCAGCCTGATAACACACAGCATTGACACTGGCGACGCACAACCTATTCGTCAACGTTATTACCGGATGTCGCCAGAAAAGCAACGCATACTGGTTGAGCAGGTTGACGAAATGTTGTTATTGGACGTTGTTGAGCCCTGTGAAAGTGCTTGGTCTTCCCCAGTTCTCCTTGTTACTAAGAAGAATGGACAGCCGCGTTTTTGCCTTGACAGTCGCAAACTAAACTCTATCACAAAACGTGACGCCTATAGCCTACCATACGTCTCAGAAATCCTTGACAATCTCCGCGATGCTCGTTACCTATCCAGCATCGATCTGTCAAAAGCTTTCTGGCAGATTCCTATAGCAGAGAAGGATAGAGATAAGACCGCTTTTTATATTCCTGGTCGAGGGACCCTTTGTTTTAAGAGAACTGCCTTTGGTCTCACTAACGCACCGGCAACACAACAACGTCTCGTTGATCTTTTATTTAGAGATTTTGACTTACAAGTCTTCTGTTATTTAGATGACGTCATCGTCGTTTCTCAGGACTTTAACAGTCATGTTTCTCTACTGTTACGTGTACTTGATAAACTGAAACACGCAAACTTGACTGTCAATCTTGAGAAATGTAAGTTTTTTCGGAGCCAACTTAAATATCTTGGCTACGTTGTGGATAGCAATGGACTGCGTACCGATCCAGAAAAAGTAGAAGCGATCCTCAATTACCCGACACCTTCTTGTCGAAAGGACCTCAAACGCTTCCTTGGGACTGCAACCTGGTACCGCCGTTTTGTCCCCAACTTTAGTACTGTGGCCGGTCCCCTTAATAAATTGACTACTAGTAAGAAAGGTGCTCCACCCTTTAAATGGACACCAGAAGCAGATTTTGCTTTTCAGAATCTGAAAGAGGCTTTGATTTCAGCGCCCGTACTTTCATGTCCAAATTATAACATGCCTTTTGAGGTACATACGGACGCCTCAAACTATGGCGTAGGCGGGATGTTGACTCAGACTGTGAATGGTAAGGAACATCCAATAGCTTATATGAGCAGGTCTTTGTCTGCGGCTGAAAGGAATTACAGTATCACAGAGCGTGAAACATTGGCCGTTATCACAGCCATCGAACACTGGAGGTGTTATTTGGAGAATGGGAGGCGTTTCACTGTTTATACAGATCACAGTGCCTTAAAATGGTTCCTTTCTTTAAATAACCCCACCGGTAGACTAGCTCGTTGGGGTGTCCGCTTATCGGCTTTCGATTTCGAAATCAAACATCGCCGTGGTGTAGATAACGTTATTCCTGACGCTCTTTCAAGAGCTGTTCCTGTTAGCACTATCAGTACCGCAAACACTTTCAAAAACACAAGTGATACTTGGTACAAAGATGTTTTTAACGGTGTATTAAATTCACCCAAAAATTACTCTAATTTTCAAATTCAAAATAATTCGTTGTATAGGTTGACAAAGAATAAGCACGAACTAACTTCGGAGTTCTCGTGGAAGGAAGTTGTGCCTAGTGAGCTTCGCGATCAGGTTATTACGGAAAATCATAGTGAACCTACCGCTGGTCATTTAGGCATCTTTAAGACTTACCGCCGTTTGTCTCTGCGTTATTTTTGGCCAGGGATGCATAATGACGTAGTTACGTACGTAGGTTCATGTTTGAAATGTCTTGAATATAAGCAACAAAATCATAAAACTTTAGGAGAAATGGGTCGTCCTAAACAATGCTCACGCCCATTCCAAATGATTTCGGTCGATCTCGTGGGCCCGCTCCCAGTCAGCCGCGCACAAAATAGTTATATCCTAGTTATTACATGTTGCTTCTCAAAATATTGCCTCATCTTTCCCATTAGAAGGCCTACAGCGGATGCTGTCGTTAAATTATTGGAAAATCAAGTATTTTTGGTTCACGGCGTGCCACAGACCGTGTTAATGGACAATGGCACTCAGTTCATCAGCAGTACAACTGATAGTTTCTTCAAAAAATATAATGTCCCAAATGTTTTTTACACGCCAAAGTATACGCCACAGATCAATACCGTTGAGAGGTATAATAGGACAATAATGACTTGCATTTCAACATTTGTAGAAAATGACCATAGAACATGGGACACCTTTATTCCCAAGGTACAATTTGCAATGAATAGTTCTGTCAGTGAAGCTACTGGTTACACTCCTGCTTTTTTAGTATATGGCAGAGAACTGGTTCCTTGCGGTGCTCACTACGTCGATTGTGATCTAGGTAATGAGATTCTCTTCCTGCCCAGAGACATTTATGCCGAAAACCTAGGATGTTTATCTAGAATCTTTGACGAAGTTCAAAAACAATTATGGCACGCACATGTCAAAAATACCTCTCAATATAATTTGCGTCGTAAACCGGCGGAATTTCAAGTGGGAGATTTTGTCATGAAGCGCACGTATGTCATAAGCGAAAAAGATAAATACTTTTGTAAGAAATTAGCTCCAAAGTATATAAAATGTAAAATCGTAGGTAAAAAGTCACCTCTTGTCTATATCTTGGAAAATATGCAAAACAAAAACCTAGGAACTTGGCATATTAAAGATTTAAAACCTATCAATAAATAAAAATAATAATAATAACTTAAATTAGCATGTATACACTCGTATTTTTTTTTAAAAAGTTACTTACCCTATCACCATACCATCATTACTGTATTTGTTTAGGTTATTCGTTCGTTGAAACAATACCCTTGTAACATGTTAGGTTACGGCTATATGATTAAAATAATATAAATATAGCTGTCGATTAATTGCGTGAAGTATGAACATTTTAATATGATTGATAAAGTATGAAAGTGAACACAAATACGTAAGCGCATTTGTTGCGGATTTTCTTTGAGAATAAAATCCTTTCCGTAAAGAAGGGGGTAATGTAACGTAAATACACGTTACTCTGTGTAAAATAAACATTTAATAACTATACAAAACTTAAAATACAATAATAACTAACCTACTTAATTAATATAAACATTTAAATTACTAAACCTACAGTTAATGTACAAACATATTTATAAACTACAAATATTAATTAAATAAGACTTAAAAGCAAAAACATTGGTTATGAACTTAATACAAACATTGCATTGTTTTATATTCCTGACAGTACCGAGCCGAGAGGGTCCGTCTATTGTTCACCTAGCTACCTACCTCATCGATCGTATGATTAGCTACGTCATGGATCACGCGTCCGCCTGCGCGGGCGCGGGTGACATTGAATGACCGCAGCCTCGGCGCGGCCGGCTCAGTCTACGCAACAATCATTTAGCGATCGCACGTACTGCTCCTCGCTAACTTTTGTCGACGCGTCCGCACGTAATTGTGGATTGCATTGTGCTAGACTTCTTATTTTTTGTACTTAAAACTAGTAGCCCCGTAATCCTGCCTGCCTGTCAGTGCTAGTTACTGTATACATACATTAATCCAAATTGGAATTCAACCCCGGATTGGGTAAGTGTTCACAATATGTAAATAGTTATAAGGAAAAGTAGATTCCCTATTGTGTAGATAAACCGTAGTACATACATGTTATCATTTTCTACATCCTACAGCAATCATAAATTGCCTTACTTATTATGTGTTTCGTAAAGTTGATTATGCATCTTGCAAGTGAAATAAATCTGGGCTATTTCCGACAATCATGCACCGCCATTTTGATTTGCCTTAAAATTACGCACGCTGCCCGCTTTCATCATAACCCGCTCTGATTGCTACACTACACTGCACCTGCTACATGATAAACTTCCCCAAGCGCTTAACGCCAGTCATCATCATAATCATCATCACCATCATCATCATCATCATCATCATCAGTGTAGTTAATCAGAGCGGAATCTAGGACAGGCCTTGACCGGTTCCGTTGTTCTAGGGTTCAAGATTTGGGTTTTGAACAACCTATACCGCTACGCTGCTTAGTCCCGGCACCCCTACGGCCGTGGCAGCGACGACTTCACCCAGCAACCGTCCACCAGAGCTGCTATCACCGCATCGCGCCCGGGAAGTACCGCTGCCAAAGCAAATTTGACGGGCCCATACCACCCACGACCTTCTCTCGTCCTTTAGTTAAATAAAAAAATTTGTTAGTGACTCCAATTGTTTTCATTAAGAACCCGAGTACGCTACAACACGCACGCCCGCCTGCTGTTCGCTTTACACTGAATTTGATCATTTAATATTTTTTTTAATACCTATTTTTCTTTTATTTTTCCCCGCGATTTTTCCACTCCCAAGTGATTTTATTTCGGGTACCCTATACATACATAACGGCTGTGTCGCGTCAAATGTTACATCCTGTATAAATGGGATACAACATATACAGTTCAGGAAAATAAAAGTTTTTTTTTCAACATTGAAATCAAAAACGCTTCAAAGCGAAAGGCAATGAAAAATGTAAGAATGTCTACTAAGAGAATGCGCAAGACTACAACATCAAGTAAACGACAAAAGACAGCCGATGAAACACAATGAGATGAAACTAAGGCAGACGAAATTCCAAATAGTAATACTGATGATCCACCCAAAATCAAACTGTAGGGGCTCGCCCTAAGTTATCAGAGTTTACCCGCTACAATAATGTTTATGGAGAGATGGTTAGAATGGTTCTGTGGGAGATGATCAATCACACACCCGGATTGGTTATTAAAGTATTTAATGCACTTCACTAAAATACACTATAACTACACAAAGTTTATGGTATGGTAAAATGGTTAAATAAATGGTTAAATATAATGGTAACGTAATGGTTAACTGGTGTGAATACGCGAAGGAAATGGTAGTCGCCGATCGGCTGGTAGATGCGTACTGACTTTAATTTGATATAAAACTAAAGTTATTAATTTGTGCTGACGCCGTGACATACATATAGTTGGTGATTCAAAACTGTTCGATTGCGTAGCCTCGAACATGCTCCCGAGCAGGAGATGAGAGCATCTCATAAAGAAATTGCATAATTATAATAATACAATGAAAAATTTAAATATCCATTAAGCAACCACTTAAAAGCCTTATAAAAGTAAACATGTAAAATAAAATGTAAAAATGGTCTAATATTATGCATGTAAAAATATAAGAACTAAAAAATACTTAAATAGGAAAATTTTAAACTACAGTGTCTTCAACAGTAAATATTGCATTTTTAGTAGCAATTTTAGTGTAAGTGTTCATTTCATTTTGTCCACTATTTTTATTTGCACCGCGTTTAAAACTTGGCCACCGGCTGGCAAGACTCTCAAGATATGAGTTCGAAGTATTACGATCATTTGGATCACTTATGTTCATCTGGCTCGGGCCAGCTGCACTGGACACTTGGTACTTCTTAATTGGTCTCGGAGGCGGCGCTGGTCGCGCCTGTTCTGTTGGAGTTGGAGTTCCGCGGGAATCAGCTGTGGTTCTTGAACAACGGCGGCATCTTCCGCTCTTCCACAGCCAGGCGAAAGCCGCACACAAGGCTGCAGCGACAGTGACGTAACTGATGACGTAGTGGTGAACATCATGCGAAGATAAATCATCGTCTGGTGGATTGGTTTTCTTCATCTCGTATATTTGATTGGCGAGCTTATTGAAAGAAGAATTCAACTCCTGGTCTTCTGGTAAACTCTCATTGGACGGCATCTTAATGTTGATGATATGGTTGATTTGATCAATCTTTGGTACAAAAATATCCGGTGTGATATTCAAAGAATTCGATTGATGTAATAGCGAATGCAATACAAAGTCTTTTCCTTTGACTATGCATTTTTGCGTCATGCTAATGACCCCTGAGTTAGTCAGCTGGCGCACGGAAACTTGATCGTCGCATATGATTTTAGTAGAATAAACGTCACAACAAAAATATAGGTATTGTGACGTATGATGTAACTCTATCCATCGGTTGGTGCATATTGTTGTCTCAGTTTTACACTTATCACCTGGTTGAGTCTTCATGCAAAAACTTTCATCATTTTCGATTGACAAAATTGGTTTAAGAATTTGACACATATAGGATTCTCCATGGAGAAGACATGTATTCAAATCATTGGTAGTGATGACGAAATACGAATCTTTCTTGAGATTTACTGGGACATACGGCGATATTGGTACAATGCTAATCATGTTGTGGTTGATTTGGTGAGGAAGTGGTAAGATTTTGTAAAGCTGAAAACTTTCTCTGCTGACAAGTGGAAATGTGACTTCAAATATGGTGAAGTCTTGAGTGACTCTCGCCTTTACTTTCAAGAGTTTGTACACGTATGGTAGGTCTGCATCGAAGTTGTTGACAGGCAAGGTGAGATCATCCAAAAGCTGGCTATATATGGTTTGAAGCTCCGTCTTGAGAAGTTGTGGTGGTAATAAATGTAAGCTTATCTGGCCATGAGATATGTCCGTGATGGTGTCAAGCATAGTGCTCTGTAGTCTTTTTATACTCTGTAATAAACTGTGAGCGGCCATGGCAGATAGCGTAAAATCCTGAACGTAGGACATGTTTTGAATTTGTCCTTTGAAAGATTTTTCATTTTCTTCTAAAGCCATTATTTTTTTGGTAATTAATTTGTGGTGTTGATCGACTGTAACTTCCATTTGCTTCATTAAATTAAATTCTGACTCAATAACTGACGTCTGGTTCTTCCACAGTTTGGCGAGATGGTTTTGGTTGGTTCTAATGGTTTCAATGTCTTTGGTATAGCGTTCGGCGAAACGAGAATCGAGAACACCAAACAGATCGTTCGCTAGGTAGCCGACGCCATTGATAAGGCCGCGGCGCCGGCGCCGTCTAGCGTGAGCGTCAAAATGCTGCGTAAGTAAAAGTTCATTGTAGTATTTTAATTCCTGGTAGTCGTGACGTAACTGGGACGTTATCATGTTGCACGGTGATTGTTTATTAATGGTTGTACAAAGTTTGTCTAAATAATCACTTATTCTGGTATATGCTGCTATGCCTCCCCAATATGGTACCATGTCATAATAAACGACTAAAGTCCACTTGTCTCTTATCAGCTGTATTTTGGAGATAGGGTCGAAATATAGAGTTTGATTGTTAGGCAATTCGTGGAGGCTATAGGATGCATTAGTTGGTGATATCATCAATGTCATAAAGAATAGTAACGCAGTGGCAATGGTAGTAAAACTGGGCATATTTCTTCGCCGTCTTTTCTGTTCTGGTTTGGGTTCGTCATATTCTTGGCCGTTTGATTCCTCGCTTGGTTCTGGTATTTGTTCTGGTTCTGGTGTATGGTTAGTTTGTGGTATTGGTAGCACGGATAACTTAAGAATTGGTCGCTTAAGAAATCCATTTTTGGTTTTAAGCGTGACAACTCGGATTAAGCCGTCATCGCCCGGGTGCGTTTCCACTACGCGCCCCATAGCCCACTTTCCGGCTGGTAAGTTGTCCTCCTGTATTACAACTAAGTCTCCAACTTTAATATTTTCCTGCCTTTGCATCCACTTGGTTCTGGCGGATAGTTGAGACAAGTATTCAGCCTTCCATCTGACCCATAGGTCCTGAAATAGTTTGCTGGTGAGATGCCATCTGGTTCTAGCGTCGGTGTCTGTTTCTATAACTGTCAATCCAGGCCGACCTGATAAGAAGTGTGCAGGTGTTAAGAAATCAAGATCTTCTGGATCTTCGGATAACGCACAGAGCGGCCGAGTGTTTAGACAGGCTTCGATTTTGGTGAGTAGAGTCGCGTATTCTTCGAAAGTGAGATTTTGGTGTCCCACGACTCTCTTGAGGTGGTGTTTTAGGCTCCGTACTGCCCGTTCCCAGAGACCCCCAGCACTCGGATTTTTGGGTGCATTGAAATGCCATTCCATGCCCATTTCGGTCACTTCTGCTAAGAAACTATCAGTGAATAATTGTTTAAGATGTTCGTGCTCTTCTTGTAACATTCGATTCGCTCCCACAAAGTTGGTTCCATTATCACTGTATATATGACGTGGTGTCCCTCGTCTAGCTGCCATTCTGGTCAAGGCTGCTAGAAACGCTGAGCTGCTGAGATCTGACACTAGCTCGATATGTATAGCCTTGGTTACCATACATACAAAAATCGCAATGTAGCCCTTGGTGGTTTTTATTCCGCGCCCTTTATTAGCTTTCACCTGCACGAACCCACTATAATCTACTCCACAATTGCTGAACGCTTTTTCTGGATTTATTCTGCATCCAGGTAAGTCACCCATAAGTTGATACTGCTTTATGGGGTCCTGCTTTCTACAAATAACACATTGCCTACAGAATTTCTTGGTAGCCATGTAACCGCTGATGATCCAGTACCTTTGTCTAATGTTGGCTAAGGTAAGTCGCACTCCTCCGTGAAAAGTCAACTCATGTGCTTCTTGAATCACAAGAGTGGTAAGACGATGGTTATGAGGTAATATAATTGGATGTTTCATCTCGATATTTATCTGAGCGTTGCGCAGCCTTCCCCCTACACGCAGAATGCCAACTTCATCTAAGAACGGGTCTAAATTTAAAATGTTACTTTTCAAATGTACTTTCCCGTGTTTACGTAAATAATGTAGGTCGCGTTCAAATTCATTTTCTTGAATGGATTTGATGATCAGCAGTTTTGCAGTTGATGAACTTGTTTTTTGCATGTAGGCAATCTTAGTATCCAAGCAATAATACGTGTTATTTTATTTAATGAACTAAATTTATTTAATAGATTTTCAATTATATTGGTTTCTGATAAGTATGTATGGTTAATGACAGCATTGGATGTGTTTAAAATTTTAGGTTTCGCTTCTAGATTGGTGTCAAATCTTATTTCTTCTTTTTCGTGTGGTTTGTCATATGTTAAAAGCCATTGTGGTCCGTACCACCAAATATTGTGATCTTTTAACTGACTTGTGGTTAATCCGCGACTCGCGCAGTCCGCAGGGTTGTCACTCGTGTTGACATATCTCCAGCTGTCTGATGGTGTTATATTTGTGATTAATTTTACTCTGTTAGACACAAAGGGTTTCCAGCGTGCTGGGTCTCCTTGTATCCAACCTAATACTGCTGTAGAGTCCGTCCAACAAAATAAATCGATTTCACAATTTTCAGGTAGACAACTTCGTACTTTCTTTACAAGCTGGGATAAAAGTAAAGCTGCCATCAATTCTAGTTTTGGTGTCGAAAAAGTTTTATTGATTGGTGATAACCGAGCCTTTCCTGCCACTAGTGTAATGGTGGTGTGACCTTCATTGGTGACCCTGATGTAAATAACACATGCATAGGCTTTGTTAGATGCATCGCAGAATCCATGTAACTCCACCTTTTGGTTCGTTTCTCTCAATCCTAACCATCTCTTCACTTGTATGGTTTTTATGTCTACTAATCCTTCTCTTAAAATGTTCCAATGTTTGGTTATCTCGTCTGGTAACGTTTCATCCCAATCTAGCTTAGTAAGCCAAACTTTCTGGAATAGCAACTTCATGGTTGTGCTAAGGGGGGTTAACCATCCTAGCGGATCAAATAATTTGGAGATATCAGAGAGTAAGCTTCGTTTCGTTGGTTTTGATTTAGAGTTTGGTTCTATTTTGGTATCAAAAATAAATATATCTTTTTGAGGGATCCATCCTAAACCCAGTGTTTTGGTTGATTCAGATTGCTTAAACTCGTATGTTTTTTGGTCGCATTGATCTTTATCTAAGCCTTCTAAAAGTTTTGGGTCATTTGCTGCCCATTTTCTCAAATTGAATCCAGCTGACTGCAGAATTTTAATGAGATCATCCCTTAATTTAATACTGCTTGAAATCGAAGTACTTCCGCCACAATAATCGTCCATGTACAATGATTCTTCTAAACATTTCGCAGCCTCCGGATAGTTATGCTTTTCGTCTTTAGCTAGCTGTCTCAAACACATCATAGCTAAAAAGGGTGCTGGTTTGGTCCCGTATGTAACCGTGGTTAAATTAAATGATTGAAGTGGTTGTTGAGGGCTGTCTCTCCATAATATTTTTTGGTAGTTTTGGTCTTCAGGATGTACTAATATAACTCTAAACATTTTTTCTATATCACTAACGTAAACATACTGGTACTGTCTCCAGGAGAGGATGAGCTTCTGAAGATCCTGTTGAAGGTTAGGGCCTTTGTGCAAGATGTCGTTCAAACTGACTCCTGAAGATGACTTTGCCGATGCGTTAAACACGACTCTCAGCTTAGTAGTGGTTGAGTCAGCTCGAATGACTCCATGGTGTGGTAGATAACACTCAGGCGTGGTAATGGTTGTTGATGGTTTCATATGGTTTAAGTTATAATATTCATTCATAAACTGTTGGTATGCCATTTTGAGTTGAATATTATTTTCTAGTTTTCTTTCTAGGCTCCGGAACTGAGCAAGGGCTAATGGTTTGGTTAATCCTAAATTTTCTTTCTGGTCCGACTTAAAAGGTAGCCTCACTTCGTATCTGCCATCTTCAAGCCTTCTTGTGGTTGAAAGAAAATATTTTAAACACTCTTCATCTTCCACAGACATCTCATTAGTTTGGTTGGTGATCTCTTCCGTTTCCCAAAATCTCTTTAGGTCATCGATATTATGTAGTACGACGTTACAGTGATATGACATGCTGATTGAGCCACATAGCAGCCATCCTAGCTGCGTCTGCTGGGCTATTGGTTGATCTTCACTATCTCCTCGCAGAATCCCTCCTAGCATGATTTTACTGTAAACTTCTGCTCCAAGAAGAATATCAATGGGTCGACTGACGTGGAATTCGGGGTCTGCCAAATTTATATTTTGAATATATGACCATTCCGGTTGTGTAAATGACTTGTTTGGTAGGTTTTTAATTAAACTATTCATAATTAAACAATCCACATCTAAGCTAAAGTTGTTGTAATTTGATGACAGCTGGATATTCATCGCTCCTTTACAATGGTTCTCCCTTTCCCCAATGCCAAATATTCTACCTTTACATTGATTTCGTTTCAATCCTAATCTCTGCGCGGCATGTTCACTGATTAGACTAAGCTGACTCCCCTGGTCGATTAAACTTCTCATAGTGTGCTTTGTACCATCAACTCCAGTCACTTTGATCAAAGCCGTGGCTAGTAAAATCTCAGTGATATTGTTCGACGAAACATGGGATGACGATCGCATATTTTCTTTGGGGACGCTTGGGGTTGGTTTGGGATTGGTTTTTGATTTCGTAAGTGCCTCGTGTAATAACGTATTATGACTTCCGTTGCACTTACGACATCGCTTGGTTGAGTGACATGGTTTATTAAAATGGCAAACCATGCAATTGGTGCAATAATTCAATTGGTTAATCGTTTTTAATTTTTGCTCATCCGACAATTGCAGAAATTCTCTGCAAGCCCAAAGTCCGTGCTCGGCGTTGCACTTTGCGCAGTTTATTGACCTAGATATATGCATCGACTTTGAATATGGTTTTATATTATAGCCTTTGTTATAATTTTGATTTATATTAGAGTTAAAATTTCTTTTCTGGTAAGAGGAATTATTATGGTTAAAAGAATGAGTTTGAGGCTGGGTGGTTAGTTTTTGATTTGCAGGTTCTTGTTTGCGTCGGGATGCTTCTAATATGGTAAATTTACTCTCTAGGAATTCCAAGAATTCCTGAAGTACTGGTAATTCTCTGGGATTTTTCACCGACTCCATGTATTCCGCAAACGATTCTCCATCCAACTTCTGGGCTAACAAATGGACTAGCAGAGGGTCCCAGGTACTTATATCTACGCCTAGGTTTGTAATCGCATGGAGGGTCTCTTTGGTGACGTCATGCAATTTTTTGATCATATTTAACGACTGGTGCTGCATGTTGGGGAGACCAAATAAGGTGTTAATATGCGACGCAAATATCAACTTTTTATTGTTGAATCTATGGTTAAGAAGGTCCACGCAACACACGTCGTAATTATCAGAACTTATAAGTAGGTGTTGAATTAGACGCTCGGCTTCTCCAGTGACATTCCCCTTCAAAAATTGCATTTTCTGGGCTTTAGACAATGACGGGTTCTTATGAATGGTTTCGGTAAATAAATCCTTGAAAGATGTCCAATGTAAGTAACTTCCACCGAAAACTGGTAGGGAAACCTCTGGTGTTGATTTCATACGGTGCGTCGTGGACCACATCTTGGTATTTATCGACTTCTTCAAATCGTTAAACAATTTCTCGTGCTTAGTAAACTCTGACTGGTACCACAAGTTTTCTTCGACTTTTTCACCTTCTATTTCCCAATGAAAATTATCTATGACGGACCAACGCGTTTGAAGATTTTTCAGGGCATCCTCTAGCTCCCATTTATCTTGCATCTGGTCTATATCTATGTTAGTCACCGTACGCATAAATGCTCTAAAGTTGATATTCTGCTTTTTTAACATTTCGTTCATTTTGGTGGTTCCAGACGAAGATGATGAGTTTGTCTGTTGCTGAGGAACTGGAATCGACGTAGACGTGCCTGGTTCGGTTGCTGGTTGGTTTGAAGGAGGAATTGGTGTAGACGTTCCTGGCTCAGCTTCAGGCTTGTTGCCTGGACTCACACTTCGTTGTCTCTGGCATGCTGGTAGGGGTCTAATTGATGAAGACAGCTTCTGCATAGTATCCTCAATCAACGATTTAATGGTTAAGTACAGCTCTTCAGTGGTTTCACTACAACTCTTCTTAAAATAAACATGGTCAAACTCCGCCAATTCACACATTCTTATGTGATTAGCCTGGTAATCAGTCCAGTAAGCTTCCAACATCTGCAACTTTCGCTTACAGTAGTCCATGGTTTTCCTATCTGCGCCATCTTTTTTGAAGTTGGTTAAAAATTTCTTTAACTCCTCATAAATTTCAGTTTGGTTAAGAAAATAGTTTTCCATATTGCTGACCATGGTAAAAAATCAAGCAAAAAAATTGGTATTAAAAGGTTTGTAGTAAGGAGAAATGGTTTGGTCTGACCTTATATCCTTAGGTACAGCTTACACTGGTACAGCTACTCACTGCAATCCAATTTGGTAATTAGGCACTGGTTTTAAGAACTCCGAAAAACGCAAATAACGTATCACTCGCGAATAGAAGTCCTTTTTTCTCGAAGGACCATGTGTGCGTAGCCTCGAACACAAACAGAGTGAAAAACGGGAACAAACTGAAATGATTTCCAATTGTGAGAACGAATCTGATTTGTGTTAGTTCATAAATAATTTATATAATATGCGTAAACTTCTTAAAGCCTAATTGTACTTTATCATCTTTGATTTGACTTTAATACAGGGTAAATGTGAACAATCTGGCTAAGTATATTTAAATGTCAGAATCCCTAAAATATCAAGCTATATCAGCTGATTGGTGAATTAGTATGTGAGGTCCAATATTTTTGACGTGACAACGTCTAATAACCCGATACTACGGGCTGCATGCACGAAACAGATGACGTCATTGTCCCGTTACGCTCATTGTCGCGTTCCGCAAGCGAGAGCGCGGCACAAACGAGAGAGAGGCATGATCGACTCGAGCTCAGGTTAATTGTGGGTATATTGGGTATATTGGTAGCACTAAACGTCAGTCACTTCAAATAGCTGTCAAACTTTGAAACTTCATTCGAGTCGCAACTAGTTTTCTGTTACGTGGACTGTTTCTTGAGATTTTGTTAAGGTAAGTGGCTCTCTGTTTCCTTTGTTTATATGGTAATTATTGTGATCATTCATGATGTTTAATATGTATTTACCTCTGTATGAAGAAATCCACGTATTTTTGGTAGCATTTTGCAGTTAAAACGGCTAGTTTTTAATTTATTGCTATGCCAATAATTGGTTAGACAAACAAACCTGATTCTAATTAATTGGCACAGTGGCAATAAATTAGATTTTACCATTATATATTTCATTGCATTTTTAATCTTATTTTCATGAACGTATAACCTACTTTCCTCATCCATTCATGTAAATCTTTGATTTTTTTACAAGACTTCCAAATGTTGGCCCCATGCCAATAGTAATAAATCTAATAATTGTCAGTAATGCTAGTAAGTGGTAAAAGCATGCCAATAATTGGTTTTAGGTATTGAAGATGAAGCCAGAGAAACCCGATAAAAAACCAGCAAAAAACATGCTGATGGAGGAGTGCAACGACGGAAGAGGTATACAGAAGAAAACGTTCGAAATGCTGTACAGGCAATACGAAGTGGTATGAGTAAGAAACTTTCTTCGAAGACATTCAAGGTGCCAAGATCAAAGTTGCAGTTTAGGAGAAAGTTCCCTGGTAAGAAACTTCGTCCTGGTCCATCGACTGCCTTAACAATGTCTGAAGACACAGACATGATAGACAACAAAAAAGGCTTTCCAAAGAGGAAAGACGATTTTTTTAAGGAAAGCGGTAGGCGAAATCCTTTCAAAAACGGCATACCGGGCGGAATATGGAACTTTTTTTAGCTCGTCACCCAGTGTAACGTAGTACACATTTGTTTGTCAATATAAAATAATTAGAATATCCATTATTTACAATTTTAAACATATTCACTTAAAATTGAACTAAAATTTAATAAACTTATTTATACTTGAAATGGTATCATTGCCTTTCAAAGATACACACGTATATACGTCCTCATCTCAGTGCGTTACTCTCTATACGTGGTGGTTTAGCAATGGTGAAATCTCAAATTTAATTCAAAGCTACATACATGTACCTTTAAATACATTGTATAAAAAGGCTATTTAGTGCTATTCCAACCCGCAATTCGGTAAGTGGTTAGTAACTATTCTTTATTTTAAGCATCTATTAGGCAATAATCAATAATTAGATACATACATTTAAAAAAAAAATTCATTAGATCTTTTATAAATTTGTATCAGTGTTTCTAGTAAAGTTTTAATAGAAATAACATATATTCTAGAACATATTTCCATTACCTTAGTATTTGTTCAAAATAATTAGTTATTTGCTATTGAGAACTCTGTTCTTACTGACGTCCAACGGCCACAGTCATTGCACTTAGGTAAAAGTAGGTACGTCCTTCACCATCACCTCATATCATCATCACCTCTCGTGGCAAGATGGCTGGCCGTCAATTTTATAAGCATTTCCTTACCAAGGATATGCTTCCTTCTTAACTTGAATATCCGTAACGTGGAAACTTCCAGGGTTCCAGGTTCGGACTGCAGATCCCCATTACCGTTTGACCTTGGCACTGGTTTAACAAGGAGCACCAATTTGCACATACTCGAGTCCTGGACAGCCTACAACACCTGGCCACTGGAAGCTCCACGACACCGCGCTGGACCCCAGGACAGTACCTCTTTACTGGGAATACGGAACCTCCGGCATAGTAGGGCCCTTAGACTCCACTCCCTGTTTCTTAAATAATTTTTTTTAACTGTTGACTAAGTGTTGCTTCTTATTAAGCTCCTCACACACCACGTCGTCACACAAACCGTAAAAGGGGAAAGTTTTGTAAAACCGTAGAAGGGAAAAGTGAATATCATCAATAATAGATCAACAAGAGACTTTATATTTTGCACCAAAGCTGGGGAGAAAATTCTTCGACATTCTATTTTGTGGATAATGAATGGGACATATCGTTCGTGTCCAGCCTTGTTTACACAATTATATTCTATACTTACATACAAAAAGAAAAAGCAAAAAAATGCACCTTTCTTTTACTCCTTTTTGAGCCATCGTGTAGGAAGATAATGTTAAAAGTATGAAGCACAGAAAAAGAGTAAGTCAATTGCAAACTTGAAGAACAACAAAATATTAGCAAACGTATTTTCACGTTTGCAAGAAATCACTTAGGCCCCCAATTCACAAACTTCATTTAATAATCGGCGAATGAAAAGTAACATTTCTAAACATATTTCAGATTTTGGAAAATCTTTTAAAAGAGTCTCTCGATTCAGCATCGATCCTTGCATTAAGAGGTAAATGCCTTGTTGGGGATAGAGCTCGAAATTTGTTGGCAGCTGTGATTGCGAAGGCAACCCTTACTGAAAATAATGATTCAGCTATCACAAGTGCAATTTATTACAAATGGGCCCATCGTATTAAAGAGCCTTTCCCTGATGAAAGACGCACAACATATTATATCCCCGCTTGCACAACTGCTAATGGCATCGTACTGCAAGCTAGGGGTAAACTAGTACATAAGAGAAGACGCTTACAAAATGTAGGTGCCCTACCCAAGGGGAAAAAAGCCGAGAAAATAGTCCAACGTGCTCATCTATTCCATCTCTGAGGCCTTTGCCTGGTTTATTTACATGTGATGAGGAAGATGAAGAAAATATTGACGACGATATGCAATGGCTCGAAAATTCTTTTGATCCTTGGCTTTTAGGGTTCTTACAGACGAACTGCAAGTTGTGAACGGCAGAGGCTACTTCAGCCGTCGCCACCTGTAGACGGCAGCCGTAGGCAGTTCATATAACTACGTGGGTTACTCCACCACAACACATCCTGCTAGACCGCAAAGTCAAGTCACAGCTAATGAAAGCTTGTGGTCTCAGAATTCCGTGCAATTCACAATGCCTTCAACGAGTCATTCCTTCTGTAACTATTCGGGGTACTCCACCACAACACATCCTGCAAGACCGGAAAGTCAACTCACAAATAATGAAAGCTCTGAGGATTCTGTTTCAAATACAAAAACTGATCTCTTCTCAGAATAATTAACTTTTCATCTTAATTATTGTTACATTTCTTTTTTTTTTCTTTTTAATTTGATTTTGCAATGATTATAGTGAAGAATTGAAAAATGTTATCGATTGTAAAGGATGATGGGCAAGTATTGTGCTGAGGCTTCTCAACACGCTGATACACTGATCAATTTACACAAAGTGTAGAATTTTGAAGGTGATAACTACACTTTTTCATGACATTTTAAGAACACAAATCTTTTTTCGTCGTTGCTCCAGAAACCGAAAACCGAGATACGTACATGTGCATAAGATATGCCAACTTTAAGTTACTGCTAGTAGCTATACAAAAACAAGTTATAGCAAAATAGATGCTAATAGCAAATTAATTGCTACCCTTCGCCCGCGGCTCCGCCTGCGTTATTGTCGATCCCCGGGAACAGTACTTTTCTCCGGGATGAAAGGTAGCCTATGTCCTACGAGAAACAAACAAATAAACAAATTCACTTTCGAATTTATAATATTAGTTAGGATATTGATTATATGTGGACAAAGTTTCGTGAAAAACCTAGTCAATTATACACGTAATAGGTGTCATAATCTTCACATAGGAGTAAAGTTGTCTTGTTTGATCTTTCACTCATAAAGGTCTCTCTTTTTCACAGATAAGGGGATATTACCAGCAGAGACCAGTTACAGCAGATCTATTAATATTTTTTTACCAACTATTTGATTCTGTAAATGGTATGTAGTTGCGGTAAAAGTGGACAAAATACAAAGTCCTATAGCAAACCTCTTTTAGGGCCAGCAAAGCCCAATTCGGTTCATTTCAAAATATGGAAAAAATACAAAATTATTTTAAAATCAATGTGTACGGAACGACGTACATTTTCATGGAACCCTAAATATTTTATATGTAGCGATAGAAATTGTAATTAGCTTATGCGGCGTTTTCGTCGACCTACATTCTTAACTTATGTATGGAACAATAGATTTAATTCAGTGCAATACATCAATTCACTCAATTCGGTTGTTTATATCATCATCCCCGAAACAACCCCTTATCAATATCATATATCATCAATGTGAGGACTTTACAACCCTTACACAATGAAATATATAAATAAAATTACAGGCAAAAATGAATATGTGCTAAACTAAAATAATTGGGTGTGGACACTAGAGGATCAAATTGTGATACGTATATTCCCGATATTATGATGACACCCCTTGGAAACAAAACGACCCATAGTAATTGGCGACTTACAAGATGTTGCCGGATATTTCATTAAAAAGGCCAAATGTAAAGGTGTTCCAAGAAAGCCGAATACATTCGACATTGGGAATATACAAATAAAGAATGGCTTTGCAGTCACACCGACTTTCAAATCTCCAGGATAAAAATTACTCAATCATAATAAACTAAAAAAATACATAACGCATTTTTAAAATAATTAAATCTATTTTATTCATGTACATAGATTTTAATTTTACAAATTGTAAAGTACAGATGAAGTAACAGATTTTTATTAAATACATCTTGCAGATTTTTTATCTACAGGTAATTACGTAAAGACATTAATAATATGTATTTTGTCTAACAGGAGAGAGTGCGATCCGATTTATTTAAATGTAAAGCGGAAAAGTTATACTTTGAAAGTTTTAAAAGAAATAATCTAGAATAGAAAGAATATGTTGTTCCAGATAACCGCCTTCTGGTGAAGTCTCCTATCTACAATCCTGAGATTTTAGTAGCTTTACCTGAAACGGGAAAATACAGGGACAAGAAAATGTCCACTTATCAAGAACAACTAGGAATAGCAATTACAGCTGTTACAGGGGTCTAAACTTATATTGACTGACGCCAATTCTAAACTCGAGGCAATAAAATTTATAAGTGACGGTTGTCGTATTTTATCAGATTTGCATTTTCAAAATACGAAATTCGGAATCCTGCAGTGACAATGGGTGAATTAATGGAGAAGTATTTTTGGAATGATTGAGATTTTTTATTGAAAAAAATCAGATAAACCAATAATTCTTGTTTAGATAATCATGAATATCATAAATATTTACCGGCATTTGAATTAGCTTCTCCAAACAACGTTATCTTTATTTCCTTGGCACCCCATACCACACACCGAATGCAACCTTTAGACTATTGTGTCTACGGGCCATTGAAGATAGGTACAGCTTGCAAAGAGGAATGGTGAAATTTGCGTTTTTTTTATATGAGACACTTAAAAAATAGAAAACCGTACTATTTACTCCATTATATGCAGTTTTTAACGCCATATGAAAAAAATAAGGCGATAAACATAAAAGTACTAAGCTATCAAATGTCGGAATACGTTAAAAAGAGTTAAATGTCAAATTCATAAAATGTCAGTAATAAAATATATCTAATAAGCAGTCACCTAATTATTCAAAAATTCGTCAACAGTGTAGCAACATTTTTCCAAAAGCAGTTCACGCAATTTAACCTTAAACAAGTGTTGACTACATATGGTTTTCAGTTCCGACGGAAGCCTATTAAACAGTTAAGACAGCCTGATACTGAAACCCGTGTTGAACAATATTCAACCTAGGCTGTAAGAAATTTGAAAAATTCTGTCTCCGCGTATTTTCTCGTGTCAGTCTTTTTTCTTCAGTTTCTAAGAGAGGCTTGTTTTTAAAGAAATAAGTAAGAACTACCAAATTGTATAAACGAGGTACTGTTAATGTAGAATACTTAAATAGTCCTTACACGAGAACCACTGTGGAATACCTGCTATAGTGCGGATAGCCCTTTCCTGTAAGGTAAAAGCTTTGTTTACGTTGTAGTCATAGCTATTTCCCCAGAATTTAATGTTGTAGCGCAACTTAGACTCAACCAGTGCATAGTAGAATAGTTTCATTTGTTTGACTCATACTTCCAGTTAAAAGGGAATTCAAATCACCAAAGGGAATACACCTAAAAATTCCACTTTGTCAACTAGTTGAATTTTTTCATCGGGTAGGTCTACGTCTAAACTTTCTTTGCTATTTGCAGTTGTTTTAAATAAAATGACTGAAGTTTTGGCAGGATTAAGATTTAAATTATTTGATTTAAAGTAAACCATTCCTCAAACGCGAGAAGTGTGTGATTAATTTTATCATTAAGCTCTGTAATATTAGATGCAGAAAGTACAGCATTTGTGTCGTCTGCATATAGTACCAAACTAATGGATGGTTCGACTGTATATTTTTACAGATGACTGAAAAACAGAACACGAAACAAGCCATGTCAAATGTCAATGGCCATGCAGGCTGTTTTATCAGGAGTCTCAGCTTCTAGTGCACTGCAGAATTCCTCGAACAACTTTATTGAACAAAGTTACGGGCCTGAAGTTCAATTGACAGTACAAAGGGGCCTTTTACCATATTAACAAAACAAGAAGAAGAACATTAAAAAATTGGTTAATATGTATGACAGATCACGGATTTCCGATATCTAAAGAGCAGTTGCTTGACTATGTTTGTTTGCTCATGAAAAACTTAACCGCAAAAACCCATTCCGAAATGACAGACCAGGGAGGCATTGGCACGAAGCTTTTATTAAGCGGTATCTGAGGTTGGAGAGCGAGTAGCGCAAAACTTAACAGTCTCGAGGCTCGGTAGCGGAAGAAAATTTACGACTCTGGTTCTAAGAAGTTTAGTATATAATTAAGTGAGGCCTTTGCTCAACAAAAGCCATACACTTGTTATGGACAACTTTTATAATTCGTCTTTGTTGTCAAGGACCTTGCGGTAGAACCGTGAAAGTGTGCCAGATTCTTTAAAAAATAAAAGTCGATCAAAAATGCGGACTGGGGAGGTGTGTTTTAGCCAAACGCATGACTTAAGTGTTGTTGTCTGGAAAGTCAACAACATAGTTGAACTAATATCCACTTTACACCCGGTAGAAGTCGCCGGGAAAGAAAAGTATGGATACTTTAGATATAAGCCCCAAGTGGTGTTAGATTATAACCTTTCTTTGGGGGGCGTGGACAAGAAAGATCAGCTCTTGACGCGTTCCCCATAGAAAGGGTCAGTAATGCCATTTAAAAAAAAAAAGCTATTCCGTAGGCTGTTATACATTTTAATCAATAACGCAAAATTTTTTTCTTATGTTTTCGCGATTGTTACACATTTAAATAAAATTATTTTAATACGGTTTTTATCGCGTTTATTACATTATTTATACACCTAACGTTTCGAGCACTTTACAGTGTTCGTGGTCGCAGGTAGACTAAGTTGACATTTGTCTAGTATTTTATAAGAACTATTTAACTTATTTAACTTATTTTATGAAACTACTGAAATCGAATGACGTACTTTAGGTTGCTTATGATATATATAGGTTATTGTTTATTCTCTCTTTTTATTTATTTTTTGTTGCTCCTTAGTATTCATTATTCTACATTTTAATTTTATACATAACAAACTTTTTAACGCATGCTGTGGTTAACCTATAATTGTAAGTACAGTTAGCTAATAGTATTGATTTAGTTTGTATATTTTCTTGTATATTATATTGCTGTTCTTATGTTGGTAACCCTAATAAATAAAATAAAAAAAAAAATAAAAAAAATAAAAGAACTGCAAAATCTACCGCCTAAAATATTTATTGTTTGGCCACCTTATACGACACGACCAATTTATTAAAAATATTATGGAGGGAAGAATCGCCGCAAAGAGAGGGAAAGGAAGACCCTGAAGAACATATTTGGATGAAATAAAGGAAAAGGCAGGAGTTGTGTCGTATAAGGAGATCAAAAGAATGGCTGAGAACCGAGAGACATGGAGAGTACTCCACCGACAAGAACACAGTTCTTAAATTATAGATAGAGAAAATATTTATTGATAACGTTCCGGATGTACGCAGTATTGGCTCACGGTGTCTGAAGGTCTTGCAGTCTTCTGCTTAGCTTGAGATTTGATTAAATTGATGACTGGATCCCAAGCTGGTGGTAGCTGCCAACCATCCTCTCTATTGAAATTAGGATGTTTTTTAATTTCAATAGCTTCACGAAGCATTCTTGGAATGTATCTGTTTTCTTTTGCAAGGACTTGAGGATTATCAAAACGCATATAATGGTTGGGTTTGTCTAGGGCATGTTCACAGACTGCAGACTTCGTTGAGCGCCTATGCTTCATGTCAGCAATATGTTCTTTTATACGGGTACCGATGCTTCTCTTTGTTTGCCCAATGTATGATAAACCACACTCACAGTCAATTTTTATTCTATTAAATTCACCTTAGAAACTGAGACAAACAATTCATTAGCTTTTCTTGACATTTTAATAATTAGAAATCCTGATAATACTATTAGTCATACTGTGTATAGAAAGCCTACCCATAACGACACATATCTCAATGGCAAATCCCATCATCATCCATGTCAGTTGGCTACCGTTGGTAAATCTTTGTTTCAGAGAGCACATGGCATCTGTGACACCCACCACCTCAAGGAGGAGCTTCAACGAGTAAAATCGGTTTTAAGAAGCAACAACCTCAACCTCCCAAAAACACATCACAAAAGCCGCCCAAAGCCTCACACAGTTGATCGTTTTCCTGCCATCTTACCATATGTAAAGGGAGTCACGGACAAAATTGGTAATATACTTAAGCGTGCTTCAATCAAGACCTACTACAAGCCGCACAAGAAAATAAACCAACTTTTAAGACCTGTAAAATCTAATATCCCGTTACAAGATGCTGGAGTTTATAAAATTTATTGTGAGTGTGGTTTATCATACATTGGGCAAACAAAGAGAAGCATCGGTACCCGTATAAAAGAACATATTGCTGACATGAAGCATAGGCGCTCAACGAAGTCTGCAGTCTGTGAACATGCCTTAGACAAACCCAACCATTATATGCGTTTTGATAATCCTCAAGTCCTTGCAAAAGAAAACAGATACATTCCAAGAATGCTTCGTGAGGCTATTGAAATTAAAAAACATCCTAATTTCAATAGAGAGGATGGTTGGCAGTTACCACCAGCTTGGGATCCAGTCATCAATTTAATCAAATCTCAAGCTAAGCAGAAGACTGCAAGACCTTCAGACACCGTGAGCCAATACTGCGTACATCCGGAACGTTATCAACAAATATTTTAGGCGGTAGATTTTGCAGTTCTTATAAAATACTAGACAAATGTCAACTTAGTCTACCTGCGACCACGAACACTGTAAAGTGCTCGAAACGTTAGGTGTATAAATAATGTAATAAACGCGATAAAAACCGTATTAAAATAATTTTACAATAACGCTTATATAATAACGCAATAACTTATTTACAAACATAATAATCCATCGGCTGACAACCGGGCTTTCCGCTTAACTCTTTTGGACAGTATTTTAAAAAAATATGAAACGAGAAATGGTGAAGACATAGTCCTTTAAAATTCATTACGTGCAGTTTCATACGCTAATTATTCATGTTATACAGTGTGTAACGTGACCACCGACACAGCCTCAGGGGTTGAGTCACCGCTAACGCTGTGTCGGTGGTCAAGTTCAATGGCCGTAATCATGAACAACTTTTCCTATGGTAGCAATGCTAGGAACTCGTCTTTTTATTAAAGCCAAACGTTACATTGTCAAAACCAAAATATACGCAAATGAAGTTGCGGGAAACGGCTACGTACGGCCCCTTTAATTACTCGGCTAACTTATTATCATTCTTTTATAACAACGACATTCAAAAACATACAAGAATAAGCAATTGTTTGTTGTAGAGAAATGCTCTTATCGCCTGCAGATCGACAACGCCTTAAGCAGAATCACCCAGAAAAATATGAAGAAAAAACAAAGAACAGTATCTCTAGAACAAATGCCAAAATTTTTCCAATGATGATAATCATCAAGACATAGACGTTACAGAGAATATAGAACCATTGACAGCAAATTCTAAATCAGATTTATTTTTACAAACATTGAATAGTGTGATAAGAAAAAAGTAAAGCGTGTTTTATTGGAAAAAAAATGTATTAAGTACGGCTTTGACAGAACAGTAGTAATAACACCGAAAGAAATGTTATGAATAACCTTTGTAATAGAGACTTGGTGTGCAAATATAAAATGCGAACTCAGATCAGACATAGTTTAGGTTTCAAAGGAAGAATCAGAGTTACGAAGAAAAATAAGAGTTTGCAGTTTAACAAAAATTAGAGATATTATATCATTCGCGTTTTTTTATATAATTTTAAGCGCGATAATTTTAAGGAAAATTCAGTATTAGTGTCAGATGTTCAGTCGGAACATTTCAAACCTACAAATGAAAAAATTTAGGAGCCTCTAGATATCGTTAAGATACCTATATATTGTCAAGATTCGTTCTTAATTGAAGAAACAATCTATAACAATACAGACTTGATTGACTGTGTAAATTTCGAAGACGTTGATAGATCAAAAGAAGTGACAGACCAAGAAGTAAAAAAATGTAAGATAGAAATAACATCTGACAGTATAGTAAATTTCGACAAGAACTATTTAACAGAAAATATGATCAAAATTTCCCCGCAAACAAAAATATCATTACAAAAACCGAAAGTGCCTAAAACTATTACAAAAAAAAGACCTAGTTATTACAGAAATGAACAGGACATTTTAAAAGATTTGATGAATGATGATGTGATTTAGAAGATTTACCATTTTAGTTTAGACCTACGATTGTTTATTGATGAGTAGATATTTATTTCTTGACTAATTAGTATTTAAGTAAAGTTGTATAAACAGATACTTTATAGGGATTTTTGTTCTAAAAACATAAAGGTACAAGTAGGTATATTCAAAAATTATGTGGTGCTTCCTGGCACGTGCACGATACAAATGTGGTTTGCAGCTTTTATCATGGCTTCCCAACGGGTTTTGGCTGATGCAGAAATAGCGCGTTTATTATTGGATGAGCAAGATGTTAGTGCATCTGAGGAGTTGTCTGACAGTGAAGCAGAGGATAATTTGGAGGTTGCCGACGTCGAAAGTGATACCCAATACGAGCCTTCTGATAACGAAGAAACTGAAGATTGCTTGCCGTCTGCTTCTGTATCTACTCCAGATAATGCGCGAGAGTCACAAATACTTCCTAGTCTGTCAGAGGAACGCTCAGGTAATGTTTCCCGTATTTTGACCTTCTCACAAAGCAATATTCGTAGTCGGAGTCGTTGCGTTTGGGCTGCGAACAAAGGACGCATTTCAAATAGAACAGCCGGAATGAATATCGTACATGTGGCCAGAGGCCCTGCGCGGACTGTAAAGAATATGGTGGACCCACTATTATTATTTGAACAATTCATTACGGAGCAAATACTAAATGAAATTGTTAAATGGACAAATGCAGAGATTGCAATAAAAAACAAAACTATGATCAACATTCATCAACGCAGAATGACACCAGCAAAGAAGAGATTCGTGCTCTTTTTGGCATTCTCATATTAACTGCAGCTCTAAAAGATAATCATCTGACCCTTGATGAATTATTCAACGATGAATATTCTGGAACGAGATATATAGCATGTATGAGCAAAGAAAGATGTGCCTTTCTCTTACGATGTCTGCGATTCGATGATAAAACCTTCCGCTTAGAACGGCAAAAAACGGATCCTTTTATTCCAATTAGAGACATATGGGAAATGTTAATCACCCAGTGTCGCCAAAATTGTATACCCGGCACAAACGTGACCATTGACGAACAATTGCTAGCATTCCGAGGGAGATGTAAGTTTCGAATGTACATCCCAAACAAACCCGCCAAATATGGCATCAAATTAGAAATGGTTTGCGACAGTGGCACGAAATATATGATAGATAGCACACTCTATCTTGGAAAAGGAACCGATACCGGAGGTCTGCCTTTAGGGGAATACTTTGTAAAGCTTACTCGGAGTATACATGGCACTAACAGAAATGTCACAATGGATTACTGCAACAACCTTATAAATTGACACTTGTCGGAACTCTGCGTGGCAATAAAAGAGAAATTCCAGCTGAAATGAAAAATCAGCGACCCCGAGACGTCAATACATCTATGTTTTGTTATGATGGCCCCCTTACACTTCTGTCATATAAGCCAAAACCATCAAAAATGGTATATCTGCTCTCATCTTGCGATGAAGAAGGGTCTCTCAATCCCCAGACAAATAAGCCTCATATGATAGAGTTTTATAATAGCACGAAAGGAGGCGTAGACACTTTCGACCAAATGTGTTCAGTAATGTCATGCAGCAGAAAAACTAGTCGCTGGCCGATGTGCGTCTTCTACGGGATGTTAAACATAGCATGTATTAATAGCTATGTTATTTACTGTCACAATGCTTCGGTGATGGGACAAAAAGTAATGATTCGGCGTGATTTCATGAAGAAAATGCACAAGCAGTTAGTCGAACCCTGGCTTAAAATTCGCCTGGAAATTCGCACAATGCCAACGCACGTGAAGAACAAAATCAAAGATTTATTAGGAGTGAAGCCTGATGAAGGACAATATCAAGGTCAAAGTGAGGGTCAGTCATCTTCAAATTCTACCCTTTTACCTCTTGAAGCTCCTTATGTACACAAAAGAAAAATTTGTGGTATCCTACAAAGAGGCGTATGACGAAATCTTATTGCTCCAAATGCAACACTGCAATATGTGGTGAACATAAAGTTGATTTTTGCCTCATATGTGCTTCTAAATAATTTTTATATAATTTTCTTATCAATTATAAGACTGTAACCATTTATAATCTCCAAAGAGAAAAAGGCTGTTTTTGTTATTTTCTTTTCATTTCATTATTTTCTATGCATATGACTTATTTGATCTCAAAAAATTGATGTTCTAGTATATAGAGAGAAAAATAAATATTTGAGCACTAAAATTTATTTTTGTTGTTTTATTTTATAAATTAGAGCCTATTTATTCATATTCTACATGAAAATTTTAAATTAAATATATAAATATATACATAAAGTCACTTCGAATATTGTTATAAATGGTTAGGTTTTAAGGGGTGTAGGCTAAGGTTAGTTCTCTAGGGTTAATGACCCACAACGGGTGCTTGATAAAGAGAAATACATGTCTTCAATAGGCTGACCAAGTAGACATTCCTTTGCCAGAAAAAAAATGCTTTTACATAAATTGCGAGACAGCTTTCTATTTGTCATTCAGTGATGCCAGATGGGGGGATTCCCCCCAAATTCGGGGGTTTTTTAGCTCACGGGGGGGAATTTTGGGGGGACAAATCCTTTGGGGGGTTCTGCGGGGGGAATAAAATTGCCTTGGGGGAATTAGGGGTTTTAAAAAAAAAACAATGAACGAATTTTTTTTTACTGATCGCGATTTATCCGTCCTTGAAGTTCTCAGAACGCACTATAAGTACGCACACACACTAGCTTAACACTGCACACATCAACCGTGTCGATGACAGATCGCGCCAATAAACTTGGTGGCTCGGAAGTTAGCTGCAAGTGACAGCTTGGGTGCGCAGCAGTCGAGTGCGCGACGAATCGTCCCGAAGTTGCCGCGCTACGTCGGTCATAAGGATAGACACTGTTGGATGGGTGTATTAATTTCAAACCCACTTCAAAAATGCTCAAGAGGTTTAGCTCCGAGAAAATGTTTGGAACAACAGAAGAAGCATGTGGTGATGCTGATCCGGTAATGGAAGCGATTGCAAATATAATTTAATCATTTTTTATTAATAAATGTTTTTCCAATACCGGGGGTTTTTTATTCAAAATACCGAAATTTTGGGGGGATTTCGGGGAAGATTTGGGGAGAATTTCTTATTAACGTCTGGCAACACTGTGTCATTATACCTCCCGGCAAACTAAAATAACGGATTACTTAATTTTTTTTATGTAAATGTAATGTTTATAGATGAATAAATGTGGGAAATTTCAAAAGAGTATTAGTATTACTTCATAAAAATACCCTATAATTCTCTGTATTATAATCCGAACGGTGGGTAAAATTTCGTAGTTCGGATTAAAGAGGTCTTGCTGTATATTACAAAAGGCAGCTTAGTTCTTTCGAGTTTAATATTCATGTGCTTGCTGATTCCTCATTTTATTTTTTCGTATACGATGAGAGAATTGGAAAAAGGATCAGATGATACAGCCTCTCCTCTTCCATTTCATATTTTATAAAATTAATGTACAGACCAAGACTCGTAATTTTCTGTGGGGGAGTCAAAACAAAAATAACACTATCTTTAAAATTACATTACATATTTCACTGTAGTAGCTTAGAATCAGTCACTTATACATGGAATGCGACCGAAACGTGGCTTACTAAATCAAAAGACTAGGATTGAACTCCCTGAAGAATGGGCTGAACACGTGCGTGGAGCTCGACAGAGACCGAAGCCTTTCAATGTGATCGAATGTTCACAAGATGCATTCAAAAACTGGACTGTTTTTATGAAACCGTTTTACAAAAACATTGTCCTTTTCCAAAAAGACCTGTGCGTGAATTTAGAGTCCATAAAGAACATCCACGACTCATGTTTTATAGAAATTTTAATAATAGTCCATGGGAATCAAGTGTGAGCAATATACCAGCTTCTTTGCGGTCTATGAAGGCAGGCATTAATTAGGGAGAATTCAAATTACTTGGTTTGGCTTATAAAAACAAGCTGCCTCTATCAAAATATAATGACCTGCAGTTTCTGAAAATGTTCTGCAGACCTGAAACGAAACGTTATTATGATCAACTTCCACATGCTGCAAATATTAAAGAAGCGAAAGCTTATTAAATCAATCAACCAATTGGGACTCCTATACTTATTGACTGATATCTCGGTCTGGACAGTGATCATAGTCCTAATTTCTGAAGACTTGCATAAGATTATATATTTTTTTATTAGTTAATAATCAAAGTATGATTATCAACAAATGTTCTTTAACCTTTGTAATAAACATTTTCTTATTTTCAGGTCAGAGATTTTTTTATAATCTTAAAACAATACGCAAAGGACATTCATCATTATTGCAGTGGACCTTTCATATTTCATCAAAGAAATATAATATTAAGATAAACATCCAAGACCCAAGCCATGTGGTCTCAACGCCTTAATCATACGATTTGTTCTCAGAGACTCGCATAGATGGCGCCACTCGAAACTACACAACATTGTATCTACCGTATTATAAGAATATAAAAACATGATTCACAAAATGTATCTTATTAAAAATCAAAACAATATTTTAGGCATAATATTTTATAATGACACCGTATATTCAGTTAGTTAAAGGCTAACGCAGATTACCGCCATCTAGTATCGAGTAGCAAGCAACTCTCCTGCGCCATACATTCGCCTGCTTTTCGCAACCTTAATTTGGTCCAATATTTTTGTATGAGGTGGGCAGTCTATTACGTTTGTACTATATTGTCTTTGCCCAGGCCAATCTTAAAATAATAATTTTCCGTCATGGCCTAGCCGGGGCCGAACCCGAGATCCCGATGGCGTAGGCTGGCATGTTAACCACTGCGCCATAGAGGCTGTCGGAGGTATCGTGTAAATTGGGGAGTGTCAGTGCAGTGGTTCTCCCTAACCCATCCCACGCTACAACACCCACGCAGCAGCAGTTTACATCAGAGGCGCCTAGATGGCGATAAGCTGAGTTTAGAACGCGCTATGGTTATTTTTTCCCGAACAACCCATAGCACAACAAGTACTCTTACAAAACTTAGCATTGCTTTTTACTTTTGTATAAAATTTTTGGAGAGTTCTTCAGGAACTCACAAATTGGGCCTGTACTTTGTTTCTTTACCATGCATATTAATGCATCGACCGCAAGCAAACATTCCATATGAGTCTCCGTTTCGGCTGAAGTCATAAGTCCTTTCGTTTTTAGATTTTCTCCTTTTTTGTACTATATGACCTTGCTACCTGCAAAATTTCATGATTATGGGTCGACGGGAAGTACCTACAGGTTTTGATTTTGTGAATGTGCAAAAATTTGCAAAATATGCGACATAAACAGATATATTTTTTAACTGCGTTGACTTTAAAGTTTGATTTTTGCACACCTTAAAGGGACCACAGATCTTAACATGTGGTATCAATTAAGTTGATAAGATACGCGTCAACTTATCAACTTGAAATTGATACCACGCGGGACACCTGATGGCAAGTGATCACCGCCACCCACGAACAACTGCAACGCCAGGGGTGCGAGAAGAGCGTTGCCGGCCTTTTAAACACATACAACATAGAATTCATTATTTTTATATTATAACAAATTAACTGTGTTTATGATACAAATGATACGAACAGGAATCAACGCTGATATTTGTCAAAATGTCAGTCAATGGGCTAAAGCTCTGTTGCCCATTTACTGTCTTCTTATCAAATATTATTTGTTTCAAAACAATATCAATAGTTAATACAAAACGCAGTCTCAAAAACCTCTTTCAACACTATTGTGCTTTAACACCTTCCCTTATATCGATTAAAACTCCATCCTGATTGAAACAAGCTCTATATTTGTCCATAATCCACACCCGATTAATGTTCCTTTCAATAAATAAAAACTTAACAATGAAATTATAGCCGACACAATACATACAATTTTTAAGAACTGAACTATCTGTCATGAAATAGACATTGAGCCAGCACGAACTCAAACGCAACACAATTTTGACGGCAGCTGTGGGCGCTGTCCCAGCATGCGACGACATCGCTGTGCCTTAACTAGCGACGGGCATTGAGTGTCAGCGAGCTCATGATAGACATGCAGAACTGAAACACGCGACATTTGCAGCAACACATTGAACAACAGGCGACACGCTCAGTGTGTGTAGTGGATGTGTCGCCTCGCCCTGCACAGGCGATACTGAGCATCAGGCTCCAGCACTGACTCGAAGGAACAATGTACTGGACATCTTGTTGCAGAGAGCGAGACAAGCCCTGTACTGTACTGCGGGTACTGCGGCATGCCGACTCTCAAGGAGACATGTGCTCTGTGACTACAAGTGGTTTGTTTTGATAGAGATTATTATTAACTTTGGACACCCACCAACCAGGTGGTCGGACGATCTTATAAAGGTCGCAGGAAGACGCTAGTTGCAGGCCACTTCCAACCCGTCGTATTTGAAATCCTTAGGTTTCCCTAAGGCGGCTGAGATGATGATGATGATGATTGTTACTGGTCTCTTGCTGCTTATCTCACAAGGTTCTAATCTTGTAAATTTTGTAAGCTGCTTTTCTAGTCTGCTTGTACTTTGTATCTCTATGTTCCAGCATTGGCACCCAAGTCCTTTAGTGATTTCACACAATGACCTGAAAAAATTATTTTATTTAGCATGGGTTCTAGAAAAACTTGCCAATACATATTTAAAGACAGTGTAAGACGTAGGAGTCATCAAGTCCAAAGCCCAGGGACCACTTCCAGGTCCCTGGGCTTTGGACTTGGAAGCTGAGGATGCAACATCATGCGCGGATGAGAGAGAAACTGATGCATTAAAAATAATACCACAACAATAAAAAAAACTCGATAAATCAAAATATCTAATAGAGAAAATTAATTCAAAAGGGTTTTCATATTCTCAAGATGAACATGAACTTTCCAGACATGGTCCCAAATCGAATGTCTCGAATCAAAGTCCACCTCAGCCATCTTAAGCAACCAGGGATTGCAGATGAATCCAGAAAATTATAATAGGAGTTAACTATTCAGAAGAATCTCTTTTATGTTGATACTGAAATCCCCTGATTAACTTTGACAATCAGCATAAAACGGTTTTGTGTAGTAGAAGGGACATTTATGCCAGCTGCACATCGTGCACATACTACTCTTTAACTTGCCTTGAAACACAAATATGTGTCTTCAGATCAGCATGGAAACTTTTTCTATGATTAGTTAATGAAAAAGTAAAGATATTTGGAAATCATACTATCACATAATTTTCCCTTGAGGCGTACAGATCCCATGTCTATAAAACCTAAAGGCCGCATTTAAAATGCTTGTAGGTGGAGGACAGAATGAAAAAAGTGATGGGTTGCTAGCAGTAGCTATTGACATGATCCCTCACACCCATTCCCTCAATCAGCTTTTATGATCTGGAAGAAAGCAGCTGGTACGTTCTAAGTTATTTCTTTTCTCCCAGACCAGCGTGGAAGAAATTGGAAATCAGTACTGGAAGTAATTACTTTTTCATTTATTAATATACGGCAACAAATAAATAAACTGAATATGTACCTGCAGTTTTAGTAGATGTCCAAGTTTTTTGCCTGTGCATAGTCCAGTAGCCATTACAGGAGACAGGTTTACAGACAGCCTATACCCAGCAGTGGCAGCCGGCTGACGTGTTGATCCCAGACTCCTGACTTCTTGAACACAATGTTTTTTGTCTGCAAACTGCTATGTCCAATAAGATACTGCTTCTCAAGTATTTATATCATGGTTTTCTCTAGAGGATTCTTCTGTAATTGCTTTTTTCATACAAAGAAGTTGTGTAAAATTATCATCCTTTCTGGAATTTTACTTCTTCAAACTGTTGATTATTACAGATGCATGTTTACACTCTTATTTCATTGGTACAGCATTACTGCAAAAAGCCTGCAGTGGCTTCAAAGTTTCTGCATTCAGTTTATATTCCTGATGCCTCAATGCTACAGCACTTTCACCAAGCTCTTATCTGATTTGATATTGACATCTGAAAACATAATAAATATTGTTATATCTACATAATACAGTCAGCATTGCCTTTTTCCTCAGATATGTCATACTAGCTGTTACCCATGTCCTTCTCAGTACCCTAACTTATGTGTATGCAAAACTTCATGATGCGATGGTTCAGTAGATAGGGTGTGAAAGCTTAAACAAACAAACCAACTCACTTTCACATTTATAATATTGGTTAGGATTTAGCTCTACCTATAAATACAGTGGAGTTTTGGTATAATGATGATGAAGGGACCACTATAATGCACTCTTTATATCATTATAATTTATTGCAGGCAAAGGTAAACTGATGCCAACACATATATAGAGTTTAAATTAATATTACACAAACATATTCACAAGTTTTCTAAACACAGTTGCTACTTAGGATGTCTATTTATCTCTGAACCACAAATTCAACTCCTTAACTTACAGGTTTACCCAGCTACCTAGGTTATATCACCATCAGCAGGTCTTTTCTAGGCCACAATGCCTGCAGGAGCATAGCCCTCTCTGTACTACTAGAGCAGCCAGAGGATGTGGCCTACACTCACCACGCTGGCCAGATGGGTTAGTAAAGTTTCAATCTTTGTGTTTCCTAAGTCAACTTCTACAATATCCACCGTAAGACTTAGAGTGGTCTTATTCTACTCTGTTGGGAACTACATGGCTAGATTATATATATGACTACACCTGATACTGTCCCTACACCCAAACATGGTGTTTTACACAAAGTCGCTATAGCCACATAAATTTTTTACTCAAGTATGCATTAATTTCTAGGGCTTGATTTATTATTGCTATAATAAAAAGGTTTCTTCAACCTATTAAATTAAATTCACTGTAGAGACGAAGACCCATTTAACACCTAATAAATCAAATATATTACTTTACTACTTTTTTTGCCTCAAACATACCTATAGCTTGATAATAATGATTAGTCATTATAGAAACTTTTCATGAGAAATCATGATTTATAAGTGTTCTCTGCAATAAATCATGCAACCAATAAATAAACAAACATATTAACTACCTGCATCCTCTGCCCTGCAGTGTAGGCCGCCTGAGATGATGACCAGTCTCCTCATTGTCTTCTGTCTGAAGGTCCAAAATCTCCAACACTGCATACATCACTTACATTTTAAGTCTGAAGTCCTGTTAATAAAACTAAAGTTAACAAGAGTAAAACAAAAACTAACAAATAAAGACTGTGTGTGACAAGAAAATTACTTTTATCGTCCTATAAAGGGTAAATGGAATAAAATACCGCAGACGGTGCGAAGTGGAAAAGAAGAATTCGGAATCCCTGCCACCGCGCTGCTGCCGAGTTCACGAGAGATATTGTAAAAGCGCCACTCCAGAGTTACCTAGCATTCCATAGTAGTAGATTTCAACTCAACTGTATAATATAAATTATACAATAAAATAATGGTTTCTAACTATAAGATTTTAAGAATTTGAAAACAATGGGTACTTGTTTATAATAATATTGTACCTACCTATTTAGGTTATTTCATTCGATTGAGTTCACTTTGTCACTGTCAATACAACTCATAAGCCTTGTTTACTTGAATTTCGTCAACTACTAAGCACGTAAAAATCTCGATTTAAAATAAAATACCTGAATAGCAAGCCTTAATAAATTTTTAATCTGTTATAGGTGCTGCCAGACTCACCAGGTGTTAACCCAAAGTAAGGTAATTTTACAAAATACTAGGTTTAAGACCAAGAAGTCAAATATGGTCTTGATGATCCGTCACACACGTATGAAGATGAAATTTAACTTAAAGTAGAATTTAAAATTATTAAATTTATACCTATGGAAGCTTTTTAAAAATTTAAAAGAAACCTTATGCATAGTGTAAGTACATTCTTCAAATCACATTAATAGATTTTTCTTTATCCAAATTTATATTTTAACATACTTTATTTAAAGATTGTTGAAATAATTCATGGATGTGTTGACTTGTCAACACGAATTATTTCTCGAAATAATCATTACCTTATACAGGGTTTATAAAGGCAACTAAGCTTAGGTAATATATAACCTCAAGCTAAGGTATATATACACCTAGAAAATTACGCTCCATTTCAGTGTAATAATGTTACTGTTGTCGCGAAGGGTCGCGATAAGTATTTGTACATAGCAACATTGAATATAACAAGAAGGATGAAACATCTATCTATGGTAAGCTTCATTTTTATGTTGACCAGGGCAACGGATAAACAGGAACGTTATTTCAGATAATATAATTTTTATACAAGTAATCTAGAAAAACATGGAAAAGTTTATTAATTTAATTCTGTTACTTTAATTTATATTTGTATAATTTCGTTTCCTTCACTTGAAACTCACTGAGCTGATGAATTCTCTGGAACCGAAATGATATAAAGTGCTCTGTCGTTTCCCATATCTAAAAGAGAGGTAAAAGGGTGTTGTTTGTCATCCCCTACACCACTGATCTTCGGGGTGCGAAGTATTCAGGTGCTTGACATATGAATCATAGCCGGTGTAGTGTATTAAGAATGTGGCTTAGACGGACTTACAAAATAGTCTGGAATTGTAACCCACAGGAGAGGATATAAAGACGTGGCTACGACTAAATCTGTAGCACGTTTTGATGTGCGAACGGTCTGTTTAGAATACGCGCACATGGGCTGTGAACCTAATTAATAGACAGCCATACGTATGGATTGTAATGCTTGCAGTCTAGTAATGCGAACAGATGCTTTGGTGGTGATAATGATGATCATATGGATTGTAATGCTTGCAGTCTGGTAATGTGAACAAATGCTTTGGTGGTTAAAACCATTATAAGGATGACTTTTAACACAGTGACACGACGTAATTTATCTGTATAACAAATGTTCATATTGATATTTCATATGTTAATTATAATAAAGTAAATATAAGGATCTAAATACTTGGTGATTTATGCAGTTTAAATCATATGACACTTTTACCACAGGTGGGGGCAAATGGATTGATAGAACAACTATATGAAGCATTCATTACAGAAAGGAGGATTAGCATAACAATAGGAGGTAAGATCATTGACTCATATTACTGACTTTCATTGATAGATAATTGGAATTCTATATTAAGCACCTTTGTTCAGATTTGTGAAGTAAACATGATTTAATAAAAGCGAAGCAGTAAAATTAGTATGTATGAATAAATTGAGGCCCAGGTGCTTGTATGAGTGTACTTTGAGAAGAAGTATTAATATGCAGGTATCAAATTAATGATACATCCCTATTAGTACTTTATGTGCAGCCTAGTTTGGTCTGTGTAGCATACGACACGGTGTAGAGACATATTAGGTTGCCCACAACTGTCATCATCATCATCTCGGCTGTAAGAACTCCACTGTTAGCCTTAGGCCTCCCTCCCCAAGGACTAACATTGAGGGAATAATGTTACTGAAACGACATGCATTAATTTAATTCGTAATGAATCGATTCCGTCGGAAATCATATTGTCCGAGCGCATTTCGAAATAATATTAACGCTCCCTTAGCCTTTCCGCTAGTCACACATTTCAGCTCAGTCACCGCGTGTCGCATCAGCTTAATAGCACGTAATTGACTGAATGAGCGCGGAGCGTCTCCATTTTCCCTGTACAGGTCGCATGTCGAAGCGATTCTCGAGAATTTTCGAGTAGGTTCAATAATTGGGTACATAATAATATTAAAACGTTTTACCGAAGTAGGTTTTTTTTCAAAATGCCGATGTTTCCATTAATGACATAAGTGCCACTGACAGTAGTGAGTGGCGCCTATGACTTTTGTCTGTTCTCTTTGATTATAAAACAAACAGAAAGTGGTTTTTGGATTGTGGTGGGAAGTCAAGGGGTGCAGTTGGGGTCTACCTTGGACGATTTTGCAAATTGATTTTGGTGGACTTTATAATACGAAATTGGTGTAGTTTGGTGTTATAAATGCTCGTGCTCATGGAACAATTTGTGAAATAGTTAAAGTGGACTGTTATATGGACTCGTATAGACTTGTCACCATAACCTCCCGACCACGAGGCATCAAAGAACATACGCCATCTTTGATGCTACTTATTATTACAACTTTACCATACAACACCGAATCGGTGTTGTATGGTAAAGTTGTAATAATAACTTCTCAATTTACTGGACATTGGCAGAATCACTGAAATCTCGGTGGAAGCCATTTTATAAAACAAAAAGAAAGAAAGAAAACAAAAAGTGTCATTTTATTTTGTCTTTGTCTTCGACAAGATGGATCATTTCACTGATACCGTTATCCGCACAATAATTACTAAGGTAGTTCATAATTAGGTCATAATTAGTATTTTTGAAGCCTTGAGTCCGAATTTAGATAGCCTGTGTTTAATTTGTGGGTATTTTTTTTCAAGTTTTTTATTTATTTAATAAGTTGTTAGACATTATCAAACGCCTTTTAATGCAAGCTAAGCTTCTCCTGTCAGGTGGATTGACGACCTGATAAGTTCGCTAGTAGTGGCTGGTTGAGAAAAATCGAAGAACGTGAACTGTAGCCTGCCCTTCACCTTTAAATTCACCAGTGTGCGTGGGCGTGAAATTATAAAAAGCATTGATTAGTAAGACATATGAGTTGAAACGACATGTCAGCAATAATCGAATAAAATGGGTGGGAGAATGAAATAATTTTATGGCAACATTTGACTTGACTGATCGCCGCTGTCACTGTCATGCCGTACGTACGTGTTTGTTGTGTGTGATGATGCCATGTGATCATGGATAGATTGAAAAATATTTGTGTGCCGATTTATTTTATCAGTTTTATTACAGCCATTATTTCTGTTACCTACCTAATGCAATATCTTGTAATACAATGAATGTTGTCTTTGTGTCGGCGTACAGTTTTTAGTAACACACATGTTGTGTCCCAAAGGATTCTGTGTGTTTTTGTGTGTAAAGCGACACAAACCGACTATGATTAAATTTTATCAACCTTTCGTGAGGAAACCAGAAAATAATTTCTTTAGTGTTTCTTTGGTTTTGTTATTTGTCAGCATGGGAAGTTCCGCTAAGTCTGCCTGTACTTTGTCAGTACAATAGAATATTTTCTTTCAAAAATTATAAGCATCCATCCTTCGCTATCGCTCTTTTTGCGTGCTTTGCAATCACTCACACAACACCACGTGCCGCTGCCTGTATAAATCGTTTCATAATGGAACATCGTGAACAAAATACTCTAGGTATGTCAATGCTTGTTTTTTTTTAAATCAATGTTCAAGCTCGGGTCAAATCCATCAATTGGCTTTTCAAATCAATTTAACTTTCTTACTCTCCTTCATTACAATCCCCAAAACATCATATGGCTCATCACTTTTGCCTGTCGGTATACGGGTAGAGGTAGCGTTTTTTCTAGATCGTAGGTAATACATTCAAATTTTGGATCTATTTGTGCCCGCGCCAAGCCTTCAGACATAGAAGTATGAATACTCTCTAGAATGTGAATATTGCTTGATCTGTCCTACGACTTATACTCTTAAAATATACTCGCGGCTTTCTCGCAACCCCAGTCATCTGACGTCTGTCGAAGGGCAAATATCGGAACGAAATTAATTGTTTATAGCTGTAAACATGCCTAGTAGTGCAGTGAAATCCTGAAAAAATACTGACAGAAATATTAAAATGTTATCCCGACCTGTTACTTTTCACATGTAAGTAAGGCAAATTACGTTTTATTTAAAAATTTTAAATGTATTTATACGCCATTTTAAATGTCAAAATCTTTAGTAAGTAAGAGAAGATAGTATGAATAGTGATGCCCCTACTTACTCTTACAATATATCGACAAACAATATACATGAATACGACATGAGTACAAAAGAGCGTACCAAGCTTAGAGTATCAATATTAACTATATATAACTAGTTATATTGATACTCTAAGGTACCAAGTATAATTGTAACCCTATTCTAACTCATGTAACAGACCATGTCTTACCTCTATATCCTGTCAATCCTTGATTCCTAAATTATTTCTAAGGCAAGGCCTTTAATTTTTGCTAAGTTTCATTAGGTACACGGAAATATTTATAAAAATAATAAATTTTTCCGTGTAATTAAATTATTTCAATAACGCTCCCGAAAACATATTTGAGGCCTTCTTTGTTTTTTCGTATGTGCCCCTCCTAATAATGATGACGTGAAAGTATCGCATTCCCTATTTCTCGGTTACTTTTTGGTTACAAATCCTGATCCTGAAGACATGGTCTGTATAAGGATCATTGGAAGTTAAAATATTCTCCACATATATATTTCATGCAAATCGCTATGGCCTCCAACAATTTTTGCAAAACATTCTTTTTCAGTTAATTCATTCAATGCGGTGATTGTGTTTTTGCTCGAATATGACAAAATAGTGGTTTGCTCCAAAGGTAATTTCGTAAAGGTACTCATCCATCATCACTAATCTCGACTCTTACTAGTAACTTTTTGTGTGCTGCTCGGAACTGAACTGGATTAGGGTTATTATTAAATCCCCCTCGGGCTCTCACAGCGGAAAAAAGGGCTCGATGTGATCTTAACTTACTTTGTAAAGTAGGATGTATTTGAGAATTTTCGTATCTTCCACCAAATTAACTTTGTGTTGAGGATTAAAAAAAAGTACTTTAAAGTAAAGAACAATAAATTGTAATGTTTTTATTTTTTTACTGAACCTTCCATTACACACGTTTTGTAAGTTTTATTACAATAATGTTTGAAAAAAATTGCTATTAGTGAATCTGGTGCCCCATGCTTCCGACTAGATTGTGATTCTGCATCTTTGGTCGGTGTATCTGTCCCTCACTTAAAAGTGCAGTCCAAGGGCCTGGAAGCACAAGATGTGGATCATCTGGAGGAACTTGTTCTCCTCGGCGACGTTAAATGTTGTGAAGTACTGCAGTAGCAATGATAACAGTTTGTATTTTTAATAATTAATACTTTTAATTTTTGGCTTTTAGTAATTTAAGAGTACTTATTACCGCCAAAAATGGCTTATTGGAGGTAATGAATAGTTATCTTCATTTTTAATACGGGACTAACAATAAAGTAATACCACAAATACTACAAGTATTTACCATCGAAATGAATTAGATTTTTTTTCATTTCATCTGATTAAGGAGTAAAGTAAAAGAAATAAAATGAAAATTGGCGCTAGTTGGCTCATGTAAGCCTAAGTAAATGTGGGAATGTTTAGATACGAAATTTTATGCTTTGTACTTACTGCGGTAATTGTTACAGTACCTGCACATTTTGTTTTCTTATATAGTTGACAGCGCCATATAGTTGTTCCGTTACGATAATCAGTTCGTTTTTAATATTGATAACCAAAATACAACAAAACCATTCCTCTGCCTCTTTTAATAAATTTGATTTCACGAGACATGATTATATAAATTGCAAACCACTGGGTGTTCAAATTTCGTCTTACAGTTGTTGTATCCTGCCGCTAAGTGAATGATTTGAATGCATTTTGTTCAACTCAAAAAAAAAACTACCCCCTCATTGCAAAGTTGAACACAATGTTACCAGACATATTGTTTTTAGCATTATTATATTTGAACATAACGTTTTTATGCATAAATGTTCTAAAGCCTAATTAATTATATTAAAATACAGTTTTTAAAAGCCCGATGGCCCAGTGGGTGTGAGCATTATAAGCGCTTCCGCATATTAAGCAACCCGGGTGCAGTCCCCACATTGCTGCTCTAATTCAGAATTTGGTGGAAGTAGTGGCTGCAAAAAGGATTCTCTTTCCATACTTCTTACTCTTGCCTTTCTCCTAGTTCTTCAAATATGCACTCATTGACTACGGACTCTCTGTACGGCACAAGGGGACTTATGCCTCTTCCTTCCAAGTCGGAAAATGAAGTTTCCTGTTTATCTATATATCTGTTTTCTTGTCCTAAAACTTCATTCAACACGTTGGATATGGCGAGTGCGTAAGTTAAACCATTGAGATCGATACCAGGATAAGTGATGATTTATTAGAAATGTTACTCGTAACTTATATACTAAGGAAATATACATAGGTATCGCATTGGTAGGGGAGATCGCTGATTTAGGAATACGTGTATATTCTTACGTGATGTACGTGTCTTGCTAAGTTAACAATATTTAAACACTTCCTGCAGGTACATCACGTTCGTATTCCTAAGGTCGCAATAGTACTCCCCCTTTTGTAAAAAATAAAAACAATTAACAATAAAATTAACGAAAAATTCATAAACTGTAACAACAATAAAATAACAAAAATGTAAAAACTGTAGCGAACGCAAATATACTAAATATATCCATCAATTGCATAGTGCACGTGCTGAAAAACGCTGTGTAGGCAAATATTTCTGCGCGGCAAATTATGCGTTTATGCATTGACATTGACCCTGTGAATCGTTTTTTTTCCTTATACATAGTTGGTAGATATTGCAAACTTCTTATATCTCTTAATATACATCTTGTCAATATGGTCTTGATGACAGTCTGAGCTTCTCGTAGAGATACGTTTTCACTTGCCAGTTGCTTCAATCCCAGTGAGTCGGGAGATAATTTCTGCTTGCTCGTAGTCTTTTGTGAGACTGTAGAGAGCGATGTCGACTAGCGCCGATGGAAGTCCTGCCGAAATGCTCCGCTGAAGAGTGGCCACTCTATAAAATTCTAGTCGTGAGCTCGGCGGCTGTGTCGGACGCTATAATTGTCGAAAATAAACATTTTGGGTGCTTAGGACCAGGAGCTCGGTGCGTCGGCTGCTGTGGCCCTGGAGTATGACCCGTTTGCTGGCTTGCTCTTGAGACTGCTTGCTGTGAACCATTTGCTGCATCTTGAGAGACGTAATTTTCAGTTCAGAGTAGTGCTTCTGTGATCGTCATTTTACTTTAATGTTTTCTTGTCAATATGTTGATCGCTGTTCCATCTTAAAGTTGTTCGCTCTTTTGCTTGCAGGCTTCAAAGTTATCAATTTATTGTCCTTGTTTGCCATGAAATATATACCACTGTGTAAGTCGGTAGCAATTAGGCATTAGAACTTAATGATATCACGAAATGCGGTGCAAGATTCTTTGTTGCCAAATAAATTCTTCTTCAAATAATAGGCAAATATTTATATTATTTCTCATTACGCCTTTTTTGAACAACATACGGCCATCTGCGGCCTTGCGATCTTGACATCGTTCAATTATTTGTTGCAGTTGCACTTTCGTTCGTTGTTGTTTCCATGTGAAGTGATGCAATTTGTGACGTCAAATGCGTCATCATATAGATATCAGCTGTTCACGTTGCGTAATTGTTTCTATTGTATTTAATAATTTCGTTGATCCTCTGTTATATCTCTGTGCATGCGCTCTCTTCTTTTTCTTGAAGTTGACGGCTAGAGCTTGCGGTTGCGCTGATATTGCGCGGATTTTTCTTTGCCTCGGGGTTGTCCATTGTGGTTGCCTGGTAGTTCCTGTGCCTCCTGTTTTATGACCGTTCAGCCATGGTGCAGGATTCGATCAATGAATCGTGTGAGCCGGTGTTGATTCCTTTTTTCAACGTGGTTGGAGCCATTTTTGATGGTCCTTGTTGTCCTTGTGGTTCTGGTTACTGCCGGAGTGCCTCTTGGATTTTCAAACCGGTGAGACCCGCTTGTGGGAAGCCAGTGAAAATGTGCACGTTGGTTTTTCCGTTCTTCAGGCTTACGTCGTCTGGGTCTTCGGTGTTGAGGCGCGTATCCATCATGTCAGACTACATCACGACGGCTTGATCACGTCGGGTAGATCACGTCGGTTAGATCACGTCGGGCTGATCACGTCGACTAATCACGTCGGTTAGATCACGTCGGGGTCACCAATTATGGCGAGTGCGTAAGTTAAACCATTGAGATCGATACCAGGATAAGTGATGATTTATTAGAAATGTTACTCGTAACTTATATACTAAGGAAATATACATAGGTATCGCATTGGTAGGGGAGATCGCTGATTTAGGAATACGTGTATATTCTTACGTGATGTACGTGTCTTGCTAAGTTAACAATATTTAAACACTTCCTGCAGGTACATCACGTTCGTATTCCTAAGGTCGCAATATTGGACACTACAGTCACTGAATCTGACTGACTGTAATTATTAACATGTTGTTGAGATAAACTAATTAAAAGTATACTTAATACGATTGGCACTCAAAGTCACTATTAATTAGCAATTACACATGCACAAAAGAAACTTTCAATAATTTTGTTACCAAACATCGAACTAAATAAAATAGATAAGTTTCGCGGTACAAGGACGTGACACTAGATTACGCAGCGCTTAACTAGCTTAAACTGATCTGCGACCGCCGACCAGGCGGGTGGCAACCAACGCGGAATGTAATTTATTCGAGCCAAAAAGAGACGGCAATAGAACTGCCAGTCCAATCAACATCGGCCGCCGCGTTGCGATCATTGTAAAGACATAACACTGTAACTTTTCGCGCGCACGACTATGCATAGGGTCAAAACACAGTAATTCTAAATACATTTTTATTTCAAAACAAGGTCTTAAATAATGAGTAATACAGTGTTTTATCGCTTGGCATATCTTCGTAAATATTAAAGAAAAAAATATTTCCTTGTACTAGTATGTTCAGCATGACGAGAGAAACCGATTGAGCATTTTAAAGCCAAAACACTGTAATTTTAGTTACAGTGTATTAGATTTACACGATAGGCTCAAAAGATTGTCAAAAGTCAATTTGCAGTTTATGTCGTCCCAACTCTTCTGTGAATTTGGAGAAACTGGAAAATTTTGGCCTGGGCATGCAATTAAGAAAGCGTTTCTAGCTTCTTCCAAACCAGCAATCTCTAAGTTTGAAGGAGATGCCCTTAAAATTTTACTTATGATATTTAATTTAAATATGTTACGAAAATATAAGGCTTTTACTTTGAGATGTTCAGCTGCCTGGTCATTGTACATCTCGGCCATTTTATTGAGAGGTACTTAATTCTGACGGTAAATACATACGCTTAGAAAACTTTTGACTGATAGGGAATTGTAAGTCGACAACCTTTTTCATCTATATTATAAACTCTTTCTGGGTGATTAGGAATGTTGAGTTCATTGTATAATTTTTTGACCTCTTGAAAATGTTGTTGCATTATGACTTTGTTATGTTTTTGTGTTCTTGCTGGATTCATCAATCGAGCCCTACGCATTGAATTATTTAGGTTGCGCTTCTTAAACATTAATAACCAATCCCGTCCTGCTGTGCTATATATCAGGGCGCGTCCTAGCGTCTATTTCAACAGTTTAGAGCGAATGCTTCTATACCTTCGTTCTGATAGAGATTTGCAGTCAGGGTTAAATGCCCTTGCTAGATTTGTAGTTGGGATAGCAAATCTTATTTAACAATCCAGGCTCGCAGGTAAGTCGTCGCCGAAAAGATCTTTGAACGAAGGGCCGGTCACGCTAATCCTCTGGGAAGTTTTCATCGAGGATCTTCAGGACGTACGTGAAAGCGTCTTCTTCGCCTTTCGGGGAAGGTTTGCTTGCTAATTTACCCAAGGTAGTTTTGGCCATGTTCTGTAACCAATAGGAAAAACTCAAAAAGCTGTTATATGACGACGGTGACGTTGTCTCGGTAAAAAAATAAATAAAATAATCAATTCAACCAATCGACTAAGTTTCGGATTAGCAATAGACATGATGTCGTCTGGGCGAGGCGACTTGGCCACAAATTGAAGAGATGACTGAAGTCGTCTGAGTGAGACGACGCAGTCTCCGATTTCTGATACGACCGGAGTCGACGTATCGTCTGAGCGAGTCGACGTGTCTTTTAAGCGAGTCGACGTGTTGTCTTAGCAAGCTAAGATGTCGTTTCGTCGCGGAGACGACGTCAGGCTGAACGCCGGTTTTGCCCCTAATTTGGGCAGCTGACATCGCTGGGCCAAGGGCGCCGAGCGGAAATTATAATGTGTTTAAAAGAAAAAACACAATTACTTTCGATATGTACACAAAAATATTTTTTTGAAATTCTAACTCGGTGTACGTGTGCACTGTTCAACGTTCAAGAGCGTACTGACGGACAGTGTTGCCAGATTTTAAAACCAGTAATCCGTAATTTCAATTTCCAAAATCCATATGAAATCCGTATGGGAAGTTTCTAATAAAATCCGGATAAAATCCGTATATAAACAAAAATTTAAACTCATCGTTTCTTTGATTGACATAATTTAGAACAGTTTTATGAACAATTTTGAGGAAAAAGTTTACAAAAAGTAAACTGGTAAAAAAATACTGGTATTTAATCGATATGTTTTGATGTATCATATTCAATTTAAAAATATCCTTGATCTTTTTTGCAATCATATTAGAATCAATATCTAGCTTGTAACACTACTTTCCAGCTAATAACACCTTGTTTAATAATAGCCATTGATAGTCTTCGTGGTTAACTCAGTTTGTAACATCGTTTTTATAAAAAAAATAGATGAGAAAACCCATCAAACAGATGCACTGGAATAAATAAATAATAAAAATATGCAAACATCCGTGTTATTTAAAAAAATTTCATTAAAATATAAAAAAAAATATACTGTTAGCAGTTTCTTGAGAATTCCGTATAAAAATCCGTATTCTTTCTTAGTCCGGTTTGTTCATCAAAATTCCGTATAGATACGGACAAATCCGTATATATGGCAACACTGCTGACGGACGCCGCGTCGGTCACCTCCGCCAGACGCGCGCTGCCACCACTTTGTGAGTGGGACAGCGATATGCGCCGTCCTTCACGCACTGCACCTAGCAAACGGTAGAAATGCCAATGCCATTAGCCGGGTCCACACCGGACGATCCATCGATCCCGCGATCCGCGATCCAGGATCGCGGAGCGTGGATCGTGGATCGTGTTAGGCCGATCCACTCTTGGAAACTTGCGATCCCAAATATGCGCTCCAAGCGATCCTAAGGCGATCCGTGATTCAGCCAGTCTAACTCTTGTACGATATGGAGTCACACGTACAACGGCGGCGTCTTGCCGTTGCAGCAGTAACTTTTATTTTGCTTAAATGCTTGCGCAAAAAATCACAAAAAAGAAAACGACGGTTTTGGGTGAAACAAATTTACAAAAATCGCTTGGAATCTGGGACTCAGCTGTACGCAGAGTTAGTGTCAGATAAAGTTGAACACAATTTTGCAAGAATGAATGCTAATCAATTTGAGATATTGTGTTCATTATTAAATAACAAGCTAAGAAAGAATGATACAAATTATAGAGATGCCATTACTGTGAAGGAAAGATTATTACTGACATTGAGATTTTTAGCAACTGGAGATTCGTACGTCAGTTTGCAGTATCTGTTCCGCATTTCCAAACAATCTATATCGATAATTATTTCTGAAGTTTGTGAAGCCATCATTGACCTGTTAAATGATTATGTAAAGGTAAGTAAAACCATACTTTATTACTCAATAAAAAAGTAGTGTATTACAATCATAATTTAAAGAAGTAACATGTTTACAATTATTAATTATTTTTTGAAAACATGATATAGGTAGGTACTTATTTAATTCGGTGGTGACTGTGGAAGTGAATAATCCTGAGGTTTCAGAAACTGGGACTGCGATGAATTGGAGGCTAGATGAGCAGACGGTGATGTCTGTGGAATTGGAGCTGGATAATTTTGAGGTTGTAGAGACTGGGACTGTGATGAAGTGGATGCTATTGGTGTGCCAGGATATGAATTAGTGTAATATCCATAATTGCTATCCCCATATCTTCCTGTGTCAGCTTGAAAAATAACTTGGCATATAGCATTTTTGACATTAACTAATGTTACTGCATCATATTTCCGCAATTCAGTAGATATATACTGCCCGAAAGCAATGTAAGAATCAGTTTCCGGTTGTGGTGGCTGAGCACATTGTTGCAGAAGTTGGAAAGCCTCTGAAAGAGTTTCATCTGATATGTCATCTGCATTATTAGAAGTAGTTTTCTTTCTTTTTTTTGTTCTTTTGTTTGTTGTTTGGACACTGGATTGTGCATTCTGATCATTCTGCTCTCTACTCTGATCTGTGTGGTGGTTGGCTCTCTCCGGTTGTGTGTCACTAGTAATGTTACTGTTCTCGTTTTCGCTCACTGTAGTATTAACTTCAAGTTCCCCTTCAGTCGTATCAGATTCTACCTGTAACAACAATTATTATTACTATTTACTGCTTATTCTTATTTTCAGCTTTATATTATAATTAAGATCTCCTTTATTTTCAGGTGCCGTCAACTAAAGAAGAATGGCGTACAGTTTCTCAGCAATTCGAGAATAAGTGGAATTTCCCACACGTGATAGGAGCGATGGACGGCAAACACGTCGCTATACAATCGCCTTTTAATAGTGGCAACGACTTTGATAATTACAAATTATTTCCTAGTATTGTTCTTTTTGCATTAGTAGATGCAAATTATAGGTTCCTGTATGTGAATGTTGGGACTAAAGGCAGAATATCAGATGGAGGCGTGTTCAAAAGCACAAATTTATATAAAAAACTTGAAAAAAAAGAGCTAAATATTCCTCCACCGGAGATATTGCAAGTTCCCTATAAAATTGAGGTACCCTATTATATACTAGGTGATAAAGCTTTTCAGCTTAATGATTATACTATGAAACCATACGATGGTACACGGGAAAGGGGTTCTTGTGAAAGAATTTTCAACTACCGACTGTCAAGAGCACGTAGAGTAGTTGAAAACGCGTTTGGAGTACTTAGTTCTGTCTACAGAGTCCTGCGTAAACCTATGCTTTTGGAACCAGAAACTGCGACTTAAGTCGTGCTGGCAACGGTTCATCTATATAACTACTTACGCAGTAATCCTAACTTTATATCGCCAGGAACGTTTGATACGGTACAGGAGAATGGAGATGTAATACCTGGAAGCTGGCGAAATGAACCGCCATCACAATCGCTACAACCGATGGCCGTCGTACCAAGAAGAGCAACAGAAAATGCCACTACAATACGGTCCCACTTAGCAAGACACTTTGTTACAAACCATACAATAGTTTGGCAAAATGAATATCAGTAAACTAATAGCTCACATGTTCCAATGTATCGCGTGTGGTTCCGGGTTCATTTTTATCCGCCATAAAGTCGAAGTCATCATACGCAAACCACTTTGATTTATATGTATCTTGAGCACCTGAAATAAACAAGTTACTCATTAAAATAACCACGTGTATTTCTAACAGCTTAAATGTAAAAAGCGAAATCACGTGAAATCCACAGTAAATATTATGATGTAATTACTTATAATAAAATATATAATTTTAATACCTACAGATAAAAAGTAGCTTTGTTTTCTTACCGGATCCAGTTATACGGCTTTGCTTCTCTCTGTGTTTCTCCCTTCTGTAGCCTCCCGCCAGAGATCGCATTTTTTTCTTTAGGTTCTCGATCGACTTATTCCCCATTTCACGAGAAATCTGACGCCAAGCATCATCTCTAACACCTCTGTAGGGGCTGATTGCCTCCTACACTTGATGATAGTGTGAGCTGATTGCTCTTGATGATGTAGGGGGAGAGATGAATAATACCACCCAGGTTGAGTACTAAAAATAGTCTGATTTATTGAATGAAAATGATATTGATGGTCGCGCGTAAACGGCTGAGTCGACATCTGCCTGACCTACTTAAAATATGATTGTGCGATAGTTCGTACATGCTGCCATCTCAGCCAGGAAGATGTCCACCGGGATAGCTCAACGAATGAAGCTAAACAATGTCTAATGGAACTTAGTTTAGATGATATAATTTATAGTAAGATGATCCAAGAGTGAAATTACAATTTAACATGGAAATTATTAACTGTTCACATTAATATTTCTACGCGGAAAACTAGGCGAGGTGCCTATATCTACACTGCCTACACTTTGCATTGATTGAACCGATCTACTATTCACTGTATTTAATTTAATCATTTTAGTAGCACTATCACTGACACACGCCACAACTTCTGACGTATCCGCAGGAGAAGTGCCGCTGAGAGGATCCGAACTGACACGGTGATTCCGACGTCTTTGTCGTATTCTTAACGATGCGAATATAATAGCCAAAATGATCAATATTCCGATGAGGGAGTAGATTAGCGCATAATGGTGAATATTGTGAATAACAAGAGGTTGAATCTCCTGAGCTCTTAAATCATCAAGCTGGCTTTTCAATTGTACAAAGGATTGATTATTCTCGTATGTTCCCAGGCTAATATCAGGCACTGAAGTATTTAAAATAGAATTTAGGATAGAAACTTTTGGCATAATGATATTTGGTTGAACGTTCATACTTCGGAAATAGTTGTTGTGAGCATATAAACTGAACGAATCTCCCTTTAACGTACAGCCCTTGCCGATGGTGACGATACCGTTGCCAGATAAGTGTTGCACTGTAATCTGAGACGCGCAATATATACGTATAGAGCAAGTGGAACAACATGAATACAGCCAGTCGTTGTTGTGGTGTAGTTTACTCCAATTATTTTCACAAGGATGGGTTTCTAACTTGCATGTTTTCGACTGAGTGGTAGTAGCGAGTGCATGTATATCACAATATGATGATGTTGCCGTCAGATCGTAGATAGGCAATTCTAAAGAGCATAAGAGTTTGAAGTCTGAGGCGTGAACGCATGATTGAATGTCTATATCTGATATAAGAAAGGCATGGTCCTTTTCCATGTTGTAAGCGATATAGGGCTGAATTGGCATGATACGAATGTAAGAATTACCTTGAGTATGAGGAATGGGAATAACTTTATCAAGTTCGAAGGTATCGGTACTAATAAGAGGAATCTTAATTTCGATAATGAGATAGTTCGAAATAACTCTAACAGCAACCTTTAGCAGCTGGTAAATATTTCTGATGCTATCATTATCGACGGGTAAGGTCAGGTCTCCGTGCAGCTGCCCTGAGATGATATTGAGCTGATGTTGCAGTTGTTCAGGGGGTAGAAGTCTTGAATCGATATGACCGTGAGTGATGTCTGTGACGGTGTTGATGAGCGTTTCTTGGATCTTCCTTACTTGTGACAATAGAATGGTTGCTTCCAAGATTGATGATGATAAAACTGATCCACCTTTAACCTTGATCAAATCGTCTGCTAGGCTTCTCAGACGCTGACTAACGGAGTAAAACTGACTTTTCATAGCCTTTTCATTTCGTTGTAAAATGTTGTACTCCGACTCTAAAACTGAAGTTTGATTTTTCAGCAATAACTGAAGATGATTTTCATTGGCGGCAATCTTCTCTATGTTTTCCTTGTACTCATCTGCAAATCTTTCATCTAGCACACCAAATAAAGTATTAGCTAGATAGCCTACTCCATTGATCAATCCTCGTTTTTGCCGCAAGGAACCGTGAGTCTTAAGAAGTAAGTTATAATGTTCAATTTCGTTTAATTCATTTTGAATTTGAAAAATGATATCCGAGTATTGTTCCGTGACCTGTGTACATAATTCTTTGATTCTTTTGACATAATTTTTTGTATTAGATATAGTATCCCAGTATGTTGTCATATTATAATAAACAATCAACTTCCAATCGTCCTTGATGTATCTTAGATCGGCTATTTTATCAAAAAACAATCCTTGATTTTCTTTTAAAGACGTAATATTAAATGATGACGACTGATTAGGTGATTGCTGAATGCTGGGTGGAATAAATAAAGTAAATAACAGTAAAATATGAATGATGAAGTTTTTTAAGTTTAAGCCTCGACGACCGCGTTGGTCCTTCGTGACTTCAGCCCTACTACCTTGCTCCTGTGGATCTGATTGATCGGATGTTATAGGGGGTTTTATTGATTTTTTCTCCCCTAATGCAGGATCTGATTCCTGCACAGGTAACAAAATGAGTTTACTAGTAGGTCGCTTGATTATTTTATTATGACTTTTTAAGGACACGACTCGCACATATCCGTCCTTGCCCGGAAAAACTTCCTGAACTCTACCAAGAGCCCACTTCCCCGGGGGCAAGTTGTCTTCCTTGATAATGACAACATCTCCTACCTTTAGATTTTGAGTTGGCGTCCGCCATTTAGACCTACTCTGAAGTTGTTGTAAATACTCGGAGGACCAACGTTTCCAAAATTGTTTGTTGATGGCTTGAACCATTTGCCAGCGTTTCGACAGAGTAACTGATTCTGGATCCGTTTGTGGCCTTGACAGTAAAGAGCCACCTACAAGGAAATGACCAGGGGTGAGACATTCGTCATCTGAATTCTCAGTGAGTTGGCACAAGGGACGCGAGTTGAGGCACGCCTCTATTTGATTGAGTAGCGTAGAGAACTCTTCAAAGGTTAACTTTTGGTCGCCTAATGCGCGCTTCAAATGGTATTTCATGCTTTTAACTGCAGCTTCCCATAGTCCCCCAGCGTTCGGCCATCTTGCTGCGTTGAAATGCCATTCTAAATGGAGGTCTTTGATGCTATTTACGAAATCTGGATTGATATTTTGAATGATTTCCATATATTCTTTTTTTAATAAACGATTAGCACCCACAAAGTTAGTACCGTTGTCGCTATACATGTGAGCAGGGGTACCTCGACGTGCACAAAATCGGCGAAATGCCGCTAAGAACGTAGGCGTACTTAAGTCTGACACTAATTCTAGATGTACGGCCTTAGTCGCGAAGCATATAAAGACGGCGATGTAACCCATAGTTGTCTTTATACCGCGGCCCTTGTTTGCTTTTAATTCTACAAATCCAGAAAAATCAATCCCAGTATTTGTGAAAGGCCTCGAAGGGGTTACTCTAGGGGATGTTAAGTCCCCCATAATATGTTGATGACGATGACGTTCATGACTGAATCGCCTACATTTGACACAATATCTTAGTTGACGCTTCACGGTACGAATGCCACTGATTATCCAAAATGTATCCCTGATATAAGATAGCGTCAAACGTGGACCACCGTGCAGCGTTGTAATATGAGCTTGATCTATGACTAACTCCGTGAGGCGCCCATGAGAGGGCAAGATGATAGGATGTTTAGCTCCATAGCTGAGGCTGGAATGCCTTAAACGTCCACCAACCCTTAATATGTCCTCATTGTCTAAAAAGGGATTTAAACTGATTATTTTACTATTGGTACGAACGTGATCATGCTGTTTTAAGCGACTGATGTCTTCTGTAAATTCCCGTGCTTGCTCGGCCTTTACGATCAAATTTAATGCTTTATTTAATTCAGCTGACGACAGAAAATAGCTAGGTACGACCTTTTGTTTATCGCGTGAACATATGATGAAACGTAATATCCACGCAATGACCCTGACGACGCGAGTCAGTGAACTATGTTGCTGAAGCAAATCGCTGACTAGTGAAGATTCAAAATGTAAGGCTACATTCACATGGGATATTTTCATTTCAATATTTGGAGATTTAAATAAAGTTATATTCTGAGCATTGGGATCAAAATTTAATAACCATGACGGTCCTTCCCACCACAATTGATGATCTGATAACGATCTGTTATTAATACCTCTGGTGGCACAGTCTGCGGGGTTATCTTCTGATCGTACGTGATGCCAACATGAGGCTGGTACGATCTTTATGATCTTTTGGACACGATTTGAAACAAACATCTTCCACCTTGATGGATCTCCCTGAAGCCAACCTAAGACGATCATTGAGTCTGTCCAGGCATATAAGGTGGCGTCAAGGTTAGGAATAGATTGTAAAACCTTTTCAAGAAGCTGTGAAAGCAACATCGCCCCACAGAGTTCCAGGCGCGCCAGAGATTGTTTTTTAGCTAATGGTGCTAATTTCGTTTTGCCGGCTACAAGCGTTGATGTGCATCCACCCTTATCATTATGCGTCACAAGGTATATTGCGCAAGCATATGCCTTCTCCGAGGCGTCGCAAAACGAATGTAATTGAACAGATTTTTTAATGTTTCCTAAATAACGGGGAATTTTAATATTACTTATGGTATTGAATTCTTTGACCAAACGAGTCCATTCTTCATGTAACTCAATTGATATATGTTCATCCCACGTCATACTAATAGACCATGTTTTTTGAAAAAGTAGTTTTACTCGGATGGTAAGTGGGGACAACCACCCTAAGGGGTCAAAAATTTTAGAAATGCTGGATAGGAGTTGCCGTTTTGTAATAGGCTTGTCAGTCTTTTGATAAGACAACTGATTATGAAATATGAAACTATCTGAGAATGATTCCCACTTTAAACCGAGTGATTTCCTTGATTCGAGGCATTTAAATTCTAATGGGGTGTTTAGTAATTCTGGAGATAAACCTTCCAGGATCTGAGGCTCATTACTTGACCATTTTCGGAGATTCATGCCGGCTGATTCAAAAATAGACATTAACTCCTTTTGTAGCTGTTTGCAAAAGTCAATTGAATGCTCTCCTGCCAAAAGATCATCCATGAAAAACGATAACCTTAGGGCTGATGCTGCTAAGGGATATCTTTCTGCTTCGTCATCTGCCAGCTGTTTTAGTGTTCGCATGGCTAAAAATGGCGAAGCTTTTAGACCATAAGTGATAGTTGATAAGAAGTATTCCTTGATTAGTTTATGTGGCATATCTCTCCACACTATAGTTTGTAGATGCTGATCGCATTCTCTGATGAGAATTTGGCGAAAGAATTTTTCTATGTCTGCCGTGATGACGTATCGGTGTGACCTCCAAGCAAGTATAAGGCTTTGAAGATCCACTTGCATATTTGGACCACTGAACATGAGGTCGTTAAGACTAAATCCTGACGTGGATTTTGATGAGGCGTTGAATACGACTCTTAATTTAGTGGTATTTGAATCAAGTTTCAAAACACCATGATGAGGCAGGTAATTTGATTGTTTTTGAGTTTTACTAGCTAGCCGCATATGTTTTAGTTCAAGATATTCATTCATGAATTTTTTATAACTTTCGGAAAATTCGGGATTATTTTGCATTCTAATTTCTTGTTGTTTGAACTGAGCTATCGCCCTTGGCCTAGATGAACCTAATTTTGATTCATAGCCTGCTTTCATTGGGATGCCCACTTCATACCTACCACTATCCAAACGTTTCGTAGTTTGATTGTAAAACTCCTCGCAATACTGGTCCTCATTTGTTAATGAAGATGACAATTCGGTTGAGATGTCTTCCATCTCCCAGTACTTAGAAATGTCGGAGAGTTTGTTTAAAACAACATGACAATGAAACGTTTTCACATTACCCGAGAGAATCCATCCCATCCTAGTTTGCTGTGCTATAGGTGCCTGAGCGGGCCCCTTGATCAATCCACTCATAATGATTTCCGCGTAAAAACTAGCATCTAAGAGGATGTCGACGGGTCTACAAACGTTATAATGTGGGTCGGCAAGATTGATGTGCTGAAGGTGAGGCCAAGATTTTTTCGCGAAAGACGCGTTAGGTAAATTATTGATGACCTTACGCATAACCAATGCTTCAGTTTGAATTTCGTAATCCCCATATATTGAACGACAAAACAACTCTACTATTCCCCTTGTCTGCTCGGTGTTTGGGCCGACACCTGTGACTGTAGCCTGACAATGTCGGCGAGGCAACCCTAGCAACTGAGTCGCGTTCTCAGTGACGAGACAAACCTGACTACCCTGATCACATAACGCGCGAAGAGTCACAAACGTACCATCAGCTGAACGAACGTCTAAGAGTATGGTGGCTAGCAAAATCTCCTCATCTGGCGCAGTTACATTGTTAACATTCATCTCGCGGGGAAAGTTAGGTGATATAGAGGTTGATGTGGATGGTTGAGATGGGGTGACCGTCACTGAATGTGATCCTGATCGTGCATATGCCTCATGAAGCAAAGTATTATGCTTTCTATTGCATTCCCTACAGCGTTTATTTGACATACATTCCTTGTCATTCTGACGATATAAGCAGTTCGGACAAATACGGAATTTCGCAACCGCCTCCAATTGCGCATCCGATTGCATGCTCATAAATTTTTTACAATTAAATAAATTATTATTATGACTGAAATTGCAGATTGTGCATTTGTTAGTATTCGTGTGATTAACCGTTTGATAGGTTTTGTTAGATTGATAATAAGGTTTAGAATTAGGTAATTTTGACTGATTAGAATTAAAGTAACGTTTATTATTTAATGAGCTTAGATTGTCCTTTTGATAAAAAAATTTTGTGATAGGTTCGAGAGCCATGAATTTGGCCTCAATAAAGGTCATGAATTCTTCTAAAGAAGCTAAATCTCGCGGTGATTTTCGGGACTCCTTGTAATCAGAGTACGTTACGGGATCCAATTTTTTGCATAACAAATGAACTAACAGAGGATCCCAACTTGTGGTGTCCAAACCCAAATTATGAATGGCATGGATACACTCTGTAGTGGTGTCATATAGCTTCTTAAGTTCGTATGATGATTGTTTAGTGATATTGTTTTGATTTAAGAATAATTCTATCTGATGAGCAAATAGAACCTGGGGGTTGTTATAACGATGCAATAATATATCCCACGCCGTATCGTAGTTGTCAGCGGAGATATGTAGATGCCTTATGAGCCGCTCTGCTTCACCACTGACCTTGCCCTTTAAATGCTGCATTTTCTGGGCCTTGCTGATAGAGTTATTTTTATGAATACTTTCAGAAAAAAGGTCGTAAAAGGAAGGCCATTCACTGTACTTTCCAGTGAAAACTGGCAATTCTAATTTTGGGACTGATTGTTGAGTATGATTATTAGACGATAATTTGCTATTTAATAGACGTTTGATATTTTTGTACTGATTCTCATGCCTACTAAATTCACTCTCATAACCTATATCGCCGCCAGCAAGGATATTATCGATTTTTAAATGAGTGTTATCGATTGTCGTCCATCTGGTTTGAATATTACGCAACTCGTCCTCTATCTCCCACTTTTCGGATATGGTGTTCACATCTATGCTCTTAATTATCCTACTTAGTGCCCTAAATTGCGTACGCTGTAAAGTGAGAAGCTCGTCAAGCTCCCCACTGGGCTGAATTGCCTTTTCAACTTTACCAGACTGAACCGTTTGCTCCTGATTGCCAAATGCCAAAATACGACTACGAAGTGCCTGATAAGTATCATGACAAGCCTGATATGAACCTCCTGCAATGTACTGCTCAGCCTCCTTTGGATATTTCAGCAAGAGCTCATGATTCTTATCAAACTCGTCCCAGAGGCTATCTAAAAGTTCGATTTTGCCTGATATGTACTCCGGTGTCTTCCTGGACGCGAAGTCTTTGCTAAAATTGATCTGAAGCTTATTGATTTTGGCAATAATTTCTGCTTGACGGATGCTGACATCAGATAATACAGTTTTTGATTCCATAATGAGAAGTAAGTATTGGAAAGATCTTACTTGTGTTGGCGATGAATATGACCTGACTGATTTATCAAGTCGCTGCTGGAGACTGATTGTCAAACCGCTTGATGATGAAGGTGCTGATTAAAGTCCAAAGTCCACGGCACCACTGAGTCACGAATTACAGTTTGTTGATCACAAAAATTCACTCGCGACTGGCCTCGTTCTTCTGAACCGTCGAAGGACCAAAACAAAATGTAGGGGCTGATTGCCTCCTACACTTGATGATAGTGTGAGCTGATTGCTCTTGATGATGTAGGGGGAGAGATGAATAATACCACCCAGGTTGAGTACTAAAAATAGTCTGATTTATTGAATGAAAATGATATTGATGGTCGCGCGTAAACGGCTGAGTCGACATCTGCCTGACCTACTTAAAATATGATTGTGCGATAGTTCGTACAACCTCTATTGGTGTAATTAGAATCTTTGGGATCCCATAAACATTTAAATTCTTTATAAAGCGATATCAAACGGCGACTTTCTGAGATGTCCATGGCGAGGTGGATCGCGCGAACCAACACAACCGTCCACACCGCGCGCATCACGCAACTGAGGCACCTTTGAGGCTGGCACAAAAACCGACCGCACACGGATCGCGCGAGGTAGGGAGCGCGCGCTCCAATACGTGCGCATGGATCGCGCGCGGCACGTCCACACCGCCTGCATCTTTGGATCGCGCTGCTGCCGCGCGCGATCGGAGCGCGATGGATCGTCCGGTGTGGACCCGGCTATTGCCTCATCTGCAATCGCCTCCCATTCGTCACAAATTCTGTTTTGAGTCTTAGCATAGAATTTTTATTAGAGACTGGTATACCCATTGCAGAAAAGATTTCCTCAAATTGTGAATATCCTATACTACATGCTACCATTCCTACCTGAAGTTACAGCCAAATTGATTTCAACCCGCTCTCTTTCATGCGTCACATTGCTAGTGTTATCGGAGGCCAATCAGCCAATGCTCGTAATCTGTAATATAGGCTTTTATATCTTAAATTATACCCCTAAAGATATAATCGCCTTGACATTTGTAGTTGCTTGATCGCAGACAATAACTTTAAGTAATTACCCACACTCATATAATTTTCTAATCACTGATCTAGTCAAAACAATAAACTTTCGGCATTTTTTTCAGACAAAAGTTAGTCAGAGGAGTTTTCCAGTTGCTTTAAATCCCTCTGCCTACAAAAACTAAAGCATATTTGGCTTGGCTGCTTTTCCAAGATGTTTATATGCTGCTGGGGATTTATAAAAGAGATACATGCAAAAAAATTTTTCTTCCGTCCTTTGTGTTTTACTGCTCATCATCATCATCATTCCGTGTAGGTGACACGGTCAGTCGACCATGCACACCCTGGTGTCAGAGTTCTTCGGAACCGCCTCTCGGCCTCTGACGTGGTTCCTTTAACGACTACCAGATGGCAGCCGAGACCAACGGCTTTACGTGCCTTCCGCAGCACGGAATCATTTTTCTTATCAGACAATCAGGTTATTCATGCCTGCAATATCCTAACCAAACTGAAAAACAAGAAGAAAGTATGCTTCCCGCGGGAATCGAACCCACGACCCCCGTTTTGTAGTAAACCAAAGCAGGCAAATTTCGAATCTCAGCACAGAAATGCTTTACGAGAAGTCTGGTTTCATCGTCAATCTTGGCTTTCTTTGGTGAAATGATACTTGGAGGTATTATTTCAGGGCACATCATGGTAATTTATTTTGTGATTACTTTTTGTCAATAATTTTCTTTTATAGTTTATCTCACCTTGAACCAATACCGTAAAATGGGGTGAGTAGGGACGATTTCAAACTTTGCATAGATTTTTGTGCTAATTAATCTTCCTAAGGTTTTGACATGTATGAAAAGGTTTCGTTCCGACTGCCCATACTTATCAGTTTTTAAGCTTTTTCGGTAAATTTATTTATTTTAACTACAAAAATCAGGAAAATATGTGCAATCCCAATTCACCTCGTACTGGGGGTTTTAAGGGACAGCCTGGGGGTTATTTCGATAGGGTTGGCGAAAAAAAACGAGGCTTACAAATTATTAGGTACCTTTTTAATGAACATAACAAAATCAATGAAAATATAATTAAATTCTACCTTCTTACTCAAAAAACAATCACAAAAAAAAAATTAAAACATTTATATATTATCATTAATCAGACTGTTTTTCTCTTTTGTTTATTAGGTAGGTAACTTCACTCCAACAAAATCTTTAATATTTCGTCGGCTTCTTTTCTTTCTACATATTTTACAAGCGACCCATCAATAGCTTCTTTGACTTCTCCATTTAGCTGAGGCAGTCTTGACAATAATTGATTTACATCCAATGGAAATATACCTGTCTTCCTAAAACCTGCTTTTATATTGGATTCAGAATGAATTTTAAGTTGGTACATCAAAAGTTTTAAAAGGCGAGGAAAACAGCCTTTTGATATGGTTGGAAATGTTGTTCCGTCAGTTCTTTTCAATTTTTCTAAAATATTTTTCCATTTTGCCTTCATGGGTCGGAAGAATGCAACATCCAAAGGTTGGGTTATAGGGTTAAATTAGCAAGGAAGGAAAATGAAATCAATATTCTTTTCTTTACATAGTTTGATAAGATCTGCAGATAAGTGTGAAGAGAAGTTGTCCCCGATAAGCACTTTTCTGCCTGGTTTATTTTCTATAATTGGTATTACAGACATTTTTACCCAGTCAGCGAAAGTTTCACCATCGAACCATCCAGATTTACTTCGGTTGTATCGTACATTATTTGGTCTATTCGCCACCCAAGTATTGTACAGGTGGGTTGCTCTGTACACAACATGTGTGATGTGATTGCTGGTTTGCAAGAAAGGAAAACGTTTGGCGGGTTCATTAATAAAAAACCATGATCGTTGAGGAATATTCAATACAATTCCCGCTGATTCAAGGAAATCTATTCCCAACAAAGTTCTTGCATTTTTAGCTCCAGGCAGTGCTGACAACCTAATAGGTAACTGTCGTCCTCCAATAACTACTTCAACTGTAGCGATTTTGAGTGTGATCATTTTTCTACTTCCATCGGCTAAGTTGACGGTTGCTTTTTCATCGGTAAAGCCAACACCTGACTTAATAAGCATTTGATATAGTGTAAAACCAGCAATGCTAGTCCGCGCCGCGGAATCTAAATAGGCGTAACCCACGCAATCAGTTATGGTTATAAAGGTTGTTTCAAAATGTTTTTCGTTTTTAGATGTTCAATAAAAAACAACAATATCAATTAAAACTAGTTTTATTTATTGTTAAATTAAAGAGTAGTTCTTGAAGTTTATTTATGAAGAACAACCGTTTGTACCTAAGTGCGCACCATTCGCTTTTTCACATTCATTTAACCTGGAACTAAAATTTTCAATTACTCGCTGGAGCATCGCTCTTGGAATAGAGTTGATTTCTTCAGTGATTCTTTGCTTCAAAACATTCAGGTTGGATGGCAATGGATTGTAAACTTTACTTTTTAGGTAGCCCCATAGCTATCCAAGAGGTTTCTCCACTTGGCTTTCATTGGACCAAAAATGCCAACATCCGGAGGCTGCAATAAATGTATCAGGAGAGGTGGATAGGTAACAATGTGTATTTGCTCTTTCCCAGCAAGGTCCAACACTTCTGGAGTCAAGTGTGATTTATGGGAATCCATGAAAAGCGCTACTGGTCTGGCCAAGGGGATGTTTTCTACAAAATGTTGGAAAAATTCAAGGAATAAGTCATTGTTAATCCAGCCCTTTTCACTTAGTCTAACAAGGCAAGGAAAATCAGCGCTCTTCAACCTGTCATCCCAACGCTTTCCCTTAAAAATGATCATTGGTGGAATCGCATCACCGGCAACATTAACACATGGCAATACTGTGGTTGTCGTTCCTCTTTCCCCAAAGGTTTGTTTATATACATGTGACTTTCCCGTCAATGCTACAATTTTGCCAGACTTCATGACGAACATGAAACCAGTCTCATCTAAATTCCATATGCGCAGTGGCTGATTCTGAAGACCCAAGTTTGTATATAGTTCTTCAAGCATTTTGTAGAATTCATTTACAGCCTCTCTAGTGGCTGACTGAGCTCTATTGATCTGGTGACCTTAAACTCAGATTATAGCGTTGCTTGAAAGAAGCCCACCAGTACCAACCTGCATATTTTTTTGTTTTAGAAAAAGGATGTTTAATTTGTGCCTTTTCAGCTAAGCGGTAAGCTACAATACGGATCTGCTTAACAGTCAATCCAAATCCAATTTCTTGCATTTTATTGATATAACTCAGCAATTTAATTTCTATCTCCGCTGGCAGAACGAAAGGTTTTCCTCGTTTCAGCTGAGAATATGATGAAGGGTCATGTTGATAGCGATGGTAGTACATTTTAATGTGCTCCCAGGTATGGAAAACTTTTTTTGCTGCCTAATAGATTGTACTTCCATTACTAATTTCTATTACAGCAGCTTTAATATTTGACGAATTATAAGATTTTTCTTTTCTTGAAGGCTTTTTCGTTGATGCCATACTTTTATTCTTCTTTGTCTTCTGCTGTTAATAAAAAAATGTAGGGTAACAATAGTAATCAATCACGTATGACTTTAAATATTAAAGAAAACTTAGTATTTCATCCTAAAGGTGAATGCACATTTGTCAGCAACGTACGCGCCGCACGCGCCGAACGCGCCGCATTTTAGAATTGGGTCGCATATTTGTCAGCAACGTACGCGCCGAACGCGCCGCATTTCTGTGTGCTGCCAACAATTTTTGCAGTTTTTTCCTACATCTGGTGTGAAACGGTGCGGTGACATTGTGCTATGGAAGAAATTGTTGTAATAGCCTGCTTATTGGCAGAGGAAGAAGAAAATGAAGTTCGAAGAAAAAGCACTGCACTACACTGCGCGTGGCCCGACACGCACTTGGCCGGTTTTTGGACTAATGTTTTCATTTGTTTATTTAATTTACTTGTAGTCATTGTTTAGCTACCTACCTATTAATATAAAATCATTTAGGTGTACGACGTCTAATTATTGCATTTGTAAAGTAATGAAAGTGATTTCAATTCAAAGTGATTTCGATTGAAAGTGACCTTTCTGCCACTCGGTCCATTCTTTTACTGCACCGCCCTTGGCATTGAGCTCGGTGGCGATGGAACGCCAGCGAGACTCCGCAATTTTTTTTTTAAATGCCCAGAGAATTTGCCGCTTCTCAGTTGTGGATCAGCCTAGCAAACCCACCAGACGCGCTCTCTGCGCGCCAGATGGATATTGCTGTCGTAATTTTCCATAATCAAAGTAATTGTTATTTTTTAAACAACACAATATGAGTTTCGAAACAATTTTAAGAATCCGCGCTAAACGTCTGGCAATTAAACCGCGCAACAAACGTTTCTTTACAAGCAACAAATACATAAAAATATACAGAACTAGACTGGCCCATAGCCAGAGTTATAAATACCTATCCAGGGGATGATGGAAAGGTTCGGGTGGCCGAAGTTATGATTTTAGTAGAGCTGTAATTAAAATATGTGTCTAACCGTTAGAGGGTGAAGACGACACCAGTGTTGCCTAGTGGTGTCTCTTACCAATCCCAAGATGCCAGCTTCAAAGTTTGCACGTCCCACGAAGCTTGTTCTGTTTTGCGTTTGTATTTATTAACCATCTGCAAAAAATATTATTATTGTCGTAGGGCTAGGCATAGCAGCTGCCTTTGTGTGTAATTTTGTTACTGATTACTCTATAAGACAGTTTAATCTAGTAAAATGAGGTTAAATGTAATAAGTATTTTTATGAAATACAAAATACAATTAAAGTAATAATTCTAACATAGTTTTCAATATAATAGTATAGCCTTCTGTATGTTGCCTTTGCTGCAAATTTACCGACACGTCGCTCTCTGGTGGCTTGTGATGGCGTCTTCCCGACTTCCCGGGTCGTTGAGCATAGACGACGAAATTGTGAGACCACTCCTACACAGCACTCGCGGATCCTTACGTATGGCGAAAGGACCATGAACGATAATGTAAATGTTGTAAGGTGGACTGTTGTACAAGCTGGTTAAATAAAAATCTGCGAGATATGAAATCAACGTGTCGTTTACTTGGCACACAACGAACAAGAGGGAAAATACCAGTAGTGTTGCCCTGTAAAAATCTTAAAGCACAGAATTCTTTAAAATGCTCTTCGTCATAAGACTTTTTCAAAAATATTGCGAGCTTTTCCTGAATTCAGCCACTTTTAACGCAGTAATGTTGTAGTGTTTGGGGAAGTTTCTTTTTAATTCAACGTCAACCAGAATCATATCAGTGTGTTTTAGTTCTAGTACTTCCATTATCTTTCGCGATAGTTTTATTTTGTCAAAAAGTCATCCTTATCATAAATATTCTTGCTACGAGCAAATTTGATTATCTTTGATAGTTAATTTTGGCATTAGAACAACTTTCTGCATATCTGCAGTTAAAATTTTGGTATCGGGTTCTTTTGCTTCCACATCTTTATTCAAGCATTCTCTAGAAAGTTTTCTGTTTAAGCCGTGTTCTGGAAATATCTTAAAGGTATCACAAGAACATTCGGCACAATCATGTTCTTTAGTTTCTGGGTGGCTTTCTTTATGTTTTGTACGCAATGTACAAAGATCTTGTTGTGGATTTGCCGTCGATAGATTCATCTCCTTTACAATGTTGTGAAAGTAAGGCCAACTGCTTATTTTCACGTTGTTTTCTTGGCAATCTTTGACATAGACATTGTAAATATCTGTAAATGTAATTCAACTTGGCAAATATTTTCTGTTTGGGGCATGTTCAACACTGTAATGAGACACACATGGTTGAGATTTTTTTATGAAATTTATCACTCGACTTTTATAGTCCGCTGAATGTTTGTTCCAGGGTGTGCTTCTGCCTCTTTGTTCTGGAGCTTCTTGTTGAATGTGAAGGTTGGTTATGCCATGTTTATGGCTAGCTTTTAAAATGGTGTTTACTGTTTGATCATGCTTGAATGCTTGAATCCCAATGTATGTAAAGAAAGAACGTTTAACAAACAACTGTATTATTTAAAGTCCAGGTCAGTGTATTATGACGTCTTGAATTAGAAGTAGTAGAAACTCCCTTTTTCTTTTTAAAACATTCTGAGAAATGAAATTCTGTCGGCTCTGTTTATCACAATGAGTGTATAGAAACTTTACCGCTTGCTTCGATACATATTATACTCACCCACACTCATTTGAAACGTGTCTTGAATGCTCTTGCAAAACTCTAGTCTTCAGAAGCTCACTAGAAAGTTTGATTAGTGACAGTTACTGCAGTCATATTCGAAACAACCGTGTCATAGTCTGATGACAAGCCACTGAGCAAAATTTCGGCGACCTCAGCATCTTCTATTGATTTGCCATTATCGAACAATTGTTTCACCAATGTGGTCACTTCTTCAATGTAAGCAGCCATCGAATTGAAATCGGAGTACTGTATCCTATGCAATCTTCTCAGCAACAACACCCGCCTGTAGAGACCTTTGTCCTCAAAGCCATCAGAGAAATCTTTCCACGCCTGAGCAGCTGTCTCACAGTTTCGAACATACTGATAAATACTGGATTTTAAAGCTAGATAAATACTGGCAAAAACACGTTGACCATTACCTGCGTCCTTGTCACGTCCACGAGGACTTCTTCCCATAGTCCTTCTGAAATTATAATGTTTTTCATAGTAAAATTCCACGAGTGATAATTTGAAGAGCCTTTTAAATTCTTGGAGTGGACAAAAAACTCAACTAACAAACCTAATTTGGTTTATTGCAGACTCTGAAGAGTTGCACAAGGTTGAGGCTTAGACGGTATAAACTTTAACTATACCTACTTCCGTATAACATTTTTACATATAAGTATCAGGGAAATAAAAAAAACATATATACCTCCGAGCTCCGAGTACTTTTATTATTCTCTTTATTTATTTGTAAAGTCTTAGTTTTAGGTTTTTATAAAATTTATATAAAAAGTAAAATATAAAAATATAATACAAAACATAAAATTTTTATAAAAACCTAAACCTAGAGTGCCGCCAGCAGCGGGGCAAGGCTCAAGCTACCAGCGGTCAGGGCCCCAGCGAGAGAAACCTTCTGACAATCCGTGCCGTATCCAAGAGTACTGCCTTCTGTATTTGTCCCTTGTTCCAGCCATCTAGCGAAAGCCTCTTTAGATGTTGGTCAAGACTCTTCGTTATAAGACCATTCGCAGATACGACTATCGGGACAATGATCGTTGAATCCACATCCCACATGGCGGTTACCTCGTGGGCCAAGTCAAGGTACTTGCTGAGCTTGTCCTTCTCGGCCTTCACGAGGTTTTCGTCATGTGGAATGGTGATATCAACGAGCACTGCCTGGCGTGTCGATCGATCTGTCAGAACGATGTCAGGCTTATTGGCAACAATAGTCCTGTCCGTAATGACTGATCGATCCCAATACAGCGTGGCACGACCATTTTCGAGAACGGGCGTTGGTGTGTACTTATAGTACGGCACCTCAGATTCCACAAGACCATATCGAAGAGCAAGTTGCTGGTGGATGATCCTGGCTACAAGATTATGTCTGTGCAAGTACTCTCCGTTAGCCAGATGAGAACAACCGGAAATAATATGCCTGAGTGACTCACCGGGACGGCGGCATGCTCGACAGATGTCGACCGTACCGTCCTTCAGGATATATTTCCGATAGTTGTTCGTCATCATGACTTCGTCTGCAATTGCACAAGCAAATCCCTCGGTTTCTCCAAAGAGATCACCAAAGCGTAGCCAGTTCACCGACGCGAGCAGATCTACATCAGGCCCTGTTAAGGCCCGGTAGAACCGCCCATGTAGCTCCTTGCTCTTCCATATACGGTGATGGCTGGTTCAAGGGCCTGAAACAAAGACAGCATTCTAGGACGATACGCCGTCATATTGGTTTCTCCCTCTGTAGCCCCATAGTAGGCGCGCATGCAGTTCTCGTTTATTTCCTGAGTCCATCGCATGCGACGCACTACACCGCCGGTAGCGGGAGCCGGGCGCGGGGCAGGTTGCCTCGCAGGCCCCAAGCGTGCCGGCAGCGGGGGTCGTCCTCGTCGCGCAGGTGGTGGCGGCGGCGGGGGCGACGGCCCGCGCTCGTCGTCGCTCGACTCGCTGGTGCCGGGTGCCGTGGCGAACTCGTCACCCGACGACGTTGGCGAGGAGCTGGACGACGACGCGGGCGGAGGTGGAGGGCGTGCGTCTAGATCCGCTCTTTTTCTTGACCTTGTTATCATTTTTCATTTTATGGTGGCACTTCACATCGCTGTTCGGTGTTCGCGTTTTATTTCGGCTTTGTTCGCTATATTCGTGATGAATTCCGAATAATACGAATACACCGACCACACATCGTTCACAAACAGCAAATATGCCGAACATTTAAAAACATTTTTGCTATAGTTTGATTTTTCATTCGATGACGATGGACGTCGTGACCGCAGCAGCGGCTTATTATTTCCATTGTGCTAATTATCAGTACAAGTTATGTGTACTTTTTTTAGGTCTTTTATTGTCCCATTATATTCCAGGCTATTCTTGATACTGATCCACGCGTTTCTACTCATTCACTTTACTTCTGTTTTTATGAGAAGCGGGTCCCATATGCAGGGATGCATTTGATACAATTCTAGAAATCGCATATCAAGATCATTTGTCCAATCCATTTTGGCGCAAAAAAGCTGTAAATAAATACGTAGTAAGTAATCTACACGTCCGCCGCTGCCGCGCATCGCACACAAATGAACAAGCGATGTGTGGTCGGTAAACGAACATATTCGCCATATTCGCAATCCTTTGATATGTTGCAAAAAACCGACAGCCGGCGGATACGGGTGTTCGGGTATTTGGCGTATTCGTCTTGTTCGTGCGAATAGGCAAATATAGACGAATAGACCCACTTCACATCGTCGTATTTGGGCAAATAAGACAAATACGCGAACACGAATAGCGATGTGAAGTGCCACCATTACAATTAATTTCCTTGACAGTCATGAGTGATGTCTGACATGACAGATATGTGTTCAAATGTGTTGTAGACGGGATTTTCTTTTAAATTTCCAAATATTCATCATTTTGGTTAATTTTATTATTTCAGCTGCTTTTCGGACTAATTTTATTGTTAGACTATTCGGACTAATTTTATTGTTAGACTATTGTAAATATGTTGTAATAAACTCAAAATATGTAAAAACTTAAAACGATGAGCGATAAACAAGTCATAAGTTGACAGCGGTTTTTTTTATTTTTTATTTATTATTATTGAACATTTCAGATAATAATATTGACATAACATGTCTTGATGGCTTGGGAGAGGAAGAACTTAAAATTTTATACCAGAAAACAGACTAAGAGAACGCATCAAGTTTAAAATGGGCTATAAAAATTATAAGAGTGATATAGAAACAGTGCATTCAGTAAGTACCTAATCTATAAGATAATATTTTCAATGGGTGTTAGGTAATAGGTACATAGGTACCTTATATATATATACTAGCTGTTACCCGCGGCTTCGCCCGCGTAATATATAGCCTATGTCCTTCTCGGTACCCTAACCTATGTGTATGCAAAAGTTCATGATGATCGGTTCGGATCATCGGATCTTTTCAGTATCAACTGATATTATTTTGTTTATGAAACGATCAATGTTATTTTCAGAATTAAATCTCCAGCTTAATTGGTGTAAGGAAAGCAACTGAACATCATCTTCATAATCAATCTTGTGTTTCAAAATTTGACAGTTCTGCAACATCCTCAGTTTACTTTCTTTTAAAAAATCACACAAAACACTTTCGTCTTGTCGGGAAGCATCACTTTTACCCATCTCTTTAATTCTCATGTACTTCAGAGTGCTGCCAACTCAAGACAATTTTGACTTTTTCCAGTAGCATGCAATGGCAGTGCAAGATGGCTCTTCACTTCTTCTATGAGTCCACATTAAGAAAGCCACTGCATGTAAAAATATAATATAATTTTTATATCAATTAAGTATATCAGGCGCCCCCTATTTGCAATACCGAAGGTACTAAGTTGTAAAGTGCAATACTAGATATAAGACCAATTCGTATACACTTAGTTGGCAAATAAATGATTATGATTATGTTTACAGCAACCTTGGGAGGCAGGGCAGTCAGCACACTGTACACTTTATACAACTCCTTCCTTTTCGTCGATGACCATGGACACCGAGTACCTATGGCTGTTGACGAACCTTGTGTTCGGGGCTAACTTTTGCATTTACTACACACAAATTTCCTTCCCTCTTCAGCTGGACATATCCTATTGCATCGTCTCCGTACGAGTGTCGTGAAAATCTGAAATTAAAAACGTAACCTTTAAGTGGTATGAAACTTTTTATTAAATTTTAAAGCAGGTTTTGATTTAAGAATTTCATACAATGTTTCGTACAAATATCTTTATTTTGGTAGGTACTTACACCGATATGCCAGACAGACGATCGATTGCAGGACCGAAACTGGTTCAATAACAGCGTCACAAATGTAGACGAGATGCACGTCTTTTTTGCCCTCAGTATTTTTATGGGTATAGACTCAAATCATTTTTGCACGAGTATTGGGGAACAACTGGGTATTTACAAATGCCTTTATTTCTACAGCACATGTCGTATAATATATATATATCTATATCTATCTATCTATCTATATAAATAAAAATGAATTGCTGTTCGTTAGTCTCGCTAAAACTCGAGAACGGCTGAACCGATTTGGCTAATTTTAGTCTTGAAATATTCGTGGAAGTTCAGGGAAGGTTTAAACGGTGAGAAAATATGTGTGCGGATAATAGATAAATTGTATGCAATTCCGTGCATTCTGAATCATATACGGATTCAGATCGTGTGAAGCATACTTTACTCTTTCAAAGTATATTTCTGAACGCACCCAACACAAAAACAAAGTGTCATAACATTAAAGTGTCATTATTTTACATTTTTTTTATCTAAATTCGCGATAATCCGACTGTTATGGATTGGATATATGTTATCAATTCCAAACCCTTATTTGATCTAAATCTACATGTCATTATTCCAAAAATACCGAACCGACGGGACGAACATCAAATGTTTGACAGGTAAGAACAGTTTGTATGGAAAAATAAAATTGTCGTTTTTAGTATTTTTTCTCATCACCACTTAAATCTTCAAATGTGGGCTGGAAATGAATAAATATTTCTTTCCAGGAATCATATTTAAGCCGCTTATTTTTATAATCATCGATGGTCTTATCCCATATTACAGGCCTTTCTTGAATCAACGTTGTAGGGGCTGATTGCCTCCTACACTTGATGATAGTGTGAGCTGATTGCTCTTGATGATGTAGGGGGAGAGATGAATAATACCACCCAGGTTGAGTACTAAAAATAGTCTGATTTATTGAATGAAAATGATATGGATGGTCGCGCGTAAACGGCTGAGTCGACATCTGCCTGACCTACTTAAAATATGATTGTGCGATAGTTCGTACATGCTGCCATCTCAGCCAGGAAGATGTCCACCGGGATAGCTCAACGAATGAAGCTAAACAATGTCTAATGGAACTTAGTTTAGATGATATAATTTATAGTAAGATGATCCAAGAGTGAAATTACAATTTAACATGGAAATTATTAACTGTTCACATTAATATTTCTACGCGGAAAACTAGGCGAGGTGCCTATATCTACACTGCCTACACTTTGCATTGATTGAACCGATCTACTATTCACTGTATTTAATTTAATCATTTTAGTAGCACTATCACTGACACTCGCCACAACTTCTGACGTATCCGCAGGAGAAGTGCCGCTGAGAGGATCCGAACTGACACGGTGATTCCGACGTCTTTGTCGTATTCTTAACGATGCGAATATAATAGCCAAAATGATCAATATTCCGATGAGGGAGTAGATTAGCGCATAATGGTGAATATTGTGAATAACAAGAGGTTGAATCTCCTGAGCTCTTAAATCATCAAGCTGGCTTTTCAATTGTACAAAGGATTGATTATTCTCGTATGTTCCCAGGCTAATATCAGGCACTGAAGTATTTAAAATAGAATTTAGGATAGAAACTTTTGGCATAATGATATTTGGTTGAACGTTCATACTTCGGAAATAGTTGTTGTGAGCATATAAACTGAACGAATCTCCCTTTAACGTACAGCCCTTGCCGATGGTGACGATACCGTTGCCAGATAAGTGTTGCACTGTAATCTGAGACGCGCAATATATACGTATAGAGCAAGTGGAACAACATGAATACAGCCAGTCGTTGTTGTGGTGTAGTTTACTCCAATTATTTTCACAAGGATGGGTTTCTAACTTGCATGTTTTCGACTGAGTGGTAGTAGCGAGTGCATGTATATCACAATATGATGATGTTGCCGTCAGATCGTAGATAGGCAATTCTAAAGAGCATAAGAGTTTGAAGTCTGAGGCGTGAACGCATGATTGAATGTCTATATCTGATATAAGAAAGGCATGGTCCTTTTCCATGTTGTAAGCGATATAGGGCTGAATTGGCATGATACGAATGTAGGAATTACCTTGAGTATGAGGAATGGGAATAACTTTATCAAGTTCGAAGGTATCGGTACTAATAAGAGGAATCTTAATTTCGATAATGAGATAGTTCGAAATAACTCTAACAGCAACCTTTAGCAGCTGGTAAATATTTCTGATGCTATCATTATCGACGGGTAAGGTCAGGTCTCCGTGCAGCTGCCCTGAGATGATATTGAGCTGATGTTGCAGTTGTTCAGGGGGTAGAAGTCTTGAATCGATATGACCGTGAGTGATGTCTGTGACGGTGTTGATGAGCGTTTCTTGGATCTTCCTTACTTGTGACAATAGAATGGTTGCTTCCAAGATTGATGATGATAAAACTGATCCACCTTTAACCTTGATCAAATCGTCTGCTAGGCTTCTCAGACGCTGACTAACGGAGTAAAACTGACTTTTCATAGCCTTTTCATTTCGTTGTAAAATGTTGTACTCCGACTCTAAAACTGAAGTTTGATTTTTCAGCAATAACTGAAGATGATTTTCATTGGCGGCAATCTTCTCTATGTTTTCCTTGTACTCATTTGCAAATCTTTCATCTAGCACACCAAATAAAGTATTAGCTAGATAGCCTACTCCATTGATCAATCCTCGTTTTTGCCGCAAGGAACCGTGAGTTTTAAGAAGTAAGTTATAATGTTCAATTTCGTTTAATTCATTTTGAATTTGAAAAATGATATCCGAGTATTGTTCCGTGACCTGTGTACATAATTCTTTGATTCTTTTGACATAATTTTTTGTATTAGATATAGTATCCCAGTATGTTGTCATATTATAATAAACAATCAACTTCCAATCGTCCTTGATGTATCTTAGATCGGCTATTTTATCAAAAAACAATCCTTGATTTTCTTTTAAAGACGTAATATTAAATGATGACGACTGATTAGGTGATTGCTGAATGCTGGGTGGAATAAATAAAGTAAATAACAGTAAAATATGAATGATGAAGTTTTTTAAGTTTAAGCCTCGACGACCGCGTTGGTCCTTCGTGACTTCAGCCCTACTACCTTGCTCCTGTGGATCTGATTGATCTGATGTTATAGGGGGTTTTATTGATTTTTTCTCCCCTAATGCAGGATCTGATTCCTGCACAGGTAACAAAATGAGTTTACTAGTAGGTCGCTTGATTATTTTATTATGACTTTTTAAGGACACGACTCGCACATATCCGTCCTTGCCCGGAAAAACTTCCTGAACTCTACCAAGAGCCCACTTCCCCGGGGGCAAGTTGTCTTCCTTGATAATGACAACATCTCCTACCTTTAGATTTTGAGTTGGCGTCCGCCATTTAGACCTACTCTGAAGTTGTTGTAAATACTCGGAGGACCAACGTTTCCAAAATTGTTTGTTGATGGCTTGAACCATTTGCCAGCGTTTCGACAGAGTAACTGATTCTGGATCCGTTTGTGGCCTTGACAGTAAAGAGCCACCTACAAGGAAATGACCAGGGGTGAGACATTCGTCATCTGAATTCTCAGTGAGTTGGCACAAGGGACGCGAGTTGAGGCACGCCTCTATTTGATTGAGTAGCGTAGAGAACTCTTCAAAAGTTAACTTTTGGTCGCCTAATGCGCGCTTCAAATGGTATTTCATGCTTTTAACTGCAGCTTCCCATAGTCCCCCAGCGTTCGGCCATCTTGCTGCGTTGAAATGCCATTCTAAATGGAGGTCTTTGATGCTATTTACGAAATCTGGATTGATATTTTGAATGATTTCCATATATTCTTTTTTTAATAAACGATTAGCACCCACAAAGTTAGTACCGTTGTCGCTATACATGTGAGCAGGGGTACCTCGACGTGCACAAAATCGGCGAAATGCCGCTAAGAACGTAGGCGTACTTAAGTCTGACACTAATTCTAGATGTACGGCCTTAGTCGCGAAGCATATAAAGACGGCGATGTAACCCTTAGTTGTCTTTATACCGCGGCCCTTGTTTGCTTTTAATTCTACAAATCCAGAAAAATCAATCCCAGTATTTGTGAAAGGCCGCGAAGGGGTTACTCTAGGGGATGTTAAGTCCCCCATAATATGTTGATGACGATGACGTTCATGACTGAATCGCCTACATTTGACACAATATCTTAGTTGACGCTTCACGGTACGAATGCCACTGATTATCCAAAATGTATCCCTGATATAAGATAGCGTCAAACGTGGACCACCGTGCAGCGTTGTAATATGAGCTTGATCTATGACTAACTCCGTGAGGCGCCCATGAGAGGGCAAGATGATAGGATGTTTAGCTCCATAGCTGAGGCTGGAATGCCTTAAACGTCCACCAACCCTTAATATGTCCTCATTGTCTAAAAAGGGATTTAAACTGATTATTTTACTATTGGTACGAACGTGATCATGCTGTTTTAAGCGACTGATGTCTTCTGTAAATTCCCGTGCTTGCTCGGCCTTTACGATCAAATTTAATGCTTTATTTAATTCAGCTGACGACAGAAAATAGCTAGGTACGACCTTTTGTTTATCGCGTGAACATATGATGAAACGTAATATCCACGCAATGACCCTGACGACGCGAGTCAGTGAACTATGTTGCTGAAGCAAATCGCTGACTAGTGAAGATTCGAAATGTAAGGCTACATTCACATGGGATATTTTCATTTCAATATTTGGAGATTTAAATAAAGTTATATTCTGAGCATTGGGATCAAAATTTAATAACCATGACGGTCCTTCCCACCACAATTGATGATCTGATAACGATCTGTTATTAATACCTCTGGTGGCACAGTCTGCGGGGTTATCTTCTGATCGTACGTGATGCCAACATGAGGCTGGTACGATCTTTATGATCCTTTGGACACGATTTGAAACAAACATCTTCCACCTTGATGGATCTCCCTGAAGCCAACCTAAGACGATCATTGAGTCTGTCCAGGCATATAAGGTGGCGTCAAGGTTAGGAATAGATTGTAAAACCTTTTCAAGAAGCTGTGAAAGCAACATCGCCCCACAGAGTTCCAGGCGCGCCAGAGATTGTTTTTTAGCTAATGGTGCTAATTTCGTTTTGCCGGCTACAAGCGTTGATGTGCATCCACCCTTATCATTATGCGTCACAAGGTATATTGCGCAAGCATATGCCTTCTCCGAGGCGTCGCAAAACGAATGTAATTGAACAGATTTTTTAATGTTTCCTAAATAACGGGGAATTTTAATATTACTTATGGTATTGAATTCTTTGACAAAACGAGTCCATTCTTCATGTAACTCAATTGATATATGTTCATCCCACGTCATACTTATAGACCATGTTTTTTGAAAAAGTAGTTTTACTCGGATGGTAAGTGGGGACAACCACCCTAAGGGGTCAAAAATTTTAGAAATGCTGGATAGGAGTTGCCGTTTTGTAATAGGCTTGTCAGTCTTTTGATAAGACAACTGATTATGAAATATGAAACTATCTGAGAATGATTCCCACTTTAAACCGAGTGTTTTCCTTGATTCGAGGCATTTAAATTCTAATGGGGTGTTTAGTAATTCTGGAGATAAACCTTCCAGGATCTGAGGCTCATTACTTGACCATTTTCGGAGATTCATGCCGGCTGATTCAAAAATAGACATTAACTCCTTTTGTAGCTGTTTGCAAAAGTCAATTGAATGCTCTCCTGCCAAAAGATCATCCATGAAAAACGATGACCTTAGGGCTGATGCTGCTAAGGGATATCTCTCTGCTTCGTCATCTGCCAGCTGTTTTAGTGTTCGCATGGCTAAAAATGGCGAAGCTTTTAGACCATAAGTGATAGTTGATAAGAAGTATTCCTTGATTAGTTTATGTGGCATATCTCTCCACACTATAGTTTGTAGATGCTGATCGCATTCTCTGATGAGAATTTGGCGAAAGAATTTTTCTATGTCTGCCGTGATGACGTATCGGTGTGACCTCCAAGCAAGTATAAGGCTTTGAAGATCCACCTGCATATTTGGACCACTGAACATGAGGTCGTTAAGACTAAATCCTGACGTGGATTTTGATGAGGCGTTGAATACGACTCTTAATTTAGTGGTATTTGAATCAAGTTTCAAAACACCATGATGAGGCAGGTAATTTGATTGTTTTTGAGTTTTACTAGCTAGCCGCATATGTTTTAGTTCAAGATATTCATTCATGAATTTCTTATAACTTTCGGAAAATTCGGGATTATTTTGCATTCTAATTTCTTGTTGTTTGAACTGAGCTATCGCCCTTGGCCTAGATGAACCTAATTTTGATTCATAGCCTGCTTTCATTGGGATGCCCACTTCATACCTACCACTATCCAAACGTTTCGTAGTTTGATTGTAAAACTCCTCGCAATACTGGTCCTCATTTGTTAATGAAGATGACGATTCGGTTGAGATGTCTTCCATCTCCCAGTACTTAGAAATGTCGGAGAGTTCGTTTAAAACAACATGACAATGAAACGTTTTCACATTACCCGAGAGAATCCATCCCATCCTAGTTTGCTGTGCTATAGGTGCCTGAGCGGGCCCCTTGATCAATCCACTCATAATGATTTCCGCGTAAAAACTAGCATCTAAGAGGATGTCGACGGGTCTACAAACGTTATAATGTGGGTCGGCAAGATTGATGTGCTGAAGGTGAGGCCAAGATTTTTTCGCGAAAGACGCGTTAGGTAAATTATTGATGACCTTACGCATAACCAATGCTTCAGTTTGAATTTCGTAATCCCCATATATTGAACGACAAAACAACTCTACTATTCCCCTTGTCTGCTCGGTGTTTGGGCCGACACCTGTGACTGTAGCCTGACAATGTCGGCGAGGCAACCCTAGCAACTGAGTCGCGTTCTCAGTGACGAGACAAACCTGACTACCCTGATCACATAACGCGCGAAGAGTCACAAACGTGCCATCAGCTGAACGAACGTCTAAGAGTATGGTGGCTAGCAAAATCTCCTCATCTGGCGCAGTTACATTGTTAACATTCATCTCGCGGGGAAAGTTAGGTGATATAGAGGTTGATGTGGATGGTTGAGATGGGGTGACCGTCACTGAATGTGATCCTGATCGTGCATATGCCTCATGAAGCAAAGTATTATGCTTTCTATTGCATTCCCTACAGCGTTTATTTGACATACATTCCTTGTCATTATGACGATATAAGCAATTCGGACAAATACGGAATTTCGCAACCGCCTCCAATTGCGCATCCGGTTGCATGCTCATAAATTTTTTACAATTAAATAAATTATTATTATGACTGAAATTGCAGATTGTGCATTTGTTAGTATTCGTGTGATTAACCGTTTGATAGGTTTTGTTAGATTGATAATAAGGTTTAGAATTAGGTAATTTTGACTGATTAGAATTAAAGTAACGTTTATTATTTAATGAGCTTAGATTGTCCTTTTGATAAAAATTTTTTGTGATAGGTTCGAGAGCCATGAATTTGGCCTCAATAAAGGTCATGAATTCTTCTAAAGAAGCTAAATCTCGCGGTGATTTTCGGGACTCCTTGTAATCAGAGTACGTTACGGGATCCAATTTTTTGCATAACAAATGAACTAACAGAGGATCCCAACTTGTGGTGTCCAAACCCAAATTATGAATGGCATGGATACACTCTGTAGTGGTGTCATATAGCTTCTTAAGTTCGTATGATGATTGTTTAGTGATATTGTTTTGATTTAAGAATAATTCTATCTGATGAGCAAATAGAACCTGGGGGTTGTTATAACGATGCAATAATATATCCCACGCCGTATCGTAGTTGTCAGCGGAGATATGTAGATGCCTTATGAGCCGCTCTGCTTCACCACTGACCTTGCCCTTTAAATGCTGCATTTTCTGGGCCTTGCTGATAGAGTTATTTTTATGAATACTTTCAGAAAAAAGGTCGTAAAAGGAAGGCCATTCACTGTACTTTCCAGTGAAAACTGGCAATTCTAATTTTGGGACTGATTGTTGAGTATGATTATTAGACGATAATTTGCTATTTAATAGACGTTTGATATTTTTGTACTGATTCTCATGCCTACTAAATTCACTCTCATAACCTATATCGCCGCCAGCAAGGATATTATCGATTTTTAAATGAGTGTTATCGATTGTCGTCCATCTGGTTTGAATATTACGCAACTCGTCCTCTATCTCCCACTTTTCGGATATGGTGTTCAAATCTATGCTCTTAATTATCCTACTTAGTGCCCTAAATTGCGTACGCTGTAAAGTGAGAAGCTCGTCAAGCTCCCCACTGGGCTGAATTGCCTTTTCAACTTTACCAGACTGAACCGCTTGCTCCTGATTGCCAAATGCCAAAATACGACTACGAAGTGCCTGATAAGTATCATGACAAGCCTGATATGAACCTCCTGCCATGTACTGCTCAGCCTCCTTTGGATATTTCAGCAAGAGCTCATGATTCTTATCAAACTCGTCCCAGAGGCTATCTAAAAGTTCGATTTTGCCTGATATGTACTCCGGTGTCTTCCTGGACGCGGAGTCTTTGCTAAAATTGATCTGAAGCTTATTGATTTTGGCAATAATTTCTGCTTGACGGATGCTGACATCAGATAATACAGTTTTTGATTCCATAATGAGAAGTAAGTATTGGAAAGATCTTACTTGTGTTGGCGATGAATATGACCTGACTGATTTATCAAGTCGCTGCTGGAGACTGATTGTCAAACCGCTTGATGATGAAGGTGCTGATTAAAGTCCAAAGTCCACGGCACCACTGAGTCACGAATTATAGTTTGTTGATCACAAAAATTCACTCGCGACTGGCCCCGTTCTTCTGAACCGTCGAAGGACCAAAACAAAATGTAGGGGCTGATTGCCTCCTACACTTGATGATAGTGTGAGCTGATTGCTCTTGATGATGTAGGGGGAGAGATGAATAATACCACCCAGGTTGAGTACTAAAAATAGTCTGATTTATTGAATGAAAATGATATGGATGGTCGCGCGTAAACGGCTGAGTCGACATCTGCCTGACCTACTTAAAATATGATTGTGCGATAGTTCGTACAAACGTAATTAATAATTCTTGATTCATTTTATAAAAAAATCGCGAAACAGCGTATATAATCGGTCACGAATCCGTGCGTACGTCCGGCGCCTTCGACACACCCCGATAGACTGCCATACAACACTGGTGAAAATCACGCCGTGCGTACGCGGCGCGCCGAGGGGCAGTCACGGCGCACACGGCCGCGGCGCCGTGCCGTGGCGCCACCGTGCATGTCGACAAGCTCTTATAGTGATCCATACAACACTGACGACCGTGCCTACACGCGGCGAATTAATCGTAGATTTTCACGGCGAGAAACCGTGTAATGGACAAGAGGCCTAAATGATCCATCAACTCCTTTTATAGACCCCAACGTCGTTTTGAACCCAAGTGTTATGTCAGACAATACTGACACCGACAGTAGTGTTTCTCAAACGTTAGCTCCAAAAAGGGGACGGCCACCAAAAAAAAAGCGGGGTCCAAAACCCAAACCTAATTCTAATCCCCATCTAGAGGCTGTTAAGCGTTATAACGCTAAACATCCAGAGGTCCATCGAGCAGCTTCTATTAAATATTCCCAAAAACATCCCAAAGTTAACCGTGATGCAGTTTCTAGATATTCTCAGAATAATCCAGAAACACATCGGTCTGCTTCACAGACATACTCTCAAAGTTATCCAGAAGTCAATAGAACTTCTGTAAAGCGTTACTCAGAAACGCATCCAGAAGTAAATAGAGCTGCTGTTCACCGTTACAATTCTTCAAATCGTAACGTGTCCTCCAGAAAAATCCCCGCTCAGTTAATTGCCCATAAGGCTGGTAGGGACTTGACCAGTATTGCTATTTTCAAATTACGCCATAGTAATTTAAACGATCCAGATATTTTTGTCTGTCGATTTTGCAAAGCGCGTCTATTTTTTGAGGAATCCTCTTGTAAAATGTGGTGCTGTGGAATGGGCGCGTATAATGTTCAAAATTTCGAACCTATTGAAAATGAAGATTTTTATTTAAATCCAAAATTTCACGAACGGGCTCGTGCATATAACATCTTTTCGCGTTCAGTGCATTGGGGGTTGAAGAGGTACATGAAAGACCGGAGCCTACAACTTTTTTCAAAATTCAGGGTCGTGTTTATCATCGCGTTTTCGATTTATCCCATTCCAATCCAAATTTCCATAATCCCATCGGTCTTTACATTCAAGACAATCACGAACGCGAAAGAATTGCTGAAGGTCTTCGTTTAGACTTGACTGTCATTCGTCAATTGACCGAGTTTATTTTTAGAGTTAATCCTTACATTAAATGTTTTAAACGATTAAACGAAGAACCTTCAGAGGATGCTCATCTCGTATTTGAACACACGTCGCGTCGCACCCATGGTAATATTTTAGGAGACATGCCGTTGGGCCGAGAGGTAGCTGCTATCATCAGCACCGAGCGGGAGCAGTTCTACCCGCGTCAGGTCGCCATATGGAAAAAGGGGGAGCGTGAGCCCCAATTTGTAGATATTTTTCATAATTTGTATGAACCTTTTTAGTATCCGCTTCTCTATCCTCATGGGAACGTCGGCTGGACTCCAGAACGGCGGTGCAACGTCGTCAAAGATGCAGAGGATGACCAGAGCAGGAGCGTAGGCAAGACATGGTAAATAATTTTCAGGATGTAGGCGATGATGCTGGGGACGTAGACTTCAATGATAGCGAAAATGAGTACCAGAGTGAACAACAACATAATTATTCTGAAGCAGGCAAACTGCATCAAAATAAGTATGTTAGATGTGTGCTTCTGTCGGAGCCGCGATTTTCCAAATTAGGCAGACTTTCTGAGGAATGGTTAGTTGATATGTACTGTAGAGTACAGGAGGAAAGGCTTAGGTTTCTTTATAGTATGCAGAAGAATGCTTCTACTAATTCTCTTAGGGTTGCACCTCTTGAAGAAATTCAAGCTAATTGGGGAATCGCGGGTCCCATCCAAAGAGATGAGACTATTCAAGGAGAAGGGATTGTACCGGGACGCATTTACTTGCCTAATACTTTTACCGGTAGCCCTCGTTATATGTACACGAAATATAGAGACGCGATTGGATTAGTTTGTAGATTAGGAAAACCCTCCTTTTTCATTACAATGACGTGTAATCCGCAGTGGATCGAATGCAGTTCGAATAATTTTCCTGGAGGTTATTCGAATACTGTAGTTGTAGCTCGTGTTTTTAATTTACAACTTAGAGAACTTCTCAAAAACCTACGCTCCGGAGCTTGGTTCGAAGAAGTAGATTATTTAATAAGTGTAATAGAATTCCAAAAGCGCGGTCTTCCCCATGCCCACATTTGTCTTAGAGTTAAAGGTGGGAGGACCAAAACATACTGACGAGATGGACAAATTTGTAAGAGGTAGTATTCCTTCCAACACGGATGAAGGTAATAAATTACGCCAAACCGTGCTGAAACATATGATACACGGCCCGTGCCCTAATTCAACTCTTTCGTGTTGGAATAGTGAAGAAAAAAAATGCTCCCGTTTTTTCCCTAAGCGAGAAACTTCGGTTACATATTGTGATGAAAGAGGTTTTGTTAATTTAAAGCGCGATAGCAACAACACAGGTGTAATATAACACAATAACGTAACTGTCGATGATTTATGGGTCGTTCCGTACAATCCTGCTCTTCTCCTTAAATATGACCGCCATATAAATGTTGAGATTTCTTCTGCTCATGCCATCGTTAAATACTTATTTAAATACATTACTAAAGGTCCTGATGAAGTGCGCGTTAATATTACACATGAGCAGAATGAAATCGAACAATATATATCTAGGCGTTACCTTGGTTCGTGCGAAGCGGCGTGGCGGGTATTAGGATTCGATATATGTACTCGCGAACCGACTGTGAAACAACTTAGTGTTCACTTGAAAGGCCAACAACCTGTTACTTTCGAATCCGCGAAAGTAGCTAATGCTGCGCGAAATGTCGATTCTGATTTATTAACATATTTTAAACGTCCCGCGGGTGATGAATTTGATTCTCTCACATATTTAGAATTCTATGAGAAATATTTGGTCTTTCCACGGCGCCCCAAAAAAGAAACCGTCCCAATTTTTGAGCTAACCCACGGTAAATCTATTGAACGTCGTCAAAGAGGGCAGGTAGTACCTCGACTTTATTGGGTTTCACCACGCTTCAATGAACAGTTTCGTTTGCGCATTCTTTTAAATACATATCCCTGTCGTAGTTATAACGATTTGTATCGGCTCGGCGGACCTGAATGTACAACATTTCAGGATGCCGCAAAAGCTGTCGGTTTAGCCGACGATATAATAGAATATGAACGAGCCATGGAGGAAGCTTCCTCATTTTTAACGGGTCATCGACTACGTTGTTTTTTAGTTCTTTCGGCCGTAAATGGAGTCCCGATTGCGTCTTTTTGGGATAAATTCAAAGATCAATTGAGTGAGGATGTAATGCAACGAAACCCCGGGGATGTAGATAAAGCCCATTCTTTAAGCTTAATCTTAATTGGTCGGTTACTACGTAAACATGGCTCGACGCTGGTTGAGCAAGGTTAACCGGCCGTATCTGATAATAGCACAGAACTTAGTCGTGAACGTATAGATTATAGATTTGATGTTTTAAAAGAATTTGCCAACTCGTGGATACCAAAATTATCCCCCGATCAACGTATCATTTTTGATTACGTTGATCGATTGGTATCGTTGAAGTGCTTTTCCTTTAGTATTTTTATTCCATAAGGTAACGCGATTTTCTGTGAATAGATGCGTGCGATAAATGCGATGATAAACCGACCGTGTTGAATATGCTTCGATGTAATAGAAATTGCTTAAAATATTGAACTTCTAATTTATTCGTCTTGTCATTTTAAACGATATCTGTTTATTTGCTTAATTTTGTCAGTGATAATTTTTCCGCATCAGAGAAAGCCGCGCTCGTTGCGGTTGTGAAGTTTATTGTTTTTACGTGTGTATATTATATTGTATAAAGTTTATTTGTTATCTACTCGAATAAGTGATAAACATTTTGGATAAAGACGAGAGTTGGACTTTTATGTGTAAATATAGGATAGTCTATACTGTAATTATACTGTGTAAATCAGGAGCCCGATGGTCCAGTGGGTGTGAGCTCTATGAGCGCTTACGTATGTAAAGCAACCCCTGGTGCAGTCCCTACTTGGATGGGTGACCGCAAGTGGCATAAAAATATCTCGAGCTCCTCCGTGCTTCGGAAGGCACGTTAAGCCGTTGGTTCCGGCTGTCATCGTTGATGGCAGTCGTTAAGCTATGTCAGATGCCTTTAGGCAGCTTGAAAAATCTGACACCAGTGTTGGCCACTTACACATACGAAAAAGAAAAAAGACTGTGTAAATTCGTAAAGTGTTTGTAGGTTACGCCATAAACTTTTTCTGCAGGGACAGATTTTTTTTCCTGTAAATACGTTTAAATATTATTGTGCTAATATGGCTACTAGGACTAGAAACTCTAACAACGAAATATGGAACTTTTTTCAAAGAGATTAGACGACTAAAATTGCAGAATGTAATTTTTGCAAAAAGTGCCTATCATATAAATCAACGGTATCCAATATAAAACAACATTTAAAATTGAAACATATTGGTGTGTATCAAGATTTCCTTGGACGAAATTCACATACATCACAGCCAGGTAATAATTTAAATGTGCATGGCAATAATGATGATGGCATTGGTGCATGTTCTTCTAGAGGAGTTGGTGCTGGTGATAGTGGTGATGGAAATAATCCCACTCTTTCTATTCCCGCTGTCGATGTTGGTTTTGGTGTTGTGATAGGAGTAGATAGGCAAGCCCCTACTAGGCCAATACAGCGACAAATGTCTGCATATTTGCCTAGGCAAATACGACCGGATGAGAAAAAAAAATAGACAATTGTTTATTAACATTGATAACCGAAGACTTCCAGCCCTTCAGCATCGTGGAAGATAGGGGTTTCAAACAGTTTGTTGCTGCTTTAAATCCTAACTATGTACTACCGAACCGTAAAACATTGTCAACAACAATGCTGCAGGAGGAATATACAAGCAGATTATCTAAATATCAAGAAATGGGTCGCCGGTGTAGGAGCATGTATTTGACAATACTGTTGGACGTCGAATACCCTTGAAAGCTACATGGCCATTACTGGCCATTTCATAGATGCTAATACTTTGCATTTCGTCGTAATGATGACTCATCATTACGACGAAATCAAGCCCGCTAGTGACGCTACGGCATAGTACGAGTGACGTAATGACACATGAGCGCTTTGTTATTCATTTCAGATCGATGCTGTCGCCGCCGATCATATGCGAATATGTGTCAATGTCATAGCCTATGTAGATATAAGTCATATACAACCTAACTTAGATAAAGTAGAATTTTTATTTGAAAAACTTAATGTATATTGTAAGTCTTTAACCTCTTCTAAAGTACAGTCGGACTGTATTAACTCGCTCTCTGCTCTAAAAAATCAATATATTCTAAACGTTAATAAATTCTTTGCTATATCTTATTTATTAGTAGACGAGAAGGCTAGTACGCGTTTTAAAAGAGGTCTCATGGACTTTGGTGGCTCATTAATTAAAACTATCTTCGGCACATTAGATTCCGATGACGCAATTAAATTCTCAAAGGCCATCGAAGATGTACAGACGAATGAAAAACGTCTCGCTCATCTAATGAAGGACAACATCCACATTATAAAATCCACAATTTAATAACACGATCTCTAAAGTGGATGAGAATGAGAACCAATTTTGAAAAATATGGAGACTATTTATAAAATTTTAGAAACAATCTCAAATAGTAATGATAAGTTAGAAATGAAGTCGCAATTAAGTTCTTTATTAAATTCACTAGAATCTATAATACTAACCTTGTCCTTTGATATAGAAGACGTCAACAACGCTATTCTTTTCTCGAAACTTAACGTTTTACACCCGACTGTACTTAGTCCACATCAGTTATATAATGAATTAGATAAGCATAGAAATAATCTGCCTAGCCATTCTGAACTCCCTATTCCTAAAACTTTACAGAACATACATAATCTTATAGATATATCTAAACTAGCATGCTTCTACCATTTAGATAAAATTATAATTGTTGTTAAGATCCCTCTAGTATAACCATAAGTCTACGACTTATATAGAATAATTCCTTTACCTGTCCCTTACTATATGTCGAAACCCGATACTTATGTCCTTGTTGAGCCAACTAGCTCATATGTAGCAATAACAGCTGATCGCATGTTTTACTCGCTGATATCAGACATTGACAAGTGCAAGCTTATTAGTGAGAAGTGTTATGTGTGCATACTTATAAATGTGTTTTCAGTGATCGCAAACCCTACTTGTGAAACGACTCTATTAAGTGAAGTAGTCAATAAACTTCCTGACTTATGTGTAACGAAACTAGTACACGGCTCTATTGATCTGTTTCACAAGTTAACCTTTAATCGTTGGATTTTTATACAATCTGAACCAGGGAAATGTCATATAACCTGTGCTGATAAAAACACAAACTCTGATATTATTTTATTTGGAACTGGCATCCTGACGTTGCCAAAAACATGTAAAGCGTTTTATAAAACCCTACAGTTTAACGCAATTGGTGATGCGATAGTAGGTAATGTTACTAATAAGGTGTCTAATTTCAACATCTTACAAGATGATTGTTGTGAAAGGTCTAAATTAAATAAGACTCTAAATCGCTTACCTTATTCAAGGTTTAATAATTTAGATAATCTCGATGCTTTGCTACATGCCAGCATCCACTTAGACTCTTTTGAAGAAGAGATTAATAAACTGGAGAATCCCTCCCATTTTGAGACATACGGAACTCACTATCTGTCTTTAAGTTTAATTAGCACTAGTTTAATATTACTATACCTTTTGTATAAGACTCGCAAACATTTTTGTTCCCAGTTACCATGTTGCATCTAAATATTTAATCAGTGTCATAATACAAAGAATAATTCTGTTCCTACATCTCATACAGTTATCTATAAAGATACAGTAACAACACCTTTAGAGAATGTTAAGTCTGAATCCAGAGACGACGGTCATATAACACCAACCCCTGTAAAAAGAAATATTCTTATTTCTAAATCTCATGATTTTTAATACCTATTGTTATAAGGACATTACAAATGAATGTATAACCCTTAGTTTAAATTAAAAGTTTTATCGAAGTAGTTATTTAGAATCTTAGATAGTTTTCTATAATCCTTTGTTTTCTGTATTATAATAATGTTTTTGAATCAGATTTACATAAGGATTCTTTCATTCCTTTGATTAGTGTTATAATATTTTTAATTTCATTTACTTACTTCCTCTTTCATTTTTTCTTGTTTATAAGGCTGTATTGTAATGTCAAACGAAAATCCAATCTTAGTTCAAGCGCGTTGATATCTCTCATCACATCACTCTAAGATGTGATGATCGATCTTAACGGGGGGGTTGTTATGTCACAATATGCATTATTTCACATATAAAATAAAACTGCTGAGTTTCCCATTGCATTGACGTCAATGCAATAGGAAACCGATGTTATTTTGTTTTAATATGATGCTGTATAATTTGGTTTTGGATTGGACTTTCGTCGGAAACCCTAATCTTGTGCTATCGTTTTAATATATTTTCTTTTTAGTGTTTTAAATAGTTTTTTTTTTTAAAACCATCTTCAGACCCGCTCCGTAACAGTACGTAGATTATAATGAGATTAATTGATTTAATGCTTAATTTTATGGAAGCCACAAAATGTTTGCCAATGGAGAATTCACTGTTCCATTGGGCAATCAAAAAATACAAAGTCAGTGACAGGAGGTCAAGACCATACTGTCCGAGCATGGTCCTGACACAATTGTCGATCAGTGGAAGTATGTAAGTAAATTATACATATTACTCCTGTCTCACCACCATCACGAATTACGAGAAAAAGGGATAAGCTCGACAAATTAATGAGAGTAAGAATGGGAAATATTTCATGGCGTTAATAATCTATGAAACCATAGATATAGCATGTGTCTTGCTACGCAAAAAGATACACGAAGTGTGCGAGCGAGAACTCCTAATCAAGTTCAAACAGCACGAGAGAAAAAGAGACAGCGAATGAAGTACCGTTGTGTCATTGTTTTCGCGAGTAAGAGGCCTAGCGTCCCAGTGTTTTTTACGTCGTGGCGAAAACAGTGCATTTTGTGCTAATCCTAGAATTAAAATTGAGAATAATACATTTACAAGTATGGTGTCATGTTCTGTACCTGAATGTGACGTGACAAGGCGAAATAATCCGGATCAATACACTTTTCACAGGTAGATACGATTTTGTCATTGGAATTTTTCGAACCTTATTTTGCCAAATTTCTGCTAGTATCTATCTAGCTATCTGCTCAGAAAGAGTATTTTCCAGTAGTATATCGTTTATATTAGATATATTTAAGTATCTTTCGTGATTTAAGACAGAATTTACGAAAATTACAAGTAAAATAGTAAATTGTTTATTTACGCTAGGGCTTGACAAAGCGGTGACGTCACGAATATCGATTTACCGAATACTACCGATAAATGAAATCCTTTTTAAGTGAATTTACATGAATACAATTTAGTATACAATTTCGAAAAATGGCATGCAGCATAGAAGTTTTGTATAATATTGTACTGACTTATTTTTAACTGACTGCCAAAAAAATTGTGTTATGTCTTTTTACTTATAATAATAGTATATTATTATTGACATTTTAACATAATATAAATAAACTCTAAACACATTACACTCCCTTATTTTCAGTGGTGTAACAAAAATTAATTATCTGTAGTCAAGAAATTTGTCGTCGTCAAACATTTTGTCGGACATCTCGGAATCACGAAACGACACTCGGGAGAAAGGGACGGACATAACTTTTTTGTCCGCGGCCTAAAATGTCTGACTTCAGCGCGCGCCCTTATGTTGAGAATATTAGATTTAGGTACCTTCGATAATTCAAAACATGAGTAAGTACATATTTTGATATTTTTCTAGGTTTCCATCCAAGCCAGCATTACGTGAAAAATGGATGCGGATGATCAACAGACCAGATTGGACTCCTAGTGCAAACTCTACTATCTGTAGCAAACATTTTGACGGCAAATGTTTCATACAAAGGAAAAATCGTCGTGTTCTTATGACATACAACATACATTATTCGCATCTGTAAGTAATATTGAGAACTGACTTGGACTAGCCAATATTATGAAGTAGTTTTAAAATGTGTTCAATTTTCACCATTTGTTTATAGATTCAACTGCCACGAAGAAGACCGTTGTCTTCAAATATTAACAGAGATATTTCACCTCCGCCACAAGACGTGACTCCATACACGCCTGCTGAACCAACGCTTGGACCCTCAAACCTAGTTCTGACTCCAAGGAAAAGAAAACTGATGAAGCGAAATGCAAGCTTAAAACAAAAACTTATAGAAAAAATAAGGTTTTAAAAAATTTAAAGCAAAAAGTCAAAAGGATGACTAAAAAAATGATAACTTTACAGGATGTTATCAAAGAATTGAATTATAGGCCAGGGCTTGCAAATCATCGCAATGACGTTGAGGTTGCGTGCAGTAACAATTTACTGCAAAAATTAGTAAATACGGTAAATGAAGAGCCACAGGAAAAATTTGTCGCACAGCTGAGTATGATGAAGAACTAAAGAGATTGGCTTTAACTATACATTTTTACAGTCCTAAGAGTTACGTTAATATCAGAGAAAAATCCGATCTGTGTTTACCTCATATTCATTCTCTGCAAAAATGGTATTCTCGTTTAAATTGCGAGCCAGGGTTTGGTTGTATAGAAGCTAAAGGAAATGTGGCAAAATATTACCGATTTCCCATTACCATTTTTATATACCTATTAATATTTTTTAATTGATTTATATTTCTTAAAATGACTAAGATATGTGTATAATATTATTACATTTAATTATAACCTTAAACGACGCTACAAAAAATCCATAATTCGTGACTGTCACCATTAATTTAGCAACCCACTGTATACTAAAATAAAATTGTGCCAATTGTCCAGAATAGCTTGAATCCTTGATTTCTATTTACGAATAGCTGTCATATAACAACGTATTAATTGATATATTTCAGGTGTACCAAGGGTTGTTGACGAGAATAGTAATAAAAAAGTGGTCTCACCTTGAGCAATTAAACCAACTCCAAGAAAGAGAAACGTTTCATTTGGCGAATAAGTTGAGACATACGCATTACTATGACAATCAAAAAATGAAAGTTGTTATTTGGTTGAAGAGTTTGTGATGCCATAGATTTTTGCAGAGAACTAAACTCACCCAGGTTTTATGAAATTTTTCCAACAACTTTTATATTAATAATCAATACTTTTTTTATATAGGTACTAAATTCAAGAAGCATGTCACAACACGGTTATAATTAATCAAAATAACTCCAAAGAAATTTTAGAATATATAGACAAAGCCACTATTTATTTATCTAATTTAAATTGTGACGATGGCCCACTTTTAATTGAAAGCTAAAGAAAGGTTTTAAAGGATTTGTTAGTTGCGCTAAAGCTATCAGACACTTTTATGAGACTCTTATACAAACTGGTAAACTAATCTTCATTCCATTTTCTAAAACAAGCCAGGACCATTTGCAATCACTCTTCGGAAATAGTAGATCACATGGTGGCTTGAATAATAATCCCACAGCCAGGCAGTTTAAGGCAGCGTATATAAACTTATTCTCAAGGATTTCAGCAGTGGAAATACGGTAGTTGCCTAATGTTAAGATAATATAAAATTTGTTTATAATGAGACTTATTTCTATCTAATAACACTAAAAAGAACACTTTTAATTTGATATCGATTCGTTAAGTGATCTTAAAGCTTCTTTAAAGTTGGGTGAATAGGACCATTTTTTAAAGTATGAAAATCTTTAATTTCAATTATACTGTATTTTAGCCTACAAAATTTATAGCAACTTTTATTATGAAACCATTACCATAAACGAAATATTTCGTATAGCTACCAAACAAATTTCTCACGCCACCCATACAAAATACAAGCTTGTGACGTCACAAATATGTAGGCATTTCAGCGGCGCGTTTTTACGTCTAAAAACATGTGTCTTTAAAACTTTTATAACTGAAAGAGTTTTTGTTTAGAAATTTATTTCTGTCACTATTGTGTTTATTTTTGGCAGGGTCTTCACATAGCAACATGAAAAAAAATTTAAGTCAACATGCCCATTGTAATTCGCTTAAACAGCTGTCAATTTTAAACTGCTCGGCTGTTGATTGAATTACTTTGACCACGCCATCAACAGAAAAAGTTTGCAACGAATTGCCGGATTATTACTATTTATCAGAATTTAGCATTTTTTAATTTAGCCTCGTGGCTGAAATGATGATGAAGTTCAACATGATTACTCAACAGTGAGATTCATGTCTGAACGTTAAGTGATAAAAACTAAATTTACTGCAAAATATATTTTAACTCAAAGTTGATATAGTTTTTCTATAATTCTACATTTTTTTTTCACAAGTTATTAATTTTATTTTTATTTTTCCAGATCTAAACAATTGACGAAGCCATCGTTGAAGCGGAAAGCTTCAAATAAGAAGAAAGGGGATGTGCAAAACTCTTTGGAGTGGTTCGAGAGCGACAGCGAGGATGAAGCGGGCTTGCAGCAAAAGGTTATCAAGAAGCCGGACTTGCAGCCAGTGCTGACTGCTGACCCGAAGAGTGGCTGTTGGTGTCTTGCGCCGCACCGCGACAACGTGTTCGTCGATTTGAAAATTTATAATACTGCTGACGTATTAAATGGTGACTATACAATTTTAGACTGCATAAGAACACTTGCACTTCTCACAAATAATAAAATTTATTTTACTCTTTTCGGCGGGTAGAGGCAAAAAAAACCACAAGTCTTTAAGTATGGTCTATCTAAGTAATTTAATCCTAAAATATCTATTTTCCTATTAATTATATATTTTTTTTATTAATGTTGTAGTTAGTGATCACTAGACATCGGATTATATGCATTTGCATGTTTGCATATGCAAATGCATTAAACTCTCTAATTACGCCGTTCGTGCATATTTTAGCCTTTTTCCCCAATCGTGCATATTTCGTTAAGTAGCGGGAGCGGGAGGCAGGTGTTGTGACAATGACGTGTAAGCGCGAGCGCAGTGGCTGACTGACAGTGCGGCTCGCGAGTCGAAACAATGATTGAACTCGCCAACTCAGTTCCTAATTCAATAGCAGAAAAGGTTCGCACAAAGTTGAACCATGTTTTGCGCAAAAAGCCAAGTCTTTAAGACCTGAAGAACATTAATGCCTACATCAACGGCACAGGTCGTGCCCTGCCTGAACAGGTTACTCCAGAAATTGTGGACTAACAGTGCTGGCAACAGTATGTGACCAAGGTGCTACTAATGTAAGCGCTACAAATAAATTAATTCAAGAAACAAGAGAAAGTTCTTTAAGAGAAGGGGAAGAGCATATACATGAGTCTTTTATAATAAATGAAGAAGAAATTTTCCCACTTTATGATAGCCCTCATTTAATTAAAGGAATCCGAAATAACATGATTACTAAGAATTTAAAATGCAAGATTGACGGTGCTATCAAAATAGCAAAGTGGGATAATTTGAGACAGCTCTACCAAGAAAATCTTGCTTACAACGGCATCCGTTTAATAAAAAATCTGACAGAATTTCATGTAGATCCCAAAAAAAAATCCTAAAATGAAGGTGAAACACGCAACTCAGATATTTAGTAAAACGTAGCCACAACAATGGGATATTTAGCAAGTGAGTTACTTACTTACTTACTCCGTAGGCTCAGCGACCCGAAGTGGATCTTGGCCTCCGAGACGAGAGAACGCCACAACTTTCGGTTCTTTGCGATATCTTGTCAGCTGATCGCTTCCATCTCACGCAAATCAGACTGCACAGTATCGCTCCAGCGATATCTTGGTCGGCCCACTGGTCTTTGACCCGATACTTTTCCCAAGTATGCTGCCTTGACGCCATGATCCTCCTTCATTCTTTCCAGATGCCCAAGCCATTGCAAGCGGAGCGCTTTAGTAACACCAATTATATTTGGCTCCTTTACCAGCTCCTCAATCTCCGCATTTCTTCGGACTCTACAGCTTCCGTCAGGATTTTTAGCCGGTCCGAGGATTTTCCGAAACATTTTGCGCTCTGCTACCAGGAGTTGGTCTTCCTCCTTTAGTGTTAGCCTGTTAGCGCCCAGGCCTCGCAGCTATATGTCATTATTGGTCTTATGACCGTTTAGCAGGTGAGTTAATATTTTTAAACTTATTTTTAAAAATAATTTTATTTTACTAAGTAGCTGTTACCGGCAGCCTCGCCCGCGTGATATATAGCCAATTTCCTTCTCAGAGCACTAACCTATAATGATGTTTTCAGATGATTAGATTCACGGTCCCGCCAACCTGGGTTCAAAAAAACTAAAGGCTTTCCAAAGATTACATAGATGAAGCTCGAAATGTTTTGATGAATTTGTCGGCTTATGTTAAAAAACGTGATGGTGAGACACATGAAATTAATTTATGAAAATCTCCTCGTAACACAGGTTTTCTTGGGTTTTTGATTTGTATACAGAGTGCAAAATCTATATTTAAAGAGCTCGTACAAAAAAAAAATCTAAACTGTCTTTGGTATATTATACCTCTCCATATCTTCTATCTCTCTCTTTTTCGAATGTGAGACGTAATGGTGGTCATTGCGATAGTTCCGCTGCCGACCAGTTTGAAGCTATATATTCCTTTCAGAACTGGTCAATACAATTGTGCGATTCACAAAGTTATTTTTTTCTCAAAAATTATTTGTATTATATGGACGGGCCCGCCCGGTATCACACGATTGCGCGTGCACCGTACACTGACCTGACGCACGAATTTCGCGCCACAATCAGTTGCGGAGCAAGTGTCAACCTGTCAACCCAACTAGCAACAACTGGTCTTTTAAAGGTCGATAAAGCTTAAATTAATAACCGTGCAATCCGTTTAAGCGTAGGTTATAATGCAATTATTTATTTTATTTTATTTTTGAATTATATACCTAATTATTGTATTTTATTTAATTTTATGATTGATAATAATTGATGTGCGACGGAATTTTAATTTTGAACTTATTTTTTAATTTATTGTAATGTTGCTTAATATGGGTCATTAGATACCTGAAATAAATGAATTTTAATTTTTAATTTTTTTAATTTTAATGCCCTTGTAGCAGACATATCACCGCTTATATAACCGTGTTTTGGCACAAACTATAAGGCTGACATTGTTTTAATTGTTTTAAAGTTGCCATATTATGTATCACGATGCTAATAAGACATAACTAGCAAGGAATTAGCATTTTATATGTCCAATTGCCCATTATGCGCGATGAACTGGCTATTATAAAATAAATCACCCTTAAAAGTCGGTTTCGAAATTCTACAATAAGGTTTTGGTATTTATAGAAACAAAACTTAAAATACTATAAGTTTACGTCTTCACACAAGTTACAAATTAATGGCGAAAATTTTTACTATCTTTTGGAGTTTTATACAAAAATCTACCTGGGACAGATTATACATCGTAAACATAGGTAAGTTTTATGTCATTTTTTTTAATGCGCCCTTTCATTTCTTTATTTTTAACATTGTAAATTTATAAAAATCTTATTATAAGTAAGATTTGCATTTCTATTACTTCTATAAAACATTTTATAAAACATTGAAAAGAAGTCAGGAGGCATTTGGTTCACCATATTGAATGCGAGTCTAAGGTTCCCTTATCTGAAGATAATATAATTTTTTTAATTAAGTAAGTACCTATATGTAAAGTGAGTGAGTGTGAATTAATGTAAGTTTTATTGAGGATAAATAAACACAATATTCTTTAATTAAATTTTGCTTGGTTTTAATATAATTGTAAACAAAATAGAAAACAATATGTACATTAATTATTCTTTTATTTCTAGAAGCATGGTAGTATATATGGATGTAGACAACTTCTTTACAAAAGCTGATTTCCAACAATTATTGACAGAAGTAAGATGGCCTTGGATAGTCACACATTTTGTATCAAGACAAAACTGTTTTTTTGTAGCTGTCCAATTCCTTTAATGATGCCATCCCATTTTATTTTATACGAAGATGAAATTTAATATTTGGTTGGTAAACGTTGATTGGTTTTGGTGTCAATACTGCCAATTTGCTAAATATGACCATTATGTTACTGATGAGTGTGAAGTTTGCTCTCATTAATTATAGGTACGTACATATATGTATACCTAATTACGTATTTTGGGTACTAAACCTGCAATAGTGTTCATGTAGTATTGTTCTGGGTCCACTTTAATTAATAAAATAAGCTAATAAAAGCATGTTAAAAATATAGGTACTCTCATATTGTAAAATACATTCCATTTTTTAAACTTTGATAGTCACCCTAAATCCCTGCGGGTATAGGTAAAGTGCGCGGGGAAGAGTAGCAGTGTAGGTGACGACGAGCAAGCAAGCCAAGTAGGTAGTATTAAACAGGACGGACTGTAGATCAGACCGTTTTTGCGTTGTTTGTTGGTGCGATGTACCCTTTTTCATATTTTACTATTTTTTTGTTGCAGATTTATAATGCCCTACAAAATTGTCAGTACGATTGAAAAGGGCAAGTCAGTTCTCACCGCTGTACCGTCCGCCTGGGAAAATGATGGGCGTTTATTTTGGCCTCGTCTTACTGCAATTATAGTGGATAAATTACGCCGGATCGAACATTCTGAGCTGAGAAAAAAACGCTTAGAAAAAATTAGAAGTGACCCCGAAATGTATGCTGAATTTAAATGACCTAGAGACTTTAGAACAACAACAAAGCCCACATATTGTGAAATATGGGACTCATTATTCTGTTGTAATAATTATATTATTAATCTTATTTTATTATTAATGATATTCATTGGTTATACAGTGTATAGGGAGACGTGTGAATCTGGCAGCAACCGGCCTTTTAAGTTCAATTTCAATATATTAAATCAACACCGCAACCAACCCCGGAAACAATAAATATGATAGACAGACAAATCCCTGGGATAGAAATTGCCCATCGCTTCATTTAAAAGGTTTAACGGAGACTTTGAACCAACCCCAAAGTCTCCTCTTAAAGGGGGAGGTGTTACATCCCTCGAATGCTAGGCATAGCGCCGACTGAGCAACCCTTCTGGCTCGCTCAGCATTCCTCTCTCCTCTCTCTCCTTAGCGTGCCCCGGAGGAAGCTCTGGGAGCCAGTCCGTGAGACCCCATCTCGAGCGGTTGCCTAAAGACCTTATCACGTGTCAAAGTTAGTGTGATTGTATAACTCATCATCATCAGGTCTTTTTAGTCTCCACTGCAGGAGCATGACCCTCTCTGTACTACCAGAGCCATATATTAGCCAGAGCAGTCAGAAGATTTGGCCTACACTCTCCACGCTGGCCAGACGGGTTGGAGAGGTCTCTTTGATGTTAAAAAGCTTTGTTCAGCTTGTGTATCCTGAGTCGCCTTCTACGACATCCACGGGAAGACTTGGAGTGGTCCTATTCTACTCTGCCGGGAACCACACGGCGAATTGCTGCCTTGCTGCCAGACAAAATCAATACACAACGTATTTTTCTATTTGACCCTTCACTTTGTTATCATCTCTCCTTTCAAATCCCCTAAAACATCCAGACCATGTCCAACCAGACTGGAAACCCATCAGGAGGAGCTGGAGCATCCAAAAAGTCCAAAAAAACCAAACAATCAGAGGAGTGGACGCCAGCAAATTTTCCAATTCCAGCAATTATGGAGGAGATAGGAAGACAGGGTATGGGCTATGAGCAAGATCTGTTGGACGCAGAAGGTCTCCAGAACCACCATCAACCATCTCAACCCTCCGACCCTCCAGAAATCTGTCAAAGCGACCCAGTCATCAAAGCAATCCGGGCATTGAACGCACATCTGGGACAAGTCCGGAAAGACAGTCCTCCACCCCATACCATGATGTCAGCCATAGAACACAGAAAGACGGATATCCTTCGCGCTTTGGACGAGTCTGAGTTGCTTTCTCCTGAAACTCTGAGCCATCTGGACCGCATCTGGAACTCCATCGGATCAGGGGGAATTCATAAATTCCTCTTACATTATACAGCCTCCAATCCGGATGTGGGACTTTGTACAGAACCTGGTGCCTCGTATTACATGAAAGGGCTGATGGATGCTGCCTCCAATAATTCGCAAAATTTCATGAATGCCTTTATAGAGAAACAAGCTATGATTTCCGCAGACCAACCACTTGCTGCACGCTCCATAAACGAATTCAAAAATTCGATGTCAAAAGCTGAGGAGATATGGAAAAATCAGTCATCCCTTCTCACGAAATATTATTCGAAATTGGAAGGACTCATGAAATATCTAGTGATGCTGTTGGAGACTCCGCAGGCTTCAACTGCCTCCTCTTCGAGGAGGATGGAGGACCCCCAGTCATGTCAGGAGAAAGAGGAGGAGAAATTGGTCGAGTTTGATGGCTATCTATTGTATAACTAACTTCTTTTAATTAAATATCCTACGCGATTTAAAATAGTTTTTTTAAAAGACTCATGAGTTTCTCCGTGTAACAGTACGTATAATCCGTCTGGCTCGTCTATGGTTGGTTGGTTATATATTAGGTATGTATTTAACACAGAAGTTAATAGGTGTTGTTTCAAAATACAGTGCGATATAAATAAATTACAAACATAGACCCAACTTGATCGACAGACTTTTTTATGGTCATCTGAAACATCAGGGATGTCCACAGACATTCATTGGGATGCCATAAGTATGCTTTTTCGGATTTCAAAGAATCTCATTTTTAATCCCCCACGCAAAAACGATGGGGTGTTATAAGTTGACGTGTCTGTCTGTAGCATCGTAGCGCCTGAATGGATGCACCGATTTTGATTTGGTTTTTTTTGTTTGAAAGGTGAATTAGTCGGGAGTGTTCTTAGCTATGTTTGATGAAAATCGGTCCAGTGGTGGGGGCCTTTTAATTTTTTTTATTTTTACTTGTTAACCACTGACACAAATAGAGGGGTTTTATAAGTTAGTCAAACTTATAAAACCCCTCACCACTGAGCTATCGGGATCCCGATAGCGCAGTGGTTAGAGCAACAGGCCGGATACCTGAAGGCCATGGGTTCAATTCCCACTCGGAACACCTGTGTTCGGGTGAATTTTTCTTGTATGCATTGAAATAGTTCTGTAATCAAACTCCTTTTTTTCTTGCAGTGCAGGATCTGGATTCAACAAGTTACGAGATTAGGGAGGACCCAAAGGAAGAAGAAAACATAGTTATTTTGCCTTTGGAGGAAGTTAAAGAGGTGTCCAGAGTCTCAATAATTAATCAGAAAACTCAGATTGGGGTAAGTGTGCTTAAAACTTATATGCAAGTATATATTATATAGGTTCTCACCACTTTTATGTACTTATATATTTTTTTTACCTATTTAGAATATATGATTGGCTTTTAACTTTAAACTAAAAATCATTAAAATAATTAATACAGTAAATAAATAAAATAGTTATCTGCATGGTTACCTCACTCTCACAACTCTATATCTTGATTGTTTCAGTTTGAAATTTGAGAATGTGGTTTAATGCTGATATGAAACTTATTATACTTTTTTGTTCCAGTCACTTGAAAATATACTAATTAAATCTCTGGAGACTTCATCACTTTTAATATATAAAGGCGGAACATTAGATGGTGATGCAACAAGAAACTTGCTTGCTTCCACCATAGCAAAAGAAATATTAACAGAACACAAAAACACGCCCATTGTTGGACCGGTATATTTTAAGTGGGCAAATTTAATAAAAGAATTTATGTGAAAATAAGCCACTTTTACTTGTTAATTGGCCAACAATATCTACTACACGATATGTAAAGGTACTATCTTGGTTTATACTAGTAGTCCTAATGATTCACTGCCTGTCTTTTTTAATGTGCAAAATGTGTTAACGTATAATTCAAAAAGTTTGGATATTTATTGCAAACATTGGAATTTGACGAACATTTTTTTGCTTTTGAAGTTAAAGAGCCAGTAGAAAAAGAAAATGTTGTCAAAATCCATAAATTTTTGGTCTCTCCTATACCGTGCAATATAACTATTCTGAGTAACGGAAAAAAGTATGTTTCTTTGCGAAGTGTTTGTTAAGTTTTTGTGTTGGTGTTTATTATGCTACGTGTAATAAATCGATGATTAATCAATTTTATTTTATTACGCATAGAAGATCCCTCATAGGTACATACAACAAAGATGTTAGTTATTTTAAAAAAGGAAATATTATAACACCAATCATGACGAATAAATAAATTGAAAATATTCAATAGTTAATATCACAACGAATCATGTCTACATTTACGTAGAGGGTTTTTGAGGTAATAAAGTATAGTGCTTATTTCATACAGGATCTTAGTTGGAATAAAAAAGAGTCATGTTAATAACAAATAAGCCGCAAAAGATATATACCAGAATCGACTAAATGCAGGTAGTCAATATGACAACAGTTCATGTTATCAATAAATACTATGTTAGTTAAAATAATAAACAACGTTAACAAATGTATTTTATTGTTTTGATGACTTTTCATTGTCATATTTACTAAGTCTTTAGTAGTCTCTAGTAGTTAGCTGAACAAGATCTTATGTATACTAAGTCACTTTATGTGATTAAAGTAATACATTTCTTAGTCGATGAAATTAAGATAATTTAACTAAGTTCTAATAGCTGCAGTAATCAAGATCGATACGATCAAGTTATGTGATAGCACTAAACAAGATGTTTTTTGAACTAATCATTTTTTTTTCAGTGTAGAAGCTTGCCTAGCAGCTAAAGGGATCAAATTGTTAGCCCTCATAGTGTATTTACTACTACCAAACCAACAAAAGAGGAAGTGATTCAAACAAAAGTGATTGCAAGTCTTCGAGTTCACATCGAGAAGGTGATAAGGCGGATAAGAGAATTTCGATTTCTAAAACCACACTCTGTTGTAAGCCACAAACATGTTGGATATTTGGATCACATTGTTTTAATTGCATGTGGGCTTATTAATCTACAAAATGAAATAATAAAACGGGAATAAACTTTTATATAATTTTTATTTTGTAAATAATCATACTTGTACCTTTGCACTAGAAATATTTTTTTTAAATATATATTGCTCCCAAAAACTTCTTCCTTTATTTATCAACTGAACAACTTCCTCATCGTCATAATCCATCCAGTAAGTAGACACTTTTTTATTTTGTTCAAATTTAGGATCAGCTACACAAAAAATTCCTTTCTTTTTTTTCGCTGCGTACATTTGCATTTGCATCTGAGCAGCATATCTAGTTTATTCTACCATCCTCAAAGACATAAGTTTTAGTAGTCTTTGCTGCCATAGGGCACTTAATTTCCACGATGAAGTCATCATCAACTCCATCAGGCGATGCTCCCATTATTCCATTGACAAGAATAAACCCAGATGGCTTAATTTCTTTTTTTATTTTATTTTCTACTTCTTTTAGTACTTCTTTTTTTAGTCTCTTTCCCCTTTTAATAGCAGTTGTCTCGGGAACTTTATACCCTCCTAAAATTTGTAGCACTAATGTGCAATCTGTAGAGCACCTTGTAGACTCATATATTTTTGAGGCTGTAATACGTCCCCGCCTTACAGTGTGCCACAATTTGGAGTCAACCTGCCCTATGGTCTTTGCATTCATCTCATGAATCACAGCAAGTGTTATGATTTTATTTAAATAGTCCAAGTAACACGGAAAGCTTTCATTTGTCTGATCAGGTAATTGAATTAAATAATTGATAGACATGTCAAAGATGTTGTAACTTATTTTAGGGTTACCAAAACATGTGACAAGAGAATTTTTGATGTCACGTCTTTTGCACTCTTTCAAAATTTTTTTAAAATATCTTTAGAAGATAATTTTATTTTTTTACTTTTGTTAAAAATATCTTCTGATAAGATTGGATCAGATCGAATCCCTGATAATGAAGGCTTTTTCCAATAACATTGAATTGATGTAGGCGCTGGTTCACTGCTCCTCTTATCCGACCAGAATAGCATCACAAGCGAATGTTTGCAACCACCAGCGGATGCTGCACAGCTATCACATGCTGTCTCCATAATAGTTTCATTCATCTCGTCAATAGAGATAGTTACTATGTAATGTTTCTGAGACACTTTGTGTTCAGGAACAACTTAAGCACGCACGATACATTGCCCTGAAGTTCGTCGGACTTCAACATATCCTACGGCTGTATCAATGTAAGAATCTCTGGACGACCTGGAAAAAAAATCACACCACAGAATAAACCTTACATGTTTTAAATAAAAATAATTAGATTGCGTTTTCATAAACTGTCATCACGGAATACAAGATTGTTACTCACATAAGCGCTTTTGCTCCTCGTATTTCAGCAATGTTGTGTTTATCAGTAGAACTCATTTTCTGTATACAGACTACGATATGACGTCACAGTGAAATTTACGAAAATATTAAAATAAAATACTTAAACTTTAAGTTTATACTCGATGTACCACTCGTAGCGAAACAACCCTATAACTTGCTACACCTATACTCCATCCCTAATGATAACAATACAATACGTATTCCTAAACATCCCTTCCTTATCTTGGGAAATAATGAGTTCGCCTATGCCCACGACCCATGCATCGAGATAACGGAGGACAACGTGATCTGCAAACACCTGGAATGGCAAACATTATTCCATTCCACTGACTGCATAGCCCAACTCATTCAGCATCAAGAACCGCAAAATCGCACATACGTAAAAGCAGCCTATGAAAATAATATAGTACAACAAATCAAGGAAAACAGCTGGATAATCGTAATCAAACAAGAGGAAGTCATAAAACCAACCTGCAACAAAGACATACAATACCAACGCAGCAAGGGAGTCTTCCTAATAACTACAGACAGCAACTGTAAAGTACAAATCCGAGACAAAGAACTCAAAACGCACCAACGATACGTGTACATAAGGGAAACAATACCACTACCCCGTGCACACCAGACGCCGGAGGTCGCACCAATTAAAGTAAACCTGGAACCTTAGAATCCTGGAACACGTACGCCTAGACAACCTGAAATTAATAATGAACCATGCAGAGGAGGTGAACATACCTGACGAAGACTTCACCCTCATTTCGAACACACCAAGCTGGCCGTCCATCATGCTGTACGCCATCATATTCCCCACGGCAATTGGAATCACACTATACCAATTCTGCTGGAAGCACACAAAACACACACACACACACACACACACACTATATAACTTTAACATTTGTACCTCCGAGTACTTCATTATTTATTATTATTGAACATTTCAGATAATAATATTGACATATCATGTCTTGATGGCTTGGGAGAGGAAGAACTTAAAATGTTAATACCAGAAAACAGACTAAGAGACCGCATCAAATTCAAAATGGGCTATAAAAATTATAAGAGTGATATAGAAACAGTGCATTCAGTATACAGAATTTACCCGGCTCACAACTGAGAGTCCACGCAGAAATCTCCAACGTCGGTGAAAGTTCTTCATCAAGTGATGAAGAAGACTGCATTCCGTTGGCCCAGATAGGTAAGCACCGAAGACTAAATCAGTCAAGTACTCAAGATGTAAGTAGTTCCTGTTCATTACCTAAGACCACCATTAAAAAAAATAAAGTATACACATGGCGTTCTCGGGATACTCAACCAGTCTATAAACCCTCGAATGAGGTACAACTTGCTAAATTGAAACAGAGCCCTTTGTATTTTTTTTAATGTTTGTTTGACGATACAATAATAAAAATGATAGAAAATAGACTGTCTGGGTGTACACTGCCAAAAAAAAGGAGGTGGAAAAATAACGCGGTACGTTCAAATATAAATAGGCCAAAGATGAAGAAATTGTTGTTTGTAAATGGAATGACAATAATGTAGTCACTATTGCTTCAAACGCAGTAACAGTTACACCAACTGTAAAAGCCAAGAGATTTTCGAAAGTGACTAAGCGATACATACAAATTGACCAACCTGCTACTATTAAGGCTTATAACGAAAATATGGGAGGCGTTGATAGATCCGATCAAAACATTGGTTTATATCGCACCAGCATTCCAGGAAAAAGTATATTTATTAGGTAGGTATTTTTGCCTTTTTACGCATTGTTTAGATATGACAGTACATAATGCCTGGCAGCTGTATAAAATGAACGATGGAGAGTATGATCATCTCAAATTCAAAAGGAGCCTTGCCACAAGTTTATTAGAAACTTACGGAAAGGGTGTAATGCGGAAATCAGGACGTAAACGTCACACAGTTTTCGGGAATCTTCACTCTATGATGGTGTAAGTCATAGTATAAAATATAGAAATGAACAATTATTACGATGTTATGCCGTAATAACGCCATGTTTTTCTGTAAGAAATGCAATATATCTCTACATCCTAAAAATTGCTTTGAGTTGTACCATACGGCTTCAAAATAATTTTTCATAGTAAATAAAGAAAATCATTAAAAAATTGATTGTTTTGATTGCCTAAAATGTTAAATTTTATTGCAAATACTCTTACATTTGAATATCTAGGTAAGTTCCATGAACACACAAAAAACAGTTGTGCATATTACTAGCGTTCCGTATATCAAATCCATTTTCCAGCTTTTCCCTAGCACTTAGGTTTTTAAAATTAATATATACATATACAAGGTGTAATTGAAAAGGCGCAGAACCTCAGACACCCCAACTTATTTTTATTTTAAAAGAATTAAATAAAATATTAAGTTTAATTATCGCGGATTAGTTACGAAGATATTAGCTACATTTTGCTTTTTTGCGTTTGTTGCAAATTAAAAAGATCGTGCCGCCGCGTCATAGAGTCAAGTATTGATCAGACACGGCGTAATTAAAATATTATTTCGGTTAAAATTCCACACCTATTTTTTATTTGTGAAATCGATTGTACTCTCGATTTTGAACAAACTAATTTCAGGTTTTGCGCTTTTTTATTAACACGTTGTATAAGCCCGGAAATAAAAATCACAGAGATCCTGCAGAAACAAGGAATTCCGTAACAAGTGGGTTAATTACGGCTAGTTTGTTATAGGTAAAAGCAACCAGTCGATCTGGTATTGGTGCTGAAGAGGAATACCTACCAAAATTGTGGTATTATGACTAACTTTTGTGTCTTGCTGAAAGAGAGACAGAAGTTGCCAGTTCTTATGACATAAATGCAGTGATGCCAATGAAGGGTAATTTCCCCTAGATTTAGTAAAGTTAATTTCAATCCGACCAAGAAAAAATGTTCTTGGTCCAGTAATGATGCAAGAAATGATATCCGACGTTGGAGATTCAGCATATTCACTCATTATCGACGAAACTACGGATATAACTACAGAAAAAATTCTTTAAATAATGTAAATTATGCAGCAGGTGCAATAGCACTTTTAAAAAAAAATTGTGAAAGTTGCTTACAAAGTCTGGAAAGCAAACAGACTAATTATATGTTTATTGATATTAAAGACCGTGGTGGGTTAATAAAACCATCTTTTAGCACTGCTAAAGTATGCAGAGTGCCGAAAAAGTACTCCGCGAGTATAAAATTATAAACGGCCCAAAATTATTAGGATTGCCGAAAAACATAAATAATATGATTTTGCGAGTAAGTAACCTTTTGTTAACTACGGACGTTTTTTCTGATTTGATTAAACATAGCTTGGAAAATTTCTTCGCATTGCGCAGAACTATTTAAATATAAGAATTCAGTATATAACAAAATGCCACAAATGCAAGCAAAAAGAGCAACATGATCTGACAGAACGTAGGATTGTGTCTACCTTGTAACATTCCTTACCATACGGAAGAAATGTTAAGGCCGTAATATAAAGTTATTGAGTCTGTTGATTTTGTTTTAATTAATGTAATAAAAAGAATCTATTCAATAAACGACTTTCATTCACGAATCTCATTACCCTATTTATTGGTAGTCCACCAACAGTCTGGCAACCCAGCAGGCATATCGTTCGTTCACACGTTACGAGTTGACAGTGACACCTCGAATGATTCTGGTCATCATTCAATCATGTCTGATCGTCTTAGATTATGTACCTATAGATGTAACCATTAAAATGACCTTCCTTGATAGAGCGAGATCGCTAATTGTCCAGACCCATGCAATAAAAGGACAGTTTTTTTGTCTTTGTCATCATGGCCAGTTTTTGGTGTTTGGCAAGATCTGAGTTTGACAGGTTGTGACAAACACGCTAGGCATCTTAGAGTTTTCCGTGATTTTGGGAATTTAAAGTGTTTATTGCATATTAAGACTATTTAGTGTAAGTGCAATGGTGGGTTGCAGTGTTTTGGGCTGTAAAAGTCGGAGTGAGCGAAAAATTGAAGGAATAACATTTCACACCTAAGTAGGCGAAATTATTACATATTCCGTTAAGACAACGCTAGATGATCATCGAATATGATGATTTGTAATGAATCCAATGATTGGAGCTTAGAATATTGAGTTTTGATACGTGTTTTCAATATCTTAAAATAAAATAACCTAAAAGTATAAACGCTTCACGGCTGCCATAATGGCTACCTAAATTTACCCAAATAAATCATATTTCTTTTTCGTCAGTACATACATACGATTGTTGGGTTGGTTTATCATGAATTTGGTATATTGTATTTAATGCATTGTTTTTTTTTAAATATGGATATAATATGTAGTTACTCATATTTAAGTAGGTATATTGAAAAGAAATCAATTCCTCTGTACTTCATTCATTTCAGTTTTTTTTTTAATATTTACAAATGTGATGTTTAAGAGTAAGCAACAATAACTATTTTATATTAGTTGTCTGTTAATAACGAAAATGTGATAAGTAGTTACTTGCTGAACTGGACTGTAAATTTTATAATTACTTACATTTATTTATCTTCTTTATTGAATCTTATGTAATATATTACTCAATAAAGGTAAGCTTTAGTAGCATGTAAATAAACTGTTCTTTAAATTTTGAGGTTTTCATCCAATGTTGATAAAAATAAATGGCTGGATGCCACCGGACGACAAAATTCATTACTTTATAAAAATAAACGAGTACATTTAACACCTCATGCAGTACCAACAAAATGTATACATGTAAGTATTTAGTATATGTAATTTCTTTCAACCAAAATACGAGACAAGAATCGTTATAGTCTTCACTTAAATGTGATTTATTTTTACATACAGTTGCAAACATAGTATTTTTAGGCCTGGGGTTTCGCCCTCCTCATAAATTGCACATTTTTTTAAAAAGCGTACATATATGTAGATTTTATTTTGAATTGTTACAGATTAAGCTCAACCAAGATCAGTCCAGTAACCACGAGGATGTGCCGTTGATACATCCCTCAAAAACAAATCGGACCACGCTATGGTTCGTTCTAATATGCACTATTTGAGTATTTCTTTTAATCATTATTTACTAGTTTATGTGTATATTTTTTTAAATGTTACAGAATCCAGTCTTAACAAATCTGTGTCCACAACAGGAAAATACTGCATTACCATCAACGAGCCAGGAGAGCAAAGAGAGATGTAATAGATCTTTATCACCTCCTAATAAACGAAGAAAGGTGGTTATTTTCCGACAAGTGCAAAATATTCAACCAAAGAAGTCAACTGTGGTAAGCATAACATAATAAAAAATATGTATAATATTACTCACAAATATTTAAATAAAAACTACAAAATACTTAATTTCATTGTAGGCCGGTCCCAGCTATGAAGATGATGTAGAAGAAGCCCTTGTCCAGCCGGCTACTTTTAAGAATGAAAAACGACTAGAAAATCTGTTGCAGAAAGAGAAGATTAAATCTAATAATCTTCGCAAAAAATTGCGTGCTGTGCGTGAATCTAAACGACGATTAGTTAAAATCAGCGCACTTAAAAGATATTATAACAGAATTAAAATGCAAACTACAAATGCAATCTGAAGAATTAGATTTACTGTCAAATGTAGAATCTGAAAATGCTGATTTTCTTAAAAGATACCTCGACTAAACGCACTGTCCGCGAAAATATTCACCATCTTTGAGAAATTTTTTGTATTTTTTAAGTCCTAAGGCCTATGCATTTTGAGAAAGCAATTTAACACATGCCTGCCCCATCCTTAAACATTATATAGGTGGTATAAATGCGTGACTTGTGAACCGGGATTCACAAATGAAGCTTTTGAAGCTATCAAATTATTAAATAGTAAGTCTAATGAAAAAATATTATGCTGTCTTAGTCTTGACGAAATGTCAATCCGACAACACCTACAATGGGATGGCAAACGCACCGTCGGGTACGCGAATGGAGGACATAATCTAGACACCGATAGTATGCCGCTAGCTAAGGATGCTTTGGTCTTTATGGTTACGGCGTTAAATTGCAGTTGGAAAATACCAGTTGAGTTGGGTACTTCCTGACAAATAGTGTCGACGGAGACCACCGTAGTAAACTATTAATAACTTGTGTACATTTGTTAGTAGAATGTGGGGTACAAATAGTATCGGTGACATTCGATGGATGTCCTGCAAATTTCGCCATGACAAAAAATATAGGCACTCAGTTTAATGATATTCATTTCAAAGATGGCACATAAAAAGTCTTTAGATTAAAGAGAAGCTTGTGCGGACTCAAACAGGCACCACGCTGTTGGAATTCTTGCTTTGAGGAGATCCTGTTAGCAAAAGGTTTCCAACAAAGAACCGCTGACAGCTGCCTATTCACAAAGAATGTTATGGGGAAGAAAATGTTAATAACACTTTATGTGGACGATGGACTTGTAGCATCTACGGATAAGGCTTTAGGTCACCAATTCCTGGAGGAATTAGTCAAGACAATAAAAATAACAACCAAACCAGCATCATACTACCTAGCAATGGAAATCCAGAGAGTTAAAGATGGTTCGATAAGTATGAAGCAAGAAGCTTACAAGGAGCTTAAGGAGCTGTTTCTTGGCTAAGCCAGCGTCAACCATCCGTAGCAATATCAACAACAGAAGCAGATCTTGTTGCAGCAAGCGAAGGCGCACGTGAGCTAGTTTGGCTACAAAGAATTTTTAGCAAACTTACACAATTGAAGGGAACACCGACTTTGAAAGTCGACAACGATGCTGCCATACGTCTTGCAAATAATCCTGAATTTCACAAACGCACCAAGCACATCAGAGTGAGACACTTTTTCGTGCGTGAAACTGTACAAGAGGGACTTGTTGTCATCATGAAAACAAGCTCTGCCGAACAGTTGGCTGACCTTCTTACAAAGGCAGTCCCGAAGCCCAGGCTCGTCAAGATTAGAGCCGACTTGGGGCTCCAAAACTTTTCTACTTAGTGAGGGAAAGTGTTAAGGTTGCATAGCACTGACACTAAAAGAAAAGTAAACTGACGGTTGTTATGTTACCAATTTTGTAATGAAATAACAGTTGTGTCAAAAAAGTGAAATACTAGTTAAACGGTGTCTATAAAACTCATAAAATAAATACCTAAAGAAAATTAAATACTTCCGATTCCACTGCGACTACGGCTGACAATTCTTTAGTAAGCCATAGTTTTTAATAATACTCAACAATACTATTTTTTATAATAGATACTTATATAGATAAACATCCAAGACTCAGGTTAATCTGGCAAAGATTATTTTCTATCTTGACCTGAACGGGGGCGTATTTCCCTTTCCGTGTTTAGGTGGCGACAAAAATCAGCACGGTTTCAATCAAATCTGAAACAGCTTGAAGTGCAAAAGTAGTAAAAAGAAGTGTTGTACTACTGAATGAGCACTATGGGGATTTAGAAAAGAAGTTTTTAATGAAAACAAAAACGAATTTATATCATTATTAAACAACAGTGTATCCCAAAGGCGCGAAATTGCAATCAAGACCATCTGCCAAGGAGCCAACGAAGAATTGCATTAGCGAAGAAAAATAAGGTCAACTGCTTCTTTCTTCGGTCAAGTTCGAAATTAAAACAAACGGCAATTATGCAACAAAATAGGGTCATGAAAATAAACCCATAGCTTTAAAAGATGATGAGCCAATTTTAGGGCTTCCTATTGAACTGTCTGGATTTTTTATTTCCGTAAACTTTACCTTTTAACTTTTAAAAAATACAGTATAATAACTCTATTTTTATACAATGTGATAATGAATATATGATTCCTGAAAATAAATTTGTTTTATTTCTAAACTTAACATATATTTTGAAATAAAGAGACATTTAACTTTAGTATGTACATTTATTTTAGAAGTAATTCTGTACAATTCTATTTCGGAAACATTCCGCAGTAGTTAAATCACTGTTGTTAAAGCTAATTTGTTGCAAATTTTCGTCAGGGTATAACCCAAAGTCCATTTCCTCTTCATGCTCCTCGTCATCATCTTCACTCTCTTCATCCAAAGAAAGATTAGCTTTCATGCATACCTATATTATGTAAAACACTGTTTCTTTCGGCGTATTCTTCTCACCAGTGGTCATTACGAAACGCTAGTAGTTTTTCGATTTTGCATATAAAAAATAAAAATAATAAGAATGAAAAAAAAATGACGTTCAAAAAGAGATACAATTGACAACATTTCATTTTCACTAAGGACACAAAATAAAAAACCCATTTGGAGATCTTAGCGTTCAAAATAATATATATTTTTTTCAGAATTTTTAGGCCGCCGTACGTTTCCTATTTTTTCTAAAATGAGTACTTTTTACTTCCTTTCGGTCTTTTTCACTTGCGTGTTTATGTATCATGATCATCATGCCGTGTGGTCCCCGGCAGAGTAGTCTATATGTACCTACATATTATTAAAAAAATTAACTCTGCTGGTATGTGACCATGACTGTAAGATACTGAATGTGGATGCACGGTATGGCGGGCGTGCACACGATGCTTTTATTTGACAATTTAGCCAAATAAAAGATCACCTAGAAAATCTAGCAAATGCTGGCGAAACTGCAATTCTGTTGGGTAAGTATGCAATATACGATGGATAATATACTCCATAGCAACAACAGCAGACAATAATTAAATAAAACGATCGAGCTAAGTCTTGTTAGGTAATATTTTAAAGCACGAAAGTTTAAAAAAGAACATCATTTTATCGAATTTTAATGCGACATTTGACATATGTATGGGAAAATGACACACATGTACACTATTTTTTAACTGTTTTACAGGAGATTCAGGATACCCCTTAAGAGCATATATGATGATCCCAGTAGAGGGAGCAGCGCGGAACTCACCAGAGGATAAGTATAATAAGTGCCAAAGAAAGAGACGGGCCAACATAGAGCGCACATTTGGGATTTTGAAAGGAAGGTGGCGCTGCCTGCTAGCTGCTCGTGAGCTGCATTACTCGCCAGAAATGGTGGGAAAAATAACGATAGCATGTTCCGGTAAATACATTTTTTAATTGATTATTATTAAATTACGTGCAATTGCCAGTTTTACTTATGATGTGTAATTGCAGTGGTGCACAATAATGTGCACAGATCCTGGTCTACCACCTTTTAAGCTAACAACAGATGAGCTTCAGGCTGAGGCGGAACGGCAACCTTCCAATGTTATCTCAAACAATTATTCGGCTGTTGTTGGGTTCCAACAGGAAAGAAATGTCAGGAAACGTATAATAGTTCAGCTGAACAGAACTATTGCGCAGATAATAACATAGGTATTTTTTCGGTCAAACTATGTTGGTAGTCAGCTACATTCGGCGGTGACGCTAGGTCTGTGATAGAAAAAAAATAAGAGACTATAAGAAAATTTTAACAGAATTTGAATTCATAGGGTTAGGATCGTATGGTTACGAACGTAACTTGTCTACACTAGCAACTCGTCTAACTCGTGCATGGTCTAAAACTCAAATGCTCACTATCGTAGGTGGTCTACAGTGGCAACTCGTCCAAAATGCTCAGGGTTTATAATTATGATTGTGACCTAAAACGTAATCTTGTCTAAATATGGGATGGTCTAAAGGAATATGTCGTCAACATTATGAAATACAGATTAATTATTTTTAATACAGAAAAAAAAATTATTTTTAAGCCTTTTACATATCCCCTACATTAAAATCGCTATGTGTAATCGGCTGAAATGATTGTCATACAACATATCTAAGATCCCTCGCAAAAAAACTGATTTGCCTCGCGCACTCGTTGTGGTGGGGATGCGCGTCGTTAACGGCCAATACCGTTACTGGGGCCGAGAGAGCCGCACTTGTCTTTGCATGCATGGTGTGTTATCGAGCCAGTGCATTGTGTTACATAACCAAAGTATGCTACAATTACCTATACAATATATAAATTAAACACTGGTCCGCTTGGGGCGGCCCGCAGCTTAAGTTGCGGTCGAAGTGGATGTCGCTGCTGTAGCCGTATCTTTCTCCTCACCCGATGCAGCCTCCGACAACGTGCTGACCACCTCCTTTACCTCCTCCAGCAGGCTGACTCTATGCTGAGCCCCATCAGGTACGACAATGTGAATGTTTGTGTCCACGTCTTCGTCACCCCAAGACGTACGCTCGCGAACATAAACGCCTCACAAATAAGAAGAAAATTGTACTAACTAACTATCTATGTACTTTAGGAGACGACAAAGGTGTCTACGAGTCATACTTCAGAAAAAAAATTGCCTGATGTGCATCACAAAAGCAAAAGAGAAGTACCAAACGATAAATACTGATATTTCAAATTTGTATACAAGTTTGCTTGATAATATCACTAGCTGTAGAGCGCCCTATTAAAAAGTCTTCGCTTATCGTATTTAAATCAACGCCTTTAGCAAGATACCTACCTAAAAAAAAGATAATATAAATTACTAAAAAAAATTAAATAAAATAATATACCTGCATAATACATAATAAACAGTTACATACAATTTTTATTTTTCAGTGAACTTTCTGCAGAAGAAATGGAAAACACCAAGAGACTATCATATGCGTGAAAAGAAAAAAGCAAATGAAGAAAGAAGTGGTGGTGCAGCGAAGAAGAAAAAGTCATGTCCATATTTTCATTTGTTGCAGTTTTTAAATGTAACCAAAGAGTCGAGAAGCTCATCTTCAAATGTAGCTACTCCTGAAAATACGGATAATGACAGTAATTTAACTGGTAATGATAATAATGAAGAAAACATTTATGATCAATCCGAGTCTACATCATCACAAAATCTAACTCAACCGCTTTCATCACAGCCAGCGTCAATGGAAACATCTGCACAACGGAGCCTGCCGTCGACATCAAAGCAGACAGTGTCATCGCATCCATCTATGTCCCGAACAAAAAATAAAAACCTAATGACACCATTCCAAGAATCTCTTCTCAATAATTTAAATAGGAATGACGATGACCCTAATCGTCATTTTTTATTATCTTTTTTGCCGGAGATGTCAAAAATGACAGAGAGACAAAATTTCGAATTCCGCATGGAAATGATGAAAGCTTTAAATAAAGTGAAGTATCAAATAGCAGATCAGCCCACCCAAAGAAACTGGCCTCAATTTTCATCACCTTTTTCTGATTCACACAACAGCAATCAATACAACCCGTCACCAGTCAACAGAGGATACTCCACAAATGAATATAATGAAACCAATCAATACATTTCATCTAATATTACAAATACATTTGATGAAACATAATAAACAGCTTCAAGGGTATGTTTTGTTATACATTTTTTGGTAAACTTTCATCATCAGCCTATACTCGTCCACTGTTGGACATAGGCCTCCCCAATTACACGCCATCGAGATCTATCTTCGGCTGCTCGCATCCAGCTTCTACCAGCCATCTTGCGCAAATCATCACTCCACCGTGCCTGAGGACGTCCTACACTACGTTTGCCGAGACGTGGTCTCCACTCAAGAACTCGTTTGCCCCAACGGTTATCGGTTCTGCGGCTAATATGGCCAGCCCACTGCCACTTCAACTTGCTAATCCGGTGGGCTATGTCGATGACCTTGGTTCTCTGCCGGATCACCTCATTTCTGATTTGATCCCGCAGAGAAACGCCGAGCATAGCCCTTTCCATAGCCCGCTGAGCGACCTTCAACTTGTGGACCAGCCGTGCCGTTAGTGTCCACGTTTCGGCTCCGTATGTCATGACGGGTAGGACGCACTGATTGAAGACTATTGTCTTTAGGCACTGTGGGATCGACGATGTGAAGACCTGACGTAGTTTCCCATACGCAGCCCAACCTAGCTGAATTCTTCTATTCACCTCGCTCTCGAAGTTGTTTCTACCTAACTGCAATGTTTGCCCGAGGTAAACTTTAAATAAAAATAAAAACTTACTTGAGTGTAATTATCAGTCTTTCCTCCGGACAGATGGCTAGTCTCATGTTTGTGTTTGATTTAGTAATAAAAGGTTTTAAGAGTTGTAATAATTCTTGAAAAACATGTAATGGCAAATGATAGTACTTTTCAAATATATCTGGATTTGCACATAAACGTTCATATAAAGTGTGGAACTGTCCAAGCATCAGTATTTCACTATTGAGTGGATTTACCCAGCATCTTTTTCTGCCATTACCTTCTTCTCTGTCTTCTAAATATGCTTCGTAAATACACAAAATTTTCAACGGTTCCATCGCACTACACAAACATCTGCTATAAAAGTTGGATAGTGACTGAATAAAATGCGCTCGTATGGCAGTCCAACAGAATTTCTGGAAGGCAGAATTTCTACAACCGAAATTCTGCGACTCACGACTCACTAAATTATGCTCGTTTGGCTTCACCCTTAATGCAAAGTTGATTACTTTTGTGTCAAAATTTTGTTGCTAACAATACTGATGTGACGCCACTCACGTGCTGTTTATCTGTGTGAGCAGGTACGACGGATTAGGGTCGGTTCGCCGTCACCAGGTGCGTGCAGCCGGGCCCGCCATTTGGAAGTGGATAATTAGGTCACTAAATAATTACATTTCGTCAGCGATTTATTGAAATATTACCGTGTTGTTATAAAAATATGTTGTGATAGTTGTTATAGAAAATGGATGTTCAGTGAAGTGGCTATATTATTATTGGAATCCGTTTGTAAGATTGGAATGTGCGCAGAAAAACATAACATTTTGTAAATAAACAAGATTTTCTCCAAAGCCATCTAAGTTTTAGAAATGTAAGCATATAAATTAATTGTTTTGAAATTGAGCAGAGTATGGAGGACAATGCACAGGTTTAATTTTGGAAATACAAATATAATCGAACAGTCTATCACACTTAATCCCAATACAAAACCAATTATTAATATTAGGAAAGCCAATTTAGGAAAACTCTTAATTGACTGTTCTACCAGGTGGTCTTCAACATACAATATGTTAGTCCGTTTGATAAGTTTAATGGAGTTTTGTGACACTATACCAGAGATTTATCAGCGCTAGTATCAGAAAATTTCTGGGAATACCTAGAAAATGTAGTCAAATGTCTTGAGTCTGGGAATGAAGGAACTATCGTATTGCAGAAAGAACAATTCACCATCGGTGATTTTTATATTAAATGGCTTAGTTGCAAAAATGAAATTGCAGCAATACAGCACCAACGGCGGGATAACAAACTCTTACAAAATGATGTTTTTTTTTGGAGTGTTTATACTTAGATGATCGATTGAATGTAGTATTGTCTGAGAAGCAATGCCAGAAGGCTGGGATACTTTTAACTGAAGTATATCACCAATCGATCCGTTATAAAGAAGAGAGATATAAATCAAGATTTAGATGGTTCTAATCCAGTGTTAATAAATTATTAATAATGCTGAATTTATTCAAAATATTAATTCTGTCGATTAACAAACACCTAGTACCAGCTGTACTGACATTAATTTATCCGCGTTCGAAAATATGCTACGAAATATGCGAAAGAGCTCGGGAAAAGGTAACACAGCAAAGATCCATCGACGTTTGTTTGTATGTATGACTTAACTACTGCACCGCAAGTTTATATACCTAAATCAAAATATAATTTTTCACTGGCAAAATAAAGCAGAAGATCGCACAATTTGGCGTGCCCTTGGGGAAGCTTATGTCCAGCAGTGGACTTCAATAGGCTGATGATGATGATGATAACATCATGGAAGAATTGCCGCTAGCAATCTATCTCTCACTCTGAAAGAGTAGAAAAAGATTTATCTTTTTATACTTTTTCAAAGAAGAACAGTATTAATACTGCTACACCAATTTTAACATTAAATGATCCATCAACTTCTTTCATTAACCCCAATATCGCAATATCGGTTTAAACCCGTGTTATGTCAGATAAGGGTGATTATACGCTATTTGAGTTTTTTGTGTCCCACAAGGAAATGTTATCTGATACCTTCAATATTTATTATTTCTCTATGTGACACTATTTATAAATTTGTAATGATATGGGCCAGAAGATTTATCAATTTTTTCGTGTTTTATAAGAACCAGAGGAAAATGTGTTAACAGAGGAGTGACACTATTGGCAGAGTAGTGACAAATTAAAGCAGAGAAGTGACATATCATTGATTACTAGCTAAGAAAGGGAACTAATAATAAATTATACACATTAATTATATTATTGAAACATTTTTATTGTAAAAGATAGTTACATCCAGTCTTCAACATTTCTAAATGCAACCTTATTATTAATATTAATAGTTTGTTTATGCTTAAGTTTCAATTACCCGTATCTTATCAGTCTCATCTAAGATGAAAGTTACAGTAGACACTGTTTGATAGTTTTTAATTAAAAACATAAAAGTTACATTTACTTAAATCACGTTAATGGAAATAATAATAAAACAAAAATATTCACCTTTTTTTTTAAACAAAAGTATGTTCTTACTATCTAATTATCTTAAATCACTTTAATGGAAATACAATTACTAAATAAACAAAAATATAAACTTCTTTTTCAAAACAAAAGTACTATCCAATGTACACCTATCAGTCTTGAAACAATTTAAACAAATAAACTTAAAAATATCAGTCAACAATATACATGAAAACATGTATTTTATTTCAAAGACTTAAAATCCTCGTTCAAGACACTCAAGAATGGGAAAAAAATCACTAATGAAAAAAAATATAAACTTACAAACGAAACAACAGTACTTACTATCTAATAATCCACCAATCAGTGCTAATTAAACATGTGAACGAAAAAATATCAGTCAACTTATCTTTTACAAAGAGCAGAATCAACAGTTTTTAATAACTAAACTAAACAATCAATAACTTACTTTTCGAATACATCTACAGGCTTTGGAAACTTGTAGAATACTCTGTTGCCTTTCATAAGTATATTTGGCACTGGTAATATGGACAATATCTGTTCCCATTTAACATCAGACATGTCATTGTCATTTATTCTAAAAAGAGTACCATCTTTATTGGAGATCTTTAAAAAAGTAACCCTGATCTCTCCTTCTTCTTCATCAAAATCTGAAGAACATACGCCAGCATATCTATATTTTTTGTTATTAATATGGTATTCGACAAGGACAAAATCTCCATTCTTGACTGTCATAGCAGTGTCTGCATTGTCTTTATCAGTTGTATTATTCAGATGAGTAGATGTCCCTGCAACCATTTCGTTTGGCACATCTTCCTCAGAATCAGTGTATACTTCAGCAACATCTAATTTGGTTTTTTGGTTTTGGGGGTATTTAATGTCGCCTAAGTGGAAGTGAGGACAATAATTGTTACAAAAGCAACTAAGACTCTTCATGTACAACGTATTGCTCAGATTGTTTCCACGTACTTGATGTACTTTCAGTGTACCCGTAAAAGGTTTGATATTTGGTCTATTATCTTCCAACAACTTCTTTTGAAACTCAATTTCTTCTTCGGGTATCACAAACATTTGTATGCCGGGGCAATATTTGTCTAATTCCGTAGCAAAATCGTTAATCGTATGTCGCAAAGCCGGGTTTTAAATGAAAACAAATTGGCTTTAACGATCAATTTTATTAAAATTAAAGGTCGTGGGCAGAAGGCCCGTCTGTCTTTTTACTCTGTTCACTATGCTACTTCCCGGGCGTAACGGCGGTGAAGGCTCCTGATGGTCGGCAGCTGTCCGTTTTGGAGGTAGGTACTCGGAGATCGGCTTAGCGGCAGCCAGTAGCTCGGCGCGTGTGGTGTTATAGGGGGAGCAGGAAGCCCCAAATCTTGAACCCTATAAATATATAGCAAGGGTGAGGAATATGTCCCAGATCCGACTCCGATTGGCAACACTGACGGCTGGTGGCGGTGATAGGCTTGCGGGAGTATGTAGGTACCACTAATATGTAGCAGGTGCAGTGCAGTGTCGGCAATCAGAGCGGTTTTAGCGAGAAGCACGGCAATTTTAGGATAATGACATGGAAAGCCTAAACTTAATGGGAATGATGACATAACCTAAGCACAAGTGATAAAATTCTTTAAGTGAGATGCAAAATCAGCTTATTAAGAGATGATCAAATGTTTTTCCATTCATAATGAGTAAAAGAAGACAGATGAGTGACAATGGTGATCTAGCTTGCTAAATACATACAGGTCTACACTTAAAAACTACAGCTAGGTACAAACAACTGTTCAACACTTACCCGAGTAGGGGTATAAATCCGCGTAGGTAGGTATTATAATTTGGTAGGTTTCGTTCGACTGTTCACAATACGAAAAAACTAGTATCACTGGTATATACTACCACTAGTAGGAGAATTAAATTAAGGCACTTTATGACGTAGTAAGTACGTTGTAACCTCAGTCGGGGCGGAGCGCGCAATACGTGCCGCTCGCCACAAGATTGTCTCCACGAATGTCGGAGGCGAGGCTTGGGTGCGCCGGCGCAAGCGCGCGCGCGATCGCCTGATCGATGACGTCAAGGATCATACGATGTTGAGAACAATGCATCGCCCGCTCGGTAGGTACAGTCAACAGAACGATAACTTGAAACAAGTTAAGTTTTTATTCAAGTGTAGGAATTAAGTATGTATATAATTTTATTTTCGATTATAGTTTTAAGTGTAATTTAGATGTAAGTTTTTAGTATTAAGTTAAATTTAGGTTTAAGTATTTTTTGTTTTAAGTTTAATTAGGATTTATTGATTCGCTTAAGTTTAATTTAGGATAATTATTGTTATTATTTTATATATATCTTAAGGTAACGAGTACTTACGTTACATTACCCCCTCCTGTACCGAAAGGATTTTATCCCTTAGATAAAATCCGCAACAAATGCGCTTACGTATTTGTTTTCTCATACACTCTTCATCTTTCATATTATAATTTTCATACATCACAATCAAACAACAACGATATTAGTTTATAATAATAACGTCGCATCCATACTATAAGAAGGGTATCGGTTTATTATTAAAACACGAATAACCTAAACAAATACCTTTTTTTTTATGGTGATTTAACGGTAAATTGGGCAATTGAAATGTAAATACTCATCGTTTATTTAATTTTTTTTTTTTTTAGTTAAAATTACCTATCGATTTTAAATCTTTAATATGCCAAGAACCTATGTTTTTACCTTGCATATTTTCCAAAACATAGACAAGTGGTGATTTTTTGTCTATTATTTTACATTTCATATATTTTGGGGCCAGTTTCTTACTAAAATATTTATCTTTATCGCTAATAACATAAGTGCGCTTCATGACAAAATCACCTACTTCAAATTCCGCCGGTTTACGGCGCAAATTATAATGTGCGGTATTTTTTACATGAGCATGCCACAACTGTTTTTGCACATCATCGAAAATGGCTGAAAGGCAACCCATATTTTCGGCGTAGATATCACGAGGTAAAAATAAAATTTCTTTGTCCAGGTCATTATCGACATAATGAGTACCACACGAAACAAGCTCACGTCCATAGACTAAAAAGGAGGGCGTATAACCCGTGGCCTCGTTTACAGAATTATTAATAGCAAACTGGACTTTGGGAATGAAAATGTCCCAAGTTCTGTGATCGTTTTCTACGAACGTCGAAATACAAGTGACTATAGTTTTGTTGTATCGCTCAACTGTGTTGACTTGTGGCGTGTATTTTGGAGTGAAGAATACGTTTGGGATATTGTATTTTTTGAAAATCGCGTCTGTTGCACCGCTTATAAATTGACTTCCATTATCCATGAGGACAGTCTGTGGCACGCCGTGAACTAAAAATACTTGGTTTTCTAATATCTTAATGATAACGTCCGCCGTAGGTCTTTTGATAGCCGAGATGATACAGTATTTCGAGAAACAACATGTAATAACTAAAATGTAACTGTTTTGCGCACGACTGACTGGAAGGGGACCAACAAGATCGATGGAAATCATCTGGAATGGCCGTGAGCACTGCTTAGGACGACCCATTTCACCTAACGTCTTGTGATTTTGCTGCTTGTATTCCAAGCACGTTGTGCACGAACCAACAAACCTCACTACATCAGCGTGCATTCCTGGCCAAAAATAGCGCAAGGCCAAACGACGATAGGTCTTAAAAATACCTAAATGACCTGCGATAGGTTCGCTGTGGTTTTCAACTAAGACCTGTTCACGAAGTTCTATCGGCACAACTTCTTTCCACGAGAACTCAGAAGTTAACTCGTGTTTGTTTTTGGTCAGTCTATATAATGTGTTATTTTTAATATTGAAATTTGGAAAATTTTGTGGTGTATTAAGTACACCATTGAAAATATCTTTATACCATTGATCGTTGGTACTCGTGAAGCTATTAGAAGTAGAAATAGCACCAACAGGGACCGCTCTTGACAAGGCGTCAGGTATGACGTTGTCCACACCACGACGATGTTTGATCTCGAAGTCAAATGCTGATAGTCGGACACCCCAACGCGCTAGTCTACCAGTGGGATTATTTAGAGAAAGGAACCACTTAAGTGCACTATGGTCTGTGTAGACAGTGAAACGCTTTCCATTCTCCAAATAACACCTCCAGTGTTCGATAGCAGTCAAGACAGCCAGTGTTTCCCGCTCTGTGATGCTGTAATTTCTTTCTGCCGCAGACAATGACTTGCTCATATAGGCTATTGGGTGTTCTTTACCATTAACCGTTTGGGTCAACATACCGCCAACACCAAAGTTAGAGGCATCAGTATGCACTTCAAAGGGCAGCGTGTAGTCTGGGCAGGAAAGAACAGGTGCTGAAATCAATGATTCCTTAAGCTTCTGAAAAGCAAATTCCGCTTCTGGTGTCCAACTAAAAGGCGGTGCGCCTTTCTTGTTAGACGTCAACTTATTGAGAGGGCCGGCAACGGTGCTGAAGTTGGGGACAAAACGACGATACCAAGTCGCAGTGCCGAGAAAACGTTTAAGATCCTTACGACAAGTAGGTGTCGGGTAGTTAAGGATGGCCTCGACCTTCTCTGGATCGGTACGTAACCCCTCGCTGTCAACAACGTATCCTAAATATTTAAGTTGACTTCTAAAGAAATTGCACTTTTCTAAATTAACAGTAAGGTTTGCTTGTTTCAATTTCTCCAGAACTCGCAACAATAAAGAGACGTGACTATTGAAATCTTGAGAAACGATGACGATATCATCAAGGTAACAGAAAACCTTTAAATCGAACTCCCTGAACAGCAGATCGACGAGACGCTGCTGCGTAGCGGGTGCATTGGTCAGTCCGAAGGCGGTACGCTTAAAACAAAGAGTCCCTCTGCCTGGGATGTAAAACGCAGTTTTGTTTCTGTCCTTTTCAGAAATCGGAATTTGCCAAAATGCCTTAGACAAATCGATGCTAGACAAGTAACGAGCATCCCTAAGGTTGTCAAGAATTTCGGAAACATATGGCAAACTGTAGGCGTCACGTTTGGTGATAGAATTTAATTTACGACTATCAAGACAAAAGCGAGGTTGACCATTTTTCTTTGTGACGAGGAGAACAGGAGAAGACCATTCGCTTTCGCAAGGTTCAACGACATCTAAGGACAACATTTCATCGACTTGTTCTATCAAAATGCGCTGCTTTTCCGGCGACATGCGGTAATAGCGCTGTCGAATAGGCTGTGCGTCGCCAGTATCAATATTATGCGTGATAAGACTTGTCTCCCCTAATCCTTTTCGCTCAAAGGAAATAGCTTCAAACTGCTCTATAACGTTGTCCGCTAACTGACGCTCCATTTCTGTTAAGTTATCATAACTATGTAAATGTTTGCCTGGATTTTCAAGCTCAGATGCTGCTATTTTGTCATCCGTAAATTGTAAACTACTTAAATACTTCCGACAAATTCCGAAATCTCTCCAAAAGTCTACGCCTAATATGAGGTTTGAAGTAATAGGTGGTATAACAAACGCTTTTATAATGTGAAATTGGCTATCGAATTGAATAGGTAAGAAAATGTAACCAATACTTTTAAATACCTGACCACCTGCAGCTTGTACAGTTGTATCAGTGTCGTCATGCATGGAAAATCCATGTTCTAATAGGTATACATGTGCATTGTTACCGATTATTGTAATTGCAGATCCAGAATCCAAGAGACCAGTTATTTTAATATCATTAATATCAAGAGTGACATAAGGTCTATTATCAAGTGGTGGCTTTTTATTTAGAATTGTGTCAATCTTATAAGACTTAAAAAACATAGAAACGGTTTTAAGCCAAGAATCCCAATCGGCTTTATCAAATTTACTATGTCTAAGATTGGCACAATTCTCACTATTTAGTTTTTTGATCTTGAAGCAATATTTTTATTTTTTGAACAAGTTGGGCATTGTGGTGTTTTAACATCTTTTCTGCCACAAACAAAGCAAAATACATCGTCTTTGTTAGCCGTACACTGTCGTAAATTATGAGTGTCTACGCGGCAACGAGGACAAAAACGCTTCTTATCATTTGTTGTGTTTGTATCTATAGCATTTAAGTTATCATATTTTGTATATTTATTATTGTAAGATTTAGTGTTATTTTCGTATTTTGTATTTTTATTATTGTAGTTGTTATTATTTTTGTAAAAAATGTTATTTGATTTGTAATTTTGATTATAAGTTTGTCTTTGGAATTTATTTTGATTACTTACACCCGAGTAGGCAAAGTCCGGAGCTAAAGTATCAGCTGACGGTTTAGCAGGCTCATGAAAGTGAGCGAGACGAGACTGGAAATTTTCATAATTACGGCAAATTGTTTTTAAGGATTCAATATCTTTTATTTCTGAGACAGCAGCTAAAGTGCTGGTATAAGTTGGCCGAATATTATGAAGGATAATTTCTAACTTTTCCTCTTCCGATAAGGGTTTTGACAAACGGGAAAACATACCTGTCATTATGGATAGATAGATTGTAATGTTCTCAGTCTCACCTTGAGTACGTGAACGAATTTCAGAAATTAACCTATAATCATAATCTGCGGGACCAAAATCTTTAATTAAAATAGGAACAAGTTCGCTCCACTTTTTGATGCTAGGTTTGATGCTCCTATACCAATGTAGTGCATCACCTACAAATATTTCTGTGCAATATGACAGAAGTTTCTCGTCATCAATCTTTCTGGCATCGCAAAATTCAGAGATACGCTGAATAAATGTGCGCACACATGATTTTCCATCATACTTAATTTTTGTAATTTCGCCGGAAATTCCTCTCTCGCAAGTAACTTTAATATTTAAGGGACTAGTAGTTTCTTGCTCGTTTGCCTGCAATTCTAGGGGATCCACAACACTATCTTTGATGGCGTCATACTTCCGGTAATAATCTTTAAATTTAAGAATTGCAGAATCTCTTATTGATTTAGACTGTGTATCGGTGGGTTGAATTCTTTTAAGACGGTGATAAATATGGTGCAGCAAATTTTGAGTACGCAAAAGTGTATTTTTGTCTGGCAATTCATCTGAATCTAGAACTGTTGAAATTTTACCTATAATAGTATTTACGCCTAATAAATCAGTATTCGTATCAAATGAGCTATTTAAAATGTCCTCAGATGGGAACAAAGCCGATAATTTAGAAATTTGCTTTCTTAGTTCCATGACTGTACTAGCCGGCGTTTCACCTCTGATGCCAACCTCGTATTCCAATTCAGCCTTATTAAGGGATAAAAATTTAATGTGATATGCCATTTTACTAACAATTGAAGAAAAAATAAAAATAAAAGGAAAAAATAATAACGAAAAGATTGAGTAAGTGTTGAACAAGATATTTGGTACAACTAATAACTAACTAACTAAACTATTAGATATACTAATGAAATAACCTGCTCTGTTACAAAACAGCGTTACAAACTACAACGTCTTTTTTTGTAATAAAAAAAAATGAATGTGCAGAATGAAAATGAAAAAGAAAACAACACCAAGAAGAAAGAAAAGAAATAAAAGCTGAAATGATAATTTAAAAAAAATAATTAACCAATTCGCACTTGTACAATAATATATCCTGCTGACTGTACTTTCGTACAGAAAAAATAACGGTTAACAAATGCAAGTTGCAGGGTGAAATGGAGTGCGAATTAGTTAGTTTTAATGATGAAATGAAAAGAACGTTTCACAAAAATAAGAAAAAAACATACACATGCACACTAACTACTTGCTGACAAAGCAAAAAGAACAGACCTTTAAAATAACCACGTTGAGCGCCAATGTCGCAAAGCCGGGTTTTAAATGAAAACAAATTGGCTTTAACGATCAATTTTATTAAAATTAAAGGTCGTGGGCAGAAGGCCCGTCTGTCTTTTTACTCTGTTCACTATGCTACTTCCCGGGCGTAACGGCGGTGAAGGCTCCTGATGGTCGGCAGCTGTCCGTTTTGGAGGTAGGTACTCGGAGATCGGCTTAGCGGCAGCCAGTAGCTCGGCGCGTGTGGTGTTATAGGGGGAGCAGGAAGCCCCAAATCTTGAACCCTATAAATATATAGCAAGGGTGAGGAATATGTCCCAGATCCGACTCCGATTGGCAACACTGACGGCTGGTGGCGGTGATAGGCTTGCGGGAGTATGTAGGTACCACTAATATGTAGCAGGTGCAGTGCAGTGTCGGCAATCAGAGCGGTTTTAGCGAGAAGCACGGCAATTTTAGGATAATGACATGGAAAGCCTAAACTTAATGGGAATGATGACATAACCTAAGCACAAGTGATAAAATTCTTTAAGTGAGATGCAAAATCAGCTTATTAAGAGATGATCAAATGTTTTTCCATTCATAATGAGTAAAAGAAGACAGATGAGTGACAATGGTGATCTAGCTTGCTAAATACATACAGGTCTACACTTAAAAACTACAGCTAGGTACAAACAACTGTTCAACACTTACCCGAGTAGGGGTATAAATCCGCGTAGGTAGGTATTATAATTTGGTAGGTTTCGTTCGACTGTTCACAATACGAAAAAACTAGTATCACTGGTATATACTACCACTAGTAGGAGAATTAAATTAAGGCACTTTATGACGTAGTAAGTACGTTGTAACCTCAGTCGGGGCGGAGCGCGCAATACGTGCCGCTCGCCACAAGATTGTCTCCACGAATGTCGGAGGCGAGGCTTGGGTGCGCCGGCGCAAGCGCGCGCGCGATCGCCTGATCGATGACGTCAAGGATCATACGATGTTGAGAACAATGCATCGCCCGCTCGGTAGGTACAGTCAACAGAACGATAACTTGAAACAAGTTAAGTTTTTATTCAAGTGTAGGAATTAAGTATGTATATAATTTTATTTTCGATTATAGTTTTAAGTGTAATTTAGATGTAAGTTTTTAGTATTAAGTTAAATTTAGGTTTAAGTATTTTTTGTTTTAAGTTTAATTAGGATTTATTGATTCGCTTAAGTTTAATTTAGGATAATTATTGTTATTATTTTATATATATCTTAAGGTAACGAGTACTTACGTTACGAGCAATGTCAGTTCCTAAAGCTACAATTTTGTCAGCGGTACGCTTACATGTCGCCCCAATGCCGTCTGGAGCTCCTTTACCATGACCGGCTTCATGATAGTTCCAGGTATAATAACAAATATTCGGATAGGCTTTAGTCAATTTACAAAGTAAGTAGAAAAACATATCTTTGTTACGGTATTGTGTAACAGGGCCATCACTTAAAAAATGAACGTTTTCTACAGTCGACGGAAGGAGTTCCATTACTGGTTTTAGATGAGCCCAGATTACAGGGACGTTATGGCTTAAGTTTTCAGAAATTGTAGCGAAACATTTTGTTTCACCCTTTGTGTATAAGACCACAGTATGCAAACTTATTTGGGTACGTGACCCACCAAAATGAAAAGATTGAATTTCTGAAGAATACTTTGTATTATAATTTTCGGAAAAGTCCATATGAATTAAGGCATCTTTATCAGTTAAATTATCTTTTACACTTTTGATTTTTTGATACTGATGGACTATATTTGATTCATGCTTTAAAAAAAGTTCAAGGGTTTCTTCAAGTTTCATAACAATATCTTTCGGAGCACAGTTTAATGTTACCTTAGTATATTTGCGAACCTTGCGTTTCTTTTTTGTTTTCGCATCCAGAATGTCTTCTGCAATACATTGCCATGACGTGTATTTGATGGGGAATGAGTTGTCGAACTCATTATAATGTATAGAACGTTTATTGCAGATAAGACATTGTCTCATAAGACAGTATTCACTGTATCGGTCGCAACATAAATAATTAAGCATACACTGATAGCTTGGAAAATCTGTGATCTTTGCCTGTTTCAAGGAACTTAAGATTAGCTCCATGTTTGCATGAGTTATGCATAAACAAGTCTCTCTTTGGTTGATGTTTGGGGTTACAACCCAAAATGGTCGTAGGCGGCAAAACAGTGTGTAACTCAACTTAATATTTTTTGTTTTTGTAAATTTGTCGTGTAGATTTTTCATTGTGTCCTGTAACAATCTCTTCTGTTTCTTTATTTTCCCTTTTGTAATGCTATCTTTTTTACCTGGGCACAATCTACTATTGCAGTCTTCTTCAAAAAAATCTGCAACTACTTTCTCCAACTTTGATTTTGTTTTATCATTTCTTGGCTTCCGTGTTAAATCTAACAAACTTTTATTTGCAGAAGAGGACTGTCTAATGGGTTTCATATTAATTTGGTTCAACACTTTATATTTCTTGACTATTCTACCACTTAGTACTTTTTTAAATATCTTCTTTTCTTTGTCATTCGTTGTTAAAACGATATTTTCCTTAAGTTGATTTTGAATCACCTCACTAAATAATAGTTTTCTTTTCACCTCTTCTACATTCTCTTTACTATTACTCTGTATAAGATCGGCTACTTTTGTGTTTGGAGTCATTTCCTGTTTTCGGATGCGCCGTAGTTTCTTCTTATAGTCACGTACTTTTTGTCGTAACTCTTTGATTTCATGTTTCTGCTTGTTTATGAGTGTATTTCGTTGTTTCCTCTGAATTTCTGATCGCCTTTTAGCAGCCAAAGCGATATTATTTTGCAGGAGTGGAGGTGGCTCTTCATTATCAGATTCAGGTGGTGTTACTGGACAGACTCTGGTTGATTGTAGCTTTACGCGATCTCTATGTTTTCTAGTCTTCTCTCTCCATATTTTTCTGATACCTCTTTTTTCCCTTTCGGTCATATCATTAATGCTCTTAATTTGTCCCTTTTCTTTTTTCTTTTTATATTGCTGCCTTTCTTTTTCTTTTAATTCAGCATTTCTAACCGGATCGTTTTTAATTCTTTGATAGCGTAATTTTTCAGCTTGACGCTTTTTTTCTAACCTTTCTTCCCTTGTTTGCTTTTTTTTAACATTCGCCATGATGTCTGATTATGCTAGAGTACCTATAACAAATGATACATAGCCATAACACGTTAAATATTTAATGAACAAAATTTCGTCACTTCCCTGGCGATCATGTATTTCCTCTGGCATGAGAAATGGCAGAGAAGTGACGCCAGAGAAGTGACAAAATCTCACATAACCTAGAAAAACAACATCACCCGCTTTTCGCTCCACAATTTGACGTAATACATAACATCTGCGTACAAAAAACATTGCATTATGCAAATAAACAATTTCGTAACAATAAAGTACAAAAAAATATGCTTACCAAAGGAAATACTCCGACGACTGGCACTAACACACTTTCCGACAGCTGATTGCAAACTGAGGCAAAATAATTAAAGTTTCACTCAACGTCGTTGGCTTGCTACTAACTTCACACTGTCCTACGCGTCTATTTCAAGGTCAAACACATACCTTTGCAATTTCGAGTACCATTTACTACTCTTGAGTTTCGCCAGATGAAGTGACTTTATTGTAACGTCACATGAAAAAAATTTTTTTTTTTGTGAAATTGAATATTTTAACAGATTTTCTTGGTAAAATTTGTTTCAATGTTTATAAAAGCATATGACCATATTAGAAAAAAACATATTTGCCTACATATATAAACTATGTGACCATAAAATCACTGTAAGCCAGGAATGGGAAGGCCAGAGGAGTATACATTTATGACTATTTTAGACTTTTTATGCCATAAATAAAACAATTATTGTGAAAAGACTTAGTGGCCCAGGTAAAAGTTAATATTCCTTATTGTTTAAGCATAGATAAACGATAATATAATAGTATTGACATAAAATCTAGGCATGGACCATTGGAATTCAAATAGCGTATATTCACCCATAATACTGATACTGGTACTTCTCAAAAGTTAGATCGATTGTCGATTGATTGACACGTGGCAAATTGGCAATACTATCCATAGTTCACTATCGATAGCCAACACTGATTTGTGAATAGACTGGGTTTATTTAAAGAGTTGATTCGTTCATTAAATGTTTTAAACATCTAAACGAAGAACCTTCAGAGAATGCTCATCTCGCATTTGAACATACGGCGAGTCGCGGTGGTATTCTAGAGGACACCCTTTGGGCCGAGGCAGGTGCTATCATCAGCACCGAGCAAGAGCATTTCTAACCGCGTCAGCTCGCCATTAGAGAAAAAGGGGAAGTGTGAGCTCTAATTTGTAAATATTTTTCATAATTTGTACGAACCATTTCAGTTTCCGCTTCTCTATCCCCACTGGAACGTTGGCTGGACTCCAGACGGACGGAGCAACGTCGTCAGAGATGCAGAGGATAATCAGAATGATGGCCATGATGCTGGTGACATTAAACAACAACATAGAATAACTATGTTTAAGCAGGCTATTTGCGTCACAATAAATATGTTAGAGTTTGCTTTTTTCAGGAAGGCAATTTTTTGCAAGTTTGCTTTCTTCAGGAAGGCGATTTTTCAAATAAGCAAACTTTCTGAAGAGTGATTAGTTGATATGTACTGAAGAGTACAGGAAGAAAGGCTTAGATTACTTAATAGTATGCAAAAGAATGCTGCTGCCAATTCTCTTAGGGCTGCGCCTATTCCAGAAATTAAACTAATTGAGGAACCGCGGATCATTGCCGGCTCATAGATTGACAAACCAACCTTCGAGTCTTAAACAATGACAAAAACATCTAAAAAATAGGAGGAATCTGAGCGATCTGGCGTAGGTATGTACAGTTATTTTTAGTTAGGTTAGTAGGGTGTAGGTACCTATCTTTCCTTTTGTTACATGTCTCCTTAAATATTAATTTTTTACAGTTTTAATACATATTCTTTTAGCAGCAACAGAATTAGGTACATCATCTGAAGTGCTCTGATCTGAACAGCTCTTTTTATACGAAGTTGGAAAGTTTGGCTGAAAACTTTCAGTGAAGAAAATGCAATGCAATGCATGGTCAAAACATAGAGGAAGTTGACATTACTCACATTTCAACTTGCAATGTTTCTCTGATTATAAGTTGCTTTACATTTCATCAATGTACCTAATGTACTAGTTAATGTGTACTTTCATCATTATCTGTTTAATTCCTTAATTTACATTTCCTTTTTTTACATAGCCCCATGGAAACAAAATTGGTTTTTATTATATGTATGTTTGACCCCTTGAACTGGTTATAATCATGGGGATGGGAGTAAAAATAAGTTTGTAACCATTCTTTTATTTCAGGCTTTTCAGGAGCTAAGTATTTACAGGAACAAGAGACACAAACTACTTCACTAGAAAAAATAAATTCTCCAAGTACATCTAAAACTGCAACAAACTCTCTTAAACTATCATAGAAAATGTATTTTTCATTTTTATGAGTACACTAACCTGGCAACGAGAACCTTATGACAACAATTTTACCTAGCATGGTAAGCGATCCCGGGTGCGGTCTAGGTTCCACAGATTAGGTTTTACTGTTATTTTTTTGCATAAGTATTTTGTATAAAGGTCTATGGGAGTGATTTGTTTGTTACGAAGTGGGTAACTTATGTAATCTATGGTTCTAAGTTCCTTACATTTGTTTTTTTCATTCATTACAGATTGAGACGTTCAAAAGTTTCTCAGCGTACCAAAGCAATACTCGACATGGTATGTGTTAAAAGTGATGATAATTTTGACCAGCCTCAAAAAAATAAAAATAACTATAAAAACATAGAAAACAGAACCGATGATCTTTACTCTCGACCATATTCAAATTCAATTGTTTGAGAAGAACCAGTCGTATCTACTGCCTCTGTTGGTACCGTAAGTGCGCCAGTTTCAGACTAACTACCAGTACAGAAAGTTTTCCGATGACTCAATAGCAGCTGTGACTGAAACCACAAATACTACAACTACAGATCTATTACTCATTTCACCAAAACAGACTAAACCGCAAAAAAGAAAATATTCCTGACGAAACTGATTACTGTTAATTCAATTACAAAAACTCATTGCCGAGTACATCTAAAAGCGAAATTGTCCACTTGTATAAACAAAACAGCATTTTTGGTGAGCACTTAAAGTACCGTGAAACTCCGGTTCAAAAAGGCAAACTTTTGGATGCTATAAATAAAGTCACATGTCCTAGGTGTTGTATTCTATAACGTATATTAGTCCAAATGTTAATTTTCGTAATAAGATTATTAACTTAAAACACTAGGTTAAAATTAGGTTTAATCACAAAAACAGCGACGACCTGGGTGCGAAAGCGACTGGTTTGGATATACGACTTGGTAACATTAGGTAGTAGGTTGAGGCTACACATAGACCACCAAATAAATTATGAGTAAAATTATGGGTTGAAACATTTCTTAGTAATGACCGTATGAATGAAAAAAATATGACTACTGATTGTTGTAAAGAAAAGGTAATGAAAAAAATATTAGGAGTTGAAATATTTCTTAGTAATGATAGTATGAATAAAAGAAATATGAAAAATGACTGTTATGAGTTCTGATATTAGTAATAGAATTTTATGAACAAAAAAATATTAGGAAAACATAATGAAGAGTGATTATTATGAACACAAATAGTTAGTAAAAAAAATTAAAGGACTAAGATTTTTATATGAGTCAATATGGATCCGTTGCACCGAAACAAATGGTTCAAGCTAAATTAAACCTGAAATTGAAAAAATTCACAGTTTCTCAAAAAGCTCAAATTGACGAGAAGTTGATCCCACTGCTCATCAAGAATTTTCAGCCATTTTCCGTGATAGAGGACAGAGGGTTCACGGAATATTCTGAAGCATTAAACCCAGGATATCAACAGAGCTCGTCAAATAATAAAATTCGTAAATTAATTTGAAGTACCTAGAATATTTATTCAAAAAAAAATTAAATCCTTTGGGATTTTTATAAACGCAAGCTAATCTAAGGGCACATGCTACTTTCTTATCTATAATTTCTTCTTATATTATTCTACTTTTAGCATGTCTGTAGCGTATTATAATTATTTACGAACAGAATTATAGTATATTTATGAAGAGCGATGGATCAGGAGATTGCAACGAAATAACATTAGGGCTATATGCGATTCCTTTGACCTACATGATAATGTATTAAAAAAATATGGAGAATATCAAAGCCTATGGCTTTGTGTATTATACAAAGAGTAAGACCCGATTTGGAACCCCATAGTATGGACGGACTACCAGTTCATTTAAAGGTAAGCGTACAATAAAATACCTATGTGTGATACATGCTTACGTGGCTCGAAGTGCAACACTATGGAATGTGCACTCGACCCGATGTCGTCCCACTATAAGTTAAATTATTCCGTCTTTTGACAATTTAAACACTCAAACTTTATTTTAAAAATAAACATATTTAAAATATTTTCAGTTAAATGTATCTAAAATTCATATTCTATATCTTTTAGGAGAGATTGAAAATAACGAGCGGTAATAGAGTTAAATTTTTGTGGGGCGGTAATAGGCACGTTTACGTTACGTCCGCAATAGGATATTAGATTGTCATCTAAAAGATCCCAAAAAATTTAAGACTACCTTCAAACATCCCTCTTCGAATTTCGACGTGGCTGCTTTTCTTGATCCAGTTCATAATATGTGTAAATTGATCCGGAATCATTTCGAGAGTGAAAGAACTTTTTGATGACGAAGAAAATGAAATTGATTTGAGTTTTTCAGAAAAACTACATGAGTTGCAAGATGAGGAAGGCCTTTATTTGGCTAGTAAATTAATCAAAGTGTCATTTGGAGTTTCGCAATAATATTATGAAACTGAAATTTGCAACCCAATTGCTCAGCAGAAGCGTAGCAATCGCCCTTAAGTTTTGCAGTGAAGATTTATATTTAAATCAATTTAAGAATAGCGAGGCAACAGAGAAGTTCATTTTACTATGGAATAATTTATTTGATGTATTTAATACCAGATTTTTAAAACAACATTGATTAAATCACCTGTATATAATGGACGATATCAGTGTTGCCAGCGCACTGTTTGAAAAGTAACGCAAGTCTTTTTAAAAAGTAACGCTTTCCAAGAAAAAGTAAAGTTTTAAAAAAAATTCGAATTAAAAATAAAACTAGCCATATTGTCGTTATTTAGAGCAATGATATACAACTATATAAAAAAAAGTAACAGTAGTGTCAGCCGTTATTAACATATTATTTTTATTTATTGTTTTGTCGTTATCCCTATAAACTAGTATAATAAATAATCAACCATTTCTATAGTGTGATTAAAAGCGGAAACAACGACAATACATCGGTGGAGCCCATAGTATACGTAGTGGAGCCCTATCAAAAAAAAAAAAAGTTACAAGTGACAAAGTCAAATTGTTATGACTTTCTTTTCAGTGCTCAGTGTAGTTTTTATGAATATAATAAAAATTTATATACAATGATGGACTCAAATTGTTTTCCCCCACATGGGAAGAATATCACACCCTGAACCCAACATGTGAGGAGGGATCCCCATTCCGGTTGCCTCCGCCAACAGCAAGCGTGCGGCGTAGAAGGCAGCCAACAACAGAACAACAGGCCATAAACCCACTACAACCACCGCCGCCGTCACAACCCTTTCCTTCTTTTAGTAATAATAATTTTATTGAATGTGCTCAGTGTTCCGATGGTCGACGCTTTCTCCCTTACGGACTGTACACTCACTTTTGTGAGTATGAATTTTCGAAATTTCATACAATTCATTCGGAACGTTATGCGAACGGGGACGAGCTCGCACGATTGTGCGGGTAGTTCTTTATGCCTACCATTTTTTACGCGGCGGCAGGTGTTGTCTCCGTGGGTCAGTGTGCGTTCGAGGCCGCGGGAGGTGAACGCGTCGAGCCGCGTCACCGCAGCGCAGTGATTATTTTTTTCATTCTGGTGAGTAATAATAAGATAAAGAAAATACACTACCATCTATTTACTTGTTTGCAAGCAACAAGGAGGAACACCGATATAAAACTCAAAACTTTTCAAATATGGGTACTGAAGATTGTTATGACAAGGTGATCGTCCTAGTTTCCGGTGCACCCGATCCAAACAGCACAGCATTACCACCCATGAAGACTTAGCTTACCTCAAAAATATATCAAAAATTAAGTGCGCCATGATTAACGACGGAGCTAAATTGTCAGCTAAAATTTTCCAGCAAGACTCATCATCCCGGAGATTCTCCGCTATGTCTGGGACAAACTCTAACATTATAGATGTGATTAAAGAAACAAGATAGATTGAAATCAAAATCAGAAAATTCAGCTGACACAATCTTATGCCGCTTTATTAGGTATACAAAGTAGCGATAAGAAACACTTTGAGTGGGATTTTTGAAGGCACCATGAATACCTATGTGTATTTGGGTTAGGGCACCATGAATATGCTATTTATTGTCCGTATATATTTATATTTATTTATAGGTTCTAATATTCCTAAAAATGACAATTGCCAGGAACGCTTCGAAGCTCTGGTTTATTCTTGATAAATTCATTAACAGGAGAGCAACACAAGTGCAATGGATGGTTGCGCCATAAATATCTATGTGGAAAACAAATTAAGTTGTTCTTTTACACCATCAAATATTAAAACAACTTTTATGCATCCCAGTTCTAACTATGAAATAGCAATCTTTTTACACGCATGCCATATTTTCAACTAGTAAAAAATACTTTTGGTAAAATATTTGATTTTTATTGACTATCAAGGCGACGAAATTGCGTGAATTCAAAAGCTAGGGACGCATATGGACAATAAATTAAAAGTATTCCATAAATAACTTGCCATAAACAACTTACTATAGACTAATATCATAGATGACAAAAAACTAAAATCTTCTACTGTAGTTTCCACATTTTTAGGACAGTCTCTCCTTAGACAACCCTGGAGGCAGATCAATTACCAACAATCCAATGCCGCAATTGCTGCAAGTTTGGTCATGGTAAAATCAATGTAGGTCTAAGCCACGATGCTATTATACTTCAGTGCTTCGTTCTATACATATGTTTACCACGTAGTTTCACTTTATTCCTCGGCAACCAAACGCAATTGGAGAGCTAGGCATCCAGGCATTTAAAAAAAATCTTGTCTATGTCAGCCTAGCTCCATAAACTACTGCTGTCACTTGTCATTCTTTTCGTTTGCGTGGCAACGAACGCGGCTTTTCATATTCAATTACTTGTTTTTGTGAGTTTTTTGTGCGATTTAGTAATCAAATTGATACAATCATTAACATCAAAATGCCGGAAAGACGAAAGAAAAAATACAACATTATTTCAATAAAATACTAAGTTTGGAAAAACGACGTAGCCGGCGCAGGAGCCGGTCATTGTCTTCATCAAAATCGTCGCCAGAACCGGAAATTCACTCATCACCTCACTACCTCTATCGTCTGGTGAGGGGTGAGGAAACTGAACTGTGGTCAGTTCCCCTAATCAAAGTGCAATATTCAATCATCCCAGACACCAAGGTATACAGCAAGACTCCAGGAAAAGGAATGTCTGACGCTTATTTTCTGGTTGATGAAATCTTCGATCGAAGCTTTTTCAATTTATGTTCCTGGACTGGATCATCAAAAGGTGACACACAAAAAGTGTGTTTTAAAGCATTCACTAAAACTATACATTTTTTCTTCGATATCGTTAACGATTCCGTCCCATCTTTTACCAAAAGCAATTGCGACAATTTTTTTAAAATCATTATTAAAAATTCACGTTCCCGTTGTAAAAGCAACCAACGAATGTCAAGCTTAAAACAAAGACTCTCGAAGCAAAACATTGAAGATCAATCCTTGTACATCGAATGAATCTCCAATTTCACAGCCATCTGGGTCAAGTCAGCGCGTTGAACCTAATTCATAGCCACCTCCACCTATTCAGTCCCTTGCAGCCAATGTAATCCATCTTCAATCAAATGAAGGTCAAGGAATAGCTTCTCAACCTTTACAATCTCTTCAGCCACTTAGAGCTCGAGTTGAATCAGCTCCGCAGTCTACTCAATCTCAATCTCTTCAGCCACTTGGAGCTCGGTAGTCTTCTCAAACTTAATCTCTTTCGCCACTTGGAGCTCATGTAACTACAGTTTCGCAGCCAGGTCTACCATTAAGTCTAAACTAAACCCTGTATATGTACCTACCTACTCATGCATGTACACACCATAATATGAGGTGATTCCTTAGGCTGGAAACAGTGCTCGACCGACGGTCAGCGCTGACTATCAGTCGGCGTAGCTATATCTATGCTAGTCTATGAACGCGCACACAGCTTCGCTGACGGTACGCGCGTGTGTTGGTACGCGCGTACGGTCAGTCGAGCCGTCGGTACGGCTCGTCGGTAGAGGTGAGCGTTTAAACGCAAAGCGGATAAATAAGTCTGCTTAAAATATTAAGCATATAAGCACGTTTAATATAATAAGCTAACAACGTTTTTAGCTTATTGCAAATTACTAGCGACATCTGCTTTTTTCCGTTGTAATTTGTATCTGCACCGACTGTCCGTTTCCAATAAGTGAGTCATATAGATTCAAAACCAGCAACATTCATTTTTTTTACTATGGCAACTTTGAATGTAGTCTGAAAGCGTTTTTTTTAATTCATGGAGGCATGTAAAATGATCGTAGCAAAAACATCAATATCCCTTAAAAAACAGTTTTTCAATCGTGAAGTTAATGGCAAACACAGCAATATCCCAACCTGACAGGTTCAAAGACAGCATTATCCTTTTCGACCAATCAGAGCACAGGATTTCGCCGCCATTACTATGGCGACTTTGTTGTTTTTGTTTCAGTGCGTTCCTACTTAATTAGTGATTTAAATAGGAAAATAGTGATAATTTGAAAAGGAACTAGAAAAATCTTCAAGATGGAATGTTTTCCTAGCCCTTGCAATAATAAAAATTCCCGAAAAAGGAAAGCAATGCCCGAAACATGGAAGAGAAATGTGGCCAAAATTAAGCGGTAAGTTGTAGGATGGCTACAGCACCTTGATACTTAACGATGTTTTCACATTGATGATTCGTGAATTCGTGATTCGTTTGAAGCTATTGTTTGATGCTATATTTTTTTGTGGTCTCCATTGGTTACAGATTGTAAATATATTTAAAGTTTATTTTTAAGAACTTTCCAGAAATGTAAACAAATCGCGATGTGAAATTCTCTATAATAGCATGAATTTCTGTAAACAGATACCACATTACACATATACATTTGATGTGATATCATTATGACGATTTTGTGTGAAAAACTGCAGAAATTATGAATGCCAGATTTATTTTTGGCATTAATGGTTTTAGGTTTGTTTATGCTGTTGGTTAGTTCTAAAAAAACGTTCTTTAGTGGATTAATTGAGAGTTGGATTTAGTTTTCATTTAGAGAATTCTTATAAAGACAAGGCTTTTTTTTATTGAACTCCTGATCTTTAAAAGACTTTATTGTACAGATTCTGCCTTGGTACAGTGTTATACTGGCATTTATATCTTCGCTTATTAATCAGTAGGTTTTTAATATGCAACAAATACAGATACATTACGTAATTTTTTTTCTAGATATTCAGCAAAGGAACTTCCCAAAAGATTGTTGTGTCGCCACAAAAAAACATTTAAATGTATGGCTTTGAAAATGAGTGATCTTAAATTATTTTTTGATAATTTTTATGAGAGGCCAGAAAAAAAGACACAAGATGCTTTTATATTAAAACACTGTAAAGCTAAAAAAGTAATGCGACGACGTACGACCAGCAAAAAATATATGGAACAAACATTTCAGACTAAGTATTATATTTACAGTAAGACAGAAAAAAAGAAAGTGCAAGTTTGCCAACGTTACTTTTTGACAGTTTTGCAAATTACCAAGTATAGAGTGCAAAGTGTCATGAAGGAATACTATGAGAAAGGTAAACTTTTACAAGAAAAAAGAGGAGGAGATCGCGTTTCTCATAAAAATATTCATAAAATGGAAGCAGTCATGAAATTTATAAACTCTATTCCATGTACAGAGCCCCATTACTGCCGTGGAAACACCAAGAGATATTATTTGGCTTCCGAATTATCTATTAATAAATTGTGGAAGCTATATGATTCACAAGCTACTGATGACCTAAAAGTAAAAAAATGTTACTTCCGGCATATTTTTAACTCAAAATATAATCTTGGTTTTGGAACACCAAGGACGGATGTTTGTGCTACCTGTCTTAGATTTTCGTCAGAATTAAAGCGTGTTAAAAATGATGAAGCTAAAAACAATTTATTAACAAAGCAAAGACTGCATAAGTTGAGAGCAAAGGCATTTTTTAAAAAAGTTAAAGAAGAAAAGCCAGGCTTAAAAACATTTTCGTTTGATTGTGAAAAAAATTTAAATTTACTGAAAGTCCCAGACCAGGTGGCATACTATCTGAGAAACATTTATCTGTATAACTTTACAATCGTTGAGGGGTCTTCGAACAGCAAACTTCTTCCAGATAATGTGTTTGCCTATTGCTGGACGGAAAATACATTTCCAAAAGCTGCCAATGAGATTGCTTCAGCCCTATATCACCGTCTAAATAATAGTGACTTATCATCGTGTCATACGCTAAGACTTATGGCAGATGGCTGTGCAGGGCAGAACAAAAATACAATTATGCTAGGAATGCTATGTAAATGGATGACTGAAGCTCCACAAAACATTAAAACAATAGAGTTGGTATTCCCAGTAGTTGGACATTCTTATATACCCCCTGATAGGGTATTTGCTAAGATAGAAAAGGAAGTACGCCTGCAGGAAGTAATAAACAGCCCCAAAAAATACTTGGATATTATTTCTAAATTTAGCACAGTTAACAATCTCGGAGCTGATGACTGTAAAGTTTATGATTGGAAAACTGCTTCACAGCAGGTTTTCAAACCTGTTGGCAATTGGCATTTCAAATTTAAACAGTGCAAGCGTTACATTTTGAAACGCTCTAAAAAGCAAGGAAATGTTTTAATTCAAGGTCACCTTCATTACCAGATGGATGATGGTGTTTCTAAAAACGTTAATAAGAAAGGAAAAATAAGTAATATGATACGACCCAATGAAATAAACCCCACAAATATTGTATCAGCTAAAAAAAAGAAAGATGCTTTGACTTTACTTAAAAGTCATTGGGGTGATGAATGGGAGGAAAATGATGAATTAGAGTTCTTCAAAACTTTATCGCTCAATTGTCTGGACGAAGTTGATCATGAATATGAGGAACATGCCGATGATGAAGGCCTTTGTGAGATGCAAGAAGAAGTGGATGATATGCATGTATGACTGATCTTTAATTTGATTTTGTTTCATTTAATCTTGTCTAATTTGATGTTCAATTTACCTATATTTCATTAAAGTTTAATTTCATATTAAAATGGATTTTATTTCTTTCTTTAATATAACATATTTACATTAATACAAAAGGAATTGAGATTTCAATAATAAGTATCAAAAATATTAATCCGCGTATACACTAGAAACCTCAGATGCAAATATAGCAATATCCAGATTAATAAGAAGCAAAAGTAGCAACATCCATGTTTGAGATGCAAAAACAGCATTATCCCAATATAATTATTATTTATTTTGTAGATGATGAAGTTTATTTTAAAAATTTCGTATAGTTATTACCCTAAATACGTTTTTCAACAATAAGATGTAATTATTAATGATTAGACACTGTTCTATCGGATAATAATTAAAAAAATCTACTGCTCTAATTTCTGTTAAAGTGGATGTTGCTGGTTGTGAATCTATATGACTCAAGTATCCATTAGTTACGTTAAATGGCGACACGGGTAAAGTACAATCGAAAATTAGTCAATGACACGGTAACCTTGCCAAAATGTAAAGCGCCCAATTTTGACAGTAAACAATTATCGTATTATAACTTTTTCATTCAATCAGAGAATACAATACAACGATGTCATTATCCTGCCGAATTACATAGTGTTCAACTGTGAACAAAAACACTTAAATATTTGTCTTTTTAATTTATTTGAACGTTTTTTTCGTTTAATGCTTAATTTCGATTTTCGTTGTTTGCTGTTTAGTTCGATACGCTCTCTCGTTGGCGCAAGTCATTAGCACATACGTAAAGTGTATTCGTCGTTTCGCGTGTTTTTGATAGTGTTTATGCTTTTGAATTTTTGTTTTCATTTGAACTATAAACAGATACTTAGTGTAAATAGTGAAGGGGATTATTGAGGTGTATTCGTCGTTTCGCGCGTTTTTAATTATGCTGTTGACTATTTGTTTTCATGTGAACTGTATATACTTAGGTACTTAGTGTAAATAGTGAACTTAATAACTTCAAGATGTCAAGAAATAGTAATAACGCCATTTGGAACTATTTTGAAAGGAATCATGTAAATAAGATTGCCGAATGTAATTTTAGTAAGAAGTCGTTATCGTATAAAACAACCATCACAAATTTGAAACAGCATTTAAAATTAAAACATATAAGTGTATATAATGATTTCGTTGCTAGATTACCACCTATTCCGAATACTTACATAAATGCTACTGCTACAGGAGAACATTCACAACTAGGTGTTTTAAATTTGCATGCTAGTGATGTTGCTCGGCCTTGTACTGATAATGCTGACAATAACGCTGAAATATGTGGTGATGGGAATAATGTTCAATCTGTTGGTGCTTCTCAGTCGAATGCTTCTATTGGTGTTGGTCAAGTAATCGCGTTCAGGCAATCTTCGAAACCTATCCAGAAGACTATGTCCACGTTCCTACCTAAAAAGCTACGTCCAGATGAAAAGAAGAAACTGGACAAATGTTTACTGAAACTAATAACGTAAGATTTTCAGCTGTTTAGTATTATCGAAGATAGAGGATTTAAGGAGTTTGTGTCAATGCTAAATCCTAGCTACCAGTTGCCTAATAGAAAGACATTGTCTACAACATTGCTATCCGAGGAGTATAATAATAGACTCACCAAATATCAGGAAATGGGAAGAAGGTGTCTGAGTATTTGCTTCACAATAGATTGTTGGACATCTAAGATATTAGAAAGCTATAGGCCATTACAAGACATTTTATAGACAAAGAAACATTTGAATTATGCAGTATATTAGTTTAATGCGCAGCGTTTGATGGTCATCATACAGGAGAACGAATTGCTGCTGAACTCCAACAGGTTGCCAGCACTTGGGCTGTTAGTGACAAAGTAAATTTTTTAGTGACAGATAATGCGTCTAATATGATAGCTGCAGCCGGCATTCTTGGTTGGCCCCACTATGGGTGTTATTCGCACAAGCTAAACTTAATTGTGCAAGCAGCTGTGGATGACCCTTTAATATCTTGTACCATAACAAAAGTTCAAAAAACCGTAGCGCATTTCAAGAGAAGCACTATTGCAAAAGAAAAGCTTTTGAAATATCAAGCAACTGCACAAAATGTAGCACAACCCAAGGGACTTTTGTTATCAGTACCAACGCGATGGAACTCCATTTACTTAATGTTGCAAAGATTTTGTGAGTTGCAAGAAGCTTTGAGAGCAACTATTCCAAACTTAAATACGACAATGCCTGTTATACCTATGGAGGAGTGGAAATGTATCGAACAAAGTGAGGTACTAAAACCGTTCGAAAACGTGACAACAATTATGAGTGCAGAAAATTACATTACTGCTAGTAAAGCACTGGTTTTGACTGCTGGATTGAGCGCTATTTGTGACGGTCTCAGAGAATGAAACTATTACGAACCACTACAACATTTGATAGCAAATTTAAGAAACGGCTTATTTGCAAGATTTGGCGATATTGAACAAAATAAAGAAATATCTATATGTACACTTTTAGATCCACACTTTAAACAACATGCTTTCGAAGATCAAGCAGCAATGTTGCGGGCAAAAGAAAGTGTATTGGAAAAAGTTGAAGAATATTATAATTCTGAAAGCGTGCTTAATACTGCTGGACCATCGATAGCAAATACAGTTGCTACAAACTCTGCTTCTGAACCTTCCGGGACTTCGCTGTGGGGACGATTTGATACAAAAATTGCATCTTCATATGAGCCTAAGTCAGTTAAAGAAAAGTCAAAAGAAGAGTTAGACCTGTACTTGTCGGATAACGTCATTCCTCGATCAGAATGCCCATTTAAATGGTGGAAGGAGCGTAAATCTTTATTTCCCGCAATAAGCAAAATTTTTATTGCCAATAGCAATATCGTCGTAACGTCTGTGCCCTGTGAACGGTCTTTTTCACGAGCGGGTTATATTATTTCCGAAAGACGTACACGTCTGACTACCTCCAAGGTAAAACAAATTCCGTCTTATTATAAAAACACGGCAAAAATAGGTTTAAACCTGTTCTACCTCAGTTCGGACTTGTGATGAATCAAGTATAGTTTAGGAAATTAAACTTTGCTTCATTATAAAAAGTGAACTAAGTCACGATCGACTTAGATCTGAGACGATCCCCCGAAAACATATTTCATTCGTTCATTCATTCAATCGTTCCACTACATCGTTCCAATCTTCATGATAATTGAAATATTTTTTTTAAATTTGTTCATTGAAATAGAATAAAACTTAAAAATAATAAAATTGAAATGATGAAAGATGTATATTTTTGTAATAAAATGATATATTCAAAGGTTTGATTACATAAATCATACTTTTTTCCTGCAAATATTTTTTACGTAACTGTTGGTAACTTTATAACCCTGAAACAGAACGTATCTGAGCGCGCGTAACAAATTGTATTTTTTCCAAAGAAACCAAATAGTAACCTCGAAATTGTTTTTATATTAGATTGTAGAAAGTAAAATTTTCAAATTTATTGAATTAAAGGAGCCGTGGTCGTGTCTACAAAAAGTATTGTTTTGTAGATGCTGATAAGGATCGCCGATAATTATGTTGAAACTAACCTCAAAGTTTGTTTACGATGGTGAAATGTTCAATAAATCAATGGTTCCAGGTGTCCAAGCATGGTTTTCTAGTTGTTGTGAAATAAAAATGACAATAATAGTGTTGAAAGTGATAAAATAATATATTTACGACATGTAAATCTTCAAATCATTAAATAATTTTACGTGATATTTGTGATAGTTTTACTGCTTTCTTTGTATTTATTAAGTATTCGCTCATTGTAAAATAAGTAAGTATCGAGTTTTCACATAGATTCTAGCATCAACATATACTTTTGTAGTAAAAAAATCTATTTGTTAGTTACAAAATGAGTTAGTATTGAAGTTAAACTAGTGAAATTCTGGTTTATCTTTTGACCTAGGATCATGTATGACTTAAGCGATAAACCTTTTTTTATAATACGATTTTCCTTTGTACTTGACTTGAGAACCGACTTAGAGATGGTTTAACAGTTAGTCCGCTTTTTATAATAAGACGGATTATGTTTTTAAATTCAAACGCCTAACTTTTTTTTGTATAAGTATATGTAATGTAAATTTGGTGTAAATAATGTATAATACGAAATCAATGAACTTTTAAGTACGCCTGAATACAAAATTGCAATGCGTTATTTATATTTGATCAATTATTTTAAGAAAAATCAAGGAAAACCAATAAAATCATATTCAGACAGTCCTAAGCCTGTAAAGTACGAAGGAAAGTTCATTGTAAATTAAACGTTTTATTAGTAAATAAATAATCGCAACAATAAATAATAAATAGTGCTTTGATTATTTAAACGAAAAATGTACCATAAGCTGTTAAGCAATTAAGCTATTAAGAAAAGCTGCTTATTTAAATAAGCATAACGTTATAAGTCGTTGGCAATTTTAAGCCGTTATTCACATCTCTATACACTGCTAGTTGTGCACATATTGCTTGGGCCAACTAATAAGTGCAAATTCGATACGCTGAAGAAGGGAAACAGTTGATTGTCTGAACGTAGTGTCATGGTCGCTATTATCTGTTTCATTCAAAAAATTGCTATTTATTTCAACTTATAAATTTACTCAAGATCATATAGAACTATTATTTGGTGCCATAAGGATGCACGGAGGTTTTAACGATAATCCTAATACCAAACAATTTAAAGGTGTATACAGAAAACTGTTATGTCATCTAGAACTAAACACAAGTGATACAGGTAATTGTATTCCATTAGAATATGTTTCTGTTTTAAACTGCTCCTCAGCGCTTTGATGCATAAACAGAACTACAACTTATGAACGTTTCGAAGAAGATTCGGAATTTTAACTGCACTAGAAACTGTCATAGATGACTTCGACGAGATAACAGAATTCTTGGATGTGCCATATATGACGAACTTTAAAAATCATATCGTTGCATATATTGCCGGTTTGTTGTCAAATCTTTGTCAAAAAAATTGAATGTATTTATTGTATGGACAATTTAACTGCAAATAATCGTATAGTTGGTTTCATAAATTTATAACTTTTAAAGTCAGAGGTGGATTATCATATGCCTCTGCAGATGTGTATTTAATATGTTTGGTTGCCGAATCTGTAATTAATAAAATAGATAAAGTTTCCCAAATATACAAAAAAAATCTCCTAGATGTCATGAAAATTTCATTGATACTGGTTCTAGACAATATTGAAAGTTCGGTGCAAGCCATGTTAATGGTGCTATACCTCAAATAAATTTGATGATGCTAGTAGTTGACAAGTATTTACAAATTCGGCTTCATTATATAGCAAAGAGAGAAAATTTAGAGAAATGTGTAAAGTCCAAAAGACAAATGTATCGTAAACTTGTACAAACTAGTGGAATGTACTTTTTAATTTGTTTAAAATATGTTTGATTCTTTTAATTATTGTATTCTTTTGTATTTTTAAAATAAATCGTAACAACACGTTCCATAAAAAAAATTAAGATTACGCTTAATAATTATTTTTTGATAAAAACTGACGTGAGATGTTAACATTATTAATATGTAAAATTGGGGTCACTCACGTATAAAGTCTATGAAAACATGTCGGCCTGTAGCTGACTTCAATTCATAATAATAATTATTGGTATATAATTTAAGAAGCGTTACACGTTATAACGAAGACGGATGAGAATAAATTTAAAGTGGTTAAACTGCACTAATCCCAACAGGAAATCTCCATTGACGGTTGCGGATATTCCTGCTAAAACAATACAAATATATGTATGCGATATACATTTTGAGAGACGGTTTGTGAAACCAAATTCGCGTCTACTCTACGACGCATATACATCGTCATTTACTAAAGAAGAAATTTTAAGAGGGGTGCCCGAGAAAGCAATTGCAGGCATGCGTTAGTACTGATATTCTCACTTAACTTCCTTTATTTTTTACACAATCGATTTTACCTTGATTTTTGCTTGAACTTGGTAATCATTCACAGGATAATACTGTGAATAAATACCTAAGCACATTTTGCCCACAGCTCATTTGAGGCCTTGCTTGGCTGCAAACGCACATTTAATATTGATAGAGGAAATACACAAAATCGTAAATAAGTATTAAAATGGAATGGGTCAATATAAGAAGTAACAAAAAAAACCATTATTGAGCAAAATCAATCTATTTTTTTTATATTTGTGCCTTTTTATAATAAACATTATAAATAAAAAAAAATAACTCGAAAAAAATTTCAATTTTTGCCTTCTTTCGTGAAAAAAATTAAAAGTATTGATTTTACCCGAACAAAAAAAAATATTTTTGTGAACCTCATAATGAGCCCTTTCATTTGATATATGACACAGTAAGGTTTGCAAAACTTTTTTTTTTAAGTTTGTAATTGGGCCCAAAAGTAAAAAATAAAAGAAAAAGTGGAGTATGTCGAGGAGAATGGTCGGAAAAGGCACTCAATGATGCTTTTGAAGCTGTTTCTAATGGAATGGGTATCAACGAAGCTGCTAAAACGTTTGGGATACCTAAAACAACTTTTAAGCGAAGACTTGCTACTAAAAACTTCACAAAAAAACCGGCCAAGTGCGTGTCGGGCCACGCGCAGTGTAGGGTTCCGTAGTTGCGAATGACAACTTTGAGTTTACACTGTTTACACTCACACCTCACAGTCTAACGACCAAAAACATCTAACAATGAAGATTGTATGAAATTTTACATTTTCCAGTACATTTTATAAGTTGGTTGCCTATAACTTTTTAGTTTGCACTTAGTACCCAGCTCTGATAGTTTTCCTTTCAACTTCAGTATATATACTATTGCTGTAATTTTTTTCACGTATCCATATATAACCGTTTAGCAGATAGAGGGGGGGGACACGTACCTCTTACAAAATTTTGCACTTTAAAACCAAATATTTCGGAAACGGATCCCTAAATCGAAAAATGGTGTTCTTAACTTCACAATATTTTTGAAAGACCTTTTTAACGATACCCCACACGATGGGTAAATAGAGAAAAAAAAATTACTCCCCCACTTTACTTGTATGGGAGCTACCCAAAAAAAAATATTTTTTCAAGGTTTTTTTCTACGACTTTTTTGCCATGATTAATATACACACTCATACCAAATTACAGCTTTCTAGTACTTATAGTCTCTGAGTAAAACCACGGACGGACAGACAGACAGACATGGCGAAACTATAAGGGTTCCTAGTTTACTACGGAACCCTAAAAAGGACGTTCTAGGTCCGAGCGGTATACTGCGGCCTGAAAATGAAAAAAAGATCGTCATGCACATTAAAAAATTACAGAAGAGTGGATTTACGCCATCAAGGCAGGCAGTTCGTAAAATGGCGTATAATTTAGCTGAAAAACTTAATATTAAACATAATTTTAGTCATGAAAAGAAAATGGCGGGAAATGGGTGGTTACAAAGCTTTCTAAGAAGAAACAATGAACTTTCAATCCGGCAGTCAGAAGGTGTTTCTGTGGCTAGGGCTAAGGGGATGAACAAAGACAATGTTGATAAGTATTTTGATCTTTTAGAAGAAACTTTAAAAGAAAACCAACTTTTTGACAAACCTGGTTCTATTTTTAATATGGACGAGACAGGTCTGCAGTTAAATAATAAGCCGGGAAAAGTAGTTGCCATAAAAGGATCGAAGAGTGTTCCTAACATCACTCCTGGGGAAAAAGGTGAAACCATCTCTGTTATTGCTTGTTGCAGTGGAGAAGGTGTTTTTCTTCCACCATATTGTATATTCAAGGGCAATAATAAAAAACCTGAGTTTGAGGATGGTATGCCACCTGGCTCTGTGGTTACAATGTCACAAAAATCAGCATATGTTAGTTCAGAAATATTCTTTGATTGGCTGAAGCATCACTTTTTGCCTCGCAAACCTCAAGGCAAATGCATGTTACTCCTTGATGGGCATTCATCTCATTGCAACAATGTAGACATGCTGGAGTTTGCTGAACAAAATGGAATTATTTTGGTCTGTTTGCCCAGTCATACCACCCATTTTCTTCAACCGCTTGATAGAACGTTTTTTAAGTCACTGAAATGCTTTTATTATGATAAATGCAATAGATTCATTGCTACTAACCCAACAAGAAAACTAACAAGATTGCAATTTGGAAAGATCTTGGCTTTAGCATGGAATAAATCTGCTTCAGTGAGTAATGCAATATCAGGATTTTCTGCAACTGGGATAATTCCTTTTAATAAGAATGTTATACCAGACTATGCTTTTTTAACATCTAGTTACCCTAATAATACCAATGAGCAACAACCTACTGCTACCATTCAACAGGATCAATCTGCACAGTCAGAGTCAGTAGCTGTCCAAAATCCATCAACTAGCGAAGCTCTTTCTCCTAATGCAACGCCAGGCAAGATTTTGGATGTAGTCTCTCCAATCCCTATCATAGAAAAAACTACAATTGTCCGTCGCAAGTCAAGGCAACTAGCAGAAATTTTAAATTCTACTGAAAATATTCAGAAAGTTAGATAAAACTTATCAAAGAAAATAGATACGAAGAAAAAAGAATCTAAAAAAGAAATATCTTTTGAATGTAAACAGATTTTAAAAGTAACACAGAATAAGAAGGTAATTAAAAGGAATATAACTGCAACGAAAGAAAACAAAGAAAAAAAGAGACAGAAAAAAGAGAAAAATAAAGATAGTTCTGATGAAGATAGTGAGCAAGAGATTATAAATTTGCGTGATAGTCCTGAAATCACAGAATGGGATGACAATGAGTGTGCAGGCTGTGGTGAAAATTATGAAGATACTCTCAGTAAAGATGAATGGCTCCAGTGCACTATGTGTGAACGCTGGTCCCATGAAAGCTGCAGCTCATATGCTAATATGTGCGAGCGATGCGGTGATACGGTGACAAATTGAAGTTTTTTTTTGTTTAATTAATCGTTTATATTAATTGTTCATTTGATTTTGAATGTTTATTAATTGTTTAAGAGGGCCCTTCCCCGACCGACTATCGTCAACGCGAGCATGGTCGAAAAGCTTGTTCCGTCCAGCGAAATGTCAGATAAAGAGGTAAAGCGAAAAGAGCCCCTTGCCTTCGTCTTCCACACACCTCTTACTGCCACATGGTAACAAGCTAGTGAGTACGCGAAGACATTGAACGAAAAATAGTAAGCGGAAATTTCATTAAACTTGTTTCAAGAAATACGTGTTTATTAGTAAGCCTTACGAGTTTTTGAAAAAAACGTTGTACATCTAGAATCTCCGTTATATTTGCAAGGTTTCTAAATAAATATTTCCTTTACTGCTACAATTAATGAGTACATTATAAACGCCCAAAGTTCACATAAAATTTGTGCAAAAAAGCGGATTTTTGGAGGTTAATACTGAAGTTGTTTCTCCAAATTTTGATTTTTCGTTTTGATAGAAACCTAGATATAGTGCGCAAGATACCTATTAGTTAAAAAGCTTTAAAAAAGATGTGTTACACCGCCATAATCACGTACGAGCGTTTGTATGAAAAGATAGACGGGTTGGCCGCCCTTAAGACGTTAAAATGATTTTATTTTGTTAGGTCCATCTCCCCTTGCTTGGTGGTCCAACTCACCGCATGTATGGGAGAGATGGACCGAGGGTAATTTTTAGGGTTCCGTAGTAAACAAGGAACCCTTATAGTTTCGCCATGTCTATCTGTCTGTCTGTCCGTCCGCGGTTTTACGCAGAGACTATAAGTACTAGAAAGCTGTAATTTGGTATGGGTATATTAATCATGGCAAAAAAGTGGTAGAATAAAATCTTGAAAAAAAAATTTTTTTAGGGTAGCTCCCATACAAGTAAAGTGAGGGAGTAATTTTTTTTTCTCTATTTACCTATTGTGTGGGGTATCGTTAAATAGGTCTTTCAAAAATATTGTTTCCGAAATATTTGGTTTTAAAGTGCGAATTTTTGTTAGAGGTAAGTGTCCCCCCCCTCTATCTGCTAAACGGTTATATATAGATACGTGAAAAAAATTACAGCAGTAGCATATATACTGAACTTGAAAGAAAAACTATCAGAGCTGAGTAGTAAGTACAAACTAAAAAGTTATAGGCAACCAACTTATAAACTGTAAAATTTCATACTATTTTCATTGTTAGATGTTTTTGGTCGTTAAACTGTAAGGTGCGAGTGTGAATAGTGTGAACTCAAAGTTGTCATTCGCAACTACGGAACCCTACACTGCGCGTGGCCCGACACGCACTTGGCCGGTTTTTTTTTGTTTATATTGATAATTTCATAAAAAAGCTACAATTGTGCTTATAACGCAGTTAAATATGTCGACTATTAATAGCTACTTAGTAAAACACTAAAATGTATGTTATTTGTTAAGAAATAAAAAAAATATTGAAGATAGAAAAAATGTGGTCCATCTCTCCTGGTTTTACCCTAATATGTAGCAGGTGCAGTGCAGTGTCGGCAATCAGAGCGGTTTTAGCGAAAAGCACGGCAATTTTAGGATAATGACTTGGAAAGCCTAAACTTATGGGAATGGTGACATAACCTAAGCACAAGTGATAAAATTCTTTTAGTGAGATGCAAAATCAGCTTATTAAGAGATGATCAAATGTTTTTCCATTCATAATGAGTAAAAGATGACAGATGAGTGACAATGGTGATCTAGCTTGCTAAATACGTGGGTGGATCAATAAATACCCGTGTTAAGTATGAATACGCAATATTTCAATAATTTTTATTTTTTATTTTTCGACGTCATCTCTCTTAAGAGCAATACAGCCCCTGAAGCCCGAATAGAGCAGTGGATAAGAAAATATCCACTATTACCGTCCCAGATTCCACCTGCTGAAAAACTACCACCGGGAGGCAATCTGCCCTGGCCAGTTTGGAGGTCTTTAAACAGACTTCGCGCTGGTGTCGGCAAATGCCAGGAAAACCGTGTCAGGTGGAGTTTTTCCAGAAATAGCAATTGCAACTGTGGCGCTGCCCAGTCAATGGACCACCTATTGGTGTGCCCTGAATGTCCAGCTTCCTGCACTCAAATAGACCTTCCCTAGTAGCATTTTCCGTTGGCTTCCATTTGCCAACAGTTGGGAACGTATTGGCAGATAGTTAGGTTATTCCGCCAACCTACAATCAAAATAGGCCCATTGTCAAAAACATGCACTATTTACCCAACGGGTAGCCAACAATGGGCCTACTACTACTATAGCTACAGTCGGGTGATTTATGTAAGGATTTATGTTATTGCAACAACATCGGGCCAGCTAATAAAATCCTTCATTGGGCCTCTTAGAGCTACTCCTACCGTTGGGTGATTTTTGTAGGGATTTAAGTTATGGTAATCACCTCGGACCAACTGATAAAATCCATCATTGGGCCTGTTAGTGCTACTCCTACCGTTGGGTGAATTTTGCTGTAATATGACCTCGGCCCAACTGATAAAATCAAATCAAAAGTTGGACTATAATTTTTCAAAACTAAAATCGCCTCCCCCCCCCAAACTACACAACCGATTCTGGTAAAATATTATTGGACGACCTGACTATTATACCCTTTCAATTAAAAAAAGAGTTTTCCAAATCGATCCCCACGTGTTCGAATAATCGGTGAACAAACATAAAAATTAAATAAAAGATCGCGGGGTGCGTGGAGTGGCGGCGGCCGATCCCGACCGCCTCCATTTTGATTTGCAACGCGCCAGCGAATTGACTTTCTGACTCAACGCATTTCTCTTTGGTAGGTAATAGTAACCACGGATTTTAGTGATTTGTGCGAGTAAAATATTCACTATGTATAAAATTTTAGAATTTTTTTAACGAAGACGGCACAGGTGAGCTAAGTGTGGTACGGGAGGAGTGGCTGACTCCGAGAAAAGCTAATTGTATGTGGCCGCCCCACAAAACTTCAAGCATATTTAACAAATGCCTTACTAACAATACCATCCCAGATGTTTCGCACAAGACACGTTTAATTGTACCCAATTAAACGTGTGTTGTGCGAAACAGGTGGGATTTTATTAAGTACCTACTATTGAAATAATTTCTTAGTTATTTTAAAACTTCTACCCGAGCTATATAAGTTTAAAAACATGCTAAATATCAAATGTTAGTTGGTACCTATTTATTAATATCTTCAAATTGCCTGAAGTTCATTTTTTAGAGCCGAAAAAATTAACTATACCTATAGGTACCTATCTACCTATGTACTTACCTAGTTCTAGTAATTCTAGAATACTTTTCGGCGCTAAATGAGAATCACCATAACCTCATTTTATAAACTTACGTAGGTATGCCTACTAGTACAGTCCGAATCAAACTATGATGCTCAGACCAAGGATCCCATAGACTTGACATGCAAATAATAATACCAAGATCGAACGAGATAGCCAAATACGATTAACTGTAAGAATGACAGAGAGAAACTTATATTTTTCTGTCCTTATCATAGTTTCGCCTTGTCAGTTGTTTGCCACAAACTTTTTGTGGCACGCAAAGAGTACATACTACGTCAAAGTTGTGAAGCGTTCTCGCTAAATATCATTTTTATATGAGATATTGTGCTTTGAAAGTGAACCTTTAGTTATTATAAGCTTGTGTAGTGCTTGATTTTAGCATATACAATGGTGAATTGTTCTGTGATGGGCTGCAAAAGCCGTAGTGAGAAAAAACAAGAAAACATAATCTTTCATACTTAAGTACAGTACTTTCCATTTTCCTGTTATCCCATATACGTCAATAACATCTATAATATTTAATCAATCCATTCGTTTGTAAAATAAGGCGGTATCTTTGCAGTTAAAACAGAATTTAAATAGTTATTGATTAAATTAAAAAAAAACAAGTTTTGTCATATTACCCGACCAATTAAAGAAAGTTGTTTATTGTAAGCTGGTAGTCATTAAGAAACGCTTTTTTAATTTAGCCGCATTGTAATCATGTTAGGGATGCCAGTAAATAAAAGTTTAAAGAGTTCCCAAATTACGGGTAAATTATACTGCTTAATAAATAATTACGTTATAATAAAATAAAATTTCGTATCTACATTTTTCAGATTTCCGCAAGATGACGATCTTCAAAATATATGGTTGAGGGCTACTGGGCGACATAATTGGATGTCGACCAAATGTACTCGTATATGTTCCAAACATTTTGAAGAACATTGCTTTCGCAAGACTGAACATAAAGTTTATCTGGATAAGTTTTCAATACCAGCTTTGTTTGTACATGTAAGTAGAAATTATAAATGATTTAGCTTTACTTACAAGCAGTTTCTGTTCATGTGTCCTAGATGATAGATAAGGGGGTCATAATTTTGGTGTGTGTATGTCTATTATTATCGTTGCTAGTAAACCAATTGATTAATTTCAAATATTTGTTAAAAGAATTAATTTGCACTTGTGTATTTTCTTTTGATTAGCGCCAGACAAGTGTTAAATAATTAATTAATAAAAACGTTTATTATATTATTATTCAGAATATTCCCGTATGTGATCAGGGTACAGAACAGCCTCAACCTTCTACTTCCGAACATAAAAAGTCAATGACTTACCTAATGCATGACGAACAGCTGGTGAGTAAATATAGTCATTTTACTTGTAAACAAATATTAATTTAAATATTTCGTTACTTACTTAAAATATGAATACATAAAAAATCGGTCAAGTGCGAGCCGAAATTAACACGTGAAGGGTTTTGTTTTCTAGCACCCTTCATAGTTTACAGCAAAAAATTCCACTATCATTTTTCAGTTTCTGTTTATGTGTCCCAGTCCCAAATGATAGATGTCACGTCATAATAATAATTTTCACGTGAGTGTGTATTTTTGTGTGTGTGGGGGTGTGTGGGGGTGTGTGTGCGCATGTCTATTATTATCGTTGATAGTAAACAAAATATTTTTTTTTAAAGAACTAATTTGCCCTTTAGTATTTTCTTATGATTTGTGACAGGCAAGTGTTAAATAATCAATAAATAAAAATATTTATTTCAGAATATTCCCGTATGTGATAAGGGTATAGAACAGCCTCTACCTTCTACTTCCGAACATAATGAGCCAATTACTTATCAAATGCATGAACATGGTCAACAGCTGGTGAGTAAGAATAATCATTTTACTTGTAAACAAATATTAATTTGTTACCTGCTTAATATTTCGAATAACTAAATAAACGGCCAAGTGTGTGTCGAAATTCGGACGTGAGGATTTCATTTTACAGCACCGTATATTTAAATAAAATTATTTTAATACGGTTTTTATCGCGTTTATTACATTATTTATACACCTAACGTTTCGAGCACTTTACAGTGTTCGTGGTCGCAGGTAGACTAAGTTGACATTTTATGTCAACTTAGTCTACCTGCGACCACGAACGTATTAAAATAATTTTATTTAAATGTGTAACAATCGCGAAAACATAAGAAAACATTAAGCACCGTATATATTTAATATCAAAATATGTACATTTTTTCTAAACAAAAAAATAACTTTGTTTTTCTGTGTCTCTATGAATGACAAAGTTCTTTTTGCGGTTACCTATTTTAGTTAGAAAGTGTTTATGGAGCATATATATTTTTGGTTTTTTAGTTCCCTTTTTTTTTAATTTTGAGGGACGACGACGACACATATTTTTTTTACCACTTTGGAAGTGTCTATATTTCATACCCTAAAAAGTATTCTATTCTATGTATGCAGGCTCTGTCTGTGTGGGTTGTAATTGTTAAATTCATTTGTTACAGAATCGGAAAGCTGTAAATCAGGTTGATTACCAAACAATTGAAAAAGATAAACAGCCCTCTCAAACTGTAATTGTAAGTTTTACCTACGCTATATTATAAAAAGGAAAAATATTTTACAATAGAAAAAACTGACTTCTTTTATTATTTATTCGTATCCATGTGTAAAATGTTATTTAATTATTTTCAGGGTAATTCTCCAGCGGCAATAGCTGAGGTGTATTAAATGTTATAAGTCTCGTTATGAGTAATGGTGATATACAGGGTAATGAAGAAAACAGTGACCGTTCGGCCACTTTAACTCCGCTTAAATAATTACCCAAAAAAGTAACTGGACAAGAAAAAAGGAAGATAACACATTATCGCAACATAGTGTACAAATTTTAAGACAACGAATGTTATAATTTAACATATTTTAGACTAAAAACAAAAACCGACTCCCTATCAATTTGTTTGAATAAGCATAAGAATAAAATGGAAATAAGTGTAAACCAAACGGCATGCGTGTAAACATTTTTTTGTTTTTTTTTAATGCGCTCGATCGAAAAAAATGATGGGACGATCTGTAAAGTATTACCTATTGAACAAAAAAAACAATTTCTTAAATCGGTCCAGGCGTCTTCGAGAAATCGGGGAACATACATAAAAAAAGATTATGACGAATTGAGCACCTCCTCCTTTTTTGAATTCGGTTAAAAAGACCCGACTTTTAAAGACTGGCTTTTGCCAGACATCAATGTCGTAACAAGAGCCGAATATGCATATTGTCCGGGAACATCAATGGTAGCTGAACTATCTAATTTAACAACGCAACCAACATGGATCCAGTGGAAAAACACAAACAGTATGGGACTTTTTTCAGTTTTTACGAAAAAAACTACCTTAAGGATGCCTTTTCGGGTATCTTTGTGGTATACTTTTATGAAATACACTAAATTATCTACCATTTGAGTATAATTTAAACTATCTGTGATTTATAGTTATTGAGTCATAGCTTGTTAAACCATGTCAACTTTTTTCCCAAATTCGGCCCAATTTGGAGTAATTTTGCATTCCGGGCCCATACATAAAAAAGGTACTGTACTGTAGTAGGGAATTTCAATTAACTAGGCAAGACCCTAAGGTCATCCACCTCATTGAATTTTTAGAAAAAAGAGCCCTAGCACTGGAGAACGCAGAGCAACCCAAGGAACGGACTTCGGAACGAGTTGTTACCAAGACGGCTCATATGGCAACTGTCAACAAGTCCACACCGGTCAATGACTCTGCAACTGTCACCAGGGGTGCTGAGTTGAGTGCTCACTCGCTCCAACAGGCTCCGCAAAATCAACTGCAGATCGACTTCATTTTGTAGTTTATGCAAAATTTGCTTTAACATCAAATCATTCAAAAAAATTTAGGTATCATTTTAAATGTGATACTTGCAAAGAAAAACATAATACATTACTCCTCGAAGACAAGACTCAATCTCCTGTCGCATTGATGTCAGGATCACGCACCTTACAGGTACTATTGCCAACTGCCAAGGTTAAGCTGATTGGTAACAATAGAACCGAGGTACATGTTAAAGTTTTAATCGATAGTGGATCCCAATTATCTTTTGTCACCAACGAACTTGTTGATTTATTAAAATTGCAGGAAAATCAAACAAGGAAAATCTATTATTATTAAAAACTGTTGCACTCACGTTATATTTAGTCGATATTGCCGACCGGGTTTGCACGTTAGTGCAACCGTTTTAATAATAATAATTATGTCTCGCGTAACATTTAATAATTTAAGGAAAACCTACTACCTCTACCTCTTTCTGGTATAGGCAATATTTCCAGTACCTTGAACCAAAGTGTTGAATTCACTTTGCATGCTTTGGGTTTGGCGAGGGTTTCTAACATTAATTTATATAGCAACACTGTACCTATTTTTATCTATGGTAAATTAGTGTAAAAAGAAAGTGTATTTGCTTTGTGTTGGCAGTATTGTGTCTTTTCCGCTCTCAAAGTCAAAGTCAAAGTCAAAGATTTTTATTCAAAATTGGATAATTGTATCTCTTTTTGAACGTCATATTTTTTACTTTCTTATTATTTTTAATTATTTAATATGCAAAATCGAAAAACTACTAGCGTTTCGTAATGACCACTGGTGAGAAGAATACGCCGAAAGAAACTCAATCCAGACTTGGTCCCTACTGTTTTTGATGTCGATTGTTGAGTGCAATAAACGTGTCGTCTTGAATCTCGTGGTTTCCCTGAAGAACCTCCTTCCACCCACAGTCCGCTAATTTACAGTCACGCACATAGACAAGATGCGATAAATAATAATAATATTTTAAAAGGAGTAAACACTGTCAAATTGCACAAGCTTTTTGAAAACAGTAATTAGATGAACCCTTGATTCTTTTCAAATGGCAATCCACAATAAAACAATTCATGCCACTAAAGCCTAAAAAAAGGGGCTTCAAAGTATGGTGCCGCTGCGACAGTCCTACAAGTAATTTATATGAATTTGTAAGTAATAAAGCGACATCAGCTATTTAACAGACATAATAAAGTTATAGATGAATTAGACGTCATTTCTGTGGAAAACATGCAAAAAGGAGAAACCAGAAGAGAAGCAGTTAATTTGTCAAATAAACTTCAAGAATTGGAGTTCGTACTCATGTTGGTCATGTGGGACGAAATTTTGCAAACCTTCCGAAAAGTCAGCAAGGTATTACAAGACCCAGAAGTTACTCTAGAAACTGGCGCTAATCTCTACAAACCAACATTTAGCCGCGCCCTTAAATGAAGTGACTGATGCCCTTAATGCCCGGGAAATATTATTGCGCCATATACATTTCTCTTCATGTCAAAGAGAAAGAAAAGCCATAATGACAGAGAAAGTACCAACTATCACAATATGAATTTGAATATTGAAGTATGTACTTAGTTTTTGGGGTTCCGTAGTAAACAAGGAACCCTTATAGTTTCGCCATGTCTGTCTGTCTGTCCGTTCGCGGTTTTACTCAGAGACTATTAAGTACTAAAAAGCTGTAATTTGGTATGGGTATGTATATTAATCATGTCAAAAAAGAGATAGATAAAAATCTTGAAAAAAAATTTTTTTTAGTGTAGCTCCCATACAAGTAAAGAGGGAGTAATATTTTTTTTTCTATACAAACGCTATCGTGTTGGGTATTGTTAAATAGGTTTTTAAAAAATATCGTGAGGTTTAGAACACTATTTTTCGATTTAGGAAGCCGTTTCCGAAATATTTGGTTTTAATGTGCAAATTTTTGTTAGAAGTAAGTGTCCCCCCTCTATCTGCTAAACGGTTATATGTGGATACTTGAAAAAAATTACAGCAGTAGTATATATACTGAAGTTAAAAGGAAAACTATTAGAGCTGAGTACTAAGTACAAACTAAAAAAATATAGGTAACCGACTTATAAAATGTACTCGAAAATAGTAATAATGAAAATGTATGGTTTCTTGGTTAGTTTTTTTCGTAACATTCATTTACATTTGTATTGTAGTAGTAGTATGTACGTTCATGACAGAAGTTTAGTTGACTAAGAAAAATAATAATGTCATCTTTTATTTGGCCATACATGATGACCCCTATTCTGAATGCACCACCGAATACACCAGAGGCATTTACATGTTCGCACCAGAAACATTATAGAGCGTACAATTGGTCTCTTGAAATCACGCTTTCGCTGCTTACTGTTACATAGGAGGTTACATTATAAACCAAAAGTAGCAGGCTCAATTGTGAATGCATGTGTCGTATTGCACAACATGTGTATTAGGGCAAAATTACCACGAGAGGTGCTATCCAGGGAAGAACAACAAGAATTAGCCCAATTATTAGCTCAAGAAGCACAATTATTGCAAATATATGATGCTACACGCAGTAGTACTCCAGTGGCGGAAAGCCGGCGTGCCAACGTGGCACTTCAGCAGGGTGTAGCCGTAAGGAATGCTCTCACACAGCGGCTCTAGGAAAGGCGTTAAACAAAATGCTGAAAAGAAAAAAATAATTAAAGTTGTTTGACAGATTATTTGAATACAAGTTTTACAACGTACCCCACTTTATATCCCTTAATGAAATACAAGCTGTCTACTTTGGCACTTCAAGGCAGCTAATAAGTTTACATACGGGCGTGTATTGCTACAGATGCCCTGACTATTAAATACGCATATATTTATCATCAGCTCAAAGGCCTCATCCCCCACAGAGACGTATGGCATATTTATTCCGCCATCAGTTAAGGGTTCTTCATCAGAGAAATTCATTTCACCGGAATGCATTTTTGGCCCTAAGGCACTGTTTGTAAAAATTCCGCCGTCACTAAATCGGCCTTTTGATTCCACATCTATCACTGTAAACTTCCGTGTTGCGTCAGCTACAGCCAGTAGGTAAAACGATTGGAAATATTAGCTTATAATTAAAATAATCAGAATCCGAATTAAGAGGAGCTCTTATAAGAACATGCTTGCCATCGATTGCTCCACAACAGTGCCATATTCTGCCATTCTCCTTGTGTTGGTTCTGAGAGAACTTTAGGCTGTAGGTGCTTCCATAAAGAATCACATACTTCCTCAACTATATTGGATACAGTAAATTCTCCTATTCTATAACTAAAGCCAATGGTTCGAAATGAATCTCCAGTTGAAAGGTACCTAAAATTAAAATAATACATAAGTATTTTATCTTATTTCAGTGGTGGAAATTAAAAGTCTGTGGAAGAAATTAAGAGACGGACACCGTTAAACCACGACCAGACAAGCCGCAGATCATAAATCTAAATGGAGAGAGAGAGATGTATGAGTATGAGCAGCAGATAGAGTTTTTACTTCCTTTTATGAAGAACAGAACCACACACACAAATGTCGTTAGAAATGAGCTTCCTGAAGACAGCCTTACAGGTGAAGACTCCCAAAACTCTTCGTGTGAATCAAAGATAAAAAAAAAATAAGACTCCATACTTGAAGATGAACAAAGGAGAAAGATAAGACACGAAGAAAGAAATATTTTACGAAAACAAAAAATAGAGAACACTTCTAAAAATGAGAATAAAAACACTGCGATGGAGAAATTTTTCTTGAGCATGTGTGATACAACTTCTCAGTTACCGGATTATCTACAAATAAGAATTCAACGCCAAATTTTTTATATCGTTATGGTTGCGAAAGAGTTCCTGTAATACAGAGACAGTTCAAAATCCGCCACTACCACCACGCCAATCTATATGCAAGATTTATAACTCCTGTTCAACATACCTCACGACCATGCTCTTCTGATTCATCATATATCTCACCAGACCAAAACTACAGCCCTGAGACATTATAAAGTTCTCCACCACCACCACCATAAAGTAGTCATTATGTGGGTGGTAGTCAAAATTCTGGTTCTACTGCAAGATTTGTCTTCTTGTAAGATTTGTCTTCTACTGTAACATCTTGCCCAGCGCCGGTTGCACATTCTACCCGATCACCGTCATATGCCTCACCAGGTCCAGTCCATAGCCCAGCGACAGTAAATAGTCCACTACCACCACCACAGCCATCGCAATGTCCAGCTCAATCTGATTTAGATATTCGTAATTTTATAAAAGATTTTAATTATGAAATACATACATATATGTAAATGTAATATGTTTCTTTATCACGAATCAGGTACTTCTACATACAAAAATCAATGATAAAATAATAAATGATTATAATATGATTTGTCTTTAATTTTTACCTCAATCAATTGACTAGCAGTAGCAAGACGTTCTTCAGAACTAATACTTTTGCGTATAACTGTATCTTATTTTATTAAATCATTTTTTATCAATTCATGAAGTTCGATAAATGCTGATCTTGAACCTGTAAAATATTGTAAATAACACATGCGCATTTGATTCTGTATTACATGGCCTGGTTATCGGTTTTATTGAAGTTCCTCTTGTGAAGTTATTTTTAGAGAAACTTACGGGCAATTTACCAAATATATAAAAATAATATTTAATAAAGATTATTTCAAAGATGTCTATATTATGAGAACTGAATTATTAATGAGACACGGCAATACTTAAATACAAAACGGCATAAAAGTGATGATTGCACATACACTATTGCCTTTATTGTATGATCTATAATGGTCAGGTATTCAGTTCAACAATAAAAGATATATGTCCACTGTGCAATCACGTGGATGAAAGGCATTGTCAATATGTTATGGTAAACGAACTCATTTTGTGGGACAATGGAATTTCATCTCTACAGGGGATGCATGATAGGAGCCTCTACGCGGCGCATCTGGAAACAGCTGGATTCGGTAACGCAGAGTCCAGGCTGGCCAATTCAGTCACCACGATGGTACACCTAAAAGAGACACAACGGCTTTTGTGAAAGCCTAACCAACAGCCCTTATCAGGGCTAATGAGGCCAATATTGAAGGCTTCTCGGATGATAAAGCCTCCATCCTATCTGAATTGTGTCGCAGTAAACAGTGTGATTTGATATGTGTTCAAAAAACACACCGCGGCCATGACCAACTTAGGCAATGTAAATAGCATTCGTACTCAGTTGTAGTGAGCTCGGTGCAGTGATATCGTATTTCATTACGATTTTAAAAGGAAATGTATGTTTCACGTTAGTGAGTCACGCAACTTGCTTTAAGTTATTTTTGCACTTTTATTTTGCAATTAATTTGTTTTAATTTTCAAATTCGAACATAATCGAACGTCCGAGTTAGAAAAATTGGTTTCAAAATGGGCAAAACTCAGAGCAAAGAAGAAGTAATCATAGCTCAGAACGGTAGTCAAGTGGAAGCTCATACGTCTCAGCAGAGTATTTTGATGGTAGCTATCGTCGGTCTGCTGTTGTTGGTGGTGGTGTTGTTCGTCAGTAGGCAGCCGCATCTGTGGCTTGTGGCACTACAATAAATCTATATTATTCGAGATCTCGCGGTTTCAGTTCTCCCCTAGTCACTACTCCCGACAGTTTAAAGAATTTGCAAGATAATATACCTAGGCCTCAATTTTATAAATAAACTAACAGAAAAACATATTCAATTACGGAACAGCATAATGAATGTTAAAATAGCCACCCAAACACTAAATAACAGTGTCGCTGCTGCACTTCGACTATGCTCTGAAGTAGAGGTGTTACTGATATATCAGAACCGATACCGCGAACATAATATGAGCACTGCAGAACATAATACAAATATATTAGGTTATGTTATATCCGAAGAACGCGTTCCCGAAGAACCGTCAAGAACAGTTAATATCCAAAATATCGTATCGGTGAACCGGCTGCGTTACTGCGTTCCGCGTCCGTTCGAATTATTTTGACAGTCCTAACAGGCTTAGGACTGTCAAAATAATGCGAACAGACAAAAAAAAAGTATGAATGAAATGAAGTGTATATAAAAGTATGAAGTAAAAAATAATCGTCTAAAAAATTAAAATAGTCACATCTCTTATGTTCTTAATGCATTTTATATTGATAGGTAGATGTAAAATGCCTCAAAAAATAATATCGTTTGCAAAATCCCAGCCTGTTCTTCACCATTCTTGGAGAACGTTTAACGGAACATAATATCGGTAAACTAATATATTCGATAACATGGTTCTTGATATCTGACCCTAATATAACACCTCTACTCTGAAGAACTTAGTTTCCAGGAATTCCAGGGTGCAAATGCAACAATAATTTTTTATTGAAATCACAAACAATCTTTTTGACATTTTGAATACAAGATCATTGGAGGGCAAGCGTTTCCAATATCCTTTTACACTAGAAAGAAAAACTGAGCTTTTAGAGTTTCTAGATTTCCTCTAGTTATTTGAAAAGAATCAAAATACAAGTACAAAGAAAAAAACTATGAAAGTAAACGGACAAAAAATAACAAACTACACCCATTCTGAAAAGCTTATCTCGAATGCGCAATCAAAAACAGGATTACTTGGACTGTTAATTTGTATTTCCAGTTTCAGAATGTTATTTACAGAGCTTATTGAAAATCGACAAATATTAAAATTCATTCTCTGTCACAAATTTAGCCAGGACCACCTGGAGTTGTTTTTTGGATTGTTACGAAATAAAGGTCGCTGCAATAATAATCCCAACGCTGTACAATTTATGGGTATGTACAAAAAAATTCTCCATTCACAGGGAACTGCTTGCCCTTGGAAGAAATGTCAATTTTAAATTGCAGTTCAGCGATAAATAAAACTACTACTGGATTCCATCATAAGTTTGAATAAAATGAAATCTCGCCAGAATCAAACTTAGAAAAAAAAATTGCATTGTATTATTTAAAATAACATGCTGGACGTGGAACGCCAGCTGCCTGAAACTGTCGAGCAAATAATCAGCCATATTAGTGGCCTCTTGGCGAGAAAGTTGATAACCAAAATAAATGGGCCACTTTGTGTCAAATTACTCTTACAGAAAAGCTAAATTCTCATAAATTAATAAGTTTGATTAAATGTGATATCTGCACATCACTTTTGCTAGAAGAGGAAGACGAAAAAAGTCTCACTAAAAGTCGAGAGGGGCCTTATAATTATATGCTTCTTCTACTAGCGTCATAGACATAATAAAAATGACATAAAAATTGATAAAAACTCACCTGGAAACAAAACATAAACCAGAGCTGTACTATTTGTACATTTTTCAATTCTTATGTAAAGTTTGTAATGTGCACAATTATTTTTCAGCAGACATTGATCCAGAGCATAGCTCTTATTACAAATTAATTTTGGCCAAAAGTATAATAGGGGAGACCTAGGAGGGTTGTGACAGAGGAGAGTTGTAACAAGGCCGATTTCTCGGAACTTATGACCGTTAGCGAGGTGGCAACAGCGCACGATTGGCGCCTCAGAGACGCGTCATTGGACGCAGTACGCGCGGGCGATGCACGGCAAGCGGTTGCGTGAGTACGACGAAAAAAAGACGAAAAGTAAGTTTTTTTTAATATTTTGATTGTATTTATATCGTTAGCTATTACACTAACGTGGCTGTACTATTTTGTCTTCTATAGTATGTGTATTTAAGTTTCAAAGCGTGGCAATAGTTTGTAGTACTTACATTGTTAGAACTTCCAACATTTAGTTTAAGTATAAATAATTTTTATCTTTGTTTTTATATGACAATTATGTAAACTTATCAAACATATTATTGTCTTTGGTATTTTTTAAGTATGGCAATTGTTTTAATGTCGTTCTCTCTCTTTGTGCCTTGCTGTCCTTGGCCAATAAACGTGTCAACGAGATCCCGGATTTATTCAGCAAACCCCAAAAACACTTATTGCCAAATCGTGTTGTGCAAATGTGGAACTCTTTACCGGAATCTGTGATAAGTGCTTCAAGTGTGAACAGTTTCAAAAATAGACTTGATAAACATTTAAAAACTTTTAAAACACAAGTGCAGTGATATACACGCAGCAGCTTTAAGCTGCTAGTGTATTTATAATAAATAATAATAATAAGCTTCAAAACATCCTCAGTCTACTAGCTCCTAATCTATCAACATTTGTTTCGGTTTCAACATATATTGTTATTATTACGACGTCGTAATTTTCGGTACCTAGGAGACTCTACTCCTTCCTAGTTTAGTTTATTTGTTGACGAGCTTATTCTGTCATCGTTTTTCCAATGTTTTGTTGAGTAATTATGTATGTTCGTCTGTTTCAATAAATTTACTAAACCTATGATTGATATAAAAATGTTCAGAAATATAAAGGTTATATAAAATGTGTCATTTTTGTCGGGAATTAATTGGGGCAAGTGGTTTGTGTGGTGGTGAGAATCGCTTTATTTTGTTTCAGAATGCCTAATAATTACAAACGAAAGTCTGAAAGAGGCATGGCTAGTGTCGACCTCTATGAACTTGCCTTCGAAGAAGTAACATTAAGAGGCCAAAGTCTTCGAAATACTGCAGCCTTTTATAATGTCAACTACATGTCGTTGCATAGATATATTAAGAAGAAACAGGGTTTTCAAGATAACGTAACTGATGTAGCTCCAACTATGGGCTATGTCAGTCCTACAATTTTTACAGACGACGAAGAAAACATACTTTGCGATTGACATGTGCGGCATGCAACGATGGGCTGACAACTAAAGAAACTAGAATGATGGCGTTTAAGTTAGCCAAAAAATATAAATAGAAAATGCCTGTGTCATGGGAAGAAAATGAGAAGGCGGGAGAAGTATGGCTCAAGTTGTTTATGCAACGACATCCTAATTTGTCGTTACGACTGCCACAAGCCACAAGCATAGCTCGCGCAACGAGCTTTAATAAAACCAAACACGCGTTTTAAGCAAACATAAACTTGACGCAAAAGATATTTGGAACGTCGATGAAACGGGTATAACAACCGTTCAAAAGCCTGACAGAATCATTGCTCGACGTGGAGAAAAGCAAGTAAGTGCAATAACATCTATGGAAAGAGGAAAATTAGTTACTCTGGCTTTTGCTGGAAACGCCATAGGCAATTACATCCCGCCTATGTTTATATTTCCACTTAAGAGATACCAAGACCATTTCGTTCGTGATGGCCCAACTGGTTCTGTAGGAAGAGCAAATGGATCAGGATGGATGCAGGAGGATGATTTCCATGTTTTCCTTGAGCATTTTAAGAATCACGTCAGACCAACAAAAGATAAAAAGGCTCTATTGCTTTTGGATAATCATGCTTCGCACACAGCTCTAAAAGATATTGAATTCTGCAGAGATAATGGAATTATTTTGCTGACATTCCCCCCGCACTGCACCCACAAGTTACAACCGTTAGATCGTACTTTATTTGGGCCTCTTAAGAAAGCAGTTAATACAGCATGTGACAATTGGATGCGCACTAATGCTGCGAAAGTCATGGGTATCTATGATATTCCGTCTATAACAAAAACAGCATTTGATGTAGCGATTACTGCAAGGAATATAAGCGCTGGTTTTGCTGCAACCGGAACATGGCCTGTTAATACAGATATTTTTGCAGAAGTCGATTTTCTGCTTAGACAAGTAACAGATCGTTTTCTGCCCAATACAGAACCAGAGTCCTTAAGTGTTCCAACATCTACAGCCATTGTTGAAGACAGACCCGTTATGCCAAATCCAAGCTATGCGGGTGGTATGTGCAGGTCAAAGTGTACTCACAACGTGCAGGATGATATGATGGTGAGAAGAATGAAATGGTCCGAGTGCACGCACAGCAACACACAACGTTTATTAGCACACAGCACAGAACAGTCACAGCATAAAGTTTAGAAGAGTAAGCGTAAGAACGAAAGTAGTGCGAAAGAAACTGAAATGATTGAAATGCGTAAGCACAGCGCGACAGTAAATAGCGGGCGAGTATGATATCGACGGTCATGCGATCGGCGCAGAGTACATTCGCAGACTGAGGCGGCGACCGAGCGCAAGCGGTTTTAGAGCGGCCGCACATTATCAGAATTTTCTGTTAGAAAAATTCTGACGCTCGCCGGAAGGCACTCGCTGCGTACATTTTGTATTAGCTCCCGCTCACTGTTAGAAAATTTCTAACGGGTTGTCCGTTACTGATGCCCGCCGGATGGCACCTCAGCCGGACGTCAGAATTTTTCTGATAGAAATTGCGGAAGGCGTGTTTTCCATACATTTTGTACTAGGCCCCGCACACTATCAGAAATTCGCGTCAGTTTGCCGCCGCCGTTATCAAAACAAAGTACAAAGAGACCTATCTTGGGAGCACATATGTAATGTAATCATTGAGGATTGGAATAATTTAAATCCAAAGGAAAAAAGAAATTATGTAAGTACTTAACTTCATGTAATTTGTAAATCACTACATGTTATAAAACAAAGTCCTCCGCCGCGTCTGTTTGTCTGTTCACGATAAATTCAAAAACCTCCTACTGCAATGATTTTCATGCGGTTTTCACCAATAGATAGAGTGATTGATGAGGAAGGTTTATAGGTATATTTTATGCCCGGGCGCGGCCGGGGAAGGTTGCTAGTTAATAATGTAAACAATGGCCATCAGTCAATCAGTGGCGCCAACGAATCTATGGGGATAGAGGTTACTAACCCTGAAACGCAGAGATGGCAACCGAACGACTTCCGTCGATTGCGAGTACCTACCCGTAATAATTCATATGCTGATATAAATTGCAACTATATGTTTTTTTTAATAAATTTAACGTCGGATGATAATGATACGTCCGATGAAGAATGTCTTGTTTTCAACCATCCGTCAATCACTATTTGAAGAATATTTTGAATTACAGAGTTACTTGAGAAGGATTAATATGGCTTATATAGTCAACTATGTCTAATCTAACTAAGCCGACGATCGCGTCAAAAAAAGCCCTTAGTGCTAAATACTCTAAAAGAATGATAAACCACACCAAGTCCTCGACGGCACTAACGATGGAGGCATTTACCGATCTTTTGTGTCTTTTACCATGGTACGTGTTACATAAAGCTATCTTAAACGTGAACAACAAATGGGTGATTTGACGGTGATACATTTGAAAATGGTGGAGACTGTCACTAAACTACACTTTTATAATAAAGTCAGTAAAAAGATATTCATACCTTACCTCAGATTCATCAATAGAACTTATACGTAAATGTTGAGAATTTGGCATTCATCTTGCGTTTCTTCCACCTAACTCTACGCATCTGACCCGGCCCCTCAATGAAGCATTTTGAAAATATTAGAAAAAATGCAACCAAGTAATACATAAACATTATATTAGGATTCAAAAAAGCAGGAATGGGCCCTATAAATTAAGAAAAAGTAACTAGTTCTTTTTTTTAAATTGCGGGACAATAGTTGTCAAGGTTGGCCAATCTAACGGCCGTATGAAGTTTACAAAGGGACGTGTGTATTGCCTAAAAAAATACTGGCCATAAAGAAAAAGGTGGGAATGTAAACAACAAATTTTTAACTTATGTAATTTGTCTTCAGTTTTATTTTTCACTTACTTTTATTGCAGTAGTTGAAAGAAAAGCAGATTATGCACCTCGCATTAAGTAAGTTATATTGCATAAGCAGTAACTTACTTTCTGCTCAGTGCAACAATTTACTATAGTAGAAGAAAATGCATTCAAATCATTCACTTAGAATAACTATAAGACGCAATTTGAACACCTAGTGGTTTGCAATTTATATAATCATGTCTCGTGAAATCCAATTTATTAAAAGAGGCAGAGGAATTGTTGGCGCTGTCAACTATACAAGAAAACAAAATGTGCAGGTTCTGTAACAATTACCGCAGTAAGTACAAAGCATAAAATTTCGTATCTAAACATTCCCACATTTACTTCAGAGGCTTACTAGCGCCAATTTTCATTTTGTTTCTTTTACTCCTTAATCAGATGAAATGAAAAAAATCTAATTCATTTCGATACGTAATTACTTGTAGTATTTGTGGTATCTTCATTGTTAGTACCATATTAAAAATGAAGATAAGTACTCATTACCTCCAAAAATAGCCATTATTGGCGGTAATAAGTACCTACTCTTAAATTACTAAAAGCCAAAAATTAAAAGTATTAATTATTAAAAATACCAACTGTTATCATTGCTACTGCAGTTGTAACACCTTATTTTATGCAAGTGTTGCTTACCATGAGATAGCCTATAAAATTACATAATTTCAAGCGGCCTTGACCGTATACGTTCACTGAACTATATCTCATTCCACTTTTTGTATTTTCACGAATCCTTTTATTCCCGGTTTTCTAATAGTTTCACTTTCAATCTAGAAATATAGAATGTTTTGGTCTGTAAGGAAAAGGTAAACATAGTCTTGTTTTGCTGTGTTTGACATCTGACAGAAGTGACAGGTTGACGTTTAGTTTCTGGTAAGTTTGTTGTCTGTGGCGATATTTCTTTGTAATTATTTGGGATTTTAGCTATTTTGTGTTTTGGGTTCTAAGAGCTAGTTCAGACACGGCGGATTCCGCGCGGTTTCAAACAGCGCGGTTGAACCGCGCGGATCCTAATTACATTAGCGCCTTACAAATCGTTCATACCTGTCCGCACGGATTGACAATCCGCGCGGCTCCCGCCACTCAACCGCTAGAAAATGAATTCGCGCGGTCGCCGCTCGGTTTTATTTACTTGACGTACCTAGAGGGCGTTCAGTTGCTCCGCGGAAGCCGCGCGTATCGGACGGTGACAATGGATCGCTTCGACACCGAGCTATTCATCGATGAGGTGGAAAAAAGACCTGCTTTGTGGAACATCCAATGTGCAGAATATTCTAACAAAACGATTAAAAACGGAGCTTGGCAGGAGCTGGTGGAGATTTTTGGAGAAAATGAGGATTCTTTGGAAAAGAAGGTTCTTTTTGGTCAGTAGACATTTAATTATACATTTTACCAGGGTAGTTTACATGTTTTGTAATAGACAGTCCACCCCAAATAACTGAAATGTGTATAACGTTGTTTGGCGGTACGTAACGAGCGCGGGAAAACTATCACGTTACCACAGTAACGTATAGCTATTAACTGTAATATGTACAACCCACCAACGCGACGCGCCATCTTGAGTTTAGTTATTTGGCGCGAACTGTAACAATTTTAATTTCATATTTTCGTGTCTTGCCATTCTACACGACCCTCATTCACAAAGTAATTAGCATATTTGTCTCTAATGTTTAATGATGATGGTGTACCCCTTCCTGCATGTAATGTAATAAGATTACTCATTGGCGCAGTATGTAAAGTATCTTCATACTGTATACCATCTCTAGTTCTAACAAAATTGTGTAGCACGCAACAGGCCTTTATTATGTCTTCGGCAAAGTCTATATTCACGTTTATAGGCCTATGAAAAATGCGCCACTTGTTTGCCAGAATTCCAAAAGTGCATTCAATAAAACGTCGAGCTCTTGATAACCTGTAATTAAATATTTTTTTTTCGTATGATAGCCCTTTACCTGCATAGGGTCGCATTACATTTTCGGATAAACCAAACGCTTCATCGCCAACTATGACGTATGGCAATGGTTTAGGATCTGTTTCAGATATTGGTTTAGGTTTTGGTATGTGTAATGACTTTTCTATTAACCTTTTATAAAATGCTGAATTTTTAAAAATTGCAGAATCACTACTTTTTCCGTAAGATCCGATATCTATGAAAGTAAAACAATAGTTACTATCACAAAGTGCCAACAGTACTATGGAAAAAAAAGTTTTGTAATTATAATACAAAGAACCCGAATCTTTGGGTTTTGTAATCCTTATATGCTTGCCATCTATGGCGCCTATGCAATTGGGAAAATTTGCATATTTTTCAAAATCTTTAGCTATTTTCTTCCATATATCTTCGCTGGGTTCAGGCATGACGTTTTTTGTGACTTTTTCCCACAGAGCTTCACATACTTCACGGACAATTCCTGTGATTGTAGATTTGCCAAGACGAAAGTTGTAATGTAGTTCTCCAAAGGAACAACCAGTACCCAGATATCTGAAAAATAAAATATTAATCTGTATCGTTTTGAAAGTCTGCCGGGTCCGCTAGTTAAAGCATAATGAGTGTCTTGAATTACCTAACCGCTACTGTATTTATATTTGTTAAAGATAGTGATTTCTGTTCCAGGTGTATCATTACAAAAAAAATGGAAGAACATCCGTGATGCTTATAATAAGGAATTCAAGAAAGGCAAATCAATTCCTTCTGGTTCTGGTGCATGTAAAGGTTCAAAATACATGTATTTCGACCGGCTTTCTTTTCTTCAGAAGACGATAGAAAACAAAGAAACTATCACAAACATAGATGAAGCCAAAAATGAAGAAATTCGGAACATTGACCAAAAGCTAGATAATTTTGTAAATGCACGTGAAATACAACCGGTACCCAATAAAAGGAAGAAAACTAAAATTACTTCAGAAGAGCGATTGGCTGACATATTAGAAAATAGTATTGAATCAAGAGATAAAATACAAAGACAGATACAAGAAAGTATGTCAAAGCAAGATGATGATGATAAACTTTTTTGCATGTCATTGTATAAAGAGTTAAAGAAAGTTCCAGAAAATAAACGATTGGCTACTAAAATTGAATTGCTCCAGGTAATACAGAAAGGGCAGAAATTACCATCGCCTATTCATATCACGAGCCAGCAAAACACGCCTAATGCAGTATTTTGGCAAAACCAACAATATTCAAACCCACAAGGATATTTCACTGGATATTCTACAATAGTACCAGGAGAGTCTCCATCGCCTTTATCATGCAATAGCACTGACGATTCACAGTCTTCTATAGTACAAAATATATATTCTGACGTATAAAATAAATATCTTACCTTAATGTGATCACGAGTTTTTCTTCTGGGGACACGCTTGACCTCATATGGGTATCATTAGATTCAATTTGTTTACTTATCATTTCTAATAATTCATCAAATGAATTTATCGACATTCTCAAATAATTGAAGAATTTTGGTTCAAAACTTCTTAATTTTGGATATAAAGTCTGAAACTGACCATGAGTAAACCGATCGCGTAATATTGGATGCACCCAATACTGCCGTTTCTTCTTTCTTTCTTTTTTACGGAGCAACAAGTACACACATATTGCTTCTTCGACTTCCATGATTGGACTGTCACCCTATGCGAATAACGGCACTCCGCATGTACATCCGCGCCTGTCTGAACACTTGCGTTTAGAACCGCGCGATTTGCATCTGCGCGGAATCCGCCATGTCTGAACTAGCTCTAAAATCATAATAGAAGATAGTAAAGGGACTTTCTTTTATTCTACGACTATACGTTCTAAATATTAGTAAAAATGTTACGTCGGATTTGTCATGAACGGTTTGCTGCTGTGTGTATAACGAAACGCAGAAATGGTGCGTTCGGAAGTGTTGCGTTACATTGTTTTGACGTATTGAATTTTTACTTATAATTAAGTAATTGTTTTATATTTAGCCTTTTTTTCTATAAAATAGCAATTAATAGGCTACCCATAAATTGTTTAAGTCAAGTTCGCTAACTTACTTAATTTATTTAAAATGTGTTTAGAGGTTGTGTTGTGGTTCATAGTTTTGAGCATATGATTCGAACGGCTTGGCGTCGTCGGAAGAGTGGTAGGAGGAAGTGTCTTTTTCGGGCTGCGCGTGCTGGCGTGCAGGTCCCTGAGAAGTTCTGTGCTGTGGGCTGTCTGTTGTTCTGTTCTGTAAGCTGCTGATTCTGGGATTTGAGGAAGAATCCGAAGGCGGCGTTGCTGCGAGCGTTATTCGTGGTTCCTGAAGTTCTGAGATAAAACCGGTGAGTTGAACACGTGTGAGAGCACACCCATGCGTGCGTTTTGGTAGTGATTCGTGTATAATCGTATTCATTCTCTTACAGTTTCTGGTACTCTTCGGTGTCGGCGTGATCGCCTTGCTGTTGTTGGTTTCAACGGTTGCCGTAGTCCAGAAGCGTTTTTCTGCCTCCGTTACAGGTATGCGATAACCTCTTCTACATTTCTATCTTCAGAAACACTCTCCCCACGCTTTTAAATAAGTAGGAATTATGTTATCTTTCTGTTAGAACTAAATTCTGTGTAAAAGCTATCCTAAATATAGTTTTATTGTTTGTTACTCACTAATATCTTGTACTACTACACTGAAAAAAAAAATGATTAGTTCAAAAAACATCTTGTTTAGTGCTATCACATAACTTGATCGTATATGAGCCTACACAGATCTTGATTACTGCAGCTATCAGAACTTAGTTAAATTATCTTAATTTCATCTACTAAGAAATGTATTACTTTAATTACATAAAGTGACTTAGTATACATAAGATCTTGTTCAGCTTAAGAATTACACTTTTCTACGTCAATAAACTTCATTTATAGAGTTAACTAAGGACTTAGTCAATATGACAAAGAAAATCATCAAAACAATAAAATACATTTGTTAACGTTGTTTATCATTTTAACTAACATAGTGTTTATTGATAACATGAACTGTTGTCATATTGACTACCTGCATTTAGTCGATTCTGATATATATCTTTTGCGTTTGAAAAATGTGGCTTATTTGTTATTAACATGACTCTTTTTTATTCCAACCAAGATCCTGTATGAAATAAGCACTACAATTTATTACCTCAAAAACCCTCTACGTAAATGTAGACATTATTCGTTGTGATATTAACTATTAAATATTTTCAATTTATTTATTCGTCATGATTGGTATTATAATACTTAGTTTTTTAAAATAACTAACATCTTTGTTGTATGTACCTATGAGGGATCTTCTATGCGTAATAAAATAAAACATGACTTTGATTAAACATAAATTTATTACACGTAATAAACACCAAAACAAAAACTTACAAAACACTTCGCAAAGAAACATACTTTTTTCCATTACTCAGAATAGTTATATTGCACGGTATAGGAGAGACCAAAAATTTATGGATTTTGACAACATTTTCTTGCTCTACTGGCTCTTTAACTTCAAAAGCAAAAAAATGTTCGTTTCAAATTCCAATGTTTGCAATAAATATCCCATTAATATCAAACTTTTTGAATCATACGTTAACACATTTTGTACATTAAAAAAGACAGGCAGTGTATCATCAGGACTACTAGTATAAACTAAGATAGTACCTTTTACATATCGTGTAGTAGATATTGTTGCCCAATTAACATGTAAAAGTGGCTTATTTTCACATAATTGTAATCTAGATCGTATGAATTGTTCTTCGATTTTACTAAGAGATACACGAGAAACGGGACCAGTTTTAAGAATATCGGGTAATTTGCCTTTTAAAAAAACCGGCCAAGTGCGTGTCGTGCCACGCGCAGTGTAGGGTTCCGTAGTTGCGAATGACAACTTTGAGTTCACACTATTCACACCCGCACCTTACAGTTTAGCGACCAAAAACATCTAACAATGAAAATAGTATGAAATTTTACAGTTTATAAGTTGGTTGCCTATAACTTTTTAGTTTGTACTTAGTACTAAGCTCTGATAGTTTTCCTTTAAACTTCAGTATATATACTACTGCTGTAATTTTTTTCACATATCTATATATAACCGTTTAGCAGATAGAGGGGGGGGACACTTACCTCTAACAAAAATTTGCACTTTTAAACCAAATATTTCAAAAACGGATCCCTAAATCGAAAAATGGTGTCCTCAACCTCACAATATTTTTGAAAGATCTATTAAACGACACCCCACACGGTGGGTAAATAGAGAAAAAAAAATGACTCCCCCACTTTACTTGTATGGGAGCTACCCTAAAAAAAATTTTTTGTCAAGTTTTTATTCTACCACTTTTTTGCCATGATTAATATACATACCCATACCAAATTACAGCTTTCTAGTACTTATAGTCTCTGCGTAAAACCGCGGACGGACAGACAGACAGACAGACAGACAGACAGACAGACAGACATGGCGAAACTATAAGGGTTCCTTGTTTACTACGGAACCCTAAAAAGATCATTTAACTGTAATTGATGTTTCATAGCTAAAGTTAATGTAATGTTCCTTCTGTTACATGAAGCATTTGAAGCCATTTTAAATATTCTATGTTTAGCTTCAAATCTCATCGACCACAAAGAAACTATAGGACCATATTTTTCTAGAGCATTATGATAGTGAACTAAATTATGGAATTTTGGCTTCAATGATTCTTTGGTAAGTAATAAATATACCTTATTCAGCTCTAATACTGCGGTTTGTAATAAGTCTTCAGTACCTTTGGCGAAAGCTGTGGATAGAACTATATTCAACACTTTCCAAAGTTTTTTGAATAATTCCCAAGTTTCATCATCTCTGGGTACGAACTCTCCTATTAATAAACCGAAATATCGCAAGAAAGTTAGCATCTCTGATGCTGTCATGCGCACATTCCCGTGAAGTAAATGATCCATAGTTAAAGCGCATGGCTGATTTCTACTATCGGGACCATATTCAAAGTTATGAATTCTATTATTGAGTTCAGCTATCGAAAAATACTTGAGACGTGTTAAATACTGAATAAGTATAAATTTCATGACATATTTAGCTACCCCTTCTAAAATATCGTGCATGCAGTCAACACCTATCTGGTTAAATAAATCGAAATCATTTACACCAAACCAAACACATTTCTCTTTTATTCCAGTTTCAGAAGGATTTCCGAGACCCAGATCTGATTCGTAATCAGTTAAAGTACGTAATAAATTTGTGTCTTCCACACATTGCGTTTTCATAACTTGTTTTGGTACCTTACATACTCTGCAAGGAAAATTTGCTGAAAAACTTTCAACAAAACCTGATATGGCATGTATACCCAGATTATCTCCCAAGATCAATCCAAGTTCAAAGTACAAAGTTCCTTTGAAATCTGGGAGATCAAATTCAATGCCATACTTACTTAGATAGTTAAGCTCTTCAATCACACAGTTAAAAATAACATTATTTCCAAATACTACTCTATCTGATGAGTGAAAGAGAAGAAGAAGGAATATGTTGCCGAGTGCTGAAGAACGGCATGGTGGTACACAGGGAATGGATACGTAAACCGCACCTAACTTGTGCTGCCCAGCTCTAGAGCCCAATGCATTTCCAATCTCATAATCATCAAAAAATACAAACAACGGAATAACAATTTTATCCTGACATAGGCGCTGCCTATTGCGCCAAAATGAGCCTTGTATGAAATTTTCAATAGCCACATCATCACCAGCTCTATTTAGACGACGCATGTAATCTAATGTTTCAAACAGAACATTTTCAAGAGAAAAAAATGACTTTAATACTTCACGGAGTGGTATAAAATGTTGTTCACAAGTTATTGGTACGAGGCGAGTAACACCAGTTCGCTTTACTCGTTCTAACCTCTCACCTACTACTACTGCTACAGGTTTAATGTACGTATTTTTGATTCGAAAGTATTCTAATCGCTTATGTTCAGTATTAAATTTAGATAGAGGAGATGTTAACAGAGGCTCAATTGTATTTGTGATTGTTTCCAAGCTACTTTGTGGAATTATATTATCTGAAGACAGCATTTCAAGTTTCTTACCAATAGCCAAAGCTAGAGGCTTGGTCATAAATTCTCTATAGCCATTAACTAATGTTTGAACAACATTCCTGGGCAAAGATTGATTGGCATATATACTTGCAACAAAATTTGAAAATGCACTTTCAACCATCTCTTCACAAGATACATTTTTAAGAGATGTCAAATTATTACTCTCATCGGAAAAGCATGGTAGCGATTCTTGCGTATGATTAATATAGTCTACAGTTATATGCTCAGACTGGTCTTCTGTACATTGTGGTATTATAATAGTGTCTGTAGCATTAACAGATTTTAAATGTTTCTGCAAGATATGCCTCCTGAAAGAACTGAACAATTGATATTGGCGGTTACAACTATCTTCCACACATACATATACTCTTAAGTCCTCAGTACCATGTATTAGAACGAAATGTGATTTGAGAATCTTAAAATTTGAAAATTGCTTACGGCATATAAAACACGTCACCATGGTGTATAATAAAAAAGCAAAACTCAATTAAAAACTATTAGAAACAATTAAATTTCACTTATCAAATTAAGTGGAGTAAGTCTCTTTCTCTCCTTTTTAACATATAACTATCATTAACATATAATAAATGTCATTTCAATATAACTAATTAAAGAACTTAGTACGTAACAATTCAACAAAAACATTGGAATATTCAAAAGCAATGGTATAAAATAAAATAAAAATCTGATTGCACGTAGTATTACAGATTTTTTAAAAATATTTATTTTAATACGTATTGTTAGAGGACACAAATCACTGGACATCACAAGGAAGCCTCAGAAGCCACAATCTGTTAATAGAGACTCAGCTGAAGTGGACACACAATCATAATTAGATGACATTTTATAAAACCCTTTTTGTATAAAATACCATATTGCATTTGAGTCTTTTGAGTACTCAGCATTTAACGCCCAAAACGCCTTGTAACAAGTGTCAATTGCTTGTAAAATATTACCTCTCTGATAAATAACAGATTTATTGATAATTACTAAAAACGATTTTATATCTTTCAAAGACTCACCAATGACAATTATATAAGGCTGTGATGTGGCCCCTTTATTCTGTAATGTTTTCAGCCGAAGTTCAATAGAGTGACCTATTTCAGCGTCGGATTTTAAATGTTTAATGAACGCATCGCGCGTTTCTACCTTAGACGGTTTCCAGACGTTAGAAGACTCTCCTTTCTTTTGTTTTTTCGGTTGTAATTTAACAGCTGTCGTATTCAGCAGATGAGGAATAGACAGAAAAGTAGCTAAATTTTTATCTTCTTCTCTAGGTGCTGAAACAAAAGATGTAAACAAGTATAGGTAATTTTTTTTTAAACCCGACTTTTTTTTATGTACCCAGTGTCACTCTCACAGCAAATACGAATCTAACGACACCTTTCAAGCTAAAATCCACCCAGCCGTTCAGGCTGTAGAGCGTGCCAAACAATTATACATACATACATACATATATACTCTCAAAAAACATAACCCTCCTTCTGTCGCAGTCGGGTAAAAATTACAGACATGCATAATTTTTATGATAGTTATTTCTCATAGACAATGATCAAAGCTGAAATCTTTTGGGGAAGTTAAAAAAGAATGTGTTGATGTTAAAATAAAGCACAGACATTGTTTAAAAGAAGGACTATATTCAAAGCATTTTTAAAACCTATGAACAGACGACAGCATATCAAGCTTACCTTTGCGGAGTCTTATGCGATGGTAATTGAAGCGAAATTACAACGAATTTGGGTAGCTTGATATGATGTCGTCTGTACATTGTCCTTATAAAGAAAACAGGAATATTTCTTTTCAACTAATTGTCCACCTCCAAAATATTCAAAGTAGTTTAGGTACTTGCATACAACATCGGATCTATTTTATTTATTTTGAAATATAATGTTGTATTTACCATTCTTTAAAATATTTTTGAAGCATGAATGCGAGTAAAATGTAGTTAAACAAATATTTACTATTATGTTCACTACGGGACTTACCGCGATTATTTTTGATTTTGATACCCCGGCTAGTTAGGGAAGCGATTGAAATTAAGAAGCATCCCAATTTCAATCGGGAAGACGGTATCAAGCTTTCGGGTACATGGAATCCCGTGATTGAGTTGTGTAAAAAGTGTACGCGCGCATCAGTGAACAATTCCCGAATGGACACCGTCAGTGTTGTGTGTAAAAACCTGTGTAATAAAAGACAAAGAAAGAGGGTAGACCGATACGGTTTCCCTTGACAGCTCAACATCCACCACCGCAGTCTCTTCAGTTAGTCTGTGAAAATGGCAGCTGCAATGTTGTCGAAATATCAGACAGAACTCAAAAATAATCGCGGTAAGTCCCGTAGTGAACATAATAGTGATTGTGACCGCGAAAGCTTAAAATCAAATATTTACTGTCAATTATTATTATTATAAACAAATAACATTATTATTTTAAAAAAGATCAGTTCTCATCAAGAACTTCCCAAGATTAAAACCAGAGACTTTATGTAAGACAGCATTCATTGGGGAACAAAGTAGGAACATTGTCAGAATTGTAAAATGAAAAAATTAATGTACTTACAATCAGCAAGTTCGATGAGCTCTAGGCCAAATTTATCCTTGGGTTTCCTTTTACGTAATATGTCTATAATTCTATTTTTTGCCATAGGAAAATAAACATATAAATTATTTGTTTGCTCTTCATACACCTTGTCAAAATCAATGTTTAACTAAAAGAAATGGGAAAATAGGGTAAATAATGTTTTATATAATAAATTCACAGGTTACTAAACAAATTTCATGAATTCATGAATTAGAGTTATGTATGATGTCTTACCAGAGTATAACCTTGCGGTTTCCTGAGTGCTGGGTACTCGTTCATGTATGACTCTAAAGTCTGGTCATTATTGTTGTTGTGAAGTTGAGACATACGACTTTTAAATGTTGTTTTCCATTTGGCTTCTACTAAGCCCCATGGTTCCGACGAATTTCTAAGCCAGTTTAAGTCATCTTCAGGATCTAGTGTATCACTTTCCAGACCGGTTTCAAGATTAGAAGGTAATGGTCTGGGACTTCTAGGAGAGTGTTGGAAATTAGAGGGTAATGGGCTGTCTTCTCTGCTCCTCTTCGTTTTTATTGTCAGAGCCCCTAACTGTTGCAACCGTCTTCTTTTATTTAAAACCTGATGCACAAGTTTACCTCGTGCTTGAAGGATTGCCCCAGAAGCAGTTGTGCAAGCAGGAATATAATAGGTGGTAGTTCGCTCACCGGGGAAAAGTTCTTTTATTAAATTTGCCCACTTAAAATATACCGGTCCAATAATGGGCGTGTTTTTGTGTTCTGTTAATATTTCTTTTGCTATGGTGGAAGCAAGTAAGTTTCTTGTTGCATCACCATCTAATGTTCCGCCTTTATATATTAAAAGTGATGAAGTCTCCAGAGATTTAATTAGTATATTTTCAAGTGACTGGAACAAAAGAGTATAATAAGTTTCATATCAGCGTTAAACCACATTCTCAAATTTCAAACTGAAACATTCAAGTTATAAAGTGGTGAGAGTGAGTTTACCATGCAGATAACTATTTTATTTATTTACTGTATTCATTATTTTCATGATTTTTAGTTTAAAGTGAAAGGCAATCATATATTGCAAATAGGTAAATAAAAAAATCTATACTAATATTAAAAAGCGGGAGAGTTTGTTTGTTTGTTTATTTGTTTAATCGCGCTAATCTCAGGAACAACTGGTCCGATTTGAAAAATTCTTTCAGCGTTCGATAGCTAAGTTGTCCCTGAAGGCTTAAGGCTATGTATGTACCATGGGCGAAGCCGGGGCGGGTGGCTAGTATATATATGATAGTGGTGAGAACCTTTTTAATATATACTTGCATATAAGTTTTAAGCACACGTACCCCAATCTGACTTTTCTGATTAATTATTGAGACTCTGGACACCTCTTTAACTTCCTCCAAAGGCAAAATAACTATGTTTTCTTCTTCCTTTGGGTCCTCCCTAATCTCGTAACTTGTTAAATCCAGATCCTGCAAGAAAAACAAGAAGTTTGATTACTGAACTATTTCTATTATTAAATTGCACCTTTTTGTTAACACATAGGTACCTACCTAGTATTATAAAAGTAAAAGTAACTCTGACCATCTGTTACCCCCTTCATTTTAATAAACACTGACCAACCAATAAAAACCAATCGATGAAATTTAGATTTAAAAAACTATAATTTAAATAGGTATGTAGGTAGGTACTTAGTGACTGTTTGGCTTTTATATTTATTTTAAATAAATACCTGTCGATACATACTGATAGTACACTACAACCACACCAATATTATAAATGGTTAAATTAATTTTGTTTAGAGATAGTTGGAGGCCTGGGGAAGGACATAGGGTACCTGTCACATCTTTCATTCCGAAAAACAGTACTGTACCAGAAGGATCTCGAGGGCAAAGTTATGGGCGAAACCTAGTTAGTGTCAATAAAATAATAAATTGATGACATTTTTCAGCTCATACTAAGCTATATTTGTCGTAGCCTTGTGCATGATGCCTACTCACCTGAACCACATAAATACCTACTGATATTGAAATAATTATTTGCCTCTAGCCATTAACTAGCCATAAACCAAACATAAAAACTTACTGATAAAGATATATTTGTCGAAAATTCAGCCTTCCAAGCTCGCCAGCACCTCATGAACAGAGCCCTCGGCCCTATCTGAGGGATTATATCTTTGACGTCGTCGGGTGTAAGCGCTGATAATGCTTGGATGTTGATCCCATGCTCTGAAATAAGATTTAAATTTTAAATGATTGACTTCGGCGAACGTAGACTTGGGACGCACCGCACGCGTCTCGGTCACTGCCTCACTGCATTTGAATTCGTACAAAATTCTATCATAACGTATTGCCATGCCTTTACTTTAGGCGGCTTGACAAATCTGTCACCAGTTTTGGCCACTTACACACACAAATACAAAACAACAAACAATTGGAACTCGTAGGTAGGCACCTACCTACTTCTAACAAAATCAAAAAAATCGTTGAATAGGTAATAGGACAAGTTCAAATCGTAATCGTATGTACGACGTAGGTACTAAAAAAGTAACACTCACCAGCAAATTTGGAAATGAGACCGGGCAGCTCCCATGTTTCCAGTAACTCCGCCACTTCATCAATGTTCACCTAGGTATCGACTTTCTCGAACACAGTTCACAGTGAAAAAGCTTAAAAATGGAACTAATCACAAATTCAGAATAAAATTAGTACCTAGATTGCAACTCGAACGAACTTGTCGCGAAAAAAATGGCGCAAGGTACGGCTGCGGCGAGGTGCGGGCCGCGCGCGGCAAGGGTCGGGCGAACAAGGGGCGCTGCGCGGGGGAGATGCGCGGGAGGTGGATACGGAAACGTTTCGTTCGTTTTTCTAGTTGAAATATCAAAGTATTTCTTTTATTTGACTTTTTCTAACAGTTGATTTTATTAAATAATATATTAAATCAACAATGATGCTTGTTTAAATAGAAGATTATAATTTATTTGAAACTCTCATGTTGCTTTTTAGAATTAACAAACTTAAATACATAATGTAACAAGGCGAATTAATAGAATTAAACAAGAAATTTAAACAATGTACGAAGTAACTAAGATCTTGATTGAAATGAACTATAGGCGTAAGTTGTTGATTTGATTTTAATGAATTTGTTCTGGCAACTAAGCCACCTTGTTTAGGATAATCAAATAATTATTTATAACAGTTATTATATCGTCAACTAAGAGGAAATGTATCTTAGTTAGAATCTATTTTTTTCAGTGTAGAGCTATCTCTTTTAGTCACTGTTTACAATATTAGTTTTGTCAAATAGGGACCATGATGCATGGCCTGAGATTGTTTTACGCTGGAGACGCTCGGTGCATCCAGCGCCACAAGCTTCCACCATCAATGGTATCATGCCTCTGGTGCGTTGTATTTCTTATTATGATAATCTGAAACTATCTTTTCATTGTAATAGCTAGATCTATTAATTATTCTTAAAAGAAGTGTAGTTATTCTGTTAAATGCTGTTCTGGGTGCGACGTCACCGTTTATGTAAAAGTCTGTAACTTCCCCTTATCTTCTGTCTGTAATTAGCTGTACCTAGTTGTAATGCAATTATTGTGTACTACTACAGGACGTGTTTGGCTGAGGTGTTCGGCTGGAGTGTTTGGCCGAGGTGTTTGGCTGAGGTGTCTGGCTGGTGTCGGTCCGAGGAGTGGGTTCATCGGCTGGCAAGTCGAATCCTTCGTCGGTTGACTTGAGGATTCTTTTCTTTTCTTTTATCACGAGATTAAATTTCTTGATTGAAAGTTTTACCCTTACATAAATACTACTTTCGATACTACTATTCTACTTATCTTTAAGTACTACATAAATTAGTATACTACTTATAACTTCTACTTTAAATAGTATGCTACTTTACCTTAATGTAAGCGCATACGCAGGGGACCAGCCAAACTAGCCAACAACCCTCCCCTTTATTTCTTTATTTTCTCATTGTTGTTATCTTAACTTTAAGATTACGGTTATATCTCTTCACTAAGAGTACCTAAGATGTTATTGTACGACAATAAATAAAACCTCTTGTCATTTAAACCTATTTTTCTTGACTTTTCCCTACTTAGGAGTTTACCCCTCCACCACTTTAAAACTTAAATTAAACTTAAAACTTAAACTCTTTTTTTTATAAGTTACACAGTACTTCACAACATTTAACGTCGCCGAGGAGAACAGCTTCCTCCAGATGATCCACATCTTGTGCTTCCAGCCCCTTGGACTGCACTTTTAAGTGAGGGAAGATGCAGAATCACAATCTAGTCGGAAGCATAGGGCACCAGATTCACTAAAAGCAATTTTTTTTTCAAACATTATTGTAATAAAACTTTTAAAACGTGTGCAATTGAAAGTTATAATTGTAAAATAAAAACATATTTATAATATTACAATTTATTGTTCTTTATTTTAAAGTTCCTTTTTTTAATCCTCAACTCAATGTTGATTTGGTGGGAGATACGAAAATTCTCAAATACATCCCACTTTACAAAGTGAGTTAAGATCACATCGAGCACTTTTTTCCGCTGTGAGAGCCGGAGGGGGATTTAATAATAACCCTAATCCAGTTCAGCTCCGAGCAGCATACAAGAAGTTACTAGTAAGAGTTGAGATAAGCGATGATGGATGAGACCTATACGAAATCATAACCCTTTAGAGCAAACCACTATTTTGTCATATTCAAGCAAAAACACAATCACATTGAATGAACGCATTGAATGAATTAACTGAAAAGAATGTTTTGCAAAAGTTGTTGAAGGCCATAGCAATTTGCATGAAATATATATGTGGAGAATATTTTAACTTCCAATGATCCTTATACAGACCATGTCTTAAATCATATATTAGGATTTGTAACTAAAAAGTTATTGAGGAATAGGGAATGCGATAGTTTCACGTCATTAGTATTAGGAGAGGCAGATACGAAGATCCTGATCCTGATCTACAAAAAAAAAAAAGAAGGCCGCAAATATGCTTCGTGTAGCGTTATTAAATTATTAACACGGAAAAAATTATAAAAATACGTTTTAATGAGAAGAGAACCAGAAATTTATTATTTGTAATTTTTATTGTGAAATTTGCAATATAAAACAATATTTCTATAGATCTTGATCATTGCAGTTAAGTTACTATTGATCAAAATGAAGATATTTCTTGATATAAGATATAAATAATACGGTAAAATTAAATGTGGAAATGTATCACATAGACAGTACTCAAACAAATTGATCCTTTCCAGCTATAAATAAAAAAAATATAATATACACCTATCTTGTCATTTTATTTTTATCCTATCCCTGCTTGTAAGTTATGTTTACATGTTTAGAGAGCGTTTACTTAATTTAAAATATTTTGACAAATAGGAAAGTGTCGTGCACTGAAAAAAAATTTCTTCTACAATATTACAAGAACGTAAAGTTGTTTAAAAAATAGTTATACCAACAAAAAGCGATTTATGTGAAATATAATTTTTGTAGCATGTACTAAGCGATTAGTAATATATACTTCATTTCATTTTTTTTTAAATCTATGTGTTACTTTTTAAATCTAGTTAAAATACATATTTTTATGTTAACCATTGCGTGGTAAGCATTAATGATGCGATAGTTATGCAAACTGGAAGTCGGTACTCTTTACAATGAGGTTTGTTGTATTATGGTTATATTGTAATATGAACTCTTTATTTTGTTACGACGGACGACGAAGAGGCACGGCGCGGGAAAGAGGGCGGGTTACTTCCTGTGCGCCCCGCTGCTCATCGCTCATCGGCGCAAACGACGCGTCACGAACGACATGCTCTGCGCGGCGCCGGCGTGCTTTTTTTTCATTTCTCTTCTCATTCGGATTCGGCCATTCATTTGCATATTTGTCTTACGGCATTCATATACGTACACCATCGTGTTCGCCATTCGTATACAAAGTACTATCTCTTATTAGTTTGTGCTATTACTGCCATTTGTTAACCTTTCCCGAAGGAAACCTTTTGATAATAAGTATGGATGAAGAAATAAATAACCTACTAACAACCTGAGGTCTAAAGGCCTACATCGATATTTTTGCAAGTAAGTCCTTATACCGAATTAAATAAATTATTAATCTTACTCTGTTTGTTTAGGTACAAACATGTAAACAATCTGGATAGGTCTTTTTATTGAAATATAGCGTCATATCCTAACCTCCAACTTTGCATTCTCTTCCAAATTTTGCCCAGCATAAAAATTTAACTTCGTAATAAGTTAGGTAAAAAAGTAAGGCTGCAGAAGCCATAATTTAATTTTTTCAATAAAGTATATTTGTGTTGTGACAACACTGAATTTACATAACGTACATAACTGTGCAAATTTTCTTGATAAAAAGTTTGGTCGAACAACAAGGTTGCAGTTAAAATATGTAAGTATTTCTTATGTCATGTATAGATAATTTCTAATTAACGTAAAATTATGTTGTTTTTAAGCCAGAATCTATTATTTTGTAAATTTTTTGGCCGTAGGCAATGTTAAGCCGGAAGGCACAGATAATCACTTCCCAACATTGCCCACTAACTTTTATGCCTTAGGGCTGTCACATTTGTGTTTACTCGACTTAGCTAGAAAGACGGGTATATTTTTCGAGAGCACATAAGGTATAGTTGTGTGAGATTGGCTCGATGGATCAAATAGCGATTACTTTTTCAGAATGGCGAATCCAAGACCCAAAATAGTTAAAAGAAAGAGTCGTAGGAAATTAGGAGCACGATCGTATAAAACTATAGTGAAGAAATGTTACAAATTGCTGTAGGTGTTATTGCTAATAAAACAATTTCGTCTAGGGATGCCGAAAAACAGTTCGGCAAACCAAGGCGAACTATTGTGAATACTCGTAAATAAAAACTCACACAAAAGCCGTTGGAGCTCCAACAAGGCTTACTGTAGAAGAAGAGAGCCAACTAATTAAAGTTATAATAGCAGCTGCCGATTTTGGCATCCCGCTTTCAAAATTGGCCATCCGAACGGTAGTTCAAAATTATCTAAAAGAAATGGGAAGGAGGATCTTTTCGGGGGAAAAATGCCAGGAGAGAAATGGATAAATAATTTCTTGGATCGTCATAATAAAAACCTTACGCTCAGAATTGCTCAGAACATAATCACTTCAAGAGCACAAAAAGGAGAAGAAGAAATATTAAATGACTTCGAGAATCTTCGCAATATATTAATAGGTATACTTCCCAGTCACATATTCAATTATGATGAGACAAATTGCAGTGACGATCCGGGTACAACAAAAGCAATATTCCGCCGTGGTGTTAAATATCCAGAACGGATTCTAAACAGCACAAAAGGTTGCGTCAGCATTATGTTCAGCGGCACTGCTGATGGCAAATGTCTTGCCCCATATGTTGTTTATAAAGCAGAGAATCTTCATAATGAACGGGTCTTAGGTGGACCTGACAACGCAAGGTACTACTGTACGTGTACACGTAGTGGATGGATGCCATAATGTTTGAAGACCATTTAAGACAATTGTTTTAGAATGGGCCAAAAATCTTACGGGAAAAAAGGCTATGATAGGGGACAATCTGTGAAAACTTTTTGGATCTAATCAATGAGGTGCCAAGTCCTGATCTGCCTTATATGAAAACTGGTTTTTCTGCCCTTTTAATAAAATATAGAACTGGTGATTCTGACGAAAGAATCTCCAGCTTATTGAATATTCTACGGCGTACTCTAGAGGGATACATGTCTAAAGTGAGGATTATATATATCAGAGGAGTTTGTGCCTTGTCATTTAGGTTTATCTCATCTTACCGGACAAGAAATGTTATCTCATAATTTATTAATTCCCAATGGCCTATATGGCCATAATGTGAAACCATTTACATATAAAAGTGCCAACTATACTTTTTAAAAAGATTCCTATTCTTTGCATAAGTATAGAAACCTTCTTAAGCCCATGATGATTGTTTTATGTGATGGGTATATTTAAGACTGCCTGGGTCCTTATGAAGCCGTAAACTCAGATGCCGAAATTATGTTATCCCTTTTTACCCAAGAAAACACTCCAATAGAAAGTTATGTCAGAGAAAATGCATTCATGAGATTCATTTTGGACAGAGGATTTAGAGATGCATTACCTGTATTAGAAAGTTATGGTTATAAACCTCATATGCCATAGTCTTTATTAATGGGTAATAATCAATTAACTACACAGCAAGCAAATCGAAGCAGCAAGCCAATTCGGTATTTGCCTAATGTTAAGATTATATAAAATTTGTTTCCAATGATACTAATTTCTATCTAAAAACACTATAAAGATCACTTTTAATTTGATATTGATTCGTTAAGTGTTCTTAAAGCTTCTTTAAAGTTGGGTAAATAGGACCATTTTTTAAAGTATGAAAATCTTAAATTACTATTATACTGTATTGTAGTCCGCTAAATTTAAAGCAACTTTTATTATGAAACCATTACCACAAACGTAATATTTCGTATAGCTACCAAACAAAGTTCTCACGCCGCCCATACAAAATACAAAATTGTGACGTCACAAATATGTAGGCATTTCAGCAGCGCGTTTTCACGTCTAGAAACTAACGTCTAAAAATATGTGTCTTTAAAACTTCTATATATGAAAAAGTTTATTGTTTAGAAATGAATTTCTGACACTATTGTGTTTATTTTTGGCAGGTCTTTACATAGCGACACGAAAAAATTTTTAGTCAAGTAGCCAATTAATATATAGGTAATGCTACTGCTTTATCTAGTTGCTTTGGCTGGACCTGAAAGAAATTTTAATTATATAGATAATGAAGATACTTTTATATTGGAAACTACATCAGTTAGAGAACTGGAACAAAATAATGGGATGGACAAAATAATTTTGAAACAGGGCTTTTTGAAGATACCCCTTGTGATTATGCTGAGCATGAAAATGATATTTCGTCTTATTACTGCAAAAACCGCTAATGTCACATTTTATCGAAATTGCTTTTCTTAGAGTTTTGGAATCAGTTTTTAATGCTCTACAAACTATTAAAACCCATTTTTACCTAGGAGCATTCGTTACAAAGATAGCTTTAGTATAAGGTTCCTTAGTGCTAATTTTTTGCTACGATATACAAGGGAAAACTAAAAAATGTATAATAATTGTTTGGTTCATGACTTTTTCTCCAAGTAAAACCAGTTATCTATACATTGCGTTTTTTTGCAATGTCACTTTAGTTAATAATTGCAAGTTTTGCTCTGGAAATAAGTTCTAATGTCCAGTACCTGGTTTTTGCAAAAGGTCATAGTTACTACATCATTTGTTATATAGCCAGATAAAAAATTTAAAAACATCTTTAATACTATTTTCCAGACAATATTCGTTTCAATCAAACTGCTATTTATACATCCAAGAAAGCATGTAGTAACTTTGCTAGTTTCACCTGTAACCTTATTTCTATTGAAGAGAAACGTTATACAGCAGAACTGACTAAGTGTGCGTTCGAGCTTCACTCTGATCACTAATACCTAACTTCAATCAGTCGCGACTCACGCGCCTCAATTTGAGATTGATGCGTACATGATATTTAATAAATTACTATTTATTATTAATTTTCAAAGTTATTATTAAGTATACGGTTAGGGGTGTCATCCTTGACATTGAGGATCCCTTGTCAATGACGCACTATGAAAATGATTCATTGGCAAATAAAAATGAAGCATCTATATTAACAGCTCCTGTAGTACAAAAGTTTCGGAAAAAATTAAAACTGAAGAACTGAACTGAACTGAAGAAGATTATGCTCAAGCATTTATGATCAGAAGGATCATAAAAAACTATAAACAACCAATACGTTACTCATACGCGCAAGCAGCCACAAAAAGCACGTAATTGGCTATTTATGTTAAAAATTGTAAAGTATATAAAACGCGAGCGCGCCCCGGTGAAATAGCGAAAGCCCATAATTTCAATCAATTCGACGTTCGATCAACACGTCTGTATCCGCACTACAAGTGCAGGGTCGTTGCACTGATAGAACGCCCGGGCTCCTCTCGAGAAAATACATTTTCGAGGCGTAATATCCGTACTACGGATTTCGCTTACAACTTGTATTAATCTAGAACCTAGGACGATGCAATTACAAGGCGTTAATACCTTCAAATAGAAGGCTTGCTAAATAGAAGACCTCTTTGTGTGCTGGGTTCTGAACGTGAAGTTACCGCGCTAACGACAAACCATTTCTTAAATGTTGCCCCTGTTCAATTTTTACCCCCTGAAAATTTCATTGATACACCTGATAATCGCTTATCACGTTATCAGCTATTATGTAAAATCACACATGATTTTTGGCGCCGTTGGAGCCAAGAATATCTCACCTCTCTCCAACAAAGAACAAAATGTACTAAGTCCTCAGATAACACTTAACTAGGAACAGTTGTTGTTATCAAAGACAATAATGCCCATCCTCTTGGTTGGCCTCTCGGAGTCATCGAAGAACTCTATCCCGGAAAGGACGGTGTTGTTCGGGCTGTTAAAGTTCGGACTGCTTCCAGTAGCTACATACGTCCAGTAATCCGTGTTTGCCCTTTGCCTACGCAATACATTAAACGCAATTCATTTAATTTATATCAATTAGTTTTAAGATCTAGTTTTAGCAACGTCATTCTCTCTCTAAACGCAATTACTTCGTATTTTCTTTCACTATGTTGAAATGTTTCAATATAGAGGAAACTTCTAGGCCGGCAGACTTGCCTACGCCAAATTAACATTATTATATACACATAGTTTATTTAAATCCTGCCAAAACCATACACTCTCTCTCTCACACACACACACACACACACACACACACACACACACACACACACACATCTATCCTTCCTTTTCGCACCCCCACTCCCTTCCTTATGAAGATGGCTGCCTAACAAAAGTTCCGCGCGCGCGCTCGTTCAAAGAAAATCAAAAATATAGGGAAGAATCAAGAACTACAAGCGTGAACTCTTTTCGGAGGTGAAAGTGTCAGTGCCGAACTCCAAAAAAAACCCCAGTGATTGAGCTAGGTCAACCAGCGCTGGAGGATTCCCTGACCATGTGCGGCCAAGGTACGTTCCTTCATTTCCTGGCTCCCTCACACACTATTACAAGCGAGGGGTTAAAACCTAATAATGATAAAATTGACGCAATTCTTAAATACCCTATACCTAAAACTACCACCGAAATAAAAAGCTTTCTAGGTTTGTTAGGTTATTATAGAAAGTTCATCAACGCCCCATTATTACAGTTTCCGGATAACAAAAAGCCTTTTATTTTGACGACAGATGCGTCGAACCATGCGATCGGTGCTGTTTTATCGCAAGGAACAAGGGTCTGACAAACCAATAGCCTTTGCTAGCCGCACCCTAAGTGATACAGAGACTAGATACAGTACCATCGAGAAAGTATTACTTGCTGTAATTTGGGCAGTAAAACACTTTAAGCCTTATTTATGGCGGAACAAATTCTATATTTATACAGATCATCGACCTCTCGCATGGTTATACTCGCTGAACGAGCCAAATAGCAAGCTGACACACAAACTATCAAAATCAGTGTAGTGACATAGTGACTTTATAGTTCAAAAAGCATCATCATGACCGACTCCACCATGGAAGAGCAGTACAAGCTCCTGCTGGGAGTAGCAGGCACACCAACAGCGCCGACCACACAGTCGTCCAGCAGCAGCACCATCACGGAGCTAGCAGCCGGCTCCATCACCATCCACGCGAGGATATCAGAGTTCAGGAGGACGCAAGCCAGATTCTGGTTCCACCAGTTCGAGGCAGTCGTCGCACCACAAAAAACAGGTAACATTCAAAAATATCTATTAGTTATAGCAAAGCTGGGGTAAGACGAATTAAGTCAGGTTAGCGATATTCTTGAGAACCCACCCGAGTCCGATAAGTACTTAGTACTTAGCACTCAAAACAAGATTAATTAACGCGTACGAAGACTCAAAAACAAAGTTCTTTTTAGGTTTTCGTTATAATTTTGTAATGGTGTCCTCGGAAGACCAGCGTTGTGGTTTTCACCTCAACATCATGCTGAGAGGAGACCAATTTGATATAATTATAAACAAATTTCTTATTGCAAAATTATTTACTTGTTATTTTAGTTGTGTTTGTATTATATCAAATAAACTGTTTTTCTTTCTTTCTTTCTTTTTTTCCTTCTTTGTTTGTTTGTTTCAGACTTCCGACGGTAGATCAGACTGTATCACCACTAATATTTGATCCTGAGACAGTTTCAATGAACATAGAAAAGATCGCACCATCTCACAATATTATGGTAAGGTAGCATGTCATTTAACTGATGAGACTTGGATTAAGTACCATAAATTCCTACTAAAAAAAAACCGGCCAAGTGCGTGTCGGGCCACGCGCAGTATAGGGTTCCGTAGTTGCGAATGACAACTTTGAGTTCACACTGTTTACACTCGCACCTCACAGTTTAACGACCAAAAACATCTAACAATAAAGATTGTATGAAATTTTACATTTTCAAATACATTTTATAAGTTGGTTGCCTATAACTTTTTAGTTTGTACTTAGTACCCACCTTTGATAGTTTTCCTTTCAACTTCAGTATATGTACTACTGCTGTAATTTTTTTCACGTTTCTATATATAACTGTTTAGCAGATAGAGGGGGGGGACACGTACCTCTAACAAAAATTTGCACTTTAAAACCAAATATTTCGGAAGAGGATCCCTAAATCGAAAAATGGTGTTCTCAACCTCACAATATTTTTGAAAGACCTACTTAACGATACCCCACACGATGGGTAAGTAGAGAAAAAAAAATTACTCCCCCACTTTACTTGTATGGGAACTACCCGAAAAAACATTTTTTTTCATGTTTTTATTCTACCACTTTTTTGCCATGATTAATATACATACCCATACCAAATTACAGCTTTCTAGTACTTATAGTCTCTGAGTAAAACCGCGGACGGACAGACAGACAGACAGACAGACATGGCGAAACTATAAGGGTTCCTAGTTTACTACGGAACCCTAAAAAATTGAACTTTTTGTTTTAGGCATCATCTAGTAAAATTAATGATGTTCTTAAGGAGTCAGATCAAATTAAAACACCATCAAGTGTGAATCCCGGGACAGTTTTAATGGAAGTAGGAAATATTGCGCCGTCATACAAAATTTGTATGTACATACATACATGCATACTTCGTATCACGTCTTTATTCCTTGCGGGGTAGACAGAGCCCAAGGTCCTAAAACCAAGGCCATGTTTAGCATGTTAGTGGGCGTTAAGGTGCCTGCTTACCGTGTGGTTCCCGGCAAAGTAGAACCACTCCAAGTCTTCCCGTGAATGTCGTAGAAGGCGACTTGGAAAACACAAACTACACAATTCTTATAAACATCATCAACAGCGTGGAGAGTTAAGACTAAAAAAAACCCTTATGATAGACGTTAAGGTGGAAAGCGGAATCAAAACGGGTTGCTAGACGCATCGCCTATAGACGTGATTCCTTCGATTTTCGCCTAATCCCTTGACCACCTTTTACGGTCTACGCGGGAAGACAAGCAGCTGGTAAATTCTATTTTATGTAATGTAATTAATACTTTGCAGATTTTTAGATTGCCTTGAATTTCTATGTGCACCTATTCTATATTGATTACTTTTTGTTTCAGGCTTCTTCTAATAAACATTACGATTTTCCCGAGACGCCGAGTAAACCACGTACTACCCAAGAAAGAAAAATAATTAAAGAAGCAATTGGAGAAGGAGAAACTAAAATCAGCTTTAAAGGAAAAAAAATACGAGCATTGCGTAAATCAAAACGCAGGTTATTGCAAAAAACGTCTCGTCTTTAAAACATTATAGCTGATTTAAGACTCGAAATGCAAATGAAGACGGAAGATTTAGACTTATTGTCCAATATTGAAGTTGAAAATGCCGATTTAAAAAAAATCTATTTTTAAAAGTCTAGAAAATATTCTGCCTCTTTAAGAAAATATGTACTAAGTTTGCATTATCTAAGCCCTAAGGCATATTTGTATGTACGTAAACAGTTTAATACATGTTTGCCTCACCCAAAAACGTTGTACACGTGGTACAGAGAAATTAACTGCGAACCAGGTTTCACCAGCGAATCTTTAGACGCCATCAGTTTAATGGTGAAAAAGTCGTCCGAAAAAGTATTAATTAGCATTAGTCTGGATGAAATGTCAATTCGACAACATCTTCAATGGGATGGGAAAAAGACTGTAGGTTACATCAATATAGGACAAAATATGGACACGTATAGTTTACCTTTGGCAAAAGACGCTCTAGTTTTCATGGCTTGGCTTTGGCTGGCATCAGGAAACATTACCAAATAATCACCATTGTTCTGTGAACTGACATGTGAATCCTAGAGGGATCTCACAGCCAGTTCGGGTCTGCTCTTCAAGCTGTGCACACGCACGTTGCTAAAATTAACTTAAGTCTTTTTGTATGATTATAAAATATTGTTAACAAGTGTTAACATAAAGTAAAGTCTCTCTGCTTTTTATAAAGACTTACTGTATTCCCACACATAACTAACGCAGTCGGCACGCGCGTATTCGGTAGTGAGTGTGTGACAAAGATCCAGAAACCTCATCTCCAGACGCGGAAAAGAACCTACAGTGGGAGCAGTCAGCGAAGGAGCAGACAGCAGCCTGAAGACGCCCAGACTCGCAACATCAAAAGCCTCCAAATTAGCAATGCTCTTGGGGTAAGCATATAACTCTATTACTCCCGAGATAACTTCCTACCTAACCTATTTCTTTTCATACGTTGCGTTACACTGTGGTGCACGAGTGTTAAGGTATCATTGTGTTGAACCTAAGTTCTAACATATTTCTGACGATTCCCGCACTTTTGGGTTACTTTTATTCAAAGGATTAATATGACTTGCGAAAAAAAGAACCAGGGTGAGGGGTCCTTCGTGGAAGAAAAACCATTGATGCGGATTTTTCCACATTCGCGAAACTATTACCGACATATGACGGTAACAAAAGGACACTAGCATTCTACATTGAAAGTGTCGAAACAGCACTAGGCTTAATTATAAATAGCAGGGACGACCAATACGTCTCCTGTCTGATTAGAAATAAATTAACTGGTAGAGCGGTAGAAACACTATCACAATGCCCAGGTGCAACAACCTGGCCTGCTATAAAAGCGGCATTACAAAGAAAATTCGGCGAATTCCGAACCGAATTACAACTAGTACAGGAACTAATACAAACCAATAGAGATAACAGTTCCTTGGAAGCTTTCGGGGACAAAATTAGAATATTAATGAGTACTTTAATCTCGTTAGAACCTAGCAAACGCGTATATTACGAGCAAATGGCTTTAGATATTTTCCTTGATAAACTCGACCCGATTACAGCTATTTCAATCAGATTAAAACACGTAGAAAATGTAGAACAAGCAATCACGGTAGCCAAGCAGGTAGAAGCTAAACTTAGGAATAGACGCCTGCAACAAAATAAAACTAACAGTCCTAAAAACCGCACCTACGTCAATAAACCAAATAATCAACAGAAATCGGGCACATTTAATAAAAACAACTAGTTTAAGAAACCTAATAATTTGGAAAACCTTGAAACCAACAAAAATAAGCTTCATTACCAAGAATTAGATGACGAGGAGGAGGAAAAACAACCCTCCGAGGGAAACCCCGAGGAAAATTATCCGGAGGAAACTCTAGACGAAAATTTCCTCTTGGAAATAGAAAAACACCTAACAACATAGTATTCATGAACAATATTCAAAACTATAATAGCCGCCTCCCTTATATTTACATAAGTGAATAAGGAGGGCGATTCTTAATAGACACTGGAGCTTCACAGTCCTTAATAAGCCCCAAAGTTTTAAATAAAACAAAACACATTTCATTAAAACGGCCCATGCCACCTCCAAACATAAACAAGTAGCGCATATTAAATGCTTTTCTCAGTTTTTTTTTTTTGCTTTTTGCTAAAAAAAACTCTATGTGGCGTGCTCACGTGTATCAAACCCACAAAATCTTTATGTTTTAGCAAAAGATGGTAAAACAAAAAACGTAGTTTATAGAAATGTACTTAATTAACACATCTATCGATATATTTTTTATGTATATGGTGCCTCTTTGTATGTATATGCGACTCTTCGCTCTTTTTGTCTTATTTAAGCTGAATTTATTAATAAATAAATAATAAACAAAACTCAGTATTCCACGTGGACGAAGTCGCGGGTACAGCTAGTTATTAATATTTCAGAACATGGAATTGATAACATTGATACATTAGAAATGCTATCCACCGAGGACCTAAAAGAATTGGTTCCACTTATTGGGCACCGAAGTAGTTCGTAAAACAAATAACAACAAAGAAAGATATGATAACAGATGCATTTGATCTTACTGCCAATGAAAACCAAGTAAGTTGACATTCACGTCGGTAAGGTATAATGTCACGCACTTTGTTAAGGAAAAATGTCTTATTGTTGATTATTATATTATATAAATATTACCTAGCCACTAAGGGGATAGTCCCGTAAGTGCTGATGCACCAATTCAAAAAACAAAAAAAAAATTCTAGGTGTGCTTCGCGAATTAAATACGCGAAGCACACCTAGAAATTCGACCAATAAAAATTAAAAATTCTAAAACTTGAGATCACAAGAAAAGATAGCACTTTAGAAGAAATTGAAAAAGACGGCGATTTTCATTTTCTAGTGAGTTTGCTGCCTGAGATAAAGTAATCAACGCCGTGCAAAAATTTAGGATCAGAAATAAGTTTAATGCAGGACTACTCGAGGAAATGGAGTCTGCAACACAGTAGCAATACTAACTATAAAAAAATATATAATTATTTCTTTGATATTATGTGAAGCACGGGACCATCGTAGATCACAAGAATTTCATAAATCAATTAGGGTAAAAGTATTAATTTTCGACACCCTCCCAAGTTATTGACACCTTAGTCGTTTTTATTAAAAAATAAGAAATATCAGCAATTTAGTGTTGCTTAGTAACAAAATAAAAACTTGTAGTTTCATTTTTTATCGAAATGGCAACACAGAACTGTCAACAAAATTAATATGGCGATAGAACAGCTGTAGTGACCCGAGCGCGGTGGAACAAAAAGAAAAAAACGGATAAAATTAAAAGTTTTGCTAAGGTAAGTCGATCAGGCGCCAGGGGTCTACTTCGCAAATAGCAAACTTCTCTTTATACCTACTTCTCTGTTTTCCTACTTCGCAAATCGCCTACTTATCAAACAGTCTATTTCGCATTCAGTCTACTCTCAAAGAGACCACTTTGCATACTGCTTACTTGTCGTGTAGCTTATTAGAGAGTACATTTCTACAGTTATTTTTGAAGAATCTAACATTTCAAATAATAATTTAAGGGATGTCAATATTTGGTGTGTACAATGTGTGAAATCCCAATTTATTGACACGTATGTCAATAATTGGCTTTTCTCATACGTTTTAATAATGATCATTTTACACTTAATTCAGCATCACACAAAGTTTTAAATGTGATTAGTTGTCAAAGAAAGTTTCCGTACAGTGTGCTACCAAATTTTGTCACGAGTGTCAAAAACGTAATTGCTAATTATGAACATGGGGTCAATAAATGGTGTCTGGTGTGTCAATAAATGTTTCTAATCTTTTGTTTTTAGTGTAAAAATGAAACTTAAGTGCAGTAGACCTAAGAAGACTGAAAAAACTAGAGACAAGATAAAAAGAAAGAAATATGATCCAGATCCATACAGGCATTAGAAAATGGTATGAGCCAAAAACTTGCGGCTAAAACTTACCAGGTTCCACGAACTACTCTTATTTACCAAATTAAAGAAAAGTCAAAAGAAGAGTTAGACCTGTACTTGTCGGATAACGTCATTCCTCGATCAGAATGCCCATTTAAATGGTGGAAGGAGCGTAAATCTTTATTTCCCGCAATAAGCAAAATTTTTATTGCCAATAGCAATATCGTCGTAACGTCTGTGCCCTGTGAACGGGCTTTTTCACGAGCGGGTTATATTATTTCCGAAAGACGTACACGTCTGACTACCTCCAAGGTAAAACAAATTATGTTTTTAAATTCAAACGCCTAACTTTTTTTTGTATATATGTAATGTAAATTTGGTGTAAATAATGTATAATACGAAATCAATGAACTTTTAAGTACGCCTGAATACAAAATTGCAATGCGTTATTTATATTTGATCAATTAATTTAAGAAAAATCAAGTAAAACCAATAAAATCATATTCAGACAGTCCTAAGCCTGTAAAGTACGAAGGAAAGTTCATTGAAAACGTTTTATTAGTAAATAAATAATCGCAACAATAAATAATGCTTTGATTATTTAAACGAAAAATTTACCATAAGCTGTTAAGCAATTAAGCTATTAAGAAAAGCTGCTTATTTAAATAAGCATAACGTTATAAGTCGTTGGCAATTTTAAGCCGTTATTCACATCTCTAACGACGACCCGACCCGACCGGACCGACGTCCGCCATCTTTCCTACTTGAGTGTTGCGTTCTCCGCTACTGTGGTTGCGTTGCGTACCATTATCAGTGCAGTTACACATATTCAGTGCCTAGTTTATAAGTATCCTTGTGGCGTTTTAGTGAAAATCTATTTGGGATCATGTCTAAGGACGACTTTGAGCCTGCGGAGACATTTGACTTAGCGGCAATACGCCGCAAGTGCGCTGCAGTAAAGGGCGTCATCACAAAGATGTACAACGCTGTAATGGATCGAAGCGCCTCTGAATTTGATCAGCAAGCGTTGCGTGTTGGGAAGAGCGCCTCCGAGCATCGTTTAATAAATGGGAGGATCTGAGTCTGGACATTGTGGCCATGGATCCCAAGGCCCTTGAGGACCACGACGTTGAAAGTACGTATCTTAACGCACTTACGCAAATTAGACGCCTTTTATCGCTATCCAAGGAGCCATTATCGTGCCAGGTTTCAAAAAATAAAATAAAATTACCGAATGTTGTCATCCCGAATTTCAACGGGAAGTATAGAGATTACCATGCATTTATAGGACTTTTCAATGCGCTCATACATAAAAATAGCAATCTAGAGAGCATCGACAAATTATTTTATTTATAAATAATAATTACTTAAGTATTAGCTGACAAAAGGTTTAATGAATCTAGTAACATACATATATTATCAGGGGCCGACGTCATGTTTCAGGTGCTGTTACCGCCTGAGCCTCGAGCAATCCAGTCCAGCCACGTGGGGCATGCAGACATCACAGCTTCACCTCTATTACTTAACACAAAGTTTGATCATATAGTTGCAGATAGCATTCACTTAGATAATATTCACTTGCAGCATTAACAACCGGTTGCCTCTTTATTTTAGGAAATGTGTACTCCTAGTTTAAACCGAACGCTTTCTGAGTTTTGGCAATACGAAAATGTTCCTGAAACATTTACAGTAGGGTGATTGCTATAATAATTAGCCTAAATATAGCTATTGGCCATCTCGACCAAACTAGAAAGAAATAAGCTTATGAATGGAATCACGAGGGTGAAAGCGATAGAAATATGTTCTGCATACAATACACTGTCTATTGTAATACGTCAGATTGACAAGAGATGGCGCTCAAATGAGCAAACTTTTTCTTTCGGCGGCAAGTCGTCAGAGAGGCCGCATGCTTGTCAAAATCTTTAGGTAAGTATTTTTTAATATTCTTCATAATTGCATTTTGTTTGCATCTTAATGTATTTCCAACACGTTTTTATAAAAGAATAGATGATAGCGTACATCGATAACAAGTATTTTCAGTGTATTTTGCAAAAGTAACCTCAAATTATTACCGGCCAATTACTATGTTTGGTATTGCTTTATTGCAGTAATTGACCGTGGGTGGCCAATAGCTAATTTTAATATTTTTTGCATATCTATTTACGATTAGGTTGATTGTACATTCAAGTACTTGCTATTAAAATCCTGACGTTCTTAGCTATTGCTATCAGTAATTAGCCGGGGGCCAGTTACTGTAATTTAATGCACGGCCATTTGGCCAATTACTAATTCCTTTGTTTATTTTTACCTAGATTGTAACAAGATGCCGAAAATACCAAAATATACGAAAGAACAGTTGGATAATGCCTTAAAGGACATTAAGGAATCCCAATAAGGGAAACTGCAAAAAAATATGGAATACCGAGAGCTACTCTACAATTTAAGTTAAAAAATCCCAATAGTAAAAATGAGTTTGGTCCAAATCCATATTTGAATATTGAAGAAGAAAAGCATTTAGAAAGATGGATTTGACATAGGAAGAAGAGGATTCCCTAGAAGTGCAGACGATATTTTGGATTCTGTCCAAAACTTTCTATTTCAAAATCCTCGAGAGACCCCTTTTGTGGAAAACAGGCCGGGAAAAGGATGGCTCAAAAGTTTCTTAAAACGTCATCCCAAAATTACGCAGAGAACAGGACAGACTGTTACTCATGCAAGTGCTTGCGTTACCGAGCATGATATACGTAAATGGTTCTCTGAAGTAGCAGATTTACTAAAAGTGTTCACGACGGCAGCCAACGGTGAAAGAATCATCGAGATCGGCCCAGCGGTTACAGAGATACGAAGAAAATAGTGATTGTGTAAATACTCTCTTTTGTATAGTCGGTTAAATCTTATCTCTTATCTTTGATAACGTGTTATGTTTAAGGTATGCTTTCATTTTTGTTAGATAGTGATTTAACGTAATAATTTTTTAGTATACTAATATGATATTTTTAGGTTTTTAGGTAGGATAAGAAATTTATTGTATTTATAGCCTATGTACCTCGAATAAAGAATTGGTTTTCTGTTGTTTTATTTAGAAATAGGACAGGCTATAGGGAATTTAGATATAGCGAACCTAGAATAGAGTTAGGTTTCCCATAGTAACTAATAGTTAGTACATGGTAAAATAGATTTTCTTTAATATTCTTGCGAAAATAGATAAAAGTTAGGTCTTAGAGTTAGGTCTAAGACTGATTAGGTCATAGGCATAGGTTTAGGGTTAGTGTTTGCGCGGGAAACGCTAGGATTAGACTGCGAGACGTTCCGACTCGCGAAATAGTATTTATAAGGCCCCCCTCTGGCGCGGGGCGAGGGGTAGACGCCGCTGCCCGCGCATTTTATAGTGGCAATTTTCCGGGGTGATTTTCTCGCGAACTAGCGTTTTCCGCACTTAGGAAATAGTGTATCTAGGTAGCCTAAGTAGAGACCTATCTAGTAGTATAAGTTTTATCAATAAATGTATAAAATTGTACGAGAAAATTGGAAAAATAAAGATTAGCAGGTAGCGGGGCGCGGGGGATGAGGTAGCGCGGCCGCGGCTATTAAAACGAGCGTAGCTCGCCGTACAGGCAGTTCAGTCGTCGGGTTCCCATCAAGAAAGAAGAAACTCTGGAAGAAAGAAGCCTCAAGATTTCTTCTACCAATAATTCTGCCTGGCCGCTCTGTCCGTCCGCCACGCCTGTCGCCCTGTCGGTGTATCAGCAAAATCGTGTTTTATTCCACCATTTTCTATCCTGTTTCTTTGATAAGGTTTCTTTGACAGTCAATCAGGTGGAATATTCGAGAATCTTCGCCCACAAGCTACAGTCCACCGTTCTACCGTGTCGTTGCTGACCTAGAGGAGTAAATAAGGAGCGGCGCCGTGTAGTATCAGACGTCGGTGCTGCTCAAAAAAGATCAGGGTTAGAAGATATTTTAGAGGATCCATCTAGGATCAATGCAGACGAAAGTGGCTTTCAGACGTGCCCAACTTCAGGTCGAGTATTTGCAGAAAAAGGCGAAAAGAATGATTATATTGTGGATAAAGGAAAAGCAAAGGAAAATATGACGGTTCTCTTTGCGGTATCTGCTGATGGTGAAAACGTCTTGCCTATGATTGTGTACCCATACCAACGATTACCTGAAAGAATAAAGCAAAGTGTGCCTGACGATTGGGGTACTGCAACCAGCAGTTCTGGGTGGATGACAGCAGATACATTTAAATATATAATTCAATATATCTTCCACCCATTTTTGAAGAAAAAAAACGTAACATTCCCAGTCCTCCTTTTTGTGGATGGACATAAATCTCACCTGACCTATGATTTAAGCGTATTGGCCCATTCCTTGGAAATCGAGATATTTGCGATGTACCCCAACGCGACCAGAATACTGCAGCCTGCTGATGTTTCATTATTTAGGCCTGTCAAGCAGTTTTGGAAATCAGCTGTTCGTGAGTGGATGCTGGAAAATGATGGTGAGGTGGTAACAAAACAAAATTTTGCCACAGTCCTAAAAAAAGTCACTGAGAAAATTAACCCCTCATGCATTATCAACGGATTTCGAGCCTGTGGTCTGTACCCCTTCAATCCCGATGCTGTCGATTATTCTAAGTGCATTGCAAAAGGCCCATCTACCGCAGAGAAATCGACAAACCAGACACTCCTGAAACCTGAAACAACAATGCCATTCAGCAAATTCAAAGAAATAGTTGAAATTGAAACAATTAATCAGTTTAAACAAATAAAGCAAATAATACCAGACATGCAAAACAATGAACACTTTTTTGTTCTCTTTCAGCTGTGGGATTTTTATAAACAAAATGAATTGGAAGTACAAATTGAAGATGAACCTGAAGCTAGAAGTAAAGATAAAGAAAAAACATTTAATGAAAAAGGACTAGAATCTAGAGATAAAGAAAAGGAGTCGGAAGAGCCTATTACTGTAAACCAGGAACAAGGGATAGTTTTAAACTTGACTCAAAATGAACTATTAGCCCAAGAAAATGAAACAACAATTGATGGAACTCAGAAAAAAACTGATCTCGATTATCTGGAAATGACTGAAACAAGGGCAATGACTATTATTACAACGGCAGAAGTACATACGCAATATACAGAAAGAACGAAAGAAAAAGTGAAAGCCACTGAGACTTGCAATAAGTTGAAAGATATACAAGAAAATTTTGATTTAATAGAAATGGAAACTTCAGAATTAGAGACAACAAGCCATACTGATCTTATCACTTTAGAAGATCTAGGTGTTCAAAATGACTTGGCTTCATACACAGTGCCAAAACAAAAAACAAATTTAAAGGACTTTTTATGGGTCCCCCCAGAGCCAGCTCGAAAAGGGAAGAGAAATGTACAGCGTTTACCATACCATATATCAGGGACAGGTTATCAGAGGATTCTAGAAGAAAAAGCTAAAGAGAAAGAAAACCTTGAGATAGAGAAAAGAGAACGCAGACTTCAAAGAGAAGAAAAAAGGGAAGAAAAAAAACGAAAAGCTGAAGAAACCAAAGCTGCTAAAATAAAGAAAAGTAAAAAAAGTATATCTTCATTCAATCAAGTCTGCAACATTTGTGAAAAACTTGTAAAGAAAAGACTTTTAGTATGCTCTGAGTGTCACCGTTCGTTCCATAAATGTTGTGTACCAAAATCTCATCAACAGCATATTCCAGATGAAGAAGGAGACAATTATCTTTGTCATAATTGTTACAGTGTATCTGAAAGTACTGACAATGATGAAAACAATGAAGAATTAATGGTGAAAACGATTCAGATGACGAATTTTTGACTAACCTTCAGGATAGACAAAAGTAGTTAGGATTAGACATCATTAACTTTCATTGATTATTATGTTTTTTAGGTGGCTTTTGATGGCCAATAGCTGTAGACTCAGGAGCCAATTACTAAATTTCGTCTGATCTTAGATATTTTTGTAAGTTATAGCAATATTGTATCTTTACATTAAAAACTATTCAAAATAATAATAAAAAATTTTTTTGTTATTTTTTACCCAACTGAACTTAAACAATGTTCTTAAAGGGCCAATTACTGTAGCAATCACCCTAACTCATTCTGAGTACGAATTGGGTCTTGGAATTGGATCTTCCCGCACCACCAATGTTAGCATTATTACTTTCATTGTATTTCATAAAAATACTTATTACATTTAACCTTATTTTACTAGATTAAACTGTCTTATAGAGTAATCAGTAACAAAATTACACACAAAGGTTGCTGCTATGCCTAGCCCTACGACAATAATAATATTTTTTGCAGATGGTTAATAAATACAAACGCAAAACAGAACAAGCTTCGTGGGATGTGCAAACTTTGAAGCTGGCATCTTGGGATTGGTAAGAGACACCACTAGGCACAACTGGTGTCTTCACCCTCTAACGGTTAGACACATATTTTCATTACTTCAATTCAATATATAAACTAGGTGCTCGAGACTCTCTTAGAGAATTATTTAAGGACATTAATATTTTGACATTTCCCTCCCAATACATCTTTGCGAATATCATGTATGTGCGTCAAAACCTTCATTTATATAAAAAGAATTGTGATATTCATAGTAGGAACACAAGAAATATAAATAAATTAGCAACCCCAGCATTGCGGCTGCAGAAAACAAAGGGTTCATTTCTGGGTCTTGGAATACGCTTCTATAATAGAATTCCCAATGAATTGTTAGAACTATCGTTTAATAAATTTAAGACTGCTGTTAAAAATCAGCTTATAAAAAAGGCATATTACTGTATAAATGATTATTTAATAGATAAAAATGCTTGGAATTAGTCAAATATTTGTTAAATGTATGTGTAGACTTATAACTGTTCGTAGCTGTTATGTATTATGCCCTTCTGGCACGTAGGGACCAATACTGAACTGAGTTTCTTTCGGCGTATTCTTCTCAGCAGTGGTCTTTCCGAAACGCTAGTAGTTTCGATTTTGCAAAAAAATAAAATAAAATATAACAAGAAAGATAAATGACGTTCAAAAAGCGATACATGAGATCCAAAATTTGAATAAAAACTATTCATTTCATTTCATTTCATTTCATTTCATTTCATTTACAGCTCTTCTAAAGTCATAACTTCAACCACCCGAACCTTTCCATCATCCCCTGGATAGGTATTTATAACTCTGGCTAAGGGCCAGTCTAGTTCTGTATATTTTTATGTATTTGTTGCTTGTAAAGAAACGTTTGACGCGCGGCTTAATTGCCAGACGATTAGCGCGGTTTCTTGAAATTGTTACGAAATACATACATACTGTGTTGTTTTAAAAAATAACAATAACTTTAATTTGACTATGGAAAAGTTACGAAAGCAATATCCATCAAGCGCTCAGAGAGCGCGTCTGGTGGGTTTCCTTCATCCACAGCTGAGAATCGGCAATTTTTCTCCGGCATTTAGCAAAAAAATTGCGGAGTCTCGTTCCATCGCCACCGAGCTCAATGCCAAAGGCGGCGCACTTAAAGAATGGACCGAGTGGCGTAAAAAGGAAATGGCGGGTCCACACAGGCTCAAACTTTTTCCCAAACAAAATCCTTAGATTTCAAAGCAAAATCCCTTAATCATGAATCCCGCTAGGGCACAAAAATTGATCAATTCCATAGTCCAACATCATTGTCGAATAGTCCGGGAACTTTATGATGAATTGGATAGACTCCACCACCTTGAAAGTCTCTACAATATGACGAGAAAGGATGCAGGATTACTGTCCACCATCAGAACACTGTTTTAGCTGCGAAAGGAAGCAAAAGAGTGCATTTAATAGCGCCCGAACACGCTGAAAATGTGACGATTGCAATGTGTATAAGTGCTACCGGAACCACTATATACCCCCTATGATAATTTTTAAGGGCCAACGAAATAATCCTGAACTCACAGAAAATTTGCCAGCTGGAACACTTTTCAGAATAGCTAAAAAAGGAAGCATGACTCATGATCTGTTTGTCGAGTTCATCGAACACCCAGGTAGACAAGGTTCCAGGTAAATGCTCGTTGATTTTTGATGGTGCTAAATCCCACATGTCATATGAAGCTGTACAAGAAGCGGAAAAACAAAACATTGTGCTTTACTGCCTACCATCCAATACAACGCATGAGCTACATACAACCGCTGGATAAGGCGATAAATAAATAAATATTTCGTAAAACTAAATGTTGAGACTGTCAATTTATAATGGACGAAGTAACAGATCTTCTCACGACAAATAGCATTTTTATTTTTTTTGCGGAAATTATCTGAGTTCGAACATTTACAGTCTTATTATAAAAAGCGGACTAACTATTAAACCACCTCTAAGTCGGTTCTCAAGTGAAGTACTAAGGAAAATCGTATTATAAAAAAAGGTTTATCGCTTAAGTCATACATGGTCCTAGGTCTAAAGTTAAACCAACATTTCACTAGTTTAACTTATGTACTAACCTACAAACGTGGCTAAATTGACAGTTGGTTTTGTTACTAATTTTGGCGGGGTCTTTGAGTTGAAAAAATTATTTGTAAAATTTCATTAAAATAATAAATAAAAAGATGGAAGATGAAATAGATTTAATAGATTTGCATGATTTAGAAGAGCTTGAAAACTTTGAAGTTGGATTACCGCCGGCACGAAGTTCAAACTGCTTTAGATTGAGGGCGAATCCTTTTAATTTAAGTAATGCTGCATTCCGGTACAAATACCGATTTTCGAAGGAATACGGCGAAAGAATAGTGGATTTAGTAAGAGAGGATATCATTCTCGATCCTCGATGTAAGCCTAGAATTTATTGGTAATATTTTAAGATGGTAAAATTTTTGCTATTAGTTGTGAGTCAAGCAATGCTTTGAAAGAAGGAACTTTTGAGGGCAAATATCGGCTGAATGAAGCATCCTGGAAATTACCAGATGTAACAGACGGTTGTTATTGTCATTGTTTTAGAAAAGGCGTGGTAGTTCTCACAATAATTGTTAAATTGAATAAAAGAAAAGATAAAAGCCCCTGCGCGGGAACTTTCTAAAGTTACCGATCCTTTTTGGATGGCAGTAGCCCATATGCCTCGAGCGGTCTTTTGAAGGCATTGTTGCCTACAGTCAGCCGAAGGCCTTGGAATGCTTTTGTTTTAGGGCTAGGCTATTGTTTATATTTTCAAAGGTGGCGGTATTATCGCTTTGATGTTTTTCTGAGGCTGTGTGGCCCAGCAAATGGAATTACATTTGTTTGTTAAATAAGTTAGTATAAGAACGGACGGGAAAGAGCACGGACCTCTCAATTAGTAGTGTGTTTGCGTCTGCCATTGTGACAGCACTCATACTGTAATATTATTTTACAAAAGTTTTTAAGGCCGGCTACCTGCCAACCCTCCTTTGGTATATTAATTTACATTTTTTATAGAAATATTTTAATGAATTTTGATTGATTACAGATTGGAGAATCTCAGAGAAAAAATATTCATGAAGCAAAATTAAAAACGAAAAAGGAAAAAGAGCTATATTATAAGTGCGCTAAATATATGAGACAGTTATGCCAACTTAAAAACAAAACAAAAAATCTAAAAAAAGTGATGTTGAACGAGCTCACGGAAATCAACGTTTTCCTTAAATTATCAAAAAAGTTAACGCCCACATTTTCACTATTATTACATGGACAAATTAAAAACAGCAACAAAAAGGCCACTTATTACTTATTACTTATTCAATTTTAATTCATGACATGACAATGTAAGCTCTAGTCCACTTAAGTGATTTTAAATAGGTATGTCGTAGATTGTAAGTTGACGTCATTTGGAGAAAATGCGCTGTGCAGTTCGTTGCCGCTTCTTCTGCACTCCGCCTTGGAAGCGGTGTAAACTTAGCCGTAAGTAAATTAATGACGTCAACAATATTATATTTTTGTAAACTAATTGTATTTATGAAAAAAATTGACGTTCACTAAATGATATTGAAATATCTTATGATGAATAAAATGATTGACTTTGACTGGGAAGAGGTGGACTAAAGATGAAAAAATTTGCCTAAAAACTTTTTAAAAGATCTCCAACCTGTTACACGTAGATGAGGAGACTTCATTTGCCAGCCAAGCACTTTGAAAGCATTATTAAATAAAGTGCCATTTTCGGTAGGAGCTTCGGAAGCTGTGATAATGTATTAAAAAACTATACAAAAACAGCAAGTCTATCGGACAGAAAGGTTACAATTTTGGCTGGCGAGATGCACCACTTCGTCTCCTTTTGAGCCAGCGGAAAAGCTACCACCTGGCCGTAGCCTGCCTTGGCCAGAATGGAAGTGCTTAAATCGTCTCAGAACCCAAGTCGGCCGCAGCAAAGACAACCTGGTTGGGTGGGGCTATATAGAACCCAGCTGCAATATCTGCGACTGTGGTGCATCTCCCCAGACTATGTCGCACCTATTGTCGTGCCCAGCTTGCCCAGAGACCTGCACACTGGAAGACCTGTACATGGCCACAGAGAGCGGCATACAAGTTGCTCAGTACTGGGCGAGAAAAGGAATTTAACCATCGAATCGATAAGAAGAAGATCGGACAACAATTTTATATTGATGTTCGACGAAATGTCGATAAGGAGAAATTTAAATTTTTAGTTTCAGTTCCATGTCTGCTTACCATGCCTGGAGGCAGGGCTGGCTATTGTCGCAACTGTTTGTGACTTGGATGTGTGATGGATGGAGTCAACAGGCGAGCTCTAGGTATCTATCTTATGCGCTACGTCTGACCAACCGCTGATAAAAATAAAGGACAAAGAAATAATAACAATTTTTGATAATCCGGACTTGTTAAAATGCTTTAGAAATTTATTCATCAAGTACGATATACAATTAGCCACCGAAATCATCCAGTGATAAGATGGGAATAGGTACGTTAAGTTTTGAAAATGTTTTGACTAGCATTGGGCAAAATCATAGACAATATGAGAGATGAACGTCAAAAATTTAAAGAAACATGGATAGCACTATTTACCGATTCAGTGTTGTCATATGTAAATACTTAACTATCGCGCGAGCCATGCTACGGGCGCTGACAGCCTTAAATTTTTATGCAAAGGGGTCCTATCAACGCAGCGCAGACAGGGCTCTGCTCTTTGAACACTGTGTCCCAACCAACATTTAGCCGCATCCTAAAGGTGACTGATGCTCTTAATGCCCGGGAAATATTATTGCGCCATATACATTTCCCTTCCAGTCAAAGAGAAAGAGAAGCCATAATGGCATTATGGCGTATATACTTAGTTCTTCTTTGATGAATTGACGGAAAAAAAGAGTTTCGTAACGATTACAGAAGATGAAAGTGACCTTTATGACACTTACATGGAGTACTTAGAAAATAATGGCAACGAGTACACACAACGTGTTCTCGAATACATTGCAGGTTTTGTGGCGAGAAAGTTGTCAAAGTCCATTAAATGTGACCTGTGTTTAGCGGTATTGATTGGAGAAGAGAACCCTGATAGCCTTGTATATCAAAAGTCGAGAGGTGGCTTAGTATACGCATCTGACGGGGTAATCGATGTAGTAAAAAAAACTGAAAGCTTAATTAACCAACACCTTACAAATCAGAGTAGACCTGAAAATTATTATTTGTACATATATAAGTTTTTAAGCGATTATTGTGACACAGGAAAGATTTTTATACCTAGTGATTTTGAACACGATTCTAATCATAGATTGCTTATAATAAAAAGCATAATCAAAACTTTTATTGATCTGAGATTTAGGTATCACGGCGTCAAATCAACAGAGAAAATCTCGTTTAGGAATTATTTGAATAAATTAATCTTATTCAGGAATGACTAGCATATTATTTCATTTTTTAAATATTTTTTGGTCATTGTAATTATTTGTAATAAATGTAAAAAAGATAAACTGCCCTTTTATTTAAATCCTTTTACAGCACAGGGTGGTCAAATTTTAATTAATCAAGGCCAGGTTAAGCAGAAAAAAACATACATTTATAAAATGTAAGTTTTTGTTCGACTGATTAGTTTGACTGTCGAACTAGCGAGAATTTCTTTTCCCATTAGTTTGACCGTCGCTCTTTAAAATATTTTTTACGTTCGCATCGATCCCGCGGGAGCAGTACATTTCTTCGGGAAGAAAGACAGTCCATATCTGAGGTCCATATCGTTCTTCTCAGTATGGATAATAGATGTATGTACATCTATTATCCATACTGAGAAGAATATATATATTTCATTGTGACAAGACAGAAAGCTAAAAAGAAAAAATAATCTCGCTAGTTCGAAGGTCGAACTAATAAATATAAACGGACGAATCACAGTTTGAGCTAGCCCCAAAGTAAGTTCGAAACTCGTGTGAGATACTAACACAACGATACCATATATTTAACAATAACATATATAGATAAATATTCAAGACCACAGATATAAGGTGTCCAAGCCAAGACCCAGGTCAATCCGAAAAATATTATTTTCGATCTTAACCTGCTGGGGATCGAACCCGGTCCCTCCACGCCACAAGCAAGCGTGTTAACCACTGGAGGTAGTCAATTATGATAAGAAAAATTCTCAGTAGTTTGATAGTCGACTTTAATAACTATATCGAATGAATCAAAGTTATGTCAAACGATTTTCGATGTAAAACACGGGGTCGATATCCATAGTTCATAGTAGCGTTGTTGTCTCCTTTATATAGCAAAAATAATCAATAGTCCATTCTATATCAATAAAATCGACTTTGTTTTATACTGGTGTTAAAATCGCCTGGCGTAACCGATATTAAATGATACTGATGTGATGAACCAAATAGCCGAAGGCGCCACCCGGTGCGCGCCGGTGTATCGATATATCGACGTTTTTGTTGACATCCCTACTGAAAGACGCCATATTATTTAACACATTAGGTATGCACGTTTTTTTGTAGGTATTTCTCGTCCATAGGATTAATAGGTCAATGATCCATCGTAAAACCGAAATTCTATTTCTATTCTTATTAAAACCTAATTATGAGTTCCATTCGTTCTAGTGTTTGAACTTTTGTATCCATCTTTTCACGAGATGTCATATACAAACAACTTACCTGTAGCACAGGTACACTTGTACCTATTTCAGGAACTAGCCTCTCCATAAAGATTTTAAGTCTAGCCTTAATCCTAGTTTTAAGAAAATGTCAAATCTTTATAGAGGAAATAAACAAGTTTATTATTATTATAATTTAGAATCTCTTTCTTTTTAAGTCGGTTGAAAATTACTAAGAATGTATAATAAAATGAGTACATTAGAAACAATGACCACTGCACCTTCAACACCAACTGGTGGACGGAAAAAAGACGATATTTGGAAGCACTACATAGTTGTTCCTGATGTGGGTTTGAGGAAAACCAAACGAGTTAAATGTCGAATATGTGATAAGGAGGTGGTCGGGCTGGTGGAGGTGGTTGGGCTGGTGGCAAGGCTAAAAGCACATTACAGTATGTGCAAAAATTCTGAAAATAGTGTCTGACAATTCAGACACAGATGAGTTTTTGACCCCATCTACTAGTAAACGTAAGTTCCTAGTATACTTAGTATTTATTGTAATATTAATGATGTATTACTATTTTCCGTTGAAAATTTGACATATAATATAAAGATGCATTACTTATTACCTACTTACTTACTAGCTGCCCCTCTTGAGACCCGACAACAATTTCATTGCCTTGAGAACCGTGGACATCTTAAGATGTCCGGGTTTCTAAGAGGTTAAAAGTACACTAGGTACCTAACAAAAATGTATTACTGAGTATAAAATAATAAAAATCAATCTTTTTTCAGATCCAAAAAGCGATAAACCACCCAATCGTCAACAGTTTGGAGGTGACTTGCTGGATCAAGTGCATTTATCTCTGAAAACACAGCTTCAAGATGATCTAAAAATAAATATGTTACTATGTCTCTCGATGGGTGGAGCAATATCCGAAATGATTCCATAATTTGTATTACAGTCACCGATGTATTAAGTGGATCAGTGTATTTGATTGACACAATTGATACTGTTGGTAACTCCCACACTACTGGGTATTTATTAACATTGGCCATTTGGGTGTACTGTTCGTAGTTTTGTGACGGACAATGCCAGTAATATGGACAAAATGAGACAAGACTTAGCTCAATCAGAGCATTTAACAGGGCATGGAGATATATTAACCTATGGGTGTTCCTCACATTTATTAAACCTATTAGCCCAAGACTTGGATACACCAACTGTCACAAATACTATCAAAAGCATAGTAAAGTTTTTCAGAAACAATCATTTTGCTTCAGCAAAATATAAACAACTTGGAGGTAAAGCCTTATCCTTACCTATAACAGTTAGATGGAATTCTATGGCAAACTGTATAGAAAATTACCTTGTAAATTGGCATCTACTATCAAAAATATGTTTGGAAAATTCGACCAATAGTGTCTCAAATTGAAAGAGCTTGCCGGGAAAACAGAAGGGAAAGATGTGTAGCCGTAGACGAGCAAATCATTCCTTTTACTGGTAAATGTAAACAGAAACAGGTAGTTAGGGGAAAACCAAATCCTGAGGGAATAAAAGTCTTTGCGATGGCTAACCCTAATGGTCTTCCTCTCGATTTATATCTCTATCAAGGACAAGGGACTTCAATTGAGTCGGCCATATATCCAATGCCGGAGAAAATAGACTTAGGGGGTCGTGTTGTGTTAAAACTTGCCAATACTCTTCCGCAAAATACGTCTATTTATATTGATCGGTATTTTACATCAATTCCACTTTTGGACACTCTAATCGATAGAAACATGAATGGAACCGGCACCCTCATGAACAATCGTGTTCCAGAGTACTCGCGGCCTCATAAAAAACAAACAGGGTCAAAAGCATTACTCAAGACAGACAGAGTTTTACAAAGACTTGGTAGAGGGAGCTATGACTGTATAGTCAGGCAAGATAAGAGAATTGCTGTCATAAAGTGGCTTGACAGCAAGCCCATCCATGTAGCATCCACAGAAGTAGCAGTACAACCTCTTCGAACATGTCGACGCTGGAGCAAAAAGGATAGTCGCTTTCTTGATGTTCCACAGCCTATAGCCATTAAAAATTATAACTCCTTTATGGGAGGTATAGATTAGTTAGACAGGATTATTGGAAAATACGCTATGCGTGGAAGAACTGGGAAATGGACAGTGCGGGCAATCTTCCACTTCTTTGACTTTGCTGCTGCTGCAGCATGGATTAATTACCGTCACGATTGCATGAATCTTGGGCGTCCTCGAAAACATATCATGCAGTACTTAGATTTCAAAATGGACTTGGCTAAATACCTTATTTATGGCGGAACAATTGGATCATCCCATGCTCAGTGTTCAAGTCCCAGTTTGGAGCGAATAACGCGCAACAGCCCGCTTTTACAAGAAAGCACACTGCCTCTAGCAATGTCAGATGACCAAAATGTTGAAGCCACTACTCCCTCTCGGAAGCGTCGACTCGTCGAATCAATTCCGCATATTGCAAAAAGGACAAAGGAGGCAAGTCATTTACCTATTTGTGTCAAAGGTAATCAAAATAACAGGTCCAAGTGTCGCAAGAAGGGTTGTAGTCAACTCACATTTGTGAAATGTTCAACATGTAATGGTTCTTATGTTTTAATGTCAACAGAATGTGTTTTTTTTATTTTCATACCATTGATGATTCAGAATAAATACTTTTTATAATTTGTCCAAATTTGGTTTTATTTGTACTACTTCAGACCCACAGTATCACCTGTGATACCCCCTATATTGGCGCTGTGGTGGGGGCAGGATTTTTTAAATATTTTTTTCTTACTTCCTGCATCTACCAAACACCCAAACCAAGAATTAAAAAGATGCAACAATTTTAGGCCTTCTGGGTCTCAGGATAACCTCCTGAGGTTGATGAAAGAGAAAGAAGAAAAGCAAAAACAGATTCAAGAAGAGAAAGAGAACAAAAAAAGATTAAGAGGAGAAAAGAAAAGCTCGACAGGAAATAGAAAGAATAAAGGAGTTGGTAAAAATCTAAGCCGAGTAAAAATACATTACAGGAAGTCGAAACTCTGAAAAATGAGACATTTAATGATAAAATTATCGATTCAGTGCTAAACAAAGTTTATTTTAATACAGGAGGAATATGTGCTGGGTGTTGCCGAAGCATAAATAATAAAAGTGGATTGGAATGCGGGATGTGTGACAAAACATTCCATCTCAGTTGCATTCCCGCTAACCATAAAATTCATATTCCAGAAGAAGAAGGTGATGAATTTGTTTGCCACTTCTGCTGTCAAGTTAATATTTCTGGCTCTTCAACTGGGGAATGTTTTAAATTGTTTCAAGAAGAAGCAAAGAAAAATGGCTTTTTAGATTAGGTAATTTTAATGAATATACTTACGATGTTCCTATTACAGACTGAACAATGTTCCTGTTGAACTTGTTTTATGAAGATTTGTTATGTTTCAATTAGATTTTTTCATATTATGTCTTTCATTACATGTTTATATTTTTTTTATTGTGGTTTTGTGTTTCAGGCAACTTCTTGATAAGTATCAGAAAAGCTTAATTTAATATTAGTTTAATATAATTAAATTAGTGGCTACGGAACTGGCTAGTGACTGGCTTTAACGCGGTCAGTTACTACAATTTAGTGGTTTTATTTTAGCTATAGAGTCTCGGAAAACTTTCATCAACACAGCCTGGGAATGTTATGAATAATTGTCTGCGGACCCAAAAGGCGTTAAATACAGTTTTGTCAGAGAAATGGACATTCTTGATCGAGAAGAACAGTTAATGACCAGATGGGAAAATTTAAGGTATCGTCCTTAAATTTTCCCATCTGGTCATTAACTACCACATACAACCACAGCTGCAAAAACAAAATTATTTCTGTTATTCAGGCGAGGAAACTACATTTCATGTGGACTTAGAGGCACTACAAGTACTCAACAGTGGTGACAACTTAGGGGTTTCGCCCCTAGATTTAGGGGGGAAAAGTGTCAACAGGGGAATTTTTAGAGGCAAGAATATTTCAGGGGAATTTTTAGGGGCGAGAGTATTCGGAACAGGGGTGCTATTTTTGAAATCGCGTCATTCAAAAACGAGTGATATTTGTATGGAAAAATCACTCACTTTCGAATTTCGATTGACGACATTTCAAGAATGGCACTCCTGACTTCATTCAAATGTTATTATACTGTAGATGCTTTTCTAAATGACTATTTTAGATAAAACCACTGCTTTGGAGCGGATGACTAATAGTTCTGTTACTTGGCATTATAGACATACATAATTTTTAATAGTCGTATGTCTATTAGAAATTATGTATGTCTTAAATTTGCATGCTATACATGTAGCTAAATAAGTTGAACCTTGACTCTTTGTAACATCTTTTGTACCTTATGTTATGGCAAATTAATTCTATTTTATTCAAAACTCTACACACAATCACTTGAACGCAGCTTGTGCGTAGAATGAAACGGAACTTTTTTTTTTCGTTATTATTCTGATCCGTGTCTGGTCTGTCACTGTCAGTTTTTCATTTGTCATTTTGTCATGTCAAGTATCAAGTATTCAAATTCATTCATCATTCGATCGAATCGAATTCGAATTCACTTCACAGAGAAATCCTGAGACCTGAGAAGTTAAGTTAATCACTAACACTAAGAAAGATCATTATTTTTAGAATCTTTTGTACCACTGTCATCAGTCATCGGTGTTGCCTTGGAATTTTTGTACAAAATTGTAAAGTGGAAACCATGTCGAAAGACAATAAAAAAAATATCAACAAAAATATACCAAATCGTGGGAGACCGATCCATTACTGAAAGGTTCGTAAATTGTTTTTACATTCGTTTATTTATTTCAAATGAATTGACGGCATTTATAATTTATAATGTTTATTTAACTTTATTTTATTACACAGTAAATACAACTACTGGAGAGTTCACACCATAAACATAAAGGAAACATGTTTCATGTAATAAAAATACATAGTTAATATGTGTGCAAGCGTTTTATTTGATAAATCACGAACTTGTTTATGATTTAGGGGAATTTGGGGGAATTTTTAAAATTTCTTAGGGGAAAATTTTAGCAGGGTTTGGCAACACTGGTAGGGTAAAACCCGGATAGTTGCGTCGGGGGGATACTTGCGTCGGTTTCGAATTCTCTATGTTAGGTACATTTGTGGCATTACTGCTTGATTATAGTTAGAAGCGCTCCCCCCGCAGGCCTCACTGCCACGTAAACCGTTGGAGTGGGTGCACGCGTTTCGTCCGTGTGAGCAAAAATCTTCCACTGCGAAACATTAACGGACGTCGAAATTATATTGGTACCTAGTTTTTGTTGAATATCTTTTTAATTGATTGTGGTTTCAGGCTACATTTTGTTTCATTGCTTACATTAGACCTTTAATTGCCCTATTAATTGCGTTTTATTGTTGAAAAGATTTTATTTATTTTCTAAATCGAAAAGGCAACTATCCGTATCAAAAAGGATAGTTGCCTTATTTATTGTGGCGGATAGTTGCTCTAAGTGCAATTATCCATAACCATTTATTCCTTAATCAACGAATATTTTTTTAACTTAAATGGTGTTTAAATAGCATTACAATGCTCGGTATATCATTAAAATTGAAAATATGTGATGAATGTATTCGAAACCTACCTGTGGCGAATTCTTTTTCATCACATATTTTCAATTTTTTCTTCAAGTAAAAATTATGCTATACTTACTTGTTTTAAATATAAAACAATCTGTGTGCCCATTCTAGGTAAACAGAATGCCTCGCAAGTATAAGCGAAAACCAAGTGTTATATGTATGACTATGCGGCAAGTATCCTCCTAACTCTTTTTAACATTTGGCAACTATCCGCTGCAGTAGGCGACTATCCCTTTTTTAGGAGGTCAAATAAAACGTAATATACTCAAAACCAGTATCAATTATGTTAAGGGAATTGGTCTTCTATAAAAGACGAAGAACCTATGTTTTCGTATACATTATCAGGTATTCTTAATAACGACCCATTTTTTTATAATTTAAACTTTTTGAAAAGTGAAGCAACTATCCGTGTTTTACCCTACTCAAAAAGCTCTTTTGTTCAAAACAAAGCTGCATACGAAGACGTCTACTCAAATTCAGAAAACGCAGAAAATCAAGAAATTGAAAAGAGCAGAAAAAAGATCAATAGAGCTACAAAACCAGAAAAACAAGACGAGAATGCAGAATGCAGTGGTCTGTCAGTACAGAAATATGAGAATGGCGATTATATTTGGGTCAAGTTTAATTATAAAAAAAACTGAATATCGGTATGCAGGTATCGCACGCGAGATTGACAATGAGGAGGGTGAAGTCATTGTCACATTTTTGGAAGTTTGTGACAATTCTGGATGTTTTTAAATTAGATGATACGAGCAAATTCCAGAGAAGTTGCCTGCCCCGATGTAATAACACAGGGGAATAGGATTTTTTATAAATTGGCCTCAGCAGTAAACGCCCAAGCGCTGCTGTACCGCGCGTCCTCTCTCGCATCGTAAGGCAGTCCGCCATTATTTTCCGTCCCGTCTCGATCTCTGAGTAAAGTATTGTAATCGGTCTTGACTTGACTCGATTGAAGTGTAGTGTATGAAACAAACTGAGCTCTCGTGCATTTTGTAAAAGATTTGCATTAAAACATTTTAAACGTAGTGCGGGTCTTATTTTGTTACCCATCGCTACAATGTAGATTTTGATTTTTTTAAATGTGCAGAACATAAAAATGAAAGAATATTTATTAGAGCATACAACTAAATCTTTCATTTTTAACCATTGTTAATTAATTAATAGTGTTATTACAAGGAAGAGAGAATCACATGACGAGGATGATAATTTTTTTAATGAAAGCTAAAAAATATTGGCATAAATGGTTTTAAAAGAAAAATTAATAAATTTTACTTCAAAAATATAGCAGTTCTTTGTTTCATTTAAATGCACTTTGAGCTATTGGTTATTTGTACACGTGGCTGTTCTAATAATATTAAAAATAATTTAACCAATAGCTTTAAGTTTGAAAAAACGTTTGCCCTTTCAATATTGGTCAACTATAATACCTAGTAAGCTATACGACGTGGCTATATATAACGCATACTTATGGTTATGTATTTATACTTCTATATTATGTATGTTCAGTAGTACCATAAACGAAGTCTAGGCAGCAGCACTGGGGTTGTTGCTTCATTTGCCCGCCGAGAGAGGTCTCTATTTCAGTATATACAAAAGTACTCTGTGGTGGTGCGTCCGTGCGCGCGCGCGTTAGTGTGTGTGTATTTAATACTGCTTCACGCGTAAACGGCTGGACCAATTTTGATTAAATTCGGAGGAAGTTGATACCCTGGATTAGAATACTTTTTACCCGACTGCGCCAGAAAGAGGGTTATGTACTGTGGGTAACCGTGGGTTTGTTCATGTTTTTCCCGAACTCTAGAAGTAGTGTAGTACTAGCTACCTGTCAAACTACAGCTGCGTTCTAGAAATAAAGTTAAATGTCTCACGCAAACTTTAGCTGGACATACTACAAAGTTTCACAGTTATTATTCACTTTCTACCCATGGTTAAAAGTCTACTAATTATTTTAATTTTAGATAAGAAACATGAGATACAAAATAGTGGCTACCGAGTCTCGAAGAGGCGGAATAGAAATAACTCTTTGTCCGTCAGCATGGGAAGAAAACAACATTTTGTCATGGCCTACAAAAATGGTAACACGGTTACAAAAAGATGCTGAAAGTCAGCCAGAACCTAGTTGGAATCAATATATGTGTGTCGTAAAAAAGAGTGGCATCAACAGCTATGAAGAGGCTTTGGAATGGGAAAGTGCATATCAGAAGGCCGATACTGATGGCGAGTCCGAGTGAGTATACCTAAACCCAAACAGTATATTTATAACCCAATATATTTATATATATATGTATGTGTATTTATATGTTCAGTTATATAAGAACAAAATCTTGTTTCCTGATTTAAATAGTTTTCATTCACTACAAACTTGTTTGTTACTCTTTATTTGTAACCAAATAATTATTTAATTGTTTACTTGCAAGAACAACATTGTTGAGCATGCTGTGTGCACTATCTGCTTGGCTTTACAACCAGCCATTGTATATTAGTCTTGATGTTCTAAATTGTATAGTTGTAAAACTGTTTGTGTACCAATAAATAAAATAAAATTAACCTATTCCCTACCAACGCGCCGTTAGATTAGTGTGGACGTTACGGTCGATTGACGTCGACTCGAGGATGTTTCATCGATCGATTGTTCTGGAAGCATGATCAAAATATAGCGATTGAAGTTTTTAGTATGGTGCAATTATCCCAAAAATCCGGCCAAGTGGGTGTCGGGCCACACACAGTAGGTTAAAGGTAGTTGCAAATGCCAACTTTGAGTTTACACTCACACCTCACAATTAAACAACTAAGAACATCTAATAAGTAGGTATGAATTATTACTTTGACTCCCGAAAGAGAAAAACTCCCTTATAACTCCACCAAAAAGGACTCCTTCCTTTAGGAACAATTCAGCTCAATAGAGCACCCAATATAAATACAGAAAAAAAAATCTATTATGAAAGAAGAAAGAGGATATTGTGCGGAAAAATCTACCATTTATGAGGATGTTAAATTAACGGTTAGGGGAGGGTTGGATAATACCGCGCGGCTGATAATACCGCGCCCTCATCTAACTACATATCCGTCTATGGAAAGCTATGTTTGCGTGTACATGAAATCATGCCCAATGCGACCGAGAACCCGCACCCCGCGCGGCAGTTGCCTGCGATTAGTGATGCGAGCGGTACGTGTCTCGAAAAGTTTCGCGCGCATTTCTTATAATTTTTTTGTGATTTACGAATTCAAGTATATTCCCCTTTTTATACGATAAATTATGTTGTAGTAATGCATTTTGCAGCGTAATTTAGTGTTACATGAAGTAAATATAAACTTATATGGCTAATGTGTTGTTTGTAAAAATTGTTGTGGCAACAAAACAAAATGGCGTAGTCTGACAATGCCGCGCCCAGGGCGCGGTATTATCAAACGGAGCACGCTATTATCAATTATATGTTGATTTGTTTTTCCCTTACAGATGGCTGAAGGTGCACCTAAAAGGAAAAAAGGGGCTTGGGACCCACTTCAAATGCAAGCTGCTTTAGATGCCGTGAATAATGGGAGAAAAATAAAGGAAGTGGCAAGATCATTTATGCTTCCAGAATCGTCAATCAGAGACAGGTTAAAAAAAGGAGAGTACTATGACCCTCGACTTGGCAGGAAAGCGACATTTCCTAAAGTAGATGAAAAGGAGTTAGCCGACCATGTTATTACATTGGCAAAAACATTTTTCGGAATCACACAGCAACAGTTACGCAAACTTGCTTATGATTTCGCAGTTGCAAAGGGTATTAAACACATTTTTTCAACAGAAAAAGGCATGGCAGTTAAATGCTGGGTATATGCTTTCTTAGAAAGAAATCCTGGGATCTCTTTACGGCTTCCGGAGCCAATAAGTATGAATAGAGTGTTGGGCTTTAATAAAACGGAAATCGCATTATTTTTTCGTAATTTAGAAGAATTAACAGAAAAACATGCTTATCCAGCCAAAAGAATCTTTAATGTTGACGAAACAGGCGTATCAACGGTACAAAGACCTGGAAAAATAAGTATATGCACCTAAGGGCAAGTTGATAAAATTACAAGCGGAGATCGTGGGCAAAACATCACAGTTGTGTGTGCTATGAATGCGTCAGGATGCTCATACGTCCCACCCATGTTTATATATCCACGCCAAAGAATCAAGCCCAGTCTTGTCAAGTCAAGTCTAGTCTTTAGGTCGGAGGGCCAATTGGAGCAATCTATGAGTGTTCGAAATCAGGGTGGATCAACGAAGAACTTTTTGAGAAATGGCTTCACCACTTTGCCAAACATATTAATGCAACTAATGAAAATCCTACTCTTCTGATTCTGGACAATCATGCCAGTCATTCGTCATTGGCTGTTTATCAATATTGTCGTGAATATGGAATTCATATGCTGTCTTTGCCTCCGCACACTTCTCATTTTGTGTACTAAGAAATACTAACTACGGTCGACTCGCTTGAATTTTGTCATAAATACCAATTTCTCACTATAAACTATTAGACTGTGTAATAAAATACGGAAATAACAACGTATTACCAGAAAATAACCAAAAAAACATTTCAAAATTATCGTTGAACAGTGTTGTGAAGGTGATTCATTGGTGCCGGGACGAAATGACTCAGTGCGTTCGGTAAATAATTACCAATTCAATAACAACAATCCTTATACCTAATCGATTGCACTACCAAATAGGTTAATAATTTCGTCAATGCTAGTAACAGTTGGCTGGCGTAGTGGTCTCGAGTCGCCGATTCATGTCCTCGTACGAGGAACGCAGCTCTGACATGACAGGATCTGTCTAACTCAGAATTGTTTCTGGTGGACACAAATCAGTCCCAGTAACTAGGCTCCTCTTGTACACCGTTTATAAATCCGTTGCAGACTGGCGTCTCAACGTGCGGGGCCGCTCCCCGCCGTGTGATATCTTAGACCAAGGCCAGCCGCGCAACCATCATTTAACACATCGTATAATAAAAAACCGCGCTGGCGTAATTCAAACACATCTAACACAGTGAATCTTACTGAGGCAAAGTTTCAAAGACTTTTGGGGAAACTATCAATTGGTCAGAGAAAGATGACGACTTTTACTCATTGTTAAGTCCGTTATAATGGCGCAAGGAGCTCAGCAGAGGTAGAAGCTTTCCTGGCAGCTGTGAATACATTATATATTACGTACACGTTACAGAAACATAAATTTTAAGCCATCAAAAATGGTTTTCTTTCACATATAAATTTATTAACTTGTTACGTACTAAGGCCCTTCATAAGGTGTCAGTTTCTTAGTAGCGAAGCTATTGTTATACCACTTTCAATCCATCATTCAACCAATCGTCCCTTGAGTATAAAAAGTAGGTATACTTATTTCATTGACAATTACTAATATTTCAGGTACGGAGACTTCAGTAAGCCGTCCTCGCAGCCCCACGGACGGCTTACTCATATTAAACTGTGGGCGGAATTGACGGCTACTCTAAATACCGATGCAGCCGGCGATTCGAAGACGGAAGAGAAGTCAAAAAAGGTATTTGCTTTTAATTTATATACCAACTCACTTATTGAGGTTGCATGGCACCCTCCTTGTTTGTAATATTTTTCTGTCAGTTTTGCTTGTAACTAATTTAATTTTGCATCTTGTATCATTTAGACATGGAGCGATTTAAAAAATAATACAAAAAGAAAGTCAGCAAAACTGCATATAGCTGCGAGAGAGACTGGTGGAGGGCCGGCTAACAAATGTAGCCTTACTGAGCTGGAGGAAAGGGTGCTGGTAATAATTAACCCACAGGCAGCTACGGGCTTGGTGAATGTGCCTGAAGTTAGCTTTGAGCAGGTTATAATTAATATTTATACACTTAAAACTTAACCGACCCGTTGTTTGCATGCATCCCTGTATTTATTTTTATCATATCAGTTTGCATAAGGCATGTTTTGAAGGAAATAAAGATATGCATGTGTATGTTTACCCTTTCCTCTTCGTTCGTTCACCACTGTTGCATGTTCTATTGTTTTATAATTCTACCCCAGAGCTACAAGTTCCAGATGTTGAACTGACAGCAACTGATAGTAATTGGGTCCCAAGATTTACGGACCTCATGCAACGTACCTACGCCAGCTTCGACGCGAGTTTGCCGGGGATCATGAGTCAGTCTTGAATGTCGCTCGAACGCAAAACCTGCGTCGCCCGTCGCCGGCGCACCTCGCAAAATTCTATTGTTTGGCTGTTATTAGAGCTTGTTAATTTCTTGAATAAGTATCTGCCTTGCTATCCGCTATACTTAAGTACTTTCTGAGACTGTCGCTTCAACTGTGCACCTTCCTTATTACCTGTGTGTGGTAGTGTTGAGTAATAAATCGGTATCTTTCACCTGCTGCCTTTACATCTGCACCCTGCTTACCCATCATCAGGCAAACCATCGCTAAGTACATCTTGATTGATAGTCCAGGAGCTACAATACTTAAATTGAGGACAGTGGTAAGACCTTGCTTTCTATTAGCTACATCGAGGTGGGAGTACACCGCCCCAGGAGTACCAATATAGGAGCCCCATGCCTATGGAGATACTAGATATTTCATAGATGTCACCCCCATACATCTATGAAAATCTTGGCTGGCTTTTACAAAATACTGAAAGTCTGCTATTACAAGAAACGAATAATCCTGCCGAACAATTCAATTCTATTGTCGCAAAATTTCTTGCAGGCGAACGTATACATTTTACCCTCAGAGGCAAATATGAAGCGAGGTGTTTCTCCGCCGTAGGGCACTATAACCAGGCCGTGTCGACTTAGTTGGGAAACCTACGGATATTATTGGGTGGGCTGTTCAATGTGTTCCCCGTGCAATAAAAGTTATAATTTTATATTTTAGAATGGTAACATTTTAACTAGTTGTCAAAACTTTGAAAGAAAAAACGGTCTTTTGTTATTTTCATAACTTTTTTTGAGTTTGTGGATGCAAGTTGTTGTCTGCAGTTTTCTCAATTAAAGTTACTCTTGTTGTGTCTTGGTGATGTTTGGTGTGCTGTTGGAGAAATTGACTCTTTTGTTATACTCTGAGATAGTGACTCTTTAGTGCTTAAGTCTGCGGTAGTGGACTCTTTATTTAGTGTTTAAAATCGAGGAAGTGACTCTTTATTTAGTGTTTATAATTGAGGCAGAGACTCTTATTTAGTGTATAAGTTTGAGACTGTGACTCTTTCCGTAAAGCCACAATGTCGAGACACAGCAAAGAAAATTTATGACTTTGCCGTATGTGTGGTTGCTCACCAACTATGGATCCAACCATAGCAATCTTTCGATTTCCCAAGCCTGCAAAATCAAACGCGCTAAGGTACGTACTTCGATTTGTGTTATAATTAATATACTAAATGTAACTAATAAACATAAGTCAAGCAGTAGGAAGGAGTATCTTAAGGCATTATCTCTTATATATATAACCATAAACATGGTATTTTTTTGATGACCTTTGTGAGTTTGTGGTAATAACCTGCCACACCTGGGGGTCCGGCCCGGTTTCGGGTTTGATACTTGACCAGGTCCAGATACAAAATGATCTTATATAAATAACCAGCCAAAAACATGCTGATGGAGGAGTGCAACGACGGAAAAGGTATACAGAAGAAAACGTTCGAAATGCCCTACAGGCAATACGAAGTGGTATGAGTAAGAAACTTTTTTCGAAGACATTCAAGGTGCCAAGATCTACGTTGCAGTTCAGGACAAAGTTCCCTGGTAAGAAACTTCGTCCTGGTCCATCGACTGCCTTAACAATGTCTGAAGCGTTATGTCTGTAAAACTGGTTGATAGACTGTAGCAAAAAAGGCTTTCCAAAGAGAAAAGACGATTTTTTTAAGGAAAGCGGTAGGCGAAATCCTTTCAAAAACGGCATACCGGGCGGAAAATAGTATACACTTTTTTTAGCTCGTCACCCAGTGTAACGTAGTACACATTTGTTTGTCGATATAAAATAATTAGAGTATCCATTATTTACAATTTTAAACATATTCACTTAAAATTGAACTAAAACTTAATAAACTTATTTATACTCGAAACGGTATCATTGCCTTGCAAAAATACACACGTATATACGTCCTCATCTCAGTGCGTTCCTCTCTATACGTGGTGGTTTAGCAATGGTGAAATCTCAAATTTAATTCAAAGCTACATACAAGTACCTTTAAATACATTGTATAAAAAGACTTTTTTTTTTACTAGCTTTCCTTGTCCCACTGCTGGGCAAAAGCCTCCCCTCTTTTCCTCCATTCTTCTCGGTTCCCTGTGGTAACCTTCCAGTTGTTATCAAATGTCCTTATATCGTCCGACCACCTTATCTTTGGTCTTCCTCTTCTTCTGTGGCCATCGGATGAGAGCCAGTTAGTTAGAATGCGAGCCCACCTATTCGGGTGCATGCGGCAGACGTGACCCGCCCAGTGCCACTTTAATTTAGCCGCCTTATTGCCTACATCCATGATTTTTGTAATGGAGCGCAGCGTCGTGTTCCTTACTCGGTCCGTCCGTTTGACACCTAAAATACTACGCTCCATTGCTCTCTGGCAAACCTTCAATTTGGACCGTTGACCTTTGGTCAGTGATAAAAAGACTATTTAGTCATAAAAAGACTATTTAGTGCTATTCAAACCCGAAATTCGGTAAGTGGTAAGTAACTATTATTTAATTTAATAATCAATAATTAGATACATACATTTTTTAAAAAAATTTTCATTAGAACTTTTATAAATTTGTATCAGTTTTTCTAGTAACGTTTTAATAGAAATAACATATATTCTAGAACATATTTCCATTACCTTAGTATTTGTTCAGAATAATTAGTTATTTACTATTGAGAACTCTGTATTTAATGACGTCCAACAGCCACAGTCATTGCACTTAGGTAAAAGTAGGTACGCTCTTCACCATCACCTTATATCATCATCACCTCTCGTGGCAAGATGGCTGGCCGTCAATTTTATAAGCATTTCCTTACCAAGGTTATCACTTCCAGGGTTCCAGGTTCGGACTGCAGATCCCCATAACCGTTTGATCTTGGCACTGATTTAACAAGGAGCACCAATTTGCACATACTCGAGTCCTGGACAACCTACAACACCTGGCCACTGGAAGCTCCACGACACCGCGCTGGACCCCAGGACAGTACCTCTTTACTGGGAATACGGAACCTCCGGCATAGTAGGGCCCTTAGACTCCACTCCCTGTTCCTTAAATAATTTTTGTTTGCTTGTAGTTCATCGAAACTTTTGATTGACATCTTGAAATAATCAAAAAACTTTTCCTCATCTTCTTGCAATCTCGAAAATAGCGTGCAGAATTCGCCTTGAAGTAACCGTTCTACAAGTATTGGGTGTACATGATATCTTCGCCGCCTTCTATTCCGTCGTTTGCGCAAAAAATAGCGTGCACAAATTAGGGCATTTACAGCAAAAGGATTCATTTTTCTTGTGAACTGTACACGCGCGTCTCAGTTCGCCGTCAGCGTAGCACTGAATGACGGTCAGGACGTACGATCAGGACGTACCGTCGGTCGAGCACTGTTTCCAGCCTTAGTTTAAATTCAATTCATAGTATTATTAGCACCTCGAAATTAGTAAGTTATTGTTTACATAATAAGATCACATTTGTGTAAAAAATTCCTCTTGTAAGCCCACGAGAATTTTACTTAGGGTAATTCGAGGGAAGACGGCCATAGAGGACAGATGGCCAATCGATATAGTTCCATAGCGAACAACAAGAGGGCGTGCGAGTCTGTTTAGTATGAAAGCAAGTGTTGTACTGGTGTCACTTCATCGGGATTTGGAAGAAAAAAATAATACAAAAGTGAGTAATTTGCAATTTAATCTTCATACTCATGGAAAAATGATTGAAGGTAATTAGTAATGAAGCTAATTGAGGTTGTTGTTTTTTGTTTTATGTTGAATTTCTAACTAATTCATAGAGATTAGGTACCGGCCGGTAACATAACCTAAAAAACAGTTGAATTTATTCATTTAGTTAGTTTTTTATACATGTGGCAATCTCTCCTATACATTTCTAGTAGTGTTGGCCCATTTTTTTATAGGAGTGTTGGCCAATTGGCCAACTCACCTTAACAAATAATAACCACAGTAGGGTAATATTGGGGATTCTGGATCACGTACCTCGCGTTCGCTCGGTTCGTGATCCAGAATGCCCCAATATTACCCTACTGTTAATTGTAACTATGTACAATACTTGTAGGGTAATGTGAATGGAACCTAACACACCTACTTCAGTTAATAGTTTATCTAGACATAAACCATTAGCAAAACAATCTCATTTGTCTAAGATAGTTGTTTATACCATTTGCTGACTGATCAAAGCACTATAACGTATTTTTTTCTGATCATGAGCGATGACTCAAACTCCATTGATTGGTTCAAAACAGGCATACAATGCTTTTATCTTATGGTATACTTAATGGCGAGGTTATATTTTTTCTTTTCACATACCTACATACCAAACATTTCTTAAAGTATTCGAATCATCACCTTTCAGCATCAACTTTCTTGTTCTCAACATATGATTTTCTGCACATCAGGCCAGTATGGTGTCTAATCTAATATTTGTACTTCTATTTATTAAAATGAATTGGTAAGGAGTTTTAAAAATAAAACCATTGAGGTACATAATCATATTTTATTATCGATACACCAATTTCTTAAACATAATACATTTTTTAAAGCACATACTGATAGATGATTTGAACAACGAAATATATTAGTATTCAACGAATAATTTTTATATAAATTATTAAAATTGGGACAACCCTTATCTTCTAAATTATATATATTTTTCGTTCCTGCTATGTCTTGTATCCAAGACATTTTTTCAATACCCTTACAATAAATTATTTTATCTTTAAGATAATTTCGAACAATATCTTTGTGTTTTGCATATGGTATAAATCCATCATTCCATCGTATTTTCCAGTATTTTTCTAACCAACTCACATTTCGCTTTTCAGCGTCGGTAAGATAATGGAAAGGATAGGGTGGTGATATTAAAAAAAAATCTAGCTGATTAGCATATATTATTGCTATTTCTTTAACAATAAAAACATTGTTATCGACTTTAAAACCTTGAACATCTACAATAGCATACATGTTCTAATATTATCAATCTTTACAAAAGCGATGTATGAAATATTATGAAGACAGTGAAGTAATTTCTCAGGATAGTTTACGGACAATATTTGTCAAAGGCTTATATTCTACAAGTCGGTCATTAATGATCAAACAATAAGCGCAAGTGTTGTTGGGAATATCTTGAGAACTTTCAATTTCCAGTCGAACATCAACTGGACCTGATTTTAAATTCTCGTTCTGTCTTGAACAATCGATCACAAATAATGGAGCCTTTTCTTTAAATTGATACAGATCAAGCAAGGGATCTATAGGACGATTGTAGAACAACTGGCGGAATTTTACATACATCTCATATAATATACTATACTTGTCCTCATCAAACTTCACGTTAAGCGAATCATATGGATAATATTGAGAATTTAGAAATAATGTGACGTTACTCAGCGTGCAGTGATCAAACTTTGAACTATCTTTGGTTTTACAATTTTTTCTATTTGTTTGTAAACCAAATATGACGTAACGCGGTTTTTCTAATTGAGATGTAGTCTTTACTGCCCACGTATGTTTTTTTGTTTTAGGCAGTAATGGATATTCATATAAATCCCAATTTCTAAATGCTATTTGAATGGGACTATCTTTTTCTAATTGCTTTAACAATATTAGTCTCTGTTTATCAGATACTTTGATATGAGGCACGCGCCATTGAATTCTTTGTATATTTATATCTATTAAATCATCAGCATCCATAACAATACTATTTAGATTTGTACTAGTCCTATTCAATATAAGCTCATGCTTACAATTCATTATAATTTTATTGTAATCTTCAGCAAATCCTAATATTTTGTTTAATGGTATGAGAACGCTAAAATTTCCATTTTCATTATTTTTATTCAAAAGATCATCAGTTTTCCATCCCCATGCAGCTGCTGCTTTACTTTCACTGTTACTCATGGATATGTAAGATTTTAACGTTGTTGTTATTCCAGAGTTTCTTATTCGGTCAATTTCCACACCATTCATTTCATATCTTATATCTTGAAAAAGAAATAAGATAGAATTATTTGAAAATTTCACATTTTTTTTCTGAATTTTACCGCTGGCATCTGCATGACTTACAGTTGCGCTCCCTTCAATATAGATAGAGCTAGCTGAAGGTAATACATATATATCTTGATGATGGATTGGTATTCGTATTTCATCATTCGTATTAAAACTGTTATTATAAGGATTATAGGTATGTATTTCATAACTCTCAATTGAATTATCAAATTGAGTTGATTCATCGATTTTTAAGATAGTCATGTTTTAAAACCGAGTGCTTTTAGGAATTCTCTATTATTTTTATTAATTTTTATACGAGACGCAGCACGTCTAACTTGTTTCACGGTAGACTTGAGAATAGATTTTTTAGTTTTCTTAACTTGAAATTTATAAGCGTTTTTGTTATTATCTTCATGAAACACAATCATTTTATTTTTCTTATATGAAGACACAATTGAATATTTTCTTCACGAAAATCTACACATTTACCATCTAAATCCAACACTTTTATGGTTACAGATGAAATAATGTTTCCAGTTATTGGAAAGTATATCACGTTGTTTGGAACTTCTACAAATCTATAACCGGGCGGGATGTTAGGTATGAATTCGTAAATAATGTGCGTTGGAGCGCCATTAGTATACGATCCTTGTACAAGATCACATTCGATCCTTATAACAGACAATGGAAGAATGTTGACTGGACTCGGTGATTCATGCCATTTATTTGCTTCTAATTTCACTTTTGGAAAACCAAGTAATGATCCTATACTATTTTCTACTCCAAAATCTACAACTTCATTACAGTATAAAAGACATGTCAGAGTATTATTGTTCGGTTTTATTACTAGCTCACATTTATTTTTTAATCTGTCATTTAGATATTCATTTAGATCTTGCAAGTCATAAATACCGATTGGTAATTTAATCTTCTGTTTACCTTCTCCGTATACGAATACATTATTGTGAGTGTTTATATTTGGAATAGAATTAAAAGAAGAAAAATATAATAAACCGCATTCGTATGCACCATCTAATATAAGTGGAGGAGAAAATTCTGTGTCCAAAATAGATTTGTTTCCAGTTATTGTCAACGCAACAGACATTGTGATAAACTGGCATTTTATTCTGAGTGCATCTGTATTTATTTGTCACAGTGTTTATGATGGGACCAGAAATTATTCAGAAATCTTAAACAAAGATGTCCGCAATTAAATGAGTTATTTCCTTGAAAGTTTGTATAGTTGTAATTGAATCTGGGTCCTACGTATTTAACAAACTCTATTGGTGGTTTTAAGTCACCATAACTATCAAAATATTCTATATAATTATTCAATTTTGCATAGGCTACCCAATGTGTGCCAGGATTTTCAGAACTATCTAAATTTATAATACCACATTCTTTCTGGAACGGACGAATTGGTAATTCATTTCGCATAAACACACCTCTAAAATAAGGTATATTTTTCGAATATTTTAAGATATCAAAATTAGACAGTGCACGATTTGGTAGCCTCATATTTAGTTTTTTTCAACCCTCGAAAAAATTCCTAAACCTTGTCCATAAGGTTTAATCCGTAATCCACTTCCTAAACATAAAGATCTAATTTTATTGTTTGGTTCTTTTTGAAATAGTTTCTTGGCAGATTTTATAGCATTAATCGCCTTTAATATGCCTTCTGAGCCACCTGCTAAACTTCCAGCAGCAGCAAGACCTGCAAAAATAGGAATTAAAGGAAATGCACCGCCGGTCTTTGGTACTGGAATAATACGAGGCACATCAATCTCAGGTAACTCTGATGTAAATTCTTTCGCGGCTGCAATGGCTAGTTCTATTGCAGCTTTTTTACATTTTGGTTTCAAATTGCGCAAATGCTTTTTTGTCTTGGAAATAACATTTTTTGAAAACTTTAGTAAATCCAGCTCCGGAGATTTTTTTTCTTGAATTCTTTGGAGAAGTAGATTTTCTTTTTGGTTTACGTTTCGTATTTTTTATTTTTGGCTGCATTTTTACTTTTAATATTTTTTTTACTCGGGAATAAACTTCTATCCTCTTTCACGTCCAAATCTTGACTGAAGTTTTTCTCTTTAGGATGTTATATATGTCTATACCACACTTGATTTCTTAATCCAGCTATTTTCAGCTACAGGCAAACCTAACCATTTAACGAATAACATATCCTTTTTCTTTTTCAAAATCTTTTCTACTAAATATATATCAGGATGTTTAGCTTTCTGTAGTTCCTGCGTATAAAATGCTCCTAAAATAGGCCGCTGTCTAATATCCCTTAGGAGATATGTAATGGGACTTGTGTTCTGTACTTTAATTATTTGAAATATTTCTGTTGACCAATTTGGTGTGTATCCTTTTTCAAACGTCCCCTTATATTTACTTATACGAACACAGTCACCAACTTTAAATCTTTGACGTGTTTTTTTAAATGTAGATGAGTGTAATGTCTTATATCGCTTTAATAGTTCATGTTTATTATTTTCACTTACTTCATTTGGAGACCGCTGAATTGTTCTATGAAAAGTTGAATTATATTCTCTAACAATATTATCTAGAATATTACCACTCCATTTATAATTACCTTGTAAACTAAATTGTTTGTAAATTTTATTTTTTATGGTTCTAATAAATCTCTCTACTATCGATGCTTTTTTAATGGAATAAGTAGAATAATGATGAATACCATAATTTACAAGTAATTTTTTAAAATCTGAATTGTAAAACTCCTTTCCTAAATCTGTTTGAAGATTTTTAGGAACGCGACCTTTTTTTAGCAATATTCTAAAAGCTTCAGCAACGCTTTTTTTGTCTTTATTTTTTAGAGGATATAGCCATCCATACTTCGAAAATGCATCGATTATCGTCAAAATGTACTTATATTGGGAATTTTCTTTGGAGTAAGATTGCATATCAATCAAGTCAGCTTGCCACAAATCATCTATATCTTTTAGTATAACATATCGTCGAGGAAAGTTATATCTTGCAGGTTTATGAATTTCATTAACCACATCTAATTTACTCATTTTTTATTGATTCTTTGTTTTACAGAGTCTAGATTATTTTTCAAACTACTTATTTCAGTATTTAATAATGTGGTTAAGTCATCAAGAGTTTTGATTTTTTTTAAGCATCCGCTTGTTATTTTATCCACATAATCTTTAGTAGCACAATCGTTTGGGTCAATAGGCGATTTAATGTGTTTTATGATTTTATACTCTGCATCAAATATATTATTGAGTGAAGAACTGCGCATTTTTTGCCTTTTGTGAATGTGATGACCAAATTTGTCGACATTCATGTTGAAAGTCTATAAAGGAACTAGAGCTTAGTTGAGACGATTTACGCTTTTATAATACCAGCTTCTTTGAGTTCTTCAATTATTGAAATTATTTCATTATCATGACTTGTATTACCTGCATCTTTTGAGGCTATTAAAATTTTTAATCTATCAACTAATTCATTTGGATCATCCCAATAAATGAAATCGGTATTCTTTTTATACGATTTTAAAGTTAATAAATTACCGCCTACTTTTTTATCAACACAATTATTTTCAAAAAATAATGGTTTGACAATATGACAATATTTCATCCCCTTATCCCCTTTAATCTGACCGGATGAATGATAGTCTCTTTTATGTGCATTTGTATGACATAAAATATCTTTATACACTAATTTGTCTTTATCAGATATAATATCTAAATTTGGTTTAGTTTGAAAAAGTAATTCTTTTATTCCAGGAGTTACTTCATAATTATTATCGCCTATTTTGACGATCTCTACTTTATTGGAAGAAGCATCCACTATGTCCGAGAAAGAAGCAGGCATACTGCCTATCATCAATTTACCATTATCACTACGTATGCCAAAAGGTACACATATTTCATTTTTATTTTTACGTTCTGACGGAGTCTTAACATTTTCAGAAGCGGTCAATGTCTTAATAGGAGATTTTGTTTCTAGTTTCAAATAATCCATATCCTTTTGTTGTTTTATGTTGAATAAATCTTTTTCATTGTTGTTTACATTAGTATCATCATATTTCACTGTTTGAGTCTGTGCCAGCGTTTGTATTGAATTTGTTATAGGTTTAAATAACTTGCATCGCTGTGATTCTAAGTCATCTTCTCTTTCTCGTAACCATTTTACTTTTTGTTTTATGCATTTAACTGATTTAATTAAATCATTTTTAATATCTTCATTCATTTTTGATATTTGCATTACCAATGCGAATGTTGAACCAGAAGTAATACATTATGCATTATTTTTTACATTATATAGGCTCTTCATATTTACTCAAAATTTACAAATATGTCAAAAGTTTTGCGATATCTGCCTTTGTTTAATTCACAATCCTTATTAATTAATAAAAACTTATACGGATCTTTCCATATACTCGAGCATAATGTTCTAAATTCAAGCCAGCTCATATCAGAATTAACATGTTCACGGTATATATGTTTCAAGTTTATTTCATCTTGCTTAAAAACTATTAAGACATTAACATTGTCCCTAATTAATTGTTTAGGTATTTTTGAATATGTTTGAGATAAATAAAAGCAATCAATGCCTTTATGACGTCCCATTGAAAAATAATTCCGAATATTAATTTGATTTTCACATATGACGTCATCAAATATGAAGACCGAATTTTTATGCACGTCATTCGGAGACATTAGATCATCTTCATTTTTTAAAATAAACATGTTTACATCTGAAACAGACTGTAAAAGATGATCTAAAAGTAAATATTTTGGCTGAAAAGCAGTTTTAGAATAAAGATAGACATTTTGAAACCTTAGTCCATTTTCATGTAATAATAAAGAAATCATTACGTTGGTTTTGCCACAATTAGAGGGTCCACATATTATACACCGAATTGAATTCGGCAATAACTCGCCATGTCGTTTATGAGGTAGTATCTGTATTTCAGAGTCTACATGAGTTATCTCTAAAGACACGACCTGTTTGACCAACTTCATTATTATCAATGCATACAAACATTTATTAAATAATAAATAAATATTAATAAATGTATGATACATATATATATGCATATATTTATTTATCATATTACTATACAGACCTATACATAAATCAGGACAGAGGTTATAGAGTGCTTTAAAAATTTGATCTCAATCACGTGTAAATTCTTTACTCCATAAATGGAATGCAATATGTGCATAGCATCATTACTTCAGTCTTTACTACATCGCATTTAAGCTTTGCGGAGCGCCAGATAAACACGTTGCGCGTTGATTTAAAATAATCGGTAAGTTTTTAAGTTATTATCTTTTTAATTCAGATTTTTTTTAAAATGTTGTGTTTTGTGCATTCATTCTCAATTGTTTGTATTGTTTCAGATCATGTCCAAAGTCTCTGAAATTCAAATTTCTAACCCTCGCAGCATTACCAACGAATTTTATTATGCGCAAGATCTTTTGCAAGATTTCGAAGACGAAAATATAAAGGATAATGCTGCTAATAAGTGTGCTGATGAACAAGTAATGAAAACAAAAAAATCTCAAAAAAGAAGAAAATTCCAAGATCAACAGGGACCTTCATCATCATCTTCATCATATATAATCCGTGAAGGAAGTGTTGTGAAACGAGGACGTCATCTTATTAAAATTTATATTTGTGAACTGAGTGATCAGGAAGAAAGTGAATGTAAGGAAATTAACATAAATGTGAGCGCGCAGTGTGTAGTGGATGACATTTATGACGAAGTGATGGAAGCAGCAAATAAAGTAATAAAAAAAATAGGAGAAAGGTTGTATGAAGTGTATATGTAATCTAAATAAATATGTAATAAGTGTGTTAACGTTATTAAATTACTATTAGTATTTTTATGTATCGCTATTTAGTAGTTTTATGTAATTGTCAGCGTTTTTAAGTGTATAGTAAAAAAAAAATATAATCTCAGTGTAAAAAGATAAATACTTTGTACTGTTAAAACATTTTATCCTTAATGTATTAAATTAAAAGGTAATAAATGAAAATAGCTACAAGTTTTTGTTTTATTTATCAATTTATATATAAGTAGGGTCTACAAATGAATGAATTTAAAGTGGTGTAGTTATATAACATAAATGCTAGCTCTGTGGTGCAGTGGTCACAATGCTTAACTACGACTTAGGAGTTACCGGGTTCGATCCCCGAACTGGTCAAGTTGGAAAATGCTCTTTTCAAATTGACCTGGGTCTTGGAATGTTTATCTATATAGGTATGTATATGTTATAAAATATAGTGTCGTTGAGTTAGAATCCCATAACACAAGTCTCGAACTTACTTTGGGGCTAATTTAATCTGGGTGATTTGTCCGCATATATTTATTTATTTAAATGACGAGCTCCATGGCGCAGTGGTCAACGCTCAACTGCTACGCGGAGGTCCAGGGTTCGATCCCCCCGGCCAAGCCAAGGTGAAAAACGATCTTTTTCAGATTGACCTGGGTCTTGGATGTTTATTTATATATGTATTTATTATAAATATCGTATCGTTGAGTTAGTATCCCATAACACAAGTCTCGAACTTACTTTGGAGCTAGCTCAATCTGTGTGATTTGTCCGTATATATTTATTATTATTATTAATGCTAGACGCTAAGCCACAGATCAGTTACATCTATAAATACCTATAATAAAATATCTATTGCAGAGCCTTAATGACAGCGCCACCTACCATTCATCTCTGAATAAATATAGTGTTGCTTGTGCTTTCTGAGGTAAGAGTATGCTTCTTTATGACAGCGCCATCTACCATTCACCTCCTAATAAATAGTATGCTTATTGATGTAAAGGAATATAAAAAATATTTTTTAAGCATAAATGTCAAAAATAAGTTACGATAGATGTCGCTCCAGCGAAAAAAAATCTCAATATCTCTTTTCAAGCTGACATACATTTAAAAAAAAAGAGTGTTTCCTTTGTACCGGTAGGTGGCATAATTCACAACTAAATAGTCAATCATTGTTGTATATTTTTACAAAGATTTACTGATAATTTTAACATTTTACTCTACATGCAAAGCAGATGGCTTTGCACATACAAACTTTACATACTGTAAAATTTCAAAAGAGCAGAATCGATATTCTGTCCTCTATAGGTCACAATGAAAATAAAACAAAATGCTGCTTGAATATATATATGTTTATTTGATAACAGTCATAACATAAGTCAAGATAAAAAATTATACATAAAAATACATTTCTGCTATCACTAATTATAATTATTAACAATAAATATTTGCATAAAAATTAAAACATAGTTTTATAATGTCCCCAAGGTAAGGTATGATAACCGTCATCCATAATTTGCCTTTTGTCGTCATCTTTGCTAAGTACAAGTTTGTTTATCTTTTGCGTTAGCACGGTATGATTTTTAGATCTAATAATAAACATGTTTTCTCTAAGAGTCTTATTGCTCATTAATGCTTTTTTATACTTTTTTATGTTAAGTTTATTTGTAACAGATTTTTTGATACCCTTAGCTTTTCTTATTAAATTACTTTTAGATTCTATACAGTACAATTTTGCTCTTAACCCGACAAATTCAGATATTACATCGCCTCCCAATTCATCTTTGAAAAAACCTGGTATTCTACAATTTAGTTTAGGCATGTCATAAAGTTCATTATTAAAATTACTAGTATCAAAATACTTAATGTTATTTTTCATATCTTTATAGAAATCGTCTGTATTAACCAAATACAAGAGACTATCGGTATCTGTATAAGAAAGTTTAATAGAATCTTTGTATATGCGTTTCATTACAGAATAATGAAAATTATAAATGTGTGCTTTAGCTATTTCTAAAATAGAAAATCCTATGTAAATAGGTCTATCCAGAATAAGTTGTGTTAGTTCCATCTGAATAGCAATTAATGACTCAGAAATTATAGAAAAATTCTTAAAATTAGGAGCATTTACATATTTTTCTGCTCCACAAACTTTATTCGTCTTATTCATTCTATCTGTCCAAACATTCACTAATTTCACATCGACTTGCTTTCTTTTATTTTCTATAGTCTTTCCAAAAATAGAATTAATTTGTTTTTTAAAAAAATCTTTCTCAAAATCTGAAGTAGCTGATTGCCTAAGTCTAGTATTCAATAATATATATGGAGCTAAAAATGCATTTTGATCAAACGATAATATTCTATGAATTTTTAATAAAACTAGTCCTTCTTTTAAACATAATTGTAAATGATTATAATGAATGATATACTTTTGTTTGTCATACAAATTTGCAACTAATTTTTTATTTTTGCTGCCAGGTGGAGCAAACTTTTCGGCAGCAAATGGTAAATCAGAATGATCATCATGTATTTCGTTAGGATAGTGTAAATCTACTTCCAAGATATAACCCGTTTTACTTTCATTGGAAATGTTCATGACATCAAAAACATCTATATCTTTTCTATCAAGGAACTTAAAGTTACCCGTAGGTAGGTTTTGCATCATAGCATACCCATATAAATTTACACAATCAAGATAAACTAAGAAACTGCTAGGTTTATTAGTATCAAAATTCGGTAAATATTTATTGTTTGCTCTTGCATATCTTAAAGAACATTGAGCCAATCCTCCTCGAATACCTTTCTCTATCATTTGATATATTTCTATGTTTGAAATTAAATCTAATTTGATATTAGTATACATTAACATTGCATCCCAACTTAAAGAAGGTGATGACACATAATAGCAAGGATCAAGGTTATAATACCTTAAACTCATATTGCGAAATTTTTCAAAAACGTCACACAAAAGTAAAACATCGCATTTCAGATATAAGTCCGTGTATTCGCCCAAGTTTGATATGTTGAAGTCTTTCCAGACTTGTAAAGTATGTTGATAATCTTCATCAGTAATATTTTGGGACGTAAGTATACTGTAAAATTTTGATTTATCTGGCAATTTGGTTTCTTTGAAACGATTTTCTGAATCAATATAATCATAACAATAGATACCCTTCTTCCTGACTAAATTAAATAAATGTTCATCAGGAAAATGATGTCGCAAATTTTTTAAGTCATCTGATTGCATAGATTTGACTAAATTATCTAAACTTGAACTCAAAAAATTAAATGAATCGATAAACTTTAACTGAACTGAGGTGTTTTGATCGATCGGAATATATTTAGTAAAAGAAATATATTTTTCTTTATTTTTAGGTATTAAACTTATACGCCCGCAAGAAGCAGAAAGTTCTTTGATAAATAAATGACAGTCATAGCCTGAAAGGTTGTGAAATATTATTGGTATATAGGGACAACGTTTAGCGCTTAAGTTACACAGATTATGCGCGGGACCTATATATCTTCCAGTGAAATGGTCATGATGTGCAACTACAGTATCGGTATCACTAAACTTTTTCTTGCATATATGACATTTTTTCGCATTTTTAAAAGATTTTCTTTCATCGTTAGTAATAACCATAGGTTTTGATTTTGATAGTAGATCATAGAGCCTTTTAACATCATCACTTATTGTTTCAATAAATTTTTTTGAACAATCTTGTCCTCTATAGCTGACAAATTTATTTAGTTCCGGTATAGAATGACTAAAAATATAGTATGCAAAAGAACTAGCCTCATGAATTTGCACACTTTCAACGCAAGGTGTTTTATTGTTATCTGGGTATGCTCGTAATAAACTTTCAAAATCTCCGTATATAACGATCGGAATTTTCTGAGTGTTTTTATAATTTGAAAAACTAATTTGATTATTATCTTCAGGTAATATAGTTTGAACTCTTGCACAATCATGATTAATGAGTTTTTCAGGAGAATCAAAATATATAAAACATTCTTCACATAAATATATGTGCGATTTATGTTTGGTCAATTGTTTGCGCACAAGTTTATCAAGTTTCTTTATTAAACAATAATGATATTTATTATTTCTTTCTATACACAGCAAGTTGACATGCATTAATTTTCTTTTTTTGGTTTTATACAACGGCCCTGTAACATGATTTTTTTTATCTAATCCATAAATATTTACGCTCACATTTTGATTAATATTTTCAAATAACTGAATGTCTGTTATTGCTGGAGGAAACGACATGTTTGCGGTATTTAATATTTTAGAGTAATGAGGATATGAAGCTGTTCTGGTCGGATTTTTTTTAGTTGGATATAAATGTGCAACAATACTCCATAAAAAACAATGATCATCTGTGTTTTTTATATTAAGGCAAGATTTAGTGTATTGAATTTTTTGCGGCAATGGTATGTACATCCCTGCTTTCAACGGATTATATTTTAAAATGTTTAGTTCTAAATGGCTTACTGACTCAATAGTCCAACCTGACTCACCGGTTTCGAATTCTGAACATTTATTAATTATTTTCTCGGCAAAGTTATTATAAAAAAATGACAAATCTGAATTTTGATGAACAACTTCATATTTTGTGTTAAATGATTTTAGAGTCGATTCATTATTTTTTGGTAAAGTATATAAAACATAAAGCTCGAAATTAACTTTAATTGACGAATGTCTCCTTAACATTTGCTGGATCAAATGTTGAGATGTATATGAAACATCGGCTAAAAATATTTCAGGTGATAAAATAAAATTATGAGGACTAATTTGATAAGTAACAATTTTGTTTTTAAAGGCGCTAGCTATTACACGGACATTATCGAATTCGGTTTGGACCAAACAATTAGATTTGTGAATATTAGATCTCTTATGTGAAGATTGATGTTTTACAGATATGTTACACTGATCACAAAAGTACATTCTGTATGATTCAAATGTAAATATAGAACATACAATAAAGACTTATATTGGTTTATAATTGATAAAATTTTAAATTATATGGTTACATAATTTTATTCGAGTTATATATTAATGTTTAGTGATTTATACAGTACAAATATGTACTTTTAAAAGAACCACTGAACGCAATTCAGCATTTATTTAGTATTGTATATCTAATAATTATTAAGATAATACTATGACGTTAAATATATTCCCGACTAATATGCATAGGGTATAAGCCCATTTACATAAACTTTAAATTTAAAATATTAATTAATTATTAGCGGGGTACAAAATTGGTTGCGAAAGATGAAACTCTTCTTTCACCGCTGCCACTAACTGGGTAGCAGCTTTCCAAGCGGACGATTTTTCGTGAACCGCTGTTTTAAAACTCACTAAAGAATGTTTCCAGCGGTTATCAGCTGAAAGAGCCTCCAGCTCACGGCAGTTAGAGATGCGAACTTCTATATAATATTCTCCGCGTTTGGCCGGGTCGCTCTGATAAGAGTATCCTGAAGCCGTTCGCCTCTGGAGATAATTTTTCAGCGTTGAAGCTCGTACGCTTCCATAATCTTCATCCTGAAATCAATAAAAGTACATATTAAGCACAAGAACTTATTTTTGAAGAAAAATTAAAACACTGCATCTAGCCAAAATAAAATTTAAATGTACTACAGTCGACATATACATTATTGTAAAACAAAGAAACTGATATAACTATATGAACTCTTCGCATATTCATATTACACCTATATTTTACTAGCTGGTAACTAAATCGATATAGCAATTATGACGTTATAGTGAAATACGAGTTATTATATACTATTTTTATACTAGCTGTAACATTAAGTCTGTATCATAAGATATTTTACTTTCAAAGATTAATTTACAAGTGTTTAAACGTTATAACACATACATAGTATCATGTCTTTGTCCTTACAGGGTAGACATAGCCCAAAGTCATAAAACCCAAAGCCCACATTTAGCTTTTTGGAGGGTGTATGATGGAAAATGAAATCAAAATAGTGATGAGTTGCTAGCCGCATCGCCTATTGAAATGATTCCTAAGATTTCAACCATTCCCTCAACCGACTTTTACGGTCTGCGCGGGAAAAGAAGCAGCTGGTACATTCTATATTTTCCCTCGACCGACTTTTACGGTCTGCGTGGGAGGAGAAGCAGCTTGCACATTCTATGTTTTCTTTGCTCTCAGATCAGCATGGACCAAAACGTTTTAAACTTTTGCTTAACTTAATCACAACATAAATTACAAATATGCATGATTTTGTTACAAGGATATCGAACACACCACCGTTATTAAAAATAAAATGATTAGACTAACCTCGGAAGAATCTTGCAAGACCCTCCTTCTCTTCTTGCTAGCACCACTAGTACTTTCAGCTGGAGGAATCGATGGCGTGCTACCAGTAGCTGCTGGAGTCAGCTCCGCCTCGGAGTCTGATTCACTGAAGATTTCGATTTGTTTCTTCGGTTTTGAGGTACGGCGAACCCTCGGCTTTGAGGTCTTCGGCTTGACAGACCTCTTCTTCGATGCCGATGACCGCCCCTCTCCATCAGAGTCAAAAGGATTGGAAAACCTGAAATCATAAAATATGTAAATCATAAATATGCATTAATTTACAACAAAATACTTTAAATGAAGAAAAGACTAATACATTTAGTAACTAACAACCTTGCTTTTATTATAAAAAAATCTGTATATTATATAAAAATATATGTAGTAAATACGCACATACTCACTGGTGTTCCACGATGCAGCCACCAAACAAATGTTACCTAGTAGATTGTGTTGAAAGTAACTACCTATATTTATAAACTTAAATTATAAAACTTCGTCCACAGACATGCGTTTGTTCTAGTATTATATTTTACTTTTACAAATCTTATACCGTTCGTTTAATATATTGGATCTTATTTACATTTTTCAAACGGTGTATTATCCTTTAGACTGTGTTAATTTTAGACACTCATAGGTGAATGAGACTTAATTTTTAGCGACAACACTATACCGGCGCCGGGCTGTCGCTGCAATTCGAGATCCTTTTTTAATATGGTCATCGCATGTACTTATTTATGAGCAAACCTGATTACTCGACTGCAACAATTATAGTAAAATTTTGTATTATACACATAGTATGACGTGTATTCTTTATAAAAAATAAATCCGCACGCACATGCAACGATATTAATCTTTTTAACAAACGTTTGATAAGGTTAAGGCTCATCCTTAACCTTACTAATATTATAAATGCGAAAGTAACTCTGTCTGTCTGTCTGTTACGCCTCACGCCAAAACTATTGAATGGATTTGATTGAAATTTGGTATACAGATAGTCTATACCCTGAGAACGGACATAGGCACTCGGACGAAGTTGCGGGTAACAGCTAGTTAAATATATAATTTTAAAATCGAAAGGTGCATAGTTTCTTTTTGTTCTTTAAAGAAATAAGTACCTTTAATTGATGCATATGAGGAATTGTGAGGGTTATCTAATTATTATCTCAGAAATCTATCCAACAATTTTCTCCTCATCGAGTAGGCAGTAAGGTCATACGACTCTACATAGCCCGGTGTTAGAGTTTCTCAACCGTAAGGGCCTCTGACATGGTTTTATCCAACAGCGATGGAATGCCGACCACCAAATGAAATTCCAATGAAAGAAATTTATATAGATACTTGTTACAAACAAAAGAATGACATACATAAAATTAAACCTGTAAATACAAAACGTTTAAAGTAGCGCCCCAAGAACAAGAAGTGATATTTTATGAGCTATGATGGTATTGAGCTATGGCGAGATACTGATTTTTGATAATATTTTGGATGTTTACTTTACTTAATAGGTAATCGCTCGTAGAACCAGACCGCTCCTAGAAAATAGCCATAGATACGCCCGTCAGTGATGCGCGCATCATATATTCGGTCACACGCCGCGTCACAGTTACGTGACTGTGACGCTCACATTACAACTTTATTTCAAGCGTCTGACACAAGGGGATATGCGGCTTATGTTTATTCAATTAATAAGCTTCCAACTGCACTCATAAAGCGGTTTTTCTGCATCGCGCTATCAAGATTTTTTCGTTCGAGGATTATAAATACGATAAGAATCATGGTAGTGATTGGGACTCCTAGTAACGATGCTTTGTATCTGTGGTGTTACGACACATTGGGGCGCAGTTTACATTGCAGAGTGAAAGGAGCGGGTGAATGTTGCTCTCGGTTAGACCTGTCCCCAATCAGGCCTTCCATTGCGACCTCTTCCCTTCCCTAAGAGAAATGAAACAAACCAAAAACTGAAACAAACAAAAATGGGAAGCGCGCTTGCGAGCCCCTCCGTCGAAACCGAAAATCAAATTTCAACCTCGTGGAGGAGGCTCAAAAGGCGCGCGCCCGTTTTGCATTTTTTTATAAGCTTGACTATTTTAATACTGTTATAAATATTTAAACAATTAAAAGACTTGCATATGGTTATAATTATTGATTTGCAGAAATCATGTTTAAAAAGAAATAATTTAAAAATACGTGCAATATTGTATGTTATCTCGTAAACCAAAATTTAGCACCTTTAACATAATCGACTGCAGACAAGCCCCTACCTATGCTCCCTTATTATTTTTGTTAAAAACTAGTAAGTAAGACTGCAAGGTATTGCTCTTATGGAGTACGTTAGGTTATATTCCCATTACTTGACGAGTATTGTACACAATTCATATTACCATATTAACAACACCACATTGGGGCATTCTGGATCGCGAACCGAGCGAACGCGAGGTGAGTGATCCAGGATCCCCAATGTACCCCTACTAACCACCCTAGCTTATAGTTTTTAACCTGGATAACATGCAAAATTATAATTTTACAGATTTTATTTGGTTATTTACAGATGCCTAACAAGTATGTTCGCAAAAGTGACCGCGGCAAATGGACTCAACATGACTTGATGCAAGCAGTTGAGGCAGTTCGTACCACGGATACATCAGTACGTCAAGCTGCCATTGAATTCGGCATTCCAAGAAAAACCTTAGAGAGACGTTTGAAGACTGAAAATTTTTCAAAAGGTCCCATGGGTCCTTCATCTGTGTTTGGCATTGCTCATGAAAAAAGACTTGTTAACCACATTCTAACAATGCAAAAGCATTGCTTTCCGCTTACATCTAGAGATTTAAGAAGCATAGCGTATAAATTTGCAGAACAGTTGGGTATAAAGCATACTTTTAATAAAGACAAAGAAGAAGCTGGATACGTTTGGATGAAGTTTGGTTAGCAGAAGGTGTTTCTTTGGCACGTTGTGAAGCTTTAAACCGGAACGAAATTGATGCCTATTTCAACATGTTGCATGATTTGCTTGAGAAGTATGATTTGTTTAACAAACCATCTAATATTTTTAACATGGATGAAACTGGCCTTCAGCTAAATTCCCAACCTGGCTATGTACTTGCAAAAAAGGGATCAAAGGCAGTATCTTCTGTAACCTCCACAGAAAAAGGTGAAACAATAACAGTTATCGCTTGCTGTAACGCAGAGGGCATTTTCCTTCCACCCGCTTGCATAATGAAAGGAAAAAATAAAAAGGCTGAATGGCAGGATGGAATGCCACCTGGATCTCTTTTGTTCATGTCACAAAAATCAGCTTATATAAATGCCCAAATATTCCTTGAATGGCTAAGGACACATTTTGTACCGAGAAAACCTGCTGGATATGTGTTACTAATTCTAGATGGTCACACCTCTCATTGTAATTCAGTAGAGATGTTAGAATACGCTGCAGCAAATCAAATTTGCTTGTTCACGCTGCCGAGCCATACAACACATTATCTACAAACACTTGACAGATCAGTGTTCAAGTCACTCAAAGTGTTCTATTATGAAGCATGTCGCGTGTGGTTAAAGCAAAATTCTGGAAGACGTCTCACTCGACTCCAATTTGGAGGATTGCTATCAACTGCATGGAGCAAAGCAGCAACAATGGAAAATGCCACTGCGGGCTTCAGAGCTACGGGTGTATATCCTTTTAATCGTAGTGTTATTCCTGATTACGCATTTATAGAAACCTCCGAGCAAAATACCATGAACCGAGAAGAAAGGAATACACAACCTTTTAATGTAATACCTAATCAATCAGGTCCACCCAGTACTAGTGTCGTGCAAAGACACAGCTTCCCTATTTTACCCGAGGGAGATACTAATGAGCCGGGTCCATCTGGAATAACTATTGTGCAAAGTCCTTCTTTACCTGAAGTAGACGTCAATAAACCCGGTCCATCTGGCACCAGTTTTATCCGAAGATATAGCCCCTTCTTATCTATGGAAGATATCAATCAATTGCCTAAAATCAGTAATTTAGAAACTTGCAGCAGTCCTTCAGTTCTTGAAAATATAACCCCATTTGAAGATTTAACTTCAATAAAGCCTGTATGTACTCCGAAAAGAATTACAGAAGAGTCACTAACTGCCGTCGTACAAACTACAACAAAAATTAAAAATGCAGAAGAAACACCATCAAAATTTTTAAATGATATCTCACCAATTCCAATCATATTTAATCAGGCAAGAAAACGTGCTAAACAAGTAGCAACTGAATTAACATCGGATATTCATATAAATTACCGGAAGGAGTGTGATAAAAAGAAAAAGCCACGCATACTAAAATCAGTTGAAAAATCATCAAAGATAAGGATAAAGACGGAAAATGGTGGTGAAAAATACATCAATAAACCTCAAAAACAACAGAAAATTATTGATACGGGCTCTACAACTGAAGATGAAGACCAGCTTCAGGTAATTGACAAAGAACAGAAAAAACTTAAGAAAACAAGAGCGTTTAAGAAATCATTAAAGAAAGAAAAAAACAATGAAAAGAGTATTGATAAATATAATAAAAAAGCTCCGAAACGGCAGATATCCAGTGACACAGTTTCTACGTCTGAAAATGAGGAACAACCTATTTTTATGGAAAGTGGTGCTTCTTCCCCTATAGAAACTAATATCAATGACTGTGTAGCATGCGGAGAAAACTATTATGAAACACAATTGATTGAAGACTGGATTGAATGTATTACATGTAAGCGGTGGGTGCATGAGAACTGCACAGAATTTGATAATGAATGTCACCCATGTGGCAACTCCATCAAAAAACAATTGTGGAAAGGTAAAGGGAAGGGTAAGAAGACCAAACAAGCCTAAATATTCTATGGCCATCTTGGATTGACTTCTATGGCCATCTAATGTTGATCAGTAAAGGAGAGATGGCCCACCAAGACTTAAAAAAAAAATTTTTTTTACCTGTAAAGACTGATTATAGACTGTTGTATTTTTTTGTGTTCTATGAGTAATAAATACATTTTCGAATCAAATATGTAAATTTGTTTTATTTATTATATTAAATTTATAAATCGTGTTCAAAAAAACTATGGCCATCTTCCCTCGAGTTACCCTATATCACAATGTACCCCTACCGATACCGCACAATGAGACTAGACCAGACTCGTTCAGCGTAATTATCCCCAGCAGCGAATACATTGCTTTCACCAATGACAAATCAAGCTACAGCAATGTGAACTCCATAGAAAGTGTAACAATATTGATTACCAAAACTATATCTGTGACGTAATAACCGTGTACTCATCAAGTGTTAAACCCAGCTGTGAAAGTGAGTTATTAACAAAGGTAATTACAAACCTCCCAGTGCAGTGCAAAACCGAATTCATTCATGGAAATCTAGACATTTGGATAACTGGATATTTGTACAATCTTATCTAAGTAAACTATCTATAGATTGTGTAAATTTAGAAACAATAGATATAAACATAATAGGCTCTAGAATGGTAAATATACCTCTAAACTGTAAAGCCTATTGCAAAGGTACTAAACTCTTACCTAATTATAATGTTCTTAATATAAGTTTACCCGTAATTAATCTAGATTTTAAGCTTATAGATGACCCCTGCTGTAACTTGTTTAAATATAAAAAACTATCAGAAGATGTACCCACAGTTAATTTAAAAAGTTTAGACCTTAAAGATCTAGATTTTTCAAAATTTAATAATTTCAAAATAATACAGGAACCCCATCTAATTAAGTACGGGGCGCATTATTTTACTCTGTCCACATTCTTTATAACAGTATCGTTATGCTTTGTACATTATAAATTTTATATGAAATTAAATAGACCCGCGAGCATCCCTGACCGCACAGAACCCTCTATAATAATCCCTCAAATCTCAATTAGACTAGACGACATACAGAGGGACCCTATACAGTCAGCCTCTAAACTAAAACAAAATACACCCCCTAAGATCCGCACACATTTGTAACATCCATAAACTTTGAACTAAAACCCCAAAGTTTAGTCTTATGGGGGGAGGTGTTACATCCCTAGGATGTTACCTAAATGCATGACAATTGACAACCCTATTTCTCCCAATTCTGCAGAAGTCAGCATTTTTGACTGCAGAAGGTGAGCCCGCTTCACGGACTCACCAGTCTACTCCTAACAGCGGTCCGAGGTGGTCACCGGTTCCACTCTAATTCTATCTTTTATTTTTTTTAAAACCTCGGCTGAGTGTCTCGTCCTAACAGAACGCGCACAAGCACGCAAATTAAGGGAAAAATATGTAGAACTGGGAGGAAAGATGTATGAATGTTGGTATGAATGATGGTATGTGTGAGGAAGTGGTGCTGAAAAAGGGATGGCTGAGGTGATGATGGATGAAGAAGTGATGGCTGACGAGGTGATGGAAAAAGAAGTGATGGCTGAGGAGGTGATAAATGCAAGAGTGCTATTGCTGTAGGTGCGGACGAACACGTGGAGAGGGTGTTAAATGAGAAAAGAATGTATTAAACATTCTTTCCTCATTTAACACCCTCATCATCTCCAATATTAAATTGGAGATGATGAGAGTGTTGAGCAACCAACATTGGCCCAGCAATATGCCGATTTAGATGTTTTCTCGTGGTCAGATGATTTTTCATCATTTTCTGGCCAGGCGGAAAAATATTTGCGTATTCCTGGGCCAAGGTTGGGATCCCAAGAGCCTGTCGAAATATTTAGGGCCATTTGAGACGACGAGATCATGGCTACTATTGCCAAAGAAACGGTTGAATATGCATGGAGTTGTATTGCTCCTTTTACGGAGGAACCAAACTCCCTGCCTGGGTATTTAGCTGCGTAGACTGAGGTAACAGTACCAGAACTTTACATGTACTTTTCTTTATTCATTTTAATGTCCCTATGTCTAAGAACAAAGCTTAATGAATATTGGAGCACGGACTTATTTGAAATGCCTTAACTTAGAAAAATAATGTCTCGGGATCGGTTTATACTGATAGACTCGTTTTTGCATTTCATTAATAATAAAGAGATAGACTATAAACAATCAACTTATGACAGAAAAATCCAAAAATCAGACCCATTTTAGATCATTGTAACAAAAAATTTGCATCCCGAATAAGCATCTCAGCTTAGATGAGTCTTTACTGCTTTGGAAGGGTCGCCTTAGCTGGGCACAGTGTTCGTGGGTTCGGCATCAAGTCGTACGAACTTTGCGAGGCACCAACGGATTATCAGCTGAGATTTTTATATGGTCCAGATGGAGTAATTTATTGGCTGTTAAAAATCGGGGAGGTTTTCGTGACTTTGTTGCGATGTTAGAAACTCATGTTTATGTTGGCATCATGCCAAAGTCACTGTCAACTTACCAGCCTCGATGCCAATAAATCAAGGATGTGAAGAAATTTGTGTTCATGAAAAACTTTTTATTTTTAAACTGATGTACTGCATCTTCCTTAGTAAAGAAGAATGAGCAGGAGGGTTAGTTGGTTGGTTGGGGATGAAAAAATTCTATCAGGGCTTAAAATGTTTTTAAATAAATAACCCCAAAGGCTAAGGAGACTATCTATAGTAAGGAAGAACTATAGCAACAGCAAGCAAAAATCGATAAATACGGATATGTGAAGAGAAATTACCAGATGTAACAGACGGTTGTTATTGTCATTGTTTTAGAAAAGGCGTGAAAATAATTGTTAAATTGAATAAAAGAAAAGATAAAAGCCCCTGCGCGGGAACTTTCTAAAGTGACCGATTCTTTTCGGATATGGCAATAGCCCATATGCCTCGAGCGGTCTTTTGAAGGCATTGTTGCCTACAGTCAGCCGAAGGCCTTGGAATGCTTTTGTTTTAGGACTAGGCTATTGTTTATAATTTTAAAGGTGGTAATATTATCGCTTTGATGTTTTTCTGGGGCTGTATGACCCAGCCAATGGAATTAGATTTGTTTGTTCAATAAGTTAATATAAGAACGGACTGGAAAGAGCACGGACCTCTCAATTAGTAGTGTGTTAGTAGCACTCATATTGTAATATTATTTTACAAAAGTTTTTAAGGCCGGCTGCCTGCCAACCCTCCTTTGGTATATTAATTTACATTTTGATTAATTACAGATTGGAGAATCTCAGAGAAAAAATATTCATGAAGCAAAATTAAAAACGAAAAAGGAAAAAGAGCTATATTATAAATATATAAAATATATGAGACAGTTATGCCAACTTAGAAACAAAACAAAAAATCTAAAAAAAAGTGATTATGAACGAGCTCACGAAAATCAACGCTTTCCTTAAATTATCAAAAAAGTTAACGCCCACATTTTCACTATTATTACAAAGACAAATTAAAAACAGCAACAAAAAGGCCACTTATTACTTATTCAATTTTAATTCATGACATGACAATGTAAGCTCTAGTCCACTTAAGTGATTTTAAATAGGTATGTCGTAGATTGTAAGTTGACGTCATTTGGAGAAAATGCGCTGTGCAGTTCGTTGCCGCTTCTTCTGCACCCAGCGGTGTAAACTTAGCCGTAAGTGAATTATTGACGTCAACAATATTATATTTTTGTAAACTAATTGTAATTATGAAAAAAATTGACGTTCACTAAATGATATTGAAATATCTTATGATGAATAAAATGATTGACTTTGACTGGGAAGAGGTGGACCGAAGATGAAAAAATTATTGCCTTAAGGCTTTTTAAAAGATCTCCAACCTGTTACACGTAGATGAGGAGACTTCATTTGCCACCACCAAGCACTTTGAAGGCATTATTAAATAAAGTGCCATTTTCGGTAGGAGCTTCGGAAGCTGTGATGAATGTATTAAAAAACTATACAAAAACAGCAAGTCTATCGGACAGAAAGGCTACAATTTTGGCTGGCGAGATGCACCACTTCGTCTCCTTTTTAGCCAGCGGAAAAGCTACCACCTGGCCATAGCCTGCCTTGGCCAGAATGGAAGTGCTTATATCGTCTCAGAACCCAAGTCGGCCGCAGCAAAGACAACCTAGTTGGGTGGGGCTATATAGAACCCAGCTGCAATATCTGCGACTGTGGTGCATCTCCCCAGACTATGTCGCACCTATTGTCGTGCCCAGCGTGCCCAGAGACCTGCACACTGGAAGACCTGTACATGGCCACAGAGAGCGGCATACAAGTTGTTCAGTACTGGGGAGAAAAGGAATTTAACCATCGAATCGATAAGAAGAAGAAGATCGGACAACAATTTTATATTGATGTTCGACGAAATGTCGATAAGGAGTAATTTAAATTATAATCAAAAAGACGATATGATTGAGGGGTTTAAAGACCACGGGGCGCAAGGCAGGTCACAAAATATGGTATTTATGGTATCCGGCATTAGAAAAAAAGTAAAGCAGCCCATCGCCCACACTTCTCGAGCAGCTATTCTACGGCTGATTGATCCAATAAAAAAAAATCTGCCAAGTGTGAGTCGAAATCCCACATGAAGGGTTCCGTAGTACTAACCAGACAATATTTAACAACAAAAAGACCACAAAATTTTTCGGAAGCAAAAATAACTGTTTTTCATTTTTGTATGAATGACAAAGTTATATTTGCGGTTTAAGAAAACATGCTTTGTTTCAAAAACTGCTGACTATATCTTGTTCGAACCAACTTTTGTTGAAAGTTTTTATTGAGATCTGTAGCATATTATATATTTTACTAGATTTTTCACTCCCTTATTTTAAAAGTTAGAAGGGGGGGGGGGGACATTTTACCACTTTGGAAGCGTAAATCTTTTAACCGATTAACTTTGAGAAAAAACGAGATTGGAAACCTCAGTGTTATTTGAATTATTAAATTCATTGATAAACCGCACGTAAAGACTGATGAAAAATTTTTTTTAGTTTCAGTCCATGTATGGGGAGCCAGATTTTTATATAAAAAATTTTAAAGGGTTTCTCAGAATACATCTTACCAAGTTTCAACTCTGTAGTCTTAATAGCTAGGAATAAAGTGGCTGTGATTATCGGACGGACAGACAGACATGACGAATCTATAAGAGTTCCGTTTTTTGCCATTTGGCTACGGAATCCAAAAAAAACAATTTTTCAATTGCTAAATAAATGCCTGGAGGCAGGGCTGAATATTGTCGCAACTGTTTGTGACATGGATGGAGTCAACAGGGGCGCTATGTCTAAACAACCGCAGATAAAAATAAAGGACAAAGAAATAATAACAATTTTTGATACTCCGCACTTGTAAAAATGCTTTAGAAATTTATTCATCAAGTACGATATACAATTTGCAACCGAAATATCACCCAGTGATAAGATGGGAAAAAGGTACGTAAGAGGCTTATAAAATCAAAGGCAGCTAAACGCCATACATTCGAAAAATGAGTTGGACATGGCTCCATCTGCTTTAGTTAGTTTCGCACGCTTTGATAACTTCATTTTCATATCAAATGCAGCTAAACTCCATAGAAATTCAATTCGAAAACCGATTTTGAAGCATCAAAAACAGCTACGTGTCAACCAAGAAGGATCAAATACAGCTAGGAGTCTCGCCGACCAATCAGAGAACAGGATTTATGAGATTCATCATGGCCGCCGCTATACATTTCGTGTGCACAATTTGTACAGTTTTTGGCTAATATGTTGTGGTTTTAGTGAAATAACGTGATTAATTTTGTATTAAAACACGAGTTTGGATATTCATGGAGGTCCCAGTAACACCAGCAAGTGCGGGCAAGGCTCGTAAAAGAACAAGAAACCCCGAGAAATGGAAGGCTAACATAGCTAAGAAAATGAGGTTAGTGATGTGACTGATTCGATACTATTCCGATATTATAATATTAAATTTATTAAACGTTGCTAAGGCAAAGTATTTTCTTGGATTCTTACCTTACAACTATTACACGAAATAAACACTACTTTATTAAACGGGATAAAGTCGTGTATGGGTAGGTACCTAAATAATTTATTTTATAAAATCCGACTGTTCCATGCGTTTAAATAGTGCATGATGCTTAAGCTCTCTTATACTACATCCATAATATTTTTTGTTTTCAGGTACATGCCAAAGGAAGCACCAGAACGATTAATCTGTACACATCAAAGTACAAAACTAAAATGTTCTACATGGACAATGCCTGACATTATGAAATTCCACCGCTCTTTTTATTTCACAAATGTAAAGAGCGTACAAGATGCTTTTACTCTGCCTCTATATAACTTTTAATCCAATGGATCCTCAAATAGTTGTCACCTTAAGTCGTCAGTTAGCGATGAACTTTTGTGCGCACCACGGCGTTCAACACTATTATACAACTTCCGGGAGGTGGAACCAGCCCGGATCGTGTATAGGGCGTGCATTGATGCGCCCTTTGGACATCCATTATTATGCCCTCTTCAGGAGATGAGCCTCAGCACTTATGTGGAGGTGCTGGCGGCCTTACATTCCGATGGCCTGAGCGTAAATATAACGAAGTCTCCCAGCGGTTTATCCTGGCAGGGTCGCCATATGATAGTAGGACGCGGCGGGGGTGTCATAATTGAAACACTCTTATTTGTTGGAGTACTGGTCTCCCAAATGAACTGATTTATTGTGGATTTTACAGATGCTTATATACTATGTGTTTAAGTCAATAGATACGTCACATGACCTTTACTTAATCTAGTACATATTTTAGAAAATAACATTGAACAAAGGCAAACATCTTGACGAGCCAGTGACGCGTGACGTCACATGCTACGTCATGCTCTATGTAGGAGGATCGAAGTGATGGCAGCTGTGATAGTTGCGTGTCGTCATACACTACACTCTACAAACAAGGCCCTCGAACATATAGATGGCTCAACAAGGTTTTCATACTTCCTTCCCCTTTAACACTAAGTCGATTTCTTGCGAAGCCTGGAATTAAGCTAGGAATAAAAATATATTTATGCAGCCCAAAGCGAATGAAAAGAAAAGCAATGATGAAAAGAGACGAAAAATTATGTACCCTTCTTTTATTTGATGAAATCGTTACGTATCGTAATTTTAAATACAACAGGTGAAAGGACAGAATAAGTGGGTTTGTCACAAATGGACAAGACACTAAGCGGACCACGCCTCGGTATTTATGATAAGAGGAGTTATACATAACTATTAACAGCCAATAGCCTACTCTTTTCGTCGGGGAAGCACTCCAGCAGAAGAATTAAAACGTGTTATCAGAAATGTTATAACTAGACATCGGATTATATGCAATCGCATGTTTGCATATGCAAATGCATAAAACTCTCTAATTACGGCGTTAGTGCATATTTTAGCCTTTTTCCCCAATCGTGCATATTTCGTTAAGTAGCGGGAGCGGGAGGCATGTGTTGTGACAATGACGTGTAAGCGCGAGCGCAGTGGCTGACTGACTGACAGTGCGGCTCGCGAGTCGAAACAATGATTGAACTCGCCAACTCCCTTCCTAATTCAATAGCAGAAAAGGTTCGCACAAAGTTGGACGATGTTTTGCGCAAAAACCCAAGTCTTTAAGACCTGGAGAACATTAATGCCAACATCAACGGCACAGGTCGTGCCCTGCCTGAACAGGTTACTCCAGAAATTGTGGACTAACAGTGCTGGCAACAGTATGTGACCAAGGTGCTACTAATGTAAGCGCTACAAATAAATTAATTCAAGAAACAAGAGAAAGTTCTTTAAGAGAAGGAGAAGAGCATATACATGAGTCTTTTATAATAAATGAAGAAGAAATTTTCTCACTTTATGATAGCCCTCATTTAATTAAAGGAATCCGAAATAACATGATTATAAGAATTTAAAATGCAAGATTGACGGTGCTATCAAAATAGCAAAGTGGGATTATTTGAGACAGCTCTACCAAGAAAATCTTGCTTACAACGGCATCCGTTTAATAAAAAATCTGACAGAATTTCATGTAGATCCCAAAAAAATCCTAAAATGAAGGTGAAACACGCAACTCAGATATTTAGTAAAACGTAGCCACAACAATGGGATATTTAGCAGGTGAGTTACTTACTTACTTACTTACTCCGCAGGCTCAGCGACCCGAAGTGGATCTTGGCCTCCGAGACGAGAGAACGCCACAACTTTCGGTTCTTTGCGATATCTTGCCAGCTGATCGCTTCCATCTCACGCAAATCAGCCTGCACAGTATCGCTCCAGCGATATCTTGGTCGGCCCACTGGTCTTCGACCCGATACTTTTCCCAAGTATGCTGCCTTGACGCCATGATCCTCCTTCATTCTTTCCAGATGCCCAAGCCATTGCAAGCGGAGCGCTTTAGTAACACCAATTATATTTGGCTCCTTTACCAGCTCCTCAATCTCCGCATTTCTTCGGACTCTCCAGCTTCCGTCAGGATTTTTAGCCGGTCCGAGGATTTTCCGAAATATTTTGCGCTCTGCTACCAGGAGTTGGTCTTCCACCTTTAGTGTTAGCGTCCAGGCCTAGCCCGCGTGATATATAGCCAATGTCCTTCTCAGAGCACTAACCTATAATGATGTTTTCAGATGATTAGATTCACGGTCTCGCCAACCTGGGTTCAAAAAAACTAAAGGCTTTCCAAAGATTACATAGATGAAGCTCGAAATGTTTTGATGAATTTGTCGGCTTATGTTAAAAAACGTGATGGTGAGACACATGAAATTAATTTATGAAAATCTCCTCGTAACACAGGTGTTCTTGGGTTTTTGATTTGTATACAGAGTGCAAAATCTATATTTAAAGAGCTCGTACAAAAAAATCTGAACTGTCTTTGGTATATTATACCTCTCCATATCTTCTATCTCTCTCTTTTTCGAATGTGAGACGTCATGGTGGTCATTGCGATAGTTCCGCTGCCGACCAGTTTGAAGCGATATATCCCTTTCAGAACTGGTCAATACAATTGTGCGATTCACAAAGTTATTTTTTTCTCAAAAATTATTCGTATTGTATGGACGGGCCCGCCCGGTATCACACGCTTGCGCGTGCACCGTACACTGACCTTACGCACGAATTTCGCGCCACAATCAGTTGCGGAGCAAGTGTCAACCTGTCAACCCAACTAGCAAAAACTGGTCATTTAAAGGTCGATAAAGCTTAAATTAATGCCCTTGTAGCAGACATATCACCGCTTATATGACCGTGTTTTGGCACAAATTATAAGGGTGACAATTGATTTAAAGTTGCCATATTATGTGTCATTCCTACTTATAATTACTATAAAATAGCATTCACGATGCTAATAAGACATATACTAGCAAGGAACTTGCATTTTATATGTCCAATTACCCTTATTATGCGCGATGAACTTGCTATTATAAAATAAATCACCCTTAAAAGTGGGTTTCGAAATTCTACAAGAAGGTTTTGGTATTTATAGAAACAAAACTTAAAATACAAGTTTATTCTACACACAAGTTACAAAGTTCAGCAGTTAAATGAGTGTATGTGATTAATGGCGAAAATTTTTACTGTCTTTTGGAGTTTTATACCAAAATCTACCTGGGAAAGATAATAAAACATATCTATTACAAATCTTTAATCGTTCCACTTGTTTTATTTAACCTTTGTTATTTTTACTTAACGGGAATACAGAGTGCCATTGAGTAACAGAGTTACTCATTGATAAAAATAAAGTTGCTATTTGTAACACTGGTACACAATGGGATTTTTATTTTTTATATGTGTGATTTGTCCGTATATATTTATTATATTTATTTATTTATTATTATTTATTATTTATCCCATTCATCAACTGAAGAAGAATTGCGTGATTTCTTAGCTATATATTGTCATGGGTGTTGTCAACATACCTTCCTACGTTGATTATTGGTGTTTGCGATATAGATACAATCTAATAGCAGAAGTCATGTCTCTGAAACGATATCAAGCAATGCGCCATAATTTACACTTCGCAGACAACATTCAAGACTCCGATAGATGTTTGGTACAAATAGTAAAAGACAATGAAAAAAAATAAGCATGATGATTCCTTACAAAGGAGCCAAGGCGGGAAAGAGGCGTCAGTACATGAAAGATAAACCCAACCAGCAGGGCTTCAAAAACTGCGTTCGTGCAGGTCTGTCTGGGATGATATATGATTTTCTTTCATACGTTTAGATTTCGTACTTTTACAGACTAGGAAGTTTATCTTGAGCTTTCCCAAGAAAGGGTGATGGACACTGGGGATGATGAGGGTCTTGAGCAACCAACGTTGGCTGTTATACCCTACGTAAAGTTGGGATACAGTGCCGAATTTAATTATTTTTAATTTTCGGGAATAAAGTATTGGTGTGATTTTAAGTGCGCGTTTTTTTTTAAAGAACGTACGGGCCTTCCTCATAACCTGGCCAAGGAGTACGAAGGTCTGGATATTTTCACCTGGTCCAACGCTGGAGTTTCAAGACTGTGGAATCTTTCTGTTTCATCTGGAATGCTGAAATTATGAGTTTAATTTCCGATCAAACAAACAAATATGCTTGGGACATGGTGTCAGCTTTATCAGAGGTGGAAAACGGCATTCCTAAATATTCGGTGGACTGGACGGAGACATCCACTGAGGACTTGTATCGGTATTTTGGTGTTATTATGCTGACGACTTATTGTCAACGTTCCCGTCTACGGAATTATTAGAGAACGGATGTCCCTGGAATGCCTGACTTAAGGCTTATGTCAAAAAATAGATTTGTCCTCTTAAACAAATTCTTGCACTTTGTCGACAATGATGAGATGGGCTACAGGTTGTCGGCAAACGACCAAAAACCTTTCAAAATTCGTCCCGTTTTAGACCATTTCAATAAGAAGTTTGTTGAACTTTACGTGCCTCACAATCAGGTGAGTTTGTATGAATCGCTACTTCTCTGGAAATGTCTAGAATCTCATTTGAACTATGCGAAGCAGTGACGGGTTACCAAGTAAGATGCTTGTTGAACGCAGGTAAAGACTCAACTATGTCCAAGGGACATATTTATAGGTTCGAAAGCTGTAGGTACCCGAAGGTAATTCTAGAACTCATGCATGGGTTCTTCGACTTAGGCCACACCCTCGTCATGGATAATTGGTACAAACAATTACCCTACGAGTTAATTAAAGTAAAAAAAAAACCGAAGTCATCGGGAAAATTTTCCCACGTCGCGTTCATGTTCCCGATGACATTAAAAATGCGGAAAAAAGAAAATTGCTAGAGGAGGCCAGATAGATAGGCACTGCGGTGACGTTAGTCTAGTGGCTTGGAAGGACGTAAAATTAGACACCGCAGTGTCTACCTATCACTCCGACAAACAGATCCCGGGCAGACGTGCAGGAGAAAGTATTATGGAACCTGAGACTATCGCTGAGTACAATAAGTACCTAGGGTATGCGGGAGTGGTTGATAGCAAAGATCAAAACCTGTCCATGTATCTCATGAAACGAAAAAGGGAAAAAATTTAAAATGTTTAAGAGACTACTTATCACTAGTCTCCTAAACGATTGAAACAGCTCGCACAGATAGCACTGAATTGATTTTTTTTTTAATTAAATTTACTTGATCGTGCGTTATTTTTAATATTATTTTATTACTAATAAAGCATGTTAAAGAGTGACAGCATAGATTCACCTATTATTACGTCGCCGCCGGCTACTTTTAAAGAAAAATTTGAGGTGAAACTGGTTGAATGATCCTGTGATTTAAATTGAACTTTGCAAACAGTATTCCGATATCTTTTATTTAGAAAATGAAGCATTGAAGCAAAATTAAACACAAAATTCTTATTCATACTACTGACGAAGTGCCTGTCACTGTACACAGTAAAACATATAGGTATCCATATGTCCAAAGGCAAGAGGTAAAGAGTCAAATCGTACAGAGACAAAAATGATGTAGCTCATGTGACTGGAGTAGAACCACAGAATTAATAATAGTACTAACGTACAGAACGGAAACTCGCAGCGTCCCTCACAACCTAGCTTCCCCGCGCCTCACCCCCGTTAATACGCGGGCTTTACTGGCATTCAAACAGGGTTAGCTTCGCACGTTTCGCCACGCGTTGCATTGATTGAAGTTAGTCATGATTCACGAGTTTCGCGACGCCATTGTTGACGTGAGATGTAAACAAACGTTTTTATTTAATTTATTCATATTTACCGTATTTTTTGACGCCGAATACGTTAGTTATTTTATTACAAGTAGTGATCGTATATTTAGTGTGTCATAACATAAAATATCCTAAAACAGTGGTAAATGGAAAATGGACATTAACTAAGGAAATACTTATTTGTGAAGTGATATTTGTTTTAGATATTTTATGCTTTTATGAATAAGACCTTACATCTACTAGAGAATATTTATATACCTATTTCATAGTGTTGTGTTTGCTGTACCAGTTGTAGCAAACAAGTGAGAGTAATGACATACGATTGAGATCAACGAATACATTTTATGTTTGTAAGCACGTCACTTATTTATTATCCAGATTCATAATAGGTAAGTCCCAATATATAAACTTAGATAAAATAATCACAAATCTTCTAAAATGGATATACTCGTAAATGATGGCATCGGTACCTACTTATATTCATTCGACGAGTTGGCGACCCTGATTGTCGAACTCACACATTGACACAGTGCACGGATATAAAGTTTTGTTTGTTTTAGTCCTAGGCATAAATATTGCGCCGCTTGTATGGAGCGCCATACCTGTGGTAGAACACTGAGTTAAAAACGAGAGGCAAGCATTGCTGCAACTGCAAGAGATTCAAGAAAATACTGAGATTTTACCTTGTGGATTTTTATCGACCCTGTTTATCTTTTTATAAGGGCAACTTCTGACGGTCTAGTCAATGACAATGATCTTGTTGAAATTAAATGTCGCATTACTGCCTACAGCCCGGGAATGGCAATCAAAAGAAGAAAAATATATACAAATATTAAAATAGGAATTCAAAAGTTTGAACAATAAATAAAGATAGTAATTGGTTTCACCAAATCCAGGGATAATTACATATCACAAGACAGAAATTAAAAGATTAAGTAAAAAGATGAGAAATGAAAAAGGCATCTAAAGCCCAAAGATTGTCTGAAGCTGAAAGTGTAAAAAAACTGGTTAACCTAAATCTTGTATAATCCTTTATATCATTGCAACAAAGCCAATTTAAAAAAATGCCCTTAGAAACCCAAAGGAAGGAGATACAGCCTAGATAAAATCATGGCTGTGCAGGTACCGTACAATGAGGTGGCTTTGAGAAACGGGGGCGACATGATGATTCTACTCAAACTACTGTTATCGGCTTGAAATTGAACGTGAAGCATTTTTCTTTTTTTGTGTTGGCAAAACTGACAATTCAGCTATATTTCCTCGAAGCGTCGGCACGTGTAGATAACGCGAACCAACTAAAATAATATTTATAAGTTTAGTTGTTTTAACTATTTGTCAACAAACATTCTGTTTTCCGTAAACTGTTTATGAGATTATTCGTTTCTTTGTGTACACAAGTGCTTTTTGTACATCCAAATACAGCGACCATTTTGATGTCTATGACTGCTTTTGCAAACAGTTTGCTTTGATAGTATGCATGAAGCGACTTTGACAGATATCAATTTTGCCCGACTTATTAATAGATATCTACTATTAGGGCAGTGTATCGCTCATCAATGTTTTTTTTCTAGAGTCATCATGGTTCGCACTTACAAAAAACACCAGGGACGCGCAATTATAGAAATTACACTGAAGAAACATTGGAAAAGGCATTAGATAAAATTGCAAACGATGACCTGATGACCGCAGCCTCTAACAGTACCATATCCCATTCGGGACATTGTAAAACAAGTTTAATAAAAGGAGGCGTTTGATACAATTAGGGCTTGATAACTAAAAAGAGGAACAGAGAAGAAAGCCCTGCCCCTGGACCATCATGTTTATCCCCAAGACCACTTCCTGATAGCCTCAATAGTAGTGACTTGGACCAAAATCTTGCAGCTTTTTTGGCTATACCATGTCTTTTAAATACTTCAACCATCAAACAAAAGAAAAAAAAACAAATATCGGAGCCTGATTTCAGTTGGAGTTGGAAGCCATCTAAAGCTGAAACTAGTGGTGCTTTTATCAAGCATGTCAGATCTGACATTGAAATCGGCCAGACAATCGAACTTCGGGTTAAAACTTTGAATAATAAAGGAGTGCCTCCACAACCAATCCAATTATCATCATATGCCATTATTTCACATTCTCTTTTTATTTTCAGTTTCTAGCGTTGAAGTGTGAACATAACATAAACCTGCGAACGATGACTTGGAAACAAAACAAAACAATCTGGAACACTTCAAAAATCATAAAAATCTTCAAAGGCATAATACATATTGGAGCATAGAGGAAAAAAAACAGCAAAGTGGCTAATAGAATTATTAGGTTCAAACATGAGCTAGATCAGTCAAGGAGTTGCCAAATTCTATGGGCTGCTTTAACATGCCTACCTTTCATAAAACTCCGATCAAAACTACTCGAGTTATCGTCGAACAAACATACAAACAAACAAACCCCGCACTTCACTTGCTCGTTCAATTATACAAAAATAGCTAGTGAATTAAAATATAAAGGAGTTATATCAACAACACATACATATTTTTTATTTCAGGGTCTCACAAACAGCAGAAATCACTACAGATAACAAAGAAACATGTATAAAACATATTATTGTTACACAAACTGAGCATGAATCATATAAGAAAATAAAACAAATTAGTGTGAAACTCAGCAAATGCAGAAACAGGCCCTAAAAATAAAAAAGCTGGAAAATTTGACAACTCATCTGCAATTTGCAGAATCATTGGAAAAAAATTCCAGCGCATCCAAAATGTTGACTCTTTAGCAATTTAGAGAGCATAAAAAAGAAGACAAGGGACGACGGTTCACAAAGTCTGATGAAACAAAACCCTAGGAGATACACTTTTTTGGAAAATATTTACACTTCCCTCTCGCCAGACCCTATTAAAATTACTGCATATTGCAAAAATAAATGCAGGCATTGTAATGAAAATATATGATATAACATTTAAAGGCGGTAAATAAATGACTACAGTTTGTTTAAATATTTTTGTTGGTAGATTCTGTTGATAATGAAGAAATGGAGATACAAGAAACATCCCCGAAATGTATGGACAGTTCGAAAACATTGTTCACACTTGACAGACAAAAGTGATGTGCCATATGATGTTTTGGGGATTGTTATGTAATGGACCTCATATAATATTAAGGAGAGAAAGAATGTTATATTGATTTAAAAATCCAATTGATGGATTTGAATGGGCTTGAACGTTGATTAAAAAAAAAAACAAACATTGACAGAGCCCAGGCAGTCACACATGGTGTTGTGTGAGTGATTAAATATAAAGGTAGTGATTACAAAGCACGTAAAAAGAGTGATAGCAAAGGAAGGATGCATGTAATTTTTAGAAGAAAATATTGTATTGTACTGGCAAAGTACAGGCAGACTCAGCGGAACTCTCCATGCTGACAAATAACAAAACCAAAGAAACTAAAGAAATTATTTTCTGGTTTCCTCACGAAAGGATGATAAAATTTAATCATAGTCAGTTTGTGTCGCTTTGCACACAAAAAAACACACGATCTTTTGGGATTCAACATGTGTGTTGGTGGAAAAACTGCACGCCAACACAAAGACAACAATCATTGTATTACAAGATATTGCACTAGGTAGGTAACAGGAATAATGGCTGTAATAAAACTAATCAATATCTAATTAATAAATGAAATCGGCACACAAATATTTTTCGATCCATCCATGATCACATGGCATCATCACACACAACAAACACGTACGGCATGACAGTGACAACGAGCAGTCAAAATAGTTAAATGTTGCCATAAAATTATTTCATTCTCCCACCCATTTTTATTCGATTATTGTTGACATGTCGTTTCAACTCATATCTCTTACTAATCAATGCTTTTTATAATTTCAGAGCCCACGCGCTTGGGTGAATTTAAAGTTGAAGGGCAGGCTACAGTTCACGTTCTTCGATTTTTCTCAACCAGCCACTACTAGCGAACTTATCAGGTCGTCAATCCACCTGACAAGAGAAGCTTAGCTTGCATTAAAAGGCGTTTGATAATGTCTAAAAACTTATTAAATAATATAAAAAATACTAAGAAAATACCCATAAATTAAACACAGGCTATCTAAATTCGGACTCAAGGCTTCAAAAATGCTAATTATGACTTACAACTACCTTAGTAATTATTGTGCGGACGACGGTGTCAGTGAAATGATACATCTTGTCGAAGACAAAGACAAAATATAATAACACTTTCTGTTTTCTTTCTGTTTTATAAAATGGCTACCACCGAGATTTCAGTGATTCTGCCAATGTCCAGTAAATTGAGATACTAAGTATCGGTGTTGTACGGTAAAGTTGTAATAATAAGTAGCATCAAAGATGGCGTATGTTCTTTGATACCTCGTGGTCGGGAGGTTATGGTGACAAGTCTATACGAGTCCATATAACAGTCCACTTTAACTATTTCACAAATTGTTCCATGAGCACGAGCATTTATAACCAAAATCAATTTTCAAAATCGTCCAAGGTAGACCCCAACTGCACCCCTTGACTTCCCACCACAATCCAAAAACCACTTTCTGTTTGTTTTATAATCAAAGAGAACAGACAAAAGTCATAGGCGCCACTCACTACTGTCAGTGGCGCTTATGTCATTAATGGAAACATCGGCATTTTGAAAAAAAAACCTACTTCGGTAAAACGTTTTAATATTATTATGTACCCAATTATTGAACCTACTCGAAAATTCTCGAGAATCGCTTCGACATGCGACCTGTACATGGAAAATGGAGACGCTCCGCGCTCATTCAGTCAATTACGTGCTATTAAGCTAATGCGACACGCGGTGACTGAGCTGAAATGTGTGACTAGCGGAAAGGCTAAGGAAGCGTTAAAATTATTTCGAAACGCGCTCGGACAATATGATTTCCGACGGAATCGATTCATTACGAATTAAATTAATGCATGTAGTTTCAGTAACATTATTCCCTCAATGTTAGTCCTTGGGGAGGGAGGCCTAAGGTTAACAGTGGAGTTCTTACAGCCGAGATGATGATGATGACAGTAACCATTACACTGAAATGAAGCGTAATTTTTCTAGGTGTATATATACCTTAGCTTCAGGTAATATACATGGCGAAATTTTGATCGTTCTGGACCCTTAAAAGGGGTGATTCAGCCCGTCGATATGAACCATTTTTCCTATGGGACCAATGCTGGAAAGTCAAATTTTATTTCGACATACAAAAGTGTTCAGCCGCCCGGGCAATTTGTATAGGAATGTCGAAATTTTTTTCGAGTTTACAGCACTTGTCCCATATGAAAAGTTGTTTATATTGACAGGCTAAATCACCCCTTTAATGGTCCAGAACGATCAAAATTTCGCCATGTATTGTATATACCTAAGCTTAGTTGCCTTTATAAACCCTGTATAAGGTAATGATTATTTCGACAAATAACTCGTATTGACAAGTCAACACATCCATGAATTATTTCAACAATCTTCAAATAAAGTATGTTACACTATAAATTTGGATAAAGAAACACTATGCTTGCTTTTTAATTTTTAAAAAGCTACCTTAAGCATAAATTCTTGGCCGTGTGGTTCCCGACAGAGTAGAATAGGACCACTCCAAGTCATCCCGTGGATGTCGTAAAAAGCGACTAAGGAAAAAAAAAGCTAAACAAAGCTTATAAACATTAAAAGAGACCTCTCCAACCCGTCTGCCTAGCGTGGAGAGTGTAGGCCAAATCCTCTGACTACTCAAGCTCATATATGGCTCTGATAGTACAGAGAGGGTCGTGCTCCTGCAGTGGAGACTAGAAAGACCTGATGATGATGAAGCATAAATTCAATAATTTTAAATTCTACTTTAAGTTAAATTTCAGTTTCATAGGTGTGTGACGGATCATCAAGTCCATATTTGACTTCTTGGTCTTAAACTAGTATTTTGTAAAATTACCTTACTTTGGGTTAACACCTGGTGAGTCTGGCAACACCTATAACAGATTAAAAATTTATTAAAGCTTGCTATTCAGGTATGGTATTTGATTTTAATTCGAGATTTTTACGTGCTTAGTAGTTGACGAAATTCAAGTAAACAAGGCATAAAAGTTGTATTGACAGTGACTAAAACGTAGTGATTATATGCTCTTTGACAGTGACAGCGAAGTGAACTCAATCGAATGAATAACCTAACCTATTGTAAATAGGTACATTATTTAAATAATAAACAAGTACCACATTGTTTTCAAATTCTTAAAATCTTATCGTTAGAAACCATCATATATTGTATTATTTAAATTATACAGTTGAGTTGAAATCTACTACTACTACTAATATGGAATGCTTACTCTGGACTCTGGAGTGACGCTTTTACAATATCTCTCGTGAACTCGCCAGCAGCAGCATCGTGGCAGGGATTCAGACTTCAGAAAAGAACTTAGTGACAGTGCTGTTACATAGAGGCATCAGGCATATCATCTGATTAAATCACTGAAGACACTGCAACATTTAGCAATAATGCTACCAATGAAACAAGAGTTAACATGTGTGCAGTAAACTACGGTGTGAAGAAGGAAAATACTTCCAGCAAGATGATGATATTTATACACAACCTCAAGAAGAAACCATGACATAAATCTGTGTGTAATAAAAATAAATTAATAAATGACAAAGTACTTGAGAAGCAGTATCTTATTACACTGTAGCAGTTTGGAGACAAAAGACGTTGGTTGTGTTCAGGAAGTCAGGAGACTTGGATGAACATGTCAGCCTGGTGCCACTGTTGGGCATAGACTGTCTGTATGTCTCTTACTTACTACCTTTTGTAATGACTACTGGACTATACACAAGCTGAAAATTGGGACACCTACTAAAACTTCAGGTACATATTTAATTTATTTATTCATAACCTCATATTCTTATATCTTAATATATAATACAAAGTTGGGTTTGTTTGAACACTTGTTGTTTTGTTTTTCGTGTGTGTAAGTGGCCAACACTGGTGTCAGATTTTTCAAGCTGCCTTAAGGCATCTGACATAGCTTAACGACTGCCATCAATGATGGCAGCCGGGACCAACGGCTTAATGTGCCTTCCGAAGCACGGAGGAGCTCGAGATATTTATATGCCACTTTAAAACACTTATAACTCAAGAATGGTTGGACGGATTTTCATGGTTTTTGTTTGTTGTATTTGTCTCCATCCTGAATAGCAGTATAACTAATAAGATATGGAAAAAAGCAAAATGAACTTCACTGGTACAGCTAGTTCAGTCAAAAATTCAAAGGGGTCATTACCTTAAGTATCTATATAATAGGGATTCTTCTGTACAGTAAACTACTATTATAAATTTCTGGATCCATCTGCAATCCCTAGGTCCCGCAGTTAACATCGCTGAGATGGACTTTGAATTGGGACATATGGTTCGGAACCAGTCTGAAATGTTCATGTTCATTATGAAAATGAGCAAATCCTTTTGAATTAATTTTCTTTATTAGATACTAGCTGTTACCTGCGGCTTCGCCCGCGTGATATATAGCCCATGTCCTTCTCGGTACCCTAACCTATGTGTAAGCAAAATTTCATGATGATTGGTTCAGTAGATACGGGTCAAACCATAACAAACAAACTCACTTTCACATTTATAATATTAGTTAGGATTCTGCTGTATTGATTTTTTTTATTGTTGAGGTATTATTTTTGATGTATCAGTTTCTCTCTCATCGGCATGATGTTGCACCCTCAGCTTCCAAGCCCAGGAAGTGGTCGCTGGGCTTTAGACTTGATGACTCCATGAAGTCTTACACTGTCTTCTAAATATGTATTGGCAACTTTTCTAGAACCTATGCTAAATAAAATTATTTTTTCAGGTCATTGTATACAATCACTTTAAGACAATGCTGGAACATTCAAATCTCATCACCGAAACCACCGCACCATTTTAGTCTCATGCTGGGGCAGCGCCCACAGCTGCGAACTGAATTGAGATGTGTTTGAGCTCGTGCTAGCTCCATTTCGTAACAGATGTGTTAAGTTTTTGGAAATGTATGTATTGTACAGGCTATAATATCATTGTAAAGGTATTGAAAGAAACATCGATCAGGTGTGCATTATGGGTCAATATAAGCTTGTTTCAATCAGGATGGAGTTTTATTAATTTGAAGGTGATAATAGTGAAAAGGAAACTTTTGAAAAAGTTTTGTATTAACTATTGATTGTATCAAAACAAATGATAATTTCTGTAGGCACTTTTTTGTATTTGATAAGTAGTCAGTAAATGGGCAACGAAACTAGCCCATTATTATTTTTTTAGACATTTTGGCAAATATCTGCGTTGTTTCCTGTATGTATTCATATAGCATAAACACAGTGAATTTGTTTTAGTGGGCTTTGTTTAGTCGACGTCCCCATAGTAATAAAGATGTGAATTTATTTGGCCAGTTTGGTGCTGTCTGTCTCTCCTTTTCCTGTTTTGATGGTAATGAATTGTTTGTTGTATGCCTTTAAAAGGCCGGTAACGATCTTGTCACACCCCTGGTGTTGCAGTTGTTCGTGGGTGGCGGCGATCACTTACCATCAGGTGACCCGCTTGCTCGTTTGCGGTCCTACAGCATAATGGATAATGTTAGGTTAAGTTAGGCATGGTATTTATATTGTGGTATCGGTAAAAGTTAGTACCTAGGTACTGTTTATGTTTTGATGAAATGAGTATAAAATTTGATTAAGAATTTATAAATCTCTACAGAATAAACAGAGTTAGGCGAAAATACGAGTAATACAAAAACCATTACATTACAAAAAGTGATTGTTTACGATTAAATGACTCATATTATTAATAAAATAATAGCGTTCTCTGGACCAGGGAAGTACCCTTTGGCACCATTATTTCTTACAGATATATTTAATGGTCATGAAAAAAATCCTGTGGTTGGTGCAATTTTTAAGAAGAATTTTAGAAATTTTGCTCTTGCTTCCCCTGTACCATGAGCACTTACAGAAGAAATCCGTGGATAACACACACTGTCATTGCCCTCTGTAGATGAGCACAAAAATGATAAAGTTTCTATGCCCAGGTGATGCTGGTTATCAATTTGCGTTATACAGAAACTCTCATTATCTTCCGCTCTTAATGGGTCACATTTACTGGTCGTTTTTTCTACTGAGATATTGAAGTTGTTGTGTATTATTTTCCTCCAAGTATATTGATAGAAGCTAACTTATTTTTTTTTCACGTCTGTTAAAAGCGGTTCCATAATTGTAGCTTGATGAGCAATGACACTTTGTGGATCATCCTAGTTGAAGGTTCCGCTGCAGTAATGATGAATGTCTTATGTGTATTGTTTTAAGATGATTGGGTTTTAATGTTATAAACAGTGTAAACAATCTCTGACCTGTATATAAGCAAAATGTTTATTATGAAAGTTAAAGAACATGAGTCAGCGTAACATTTCTTTTGTTTATAATCATACTTTGAGTACCTACATACTATAAACCAACCAAAAAAAATTATATAATGTTATGTTTTTCTTCAAAAATTAGGACAATAATAATCACTGGCTAGGCTGCGTTAACAGTCAATAATGATCACTGGTATCCCAATGATTGGTTTAATAATCTTTCGCTTCTTTAATATTTGCAGCATGAGGAAGTTGATCGTAATTAAGTTTTGTTTCAGGCTTACAGAACTTTTTCAGAAACTGCAGGTCATTATATTTTGCTGTTGATAATAATCAATATTATAATTAAACCCTCTATCAGCTAAAATGCAAGCGTTAGGTAGCAAACTGTCTAAGAACTTGCTATTTTCAACCAAGTTGACATCGCTTATCTTTCCTGCATATGTCTATCCTGCATATCCCAGTGGACACAAAACGACTAGACCGTCCGGAGTACAAGCTATCAGATATTTAATTGTGTTATTTTTTTTTTTTACCCTGAACAGGTTAAAGCTTGGTACATTGCCTTTTTCGGTTTTTGAATTTCTATTTCTAAGCAATCTATGATGCAAGTTACTTGTATAAAAGCCTAAAAGCAATAGGGAGGTTTTTCTTAATAGTTTTACATTTAAACTGTTTTACCCATATATGCCCAGAACTATATTTTTATTTGGTTCCTTATTTGCCTCGTGATTCGAAAACGAATCAAAAATTACGTTTTCATAAGAGTTCATTATCTTTCGCGTTTCGTTCGGAAAGTGTTTTCTACTACCATCTATGTCAAGGTTAAGGTATCTTCTTCTAGTAGTAATTGAATATGCCAACTAGACAAACGTTAAATTCTCATAATGAATCAGTGCAAGTTGTCACCTCTTTATGACGTGCAGAAATCATGGCGACTTTTACAAAAAAGTAAGAAATTATTCAAATTATCTCTTATTTAGAGGTTTTGCGTAATCTATGATAAAGTTAAATAGTTTCTAAATATGTTTGTGTAATTATATTATAATTATAAACATGTACTCCGTTCTATTTTCGTTGGATGAATTTCCTTGGGTTGCAGTGTATGGTATGAAGTACCCGATATCATTAGCAGAATCTTTTGTTTTATGTGAGCAATGGCTGTTATTCATCAGATGTTTCGGTCGGGCTACACAATATCGTAATATTTTTATGAGGCATCACAATTTTGTTTGTTATAACAGAAAAAGACAAATCGTCTGTTCCAAGAATTATATCGCTTTCTTCTTCGTAAGCGGACTTATGGTCGACTGTATATTCAATGTTGGTTTGGATTTCAAGCAGAGGCTGATAAGTTTTAGGAACGTGACAAGAATAGAATCGTTTACAAAAACAACTCAATACCCTATAGTTCAATATTCCTCGAGGAGTTGCAGAGAACATTTGGTAGATTAGCATAGTTTTTTTCAGGGTCATAACTTTAAATATCTCCATCGGCGTACGGCAGAATCGGGTTTTCGACAGAATCGTCTTACGGCAGAAAATATTTTAACTAATTTTACAAATCATATGGTCTTGGATGTTTATCTATATGTGTATTTATCTTACAAGTTAATAAACGTGAGCCTATCCAAATGCAAATGGTTTTTCCTTGCTTTATATAACATGTCCTTTTTTCCTCATATGTAGGTATATTTTCAAAACTCAGATTATGCTGGGCATTGTGCATAAAGTCTTCAAATACAGGAGCCAGATTGATGCATACCTGCTTTTTGCTCTCATCCATAATTTCATCAACTTAATGTTGCTCTATTGGAGCAACAGTGCTGTTTGTGTTGTTAATCGATGAATCACTAATGTCAACTGTTGAAGATGGCTGTTTTGACGGATCAATGTTGTTTATAGTGTTCGTTGATAAATCATTATTTTTATCTAGTGGTGTATCAATATCGTTATATGTTGGTGCTAAAAGTGATGTCGGAATTTTTGTCTGTTTTTGCGATCTACGTCTACTTGACGCAGCTCTAAGTATATTCTCTTTGTTTCTACTAACTTATTGACGCATTATATTTTTGTAAAACGTTTCGTTTTTAAATAAAATTATTTTAATACGGTTTTTATCGCGTTTATTACAATATGTAAGTAAAAAACGCGAATTATAAAACCCTGTATAATAAGTAGGTATTTTCTTAACTAGGTCTTTTTTCTTATTTTCTTTTTCGAAGAGCTTTTCCATGACAATATCTTCGGCACTTAACATTTTTTTAAATAGTTAGTAGACTTATATTTGGTCTCCAAACACGAAGTTTTGTAATAAAATGTAAATGGTTCACTTTTTACAAACTTAAAACTTTTATGTCATTCCAAAGTATAATTCACTATTAGTGTTTTCATTAAAGTTATAAACCCATTTCCCCTGTAAGTCTTTAAGATTTAAGAAAAAAATTTAGTTTATCTCCTTAGCAATGAAGGGTTTACCAGATTTGCGCGCACTTTTAATTATAGTTATGTATTGATACGGTGTATAGATAGGGCCAGCTTTTTCATCGTTTTAATTTCCTTTTCGATTAAACTGTGGACATTATCCGCTTCATTTTGGGTATGACACTTAATTAAAAATTTATGAGTAATCGATTGAATATTTGCGAAAAGAAATGTCGCAAATGAATACAGGTTTGCAATCATTCTATTTTTGTTTTGTCCAGTGGTATTGTCAGAATAAAATGTGATATTAACTTGCCCATCTAGATGACTGAGGCTAAAGTTACATAAATATTCAAAAATACAAGAACCTATCTCATTCGCCTCCCTGTTGCCTTGGGCTTCATCCCAAAAATAACAATGGACGTCTCCGTAGGACACAAGCAGGCACAAATTAACATTGAGAGAGGGCTCTCTCAATATTAATTTGTGCCACCATAATTTTTTACACCACCATTTTTTATTGTAAGTGGTCCTTGAGGGAAGTATACAAACTTAAGACGAAAATCGGTAGCATTTCGGGCTCTATTTCATTTTGATAATGCAATTTGTTTTTGTTGTGTTGAAAAACGACGGCCCTTTTACTTCCGTTTGCACAAGTTAATTTTTATTTTAAAAATGCTTTTTGCATATGGATTCATATCCTTTTTTTAGCTTCTCAAAGGTGTTTTCTTTGTCAAATGCCAAAGCTCTCTTTAATCTTTTATAAAAATTTGGTTGTCTCTTGGCTTTTTTAAATTCTTCATATATTAATTGACCTGTTGGTGTAAGGCTGGTTTTTTCTTAATAAGTATTGTTTTATGTTTTACGAAATTCGTCGTTGAAATACTTGACTATATTTTTAATAGGATTTGTGACGCTTTAGGTGCGCTAATACTTGTCTTGTTTTTGCCATATTACTGGCATTTTCCGGCACACATCTGCAAAAAGTATACTCAAACTCCTCACATTTAATAGATTCAGATAATCTAAAACACAAAAGTTTATTTTTTTGGCGAACTTATATAATTTAATCGATTATTTTTGACGAGTTTTATCATTCATTCTCTGCCTATAAGTTGACATCCTCTTTTGGATTGATCACTGCTACTGTCTTCTGAGCAAATACGAGTAACTTCACTAGTACTGCCTGCTGCAGATGCTGGGTCGTCGGAACCACCAGTCTTTTTCTAATTGCCATTTCATCTAAACTTAAATAGGTACATAAGACCCTTATTACTACTGTTTCTGGCAAGAGCTTCTAGCATATCGAATGTTTCAGAAGTGAATACCGGCTCAGCATCAACTTTTTTTATACCGCCTTGTCAATGTTACTGGGGGTGATAAAACCGTATTAAATGTGTCTGTGACAAATCTTGCAGTCAATGATGAAGCATGCATGCAGCTTTGCAGTCATTTTCTACAGGAGATATGAAAGTTTTCAGATGTTCACAATTTGTGCCTGGGGCATGGACACTAGACATATTATTAATAATCAAAGTAGTGCAAGTACTGCAAAATCTGTCTGGTGTTAGGTTAGTGTTGTGTACCCGTGGCTCCTAATTGCCCCAAATAAATTTTGAAGTGGGTCTTGATTTAGGAGCCGCATCCAGACATACGTAATATTATATATTATCTTTAAATTATTTAACAATGCTAAAACGCCGTCTGTCTGTCCAAAATTTTATATGGCAGGAATTTGATGTCGCTGCCGTCAAGAGGGGTTTGCCGAAAGCCTCATTTTTTCTTGAGTGGCTGCCATTCATAGAGTCGAATAAATAATCATAGAACAGAAGTATGTTTGCCGTCTCCTTGCAGCCTTCTTGTAAGATCTTCTCATCTGAAAAGGAAAACATAACTATTTTAAATGTATAATTAAAAAGTAAATAAAAAGTTGCTTGCAAAGTCACTTCAATTGTACATTTCTCTGATATCAATGTGGCTATGATTAATTTTAGAAAATGTGTTATCATTTGATGATGTGAAAGATGTGTAATCAATTTCAAAAGTATATAATCAATTGATTCACAATAAAGGCTTTAATGTGTATAAATCGTGAAAAAAGTAAAAAAAAAATCAATAGATTTATGATGCCAAAAAAATATTTAGCAGGACTGTAGCATCAAATATGGGATACCTCACAGGTATATGTACTACATACATTTTCATATACAAATTTCAACAGTAACCATGCAATTTCCATGATCACCAAAAATATGAAGGGGACCATTTCGTAGATCTGCTGCCAATAAGTCGGCTGTCTATTGTTATGCATCATAATTTTCCACGCCATATAGTCAGCTTCATTAGCTTTGGTTTCATAATATTTCAATTATATGTCAGTTAATTTGGTCCTATTAATTATGATATGTATGTACGAGTACTCGTACATGAATGTTAAAAAATTAGTATCTAGATTATATTTCTTTCATATAAATGGTTCAAACAAAATGGAAAACAGCGTTATGCGGTACATTTTCAAATACAGAAAAAAAACTTGGAATTTAGTAAAGTTCATTGCAACGTTTACGTGTAGGTCGATGACATAATTGTATTTTCAATTCGAACACTACACAGAAGTAGCACATTTCCTCCAAGTTGTCCTCGTCTGGAGGTTCATCGTCCTTCAACAGCAACAGCTCCAAGGAAAGAGATTAGTAGCTCTGCAGCCCCTTTTAAAGTTCTTCGATACGAATTTTGAGGTCCTCGAAATCGATCAATTGTTGCTCCTGCTCTAACGCATATTTTTCTGTGCGTTTGAATTGCCCTTTGATTTTACCGATTGCCTTTTGTAGGCGTTTTTCTTCAGTGGCGTCGTCGGTTCCTCCAGCCATTTTTTATTATTTATCCACGGATCTACGGCATTCATGCAATGTAAACAACATTGAAGTTTAATTGACACTGACAGACTTGACAACTCAACGAATGGCATCGACGATTGGGATGGATGAGCACGGAACCTGAGGCTCCAGCAGCTATTTGTTCGTTTTTTTATCTACTTTTTTATGAACAGCAGGTTTACCATTGTTTATCACTTTTCCCTTTGCCACATATTTTATTTTTATATTTAATTTAATAAAGAGTGTTTAAACTCTTTTGAAGGCGACTGTAGCCGAGACAGCAACTCGCGCACCGGAATGGGATTCGTTTCTTGTAATGGCCTTGGAAAACTCTATCAGCTGCAATTAGTTCTTGTCGCTTATTGCCATTTTTCTGTCACTTCTTTGGTCCAGTATAGTATGTAGTACATATATCTCCATGGTCCAGTACACGGAAGTATAATTAGTAAGTCTCTTTTAGAAATTGATACTTTCTTAGGTTTTATGCAAAACAAATGTCAATTTAGTTGTAGTACAAGCCTCCTTGAACTCGCGTTTTCTGTTTTGGAGACAATCGTACAGTTTTCCCTTTTCGAGTCCCTTGATCTATAATTTTGAATTATATTTATGGGGCACTAAGTAGGTTGATGTATTTTCCCCCTCAACAATTTCAGTTATCTGGTTAGCGCAGTCCATAAGAGATGAACTTGAAATTCGCTTTAAGCAGTCTTCTTCTACAAGATGCTTGATAATTGTGTTGCAGATTTTCGACCATAATTGAAGAGTATACTTCCGCACTATAAAATTTTTAAAATGCTCTTCCTTCAATTAATGCTAGATTCCTGCAAATCTTTAAGCTTCTGCAATAAAAATCATTCAAATAAGTATAATGTAGATAGTAAACTCAGTACACCTTTACTAAACTTAAGGCGAAGTGAGTTCACACACTAGCGCCACCCAGCAATTAATTCTGTAAGTCCTAAATCATATCAAATTTAAAAAATGTAATAGCTGAATGCCCTAGTAAATTACTTGTAGTATTATTGGTACTAGTTTTCACTATTTTTAATTTGATGAATTAAAAGAACGAATTATACGGCAAAAATTCGTTCTCTTAAACTTAGATTGTAATATCTATGACAAGTAACAAAAAGAATACTACAAGTAATTTACTAGGGCAATCAGCTATTAGATTTTTTTAATTTGATTTGATTTAGGAATAAATGAATTAATTGCTGGGTGGCGCTAGTGTGTGAACTCACTACGCCTTAGTTTCAAAGTTTTTTAAACGGTCATCCCGAGGTATGTTTATTAAAACTATGATGCCCGATCTTATATAATCACGTCTTGTCTAAAGCAATTAAGAGACAAAAAAACTTACTCTTCAGAGGCCAAGGTTTGTCAATTTTCGGAAGTGCCGGTTCCCATGTTAACATACTTACAATTTTTTTCCCGTCCCATAAACTTTTATTGCCTGATCGACATTTCGTCTGCAAACAAGGTACATATAATTTTACGTTCAGATTTTTGCCTTAAAAGACTAGTCTGAAAAGCCTGGTTCACGGCTTATTTTGAAGTAAAATATAGACTAAGTTTTGGGAAGCGGGAGGCTACTGCCAAATGTAGCTCTCACAAGGTTGCAAAAAAGGCGTTTTCATCAGCGTTAAAGATTCTTTTAGGGTCATTTCTTGCATCTTGCAAATCTTTGTCTGATATGTAAGTTTTTATGACGTCAAACCAATTGAGTACGTCCGCCTCAGTAACATCGTCTCGCGCTTTGCTTAAATTCTGCGCTGCGCGTTCCGATAATTCTGGGTGTCTTATTAAAAAAGAAGCTATCCACTCTTTTCCTGAAAACGGACAGGACACTACATTTTCGTCGGTTTGTACAGTGTCGAACAATTGGTCTTTAGATACAGGAAAGTGTTTTTCAGCCATTAACAGCGCGTCAGTCAAATAAGTGTAAGTCAAACTATGAGCGGGAGTCGATATTAACTCACACAGACGTAAAATTATACGGTATGTCATGTGTGTTAGCGCTAGAGTTAGCGTAAGTATTCGGACAAAGAGAAGAAATTTAGATACCGACTCGTTATAAATTTTTCAATACATTTGCTAATAATACGGTTCTATTGACATTGAATTGTCGCCTCCGTGGCGCAGTAGTAAACACGCCAGACTGTGACACGAGAGGTTCCGGGTTCGATTCCCGGCCAGGTCAAGATGGAAAATGATCTTTTTCAGATTGACCTAGACATGGGTGTTTATCTATATATGTACTTATATGTTATATAATATAATGCCGTTGAGTTAGTATCCCATAATACAAGTCGCGAACTTTGTTTGGGGCTAACTCAATCTGTGTGATTTGTCCGTATATATTTATTTACTTAAATCTGTATCGTAATGATGTACTCAGAAAAAACGGATTTCTCAAAAGAAGGAAAAAATATTTGCTTGAAAACAAAGTACATTAAACCATCGTTGCCCTTGCGGCGATGGTGTTGATGTCTTAGGTCACCACGGTCTGTCTTGCCGTAAAAGTGCCGGTCGTTTAGGTCGTCACGCCGCTCTAAGCAATTTAATCCATCGGGCTCTTGCTACCATCAACATGCCATCCGTTATAGAACCAAACGGATTGGACAACAACAGATAATACAACTCTTGTTGGGCTGCAGAGCCACTGTTGACCTGCGAATTCTCGGTATTTTATGTATTCCAAGGGTTCTGAGGCCACCAAATTTTTATTACACACCTTGCAAGATTTAAATATATTTTGTTTTGCAGTAGGTATTATCAAAATATCCTGTTACATATTGTAGTGGCCCCAATATACGTGGATCTGTTTTTTGATCCATATCAACGATACCAATATCGGGTATTTCCTCAAATTCGCAGGTTTTATTTTTATTTTTTTCTTTTCAGTAATGATAAGCGAATGTAAATTTTCACCAAAATCATTCTCGCAGTTCGCGCCGGGGGCATGGACGCTGGACATATTATTTATTAAGAGAGTGGTAAATGCACTATGCTAAAATTTTCAGGTGTTGGATTTATATTTTGGTACCCATGACTCCTTATAGCGCCAAAAAAGTTTTCGATAGGGTCCTGATCTCAGATCACATCAAACGAGGGACATTTGCTATCTTGCGAGTTTAGTATGCAAACCCGATGTCGCCAGTTTTCACACATTTGTATTTGCACACATCCTAACCATTATCCCTACAGTGCACACAGAAACACAAAAGTCAACGTGATTTGCTGCAACATAACTATAACATTGTTTCTATTCACTCACACATATTCACTAATCCAATCACAGCATTTTACACACGCTAGTGATGGTAAAATATGGTCGATAAAATATTTATCGATGAAACAAATAACAAAAATTGAACATAATTTATCAAATAATTAATTAATGTCAAATCGCCGGTATTATTTAGTATTTGTATTACTACGAGAAATCAAACAGATGAGTAGGTAAATTAATATAATCTATACTAATATTATTAAGCTAAAGAGTTTGTTTGAATGCGCTAATCACAGAAACGACTGTACCGATTTTAAAATTTTCACAGTTCACACACACAAAAATCTAGGGGATAAAGTACCTTTCGTACTTTATCCCCTAGATTTTTGACCACGTAGTCATCTAAATGATTTTGCTTGTCCAGTCTTTCTTGGATTATGTTTATGATTTGGTTGGCGTAATGCGTGTTAACCTATGTTAACCACAGGATCCTTAAATGTGTCCGTTATTATATTATTTATACTTTCTGCTTCAACCAAATTACTTCATTTTGCAATTTTTCCATTAAACTACATCATGCTAGCTTAAATTATGTACACTCACAAATCGTTTGATCTTTTCAAAAAATTCCAACATTAGTGGGACCCTGATCACAAACTGGCTATAGTGGTGAATCCAGCTTCTTTAATATATATTTTTTTTATTAACAGACTATTTTTCGGTTTCGATAGTGCCCTCAACAAAATAGTGAGAAATAGGCTGTTTGAATTTTATTTTTAATCCTTGTATCATAAACACTAGGGCATGTCCAGCAATTTCGTTTTTCAGCCCCAAGTCTCCATCAGCAATAAATCAACAAACCCTTCAACAGTATCACAAGACTCGTTATAAATTAGTCTTTTTTTTTAGAGCCATCTCATCAAAAAGTAACACGCAATGTTTTTCTTTGCTACTTAACCGCCCTTATCTTTTAATAAAATAATTTGCGAATGGACGCCAGGTTCAAATGGAATGTCTTTCAGGATTCTTTGTAATGTCTTCTTCGCTCTGACGCTTGGCATAGGTAACATAATGCATATAGCGGTACGCTTTTGGAGATCTCGTAAAAATGGGCTTATATTTTATTTTTTAATCCCATCGTTTGCCTTGAGGTTCTCGTTTTTGGTTTTTTGTTGTGTTATACTTTTTAAAGTTTCAGTCTAAATTATCAAGATTTACTGATGTCTTTGAAAGTCTCTTGATTGACCTTGGACGCTTCTAATTGTTTTACAATTTTTTTCCCTCGCTTAGTCATGTGATCTTCAGCGTCGGAAATTAAAATTAATTTTTATTAAATATTTAATCAACAAATTAAAAAGTTTTTGAAAAATATAGATCTTTTTCTTGCTCTCTTTAATTAAGATAAATTATGCTACTTCTCAAAGCAGATGGCACAAAGTGAAGGCTTTTCTGGACAGCCTTTACATCGAATGCTAGTCTCCCGCCTTTTTTTGTTCTTCGTACACATTTTAAATTTCATGTAATTCGAAATCTTTCTGGAGCCTACATATACTGACCTTTTTTTCAGGTTAAAATTGTCTGCCTGCTCTGCTGTGGTAGGAAAAACTAACCCTCCTTTCTCTTTTGTCCTATTATCAAACTAATTGTGTTTAAACACAAGCAATTCAGGAGTCTTTTTTGTGGTACCGTTATTAGATTTCTGATTAACTCTTCTCGGAAACTTAGAAAATTGCAATTGTTTTGGCATATTTTCTATACAAAAAAGAAATTTTTCAGACAGCCAAATCCAACAAATGATAAAATAAATAAATAAATGGTGGTCAGCCCGGTCAATCCCAGACATAAATTGATTGTAAGTATCCACTTCTTCTGGTTTCTCACCTCTTGCAGATCGTGCAGTGGTTCCAATCTTCAATTAATTCCGTTTGATAATAATTTTCTCCGCATCCAACACAGACATCAATACAGGATTCTATTGGGCAAGAATCACCACTCTTTAGATATATTGGCTGAATTTCATCTGTTTTAGAATTTTGTATATCGTATCTTTTTTTTGAATGGGTTGACGAAGAAAAAGACAAAAGCGGCCGTTTTTGGCGGTAATCTGATTCTCATAATTCTCACTGATTCTTACTCTTCTTTAAAAATACTTCAGGTTATTTACTAAGGCTTATATTATTTACATTATTGAATATCTTTCTATTTGTAAAATATTAGGAAAAAAATTATTGGCGTCGCCAGTGTGCCTAGTGTGGGGCCTTAACGCAAATTTTCTTGTGAAATAAGTAAAAATCGAAGGTTGCTTATCCATGATTCATAAGAGAAACCCTACTGAGAAAACAAAACTGACGATAAACTAAAACGATGTGCATGCGCCTCCAGCGTTGACGACCGCCTGCGGGAGCAGGCGACCGGAGTTGTGGTAACTCGCTTGTCAGTACGCGCTACACTTTCAACCACGGCCCTGAATCGCTGGAGAGATAAAAATGCTGTAATTAATGATATATCAAACTAATTTATTGTCTACCAAAATACTAACCCTTTAAGAGGATAGATTTGTTGTATTATATATGTACTTGACTTTTTATTTTATTTAGCATAGTTCTTCGAATACTTTGTTGAGGAACGCTCACTCATATCTTTCAATGTTATGTAGTTTTGTAATCTTTGTAAGTCGCGTAAAGAATTGAAATTCGATTAAATTTCATCATATTAATGCCATGGCATTACATTACTACTTGGTCGTTCCTCGGTTAAGCAACTTTTGTTGTAGATTCACTTGTTGTGCCTGTAAAGCCCCGTATTCATGGTAAACATTTGTTTAGCAACAGTTGCTAAACATTGTTGGTGAGCGGCGAGAATGTTGCTAGCAACTATGTTTAAATCAATACAGGTTGTCCACACGTCAGTCTGCGTTAAAATGTTGCCCGAGGAGGTAGTGTTGTTGTGTTCTCTGTATCAGATGTATAGAATCTCTAATAAAAAAAAGAGAAAAAGATGGTGGATTCGAAATTATCTTTTGCAAAGAGAAAATTTGATGAGTGACCTCAGAATGACAGATGGATCATTTTGTAACTTTACGAGAATGTCGAAAAGTGATTTCGAACATCTTCTAGAAATGATTGGTCCATCAATAGCCAAAAGGGAAACAAATATTCGTCAGCCAGTTTCACCTCAAACGAGGCTGGCTATTACATTACGGTATCTTGCAACTGGAGATTCATACAGTTCTCTTTCATACACATTCAGAGTATCAAAACAATTGATTAGCAAAATTATACCAGATGTATGTCAAGAACTAATTAACTCACTAGCAGGATATGTCAAGGTACAAGAACACTATTTGTGTAATCAAGTATTTTATTAATTAAAAAACACAAAAAAAACAGTGTATGCTATTGCGTTGATTCATCACTGAGATAGTTAACTAAGTTTAGTATAGCCGAATCTTCTGTTTCGTCTCGTAATGCATCTAGTCTATTTGTTTCGTGTCTCTCAATTTCCCTTATTTCAGTTTCCTGAACATTATTTGGTGTTGATGATGGATGAGAAGATGCCGTTTGATATCCATATGTATTATATCGTCCCATTTTTAATTCATACAGTATATTATTAATATGGTACTTTGCCTGTGTCACGGCTTGGTCATCTTTAACACTTCTTAATTCAGCAGCAATATATTCACCATATATATCAAATGGATCCTTCTTCTCCCTTTCATCCATCTTTTTTTTAGCACTTTTCAAAACCTCTAATATTTCATTTGATTCATCTGTCTTATTTCTTTTCCTCGAAGATGTAGATGTTGTAGCATTCGGCCTTGGTGATTGAGATGGCTCTGACTCCATACCACTTTCAAGTGCATTGTTTTCATCTACCTGTAAATTATTATCTTATTATATATTTATTTATTTTTTAGGTTCCAAGTTCGGAACAAGAATGGAAACAAATAAGTCGTGAATTCGAAATACGATGGAATTTTCCACATTGCATTGGGGCCATTGATGGGAAACACGTTATGATTGTGGCGCCAAATAATTCTGGAAGTGAATACTACAATTATAAAAATCAGTTCAGCATGGTACTTATGGCAATTGCAGATGGCAATTACAACTTTATTTACGCAAATTATGGAGCTAAGGGTCGGTCGTCCGACAGTGGAATATTTCAGGAAACACCGTTTTATAATGCATTGTTAGAAAACTCACTTAAACTGCCACGGCCTGAACCAATAACACAAGGCGGAACAGAAATGCCGTATGTAATTGTAGGTGACAGTGCTTTCGCGCTAACGGAGAACATCATGAAACCATATCCTGGCATTCATGAACGTGGGAACAAAAAGCGTATATTCAATTACAGACTATCAAGAGCTAGGAGGATTATAGAAAATGTTTTTGGCATTTTATGTGTGGTGTTCCGTGTATTCACTAAACCTATTCCGTTAAAACCAGCCAATTGTGAACTCGTGGTAATTGCTTGTGTATATTTACATAACTTCTTAAGACGTAACTCAGTTTCCAGATCCATATATACACCTCCACAAACTTTTGATTTTGAAGACTCTGAAGGTAACCTATTAGAAGGTTCTTGGCGAAGGGAACTAAGTTCGTTTCCTATGATCGATTTGCAAAGACGGGGCAGGCCTGCATCACAATCAGCTCTTTGTATTAGAGAACAGTTTGCCGATTACTTTATAACTCCAGAGGGAAGAGTTCCATGGCAAAATAATGTAGCGTAATTGTAATAATTTTACAGACAATAGTATAAAACAATTATATACAAAAACAACTTACTGTTTTATTCATAGTATCCGTTTCACCAGAAGTAGTTGCACCACATAACAAAAATTCCAATGGCTCGTAATAAATCCATTTACATTTTTCTATTGCGCCGCTGCCTGTAGTTTTTTTTGCCGACATCTTTTTTTTCTCTCTAGTAAATTGAGTACGCAGTACATGTATTTTAGTTTCTACGTCTTTTTTGGGTATATTTAGGACTTGAGAAATTTCTTCGAATGCATCGTTCTTTTTGTTTCTATCTTTGTATTGTTTTATAGAACAATCCCATAATAATGGTTTTGATTGAAATAATTCTATTAATTGCATTATTTTATCATTGCTCCACACTACTGCCATGTTTATAAACTGTTGCAAACTCGTCCACACACGTCAACAATTGTCGCTAAACTGATGTTTACGCTTGTCGGGCGAGAGCTTGTCAACATGATGCTGTCAACTCTGCAACACGCAGTGTTGCCAGCAACATGTTGACAGCAACTCCGCAACACGTTGATTCAACTTTGTTGCTCAACAAATGTTTCCCATGAATACGGGGCTTAAGCCACGCATGGTTCTGTCGGCGGCGTGCTAGTACCGGACTGAATTTGGGATACCATAGATTCTTTATTAATCTTCAAATGATTTATTAGACGTCTTACAGGGCGTCGTTTAGTACTTGAGGGTCATATTTTTTTATAATTTTTTCTCGGCTGGGTTTATGTATTCGTGGTATTGTACCTGCAAAAAGCAAAATTCTCTTAGTAAATAATCATATAATCAATTAAAGTTGACCATTTTTAATTCTATTTCCTTTTGTCTTTACTGAAGATTACTTAAAGATTCGTCATCACTATCTGCGGCATACGCATTGATTTGTATGGCTTTCTACCACATTTGGGTAATACAGAACACGATCCCGCCGATATTTACGATGTTCCACTAGCTCAAGCAAACAACAATCAGTATATAAGGTCATGAAGATGTCTGCCAATGATTCCACCTGCAGGCGATGTGGCTCATGAGTTGAAGTTGTTCTCGAAGGGGTTTCTAGATTTCGGCGCGAAAACGGTATACAAAGGGGCATACGCCTCGCTCGACAGTCCGAATTGTACTGTCTACTTGACAGCTGTCCGTTTGAACATCGATTGACGAGATAAATCGAAATCGATCGATTCAAGATTCTGATTTGATAGATTAAGATAACGAAACACTATCGCTATAACCATCATTGACTTCATCTTCTTCATCATTAATTATGACAAAAAGAATTGTCTCCTTCTTCATCAGGAATGTGCTGTTGATGAGATTTCGGCACACTAGATTAATGTAAGGTACGGTGACACTCTGAGCATACTAAGTCTCTTCTTTACAAGCTTTTCACAAATATTACACAATAGGTGAAAGTAAAGATTTTTCTTTTATTTCTTTTAGCAGCTTTGTTTTCTTTAGCCCGTTTCTGTTCTTTTTGCAGTCTGCGTTACTTTTTTATTAGGGTTCCGTAGTAAACTAGGAACCCTTATAGTTTCGCCATGTCTGTCTGTCTGTCCGTCCGCGGTTTTATTCAGAGACTATAAGTACTAGAAATCTGTAATTTGGTATAGGTATGTACATTAATTATGGCAAAAAAGTGGTAGAAAAAAATCTTGAAAAAAAAAATTTTTTTAGGGTAGCTCCCATACAAGTAAAGAGGGAGTAATATTTTTTTTTTCTATACAAACCCATCGTGTTGGGTATCGTTAGATAGGTCTTTTAAAAAAATGTGAGGTTGAGAATACCATTTTTCGATTTAGGGATCCGTTTCCGAAATATTTGGCAAATTTTTGTTAAAAGTAAGTGTCTCCCCCCTCTATCTACTAAACGGTTATATATGGATACGTGAAAAAAATTACAGCAGTAGTATATATACTGAAGTTGAAAGGAAAACTATCAGAGTTGAGTAGTAACTACAAACTAAAAAGTTATAGGCAACCAACTTATAAAATGTAAAATTTCATACATTTTCATTGTTACATGTTTTTGGTCGTTAAACTGTGATATGCGAGTGTGAACAGTGAAAACTCAAAGTTGTCATTCGCAACTACGGAACCCTACACTGCGCGTGCCCCGACACGCACTTGGCCGGTTTTTTATCTTTGGATTGAATCCTCCCTAATCTCGGCCCTTTTAAGTAATACTGTAATTGCAATATATTTCTATACCCTCTTCGATCTGGCTCTATTTTTGAGTTTTTATGGATCCCGATACAAAATCTGATTTTGTTAGTCTGTGTGAGTCAAGTTCATCTTGAACACCTAGATCTTCTAAAGTGATGAGATCAGTATTAAACATTTATTCTTAAGGTATGTAATCTAATACATGTTTGCAATGATTTATAAAGTGGTATAAGAACAAAAATAAACTTATAGGAATTTAATTTATAACAAAACAACTAACAAAAATAAAGGAGAATGCCCGTGCGACTTTGGAATTCAGTATCGCTATCAAACTTTTTGTATCACGATGCTTTATAGCTTAATTAATAAATTATCAAAGGAGCTTCCGAATATAATTGTCCATTTGACTATAATTAGCCATATATTAGCCAGAGCAATCAGACAACTCTCCACGCTGGCCAGACGAGTTGGAGAGGTCTCTATGATTTTTATAAGCTTTGTTTAGCTTGATCAAAATCAAAACGTTTATTCAGAAAATAGGCCTTTGCAGGCACTTTTTCACGTCATATCATATTTAAAATTATCTTATTAGATAATATGTATTTATTAATTGTTTAAAAGCTACAGACTACTAGCGTTTCGGAACCGACCACTGCAGAGAAGAAACGCCGAAAGAAACTCTTATCAACAGTTTTGGTCGTCTACTCGCCTGAAGGGCTTTATATGATTATGAATATTTATTCCTTATTGTCTTTTTCTTTCTTTTCTTTTTTCTTTCTTTGTTCTGTTTTTTCTTGTGTTTCCTTAGTCGCCTTCTATCGACCTTCACGGAAAGACTTGGAGTGATCCTATTCTAATCTGCCGGGAACCACACGGCACTACTAAATTAACCAGGAATCAAATAATTATTTTATTTGCACCCAGAACAAGTGATATGTCGTCATTTATGACAGTGTTTATCTGTTAAGATTAAGTACCATTTTGACGTACATGTTCGACATAGTATGGTATGACTGGCTATGCGTTTCAATGGGGATGGCAACTGTCACGTTGACAGTAAGTAGGGTTGTTCCGAAACAACTGTTAAATCAAAAACTTTTTCCCAGAATTTGTAATGAGGAGAGTTTTCTACAACAGCCCTCCTCGATATCTTTTTCATTTTTTTCGAAGTTGTTGCTATGCGAAAAAAAAACTTATTAATGCTGTCAAAAAGTTTATCAGAAAATAAGACGACCTCTATATTTTACAGACAGCTGTATTTTTCAAAGTTTTACTCACTGGTCTTCCATCACAGCAAAGATCTGTAACACATAGGGTTACTTTTAATAATATTAAAACTTACGCGAGATAAATTCATTATGAAAACACGGCTTTACTCACGTTTTATTACGTCGGATCTGCCGACTAGTTTCGGTCTGTTACGAAGACCATCATCGGGGCGAGTGAAAGGGGTGGCGACACGACGGTTACGCTTCCCTCGAAGCACTGAGGGCCGCCTCGCGCGTCGCCGCCCGCGCCTCTGCCCGCGCACAGCGGCGGGCAAACGATGACCGGTGGAGGGGATGCCAAAAAACCAGAGGATGTTGCCTGTGGTGTGTCTTCATCGTTTTGTGAGTCCGTTGTTACGAAAGCACTCGTATGAACTGAGCTGACCGTGTCGATACCTTTTACAGTATTGCTATAAGAGTTTCCCAACGTTTGAAGTACCGGTTTCCAAGTCGTAGGTAATGACCAACCACCATCACGATTGAGTTCAGTTAACTTAGTTTAGAGCATCGTCCAAAGACATTTCATCAAAGATAATGTAACATTTTTTTTCTCACTCCATTATTCAACGTGAAAAAAGAATAATATATTTTAAATACAGCACCTTCTTAAATTATACCATTTAGATCAAATTCTTTAATAGCTTAATGCATTACCTCTTTTTTCATCAGGGCAAAAGCTTGGGGACATATCCCTCTCTCAATATTAATTTGTGCCACCTTATTATTGAAAGTGGTCCATGAGGGAAGTAAAAAAATTTAGACGAAAATCGTTAGCATTTCGGGCTCTATTTTATTTTGATAATGCAATTCATTTTGCTTGTGTTGATAAACGACGGCCCTTTTTCTTCCGTATGCACAAATTAATTTTTATTTTAAAAATGCTTTTTGCATATGGATTCATATCCTTTTTTAGCTTCTCAAAGGTGTTTTCTTTGTCAAATGCCAAAGCTCTCTTTGATCTTTTATAAAAATTTTGCTTGTCTCTTTGCTTTTTAAAATTAATTGACCTGTTGGTGTAAGGTCTGTTTTTCCTTAATAAGTATTGTTTTATGTTTTACGAAATTCGTCGTTGAAATACTTGACTATATTTTTAATAGGATTTGTGACACTTTAGGTGCGCTAATAATACTTGTCTTATTTTTGCCATATTACTGGCATTTTCCGTCACACATCTGCGAAAAGTACACTCAAACTCCTCACATTGAATAGATTCTAATAATCCATAAGTTTTTTTTTGTCGAACTTATATAATTTAATGGATTATTTTTGACGAGTTTTATCATTATTTCTCTGCCTATAAGTTGACATCCTCTTTTGGATGGATCACTACTACTGTCTTCTGAGCAAATAAATTCACTAGTACTGCTGCAGATGCAAATGAAAATGAATTGCAAAGCAAAGGACCTTAATTCCGGAGAATATGTTTTGTCTATTTTGGACCCTTTCCCTTTTTTCATAAAGCGCGCATTAAAATCTTTATTTTGTACATTTATGCCTTATAAGACGTGCTGGTCATCTTGATTCATTTCTTCTTATTCTTTTAAAGCTTTTATTATATCTGAAAACAGAATAACTTTAGACTTTTGGCGTCTGTTCTGTTGCTTTAATAGTTAAATTTTTTTACTTTGTAAAATTAGTTTACTCCTCGGTTTGTTTTATTTCCTCTTGTTTTTTATACCCTTGTGATGCTTGAATGTCTTGCAATTCCTAAAACAGGTACACCAATTTACTGTTTCGGGATTTTCCTGATATAAATTCAACAACGAGAGTTTTAAGTATATTTTTGTTCGATATTATACTGCAAAAATAAATGCTTTAAGCTTCAGAACTTAAATCAATATCGGTAGACCGCGAAATCTTTAATCCTTTTAGATCTCTACAAACAAATGAAATTGTAGGGGGTCCGGTTTAGCTGCCCCCGACTGTACCTAATACACAAGAATATTTTATCTGTGTACACAATAACATAAATGTGTGCTTGCATGTGGTTCCCGGCAGGGAAGAATAGGACCACTCCAAATCTTCCCGTGGATGTCGTAAAAGGCGACTTAGGAAACTCAAGCTAAACAAAGCTTATAAACATCAAAGAGACCTCTCCAACCCAGCGTGGAGAGTGTAGGCCAAATCCTCTGACTGCTCTGGCAGTACAGAGAGGGTCGTGCTCCTGCAGTGGAGACTAATAAAGACCTGATGATGATGATGCATGCCTGTGTGCATGCTGCATGTATACTTGCATGATGCAAAATGAAATCTAAACCAAATTATCTTTTTGACTACACATTTTCTCAGACGTGATGATTCTGCCTTTTAACGATTATAGAATTGAATTATATGCCAAAAGACCATTCTAACAACTCTAAACTTTCTGCGCTATAATTTTCTCCGTTTTATTATTATGCCTAAGATTTTTGTTCTCAAGGTAATTTTCGATTTCAGTGAGCCATGATTTGATTTGCTGCTCAGTGACATTATCTCGTGATGTTGTTAGATTTTGGGCTGCTCGCTCCGAAATATCTGGATGTCTTTTAAGAAATGCTTTGTCCCACGGCTTACCAGGGCGATTATTGGTAAAAGGTGTTTGTCTTTTGCTATTAATTATAATTTGTTGGACTCTGTCCAGCAACTGCTCTCTTGATATACGAAAATGGCGGTAACTCGTAGACACCTCTGTTGTCTCGTAAAGTTCATAGATAGTACAATTAACTTCCTATTTGTAAAGCGTTTATATTGGCGAGTATAACTTTTGGGGTGACGAAGACGTGGACACGCGACGAGAACATTCACATTGTCGTACCTGATGAGGCTAAGCATCGAGACAGCACGCTGGAGGAGGTGAAGAAGGCGGTCGGCAGGTTGCGGGAGGCTGCATCGGGTGAGGAGACAGATACGGCTTCCGCAGCGACATCCACTTCGACCGCAACTTAAACTGCGGGCCGCCCCAAGCGGAGCAGTGTTTTAATTAATATATTGTATAGGTAATTGACTGTAAGTTATTGTAGCTTGTATACTTTGGTTATGTTCCACAATGCACAGACTCGATAACACACAATGCACGCAAAGACAAGTGCGTTTCCCATGGCGTTAGTAACAGTATTGGACCCTTAATGACGCGCATCCCCACCACAACGTGTGCGCGAGACATTGCTATAACTATTCACGTAGTTTATTATTTATGTAACTTCATCTAATCTAATAAGAATTTGATTGATGTTAGTTAACTGACATTATTATCTTCCTCACCAAACCCACTGCTTAATTTGCAACAACAATTTACTTTCATTTTTTGAATGTAGTTATCATGTTATCATATAATGTTTTTTTTTTTTTTTTTTTTTTTTTTTTTTTGAAAAAAACGGTGCAATAAATAAAGCTTTAAAAGAATTAAACCGAAAGAAAATATGGATGCCGAACATAAAAACCAAACAAGGAATTCCTACACGAAAAAGACAGGAGATACTCAAAATTGCCACAGACTATTATAGAATACTATATCAAAAACAAAATAATACGCCTTTTGAAATGCATCAGTTATCAACGGAATCAGATCCTATACCACAAATACTAGAAGCAGAAACTATAAAAGCAATCAATATACAGAAACTAGAGAAAGCACCAGGACCAGATAATATAACTAACGAGCTACTAAAATGTTCAATACCGGCTATAGCCCCCATACTAACAAAAATTTACAACGAAGTCTTATTAACTGAAAGTGTTCCAAACGATTGGACAAAATCAATTATAGTACTTATACACAAAAAAGGAGACAAAGGAGACATAAACAACTACAGACCTATAAGTTTAATGTCCAACATTTACAAGATTTTCTCAAAGATAATACTATCAAGAATTGCTGCCACGCTTGATGAAAACCAACCTAAAGAACAGGCTGGCTTTCGAAGTCAGTTCAGTACAATTGATCACATTCACGTACTAAGACAGGTTCTTCAAAAGTATAAGGAATACAACAAAGTCTACTACTTAGGATTTGTAGATTTTAATAAAGCCTTCGATTCCCTAGACCATAATAGTATATGGAGGGCATTGGAAATTCAGGGAGTAGAAAACAAATATATCAATATACTCAGAGCTATCTATTCAAAGAGTACGGCCCAAGTTAAGCTGGAAAGGACAGGTGAAGAATTCCCTGTCGAAAGAGGTGTCAGACAGGACGATCCCATTTCACCGAAGTTATTTTCCGCGGTTCTAGAAATGGTCTTTAGAAACCTCAACTGGGATAAATATGGACTTAACATCAACGGTGAGAAACTTAACCATCTTCGCTTTGCTGACGATATCGTCCTCTTCTCTGAGAACCCGGATTGTTTACAAGACATGCTCCAGCAACTATCACTTGAAAGTGCCAAGGTCGGCCTATCAATGAACACATTGAAAACGAAGGTGATGACAAATTCGATAAAAAAAGATATTGAAATAAACGGTGGGAAAATAGAATATGTCAATGAATACATATACTTGGGCCAACTAATATCCACAAAAGACACAATGCAAAAAGAAATAGACAGAAGAATATCAAACAGCTGGAAACGATTTTGGTCTCTGAGCGAGGTTATGAAAGACAAAGACATGCCTATGAAAGAAAAAAGAAAAGTGTACAATACATGTATTCTTCCATGCTTATCGTACGGATGCCAAACATGGGCACTTACTGAACAACAATTTAAAAAAATTCAGGTGTGTCAAAATGGAATGGAAAGAAGTGTTATGGGTATTAAAAGAAGAGAAAAGATCAGACTACAACATATTAAAAGAAAAACTAACTTTAAAAACATACATACCGTCTACAAACGCCTAAAATGGAGGTGGACGGGGCACATGCTAAGGGAAGAAAAAGAAAAGTGGACAAGACTAGTAACGGAGTGGTACCCGCGAGCCAGTAAAAGAAGCAAGGGTAAACAACATAGACGATGGGAAGATGATATCAAAAAGATAGCAGGTCCAGAATGGACACGCATTGCAAAAGATAGGACAAAGTGGAAAGCTTTAGAGGAGGCCTTTGTCGAAGGACAAGCTGTAAAAGAAAAACTGGTTGCCGATAACAATTTAATAGCAATAAATTAGGAATTAAGGTTTTTTTGTTAAACAACTTATTGAAACTTATGTTACAGCAATAAAGGCTTATTTATTTATTTATTATTTATTTATAATGTTTTTTATCTGAGGAAAATATCCGTCTTTTTACCTGGTTAAAAGAATCTCTTGTTGGAGCGTTGCTTATAACACTACAGCTTGAGCTATCGTAGTCATCATTTGATTCATAATTCTTATTTTTAACAGAATCGTCGCTATCGTAGTCATTTGCTTGTAAATTATCTGTAAATATTCAAATAGTCTCAAAAATAATCTAGACTTTTCTAATATCTTATTACTTGTAGAAATTAGAAGTGTAAAATTAGAAAGTTGTGTAAATATGTGAGGACTAATAAGCAAAATCAAAACAATAATCCTTATCCATACTAATATAATTATTAAATTAAATGCGACAGTAACTCACTCTGTGTAGAACCAAATTTGATAAAATTTTACTTAATATGGAAATGGTTTAATGGCTGGAGAAGGATACTATAGTCTGCCTGTGACTTTCCCGCGGACGTAGTGCGTGGGGAACAGCTAGCATAAAATGCGAAAGTAACTCTGTCTATTACACTTTCACGACTAAACCTCTAAATCGATTTCAATGATATTTGGTACCTAGTTTATCTCTGTAGGTACCAAATAATTCCCAAGCTCTAGCTTAAGTAAGGACGTAGGCTGTTGGATACTAGGCTTGACACTAGGTTGACGGTTTCTAACACATCGGCGCGGCGTTTCAAAAAACCAAAGAAGTCGTCGATGTTGATATGTCGCCTACTGTATTTCGTTTCTCCTCCCACTTATATAGGGTATTGGTATCTAACTCTGCACCGACACAATATGATTATCAAAATGTCCCGCAGGGGCGTGGGCAAACCAAGCGTGCTGAGAGCCCGTAAGTTTTTTGTAACATGATCAATCACAAATCGGAGTGACATCGGTCTGCTTCAAAATTAAACAGTGACTTTAGGTGGTTGTTGATTAATTGACGTTTATTATCATATCTTTCGCAAAGGAGATTCCAAGCTTGAGAATAATTATTGTTTGAAACTTCAAAATTTTTCATTACTCTAGGAGCTTCACCCTCTAAGTATGAATTGAGATTGTTGAAGTGTGTGAACATTTTCAATTGTATGGTTATTGTGTATGAGTGAAGTAAACGTTTCTTTAAACTCCAAACACCTAGAGTATGTGCCGTCAAACTTGGGTATTTGGATTACTGGCAATTTAAACCTGGGCATGTGGTTGTGACAGTTACTGTCCTGATGACAATGCGTTGTATTAGAATCACTAGATGTATCTTTACTATCTGTATTTATTTATATTCGACTTTAAGAAGTGAGAATACAATGATAAAAATCTTGTTATATTATGTCCCTGCTTTCAAGTTCGACGGCTTGAGACGCTTCATCACGATACTATTTGAATTAGCAGCTCATCAAAGTCAACGAACAACGCCTCGAATTTAGCTTGTCTCATTGCTAATTTACTGATTTCAAATTCTGATATTTTTTCTAAAGAAAATATACAGACTGTTTTTAAAGGAGATTGACCCTATATGTCTGGACGTTGGACCAAGTGTTGCCCAACATTGCTACTTAGTGTATGACCAATACAAGGCTATAACCAAAAGCGCTTCAAAATCTACCCCAGGAGATTTAAGAAAAAAATATTTATTACAGGTTATTTTAGTTACAAAAATCATAATTATTTATTTTATACTTTATTGTACAACTTAAAAAAATAAATGTACTAAAGGTGGATTATAGAAATAAAAGACAGTTATTATCATCAACAATGTATTGTATTCTTTTTACTTAAATATAACTTAAGACATTAAACAATCATACTTAACAACATATTATATGTAATTGTTTTGTATCAATCGTCATCAGCCCACCCCAAAACCAAACCAGGCACATAACATAGGCGCAGCTGCCGATTGTTTTTCGCCCAGTAAAGAATGAGCAACAATATTTTTTAATGCGGTCGAGTCCTTGATTGTTTTCATCTATTAAAATATGAACATAGTACATTTTAGATGACATATGTCTTACTTTTTATGTGCATCTGTAATAATTGAACATTATTAGATGGCATACAAAAATGTGATAGGTCATTAAGCTGACCGTTATATTTTTGAACAATAAATGTTCCCGTTTCACGAATGTGTTCGCTATAATAGCTAGGTGCAATTCGGTATGTTCCTAACGAATAAACTCAGTTGATCTGCTGTTGAAACTGGAAATGCAGTCACATTATCTTCCACCACCGATATCTTTTGAAGTTGACTTGCATGTGCGTGGAACCGAAAATAATTGAGTAAAAATATAGGTAAAGTAGTCTTTTTTTATTCTTTCCTACTTAAGCACTATATATTTTTTTGGAGTGCACTATATTTTTATAGCTTTTTTAAAAAAAAATCTATATTCTGACAGAAAATGCTGGCAACCCTACATTGTACATCCATTGTCTATCGTCAGTCATGTGCATGAATGCACATAAGTCCACGAACCATTTGTTATGGTTTTTTCCCGAAATGCTGAAAAAGCTGCAACAAAACCTGTATCCTTTTTGACTTTTTCATTCTCAGTATTGTTCTCTTTAGCACTGATGCAAAACTTAGCAAAGTGGCCAGAATTGTTGCAGTTGGGCAAACTAACTTTTGTAAAGGTCATGAGTCTATCTTTTTATGCGAATTTCGGTATTTCTCCGATATAAATATATATTCCATTAATTTAAACATTATTAGACAACGACTCATTAAGAATAGCCGTAGCCTTGCGATTAGGCTGCCCGGTCTGTGAACCTCATCAGTGTATCTGTGGTAAAATGGTAGAAGCAAACGGACACCATGCTCTAAGCTGCTCCAGATGTGCAGGACGTCGGTCAAGACATAATGCAATCAATGATCTAATTCGCAGAGCACTTATAACGGCAAATATCCCTTGTCAGCTGGAACCACCAGGGCTTTCTAGGACTGATGGAAAACGACCCGATGGGCTTACTTTAGTACCTTGGCAAAGAGGACGCAGCCTGCTTTGGGACGCAACCTGTGTCAGTACCTACGCAGCGTCTTATCTCGACAACTGCATAAGCGTGCCCGGGGCAGCTGCGCGGGCAGCGGCTGGACAAAAATGTACAAAGTATTCGGTACTTAGTACCAACTACGAATTTGTCCCAGTCGCTTTTGAAACAGCTGGCCCGTGGTGCGCCGCGAAGCCAAATCATTCATTCGAGAGATAGGGCGCCGTTTGAGGGACAAAGGTTGCGACCACCGCTCCGGATGGTATCTGATCCAAAGGATATCCATTGCCATTCAAAGAGGCAACGCTGCTAGCGTGATGGGTACCTTTGAGCCGGGCACCATCCGAGGTGGCATATTTGATTGATTATTGTGTTAGTTTCGCTCCGTGTCAGAAGTACTACCGAAAAGTACAACTGGTAGTACAAATTTTAGGTTTTTTTCTTCATTATTTAGTTCTGAATTTTCTTACCTTTTAGTTAAGTATAGGTTTAATGATTTAGTTATATGATATACTACTCTATAAATCCGGAAATATCACTGACTGTCCGTTTATTTAAACTTCAATTTTAATTTTCTGCAAATGACGTCATTTTAGTTGCCGCTTATTATTTTTTGGAATAAGGGAGAAAATGATTCTTTTTAGTAACATAATACTTATCATGTATGATGTCTATTATTAAAAACAAAAAATGCGTCCGCGAATGACGTCACAAAACGCGAAATTTATTTCTTGAATATCTCATTAATCCTTTAGTTTAAAAATCGGTATCTTTGAAAATATTGTTATTTGAGCATTTATCTCGAAATGGTTTAAGATTCAGCCATTTAAAGAAAATAGCAAAGGCCCTTTAGTTGTTGCTAAAATGATTATAAAATATATGTATATATATTTAAATAAAAGTAACTAAAAAAATACGTGCTTAGGCACTCCTAAAGTAATTAAAATATCTAAGTAACAAAAACATTATTTAAACTGATGACATACGCAATAATAATGCAACATTTTTAAATAGGATGGCACTTTCAATTAAAGATAAACATATAGGAACATTTATTAAGCTGAAGATAATCAGTTTTTCAATCGATAGGTCGAGTCTTTACAAAACTTAAAAAAACATAGGTATTAAAAAAACAGTATTAAATGTTTAAAAACTTTATAATAATTATTTTAGGATTTGTACCAATAATATTCCGCAGGAGTCCTCAGAGCACCAGATTCCATGGACACCTTAGCGTTTTTTACGTGCCGGATAACCTCAAAAATTTTGTCATTTGTCCACGGCTTTTTTATTGCTCCTACTTGAGAATCGTAAAATTTTCGCAGCTCACTATAATAAATTTCATTAAAACCATTCTTTTTTTGTGAAAACTCCGTGGAACACTCCGAATTTGCACTGTTTTCAATAATTTTCTCTATCACCAAATCTTTAGTCGACGCCATTTTGCTTGTTTTGATTAGCAGCGCCGCGCATGGTAACCGAAAAAATTTAACAAAATAAGTTAAAATATTTTATATGTAGATATTTATTTATACATACCTATTGATGAAATTCCTGCATAGCGCACTCCCACGGCCTAAACGGATAGTAAATCAGTAGGCCATACAAACACCACACGTTAGAGTTTATAAAGTATATTGTCTCTTGAATATTATTAATGTTTACTTCTATGTGCATTGGGGCTACACCAAAAGAATAAAGGCCACAAAAACACCTGCTTTGGCGGACCATATGCGTTGGTTCTGGCCAAGGCCAACCTCGGCATCTAATATTAGGTAAAAGTCCAGTATTTTATATTGGTACCATGGACCTAGGAATAATATGGACCCGGCATTAGACACATCAAAAGTGAAGCATAACTTACGCCACATCAAGTCACATGTGTGCAGCATGTATTTGACATTTGGGAAATTTGACATTTCGTTCGACCGGGGAAAAGTGTAGGGATTTTTGTGCCGATGTGTGCGTACGCTAGTGTCGCGACACGAGTGTAGGGATTTTTATGTGCGTCACTGTTACATTTTCCAAGGGCATATCCTGATTATTCTTAGATCCATGATTGGTACTTGGGTCTACAAACACAACCATCTTCTTGTTAATTATTTTAAATAATGATTCCTTTCCGTAGTTTTATGCAACACAAATAAGAACTTGGACTACAGGCTCTTTAGATATAGAGTAAGTTGCATGAGTGATGTGATGTGACACAAAAAGTTCAGGGCTAACACATAGAAGGAAGTCAATACTTTTGACAACCAATTAACAATTTTCAATTCGATTCTTACTTTGATTCAAAATAAAGAAATTTTATAACGGACCAATTCTATTAATTTCAATGTTTATATTAACCTGCATGGCTTAGGAGAGCCTAACACTACTGTCAAATACCACCACTGCTCAAATATAAGTGGTATCTTTTAATTTTAGGATATTGCGCTTAAGGGCCCGCACTAGGCACACTAGCGACGCCAATAAATTTATTAGAATGAGATTCAAGAATGTAAGTCATATAAGCCTTAGTAAATAACCTGAATTATTTTTGGAATCATTCGTCAAAAACGGCCGTTTTAGGCGGTAATCAGTAGATCTCTTAGTAATTAATTCTCATAAGATTAAAACATGATTCCAATGAGACTAATAAATACCTGATGATGATTTTATCTATATCTACTTTTAATCGATACTAACAAAAATATTGCAAGTTATTTCAGACCTGCTTATGATACTTATACCCTATTTATACATCTAATTTATACCAGTTCTGGCTACTTATACGCTCACAACTACAATAACCTAACAGATTAGAAAAATTTAACAAAACTGAATCAAAAAATCCTTTGCTTACCTACTCTTACTCGCTAACAAACATTATTCATATTTGATCTTAAAATACACACACTAAATTATTATTTAATTTTTAAATTATTTAATCTAATTTAAAATCAAATATATCTTTAATACATACAATATACAAATTATTAACCTAATTAATAAGTTCGGTTAATATTTTAACATTTCACCACCCGAGGCTATTACCTGGTCGAGTCGCTTTCGCATCGAGTTTGCCATTGTTATTTATTGTGCTCGCACGGAGGGAATCCCATACTTTGTCAACATGTGCGACAAGTGCCTCTTTCCTCCTTTCCCCTTTATGCTCCCACTTATTAAACATTAAAGCCGACATATTCTCACTGGGATTAAGATCTGGCGAACGAGAGGGCCATGGTAGCACCCGCAACTCAGATTGGTTCTGCATCCACTGTTGTTCGAGCCGTTGTGTATCGGTTAGTTGTCTTGCACGAAAACGATTTCCGGCATTTCTTCTACGGGACACACAACCCTCACAGTCAGCAGTAGAGTGTCTTGCAAAACCTCTAAATAGTGCACGGCAGTAGTTTTTGGGCTCGTATCTTGTGTTGTTCGCACGCCATAAATATTTTCGAGCATGTTGGCTTGACTTAGTCTTTTCGCCCGAAAATATGACGTGCGACCGATCAAAATTACGGTACTCTCGTGCGAAACTTACTCGAGCCGCTTTATGGGCATCCGTATTTTTTTTACCGACAGCCTTTGGTGCAAAATATCACGTATTGTTTGCGTACAGCAGTTAAATTTCTCCGCAAACACTCGTCGGGGTAAATGGGTTTTCTGCACAGGCTGCCTTGATGTCTGCAACATCTTCCTCGTTTATTAATGTTGGCATCGGACAGCGGGTTCTCGTGTCCACGTGGCCGGCTGCTGTGAATCGACGAATCCACGGACACACTGACGGCCTCTGTAAAGAAAAAAAATACGATATTAATTTAAATGTATTAATAAACGTTTACGATGAGATAATAAAAACAACTATTATTTAATTCTAGTATTTATTTCTATAAACATAATAAAAAAATCAAAACAAATTTAATTAATAATTATTTTTAATTTGACACTTGGTTAAGTAGGCAAACAAGTATACGGCCCACCTTATGTCAAGTGGTTACCCATAACGTAGCTTATGGACGGACACTCATTAAATGAAAATAAATAAAATAAAAATACGTTTATTGTCGGTTTCTACATTTATGTTTACAGTAATAGTACCTAAGACTAGCTTACTAATACGTACTACCATTTAGTTCCACCATCATTGCTGGCATTCACACCTTGTGTAAATTATTATTTTATTATATACCATGTTATTGAAATTGAAATAAATGTGAAAGATCATAAGTATAAGGAACTTCCTAAATAATATTTGAAAACTTTATATAAATTTTGCAATTTATATCAACTTATCACATTGGCCAAGATGAACTGAACTGTGAAATTATATATTATAATATATTAATAATATATATAATAATATTTCTTTAAGGTTTTCCTTTAATATGTTAAGAATACTTACCGAAAGATTAGTTTCTTTAGTTATCTGCGTTATATTCAACCCTTGTATAAAAGGCTACACGGCTTCTTGCAAGCACTGAAATATTTTTATATTCACTCATAATGATTTCTTACTCTTCCTCGTTCAATCTTCGCGTCAAGAACACAAATGAGACACTAACGTCCTTGCTTTCGGGATACTAGAAAATCATGTCAATTGTTCAAACTTTTGACACACACCAGAGCTACGACGTAAACACACTACTATTTGAGAGGTCCGTGCTCTTTCCCGTCCGTTCTTATACTAACTTATTTAACAAACAAATCTAATTCCATTTGCTGGGCCACACAGCCCCAGAAAAACATCAAAGTGATAATACCACCACCTTTGAAAATATAAACAATAGCCTAGTCCTAAAACAAAAGCATTCCAAGGCCTTCGGCTGACTGTAGGCAACAATGCCTTCGAAAGACCGCTCGAGGCATATGGACTATTGCCGTCCAAAAAGGATCGGTCACTTTAGAAAGTTCCCGCGCAGGGGCTTTTATCTTTTCTTTTATTCAATTTAACAATTATTGTAAGAACTACCACGCCTTTTCTAAAACAATGACAATAACAACCGTCTGTTACATCTGGTAATTTCCAGGATGCTTCATTCGGCCGACATTTACCCTCAAAAGTTCCTTCTTTTTCTATTGGGCATATACCTGCATTGCTTGACTCACAACTAATAGCAAAAATTTTACCATCTTAAAATATTACCAATAAATTCTAGGCTTACATCGAGGATCGAGAATGATATCCTCTCTTACTAAATCCACTATTCTTTCGCCGTATTCCTTCGAAAATCGGTATTTGTACCGGAATGCAGCATTACTTAAATTAAAAGGATTCGCCCTCAATCTAAAGCAGTTTGAACTTCGTGCCCGCGGTAATCCAACTTTAAAGTTTTCAAGCTCTTCTAAATCATGCAAATCTATTAAATCTATTTCATCTTCCATCTTTTTCTTGAAATTTTACAAATAATTTTTTCAACTCAAAGACCCCGGCAAAATTAGTAACAAAACCAACTGTCAATTTAGCCACGTTTGTAGGTTAGTACATAAGTTAAACTAGTGAAATGTTGGTTTAACTTTAGACCTAGGATCATGTATGACTTAAGCGATAAACCTTTTTTTATAATACGATTTTCCTTAGTACTTCACTTGAGAACCGACTTAGAGGTGGTTTAAAAGTTAGTCCGCTTTTTATAATAAGACGGTAAATGTTCGAACTCAGATAATTTCCGCAAAAAAATAAAAATGCTATTTGTCGTGAGAAGATCTGTAACTTCGTCCATTATAAATTGACAGTCTCAACATTTAGTTTTACGAAATATTTATTTATCGCCTTATCCAGCGGTTGTATGTAGCTCATGCGTTGTATTGGATGGTAGGCAGTAAAGCACAATGTTATGTTTTGCCGCTTCTTGTACAGCTTCATATGACATGTGGGATTTAGCTCCATTAAAAATCAACAAGCATTTACCTGGAACCTTGTGTCTACCTAGGTGTTCGATGAACGCGACAAACAGATCATGAGTCGTGCTTCCTTTTTTAGCTATTCTTACAAGTGTTCCAGCTGGCAAATTTTCTGTGAGTTCAGGATTATTTCATCGGCCCTCAAAAATTATCATAGGGGGTATAGTAGTTCCGGTAGCACTTATACACACTGAAATAGTCACATTTTCAGCGTGTTCGGGTGCTATTAAATGCACTCTTTTCCTTCCTTTTGCAGCTAAAACAGTGTTCTGATGGTGGACAGTAATCCTGCATCCGTTCTCGTCATATTGTAGAGACTTTCAGGGTGGTGGAGTCTATCCAATTCATCATAAAGTTCCCGGACCATTCGACAATGATGTTGGACTATGGGATTGTTCAATTTTTGTGCCCTAGCGGGATTCATGATTAAGGGTTTTTGCTTTGAAATCTAAGGATTTTATTTGAGAAAAAGTTTGAGCCTGTGTGGACCCGCCATTTCCTTTTTACGCCACTCGGTCCATTCTTTAAGTGCGCCGCCTTTGGCATTGAGCTCGGTGGCGATGGAACGCCAGCGAGACTCTGCAATCTTTTGCTAAATGCCGCAGAAAACTTGCCGATTCTCAGCTGTGGATCAGCCTCTAGCAAACCCACCAGACGCGCTCTCTGAGCGCTTGATGGATATTGCTTTCGTAACTTTTCCATAGTCAAATTAAAGTTATTGTTATTTTTTAAAACCACACAATATGTATGTATTTCGTAACAATTTCAAGAAACCGCGCTAATCGTCTGGCAACTAAGCCGCGCATCAAACGTTTCTTTACAAGCAACAAATACATAAAAATATACAGAACTGGACTGGCCCTGAGCCAGAGTTATAAATACCTATCCAGGGGATGATGGAAAGGTTCGGGTGGTTGAAGTTATGACTTTAGAAGAGCTGTAATGAAAATATGTGTCTAACCATTAGAGGGTGAAGACACCAATTGTGCCTAGTGGTGTCTCTTACCAATCCCAAGATGCCAGCTTCAAAGTTTGCACATCCCACGAAGCTTGTTCTGTTTTGCGTTTGTATTTATTAACCATCTGCAAAAAATATTATTATTGTCGTAGGGCTAGGCATAGCAGCTGCCTTTGTGTGTAATTTTGTTACTGATTACTCTATAAGACAGTTAAATCTAGTAAAATAAGGTTAAATGTAATAAGTATTTTTATGAAATACAAAATACAATGAAAGTAATAATTCTAACATAGTTTTCATTATAATAGTATAGCCTTCTGTATATTGCCTTTGCTGCAAATTTACCGACACGTCGCTCTCTGGTGGCTTGTGATGGCGTCTTCCCGACTTCCCGGGTCGTTGAGCATAGACGACGAAATTGTGAGACCACTCCTACACAGCACTCGCGGATCCTTACGTATGGCGAAAGGACCATGAACGATAATGTAAATGTTGTAAGGTGGACTGTTGTACAGGCTGGTTAAATAAAAATCTGCGAGATATGAAATCAACGTGTCGTTTACTTGGCACACAACGAACAAGAGGGAAAATACCAGTAGTGTTGCCCTGTAAAAATCTTAACTTGTAACACCCCATACGAAACGGGTACCAGAATGAACGCGGACTACTGTACTGTGAGCGGGAGCCGATAAAGGAGTCGGAATCATTAAGAGGAGTCGGTACCGGATGCGGATTAAGATTCAGAGAGCCGAAACATGCCTCGGAGTCGAGGTTACCCATGTCTACACCAATGATCCATCGTCTTCTTGGATATATACAGGCAAGTCCGGCTAAAAAAAACAATATATATATATATATATATATATATATATATATATATATATATATATATGGACAAATCACACAGATTGAGCTAGCCCCAAAGTAAGTTCTTACGTAAGACTTGTGTTATGGGATACTAACTCAACGATACTATATTTTGTAACAGATACATATATAAATAAACATCCAAGACCCAGGTCAATCTGAAAAAGATCATGTTCCATCTTGACCTGACCGGGGATCGAACCCGGGACCATCCGTGTCACAGACCGGCGTGTTGACCGCTGCGCCACGGAGCTCGTCGCAATATAAACAAAAACAAAATAAACAAGTACAAAAAAATTAAAAACACAACATGATGATTCTAAAAATATCTCACACATCAAAATCGATTCAGGTATTTTGAAGTTATGGTGAACTCACAAACACACAGACATACATAAACTCTAAACACATAATACTCCTTTTCGGCAGTTGTGTAAAAATAGTCGGAATTGAGAATCACCTCCTTTTTAAAAGTCCGTTAAATTGTAAAAATTACTTACTCCTAAATTATTTTCTTCATCAACATCCTCTTCGAGGAGGACGTCGTCATCATTGTAGTCCTCCTCATCGTCGTCAAAGAGGACCTCGTCGAATTCACGAGGCAAAGGGTTGCCCGGTTGCCAACTAATTTTGCTATTTCGATTCATTTTATAAACACAACAAAAAATATTACAAAACATATCATGTCAACAACTTATCACTACATTGTAATACCGATTATTGATATTCCAAATCTCGCACGAACATAGGTTTTTATTATTTTTATATTTAACTTCTACCCAAACATTAAAAACGTAATAACTAAAATGAACAAAATAGCTCGTCTTAATAATTTATCGATACGCACTTTTTCACTACCGAGCCGTCCCTACTAGATCCAAATAGAAAATGGCGGCTGATTCAAATGACTATTAGGATTTCGATGTCATTCAATGAATATGTAATACTTGAGTTGTAAAATAAATAGAATATTTAAAGAACATATAATTTCTAACATTTATCTTGCTTTTATAGCTACCTACTACCTTTTTTTTTCAAGTCACTACTAGGGGCAAACATTTAGTTTACATTTTAGAAGCTTATTTTATATTTTATATCACATATTCTGACTGAAACTTTTATGTCTATGTATTTATTACATTACAAGGAATAAATAAAAACACTGAACTAACCTTTTATTTGAGTAAAACCACAAAAACTCACAATAAAACCGTGAGCACAAAATTCACCTGACGCGAGTTATGTGTGGGAATACAGTAACAGTCTTTTTTAAAAGCAGAGACTTTATGTTAACACTTGTTTACAATATGTTATAATTATACAAAAAGACTTAAGTTAATTTTAGCAACGTGCGTGTGCACAGCTTGAAGAGCAGACCCGAACTGGCTGTGAGATCCCTCTAGGATTCACATGTCAGTTCGCAGAACAATGGTCATCATTTGGTAATGTTTCCTGATGCGATTACTCGTACCAGGAAGCTACTCGTACTTGATCTTAATGTCCTCATTATAATAAGGGCCATTGTTCCTATGTCGAGTTACGGCGACATAACTTCTCCCCCCTTAAGATGGAGGCGCAGGGGTGGCTGCGGCTGGAGCTGGACCTATTCGGCTTCAGGTACAGGAGTCAGGACATGCGCCGCGTATGTGCAATTTTGCGGTTCTTGATGCTGTATGAGTTGGGCTATGCAGTCAGTGGAATGGAATAATGTTTGCCATTCCAGGTGTTTGCAGTTGTGTTTGTTTCACGTTGTCCTCCGTTATCTCGATGTAAAGGTCGTAGGGGTTGGCGAACTCATTATTTCCCAAGATAAGGAAGGGATGTTTAGGAATACGTATTGTATTGTTATCATTAGGGATGGAGTATAGGTGTAGCAAGTTATAGGGTTGTTCCGCTATGAGTGGTACATCGAGTATAAAGGTAAGTGTTTCCTTATCACTGTAAGCTTTAACAATGATGGCTTTTTCCCAGAGGTGGATGTTGTCCATATTTGGGGGAAATGCTAGGTATCCGCTGATCTCATTCTGAATTAGATTTATTTTTCAATGAGGTGTGTGGGGTCTATTATGCTAGGGTGCATCTTTCCGAGATGCGCAAATGTTAATGCGTTTTTCAATGTTTCTAATCTGTCGTAGAGCTGTTGAAGTGCGGTTTCTATGTTAGATAAAATATTTCTAGAATCAAATTCTTTTTGAATTGTGTTGCTTTGCAAAGAAAATTTGTTAATGGCGTAACCTAATTCCTCTTGGTTTTCCTTTATATTTCTGATGTTTCTTTCATAATCTTTCATGAAATCTTGCATAATGCTTAGGGTTGTTCTTTGATTCGATTTATTTTTATTAATAGAGCTTTGAATGGCTTTAATCTCTTTGTTAAATTGAATGGCATCGTTTTGGTCTAAATTTCCTGTAATTGTTTTTATTATTGATCCTAGTCCGTCTATGAGTCCACGCTTGTTCCTATAACTAGGTCTTAGTCCTACTTTTTCTAAACCTAAACAGACTAATCTACTTTCTACGATGTCAATAAGGTATTCTATGTAGTTACGAAGTTTCACACAAACTTCCAACCCCTATTTCACCCCCTTAGAGATGGAGTTTCAAAAAATCCTTTCTTAGACGACGGAGATTTTGTGATGAGTGACTGTTTTTCGCTTTTATATATACAAGGTTATTTAAAAACACCGGCATCCTCGCGGGACGGCATGACTAACATAATAAACAACAACATTAAGTGTACCACTTTTCACATAACTCAATAGTTTTATTAAAAATTACTTTTTAAGTCTTTTATGTATGGTCGTAATATTTGTAAGTCTATGCCTATGCTTCATTCATAAAAGTAGGTACTCGTAGGCAACGAGACGGTGGCGAGCGCGCTTTCGCTGCCAATAATAGGTAGGTACCTACTAACTTTTGTAGGCAGTATGTATGTATGTATGTATGACACCAGTGTTGGCCACTTACACATACGAAATACAATAGTATGTATCTACACTGAGTCAACAATCCCTTCGTACTTTACCAGGCTTAGGACTGGCTGCATTAAACAATAATTAAAACAATAAAGAAATCGTATTACGTAAACAAGATTACGTGGGTTTCTAAACGTACCTACAAGAAATATTTAAATTAAACATCTATCAATCTTTTACCTGTTCTTAAGTTGAATCAATACAAATAAAATTGTAGGTAAGTTTTATTCGCGGTTCTTTGTTTAAAGCAGGCGTATTTAAAAAGTGGAATCAGCGTATTTACAATAATTAAATTTTTGATTGGCGATTAAAATTATTTACAACTTATTACCTCGCAGGTTCAGGTCACGCGCATGGCGGTGAGTATCGCGCACATAGCGTTCAAAATAGTCACCTTCACAACCAACACAAAGACCACATCTAAAAATCAACTGTTCATTCACTCTTCCCAACACTTCCGAATTAGTTTTTATTTGATTAAAGGCCCAAATAATCTTTTCAATGAGCATTTCACGGCTCGCGATTTCACCACCAGTGTACACCATAGATTTTACGTGTCCCTACAAATAAAAGTCCAGCGGCGTAATATCTGGAGACCTCGGAGGCCACGCACGAGGTCCGCCACGTCCTATCCATCGGCCGGGATAAACCGTGTCTAAGTGTTCCCTAACTTGGCGGGAATAGTGAGCTGCTGACATAATTGGCAAACTACTTTGTCTGCACTTTCTCTGCTAAAATGTGCCCACATGGACGATTTTCTTTTACTAGAAGATTGCAGAGGTTCGGTAACTTCGGTTTGGCTTTCCATTTTTGCAACACTTTCAATAAATCACTCAAAGAGCAATATTATTACTCTTAGTTAAGTTAACACTCTTACTTATCAGTCCTTGATATGCCTGATAAAAAATTCTAAGCGTATGTTAAGCAGGTACTTTGTAACAAGGCATATTATAGGACTGATGATTTCCTAAATGACAAACATATCTGGCCAGAGCTTGGCGCCGTTCCCTCATAATATGTTGTAAGTATATGTAATGACATGTTTTGGTACATTTTGTACTATCATTTTTTGACTTTATATTAAATTAAATTAACATTTAATCAATGATTCATTTCCTCTATAATTATGATTTGACATTTATTACTAATTCAATCTTAATTCATGACATGACAATGTAAGCTCTAGTCCACTTAAGTAATTTTAAATAGGTATGTCGTAGATTGTAAGTTGTCGTCATTTGGAGAAAATGCGCTGTGCAGTTTGTTGCCGCTTCTTCTGCACTCCGCCTTGGAAGCGGTGTAAACTTAGCCGTAAGTAAATTATTGACGTCAACAATAATATATTTTTGTAAACTAATTGTTATTATGAAAAAAATTGACGTTCACTAAATGATATTGAAATATCTTATGATGAATAAAATGATTGACTTTGACTTTGACTACTTATATTATTTCTACCCACAAACAAGGTGAATAAATTATACCAGTATGTTGCCAGTATCAAAATTTACAAAAAAGTTCTATAATACAAATTACACGATTTAAAATTATAATAATTACGCACATAAATAATAAAATTTAGCAGTCTAGATAAAAACTTTGATATTGGCAACATAAACACTGTATTCTATTCTATTAAGGTAGGTACCTATTTATTTACAATTTTCCTGTATACTAATAAAATGCAGACGATACTTTTGCAGAATACATAACTATGTGTAACTATGTGGGGTTAACGAGATTCTCTTGTTATATTACTATTTAACTTTAATCAATACTACTTTAATAAAAATAAACAACTATCGATAGTCCAAACCTATCGATAGTATCGATACTATCGATAGTATCGATAGTAAAGTTGTTGGAGGCGATAATAGTATCGATACTATCGATAGTATCGATAGCATAGCGACTATCAAGGATCAATACTATCGATACTATCACAAATCATTAATAGTATTACCACATTTTGCACTATCGATAGTATCGATACTATCGATAGTCCTATCGATATTTCCACTATTGCCGCAGTATCGATAGACTATCGATAGTCTATCGATAGTGGCCTATCGATCGGCAACACTATTTATTTGTTTCGTGAAAAAGTTTGCACATTACAAATTCGCTTACATAACTGGTAGCAACTTGTCGCCGACAAGAGGATTGACCAATCAACTTTGTTAACGTTAAGCTGTTTTATCCACCTGTCCCATACTGCCATCTATCGATGAGTAGCACGAACTACATCGCTAGCTCCTGACGTGCGGCGTGGCAGGAAGTTAAATCTTTTTTCCGTTTTGGGCCAAAGTTGCACCCTAGGGCTAAGTACCCTGATATTACGGTACCATTTTTTACCTCTTTTTCTTTCCATAAGGAACATAGATAATTTTTGATCCTTGGAGTCCACACCACCCATGTACGAATTATATTCGGCAATCATTTTAGACTTAGTAATGTCTTATAGTCCACGGAAATAAACAATTGCCTGTCTTTCTAAGACACCAAACTAATGTCACCGCAATGTCTAGCAATTTGCTGCCCCTTCTGCAAGCTTTGTTGTTTGGCAAATTTTATGTCATCGGGAACATGAAGCCGACGGGGATTCAAGGTCTCGATAATTTAGCGCTTGTAACCTTTCACTTCTTGACTAGCTTTATCAGTATTTGCTTTTGTTTCGCCTTAGAGACGTCTGTACTATTTATAGGTATAACGACTTCTTTTCACTCACAGGACACTTATATCAGTTCTTATTGCAAATAGTCCGATTGCGTAACTAATAACGTTCATTATTCGATTTCGATTTCTTCTTTGTTTTATGAAAAGCAAAGAAATGGTTGTGGCTCTTCCCCTGTTTTACGAAATAAATTACCTTACCGATAATAAGATAAGGCTGAAGGCTTTTCTTCTAAATCTATGTGTATATTGAACATTTTCTTAGAGGAATTCTCTATGTCATTGACCTGATTAAGACTTATGTTCGCTATTTATAGCGTCTCGTCCTGGTTTTGTATTTGATAAGTTATGGCCGTCAATTCGGCACATCTGCTCTAATCCTTCAAGTTCAAGATTATCGTTACGGGACGCCCAAGTCTCGACAAACAAGATAATATCAGATGAATTAATTGTACATTAAAAAACATACGTTACCAAAGATTATTTGAATTTTAACTCCTAGGTGATTGCAAGAATTCAAACAGAGATATGAATTTAGTCCCTCTCAATCTTATAAATTGATATGTTTTGCATCTAACAATATTAGAAATGCGAGGGTGGACGCCCATAATAAAGTGATTAAGCACTAGGTCTTCCATGGCCGAGGTGCGGCCAAGCAGTTCTTTGGCCGGAGGTAGACATGGGTATTTCCGTTTCTCATCTTTGAACTGGTTCCATCAATTTCCGCGTTTCCGTTGAGTTGACCAAGAATCAATTTAAAAATAATGGGTTTCTAAATTTTTTGCTAAATTTAAGGCGTTAACGCAATAAACAAGAAGTGAATTAAGTGTCTCCCGGCTCCCATTGTAAAGTTATAAATTTGAATAGTACCTACGTTTATTTCAAGGCTTGCCATTGTGAACAGGGTTGTGGTTCTCCATGTGACACGAGGAGAGCTAGGAACGGTTTCCAATTTTTTGTTTACGTATCAATGATATGGGGACGTCATCATCGCTGCAATTGTCACTGGACTCATTCTCCATGGAAACAGAATCGTCTAGTAAAGGCTGTTGAGCAAGTAAAGCAGGACTTTGAATGGGCGCTGAATCTTTATGACTTGACCATTTAAAGCAGTTGAATTGACGGGCAGTGATATGACGGGTCTTGAAATGAAATGAAATATTATTTATTGTAGAACACAAAAACTAAAAGAGAAAAACAAACAAAAAACAGTACAAAATTAAGCATTGTGCACTACAAAAGGTGGCGGCTCAGTGTTACGCTGAACAAAAAGATGGCCAGCACTGATTTGTGTTTAAGTGACATCAACGACGCACCAATGCCAGTAGCGCCTTATTATTTTAGTTCTAATTATTCTACCTCAATCTAAAGTATAAAACTATCTATCTAGCAACATATTTAAAGCTATTTAAATATTCTAAAAAATTTGCATATTTACAAACTATTTACAAAGAAACTCCGGCGCAACCTATTCTCGTAAATCAAATCGTGACCGCTATCTTGTGGAGTGGACATCAAAACAGGTTTGTAAAAGGAGCGCGGGGGGACAAGCGCGAGCGCACATCCACACTGGAATGTTCACCATTACGTCTCGGAAGCGGCCCGAGTTAGTTGTTTGTTTTTCACGGAGGAGCTCGAGATATTTTTATGCCACTTGCGGTCACCCATCCAAGTAGGGACTGCACCAGGGGTTGCTTAACATACCGAGTTAGTCACTACGACTTTGGTTACTAAACCTGCCTACTGTGTCTACGTTGTGAACTCGTGCCGAGTCGCGACAAATATTCTTCGTCATTAGTATAAAATCTTCCTTTTTGTGTTTAACCCCGATTAGGCTTCACCTCTCGGGCTTCGTGAGCGCCCACTATCCACTACAGCTGCGTTCACCCCTAAGTACCGTCGCAGGCTATACACCGATGCTCCCGTCCACGCTGCTACAGCATAACAAGGACAGTGGTAGTGAAAGGGAATCACGATTTGGATGGTAAATGTATAAGAACTCACCCCCTGTCTACAACTTATATTTTTATACAGTGTGAACAAAGCCTTAATAATTATTTATAATTACTCATAATTCGTTTCATTCCTCTCCACTGAGTTCACCGTTTCACTGGCGCCCCACGTGGCGTTCTGTGATAATTCGATCCCATTACAAGATGGCGGACGGGCATAAAGCGGATCGGATGGTAATGATTTGCATGCAATATGATCAATGATGAGGCAGTCAAAGTGATACAACTGGACACTTAAAATGTCTGGTGTATGCAATTCTAGGGTTCACCTCTCGGGCTTCGTGAGCGCCCACTATCCACTACTGGCACACCCTACAGCTGCACCCTACCCCTAAGTACTGCCTGAAACACCTGAATAATTTTTATAGCATTCATGTTTTGGTGCCGTAATTAGTTTTTTATCTGCTCGTGCACATACTAAACAATATTTATTTTTAATTCTTGTAAACGAAACTTTACCAAATTACGACCTACATTTGCTGCGGCACCGGACAATGCTCTGTAATTGTTCTCGTAGGATGGTGACGACCAAACGCCATCGGCATATACGTCTACCGTAGGTATACCATCCTTGCTTAATTTTCCCTCGGATATAGCTGCATTGCGTTCACGCATAGCAGTTTTTTCCATACACTCAACGACTGTGGCTTCCCATTTTTCGTAAACATTTTTAATTTTCTATACGAACTAGATGTAAAAATAGGTATATCCAAGCATGCTGTCAGTTCTTTAACTGGGAATATCCAACACTGGCTGAAGTTACATCTGTAACTGCAGCCAAATTAACGTCAATATTTTGTTTGCTTGCTGTATCTTCGTTTGTTATAATTAAATTGGTGTTACATATATTACATCTAAATTTATATTTAGAAATCAATCCATTTCGATTTTCTCTTATTAGGTGCATTTGTTTACCTACAATTAAATAAAGAACTATGGCTGGATATATTTTGTAGTTCCTTCACGAAGTACATTATATCCACAACTTTTCGTCTTTCTATAGGGAGAAACGCTTCTTTTTTCGACTGGTTTTCTACAAGCAGCTCTAAGTTTCTTTGAAAACTATACTGAGTATATGATAGGAGCGAGAAATTTTGTTTGAAACCAGTCGAATTTTCTTGTCTATGGAGTAAGTCCTATATTTATCTACCAGCAAGCGCAGCGAAGGATATTTACCAGTACTATTAGTTGGTCAGACGTCTTAATTAAAAAGAAATTAAAAAAAAAATACTATTAATTTATTTTAGATATCAAAGATCCATACAATTTTACATTAGAAATACAATTTTAATATAAAGAAATGTTCAAGAGAGTTCTGAGCGTTGGACAGTCCAACGCTCAGAACCGATTTTTTCTAGCCTCTGGCCCTTCTAGATCTGGCCTTATTTTTAAGGCCAGATCTAGAAGGGTCATCACAGTATTCATTTGCTGAATCGTAATAGGTTTTTGGGTTATGTAGATAATTTAAGGTTCAAGCAACCAGCACAAGTTCACGAGCAACTAACTCAGGTTGCATGGCGCCTTATTTTGTGAACATAAACTTCAGAGCAGCATCGGCAGTAATGGGGGGTTTTAAATGGGAAAATTAAAAAAACGTTTAGGATGGATAGATGGCGTTGATAAAGAGACAAGTGTCAATGTCATATGCCAAAATCAAATTTATTGTCTTGAATTCTTTGGCTGCAAACTTACTTTGTTTCATTATTATTGTTTGTTTTACTTATTTTCTAACGAAAAACAATAAAATCATAACTTAAAAATGGTAAGCCCATGTATTGTGAAAAACTGTAAAAATATAGGTACACATCGTTTATAAGAGTAGGAGTTAGGTTTATAAAGCCTATGTATGTTGTAGATTACTTACCTTTTGATAACTGTACCAGGTCACAGTTGTGGGTTTCTTTGGTTTTCTTACTGTTCAGTTATTATATCAAGTTTTGTTTATAAGCAGAAAATTAATATATAAATAGTCCTTTTGCCCAGGGTATATTTGTTCAAAATCATTCATAATTTATATTCCATACTCAGTCAATAACAATAAATAATTAAGTTAAAAATTTAATAGAAAAAAATATATATAAAATAACAAACAAAAATCCAACTCACCAATGTTACCTTCAGGCTTTTGCACGGCTGGATATTTCTTTAAATATTCTTCAATAGAACCTTCAGGGTCTATTAGATATTTTTTTCGAATCTCTGTGGTTTCAGCCCATTTTGACTGTACTAAAGACCAGGGTGATGAACTGTGTTCTAGCCATGTAAGGCTTTCTTGAATTCCTATATTATCTTCCAAGCAGAGAGGCTCAATTGTGTTTGTATTTGGTCCTAATTTAGAAGTGCCAGGACTCTGTGGCCTTTTATCAAGTACTCCTAGTTTTTTTATTTGCGCCTGGTGTTGAGTACCTGGCTCACTAATTTACCTCGTGCCTGCGTGGTGATTTCATTTATTTATTTATTTATTATTATAGACAACATACAGATTAACAGACACATATCCAAAACATCTGCATGCTAGACGATGAAATAAGTAAACGGATACAATTATAATTAAGTCAAAAGTGAAAGAAATAAAAAATATTAATAGGGTTAGTATCAAAGTCACATCGATATTTCATACACAAATTATTAAATATTAAAGATAATGTCAATAATGATATTAAAAAGTATTCCTTACAAGTGTCAAAAATTAAATAATAAAATTAAATGCATTTAAATAAGTCACTAAATTTTGTAGAAATTCATTAATAGAGTCATGGAAATTCATGTGCTGTTACACATGCAGGTATATAAAAAGTCGTGGTTCTTTCACCTGGAAAGAGAGCTTTAATATCTCTGCACCATTTATTGTATACAGCTCCTGTCATTATCGAATTTTTAGTAACTTTCAATATGTCTTTGGCTATAATTAAGGCTAACAGGTTCCTTGCATTTTCATCAGGTAAAGATTGTCCAACATACGGAACTAAGCATGCTGCTTCAAAATTATCCTTCAACAATTGCATTAACTCGACCTGAAAAGAAAGTAAATCTTATATATAATAAAACTATAAATATTTGTATGTATGGGGTAGAAGATACACATGTATGTATATATGTGTATCTTCTTCTTTCGAGTGAAGGAAGTACTTCTGGTGTCAGAATTAGAGAGCCGCCTGCAGGTTTCTGACACAGCTCATTTTAACGATAGATATCACTTATGACAAGACCGACGGCATAACATGCCCTCCGAAGCGCACAACCAATTTCTGTCAGACAATCAGTAATAAATAATCATAAAGACCAAACACCATCGGTACGTGCGGCTACGTCTGTAACAATACAATATAGGTCATTTCATAGCAGAATAGCACATCTTGTATCAAACCAGTTTCTCCCTAGTTATTTGTTATCGGTAAATTGCCTTTCTTTGATGCTTGGACATATGTCCTGTTCTTCGCAACTGATATATTTATGGGCTGATCGAGTTCTGTAAATTCTGTGCCAGGTCTGCTTTGTTTATTAGGTGGTCTGATGCTCCAGAGACCAGTATAAACAGTACAGTAATTTGGATTTTCCATTATCTGTACGGTCTGCACTGTTCTATTTCTTGCGGGTAAGTAATATAACATATAAACACAAAATTTATATGTTTTAAGATTAATACCAACGAAATATATAATTTTGGTCAGTATAATTATCAATCTGCTGCGGCTTATGCAGTTAGAAGAATAAGACAGCTGACTGACGTTGATACTGCGCGCTTAGTGTACTTCAGTTACTTCCATAGTGTCATGTCATATGGGATATTACTGTGGGGTAACTCAGCTGAAGTTAATACCATTTTCGTCCTTCAAAAACGCGCTATCAGGTCTATATATAAATTAGGTGCTAGAGAATCACTTGAGAGAATTGTTTAAAGAGATAAATATATTGACATTTCCCTCGCAATACATATTTGCAAATATTATGTTTGTTCGTCACAATCTTCATTTATATAAGAAAAATAGTGATAACCACAGCAGGAATATGAGAAATAAAAATAAATTAGCTACGCCAGCTTTGCGATTACAGAAAACAATGAATTCTTTTTTGGGCCTCGGTATACGCTTCTATAATAAAATTCCTACAGAAATATTAGCTCTGCCATTAGTTAAGTTTAAAACTGCTATTAAAAATCAATTACTTAAAAAGGCATACTTTTGTATTAACGACTACCTTAAAGATAAATCTACATGGGAGTAATAATATTATTTTTAATGAATAAATGTACATCATTAATATAATTTTAAAAATTGTTACAAATACTTGTGTATAAGCATAGCCCTTCAGGCATGTAGGGACCAAAACTGGACTGAGTTTCTTTCGGCGTATTCTTCTCAGCAGTGGTCTTCCCGAAACGCTAGTAGTTTTTTCGATCTTGCAAATTAAAAAAAAAATATGACGTTCAAAAAGCGATACATGATATCCAAATTTGAATAAAATTTCATTTCATTTCATTTCAATCAAGATAAAAATCGAAAGAAATAATTTTGAAAAAAATAAAATCTTTTGTTATAACAATTATTCAACATAACAAACCTTTCATATACAGTTTTATTGTTATAAAATTTAACGAATCGATTTGTTGTTACGTATAATAAACGTAATATATACTTATTATTAAGTATAATAATCATTGGTTATACAAATAATGTGATAGAAGATCATAATCTACGTTCTGTGACTAAGTCGCTTTCGCACCCAGTCGTCGCTCGCTCGCTTCGCTCGCTCGCTCATATGGTGGTCTATGTGTAACCATAACCTAAACTACCTTCTATTACCAGTCGTTTTTGCACCAAGTCGTCGCTCGCTCGCTCGCTCATATGGTGATCTATGTGTAACCATAACCTAACCTACCTTCTGTTACCAAGTCGCGTATCCAAACCAGTCGCTTTCGCACTCAGTCGTCGCTCGCTCGCTCGCTCATATGTTGGTTTATGTGTAACCATAACCTAACCTACCTTCTGTTACCAAGTCGCGTATCCAAACCAGTCTCTTTGGCACTAAGTCGTCGCTCGCTCGCTTCGCTCGCTCGCTCATATGGTGGTCTATGTCTAACCATAACCTAACCTACCTTTTTTTACCAAGTTGTGTATCCAAACCAGTCACTATCGCACCTAAGGTTGTCGCTCGCTCGCTTCTCATAATCAATTTGATTGATTTAGATTTTAATTGATATATATTTTAAATAGTATTCGTTTTGATTGATATATTTTATGGCATGTATACTGAACGAGTTGTATGGCAGGTGATGTTTAGTGTTCATAAACGTTATAATAAATGAGTTTATGGTTTTCGAATTGAAAATTTTATGAATATTATAGCTTTTAAGAAAATAATTATATCAAGTAAAGATTATATCTTTTGAACTTTATTGAAATGAAAATATATAATTTGTTATTATATCAAACAATACGCACCCATTTCTTGCGCGTAGTTTAATTTCCTTGAATAACAATTCCTTTTAATGCGGTCAAGTTTACCGCAAAAATGGCATTTCATTTGTTTTGTCTTGTATTTGGCCTTGAAATACTTGTTATTTTATGGTTTTCGGTAGGATTGTTGTCTTGTTTTAGTTAGATTGATTTAGATTTGATTTGACTTTGACTTGATTTAGATAGTTTCTGCTTGTAGAACAAGGAACATAAATACTCCTTACAGGAGAAGAATTGTAAGTCCCATACAAAAATAAAACCGGCCAAGTGCGTGTCGGGCCACGCGCAGTGTAGGGTTCCGTAGTTGCGAATGACAACTTTGAGTTCACACTGTTCACACTCGCACCTTACAGTTTAATGAACAAAAACATCTAACAATGAAAATAGTATGAAATTTTACAGTTTATAAGTTGGTTGCCTATAACTTTTTAGTTTGTACTTACTACTCAGCTCTGATAGTTTTCCTTTCAACTTCAGTATATATGCTACTGCTGTAATTTTTTTCACGTATCTATATATAACCGTTTAGCAGATAGAGGGGGGGGGATACTTACCTCTAACAAAAATTCGCACTTTAAAACCAAATATTTCGGAAACGGAGCCCTTAATCAAAAAATGGTGTTCTCAACCTCACAATATTTTTGAAAGACCTATTTAACGGTACCCCACACAATAGGTAAATAGAGAAAAAAAAATTACTCCTTCACTTGCTTGTATGGGAGCTACCCTAAAAAAAATTTTTTTTCAAGATTTTATTCTACCACTTTTTTGCCATGATTAATATACATACCCATACCAAATTACAGCTTTCTAGTACTTATAGTCTCTGCGTAAAACCGCGGACGGACAGACAGAAAGACAGACAGACATGGCGAAACTATAAGGGTTCCTTGTTTACTACGGAACCCTAAAAAGCAAACACTTCCTTATACAGGCATTGACACTAGCGCTACGACGGTTTGTCAACGTAAATTAATACGCGTCGCGGGAGTTTTAAATTTCAAATGGATAGTCGGCTTACTTAATACTGCCGTGCATATCATAACGCAGTGATACCGCGGTTATGATAAACACGACAGTATAACTTTAATATCCAACACTTCATAAATGTTTGAATGAAGTGAATTATCTAGAACTGGTAAAATAAAACCAAAATTACATTGGGTAAATGATTTATTGTAACGTACCTACAATATCTACAATCTAAAAATGTAAAAACATTAATCATAACATTTAAAAAAATGCCCTTATTCACTTATCCTCTCATCAATTTCCTTGTTTTTTTTTTTTGTAGCTCAGCTGAAGTCGTAATCTTTTTTTTAGTCTTCTGCAATTAAACAACTAAACGTGTTTTTAGTCTTCTGCAATTAAACAACTAAACGTGTTTTTTAGTCTACTGCAATTAAACAACTAAACGTGTTTTTTAGTCTACTGCAATTAAACAACTAAACGTGTTTGGTTTCTTTACGATTCGTGATTCTACAAAGTAAATTACAGCTCTCAAGGCCCATACAGAGGACTCTGGGCAGCACCATTCTTGCCGAGGATGCAACTGGCGAATCGCTCAGATGAGAGAGATAGAAGTTCCGCTTAAGTTACCCGACTACGCCAGAAGGAGTATTGTTTTTCGAGTGTAAGAGTATATGAAGGTATGTGTGTATGTATATTTCTTTGACACACTCTGAACAGTGATTTGCAAACAGAATTACAAATATAAACATTATGTATCACTCTTCATAAAAGCCCCCTATTGCAGTCGGGTTATTTTGATTTTGGAATTAATTTACTTGTTTTTTGAAATATTTAATTTTCTCTATAAAGCTTTATTTTTGTCTAATTCGTCGATTTCTCGATTCTTTAAAACACAAAACCTTTTAATACATATAAAAAATACGCTTCTCTTTAAATGAAACTTATTAATTTCACAATGATTATTACAGTTATTTAAAAAACTGAAATCAACACTGGCAAATTTAGTCATAATACGTTCTTTCAACTTTGGCATCCACGCTTCTGTATCCAAAATTTTATTCATAATCATAGCCATAATTTCCACACATAAAATCACGTTTTTTAAAACATACGTCAAATTTTCGCCTGGTGCATACTCTTTAAATGTGGTGAATATGTGAATGGCTTCTTTTGATTGAGTCAGAAATGATTCACGACACTCTGGACAGTCGGAGAATTTTAATTTTCTAAAGATAAAGCCACTCACATACCCACATGCCTGACTTTCAGGCGTCGCCTGGTCGACATTTTCCACTGCATCTGCTATAATGGATTCTAGTTCCAAAAAGTTAAACTGTTCATTTCTATTAATCACTTCTTCTGAAGGTTGATAAATCGCAAACAGTTGCAACAACATTCATTTTTGCATTATGGCATTCTGTCAGAACCTGAAAGAAATGTAATAATTATATTATTTTTCATTTAATCATAATTTATTGCATAAACCAACAAGACCTCAAAACCTGGACAGCATTCTTTTACATAATGCCATCGAGTGCTTAGGGTTGAAAGTAAAAGTGCTGTTTGAAAACTAAAAAAGAAATAACTTAATATGATTATTACCTCTTTAACAATAACAGTCATTCTGTCTGCATTGAGAGAGTGCGATAAATAATAAGCAATTGGCTGCTTCCATTTCTTTCGTAATCCAGTCAACATAAAAACTAGAGCTTTAGTTGCTAACTGGTTACTTCGGCCATGATTTCCATGATCTTGAAACCCTTTTATTTGGTCTCGTTTTGGGTCATACCAAACATGTTTACGAATTGCCATCTCATCACTACATATTATAAAACAAAGTCCTCCGCCGCGTCTGTCTGTCTGTCTGTCTATCTGTCTGTCTGTCTGTTCGCGATAAACTCAAAAACTACTCCACGGATTTTCATACGGTTTATATATATCACCAATAGATAGAGTGATTCACGAGGAAGGTTTTAAGGTATAATACATGCCCGGGCGCAGCCGGGTAGGGCTGCTAGTCAAAAGATAAAATACAGATATTATCCTCTTCCAATTGCTTTTCTGCCATAGTTTTTAGTGTGCCAAATATATGAGTCATATAGATTCACAACCAGCAACATCCACTTTAACAGAAATTAGAGCAGTAGATTTTTTTAATTATTATCCGATAGAACAGTGTCTAATCATTAATAATTACATCTTATTGTTGAAAAACGTATTTAGGGTAATAACTATACGAAATTTTTAAAATAAACTTCATCATCTACAAAATAAATAATAATTATATTGGGATAATGCTGTTTTTGCATCTCAAACATGGATGTTGCTACTTTTGCTTCTTATTAATCTGGATATTGCTATATTTGCATCTGAGGTTTCTAGTGTATACGCGGATTAATATTTTTGATACTTATTATTGAAATCTCAATTCCTTTTGTATTAATGTAAATATGTTATATTAAAGAAAGAAATAAAATCCATTTTAATATGAAATTAAACTTTAATGAAATATAGGTAAATTGAACATCAAATTAGACAAGATTAAATGAAACAAAATCAAATTAAAGATCAGTCATACATGCATATCATCCACTTCTTCTTGCATCTCACAAAGGCCTTCATCATCGGCATGTTCCTCATATTCATGATCAACTTCGTCCAGACAATTGAGCGATAAAGTTTTGAAGAACTCTAATTCATCATTTTCCTCCCATTCATCACCCCAATGACTTTTAAGTAAAGTCAAAGCATCTTTCTTTTTTTTAGCTGATACAATATTTGTGGGGTTTATTTCATTGGGTCGTATCATATTACTTATTTTTCCTTTCTTATTAACGTTTTTAGAAACACCATCATCCATCTGGTAATGAAGGTGACCTTGAATTAAAACATTTCCTTGCTTTTTAGAGCGTTTCAAAATGTAACGCTTGCACTGTTTAAATTTGAAATGCCAATTGCCAACAGGTTTGAAAACCTGCTGTGAAGCAGTTTTCCAATCATAAACTTTACAGTCATCAGCTCCGAGATTGTTAACTGTGCTAAATTTAGAAATAATATCCAAGTATTTTTTGGGGCTGTTTATTACTTCCTGCAGGCGTACTTCCTTTTCTATCTTAGCAAATACCCTATCAGGGGGTATATAAGAATGTCCAACTACTGGGAATACCAACTCTATTGTTTTAATGTTTTGTGGAGCTTCAGTCATCCATTTACATAGCATTCCTAGCATAATTGTATTTATGTTCTGCCCTGCACAGCCATCTGCCATAAGTCTTAGCGTATGACACGATGATAAGTCACTATTATTTAGACGGTGATATAGGGCTGAAGCAATCTCATTGGCAGCTTTTGGAAATGTATTTTCCGTCCGGCAATAGGCAAACACATTATCTGGAAGAAGTTTGCTGTTCGAAGACCCCTCAACGATTGTAAAGTTATACAGATAAATGTTTCTCAGATAGTATGCCACCTGGTCTGGGACTTTCAGTAAATTTAAATTTTTTTCACAATCAAACGAAAATGTTTTTAAGCCTGGCTTTTCTTCTTTAACTTTTTTAAAAAATGCCTTTGCTCTCAACTTATGCAGTCTTTGCTTTGTTAATAAATTGTTTTTAGCTTCATCATTTTTAACACGCTTTAATTCTGACGAAAATCTAAGACAGGTAGCACAAACATCCGTCCTTGGTGTTCCAAAACCAAGATTATATTTTGAGTTAAAAATATGCCGGAAGTAACATTTTTTTACTTTTAGGTCATCAGTAGCTTGTGAATCATATAGCTTCCACAATTTATTAATAGATAATTCGGAAGCCAAATAATATCTCTTGGTGTTTCCACGGCAGTAATGGGGCTCTGTACATGGAATAGAGTTTATAAATTTCATGACTGCTTCCATTTTATGAATATTTTTATGAGAAACGCGATCTCCTCCTCTTTTTTCTTGTAAAAGTTTACCTTTCTCATAGTATTCCTTCATGACACTTTGCACTCTATACTTGGTAATTTGCAAAACTGTCAAAAAGTAACGTTGGCAAACTTGCACTTTCTTTTTTTCTGTCTTACTGTAAATATAATACTTAGTCTGAAATGTTTGTTCCATATATTTTTTGCTGGTCGTACGTCGTCGCATTACTTTTTTAGCTTTACAGTGTTTTAATATAAAAGCATCTTGTGTCTTTTTTTCTGGCCTTTCATAAAAATTATCAAAAAATAATTTAAGATCACTCATTTTCAAAGCCATACATTTAAATGTTTTTTTGTGGCGACACAACAATCTTTTGGGAAGTTCCTTTGCTGAATATCTAGAAAAAAAATTACGTAATGTATCTGTATTTGTTGCATATTAAAAACCTACTGATTAATAAGCGAAGATATAAATGCCAGTATAACACTGTACCAAGGCAGAATCTGTACAATAAAGTCTTTTAAAGATCAGGAGTTCAATAAAAAAAAGCCTTGTCTTTATAAGAATTCTCTAAATGAAAACTAAATCCAACTCTCAATTAATCCACTAAAGAACGTTTTTTTAGAACTAACCAACAGCATAAACAAACCTAAAACCATTAATGCCAAAAATAAATCTGGCATTCATAATTTCTGCAGTTTTTCACACAAAATCGTCATAATGATATCACATCAAATGTATATGTGTAATGTGGTATCTGTTTACAGAAATTCATGCTATTATAGAGAATTTCACATCGCGATTTGTTTACATTTCTGGAAAGTTCTTAAAAATAAACTTTAAATATATTTACAATCTGTAACCAATGGAGACCACAAAAAAATATAGCATCAAACAATAGCTTCAAACGAATCACGAATTCACGAATCATCAATGTGAAAACATCGTTAAGTATCAAGGTGCTGTAGCCATCCTACAACTTACCGCTTAATTTTGGCCACATTTCTCTTCCATGTTTCGGGCATTGCTTTCCTTTTTCGGGAATTTTTATTATTGCAAGGGCTAGGAAAACATTCCATCTTGAAGATTTTTCTAGTTCCTTTTCAAATTATCACTATTTTCCTATTTAAATCACTAATTAAGTAGGAACGCACTGAAACAAAAACAACAAAGTCGCCATAGTAATGGCGGCGAAATCCTGTGCTCTGATTGGTCGAAAAGGATAATGCTGTCTTTGAACCTGTCAGGTTGGGATATTGCTGTGTTTGCCATTAACTTCACGATTGAAAAACTGTTTTTTAAGGGATATTGATGTTTTTGCTACGATCATTTTACATGCCTCCATGAATTAAAAAAAACGCTTTCAGACTACATTCAAAGTTGCCATAGTAAAAAAAATGGATGTTGCTGGTTTTGAATCTATATGACTCATATGTTAGTTAATTCCCGGGTTTAATAGCACTGCGTTTTGTAGCTTATTCAGGCTACTTTGGCATGGGAGTGCAAACATTCTTCTTAGTAGTCTGTAGCATGCGGCAGATTTTTTATAAATGCCTAGAGCCATGATTTTTTCTTCTAGGCTGTATCTCCTGCCTTTAGGTTTCTTAGGGCAATTTTTTAATTGACTTTGAAGCAATAATATAAAGGAACTGCTAAGATTAAGGTTCACCAGTTTTTTTACACTGTCAGCTTCAGACACAGTCTTTGGGCTTAAGATGCCCTTTTTATGTTTGATCTGTTTTCGTAGTCTAAAATTTACACAGTCAATCAAGTCTGTATTGTTATAGATTGTTTCTTCAATTAAGAACGAATCTTGACAATATATAGGTATCTTAACGATAATCTAGAGGCTCCTCAATTTTTAATTTGTAGGTTTGAAATGTTCCGACTGAACATCTGACACTAATACTGAATTTTCCTTAAAATTATCGCCAATTAATTGTTGACTCGAATTTTCAGAATTATCAACTAATATTTCAGACATCTGACTTGAGCTTATGTCTATATTATCTTCCGAAAACCGTTTCAGTTGTTTTGTCTCAGTCTTATTTACAGTCTTTTTACCAACCCCCTTACCCTTTTTTGATCCTTTTCCTGTATGTTTCTCATTTATGTTTAATTCTTCTCTATTTTCTTGTTTTGATTGCTTGCCTTTTTCTTGTTTTGATTGCCTGCCTTTTTCCTGTTTTGTTTGCCTAGTGACACATGCACTGGTAGATGGAGCTTCCATATCTTCTAAGTAATTTTCAGCTACGCTTTTTCCTGGCACAACCTCAAGTTTCCGTTTTCTACTGGGTTCTTTAACGGACATTGTGCCATATTTCAGAAAGTAATTTCAATACTGACTCATCTACAGCATCTTTGTATCTATTAGAATCAACTGTTTCATCTGGAAGTCGAGAAAGTACTACATCAGGATTCAGCGGACTGATGCCAGTTTTTCTAAAAGCGGCTCTTAAATTATCTGGTGCATTTTCAATCTCGGTTTCAATCTCATTCATCAACAGTTTTAACAATTTCGGAAAACATCCTTTCGGGACATTCTTGTCGACCATCAGATTTCTTCCACTGAACAAGAATATTACGCCAAGCCACTTTCAATGGATGAAAGAAGGCCACGTCAAGTGGCTGGGTTATATGTGTAGAGTTAGGAGGCAAGAAAACAAAACTAATATTTTGTTCTTGGCACAGTTTAATCATGTCTATTGATAGGTGGGATGACAAATTGTCCCCAATTAAATTTTTTTTACCTTCTTTTTGTGAAAAGAATGGAATGACTAAGGTGCGAGTCCAGTCCTCAAAAATGATTCCATCGAACCATCCTGATGCTGTACGATTAAAACGTGCTCCTTTTGGGCCATGTTCTACCCAAGTATTATACAAGTGTTGGGCTTTATATACCACATAAGGTGATAAAAGTTGCCCATCTGCTGTTCCTGCCATCATCACAGAGACTGCAGCCTTTGAGTAATTTAATACGCGTTCAGGATACTTAGTACCTCGCCTAGTAATTATTTTTCGACGACCCGGGTCATCCTCTAGGTTTGTTTCGTCGTAGTTTAATATGTTTCCAATCGGAACGTCAGCTAAAGATGTTTTGAGTTCTTCAAAATATGACATTATTGTAGGTATTTTTTATAAAATAAATGCACAAATTTGATAAATTTTACACAAACCATTGAGTAACCCGCACAAACAGCTAACGACGTAATATACGACTGCGCGAAATAGTTTGTTTGGTTAGTCGAGTACATTGCAACTACATGCGTTTTCTAATTAGTCGTATAAAAAGAGACCAAGTATGACCGTTTGACAATTTCGAAGCGTCCATTTAGTTAGAAGCAGAGACTAACCATATTCTTTTATCTCTTTTTAATGCACCATTTTGCACCATAAGAAAGAAGAGTTGAGATATATAGTAATTCGCAGGCTCTCTCCATGCTTTAGTTATTGCCACAGAACTATAACTCAAGGTTATTGCTCTTATAGTTCTGTGCTCTGAGCCTCAGATTAATAACTCTCTGAGCTATGGCCGATCGGAGATGACAAATTCTTAAATCTTGACATCCATTTTTTACAAAACAGGTCGCACTCCAACAATCAGACAGTCGGCAACAATCGAGTTCAATGTTCGTTTTAAACCTACCCAGAGAACTAATACGGTTGTTGCCACCAAATCCAGACAAGGTAATATTGTCTCGCTTAAGGTTCCCTTCCCTAGCGATCAACGGGGCAGTCCGACCCCCGCCACTCATACCGCGGCTCGGGCGCGCGGCGTATAGTTCCTGTGGTTAGCTCCTAAATGCTCGCATTGCTCGCCATCTGTGTCACTATTGTAATTTTGTTTTTCTGTAATTGTTTCCGTAATTTTTTCTTCTTAGGTGTGTCTGATAAATTCTTTTGAATCTATGTTGAAGGTTCTGTAACAGAAAGATACAGAGTAATTAAATGAACTCAACAATATGAATATACATCGTGCAAAAAACATACTCGTAACAGGATAAGATTTACTATCATTTTTCTTTTGAGGTGGAGTTAATGCAATTGTTGAAGGATCATTTTGAAGTAGCATGCTAAGTTCCGTATGTTGGCCAAACCTTATGCATTGAAAATGCAAGGAATCTGTTAGCCTTAATTATAGCCAAAGACATATTGAAAGTTACTAAAAATTCGATAATGACAGGAGCTGTATACAATAAATGGTGCAGAGATATTAAAGGTCTCTTTCCAAGTGAAAGAACCACGACTTTTTATATACCTGCATGTGTAACAGCCCATTTAATCACCATACAGGCACGAGGTTAATTAGTGAGCCAGGTACTCAACACCAGGCGCAAATACCAAAAACTAGGAGTACTTGATAAAAGGCCACAGAGTCCTGGCACTTCTAAATTAGGACCAAATACAAGCACAATTGAGCCTCTCTGCTTGGAAGATAACATAGGAATTCAAGAAGAAGACCAGCGTTGGCTTTATAACCTACATTTGCTGAGTTAGGACCTATTTAAAGACGTACACAGTGTTAATCAAGTGTCTTAATTGTATAATGTTTTATGTCCTGTGCTGTGTATCCTCAAATAAATTATTCATTCTATTAAATTTTTAACTTAATTATTAATTGTTTTTCACTGAATATGGAATAGTCAAAACTTTTTAGCTCCTGAATGATTTTGAGCGAATGTACCCTGGGCAATGGGACTATTTATATATTCTTTTTTCTCTCTGATTTTTTTTTTGCAAATTAATCAAACTGTCCAAAAGTTACTTTTTTGAATTTTAACTATATTCAACGTATTTGTCTCTTTTTTGCCAGCTGAAGCACGGGAGACGTCGTCTTGCAAAATAATGTTTTTATGTCTTCTCTCTGTTTTTTGTTAAACTGCAATCTCTTATCATTTTTCTTCGTAACTCTGAAAACCTAAACTATGTCCGATCTGTTTTCGCATTTTATATTTGCACACCAAGTCTCTATTACAAAAGTTTTTCATAACATTTCTTTCGGTGTTATTTTGCCAATTAGTGCACTGTTCTGCAAAAGCCGTACTTAATACATTTTTTTTTTCAATAAAACACGCTTTACTTTTTTCTTATCGTCAGCTGACACACTATTCAATGTTTGTAAAAATAAATCTGATTTAGAATTTGGTGTCAATGGTTCTATATTCTCTGTAACGTCTATGTCCTGATGATTATCATCATTGGAAAATTTTTGGCATTTAGAAGCAAATTCCTTCGATACATCTTTTGTTCTAGAGATACTGTTCTTTGTTTTTTCTTCATATTTTTCTGGGTGATTCTGCTTAAGGCGTTGTCTATCTGCAGGCGATAAGGGCATTTCTCTACAACAAACAAATTGCTTATTCTTGTATGTATATGGTTGAATGTCGTTGTTATAAAAGAATGATAATAAGTTAGCCGAGTAATTAAACGGGCCGTACGTAGGCAATCAATACTACTACTACATATATTAGCCATAGCCGTTTCCCGCAACTTCGTTTGCGTATATTTTGGTTTTGACAATGTAACGTTTGGCTTTAATTAAAAGATGAGTTCCTAGCATTGCTACCATAGGAGAAGTTGTTCATGATTACGGCCATTGAACTTGACCACCGACACAGCGTTAGCAGTGACTCAACCCCTGAGGTTGTGTCGGTGGTCACGTTACACACTGTATAACATGAATAATTAGCGTATGAAACTGCACGTTATGAATTTTAAAGGGCTATATCTTCACCATTTCTCGTTTCATATTTTTTTAAAATACTGTCCAAAAGAGTTAGGCGGAAAGCCCGGTTGTCAGCCGATGGATTATTATGTTTGTAAATAAGTTAAGCGTTATTGATTGAAATGTTTAACAGCCTACGGAATAGTTTTTTTTTTTCAAATGGCATTACTGACCCTTTCTATGGGGAACGCGTCAAGAGCTGATCTTTCTTGTCCACGCCCCCCAAATAAAGGTTATAATCTAACACCACTTGGGGCTTATATCTTAAGTATCCATACTTTTCTTTCCCGGCGACTTCTACCGGGTGTAAAGTGGATATTAGTTCAACTATGTTGTTGACTTTCCAGACAACAACACTTAAGTCATGCGTTTGGCTAAAACACACCTCCCCAGTCCGCATTTTTGATCGACTTTTATTTTTAAAGTATCTGGCACACTTTCACGGTTCTACCGCAAGGTCCTTGACAACAAAGACGAATTATAAAAGTTGTCCATAACAAGTGTATGACTTTTGTTGAGCAAAGGCCTCACTAAATTATATACTAAACTTCTTAGAACCAGAGTCGTTAATTTTCTTCCGCTACCGAGCCTCGAGACTGTTAAGTTTGCGCTACTCGCTCTCCAACCTCAGACACCGCTTAATAAAAGCTTCGTGCCAATGCCTCCCTGGTCTGTCATTTCGGAATGTGTTTTTGCGGTTAAGGGTCCCACGTAAAGCCGCTATCCCATACAAACGTAGTCTCGTTTTAGTTTTACAACAGTTAAGCCAATCTCAACCAAATTCCATACATACGACCGGATAAGGCATATTGATGTTTATAATCAGATTTCAATTTTAAAAAAAATACCTATACAAAATTACAGGGGTTTGAAGTTTCGTATCGAAAACTTGTACTCGCTGTAATTTTGTCGAATGTATTCGGCTTTCTTGGAACACCTTTACTTTGGCCTTTTTAATGAAATATCCAACAACATCTTGTCGCCAATAACTCTTGGGTCGTTTTGTTTCCAAGGGGTGTCATCATAATATCGGGAATATACGTATCACAATTTGATCCTCTAGTGTCCACACCCAATTATTTTAGTTGGCACATATTCATTTTTGCCTGTAATTTTATTTATATATTTTATTGTGTAAGGGTTGTAAAGTCCTCACATTGATGATATATGATATTGATAAGGGGTTGTTTCGGGGATGATGATATAAACAACCGAATTGAGTGAATTGATGTATTGCACTGAATTAAATCTATTGTTTGATACATAAGTTAAGAATGTAGGTCGGCGAAAACGCCGCATAAGCTAATTACAATTTCGATCGCTACATATAAAATATTTAGGGTTCCTTGAAAATGTACGTCGTTCCGTACACATTGATTTTAAAATAATTTTGTATTTTTTCCATATTTTGAAATGAACCGAATTGGGCTTTGCTGGCCCTAAAAGAGGTTTGCTATAGGACTTTGTATTTTGTCCACTTTTACCGCAACTACATACGTTTATGCTTTCAAATAAGTCCTAATATGGTTTATGTTCATTATTTTCACAAAAAATACGGATAAAACTTATTTTTAACACCAAACATGTAATATTTTACCTATCATAATCATAATCATAAATCATAATCATAAATCATTTATTTGCAAGTATACAGTAAATTAAAGATCTTATTCTAGAGTTTGCACCTGTATACAAACCTGCCCTGCAGGCAGGTATGCAAATGTTTTGAGTACATAAAAGAGTGAGGTGAAATATAATTAATACAATTAAATGAAAAATAATTGAATTTATAAGTACATATGTCATTAAAATTTAAACATTAATATTTTTATGTAATTTACAGTAGTCCATATATTCGTTCCGTGAATAAAAACAATTTTCAAGTAACCATTTTGTCAATTGTGTTTTAAAACTTGTGCCCTTTAATAATTTAAAATTTTTGGGAAGAACATTATATATAACTATGCACATGTTGTAGACATTTCTTTTATATATATCTTTATGGCATATAGGTTGATATAATCTGTTCATATTTATCGTCCGTGTTAGTCTAGAAGTAGTTTCGCTTCTTTTTTGCCAAAATTCTGGATGAGAATGAACGAAAACACAAATGTCTCTAATATATAAACTAGGTAAAGGCAGAATATTCAATTTTTTAAACAATGGTCTACAGCTGTCTTCAATCCAGGCATTGCATATGGCACGAATGCATTTTTTTTGGACTTTAAACGCTCTGTCAACATGAACTGAGTTTCCCCATATAATGAGGCCATAGCTAAGTACTGACAATACGTACCCATGATAGGCTGTAATAGCAGCTTCAACTGATATAGTTTGTCTCAGTCTTCTGAGTGCAAAAACAAATCGATTCAATTTATTGCAAACTTGTTCAACGTGCGCTTTCCAATTTAAATTTTTATCAATTGTGATTCCGAGGAATTTTGTACTACTGACGTTTTCAACTTTTTGACCATCATAATTAAGTGATATTGGCAATTGTTTGGAGTTATATGAAGAGAATTGGATGAAGTTTGTCTTCTCTAAATTTATAATTAAGTTATTTGCATTCATCCAATTCACAACATCTGCAATAGCTTTGTTTACATCGCCTTCGTATGTATCTATGTCCGCACATTTTACAATTAATGTAGTGTCATCTGCGAATAATACAGTTTTGTCTCCTATAGAATTTGGAAGGTCATTGATGTAAACTAAAAATAGCAATGGCCCAAGTATACTTCCTTGAGGGATACCTGTATTACATTTTTGAAAGTCAGATCTATACACCGTTTTATTGGCTGCTTTACCCGATTTTTTTATTTTGACTATTTCAGTACATTGTAGCCGATCCTTTAGGTAGCTTTGAACCCAATCATACGCTTTTCCTCTGATACCGTAGTGATCAAACTTCGCTAGCAGCTTTGTATGATTTACTTAGTCGAATGCCTTGCTCATGTCAAGAGCTTGTCACCTGTTTTTATCCCTGCTATTGCTCCAACGCCTCCTGCGGATGAAAAGTTCGTTTTATATGATAGTTTTCCTTAAGCAGTATTAGTTGTTACGGCAACAGTTGGTATAGCTGAAGCACCTGTGGTGGATTATATTGCTCTAATGCACATGTTACTCAATATGACACATGCATTTACAATTGAATCAGCAACTGTGGGTTCATAATGAAACCTCCTACGCAAGAGTAGACAGCGGAAGTGTGATTTTAGACAAATGGTACGCTTTATTATGTTCCTGGTACAAACATGTAAATTAGTGTAATGTGCCTCTAGTGTATTTGGTGATGAATGTTCCTTTTTAGTTCTTGCTTAATTGATTCCTTAATAGTTCAGGATCTTTTTTGATGTCCGGTAAAACGCCATTATGGGTCCTTGCTATATTGTGAAGCACGACGCAGGCGTTCACAATTTTGCCTGCCATTGTCGGTTGATAACGTAGAGCCCTGTGTGTCAACAAACACCGCCAGCGACATTTTAATACACCAATGCACCGCTCCAGTGTTTCTTACCCAGCAGTGGAGGTTGGTAGACAGTCGCTCAGGAGACCTTGGCTGAGCGTCATCATCCAACGTTAGATAAATTATAATTATTTTTTCTTCTTTTTTCTTTGATGGCATCCCAACATTTATTGCAAACGCTGAAATCAGAAATTTGATTGCAAGTAGTCCTTTTTTCAAAAATTCTATAAGTTGTAGCTCCCAGAAAGTAGAATGTTCGTCAAAGAACAGGCAACATTTACGTATGCTAATATTTTGTTGTTCTTCAAGTTGCCGGATTGCAATTAACTCACTCTTTTTCTGTGCTTCATACTTTTAACATTATCTTCCTACACGATTGCTCATACCTACATTTTTTTTGCTTTTTTCTTTTTATATATGTATGGAATATACCTAATTGTGTAAACAAGGCTGGACACGACCGATATGTCCCATTCATTATCCACAAAATAGAATGTCGAAGAAGAGTCTCTTGTTGTCCCCATATTATTATTTAACATCGTTTGCTACAAAACTTTCCCCTTCTACGGTTTGTGTGACGACGTGGTGTGTGAGGAGCTAAATAAGAAGCAACACTTAGTCAACAGATTTTATTTAAGAAACAGGGAGTGGAGTCTAAGGGCCCTAATATGTCGGAGGTGCCGTATTTCCAGTAAAGAGGTACTGTCCTGGGGTCCAGCGCGGTGTCGTGGAGCTTCCAGTGGTCAGGTGTTGTAGGCTGTCCAGGACTCGAGTATGTGCAAATTGGTGCTCCTTGTTAAACCAGTGTCAAGATCAAACGGTTAGGATCTGCAGTCCGAACCTGGAACCCTGGAAGTGATATCCTTGGTAAGGAAATGCTTATAAAATTGACGGCTAGCCATCTTGCCACGAGAGATGATGATGATATGAGGTGATGGTGAAGGACGTACCTACTTTTACCTAAGTGCAATGACTGTGGCTGTTGGACGTCATTAAGAACAGAGTTCACAATAGTAAATAACTAATTATTCTGAACAAATACTAAGATAATGGAAATATGTTCTAGAATATATGTTATTTCTATTAAAACTTTACTAGAAACACTGATACAAATTTATAAAAGTTCTAATGAAAAATTTATAAAAAAATGTATGTATCTAATTATTGACTATTGCCTATTAGATGCATAAATTAAAGAATAGTTCGCCACTTACCGAATTTCGGGTTTGAATAGCACTAAATAGTCTTTTTATACAATGTATTTATAGGTACTTGTATGTAGCTTTGAATTAAATTTGAGATTTCACCATTGCTAAACCACCACGTATAGAGAGTAACGCACTGAGATGAGGACGTATATACGTGTGTATCTTTGAAAGGCAATGATACCATTTCAAGTATAAATAAGTTTAGTTTAGTTTAAGTTCAATTTTAAGTAAATATGTTTAAAATTGTAAATAATGGATATTCTAATTATTTTATATTGACAAACAAATGTGTACTACGTTACACTGGGTGACGAGCTAAAAAAAGTTTATACCATTTTCCGCCCGGTATGCCGTTTTTGAAAGGATTTCGCCTACCGCTTTCCTTAAAAAAATTGTCTTTCCTCTTTGGAAAGCCTTTTTTGCTGTCTATCAACCAGTTTTTCAGACATAACGCTTCAGACATTGTTAAGGCAGTCGATGGACCAGGACGAAGTTTCTTACCAGGGAACTTTGTCCTATACTGCAACTAGAGGTGAGCGTTTAAACGCTAAGCGGATAAATAAGTCTGCTTAAAATATTAAGCATATAAGCACGTTTAATATAATAAGCTAACAACGTTTTTAGCTTATTGCAAATTACTAGCGACATCTGTTTTTTTCCGTTGTAATTTGTATCTGCACCGACTGTCCGTTTCCAATAAGTATCCATTAGTTACGTTAGATGGCGACACGGGTAAAGTACAATCGAAAATTAGTCAATGACACGGTAACCTTGCCAAAATGTAAAGCGCCCAATTTTGACAGTAAACAATTATCGTATTATAACTTTTTCATTCAATCAGAGTATACAATACAACGATGTCATTATCCTGCCGAATTACATAGTGTTCAACTGTGAACAAAAACACTTAAATATTTGTCTTTTTAATTTATTTGGACTTTTTTTTCGTTTAATGCTTAATTTCGATTTTCGTTGTTTGCTGTTTAGTTCGATACGCTCTCTCGTTGGCGCAAGTCATTAGCACTGTATTCGTCGTTTCGCGCGTTTTTAATTATGCTGTTGACTATTTGTTTTCATGTGAACTGTATATACTTAGGTACTTAGTGCAAATAGTGAACTTAATAACTTCAAGATGTCAAGAAATAGTAATAACGCCATTTGGAACTATTTTGAAAGGAATCATGTAAATAAGATTGCCGAATGTAATTTTTGTAAGAAGTCGTTATCGTATAAAACAACCATCACAAATTTGAAACAGCATTTAAAATTAAAACATATAAGTGTATATAATGATTTCGTTGCTAGATTACCACCTATTCCGAATACTTACATAAATGCTACTGCTACAGGAGAACATTCACAACTAGGTGTTTTAAATTTGCATGCTAGTGATGTTGCTCGGCCTTGTACTGATAATGCTGACAATAACGCTGAAATATGTGGTGATGGGAATAATGTTCAATCTGTTGGTGCTTCTCAGTCTAATGCTTCTATTGGTGTTGGTCAAGTAATCGCGTTCAGGCAATCTTCGAAATCTATCCAGAAGACTATGTCCACGTACCTACCTAAAAAGCTACGTCCAGATGAAAAGAAGAAACTGGACAAATATTTACTGAAACTAATAACGCAAGATTTTCAGCCGTTTAGTATCGTCGAAGATAGAGGATTTAAGGAGTTTGTGTCAATGCTAAATCCTAGCTACCAGTTGCCTAATAGAAAGACATTGTCTACAACATTGCTATCCGAGGAGTATAATAATAGACTCGCCAAATATCAGGAAATGGGAAGAAGGTGTCTAAGTATTTGCTTCACAATAGATTGTTGGACATCTAAGACATTAGAAAGCTATATGGCCATTACAGGACATTTTATAGACAAAGAAACATTTGAATTATGCAGTATATTAGTTCAATGCGCAGCGTTTGATGGTCATCATACAGGAGAACGAATTGCTGCTGAACTCCAACAGGTTGCCAGCACTTGGGCTGTTAGTGACAAAGTAAATTTTTTAGTGACAGATAATGCGTCTAATATGATAGCTGCAGCCGGCATTCTTGGTTGGCCCCACTATGGGTGTTATTCGCACAAGCTAAACTTAATTGTGCAAGCAGCTGTGGATGACCCTTTAATATCTTGTACCATAACAAAAGTTCAAAAAACCGTAGCGCATTTCAAGAGAAGCACTATTGCAAAAGAAAAGCTTTTGAAATATCAAGCAACTGCACAAAATGTAGCACAACCCAAGGGACTTTTGTTATCAGTACCAACGCGATGGAACTCCATTTACTTAATGTTGCAAAGATTTTGTGAGTTGCAAGAAGCTTTGAGAGCAACTATTCCAAACTTAAATACGACAATGCCTGTTATACCTATGGAGGAGTGGAAATGTATCGAACAAATATGTGAGGTACTAAAACCGTTCGAAAACGTGACAACAATTATGAGTGCAGAAAATTACATTACTGCTAGTAAAGCACTGGTTTTGACTGCTGGATTGAGCGCTATTTGTGACGGTCTCAGAGAACGAAACTATTACGAACCAGTACAACATTTGATAGCAAATTTAAGAAACGGCTTATTTGCAAGATTTGGCGATATTGAACAAAATAAAGAAATATCTATATGTACACTTTTAGATCCACGCTTTAAACAACATGCTTTCGAAGATCAAGCAGCAATGTTGCGGGCAAAAGAAAGTGTATTGGAAAAAGTTGAAGAATATTATAATTCTGAAAGCGTGCTTAATACTGCTGGACCATCGATAGCAAATACAGTTGCTACAAACTCTGCTTCTGGACCTTCCGGGACTTCGCTGTGGGGACGATTTGATACAAAAATTGCATCTTCATATGAGCCTAAGTCAGTTAAAGAAAAGTCAAAAGAAGAGTTAGACCTGTACTTGTCGGATAACGTCATTCCTCGATCAGAATGCCCATTTAAATGGTGGAAGGAGCGTAAATCTTTATTTCCCGCAATAAGCAAAATTTTTATTGCCAATAGCAATATCGTCGTAACGTCTGTGCCCTGTGAACGGGCTTTTTCACGAGCGGGTTATATTATTTCCGAAAGACGTACACGTCTGACTACCTCCAAGGTAAAACAAATTATGTTTTTAAACTCAAACGCCTAACTTTTTTTGTATATATGTAATGTAAATTTGGTGTAAATAATGTATAATACGAAATCAATGAACTTTTAAGTACGCCTGAATACAAAATTGCAATGCGTTATTTATATTTGATCAATTAATTTAAGAAAAATCAAGTAAAACCAATAAAATCATATTCAGACAGTCCTAAGCCTGTAAAGTACGAAGGAAAGTTCATTGAAAACGTTTTATTAGTAAATAAATAATCGCAACAATAAATAATGCTTAGATTATTTAAACGAAAAATTAACCATAAGCTGTTAAGCAATTAAGCTATTAAGAAAAGCTGCTTATTTAAATAAGCATAACGTTATAAGTCGTTGGCAATTTTAAGCCGTTATTCACATCTCTAACTGCAACGTTGATCTTGGCACCTTGAATGTTTTCGAAGCCAGTTTCTTACTCATACCACTTCGTATTGCCTGCAGGGCATTTCGAACGTTTTCTTCTGTATACCTTTTCCGTCGTTGCACTCCTCCATCAGCGTGTTTTTGGCTGGTTATTTAGCGGGTTTCTCTGGCTTCATCTTCAATACCTGAAACCAATTAGTGGCATGCTTTTACCACTTACTAGCATTACTGACAATTATTAGATTTATCACTATTGGCATGGGGCCAACATTTGGAAATCTTGTAAAAAACAAAGATTTACATGAATGGATGAGGAAAGTAGGTTATACGTTTATGAAAATAAGATTAAAAATGCAATGAAATATATGATGGTAAAATCTAATTTATTGCCACTGTGCCATTTAATTAGAATCAGGTTTGTTTGTCTCACCAATTATTGGCATAGCAATAAATTAAAAACTAGCCGTTCTAACTGCAAAATGCTACCAAAAATACGTGGATTTCTTCAAACAGAGGTAAATACATATTAAACATGATCACAATAATTACCATATAAACAAAGGAAACCGAGAGCCACTTACCTTAACAAAATCTCAAGAAACAGTTCACGTAACAGAAAACTTGTTGCGACTCGTATGAAGTTTAAAAGTTTGACAGCTATTTGAAGTGACTGACGTTTAGTGCTACCAATATACCCACAATTAACCTGAGCTCGAGTCGATCATGCCTCTCTCTCGTTTGTGCCGCGCTCTCGCTTGCGGAACGCGACAATGAGCGTAACGGGACAATAACGTCATCTGATTCGTGCATGCAGCCCGTAGTATCGAATTATTAGACGTTGTCACGTCAAAAATATTGGACCTCACATACTAATTCACCAATCAGCTGATATAGCTTGATATTTTAGGGATTCTAACATTTAAATATACTTAGCCAGATTGTTCACATTTACCCTGCATAAAAGTCAAATCAAAGATGATAAAGTACAATAAGGCTTTAAGAAGTTTACGCATATTATATAAATTATTTATGAACTAACACAAATAAGATTCGTTCTCACAATTGGAAATCATTTCAGTTTGTTCCCGTTTTTCACTCTGTTTGATTTTGGGTGGATCATCAGTATTACTATTTGGAATTTCGTCTGCCTTAGTTTCATCTTATTGTGTTTCATCGGCTGTCTTTTGTCGTTTACTTGATGTTGTAGTCTTGCGCATTCTCTTAGTAGACATTGTTACATTTTTCATCGCCTTTCGCTTTAAAGCGTTTTTGATTACAATGTTGAAAAAAAACTTTTATTTTCCTGAACTGTATATGTTGTATCCCATTTATATATCATTTTAAGAAAGAACTTAATGTATTTTTGTAATCTTTTAACGGAAGTTTGGATTTTTCGCCTCTGCTTCCACCAGACAATGAACAAAGTACTCGGAGAAGAGCTCTTAAGCACAATATTGTTCCCAACCTAAATATAATGGAGCAAAGCTATCAATACCAGGCATTAATAGCGTATAATAAATTGCCAAAAGACATTGAGAGCTTAAGCTATTTTAAGAAAAAAATGAAAACCTTTCTTTTAGGTAAAAATTTTTACAACATAAATGAATATTTTAAATGAAGTTCCACAATTAATTGTTAGTGAAATGAGTTTTGAGTTTAATAATTTAAGAATTGGATATATATTACCTAATGTTAAAAATAAAGTTATAAATGAAGTTATTATATAAATCTGACATGTTTTAATACTATCTATTTATTTCAATGTTTAGAATGTGTGTTTCGCTGTATTTATATGTTTAGTTTTAAGTTATTTCCGACACATGTAAAAAATTGTTTGTGGAATAAAGAATTGAATTGAATTGAAAAATATTTAAAAAAATCACTTCTTTGCATTATCCTTTATTTTTACAAAAATATACGTTGTGCTGCTTTCGGCACCACATGCACATGAGGGTAAATAAAGACGGCTTCAATGAAATATATGAAGAAGAACAAAAAAATATTTTCTGTGTATTTAATTGAAGCTATCTTTCGTTTTTTTGGCACAAAAATATACTTTACATTTTCCACACATGACCACAGTCTTTAAATTGCAGCCTGGAAACATGCACCTCATTCTATCAGCAGTTCTTATTTGCTCGTGGCCTACTCCGTCTAAAATAATATCCGACGAGGGTAAGACTTGGATGGGCTTTCTTTTTCGGATTTGGGAGCAGGACCTTCTTCTGCATTTACGCTGGAACGTGGACGACCTCTTGGTGTAGGTGTGGAATATTTACAAAGTATGTCCGCTAGTTCTGAGCGAAAATCGGCGAGATTCATAATTTCTTTCGCGGGTATACCTCTTCGACTCAAAACTTTTTTATATAAAATCCAAGAGTTTAAAATACTCAGATCAAACAGGTGGTAAAATACCCTTAGGTACCACTTTCTGCTTTTAATACGGATCCTGTACCTGCCAAGGTGTGCGTCCATTAGGTCTACTCCCCCCATGTGTGCATTGAATTTTTCTTTTTGACTTTCTTATCAAATCGTTCGATTATCTCTGCGGGTTCGGCACCAACATAAGTAGACGTCAATATGACCTGTTTATTATCCTTCCAGGATACTGCTGTTATATCAATATTATCGAAATTAGTGACATACTCTTCATATGTTCCACGAGGTACGGACGACCTTATCACCTATATAATTCTAAATCATTATGGAAAGTAATAAAAAACGTCACAAATTCACAAAAACAAAACACCCCTGCTAATCAATTATTAAACTGTATGCCTACACCAAAAGAGTCACTAGATAATGTCAACTCATATTTCATTAATATTGGAAAATCTCTAGCAGAAAATATTAAAAGCTCAAACGTCACCACTACGACTTCAAAACCCCCTTCTACCCCAAGTTCACAAAATCAATCTTTTCTTAACTCTCTTGTATTTTTGGATGCCACGTGTGAAGAAGTAAATGATATAGTAAATTCATTAAAAGATGATTGCACAACTGGATGGGATAATATTTCACCTTCATTTTTAAAAAGATATAAAAATATACTTATTCCCCTTATCACCCATATCTGTAATTTATCCTTGTCTACTGGCATATTTCCATCTGCCTTTAAGAAAGCTGTTATCATTCCCATTTACAAAAATGGAGACAAAAAGTTACCAAATAATTATCGACCCATATCTATTCTTTCTGCTCTATCCAAAATTTTAGAAAGAATCATTAATACCCGCCTTAAATCGTATTTAGAAGCAAATTTTATTATTTCCCCCAACCAACATGGTTTTCGGTCAAATAGATCTACAAACGATGCAGTACACGAGCTGACGGATTTTGTTGTCAGGAGTCTTGATAAGGGAGACAGCTGCGTTGGCTTGTTTCTCGACATTACAAGAGCGTTCGATTCGGTTTCTATCCCTATTCTTCTAAGGAAGCTTGAATCTATCGGTATAAGGGGAAATCAACTAAAACTACTCGAGAGCTATTTGACAGATAGATTTCAATGTGTCTCCATTGAATATGGCGTCCCTCAGGGAAGTATAATAGGCCCTACTCTTTTCCTGGTCTATATGAACGACCTCCTCCTCATGAACATCCCACACTGTAAAATTATATCGTACGCAGATGATACTGCTCTAGTGTTTTCCTCTAAGAACTGGCAAGATACATATCGCTACGCGCAGTCCGGGTTGGACTTGGTTGTTGAATGGCTGCAAAACAACCTCTTAACTCTCAACTACCAAAAAACACAACTTGTAAATTTTTCCATTTATAACCTCGTCTCTAATAAAAATATTTTACAACATCTTTCAATCGTCCCACATTCACACATTATTAAAGACTCCTCCGCAGAGTGCTCCTGCTCTCCACTACAACCCTCTGAATCTGTTAAATACCTCGGTGTGATAATTGATCAGAACCTAAATTTCAGATCCCATATCAACCTTATGGCTGGTAGAATTCGAAAATTAATATATATTTTTAAAAAACTTAGACTAGTTGCTGACCCAAAAACTGTAAAAATGACATACCTTGCATTAGCACAGTCTCTTCTAAATTATTGTATAGGTTCCTGGGGTGGTGCTTCCAAATCTATAATGATAAGACTTGAAAGAGCTCAAAGAGCTCTCCTTAAAGTATGCACCTTCAAACCTTTTCTTTTCCCTACCTTCGAATTGTACAAGTTCTGCGAGGTTTTGACAGTTCGACAATTATACATTATGAATGTCATTACTAAGCAACATACTATCACTCCATATAACCCTAACCTGTCTAGAAGAAATCGACTTGTAGCTATCACTTCCCTTTTTACTAATAAATTTGCACACAGATTTTTCTGCTTTTTGGGCCCATATCTATATAATAACTTAAATTTTAAACTCAACTTGTTGCCACTTCTAACCTACTCTTGTAAAAAAACGATCTCGGCATACTTATTTACTCTTAATTATGAAGAAACAGAACAACTGTTGCATCCACTTATCTAGAAGTCTTTCCTTATTTATTTCCTGAAGTCTCAGCATATATTTGTTTTGTATTATTATAGTCACACACATAGTTATACTATTCTTAATCCATCTTACTTTGTTTGTTTATAGTTTCAATTTATAGTATTGTTATTCATAGTGATTCCTGCATGTAAGCATAGACCTATAATAGCTTAAGATAAAGTTTACCTGTGTCCAGCTGTGAGAGCACTGGTGAACTGTGACTCAGGCCTTGCCTTAAACAGACACCAGTCTCCAACATTAATTTTAGTGTACAGGGCTAAGAGTGTACTCTCGATCTGTACAATAAAATGAAATAATGCCTAATATTAATCTTTAAACATGTAACAATGGAGAAAATAAATAACTTTTTACTTTACTTTTTTTTTTTTACCTCCTGTTTTGATGGCAATTTGCAGGTCTTACCTAAACGATTTCGCTGTATCGTGCCTAATGAGTGTATCTTAAGTATTACATATAAGGGCTTTTAATCAAAGTGTCAAAGACCTGAAGTACCTAATACTGTACGCTAGCTCGTACAGACTGTTTTTGAAATTCCAGACCTCTCCTTTGAGCATTAAAACCATAGTTGATGAAAGTTTGTCTTATATAACATTAATGAATGATTCAGACTTCGGCTTTTTTTATTGTCTTTAAGAGTCTCCAAACTTTTTTCATATTATTTACAGTTTTTTTATAAAGTTTCTTTTCCCTCTCGTTTTTGGTCTTTACACTTTTTTCTTTCAATGGTTATTCTAGAATTTCCTTAAATGGGCCGTGAATTTCTGATGGGCCAGCTACTGGTAAAAACGGTCCAAACAAGTAAAAAGACAGGGCCTGGAGTCTGAAGCGGCCGGCCGCTCGTGTGGCCTCTCTTACTCGACGAACTGAGTCTTCTCCATGAGCTACACTTTATGCTATGGGCATAAAGTGTAGTTTGTTCACAGAGTACTTTGTGAGTTTGTTGTAAATTTATTTGATTTTGTTTGAACATTGCTCTCGTGCTGACATTTATCTGTATTTGTGCTCTTCACGTGTTTGCTATCTAATGCGTATAACTATACACTCACTGCGGGTTTTAATATTACTCAATTTATTTTGTTTAATGCTGCCTTGCATTGTTGTATATTTTAACTTTTATATTAAAATTGACGTGGCAATTTTCCGTGGCAGTACGTCATTTTTAGGTTAGAATCAAGGAGTATCCGGGGGAACATAGAGGAGAGCATAGACAAAACGTAATAATCATCATTGATATAAGTATTTATGAAATTATAACTTGTAAATAAATAGCCTTGACACTCACTCTAGTGGAGTTTCTGAACGTAACGCATTGGAAGTAACTGATATTAGGTCAGCATACACAGGAGTCAGTTGTCTGGTTTACTTAGGTCAAGTACACACATACATTTTACACTATTGAATTTACACCAGATGTGCATGGCACTTGAACAGGGTTCTCTGACATATATATAGGTAAATCTTTTATATCTTAAATTAACCCCTAGGGATTTTATCGTCTTGACATTTGTAGTTGCTTGATCGCAGACAATAACTTTAAGTAATTACCCACGGTTGACCGATGTCCGCGCGACCGACGAACCGTACCGACGGCTCGACTGACCGTCAGTCGAGCCATCGGTACGGTTCGTCGGTCGCGCGGACATCGGTCAACCGAAGATGAGTTTGACAGAGAAATGATGACTTTCTTTAAAGAAAATGCAAAAGTGATGCAAAACGATGACATGTCGTTTTTCTATTCATTGTTGCCGATTACTAATACTTTTTCTATCGAGCAAAAATTACTATTTCGTCAAGAGGTGCTGCAAAAAGCTATCGAAATTTCAAGGCTCGGGTCAGACCGCCCAGGAACATCGCATTCTTTTACTTCATCAGATTCGCAACATACAAATTCTGTCACGTTATACCCAGTAGTGCAATCTCCTCAAACACAGCCCTGTCAGTCAAATATCGATCAGTCTTATTTGATAGAGGAACCCTCTTCTAATATTGAACAGTCGTATTTGGTAGAAGAACCGCCTCTCTCTTTCTCAGCAAATTTATATACAGACAAATGATTCATCCAATCAAAACTATGTTATAAACGATTTTCTCACTTTCAATAAAAAAATTATTTTTTTTAAATAAATGTTGCTAAACAATTTGAGTATTTTATTATTGTAATAAGTACTTACCTTCAAGTCAAAGCCAATCTTTCAATACCTAGGTGGGACAGAAGCTCGAAACGTATTGGAATGTTTCAAAGTATCATGTAACCTTGCTTGTAGTTCATCGAAACTTTTGATTGACATCTTGAAATAATCAAAAAACTTTTCCTCATCTTCTTGCAATCTCGAAAATAGCGCGCAGAATTCGCCTTCAAGTAACCGTTCTACAAGTATTGGGTGTACATGATATCTTCGCCGCCCTCTATTCCGTCGTTTGCGCAAAAAAAAGCGTGCACAAATTAGGGCATTTACAGCAAAAGGATTCATTTTTCTTGTGAACTGTACACGCGCGTCTCAGTTCGCCGTCAGCGTAGCACTGAATGCATTTTCGCAACCGACGATCAGCGCTGACGGTCAGGACATACGATCAGTACGTACCGTCGGTCGAGCACTGTTTCCAGCCTTAGTTTAAATTCAATTCATAGTATTCGAAATTAGAAAGTTATTGTTAACATAATAAGATCACATTTGTGTTAAAAATTCCTCTTGTAAGCCCACGAGAATTTTACTTATATCACAATGTACCCCTACCGATACCGTACAATGAGACTAGACCAGACTCGTTCAGCGTAATTATCCCCAGCAGCGAATACATTGCTTTCACCAAAGACAAATCAAGCTACAGCAATGTGAACTCCATAGAAAAGTGTAACAATATTGATTACCAAAACTATATTTGTGACGTAATAACCGTGTACTCATCAAGTGTTAAACCCAGCTGTGAAAGTGAGTTATTAATAAAGGTAATTACAAACCTCCCAGTGCAGTGCAAAACCGAATTCATTCGTGGAAATCTAGACATTTGGAAACCCCTCCGTAATAATAACTGGATATTTGTACAATCTTATCTAAGTAAACTATCTATAGATTGTGTAAATTTAGAAACAATAGATATAAACATAATAGGCTCTGGAATGGTAAATATACCTTTAAACTGTAAAGCCTATTGCAAAGGTACTAAACTCTTACCTAATTATAATGTTCTTAATATAAGTTTACCCGTAATTAATCTAGATTTTAAGCTTATAGATGACCCCTGCTGTAACTTGCTTAAATATAAAAAACTATCAGAAAATGTACCCACAGTTAATTTAAAAAGTTTAGACCTTAAAGATCTAGATTTTTCAAAATTTAATAATTCCAAAATAATGAAAGATTTGAATGAAATAATACAGGAACCCCATCTAATTAAGTACGGGGCACACTATTTTACTCTGTTTACATTCTTTATAACAGTATCGTTATGCTTTGTACTTTATAAATTTTATATGAAATTAAATAGACCCGCGAGCATCCCTGACCGCACAGAACCCTCTATAATAAACCCTCAAATCTCAATTAGACTAGACGACATACAGACGGACCCTATACAGTCAGCCTCTAAACTAAAACAAAGTACACCCCCTAAGATCCGCACACATTTGTAACATCCATAAACTTTGAACTAAAACCCCAAAGTTTAGTCTTATGGGGGGAGGTTTTATATCCCTAGGATGTTACCTAAATAGATGACAACCCTATTTCTCCCAATTCTGCAGAAGTCAGCATTTTTGACTGCAGAAGGTGAGCCCGCTTCACGGACTCACCAGTCTACTCCTAACAGCGGTCCGAGGTGGTCACCGGTTCCACTCTAATTCTATCTTTTATTTTTTAAAACCTCGGCCGAGTGGCTCGTCTTAACAGTACGATGTAAAAAAACAACAAACAAGAAAAAGAGGGAATATGCGGAGATAGATCAGGAAATTGAGTCGGCGTTAAACGATTTACAAAAAAAAGTTATTTCTGTCGGACATTGCATAGAAATCATAAGCCCTTTTGTCATACCTTGGTGAATGGATGCTAATAGATAAAAGAATATTAATGATTAAAAGATAATATTAATATTAGTGATTTAGTTGAGAAATTCAGTAACTTTGTGTTTTGTATACTAGTAGTAATAATAATTGTTTTATATTTGATATTTGCCTTTTATTAATATGTAGACTAAATATTAAACCAGAAAGCACACTGTCATGTCATGATTCAGTTGGTTCGAATGTACGGAACTAATTTGATTTCTAGGCAACTAACTTTTTTTTATTCCTTACGGTTTTTTAGGAATATTTTATAAATGACAATGACAGCTTACATATATCTGACAGATATTATTTATCTGGCGATTGAAAAACCAGCCCTTAATAAATAAAAATATTAAATCATGCACCTAAAGGCTAAGTAACGGAGACCTATTCTTCTTTGGCAACTAGATGTGAAACAGGAATATAATTTCTTTTTCAACAACTGGTTGCGAAACTTGGTTGCCAAAACGGCCGGAGGGAAAAAAAATTACATAGATTTAAATAAATAAGTAAGTAGATAGAAATAAATAAGTAGTTTTACGTAAAAATATATTATTTTTTTGTCAAATGATAATTAGTCATGTATTTAACATAATAAGTATTATTTTAGCTTGACAAAATATTTTGGCGTGCGCCCGCTCCTAGCGCACGCAGCGAGCCCATACAGCTACTATTGAGAAGGCGACGAAACGCCTGGCGCGTGAGACGGAAGATTAGTATGGAAGTTTAGCGAAATCTCGTGCGCCGCACGGGGCCCGACGCGGGACGAACGCCGACGTTCGGAAATGTTCGGATTAGGTAGTTCTCGCGTAAATTGTCTTACGTTTGTATGTGTTCGTGTTTTACTTTAGCTGTTTTTATGTTTTGTTTTACTTATTAATCTTATTATCATACATTAAGTAATGTAAATAAAAAATGCCTATCTAAATATGAGAGAAAAATTATTTCTGCATATAGAAATTATCCATATTGTTTAGGCATGTTTTATGATGTGCACCACCAGGTCTTTGAGTCACGAGCCGCCACTGGTCTGTAATACAGAAAGTTGAAGAACTAAATAGAGAACAATCAAATAGTGCTCTTTGGTTTGAATTAAGGTACGGTCGAATAACTGCTTTTAGAGCATTCGAAGTAAGCAGATGGGAAACAAGTGATAATAAAAAATTCCAGACACCAAATCTATGAAACGTGGCCGCACGTTAGAAGACGATGAGAGAAAAACTGTGGAGGGAAAATTAGAAAAAAAAAACCATTGATAAATGTGGCCTCGGATTGAGCTCCAGATATCTTTCCTATGATCGCGGGATCCCCAGATGGAATTTTTGAAGATTTAATCGAAATCAAACGTCTTCTAAATGAAAAGACCTACAAGAATTATGTAAAGAATGAAGAGCCTACACTGAAAAAAATAGATTCTAACTAAGATACATCTCCTCTTAGTTGACGATATTATCTGTTATAAATAATTATTTGAATTTCCTAAACAAGGTAGCTTAGTTGTCAGAACAAATTCATTAAATTCAAATCAACAACTTACGCCTATAGTTCATTTCAATCAAGATCTTAGTTACTTCGTACATTGTTTATATTTCTTGTTTAATTCTATTAATTCGCCTTGTTACATTATGTATTTAAGTTTGTTAATTCTAAAAAGCAACATGAGAGTTTCAAATAAATTATAATCTTCTTTTTAAACAAGCATCTTTGTTGATTTAATAAATTATTTAATAAAATCAACTGTTAGAAGTAGTCAAATAAAATAAATACTTTGATATTTCAACTAGAAAAACGAACAAAACGTTTCCGTATCCACCTCCCGCGCATCTCCCCCGCGCCGCGCCCCTTGTTCGCCCGACCAGTGCCGCGCGCGTCCCGCACCCGCACCCCGCCGGAGCCGCACCTCGCGCCATTTTTTTCGCGACAAGTTCGTTCGAGTTGCAATCCACTAATTTTATTCTCAATTTGTAATTAGTTCCATTTTTACAAGCTTTTTTACTGTGAACTGTGTTCGAGAAAGTCAGTACCTACGTTCCTTAATACTGTGCAAGTGAAACATGGATGAAGTGGCGGAGTTACTGGAAACATGGGAGCTGCCCTCATTTCCAAATTTGCTGGTAAGTGTTAAGTACTCTTTTAGTACTTACGTCGTACATACGATTGTTAAATTATTCGGCGATATTTTGAATTTGTTACAAGTAGGTAGGTACCTAATTGTTAGGGTTAGGTAAGTTCTAATTGTTTGTTGTTTTGTATTTGTGTGTGTAATGGCGGCTATGTCCGCTTTTTCTCCCGCTAGTTGGCGCCTGTGTGTTTGGAGGTCATTCATTTTGACAGCTCCTTATATCGTTGTATGGTGGTTTGTTTGTTTCTGTTGAATTATTCATTATGGCAGAAAAATACGGATCTTGGACTGTTTGTGAATTAAAAAAAGAATTAAGACGAAGAAATGCAAGATTAACTGGAAAAAAAGAAGACCTTATTGAAAGGTAAGCCTTCATAATTTCTCCTTTTTTGTCCGAGAGCTAGCGTGCCACTTTCCACTAAGTACTTTCACCAATTGAAGATTTTGTATAATAATATGTATCAAAGGTAGAAACAGGTATACGTCTGGTCTGGCTAATCAACAGAGAAGTGTGCCAGGTACTACGCACAGGTGAACTTTTGAATGTGGCACGATTTATAACCTAACAATATTGGCATTATGATTTGGAGTTTAAAAGCTTTTTACAATATATGGTATTAAATTTTATATTATTATTTGTTACAGATTGGCTGCATATGACCGGAACAATAATTTTCTATATAATGCTGTGGAGGATCTAGTAGCAGAACCATTATCAAACATTCTGTGGCCACCAAATGAAGAATTCTCTTCTCTCCAACAGTCATCAAACGTGCCTCCTATAGATATTGTTCACTTAAATAACTATTTTTTAAATGTATATAAACTGGAAGAAGGCATGAGCATGTGTGCAGCCGTCCACAGAAAAGGTTACAACATGATGCAAAATAATTTTCTGTTAGCTGTGGTGGAATCAAAAAATAATGAATATTATTTTTACCGAGCACAAGTGAACAGTGAAATGACCAAAGCCCTAACTTATTATGTAAAACTGGTTCTTTCAATTGATGGAAGTATTGTCGAAACATCATGCGAATGCATTGCTGGCAAAGGGTTTAGAGCTGTGTGTAAACATGTCGCTGTTGTTTGCTATGCTTTATTGAACCTGAGAGAGAACAAAAAATTGTGTGTGAAACAAACTGTTACGGACCAAAAACAGGTTTGGCATATGCCTAAAAAAAGCAAACTAGATATTTCCCCAAAAAAGGCAGAACAAATTAATTTTAACATTCTTCTGTACAGTGTACAAAAGAAACAAATGAGAAATTTGTGTTATGATCCACGACCTCAACAGTATAGGAATATGCCGAATTTTAAGGATAATGTTAAGAACAGTGTCATAAACTACACTGCAAGCAGGAAGAGGGTTTTGTGTATTAATGGTATGTTTGCTCCAGCATCTATTCCAGACATTGCTCATGACCATGACTATTTACCCACTTCAATTATGCACCAAATGATAATAAATCGCATACAGGTCACAAAAGAAGACATCTTACATATTGAGCAAGAAACGCGAGCTCAGAGTGGTTGTGTTACCTGGTTTCAACAACGGTCAATGCGGGTAACAGCATCCATCATCGGTACCATCATTCACATGACAGACAGGAAGAATATCAAATCATTGGTGGATTCTATCATTGAACCAAAATCTTTTCGCTCACCGGCAACTAACTGGGGCAAGCAATGTGAGAAAAAGGCTATCCGTGCATATGAGGAGGCAACAACTAATAAGGTTGTAAACTGTGGGCTTTTTGTCTCATTAGATCATCCTTATGTAGCTGCGTCTCCAGATGGACTTGTGCAATCATTAACTGTTTTGGAAGTTAAGTGTCCCTATTCAATAAAGGACTCTGTTATAAATTGTGATACTGTACCATATTTGGAAATGAAGAATAATGAACTTTCTTTGAAACATACCTCTAATTATTTTTATCAAGTGCAAACCGAAATGTATGTCACAGACCGTGAGTTCTGCGATTTTGTCATCTGGACAAAAAAGGATTATAAATGTGTTTCTATTACAAAAGATGTTAATGTAATAAAAAATGAAATACTACCAAAAGCAAAAGAATTTTTTGAAAAATATTTGCTACCAGCTCTAGCTGAGAAATACTTTGGTCGATAAGTAAAGCCTAGTTATTTATTAAGAACGCGCAGAGCGTTTTTTCAGCCGTTTTCGCTTTTTTGTTAAACAATTGCTCTTATTTTAAAACAAAATTACAAAAAGTAGCTCGGACAAAGTGTAGTGTCTTGTGGCAACATATGTTATAAATATATTTCGTTGTAATTTAGTTAAGTAATTTAGGTACTTATTCACTGAACCGTTTTCTTTGGGAGGTTAAAAACGGTTTAGTCGATAAGTACCTATATTAGTTGAAACCAGCACCTTACATCTTACATACACCAACATCTTACATATTGAGCAAGAAACCCGAGCTCAGGGTGGTTGTGTTAACCACTCTGAGCTCGATTTATTAAATAACAAACATTTAATAACATTTAATTTAACATTTAATTTAAGTATGTTAAGTATGTTAACAAAGTATGTTTCTAGTAGGTCATGGTCATGAGCAATATCTGAAATAGATGCTGAAAATAACTTCATTTTTTTATTTTCTTACCTCCATCCATAATATTATTACGAAAATTTGCTAACATAAAGCAAACAAAAACTATTCTACTTCCCAATGGAACCAAATTGCTTGATAAATAGGTAAGTATACGATATGTTTTGCCCAAACCAATAATCCTTTCCACATGTATTCGATTTGATGATAATATTTTAGAACGGCAAAGTTGCTCAGGTTCGAGCTGCCCAGACTTTTTTTTCAAAAATTCTGGTATGTTAACAGTTACATCTTTAGAGGCTAAAATGTCTTGTATATTAAAACCTCGATCTGCTAATACTATGTCATTCCTTTCTAATAAATTGTATCACTTATAGAACCTCCGTAACTATCAGATACAAAAGTTATACTACCCATACTAGAAATACCAACTAATACTTTCAACGTATTACAAGATTTGTATGTTGAATAGGTGAGTTGCTGGGACCCTGGATTTTTGGGTTGGTCTATTTTGATTTCAGTGCAGTCTATTATTACTGTGCTTGTACATTTACGGCCTTTGAACTTAGCATTTTGGTTCGCAGTTTGAAATGGTACCCAGATATTAAGTTCCTTAAACTGACAATAAAGAAAGTTGATCCAAGTGATAAATATACGGCTAACTAATGGCTCGCTGATATCAAATTTAAATGCTAGTTCTTTATTAATCATATTGCGCCTAAGCTTTACAACAGTAAGTAAAAATTCATTGGCTGGTGTTAAGACACGGACACTCATTACACATCCAGATGGATAATACAAAAGGTGATTTACAGCAGGTCCTAAGATATTGAAAACAAGCCAAAAGTGTTCAAAACTATCAAACCCTGTATAGAATTTGAGTTCAGCTACTTTTGACTCCGCTTGCAAGTTTTCAATACAAAATGAGTTAAGCGGAGTGCTTGTCATAGTTGATGAATCACATTTCATCACTTTTTTCTGTTTATCTTCCTCTGCTTCTGTTAACGTCATCTGTATTTCAATCTCATTGCATGGTTCAGGTGCATTAGGCTTTGATTCATCAGACGTAGATGACAAATTTAAGGATTGCTTCTTCTGTGCCCGTTTTGCAGCACGTTCTTCTCTTTGCTTTGCTAACACTTTTTCTTGTTTGGTCCAGCTGAACTGACTAGGTATGGCATCCTTCTTGAGCCTAGGTTTTGCTGAAAAACAAACAAAAATTGAGTTCAAAACTAAATGAGGATATGTTAGATTAGATAGATAAAAGATATCAAGCCTGTGAAATGTTATTTATATTTAACATTGCAAATTAATACAACTTACGACTTTCTAACATACATTGCAAATTAATACAACTTACGACTTTCTAACATAGAATCCAGCGGCATCACATAATCTGTTGGGACAAAATGTTTATTGCAGATTCGTGCATTGCTTGTTGGTGTATATTTATATCTTCTTATAGCTGTAATCCACTTTTTTCTCAGATGATTATCTTTGGGAAACCTGTGTCCCGATGTTCTCGATGAGCATAGAGGCACAACACAACACTGGGGCATTTTATTTTTACAAAAGCGATGCTTATTTTCTTGAAAACACAATATTTCCTTGAAAATCAATTGAGTTTGACAGATAGTATGACCTCCAAGTTCACTGGCGCCATCTACTTCGAGCTTCTCAGATTACATGCCATTGCGAGCAAAGACGGTGCTGGTTGGAATTGGTGGATAGGCTTTAAAGATCGCTACGGGTTGAGTTTTAAGAACTCCTGAAAATCTTTCGGTTGGCCGTGTTGTTTATTCAAATCCTACAATATTAGCAGATTGTTATGAAAAGTTGGAAACAACTTTAATTAACCACAACTTGCTGGACTGTCCAGACAAAATATGGAACTGTGACGAGACGGGTCTAATGTACGTGACCAAACCCACTAAGAAAATAGGTATCTACCTAACCTCTATTATCTTTATATATTTTTTTTTAATTTTTTAAGTGGTAATGATATGATTGCAAAATCGTAATGGTATTTTTTATCAAGCATTTTTTTATTCTTCACCACTAGAGCCATCAATGTTGCAATTATTACACGTATATACTGCTTGATTATTGCTTATAATTTGACTTTGACAGTGTGTTTGATATGGATTGGTACAAAATGAGCATAATCCAGTCTAGAGCTGACTGGACTGCGTAACCTAACATCTTGTGAGAAGAGCCCATTGCAAGATCGGCACACCCAATAGTCATCTGCTAATACAGACTTTGCTGATTTTACATTTGTTTTTGAGGTTGAAAATAATTTTTTGACAAAATATTTGTCATATAAACATATAAATGGAAAAATGTACAGCAAAGTGGGACCACATAATGGCATTACACAAGGAAAACCCTGGCTACCGAAACAAAAGTCTTATAGCAAAATTGATTGATAGCCATGTCCTGCCTCATAAAATACAAAAAATGAAAGTTAAATATGCCACACAAATATTTAGCAGGACTGTGGCATCAAATATGGGATACCTCACAGGAAATAAATTTATTGTTTTTTTTTTTAACCCTTAAATGCATATTGTTGCCAATTGTATACGGACCGTAAAATCTCGATTTATTCGAATTATGCACGAAGTACGTGTATCCAAACGCATTACAACCATAGACTGAAAACTCATCTGTCATAAAAGTAATTGTCAAAAGTGACATGGCGCGTATTTTCTAAATAATTTGACATCTAGCTCTGGATGGCGGAAACATTTGAAGGTTACGTGAAAGCGAGATTTTGATTTTTGTTTTCTGTGTGAAAAAGCATATTAATTGTTTTATAAAAATAGTTATTACACTGAAATAAAGGTAAGTTTTCTAAATCAAACGTTATTTTGTTGAATTTTGTTACAAATCTTCATTTTTTTCCCCTAAATATGAATGTTGCCATTTGTCTACACTATGCGTATACGGGTAATTAAATTTCTGCTTGGGCTCTGCCTACTTCTAAGTTTTTCTGCATTCTCTTTAGCTTTCTTTGCTTTGTTTTAGCATGTCGCGATCATTGCGGGAAAAGGATATTGAGACTATGCTTGCGGCGTTAGAAAACGGTGATATTTCCGAAGATGAGGATGATATCGGCGATGAAAATGATATTGATTATTATCCTAATATTCATGAGTTGTTGCATGAGTTGGACAGTGAACACGATGAAGAAAACTTAGCTGAAGAAGATCCACCACTGCTTATTGAAGAAGAGGGAGTTTCAAATAGGGTGCAGTCTCCGGAAACAGCAGCAGGACTTTCGCCTGGTCAATCGTTGTCAGGTGGTATAGGTATAGCAGAGTGGAGGTCAAGAAGTAGAGAACTTATTTGGAAAAAAAAGAACCTGGAATGGAATGATGAACGCGTAAAGTTTTTAGGATCAACGGAACTCCCTGAAGAAATAGCCCAGTTAGATACCCCTTTCCAATTTTTTTCACAATTTATGAATGAGAGTATTCTCGCTAAAATTGTTGACGAGACAAATTTATATATTATACAAAATAGCATTTCAAACTGTCCTCCTGTAGGTATCACGGAAATTCGACAGTTTTTAGGCATACTAATATTTATGTCAGTTTTCCATTATCCCAGTGTAAGATCATACTGGGGTAAGTATGGCTTCCAAAATATAATGCAGACTATGACTGTGAACAGATTTGAGAAATTACGATCGGTCATTCACTTCAATGACAATCTCCAACACCGTCCTGTAGGTCATCCACAACACGACCGTCTTCATAAGATAAGACCTCTGATACAACATCTGAATAAATGTTTCATGAATGCCGCTCCATTTGAACAAAGATTATCGCTGGACGAACAAATGTGTTCTACTAAGGTGGCACATTTTATGAAACAGTATCTCCCGAACAAACCGCACAAGTGGGGATTCAAATTATTCGTACTTTGTTCCCTTTCAGGGTATGCCTATACATTTGAGATATATTCTGGAAAACAAGACGATGAAAATCTTCCAGGGGAACCAGATCTTGGTGTAATAGGAAACACTGTGATTCGTTTATGTCGTTCAGTACCACGGATGCAAAATCATATCATTTATTTTGATAATTTTTATACTTCGGTTCCCTTACTTTATTATTTGAAAAAGCAAGGAATATATGCATTGGGGACTATCCAAAGAAACCGTCTGGGAAAAAATTGTAAGCTGCCTACTGTAAAAGATTTTATGAAGGAGTCTGTTACTCGTGGTTCTTATGAAGAGCAAGTCGCTGATTATGACGGTGTAGACATATCAGTTACATGTTGGAAAGACAACAAAGTAGTCACTTTGGCTTCGACTTATGTTGGCTCTGAACCGGCAAGTACAGTTTCTAGATATGATAAGAAACAAAAACGTAAAATAGATATACCCTGCCCAAAAATAATCAAAGATTACAACGCCCATATGGGCGGTGTTGATCTCATGGACAGCTTTTTGGGCAGATATAAAATCAGGATCAAAAGCCGCAAGTGGTACATACGTCTGTTCTATCATATGATCGATATGGCCGTAATCAATTCATGGGTTCTCTATAAAAAAAAGAATCAAAACCACGCAAATATGACATTGGCTGATTACAGAGGGGAGCTGGCAGAAGCATTGTGTAACTATAAAAAAACAGAGATTAAAAGAGGACGGCCTTCCAATTCAAGTTTAGAGAAGGAGTTGGAAGCAAAAAGAAGTCGCGGAAATATGAAGCCTGTTCCACCAAAAGATGTTAGGACTGATGGTGTTGACCATAATGAACGAAGATGCGAAAATAAAAATAGATGCAAACTTCCCGGCTGCAAGGGATTTTCTCGCACCGAATGCACAAAATGCAAGGTGGCTTTATGTCACACAAAGCACAGGAATTGTTTCGCAACTTTCCATGGCATACAACCCTAATTTTCAAATAAATATCAGCAATTAATAAAATTTTAGTTAACGATTTGTTTTACTTGTATACGCATATTGTTGCCAAATGTCAACAAACAGTTTTTTTAATTAAAAAAAATAAATAAATATCATAAGATTTTTTTTATTATTTTTCCCATATCATATGACTCAAAAGCTATCAGAAAACATTTTTTTTGAATCAAAATAAAAAATCATGCATTTAAGGGTTAATTTATCACTATTCATACACATTGTGCCTTTATTGTGAATAAATTGAGTATTTACTTTTGATATTGATAACATATCTTTGACATCATAAAATGATAACACATTTTCTAAAATTAATCATAGCCACATTGATATCAGAGAAATGTACAATTGAAGTGACTTTGCAAGCAACTTTTTATTTACTTTTTAATTATACATTTAAAATAGTTATGTTTTCCTTTTCAGATGAGAAGATCTTACAAGAAGGCTGCAAGGAGACGGCAAACATACTTCTGTTCTATGATTATTTATTCGACTCTATGAATGGCAGCCACTCAAGAAAAAATGAGGCTTTCGGCAAACCCCTCTTGACGGCAGCGACACCAAATTCCTGCCATATAAAATTTTGGACAGACAGACGGCGTTTTAGCATTATTAAATAATTTAAAGATAATATATAATATTGCGTATGTCTGGATGCGGCTCCTAAATCAAGACCCACTTCAAAATTTATTTGGGGCAATTAGAAGCCACGGGTACATAACACTAACCTAACACCAGACAGATTTTGCAGTACTTGCACTACTTTGATTATTAATAATATGTCTAGTGTCCATGCCCCAGGCACACATTGTGAACATCTGAAAACTTTCATATCTCCTGTAGAAAATGACTGCAAAGCTGCATGCATGCTTGATCATTGACTGCAAGATTTGTCACAGACACATTAAATACGGTTTTACCACCCCCAGTAACATTGACAAGGCGGTATAAAAAAAGTTGATGCTGAGCCGGTATTCACTTCTGAAATATTCGATATGCTAGAAGCTCTTACCAGAAACAGTAGTAATAAGGGTCTTATGTACCTATTTAAGTTTAGATGAAATGGCAATTAGAAAAAGACTGGTGGTTCCGACGACCCAGCATCTGCAGCAGGCAGTACTAGTGAAGTTATTTGCTCAGAAGACAGTAGCAGTGATCAATCCAAAAGAGGATGTCAACTTATAGGCAGAGAATTAATGATAAAACTCGTCAAAAATAATCCATTAAATTATATAAGTTCGCCAAAAAAATAAACTTTTGTGTTTTAGATTATCTGAATCTATTTAATGAGAGGATTTTGAGTATACTTTTCGCAGATGTGTGACAGAAAATGCCAGTAATATGGCAAAAATAAGACAAGTATTAGCGCACCTAAAGTGTCACAAATCCTATTAAAAATATAGTCAAGTATTTCAACTACGAATTTCGTGAAACATAAAACAATACTTATTAAGAGAAAACCGACCTTACACCAACAGGTCAATTAATATATGAAGAATTTCAAAAAGCAGAGATACGCAAATTTTTATAAAAGATTAAAGAGAGCTGTGGCATTTGACAAAGAAAACACCTTTGAGAAGCTAAAAAAAACCGGCCAAGTGCGTGTCGGGCCACGCGCAGTGTAGGGTTCCGTAGTTGCGAATGACAACTTTGAGTTCACACTATTCACACTCGCACCTTACAGTTTAGCGACCAAAAACATCTAACAATGAAAATAGTATGAAATTTTACAGTTTATAAGTTGGTTGCCTATAACTTTTTAGTTTGTTCCTAGTACTCAGCTCTGAAAGTTTTCCTTTAAACTTCAGTATATATACTACTGCTGTAATTTTTTTCATGTATCTATATATAACCGTTTAGCAGATAGAGGGGGGGGACATTTACCTCTAACAAAAATTCGCACTTTAAAACCAAATATTTCGGAAACGGATCCCTAAATCGGAAAATGGTGTTCTCAACTTCATAATATTTTTGAAAGACCTATGTAACGATACCCCACACGATGGGTAAATAGAGAAAAAAAAATTACTCCCCCAATTTACTTGTATGGGAGCTACCCTAAAAAAAATTTTTTTTCATGTTTTTATTCTACCACTTTTTTGCCATGATTAATATACATATCCATACCAAATTACAGCTTTCTAGTACTTATAGTCTCTGCGTAAAACCGCGGACGGACAGACAGACAGACAGACAGACAGACAGACATGGCGAAACTATAAGGGTTCCTTGTTTACTACGGAACCCTAAAAAGGATATGAATCCATATGCAAAAAGCATTTTTAAAATAAAAATTAATTTGTGCATACGGAAGAAAAAGGGCCGTCGTTTATCAACACAAGCAAAATGAATTGCATTATCAAAATAAAATAGAGCCCGAAATGCTAACGATTTTCGTCTAAATTTTTTTACTTCCCTCATGGACCACTTTCAATAATAAGGTGGCACAAATTAATATTGAGAGAGGGATATGTCCCCAAGCTTTTGCCCTGATGAAAAAAGAGGTAATGCATTAAGCTATTAAGGAATTTGATCTAAATGGTATAATTTAAGAAGGTGCAGTATTTAAAATATATTATTCTTTTTCACATTGAATAATGGAGTGAGAAAAAAAAAAGTTCCATTATCTTTGATGAAATTTTTTGGACGATGCTCTAAACTAAGTTAAAAAGAAAGACAACAGAAGTGGGTTTTTGGAGCTTAATCCCAAAAAAAAACAGAGTTTGCTGATCATGCTCTTGGCGCATGAGCGAAATTTCGAGAAACAGCTATTCATATTATATTATTACTATACTATACAAGTCACACTAAATAAATTGATTTAGCAAAACATTTTACACCCGCGTCATTTCATAACACCAATATACTTTCGTTTTGTTATGTTCGAGAAAATGTTGACATTCTCAACTTGAATTTACATGACACCAAACGTAATAATTCATAATATGGCAAAGTTTTTTAAGTATGTATTTCTATATTTTTATTCATAAACCCATTTATTTGAAACCTATTTATTTTTCTTGTATTAACGTTATAAATAGGGGTAATCGCAGTGACGTAAGATCATTTGTCAAGATCATAGCAGTAAATATGTCAAAATCATCGAAAAAGTTGAATCTTTCGTTTTATATTTTAATTCTCCTCAAGTTGTACGTCGGTGTGAGCCAACTATTTGGTTACTCGAATAAAAGAGCCCGTATGTTCTCCACCAGATATAAAAATTAAACTTAAGAATCAGTCCTGAAGAGCCCCCTCTATTGTTCAGTTTATTTATTCTTCGCGTTTTTTTTTCATAATAGTAACCGTATTTGTTACAGCCCTCTTTGCTGATGGAAGACCAGTGAGTAAAACTTTAAAAATACAGCCGTCTGAAAAATATAGAGATCGTCTTATTTTCTGATAAACTTTTTGACAGCATTAATACGTTTTTTTTTTCGTACAGCAACAACTTCGAAAAAAATGAAAAAGATATGAGGAGGGCTGTTGTAGAAAACTCTCCTCATTACAAATTTTCGGAAAAAGCATGTAAAAAACTAGAAAAAATTTAATTCATTGATGAATCAGGAAATGAGAATGCAGTACCATCATTAAAAAACTTTTAAAAAGACAACAAAAAAAAGTCACATGAGAATATGGCAGTTTTGTAAGAAAATCAACAATAAACCACTAAACAAGGTTCCAAAAATTCGAATATACAAGCTCGACCTTCTAACCCAAATTATAACCAAATGCGGCAACCTAACACGGTTTTATTTCCTGCAGGTATTGCAAATTCCCTAAACACACTATTGAAATTGCAAACAATAAAATTCGTAGCTAAATGTCTGACTTCAACCCTATAAGAAGGGTGTTAATTACAATCATAAGGATGATGGCCATGACGAAGTCGATGGAGTCATCCCATCCGAAGACAATCCGATAAACTAAAACGCGCCTCGCTACGGTGTCGCGCGAGTCGCGACACAAATTCGGACACCACAAAATCCACTGTATCCAAATGCACTAGGCCAAACCCACCATTTCCGCTGTATCCAAATCCACTGTATCCAAACCCATTGTATCCGCTGTATCCAAGACCACTGTATCCAAACCCAATGTATCCGCTGTATCCAAATTCACCTGTATCCAACCTTACTGTACCTAAGTTCACCGCACTCCATTCGCCTCTTGACACCTCTAAATCACCAGTATACGAGATTTATTTAAATCCATCAAAAAAATTACTACCCCACATAGTAGTCTACACCACTGCTTCTAATGTACCTCTTGACCGTGAAGAAGGTCTCATTCTAAATCAAAATCCTTCAAAGGATGTTCTTGTCCGTGATCACACAGATAGCAATATTTATTACGAACACCTTAATACAAAATATTGCCGATTTTTCTCACTATGATTGCTGCAGTACCGGATAGGGCTATATATTTTTATATGATCTCTCGCCGTATACTTTGCTATAACGTCTATAATTGGCGTTCCGCTTTTTGACAGTTTACCTTCTGCAATAGCCATGGTTTCAATTGTTACTATTACTATCATTAACGAAACGTAATTTACACATTTTGCATTTAAATGTTAAGGATCTTGACTTGACTGTTGGAGTGACAGTGTTGCTAAAAATGTACAGAGTGATTAAATGAATTCAAAGATGCCTCATGCAATGCTGCATGTTATGGTTGGTAAACATCATTCAGTGACTGCTATATTAAAAAGAGAACTACCTGATTTGATTATTGCTAAATGTTAGTCACTCTTTGCATCTATATTTGCGGAAAAAGCGGCTCAATGGGCATGTTGACTAAATTTTTTTTCATGTTGCTATGTAAAGTCCTGCCAAAAATAAACACAATAGTGACAGAAATACATTTCTAAACAAAAAACTCTTTCAGTTATAAAAGTTTTAAAGACACATGTTTTTAGACGTAAATTTTTTGACGTGAAAACGCGCCGGTGAAATGCCTACATATTTGTGACGTCACAAGCTTGTATTTTGTATGGGTGGCGTGAGAACTTTGTTTGGTAGCTATACGAAATATTTCGTTTATGGTAATGGTTTCATAATAAAAGTTGCTATAAATTTTGCAGACTAAAATACAGTATAATTGTAATTAAAGATTTTCATACTTTAAAAAATGGTCCTATTCACCCAACTTTAAAGAAGCTTTAAGATCACTTAACGAATCGATATCAAATTAAAAGTGTTCTTTATAGTGTTTTTAGATAGAAATTAGTCTCATTAGAAACAAATTTTATATAATCTTAACATTAGGCAACTACCGTATTATTACCCCGACAACTAGAATTTCTTGTGAGAGAACCCCATGATTTATTGACAGACTCAAATTGGTAGAATTCAATTTCAAAGAGTATCTAATGCACACAGCGTATTTCGATATAAAATAAAATGATACTAAAAGACAGTCGAAGAAATGCGGCGTCAAAAAAAGCAAATTAAAACCAACCAATTAATCGATTTAAATTGTATCAAAAATGAAACCAGCAAAATGCTAGGTAAGCAGTAAAACATTGTGGACCGAAGCGAAAAATTTGCATTTCTCTCTTTTATAAATCCCCTGCAGCATATAATCATTTCCGAAAAGCAGGCATCGTGCTAGCTGCCCCCAGTACCGTTCACAGGTGGTTACGAGAGACTAATTGCCTCCCAGGGTTTAATGATGATGTTTCACAAAATATTTCACATAAATTTGCTGCTAGAATAATTAAAAACAATATTCTATTTGTTTCGATGAAAAGAGTAATAATTTTGATTTTAATTGTGTTCAATTAAATTTGAGATTTGTACCACTCGTTTCACCCACATCACCGAACTCCCAGTGGGAACTCCATAGCACCTCTCAGAGATCTCAGAGACATGGTTGCAGAGGTCCAATCGCCAGCCAGCGTGCTGGTACGTAAGAAAGTACCTTCGCCAACTGGCGGGAATGCCCATACAACTGTAAAATCCCTGTGGGTTTCTTTCTAATTAATGATTTATCTGGCAACAAAAAACAAATCTAGAAACTCAAAGTATAAAGTTATATGTGTGATGATTTTTCCGTATATATATTTATTTATTATTGAGTGAACCAAAAGGCAAATCTAGTACCTCAATGTATAAGGTTATGGAATGAGACAGGCAGAAAAGTTAATGTGGGGGGTGTTTGAAAGACGCAGTTTTGAGGAAATGTGTGATAATCCACAAATTTTGGGCGAAACAGGCGTCAATATCGAAGACAGCAAACATAAAATAAATAGAAAAAGACATTACATCCAAGAAAAGAAATGGGAGTGAGTTCATGCGGCTCACTTTGTTTGCGGTTTGACGACCATAATCCTGCAAAACATTGCCAAGGATTCAAGATGCGCCGGACACGCTGGTTAGGAACATGCGACTTCGTCAGCACGGAGTATTCTGTGTCAAGGTGAACTCAACTCCGAAATATTGACTACACAAAGAGATTTTATCAAAATGTACTCTATTTCTCTGAAAAAACCTTACCTTCAAGAAAAACTCTATCACATACATCCCACAGCACATAAAAAAATCACATCAGAAATATAAAACCAGAAACACAACATAACCGCAACCTCCACCCGAACAACCAGTGATTGTACGAAACGTTCGTTGCGGCCTTTGTTATTGAGAAAAGGATTAAAAGCAAAGATTCGATTGTTTACATGGGATTTATTAGTCATTAGGCGGGTCTACACAGAGCGAGCAGCCTCGCGAGGCATTTGCCGCGCGAAGCAGCTCGCTCTGTGTGGACGTGCCTCGGCCGAGGCAAACGCGCGCGCTGCCGCGGGCGAGCGTCCGTGCGCCCGAGCCATCCAGTGTCGGCTTTTTGTTTTGCTCAAAGGCGCCTCAGTCGTTTGCCGCGCGCACTCTGGACGCTCGCGTATATTGTTTCATGCCTCGCTCGAGTATAATAAGAGTAAAATATGAATAAAGATCAGTGTTTAAAATTAATATCTCTCTATGGTGTAAACACCTGGCTATGGAATGCAAGTGATCCTAATTATACAAATAGGGGACTTAGGGAAGATGCCTGGTTAAATATTAGCCGCGAGATGAATGTACCGGTTCCTGATTTAAAAAAGAAAATGGAGTCATTAATGGGATCCTTCCGGCGGGAAAAATCACGAGAAAAGAAAAGTCGTTTAACAGGATCAGGTAAGATATATATTTATTAATTGCTTTCACAGTTACTACTAAGAACTATTTATCTATTATAAAAACTTGTAACTTATTTTCCAGGTCGTGATGAGGTTTACAGATCTAGCTGGTTTGCATATAATGCCTTTGCATTTATGTCTGATAGGAACGAGCCAGGTACCACGCGGGATACTATGGAGAATGTAAGTACATAATATAGTTTTTATTGATAGTCATCTTGCCATGAGACAGTTCCATTTGTAATAAAATGTCTTGCTAGGTGGTCACGTATCTCTTTAGCATTATTTCCTCCACGTCGTGGTATTTGTTGAATTGGTAATAATGATGTTGGTTCTGATTCATTTCGCCAACTTCCTTCTACGATTTCCCCATCATTTCCCACCGCATCAAAAAAGCCGGGAGCTGAAAAGCTATTAGAAGGTGTTCTCCGTAAATAGTTGTACAAATGTATTGATGCTAAGACTACTTTTGTTGCTTGTTCGGGTTCTAATAAAATTGGTTTACGCAAAACTCTATAAACAGAACTTAACACTCCGAAAGCATTTTCTACAACTCTTCGTGCTCTGGAGAGTCTATAATTAAAAATTCTTTCCTTTGAACCTCTTTCTGGATTACCCTCGTATGGTCTCATGGTGTATTCATTTAGCTGAAAAGCTTTGTCACCTAATATATAAAATGGTACTTTGGGATAGTACGGTAATTGCAAAATTGTGGGTGATGGGATGTTAAGTTCTCTTTTCTCAAACTTTTGGTATAATTTTGTATTTTTAAATACACCTCCATCAGAAATCCGTCCTTTACTCCCAACGTTTACATATAAACTTGTAATTATCATCTACTAAGGCAAACAAAACTATACTTGAAAAAGATTTATAATTATCGTAGTCATTGCCACTGTTTATGGGTGACTGCAAAACAACATGCTTCCCATCCATCGCTCCCACAGCATGTGGGAAATTCCATTTATTTAGGAAACCGTTTGAAATTGCAACCCATTCTTGTTCTGTACCTGGTACCTAAAACAGATGTAAAAAAGTATGTATTATTTTACAGAATGAAACCGATACTAACGATGAAACAGTAAGAGCAACTCAAATCGCTCAAGACCCTTCACTTGACAATGACAACATTCAAGTTATGGAAAATCAGCAACAACAAGATGGCGCCAATAACACACAATCTAGAGTTGGAACACAAGACCAGAGATCCAGAAAACGAAGCAAAAGAAGACCAGCGAAAGACACAGACGATTTATCGGACGAAACTCTTTCTGAAGCTTTCAGGATTCTCCAGCAATGCACAGAACCACAGCCAACCCCACCGCCTTGTGACTCATACTCGGCATTTGGACAATACATAGCCAACGAATTGAGAAAATATGATCCAGTAACTCTGGCGCACGTAAAAAAAGATATATGCGGAATAATATTTCAAGCCGACACAGGAGCTTATCAACAATATGGCTATTATACACAAAGCTATGCTGGGTCTACGCAACGTCCAAGCACTCATGCTTCATCTTATAACGATCCGACGTCCCCCTCACCACTAACTCCTCAACCATCTATTTCCACCGTTCCAATAACTTCTCCAATTCAATCAGAGATTCCACCTCTCCCTTCCCCTCCGATGATTTCTCAAAATTCATCAGACATTCCTACTCCCCCTTCCCCTCCGATGGCTTTTCAAAATCTATCAGACATTCCTCCTCTCCCACGGCTTCCTGCCTCCTAATTATGCTAAAACGTAATACGAACCACTAATTAAAATTAATTTCACCTTTCTTTCTTTTTATGGTTATTTGAAAGTTCTATTAAAATGATTGGACTAAATTGACAAGATTGGTTTTTTTTACTCACTTTTACATGATCCTTTAAATGTTCGATGATGGCATCGCAAACTTCAGGAACAATCTTCGAAATAGATTGTTTGGAAATGCGAAAGAGATACTGCAAACTGGTATAAGAATCTCCTGTCGCTAAGAACCGTAATGTCAAAAGTATCCTTTCTCTCACGGTTATCGCTCGACGCCAGTTCGTATCATTTCTTCGAAGTCTGCTTTGTAATTCTGAACACAATAGATCCAACTCCTCTGTAGTAATGCGTGCAAAATTTTTTTCCACTCCATCATTTATCAATTCTTGGTACAGTTCGTTCCCATTATATAATAATCTGTTTTTGTATAAAGTCTGGATCCAATATCGTCTTCGTTTAAGTTTTTGTTGTCTTCTCTTTTTTATAATCCTATTTATAAGGATAAAAGCAACAGCTGCCACCGCAACACGTACGTCTGGTGCCATGATGCCTTAATTCTCAACTGAACGAACGAACATGGCTCGGGCTTGCCGCGCGCGGCAGCCTCGCGATGATACCGAGGCTGCCGCGCTCGTTTGGGGATAGTTTCCTCGCGCGGCAAATGCCTCGCGAGGCTGCTCGCTCTGTGTGGACCCGCCTAATCACAATGATATTTTACCTTATTTATTAAAATGGCAGAGCCAATCCTAAGAAGGTATATTATTATTTTTAGTATGAAGTAGATACATTATAGCAATGTAAGAAAATACTCAATATTTTCAAAAAAAATTATAACCTTTTAGCTATAAATTTTCTCATAGTTGTAAGAATAAATTAAAGCTAACTCTATTAATTCTAAGGAATTCCTATCCTAATTACAATATAGGAATGAAGATTACAAACACTGCAATGCAATATTGTTCTTTCAAAACCTGCCTATTGTTTGCTTCCCTCAAATAAGTCAAAGCTTAGGCTTAACCATAAATCCCACCTGATTAACATTTTTGCAATTAAAGGACAACAGAACGAAATTATAGCCCACGCAATACTTAACAAATTCAAGAAAATTTTAAAGTTTCATAATATAACAAAGCCAGAGTTAGTACAAGCTCAAACACAACACAATAAGGATCGCAGCTGTGGGCGCTGTCCCTGCATGCGACGACATCGCTGTGTCTTAACTAGCGACGGGCATTGAGTGTCAGCGAGCTCATGATAGACATGCAGAACTGAAACACGCGACATTTGCAGCAACACATTGAACAACAGGCGACACGCTCAGTGTGTGTAGTGGATGTGTCGCCTCGCCCTGCACAGGCGATACTGAGCATCAGGCTCCAGCACTGACACAAAGAAACACAATGTACTGGACATCTTGTTGCAGAGAGCAAGACAAGCCCTGTACTGTACTGCGGGTACTACGGCATGCCGACTCTCAAGAAGACATGTGCTCTGTGACTACAAGTGGTTTGTTTTGATAGAGATTGTTATAAACGTTGGACACCCACCAACCAGGTGGTCGGCCGACCTCATAAAGGTCGCAGGAAGTCGCTGGTTGCAGGCCACTTCCACCCGTCGTATTGGAAATCCTTAGGTTCCCCTACGGTCAAAGGCTTTCGCCTATGATCTTCTTGCAGCTGATAAGATGATGATGATCGTTACTGGTCTCCTGCTGCTGATCTCACAAGGTTGTAATCTTGTAAATTTTGTAAGCTGCTTTTCTTGTCTGCCTGAAGTTTGTATTTCTACATCCTGCATAATGTTCAATCCTTTACCATTTTTAAGTTGTTTTTGTTTTAATTCATAATTCATTTATTTACTGCTTCACATACATATGTTAAATAAGTAGTATTAGTATAACTTTTTTGAATACCCTCTTGCTATATCAATCTCCATATGTATGACTTCCACTCAGCCTAATGCCCGGCATCTCTCTTCTAACCATGTCTAATAATAGCTGGCCTATTATTGGTGTGATCTTCAGCATCCCTCCAAAAGTATTATTATATCACTGCAATTAATATTGACTTTAATGAATATGTTTCTGCTCTTGTTTCAGCTGTTTTGCAGAATGGTGTGGTGGTTTCAGTAATGACATTTGAATCTCTATGTTCTAGCATTGTCACCCACATGTTTTCTTGATTTCATACTGTGACCTGAAAAATTATTTTAAGTCAGCATAGATTCTAGAAAAGCTTGCTATTACATATTTAACAGACAGTGAAAGACTTATTAGTCTTCAAGTTCAATACTCGGCGACCACTTCCTGGGCGTGGAAGCTGAGGATGCAACGTTAGACGAGAGAGATTGATACTGTATGAAATCATAGTCACAAAAAATCAATAAGGATTAGAATCAAAAAGGATTTGAGAATTCTCATAATGAACATGAACATTCCAGGCTGGTCCAGAACCAAATGTCCGAAATCAAAGTCCACCTCAGCGATAGTAGATGGATATAGAAATAACTATTCAGAAGAATCTCTTTTATGTCGATACTAACGGTAATGATCTATTGATTAAGTTTAACAGTCAGCGTAATAAGGTTATGTGTAGTAGAAGGGAAATTTATGCCAGCTGCACATCGTGAACATACTACATTTTATCTTGCCTTGAAACACAAATATGCATCTTCAGATCAGCATGGAAATAGAGATAATTAGATAATAAAAAAAGATATTTGGCAATCATACATTTATGTGTGTATAATATCACAGCATTTTCCCTTGAGGCATACACAGAGCCTATGGCTATAAAACCTGAAGGTCACAGCTTTTACAATCTGTGCGGAAAGAAAAGCAGCTGGTACGTTATTTCTTTTCTCCCAGACCAGAGTGGAAGAAATTGGAAATCAGTACTGGAAGTAATTACTTTATCATTTACTAATATAAGGCTACAAATAAATAAACTGTATATGTACCTGCAGTTTTAGTAGATGTCCAAGTTTTTTGCCTGTGCATAGTCCAGTAGTCATTACTGGAGAGAGGGTTACAGACAGCCTATGCCCAGCAGTGACAGCCAGCTGAAATGTTCATGCCAGTCTCCTGACTTGCTGAACACAATGTCTTTTGTCTGCAAACTGCTGCATGTCTAATAAGATACTGCTTCTCAAGTATGCATGTCATGGTTTCTTCTTGAGGATTCTTCTGTAATTGCTTTTTTTATACAAAGAAGTTGTGTAAAATTATCATCCTTTTGCTGGAAGTATTTTCCTTCTTCACACTGTTGATTATTACAGATGCATGTTTGCACTCTTATTTCATTGGTACAGCTTTACTGCAAAAAGCCTGCAGTGGCTTCAAAGTTTCTGAATTCAGTTTATATTCCTGATGCCTCAATGCTACAGCACTTTCACCAAGCTTTTATCTGATTTGATATTGACATCTGAAAACATAATAAATGTTGTTATATCTACATAATACAGTCAGCATTGGCTTTTTTTACTTTTCAGATATGTCATACTAGCTGTTGCCCATGTCCTTATCAGTACCCTAACTATGTGTATGCAAAACTTCATGATGCGATGGTTCAGTAGATAGGGTGTGAAAACTTAATAAACCAACTCTTTTTCACATTTATAATATTAGTTAGGATTTAGCTCTAAAGTGGAGTTGTGGTTTAATGATGATGTAGGGACCACTATAATGCACTCTTTATATCATTATAATTTATTACAGGCAAAGGTAAAGTGATGCCAACACATATATAGAATTTAAATTAATATTACACAAACATATTCACAAGTCTACTTAGGATAATACTTTATATCTGAACCATAGATTCAACTCCTTAACTTACAGGTTAACCCAGTTTCCTAGGTTACGTAATCATCATCATCAGGTCTTTTTTAGTCCCCAATGCCTGCAGGAGCATGGCCCTCTCTCTACTACCAGAGCCATATATTCAGCAGTCAGAAGATTTGACCTACATCACCAAGCTGGCCAGATGGGTTGGTGAGGTTTCTTTGCTATTTATAAGCTTTGTTTAGCTTGTTTTTCCTAAGTAGACTTCTATGACATCCACCATAAGACCTTTGCATAAGGTGGTCCTATTCTACTTTATCGGGAACCCTGGCTAGATTATATTTATAAAAGGCTTAAGATCACCCCCTTGATGCATTAAAAACAGTCATTACACACAAAAATGGTGTTGTACCAAAAGACGCTATGGCCACATAAATTTTGTACTCAAGTATGCATTAAATTTAAGGGTTCTTCAACCAATTGAAATAAATGAATCCACTGTAGAGATGAAGAACAAATTGAATACATTGCGTCTACTAGTTTTTAGCCTCAATCATATAAATGGATAATAATATTAGAAATTATGGAAACTTTTATGACGAATCATGGTTTACTATTGTCCTCTGCAATAAAACACATTTTCTTTTATATAAATCATGCAACCAATACATAAACAAACATATCTACCTGTATTTGTAGTCTTTAAGTCTTTTGCATCTGCCCTGCAGTTTATGCCAGCTGAGATGATGACCAGTCTCCTCATAGTCTTCAGCATGAAGGTCCAAAATGTCCAACGTTGCACACATCACCTTCATTTTAAGTCTGGAGTTCTGTAAATAAAAGTTTAACAAGAGTACAACAACCTACCAAATACGGACTGTGACAAGAAAGTTATTATTGTTGTCTTATGTCCGGTAAATGGAAAAATACCGCAAGAAGAAGTCGGAATCCCTGCCACCGTGCCGCTGCTGCAGAGTTCACGAGAGATATTGTAAAAGCGTCAATCACAAGCTTTGCATTCCATATTAGTAGATTTCAACTTAACAGTATAATTTAAATAATACAATAAAATGATGGATGACACAATAAGATTTTAAGAATTTGAAAGCAATGTGAGATTTGTTTATTATTTTTTAACATGAATGTACGAGTCGAGTAGGTACCTTTTAGGTTATTTTATTCGCATGAATTCACGCTGTCACTGTCAATACAATTGTTATGCCTTGTTTAGTTGAATTTCGTCGACTAACGATCACGTAAAAATCTCGATTTAAAATAAAATAAATGAATAGCAAGCTTTGTTTTCTTTGCTTTCAAAGGTGTTGCCAGACTCACCAGGTGTTTTCATATCCCAAAAGTAAGATAATTTTACAAAATTTTAGGTTTCCTATCTAAATATATTGTATGTTTTGTGACACATGTATTGATATGTAATGACTGAAAAATAGCATGATGATTTTCAATAAATAAAGAAATAAAAGTCCATATGGACTTGGAGATAAATAAATAAATATATACGGACAAATCACACAGATTGAGCTAGCCCCAAAGTAAGTTCGAGACTTGTGTTATGGGATACTAACTCAACGATACTATATTTTATAATATATACTTATATAGATAAACATCCAAAACCCAAGTCAATATGAAAAATATCATTTTCCATCTTGACCTGACCGGGGATCGAACCCGGGACCATCCGTGTCGCAGGCAGGCGTGTTGACCTCTGCGCCACGGAGCTCGTCTATCGGAGATCCGTTATACACCTATACTAAAACCTATGAAACTAAAATTTAACTTAAAGTAGGTACAAGTTAAAATTATTGAACTTTATGTTGATCGATTTAAGTAAATGTAGAATAATTACCAAAATTAAAAAGCAACCCCCGATACGATAATCCCTTCATCTTGGTGACGGCTAAACTGATTTTGGTAGAAACATGCTTAAAAAAACAACTGAAGCCTAATCAGTTTCCTCGTATTAGAGCTTTGGGGTATTCAGACAGACACATACACACAAAACGCTCTAACTTTTAACACCCCTCTTGTGCTCAGGTTTTTTAAAGTGGTAAAAATTTTATACTTAAGGTAGCTTTTTAATTTTAAATAATTTAAGTATATGTGATGATTATTCAAATGTCATCGATATTTCTGTATCCGAAATTATATTAAACTAACTTTTGCCCGCGGCTTCGCTCGCGTTAAGAAGTAGAATTGATCAAAATCCTTTCTTAGCGGATGCCTACGTCATAACATCTACCTGCATGCCAAATTTCAGCCCGATCCGTCCAGTGGTTTGGGCTGTGCGTTGATAGATCACTATGTCAGTCAGTCAGTCACCTTTCAGTTATATATATTTAGATGTACTGTATTTAAAGATTGTTAAAATACTTCATTGATGTGTTGCCTTGTCAACACGAGTTGTTTCTCGAAATAATAAGTCAGTTCCTTATAATATAGGGTTTATAAAGGCATTTAAGCTAAGGTACCTATGTTACCTAAACGTCCATCACCTAGCAAAATCACGCACCATTTCAGTGTTACAGTAATGTTACTGTCGTCTGTAGTGTAGTGTCGCTTATCACCTTTGTCTGTTCTCTTTGATTACTAAACAAACCGAATGTGTTATTTTATTTTGTCCCGGACGAGATGGATCATTTCGCTGACAGCGTCATCGGCACAAAAGCTATGGTAGTTGTAGATCATAATTAGCATTTTTGAAACCTTGAATTCGAATTTACATGGCTTGTGTTTAATTTGTGGGTACCTATCTTATTCAAGTTTTTTTTTAAATAAATAAGTTGCTAGACATTGTCAAACGCCTTTTGTGTCGAATTCACTTGTCATGTAGACCGCGACCTAATAAGTTCGCTGTAGCTGATTGAGAAAAGTCGAAGATAAGTAAATATATATGGACAAATCACACAGATTGAGCTAGCCGCAACCAAAGCAAGTTCGGGACTTTTATAATGGGATAGTAACTCAACGATACTATATTTTATACTAGATACATATAGATAAACATCCAAGACTCAGGTCAATCTGAAAAAGATAATTTTTCATGTTGACCTGATCGAGAATCAAACCCGTCCATGTCGCAGGCGGGCGTGTTGACCGCTGCGCCACAGAGCTCCTCGGAGTCCGAGTACTCAGATTCGAACAAAAGTGGGTCAAAATCAAAACGTTTATTCAGAAAATAGCCCTTTGCAGGCACTTTTTCACGTCATATCATATTTAAAATTATCTTATTAGATAATAATTATTTTTGGGTGGGAGAATGAAATAATTTTATGGCAACATTTTGACTGCTGGCTGTCACTGTCATGTCGTGCGTCTTGTGATGAATGATGCCATGCCAATGGATGGATCGAAGATTATGTGTGTGCAGATATTAAAAATTGATTAAAGTTTGATTTTTAACATTACAGCTATTAATCCTGTTGACAAGTGCAAGATTTTGTAAAATAGTGTATGTTGTCCTTGTGTCGGCGTACAGTTATTTGTACACATATGTTCTTTCCCAAAGGATTGTGTACTTTTGTGTACTAAGCGACACAAACATCGGCAGTGCGTGATTTTGTTTGGTGTATTCCACTACGATTTCTTCGTCCTTTTATGAGGAAATCATAAAAATCCTTCGGTATATATTTTACGCTTTATTATTCGATTCTCTTCATTTCAATACTATCCATAGTGTGTCTTCGGTTATGTTATTTGTCAGCATGGGTAGAGTTCCTCTGAGTCTGCCTGTACGTTGCCAGGCAGTATGACAGGTGCCGATTTCGACGTAACCTGCTCCACATCAAGGGCAGGCTAACTGATTACTGATCTTGTGCTAAGTTGCTTCTATGACATCTTCGGGCAAGATATTTACTTTATTACTTTGTTAGTGATAAAAGGAAAATTATAATTAGGGTGTCATTATATTTGCATATTCCAGCAAAGTGCCTTTTGTTACCCTACACTGGCTCATAATATTAGTGCAGGGCAAAATGTTTTGCTTAATAAACATGTGTTGTGCTAACTGACATCCAAGTGCATTTTGGCTTTGGTAATGCCTTCAAGTAATGAAAAACTTAAGTGCAGTTTTAAACGTTTTGTACATAATTTGGTCAATTAGAATCTGAAATTTCCATAAATTCTTGTTGTTAGCTGTTGTATCTCTTTTGTAACACTGTCGGTATAATTTTGTGTTCTGTGACTTAATTTGTTCTTAGTATTTCAGTTGTGCATAATTTTTGTTTGGCTTTCAACTGTCACTGAAGACAGAAGAAGTTACTCAATAAATGTTGTTCAGGTGTCTTTGGTATATGCCTATTTGATTTGTATTATAGTAAGTAATATAGATACACCAGAAATAAACTGAAAAGCAACAATAAACCATCCCCTGTTTTCCAACCCTTGGGTTGGGTTTTTTTCCAAATCTATGTGGGATTGTGTAGCAAAATAAATGAGATTAAATAACTTTTAAACTGTATTGGAAAATAAATCAAAAAGTATAAGTTAACAACGTTCGTCATGGGCACAGAGAAATCGCCATATATCTTTTTTCTCGCTTGCACATTATCCCTTTCCTTCATCCGCTGCTTTTCCATAATACCAACAATTAGTAGTGCGTCCATACTTTATGCTAAGGCATTACAATATTTTTATCCCACATCTATATGGGACTGTACTGTATATATTGCTGCCTTAGAACTAAAGTAATTTATATCAAAATAAACTTTTGAAACCTGAAAACTCTTCTGAAATAAGTAAAAGGGTAACACTTCTACATAGAAAATACAACAATTGGTTATCATTACCTGCTATCATTCAGAATATTTAGAAATATGTACTAAATATTCTGAATGGTAGCAGGTAATGATAACCAATTGTTGTATTTTCTATGTAGAAGTGTTACCCTTTTACTTATTTCAGAAGAGTTTTCAGGTATGTGTGTACCTCTATAATATGAGGAACATTTTGTAAGTCAGTGTTTATGATACCTCATTTTCTAAGACAAGACTTTAAAATTAGCTCCATCCATCCATAAGGTTATCCATTAAGTTTTTCTTGAAACATTTGTTTAGGGCACTGATTTAAAGCAGCAGTTGTGTAAATTTCAAGTAACTATACCATATTATGGCTAATTACTTATCCTATTAGTGTCAGTAATTATCGATGAAACATTCACAACATTTAACCTATTTTTAATGATTTTTGAAAACTTACCAATTAATTACGAGGTTGTTGAATAAAAATGCTGAAAATAAGAAAATATTTTTAATGACAACAGAATTTCAAACATACAACAAAGAGTCGTAGAATCCATGGATATCCGTGGTAATCCTTGGGGATTAAATTTGGAGTGACTGTAAATTATTGTACTTTGCTGAATGCGCCAAAGTCTACTTTTCCGCTGTTCTTCTTCTTGATTTACATCATTGACATTCAATACATTAATATTTACTCGAAGAAGAAAAAAACGATCTCTAAATATGGCCGAGGTTATAGGGTCAAACTTGTACCGCTGGTTCAAAATAACTTTATTCTTGGGTAACTGAAACACCCCATTATTCCATGAATCCCGAAGAATTTTTTAATTTCTCCAGAACTACAGCCAGGTTTCATTGCTTTGCCTCCGTTTGTTGTCATGTAATATTGGCCTGTACAAAAGGAAAACTTTTCGAAAATATCTTCTGGAAAATAATTCTATAAATACTCAGCTGGACTCAACACTGGATTAGGCTCTGGAGCGGCATTAATCGGAATTGGTCTGCTGTTGAATTTCTTTGTTTATCTATTTACACGCATTTATTAGCTTCACTTGTAACTTTGTACGTAAGAAAATCTTGGAATCTTAATTTGACCCACTTCCCGGTCTTCGATTACGATGAAATTTTGAACACGCTCTGAGTTCTGATGACAATACATGAAAAGCGTGATTTTTTTAGTTTTTTACTATTATTATTTCCATTTCAGTCTGCTCAATGGCAGGTCGTCATCTGAATCGTCCTCAGTGTCATTTTCTGATGCTGATTGCACTGAATCAGAACTTACTTGCACTCCTGAAGGTCTTGGAATGGCATCAGAAAGCTCTTCTTCATCACTCCACTCGTCTCAAGATCCATTCAATGTAGCCGCAATCTCTTCTTCTGATAATCCAAACGGTATCATGTGTGTTCTGTCAAAGACAATATAATACTAACGTAATAGACTGCACACCTCATACAAAAATATTGGACCAAATTAAGGTTGCGAAAAGCAGGCGAATGTATGGCGCAGGAGAGTTGCTTGGTAGTCGATACAAGATGGCGGTAATCTGCGTTACCCTTTAACTTACTAAATATACGCTGTCATTTTAAAATAGTATGCCTAAAATATTGTTTTGATTTTTAATAAGATATATTTTGTGAATCATGTTTTTATATTCTCATAATACGGTAGATACAATTTTGTGTAGTTTCGAGTGGCGCCATCTATGCGAGTCTCTGAGAACAAATCGTATTAAGGCGTTGAGACCACATGGTTCTGTCAAAAGTAATAATGAAAAACTCAAACTCAAACTCAAACTCAAATCTTCTTTATTGTGTAACACAGGTAAAAGGTTAACATAATACATCAAATAGTGTCACTGTGCCCTGCCCATGTGGACGTACAATAGTTATTTAAAAATAGGTTATTTATAATTTACAGAATCTTGCTACTTTTACTTACATGCATGCAACATTATTAAAATTTATTGGAATTAATATTAAATTGAAAAATATATTACCATTAGTCAAAATTTATCATTTAAATAATCGTCTATATTATAATAACATTTCTTAATCAATAACAATTTCAGTTCATTTTTGAGTGCAATAGTCCCAGTTCCTTTAAACGATCTGGCAGCTTGTTAAAAATAATTGGTGCCATACCCATCAAACTTTTGGTCATGAGAGCAGTATTGGCAAAACCGATGGCTAGCTTCATTTTATATTGAGATCTTATTCGATCTACCTTCTTTCTTGTATCAGACAATTTTAGAAATAGATGGGGATTTGATTTTACAAAAATGCATACCTCAAATATGTAGATGCATGGTAAAGTTAACAGCTTAAGGGACTTGAAAACTGGCACGCAACTGTCAGTAGTTCTAAGCCCACACATTGACCTCAAACATCGTTTTTGGGATTTAAAAATTCTCTCTTTTTCACTAGCGTTTCCCCAAAAAATTACACCATATCGTAAAGTGGGCGTCACGAGACCATGATAAGCGACTAAAACAGTTCCTATATTAACTTTTTTAGACAGTTGATATAGAGCATAAGCTGCCCTACATAGCTTATTACATATTTTTTCCGATTGTGATTTCCACTTTAAGTTATTATCTATAGACAGTCCGAGAAAATTTGTAGTAACAACTTCGTCAATTTTTTGATTTTTATAATTAATTTCAACAGTAGGATTTTTGATTTTTTGGTAGAAATGCAAAATTTTTGTTTTATTAAGATTAATTTTCAAATTATTCAATTCAAGCCATTGTATTATATCACGTAAAGTATCATTTATGTCCCTTTCATAATTATTTTCATTATCACACTCTATCACTGCAGTGCTGTCATCCGCAAATAGGACCATATGCTGACGCACATTTTTAGGCAAATCATTAATATATATGATAAACAAAAGAGGCCCTAAAACACTACCTTGAGGCACTCCAAATTTGTTTATTTTCTGGTCGGATACATTTTGCTTCTCATACTTAGTTCTTTGACATAAGCTGGATATTTCCACAATCTGTTTTCGATTATCTAAGAATGAATTTATGAGTTTAAGGACATTGCCTCTTATTCCATAGGCGTATAATTTATTTAATAATCTCTTGTGATTTACGTAGTCAAAAGCTTGTGTCATATCCGTAAATAATGCACAAACTGGTTTTTTTATATCTACATTTAGCATTATAATTTTAAGTAAGTCATAAATAGCCATGTTTATAGTCATATTTTTTCGAAATCCCTTCTGTTCGTCACATAATATCTTAAATTTTATCAAATAGTTATAGATTGATTCAGACAAATATTTTTCTATAATTTTCGAAAATACGGAACCTATTGCTACGGGTCTAAAGTTGGCCATATTTAGTTTGTTGTCTTTTTTATGTATTGGCTTAATTATAGTTGATTTTAACTTTTCTGGATATACTCCGTCGGCAATACATAAATTTATTACATGTCTTAAGTGTATAGCAATGTCAGTGGCTACAAATTTGACAACTTTCGTAGCAATGTCATCAGGACCTACACTATTTTTATTTTTTAATGATTTTATTATATTAACGACATCATCTTGTGTTATGGGTAGTAAAAACATGGATTTATTATGATAAGGCAAGTGTACTTCATTAGACAGTTGTTGTGATGTTTTTTCAATTTGGTCAATAAAATGAGAATTAAATGCATTAGCAATAACTTTTGGATCTGTAATTATGTCATCATTTTTTTTTATCTTTGTTGTTGTTTTATTATTTTTATTTATAATTTGCCATGTAGCCTTAGATTTATTTTGAGCACTATTTATAAAATACGTATTTTGAGCTTTCTGAGTCAAGTTTATAATCTTTTTGAGTTTTTTAGAATAATTACTAAAATATGTCTTGTTTGCATATGATGGTGATTTTCTATATTTCCATAATAGTTGCCTTTTCTTCTTACAACATATTTTTATCCCCTTCGACACCCATTTTGTTTTCTTAATAGTTTTCTTAGTGACAGTTTTGAACGGAAAGCAAAGGTTATATATCATAGTGAAGTTATCAAGAAAACTATCAAATGCCTCATTAGGGTCCTTTGCGTTATAAATATCTGAGAATGTAAATTCGCTAATGTATTTTTTAAACAGTTTCAAATTTTCATCACCAATATCTCGTTTTTTTATACGATAAAAACTATTTTTGTCAATTCTTTCAAGCGGTATCTCTAATACCTGTGCCGTATGGTCTGAAAGCCCAAATTCGATAACATGTGCTTGACACTTAACCTTTAAATTGTGAGCGAAATTGTCTAGACACGTTTTACTGATAATCCTAGTCGGTTCATTAATTTCTAGTTTAAGATTGCTGCTTAAGAGAAAATGCCTAAATTCCAATGCGATAGAGGTACTTTTTAAAACATTAATGTTAAAATCCCCACATATAATAATATTTTTATTTGAATTTGCACTCAACAACTTTAAAACTACATCCAATTTATCATAAAATGTCGTAAAGTCTTTTGATGTCGATGGTCTGTAGACACAAACTATAATTAACATCTGCTGAGTTAATTCAATAGCGCCAAACTCCACAACTCCTTCTATAGAATGTTTCGAAATACATTGTAATTCTTTAAACCTATGACAATTTTTTACTAAAATACATACTCCTCCACGTTTAGTACTCTTTCTATTGTAAGAAGCTGCTAAAGAGTAATTTGGAATATTTACTTCAGATTCATAACCAGACTGTATAAAATGTTCACTTATACATAAAACATCAATATCTAAATCTTTATTATACAACTCTTCCAAATTAAATGAGAATAGATCAGAAAGTACTGTTATGGCCCGGGTAGACACTATTGTTTCAGTAAAATTCGTTTACGGCTGCGTACGATTAAAGCTATTATAAAGCAAAAATTCACCAAACACTCAGATACATCCATACTATCACGTCTTTATCCCTTGCGGGGTAGACAGAGCCCAAGGTCATAAAACCTACAGGCCACATTTAGCATCGCAGTGGGCGTAAAGGTGGAAAGCGGAATCAAAATAGTGATGGGTTGCTAGCCACATCGCCTATGATAACAGATAATCTATAAAATATTATGTTTCTGAGTAGTAAACAATCATCTATTAACAAAAGGCAACAATTTTATACTTACGATCGTGAAAGGCGGCTTGACAGGTAAATTCTTGCTCCGCATCTGATTGTTGCGCGAAATGCGTGCGTAAAGTCAGTGTACGGTGCACGCGCAATCGTGTGATACGGGGCCCGTCCATATAATACACATATTTTTTGAGAAAAAATGAACTTTGTGAACCGCACAATTATTGTATTAACCAGTTCTGAAAGGGGTAGCTGCATTTGGGCATTGTATTTTCCTGTAGGCTCTTCATTCTTTACATAATTCTTGTAGGTCTTTTCATTTAGAAGACATTTGATTTCGATTAAATCTTCAAAAATTCCATCTGGGGACCCCGCGATCATAGGATAGATATCTGGAGCTCAATCCGAGGCCACATTTATCAATTGTTTTTTTTTTTCTAATTTTCCCTCCACAGTTTTTCTCTCATCGTCTTCTAACGTGCGGCCACGTTTCATAGATTTGGTGTCTGGAATTTTCATTATGACTTGTTTCCCATCTGCTTACTTCGAATGCTCTAGAAGCAGTTATTCGACCGTACCTTAATTCAAACCAAAGAGCACTATTTGATTGTTCTCTATTTAGTTCTTCAACTTTCTGTATTACAGACTATTTTTCCCAAAAAAACTACCACATTTTTTTCCTTAAGCTTAAATGCGAGTTGATGCAATGAGATAGCTTCTATGTCGTGATGTTGATATTTTAAAGCTCACAATCTTCAACGTTTCTCTTCTTAGCTTCTTGTATAAACTTTTTTAGGGCAGATGAATTCCCTGGTAATCAGTGGCGGCTCGTGACTTCAAGGAGTGGTGGTTCATCTGCTTACCTTCTTTCTCTCAAAAGCAGTGTTTGTTTATAACCGACTAGCCCTATGCACCTACCTAATAATATTTGTACATACATAATTAGTTACTCTAGGTACAATTTTTGTTAATATTAATGCATGTTGTAACACCATTTCCGTATAAAAAGTATAGTAGGCAGACTTATGTACATGCAGTGAAATATCTCATCATCGTGACTTACCATTGGTTTAGTTAAGAGGAGCTGCGCGCTAATGAATATTCTAATAGGTAAATAATTCAGGTTGAAAAGCACGAGATGGTTTCAAAAAAACAGATTAGGCGGCATACCTCCTAAATAAGCCATAGCCTATTTTCTTTTTTAGTTCTTGTTCAAATAATCCCATTAACTTTAAAGCCACTTTCAAACACTACACTTTGAAGCACACACAAAGTAGAAAACCATAACTATAATTAATTATTGGGTAATTTCGCGCGCGTTATCTATCACACCCAATATTCGTGCCTCGAATTCAGATCGGCTTCCCTATCTAGAAACCGAGCCATAACTAGCAGCCTAGGCTCAGACGCGTCTGCTAAAATCTCAAAATCGTACCACCGATTACGTATAACCGTCGTTAATTTATCGCATACAATGTTAGTTATTTCTGGGTTATACAAGTACTCGATTTTATTCAATGTCTTTATAGTAGTAATAATATTATTCACTTTAGAAGCGAAAATACACACTTCCCTTGGGCTATCTGTCAGCTTCGGTAAGTGGCGTAATTTTTCCAGCTCGTTTGTAGCCAAGGCGTGTGGACAGCCGAAACGCGCTTCTAATCTTTCGATGATTTCTGTTGCTTTTATACTACCTAAAAATAAACCCTTGACTGACTCTAAAGCTACCCCTTTCAAATATTTACGTAGCCGGGCCATCTTTTCTGCTTCCGTAAAGGCAGACAGATTCTACAAATGCACTTTTAAAATATAGCCAGTCACTAGTATTTCCATTAAAATAAGGTAAGACGTCATACCTGCGAGCCGCGGGGCGAGCCCCGCGGACTTCCTCCATTAAAGCCGCCGTTAGGTCTCTCAACGGCTGGCTGGTGTCGTTTGTCTGTGGTGCCCCCGTGGTAGCTTGCGGCCCACTGGCTGCGGTTGTGACGGGTGCCGAAGTGTCTGCGGGCAGGAGCGCCGCGGCCGTGTCGTGCGGAGCTGTGTCCTGGGTGCCGCCACCGGTGACTGTCGGTGTCCCCACTCGAGGTGGCTCTATTGCGGAGGACGGTTCCTCCGCTGGCTGTTCCCTTGCCGTACTCCGTGTTCCCACCATGCCGAAACTACCTACTTTTAGGCACAAGTTACAGGCGGAACGCGACGCGGTTGCACTGATAATCGATAAATCCGGCTCGAAGGACCAGCTTTGTTAATGAAAGGCTGGTTTATTAATAAAATAGTTTATTAATCTGAAACTTTCACTAGTACAAAACGCGTTTGACAAAGACATGGAAAAGACACTCGAGTTGATAATGGCGGGTGACGACTGACAAGTGACAAGTACTCTCTATGTGCCGGCAAAATATTTGGCCCCGCTTCACAGCCAGCTAGCCAATCAGCGCAAAGCGAATTTACGCTAAAAAGGCGTGGCCGGGTTCACAGACTAATAATATGTATAGACACACATTTGGCCGACACCTAGAGCAATAAAACAATAGAGCAAACACTAGACTTTATGTATCGGTAACAAGATTTACTTGAATAAAATAGAAGTCATAAATAAATCGAATGGTTGATGGAAAGAGTGTTTTAATATCCGGTAAATGAATAACATGGAACAATTATAGAAATGATGTAAAAATACATAAAAAGAAATTTAAGAAATCTTTTAGTGAGCGCAACTCAAGAGCGTCACGGTCTGTCCTAAACTGAAGTTATAAAAACTATTAATCAAAAATATAAAAAAATATATATTTTCTTATTAGAAAAAATTGCCTTAGATGTAAAGTGCACTTTAAAAAAAAATCTTAAGTGAGCGTCACGGTCCGGTATTTATCAAAAATATAAAAAAATATTGTATTTTCTTATTAGAAAAAAAACTGCCTTCAGCTGTAAAGTGCGCTTTGTCCTTTTTAAAAAAAATTTAAGTGTGCGCAATTCAGGAGCGTCACCTAAACTTTAACGCTAAGACAGCGTGCTCTCACCTATCTTTAGGATAACGAGAGCTATATCCGCGGCGTTGTACACCTTCACCTCCACGAAAACATCTCCGTCTAGGTCGGCTGCACGCATCACGAGTAACGACACCGTCCGCCACTCGCCGCGTTAGCACGGACTGCTGGGTCTGCGGGCTCCTGACAGTCTCACTGTAGACTTCGTCTTCGGAATCGCTGTCATGCCAACCAGTCTTACTAGGCGCTGCGGATTTTTTCGATTGCAGTCTTGGCTTCGCTTGCTTGGATCTGAATAATAGAGAAAAAAGGTTGATTTAATAAGCTGAAGTACATAATATTTCTATAAAACTTTAGTGATTAAGATTAATGAATTAAGTGTAACGTAATAATCAATACAGGAGTACGAAGTATTTCAAAATAATGTAATTCTGTCAAACAAACAGAAATAAAAAGTAGAAAACTATACTCGTTTTAAATCTAAGGTAATTTAAGAAATATTATAATACTTACTTTTTAGGTACGAATTCTTTGTCTGACTCTATTGCGTCCTCCACTGCCGTCGCTTTTTCGACTGCTTACTGACGGCGGGGCTTGATCTGCAAATTAAACATTAAATATTAGAAAAGCATTGAAAATATAAACACTATTTTGATTGACACTATTCTAGAAATCTTTCAGGCACTTTAAAATTAGATAATGTTTTAAATGGTGTTTTAGATAGTTTTTGGATTAAATTTTATATAATTAATAAATTTTATATAATTAAGTTTATATAGTTATGTAATTTTAAACAAAATTTATATAGTATAATGATTTCGTTTTCATAATAATAATTTATTCAAATAATGAATGGTTATTGATATTTACCTTACTCTAGAAGTTGATGGCTCTTAGTCAGAGTCGAAAAGTGGCTCCTGCACTTGTTTTTTCGCTCCCTTAGTAGGACGCTTCTTGATGTAATCAGACTCCGACCTGATCCATGAGTACCCATCCATGAGTTCTAGAACTACCTTCGCGGTACAGCTCTCGAACCCATGAATAGGTCCCTCAGACATAGTTTACCTGCGTGCAACAAATATCTTAGTTGGTACCCCGTCACTGCTTCGCAAAGTTCGAATGATTTTATGCAAACCCGGGCCGCCTTAGTGCGGATACACTGCACCCAGCTAAGGCGACCCTTCCAAAGAAGCAGTGACTCGTCCAAACTAAGATGCTTGTTGAGCACGTAAAGGTCTACAAATTTTTTATTGAGGTGGTCTAAAATGGGACGAATTTTGACAATTTTCTGATCGTATATGCTGACAACCTGTAGTCCATCTCATCATTGTCGACGAAATGCAAAAATTTGTTAAAAAGAACAAATCTATTTTTTGACATAAGCCTTCTAAAGTCAGGCATTCCGAGCACATCCGTTCTCCAATAATCCCGTAGCCGGGAATGTTGGCAAAACGTTATGAGCATAAGAACGCCAAAATATTTATACAGCTCCTCAACGGATGCCTCCGTCCATTTCTCCAAATATTTTGAATGCCGTTTTCCACCTCCGCTAAAGCTGCCACCGTGTCCAATGCATATTTATTAGATTGCTCTGAAATTAAAGCCATAACTTCACTGTTCCAGATAGAACAGAAAACCGGGTCTTGAGACGACAGCGTTGGACCACGTGTACGAAGGTATGTTTCTTCCTGGCCGGAAAATTGTGAAAAATCGTCCGACCAGGAAAAAATATCCAATCCTTCGTACGCCTGGGCCAACGTTGGTTGATCAAGACCCGCATCATCCCCTGTGTCGATCAGTCTTTCCTGGGACATAACCTCCCCAATCCTACCTACATCCCCTAAAGCTATTAATGCTTCATAAAAGCCGGTTTCTTCTTCGGTGGGTGTGTGAAGCACGGGTTTTACTGCTTTCCATATGCTGTTCACGCTCCTCATTGTACATATCTCGGAGGAGACGTGCTTACCCCCGCTCCATGCCTAAATCGGGGTGCCCCGCGTCATCATCGTCATCCGTATCGCTCCCCATATCTCTAAGAATATTTGATTTGATATTTAATGTTAACTTGTTTATTTATTAACTTTCTATATTTGATGATGTAGTATTAAATATTGTGGAGTTATAAATATATGTCATTATATTCGACCACAAAGGGAGCTATCCCACTAGTCTTATCAATGTTTTTATAAATTCCAATCCAATTTGGATTTCCATTTTATTTCTGGTATAGAATCCTCAGCCGTAATCATAATAGCCTCATTTTTTGTGGTAATGTAATGTTCCAAGTTGTTCCCAATGTGCTGGCACAGTTGTTAATAGAGATTTACCATTTTCTCTCTCTCCAGTATTTTAAAAGGCATTTTTCTAAAAAAATAAAACAGGTTATTATGGAAAGCAAAAACTTACCAAGTAACTCCCGTACCTGCATCATGCAGGTGAGACTCGTGTGACTTAGCACTGCAAGGCTACACTCGCACCTGTACCTACATACATGGCTTACTGCCATGATCATTCAGACACATAACACATACGGTGCTGTCTTTCACATATTTGCACTTGTCACTGACTGATGTCATTTTAAATTTAGCACATTTGAAGAGTTTATGCTCTGGTGATTTTCAATAACCACAAGATTTTTTACGATGGTTGCTAAAGACACCTTATATTTGACCCTAAAATTGAATTGACAGTTACTGCTTACACTTCCTTCAAATCTAATAAATCCGTTACCTTAGGGAGGGCGCCTTTGTCTCGTTCTGAATGGTAAGCCCGACACGAGCGCTGATCGAATTTGCGAAGGATGATAAACATTAGTAACGTGTCCCAGCTATCAACAGATTGGTCTATGTTTTTCAACGCACCAACATGTTATCGGATACTGGGCACCACTTCCCGGAGATTGTGGGCTGTACCTCTAGTAATGATGGGATGATCCAATAGTTGGTCCACATGGTTGGTTATCGGTTTACATTTGTTGTCACTCTCAGTTACGAATGAAGACTGGCTGCCACAGTACAGTACCATTTTAGCAATAATTGATTTTTGGTATTAGGGTCGGATACTATAGTTACAAGAAACCAGAATAGCAGCAGGCCAAAAAAAAAATATGTATGGAGTGTGTGAAGGAGGATATGGGAAAAAAGATCATTCATTAATTTTTTCCGCCTCGGACCGGCCCGACCCGGTGTAATTTAGTCCGGGTCATACACAACAATAATTGCCTTAAGCACAGACAATAAAATGACTGCCAGCGGCGCCAGTATTGCCACTACTCGTCGTTAGATGCTCATACTCAGTAAGCTGGCTATTCGCCGCGTACTTTTAAAGATTAACGCTCTAAATATGATATTCAGCTTACTTGACTTACATCATAATTTGTACAATTGACATGCTGCTTTTAATCCAATTGCCACCAGTCACCACAGAGTGGTTGTAGAATCACGTACCAGATGTCGATATAAGTCGCTAGGGCAAGAAATAAATATTAATATTATCAATTTAAAAATATTTTTCCACCCTCCGACCACGTCGCATTCGCGACCGAAATATAGTACGTTGGACTAGCTTCAATTTGGTGACGACAGCCGGGCCGGTCTCATTAGCGACGAAGTTGTTAAAAAAAATTTAAAAGAGAAGTCAAAAAATCTTTGAAAATACCTCTTAAAAAATCCCATTTCAGTTATTTACCCCCAAAATCTGAGGGGAATCCCCTAAGTTGGGAACCGTGGGTTCAGGTCTTAGAAGTGTCCGTTCCTTTTTTCTGCATGTCTATAGTCTCTCTTCCGATTATGTAAGCATTCATATAACTTGCCTTTTGCGCAAGATTTTTCAATGTATGATTATTAATGTAGGGCACAAAGTATATGCTAGCATTTTCTTTGTATAACACACTTTGTATTTCTTGTGCATATTTTATTAGTATTTCATGTGACACTTTTATGTTTGGATCATCAGATAATAAATGGCGAATTATTAAATTGATAATCCAGTCCCATCTCATCTCATTCCATCCCATCCTATCCTATCAACAATGGTTTTTAATAAATACTCAGTAAGAACGGTTGTTCACGGATATTTATCCATTTTGAGTATTAACTTAAATTGGATATTTATTTGCCGCCCATTTTAACGTGTTAAGGGTACGCTAGTCAGGTGTTTCGCCATACAAATTCTGTAAGGGTGATGACTCCGTTGTTTGGTATCGTCTGTTTAAAGTTTTTAATTCTATCGATTTCGATACCCCGTTTCGATGGGTTTGTATAGGAAAAAAAAATTACTCCCTCTTTACTTGTATGGAAGCTACACTAAAAAATATATTTTTTAAGATTTTTATCTACCCCTTTTTTGCCATGATTAATATACATACCCATACTAAATTACAGCTTTCTAGTACTTAAAGTCTCTGAGTAAAACCGCGGACGGACAGACAGACAGACAGACATGGTGAAATTATCATTGTTCCTAAAAAGCCCTAAAAAGGAAGGGATAATGTAGCTGCAGACGCATTGTCTCGAATAGAAATTACGAGTGAGGAGTACAAGCACGGCTACTACAGCCCTAGACAAAATATTTATTAGTTATTATTTATATATTAGCGACCTACCAGGTCTAAGGTAGGTCGCTTAACTAAGGATGTCAATAGATATTGCTATATATTAACACTACAGTGTGAACTTACCAAGTATGTCGAAGCATATCCATTGCTAAATAAGGAATCGGAGACAGTAGCACGCGCTCTCGTAGATAACTTTATACTACGATACGGAATACCTCTTGAAATAGGGACAGACAGGGCTACCGAATTTATTTCATCAACTATGTGTGATGTTTGTAAAATCTTAAACATAAAACAAATACAATCTACGTGAAGAGAGACGGCGGTAAGGTGACAAAAGAAACAACTGTATCCGATCAACGACGAACGTATAATGAATCATAAGAAGAGTTACATGATTAGTAATGATTATAGGTTAACACAATATAGTAGGTATACACTTCACCTCCCGGGGGTGAATTAAAAAAAAATGTTATTAGGTATTAAAAGGTAAATAAAGCATTTTTCATATGTTAATCCAGACATTGCTATTGACATTACACGACTAAACGCACTCGGACTTGTCTTAAGACCCATTGGAAGTCTTTTCATTTGATATTGACCGGTGCTTGTACTAAAAGCTGTATACTTTCTGCTAGGTTTATCTAAAGACAGTTGAAAATAACTTTGTTTTAAATCAAGATGTGAAAAATATATTGAACCGGAAAGGGAGTCTAATATTTCGTTGATATTGGGCAAAGGGAATTTATCGTCCACTATAGTATCATTTAATTTTCGAAAATCAACTACGAGACGCCAATCTTTCACTTTATTTGCAGATTCCTTTTTCGGAACTAGGAGTATCGGACTATTCCATTCACTCTGCGCTTCTTCTATGACGTCATCATATATCATTTTATCAATTTGTTTCTTAATTTCACCCTTTAATGATTGTGGAAGTCGATAAGGTTTTGTATATACTGGACTAGAATTAGGTTTTAAAACTATAGAGTGTTCACATACATTGGTTACTGACAGCTTATCGCCAGGAAGATAGAATACACTTGAGTATTTTGAGCAAATTTCCTTAACTGATTTTTCTTCTTCTACGTTTAAATGAGACAAATCCAAGAGTGAAAACAACTTATTTACTCTATCTGCATTTGTATCAGATTTTTGGAACTCGCAAATATTATAACTATTGAGTGAATTTAATTCTGTTACGAAAGTGGGTAACTCAACGTCGCATTCCCTTATATTCAAAATTTTTACGGGTATCCTATTATTTTTCGGTCTTATAATACTTCCTGCTAAAAAAACATCTTTAGTTAACTCGCATGGGCTTATGACGTAATCACCTTTTAACTCAGATTCCAAAAATATATAATGTATAGATTCACTTCGAGCGGGTAAAATAATTGAACTATCGGCATGATTCAATTTATCATAAAGTTGTATTGTACATTCCTTGCCTTCATTGTACAATGATAATAAACTTGACTCTAAGTTGATATTCGCAGAATAATAAGATAAGAAATCTAATCCCAGAATTCCATCAGCCTTTAAAGGTACGCACTCGAATACATGAAACTTGCCTTTAAAGGTATCGTGATGACCGTGCAACAACGATAAGTAAACAACACCCGATGAGCGAATTTGACCTCCTATTCCGTTTATCAGCGTATCATCGTTATTTATCGTTATATTATTTGGTAATGCTTCTTTCTTAATTACGGATAAACTTGCTCCAGTGTCTATGAGAAAAAAATATTTTATTTTATTTATATAAAAAGTAGCAAACGCTCTACCTTGTAAGGTAAATATTTCATTTTTCAGAACGAAAAAAATTATTTAATTCCGATTCCGTCTTATTTGAGCAACTATTGTTACCCTGTTCGTTTGACTGTGTACTCGTAAAGAAAACACGGTTACCATAATTATTATTTTGGCGCCCTCGCCCACGAGAAAACTGGCTATAAGGGCAATTTCCGCGTGTTGAATATGGTCGTCGTCCTCTAAAATTATTATTAAAATATGTAGGCTTGTCATTATTATTATACGAGTAGTGATTTTGAAAATTACCTCCTCGACCGCGTGGATTATGACTATCGCGCTGATAGTTCCTCTTTTGTCCTCTCTGATACTGCGTATTAAACATGTGCACCTTACCTCCTCTCCTTTGGGAAAACTGCATCACCTCATTACTCGTCGATGCCATACCGCACTCCTCGTCCGTCGCCGCCTGGATGGCATCCTTCAGATTACCGTAGTTGCGAGCTGCAATGATGGTACTCAGCCTGCTCTCCCGAAGTCCGCCTGAAAATCGTTGTATGGCCATTTTTTCATTTAACGGTTTTAATAAGGTAAACTTAGCAGAATCGCCATCCGCTTGCGATATTGTGAGGTCCGTAAATATTTTTTCTATCTCAGTACCGAACTGATCTATAGTGCGCCAACCCTGGGTCGCATTTTGAAGGCGATTTTGTATAGCTGTAAAAGACTTTTTAGTTAAAAGATGTTTCCGTAAATCGCTCACAAAGTCGCTAATAGAAGTATAGTCATTCTGCATTCGAAGTTTTGCATTCTCACTTAATCTGCTCTTAAGTACAAACTTTATAAGAAAAGACCTGCCGGATTCCTTCAACATTTCAGAAAACATTTCAACGGAATCTATTAATCTTTTCGTGGTGTTTTCGCTATTGTCCATTACTGGGATCAAATTACACGCCGTTTTGAAGTCGAAATCCATGGTGCTTATTTCGCAGCTATCACTATAAGAACTAGTCTCAGAACTCGAGTCCGAACAAGGTTCTCTATTACATAAACTCAATATCTCGCTATATAACAGTTTAATATTATCATAGGTAATCGATATTTCCTGCAAATAACTATCTTCCAAGTCCTTTTGGGTACACAAAATTTCTACAATCTGTTTGCATTTCTTATAAATATTTTCCGTATCAATTATTTTGTTTGTTATAACGTTACCTAAAAATCTCGATTTTCCCTTCTTAACCAAATATTTTTTGATAGTTAACAATTCATTATAGCACTCAAGTAACTTTGTTTCCATTACATAACATAAAATTAAAATACTACGTACCGTAATTCATCTTAGATAACGCCGATGTATCCAGTTGTCGCCACCCGGCTATACATTGGAATGTAAACAAGTAGCTTCCCCTAAGTAGCTCCTGATGATGCACTTAAAACAATACATTTGTGTAGTTAATAATACATAATAATTATAGAATAGATAGGTTAGACTTAGAGTCCACTAGAAACACAAAAAATGTCCAAAAAATTCAATTAACTCATGAAACTTTGTCAGATATTCAACTTTTCATTAAGATAAAATATAAAATATCATACCGATGTATCCGCGCTAGCACTAATCTCACCACACAAACACTATTTTTTCTTCACTCCGTAAGGCCGAGTCAAGGCTGCTCTGGGATTGGTCCTCTCTCACGATCACGATGTAACATCTGCCTCCAGCTAAAAGACCTCTGCAGTTCTGCCATACGAATCTCCCTGCGTATCCATTTCTTATGGGATTTCTTGTACATACGATATAGTCCAAGGGCTGCTGCCACAAAAAGGATCACGGCAACCAGAATAAGCAGGATATTAGTCGTATTGATGCCACTCATAGTTGATGATGAATTGCTACCCAGCGCTGTTTGGGCTATAACGGTTTCCTCCTTAGTTTGCGTACTTCCCATTTTGTATAAGATCTTTTAAGAATTATCACAAATCACTCACGACATAGTTCAGAATGTTCGAGATTACGACATGATTACACGAGGCGCATCGCCGGCGCCGAAACACGATCCGCGCGCTACCATATAAGGCAGGGTCGCCATGAAGAGAGACGGCGGTAAGGTGACAAAAGAAACAACTGTATCCGATCAACGACGAACGTATAATGAATCATAAGAAGAGTTACATGATTAGTAATGATTATAGGTTTACACAATATAGTAGGTAAGGTCAAGTTGGGGAAGACCGGCATACTGTATTGAAAAAAATACTCAAATGAATAATACGACTATTTTATATGCTCTAGATCAATCTTCATAATGCTATGTGATAAAACATATTATCAGTAACAATTTTGTACTACACAAATTGTCATATCATGGAAAATCATTCAAATACAAGCCTTTTTTAAAAACTTGGGGTGTAGACGGTCTTCCCGCGCTAAGAAAGGCAAGACCGTACAAGATAAATTTATACCTTTATTCGATGTGTTATATGTATTTACACTACTTACATCTTTAAAAACATATTTGACCTTCAAATATGCACTTTACAGGTATGGAAATAACGTTTAAAGTCCTATGAAATTTAAATTTTTAGATTTAAAAGGTAAGACCGGCATGTATTCACAAACAGGGGTTGTAAACATTTTTCGTAAAGATATGCCGGTCTTACCTTTTAAATATTAAAGTAAATATTTTTTAAAGACATTCCGATTGGTTCAGAAGAAGAGGAATATGGAAACGAGATAAGGAATTTTAAGAATAGATATTAGGAGTTTTTAAATACGTTGCCAGAAAATCCCTAACTAATACATATAAATAGGAGAATAAAGAATCTAAGAGCAAACAAGAGTTTAATACTTTTTAAATTGTGTTTATTCATAGAAATTTAGAAAAAAATATATAAAAGTGGTAAGTATGTAATAACAAAATTATTGAAAATAAGTCATATCAGCATCATCAGACAAAACAAACTCCTTAGAATTATTTGACGGTTGTGTCAAATATACTTTTTTAACAACAGAGTTTAGGGGCACGTCATCACGGTCTATTTTTTTAGTCAACACGAATTTTAGTGGACTCTTAACGGTCTTGTAGAACCTTATAGTGTAACGCACCTCTTCGGCAGCTTTTATTTCTTCTATGTATCCCACATAGTATGTCCACTTTTTTCGGCTGTAATATCTTACCAATACATGATCATTTATCGCAAGATTGTATTCATCTTCCGTCTTTTCCGTCTCGTTTTCCTCATCTGGTATGTTAATAATTTCCACCGGCATTTTGTTTTCTTTGTCTGAACTGATACATATTTCGTTTGAGTCTTCGTAATTTTCTGTCTCTTTCATTGCTATTGGGGTCCCCATGTTTGAAAAAATATGTTCATCACAATCAATTGCGTCGGAATCACTGTGAATACTTATACAGTCTGAAATGCTTGTAGAGTCTGATGATATTACTTTATACTGTTTCTTTATCTTAGGTTTACTCATATTCTTCTCTCTTTTTTCCTTTTTACTGTTATATTTCTTTTCTCTAGTACGTTTATCTACTGTTATCGGAAGTTCCTTATTAATATTTTTGGCCATTTTTTCAATTTTATCACGATATGTTATTAGTTCCTTTCCAGATATATTATTATTATTTTCTTTGTCACGGGTCTTTTTCCCCACACCTTTTCCTTTTTTTGTTTTAACTTCTGTCTTAATATTTTTTGCCTTCTTCAATTTTGCGTTTTAGTACATCTGAGTGTGTTATCACTTCGGCTCCTGGTGCCATTTTGCGCCGTTTTACTTTTTCATTATTCCCAGCTTTTACCTTCATCAAAAGTAGCTCTTCAAATGAAATATATCTGTCTTCCAATATTTGAAATTTTGGTTCTTGGCAATAATTGGCAGTTCTTTCTGGATTTCGCGTTGAATCTTCCAGTAACGCAACGGACAAATTTTCTTGTGACAGACCAGTGACCATATTTTGCTTTGAGCGGTGATAATTTACAGAAACTTCGGAAACATCTCTTGTTATGCAATCTAAGGCCAATGACAACAAGGTCTTTGGTGCGATTTCTAAAGTAATATTCTCTGAAATTTCAGTAGCGATTGCCGCTGAATTTTCTGTAGCGATTATCGCTGAATGTTCAGTTGCAATTGTCATTGAATTTTCAGTAGCGACTGTCGCTAAGTGTTGTCTCCAACGTTGTAGCTTTAACAAATCGAAATGATTTTCTGAAATTTCTTCAATATTAAATGGAAAGATTCCCGTCTTCCGGAAACCACTTTTTAAAATTTGACCATCAATTTCCTTCCAAACTTCTCCTATTAAGCGAGCAAATTCTGCTTTTGGTAACATAACTCCTACGTTAAATCGCTGCCATTTAACAAGCAATTCGTTCCACCTGTTCTTAAACGACTTCATAACCGATACGTCCAGTGGTTGTAGTACATGGCTAGTATGCGCTGGTAACTTGAGGATTGTAACACCTGCTTCGCGAGCCTTCAAAATTATGTTTAAACTGACATGAGTCGCGTGCCCATCATATAAAAGCAAAACTGGACGTTCATTTCCAATAGCAGGCAAAAAAGTTTTGGTGAAATACTGTTCAAATATTTCGGATTCCATCCAGCCGTTCTCTGTAGCCGCGTATGATGTATTTGGGTAAGCGTTCGGAGATACCCATGAGTCCCATACGTTTTTACCTTTGTACACTATCATTGGAGGCGCCTTTTCTCCGAGTGCATTTCCACAAAGCAAAACTGTCGTATTGTCTCGACCTGGGGAAGAAATCACTCTTGTGGCTGCATGTCCTTTGGCGCCGACAGTTTTGGTCTGTTCAGGATCTTTGGAAAAACTGGTCTCATCCATATTCCAGATTGCTTCGGGCTTGTCCATTAAATTTAATTCTTTGAGTGTACTTTTAAGGAGATCAAAATACGGGAATACAATAAAAGGGTCCATAGCCTTTTTCCGTGCATACTCGACGCCTTGCGGTTTTTTGATAGATAAATTATGGCGGTTTTTAAAACCAGCAAACCAAGCTTGACCTGGGATTCCATTTTTAAAATTTGTAGAAATATTGTTTCTCTTTACGTATTCCCCAACTGTCTCAAACACTTCCTTCCGGCTTAGCCCAAAACCATATTTTTCCATCAATTTAAGGCCATTAGATAATTTTACTTCTGATTCAGGAGTTAAGGCTGTACTTCTTCCTAGACTATTCGACTTTGTTCTCCTATTGTTTACGCAATCCATGATTGTCATCCGGGGAATATTGTACACCTGTGAACCTTTATATCCACTAAGACTTCCATTTCGAACAGCTTGCGCCGCTTCTTTAAGCTTCTCTTTGGAGTAAGACCCTCTCTCTGACTTACGTTTATAATTACTCACCATTCTTTCACAGGAACCTCACTGAAAAAAACAGCAATATAACGTACCTAAAAAATACAAGATTTCAAAAAAAGTGTGTATTCAGCTGGAAATCGATATCTACTAATATTATAAACCTGATATTTAACATGAGAACTCTTTATTTGGATTTCCACCAAAGCGGCTTTTGGAAAATTGTTCAAAACTCCTTTACGACCATATTCTGTCCAATATGTATTCAAAATAACTAGATAGGCCGGATCTGACAACTAGTTCATTCTATTTTTGGGCCGTGATTAGAACTTGAAAAATGTAGCCTAAAAAGGTTGGTGATCAATGTTCGAAAGGTAAGACCGGCATATGACGATCTTCCCTTATGCCACCCAGACGATCTTTCCAACTACAATGTTTGTACGTTATAATTATTTCACCGCAAATTACGACAAAATTACGAACATTTTGAGTAGTTTAATACGAAAATCTTAAAAAGGAACAATTGAAATACTTACACGACCACTTTGTTTCAAAAAAATCGTTCGATTCACCACTTTTTTCTTTTTTTTTGTCAGCACGTGTCTCTTCCTAATGGACCTCCAAAACGAGAAAAAAAATGGAGGCTAGTTTTTTGCCACTACATTGTAGCCAGCGACATCTATGACTGCTAATTCGAACCAAAATATGAAACTGTTTTACCGACTGTCAATGCAATCGGCAAAGATGTTCAAAAACGTAAGATATTGCGCGCAGACGGTCTTGCCTTGTGTACGGTCTTCCCCAACCTGACCTTATACACTTCAACGGCTTACCATCCTGAAAGTCTAGGCTCACTAGAAAATTCTCATAAAACGTTAGGAGCATTTTTGAGGATACAAACAGACAACTTACAAATTACCGCAGGGCAATGACCTGCTGGACATTTTCTATTTATAGGTAAGTTTTATTTATAAGTAGGTTTTATTTATAAGTAGTTTTATTTTATAGGTAGGTTTAATTCTTAGTTTATATAAGTTAGTTTTAATTTTGAACTTAATTAAAATAATTTATATTGATATTAAATTCTATGTAATAGATAAAAAAAAAAAAAAAAAAAAAAAAAAACAGACAACCAAGCTCATAAGTGGAGCGATTGGTTACAATATTGGTGTTTCTCATACAATACATCGGTGCACACGTCAACAAAATATACACCGTATGAACTTGTGTTTGGGAAAAGCTGTAGAATACTTAGCAATATAATTTATCATAATATAGATTAGTACCAGTATATAACTATGACTATGTATCCATTAGAATTAAAATATAGATTACAAAAATCCCAAGCGGATGCTAGGAATAATTTGCTTTTATCTAAGGAAAATAGAAAAAAAACCGGCCAAGTGTGAGTCAAACTCGCGCAATGAGGGTTCCGTACAATATGCTTCGTGAACACCCACACAATGTGCAAAAAATGTTTTATTCAATTGACTAGCGCCATCTAGTGGTGTTTTAGTGAACTATTTCCCTAGATGAACTTATTATTGTGAGTTTACCACTTAATTTTCAAGTGATAGAATTCTTATTATTTTTCCTGTAACCTTCAAGGAATGAACTATATTTTGTAATTTTTTCAAAATTTTCGGCCCAGTAGTTTCGGAGATCAGGGGGGGAATGGTAAATTTTTGCCTTCTTTCGTGAATAAAATCAAAAGTATTGATTTTACCCGAACAAAAAAATATATTTTTGTGATCCTCATAATGAGCCCTTTCATTTGATATATGACACAGTAAGGTTTGCAAAACTTTTTTTTTTTAATTTTGTAATTGGGCCCCTCAAAATGACCCTTATTTCAAAAAAATCTTTATTTACTTTGCACATCCGTGTTTGGGTCATAGGATTACACTATCTTACCAAATTTCATCTAATTTGGTTCAGTAGATTCGGAGAAAATCGGCTGTGACAGACGGACGGACGGACAGACAGACGCTCGAGTGATCCTATAAGGGTTCCGTTTTTCAACTTTTGTACGGAACCCTAAAACTATGTATGACACAAAATGTAATCAAATTAACTATAGAATAGGAGATTTAGTACTAATTAAAAAACAAAATAGAGAAAAATTAGATCAACTCTATTCAGGACCCTATCCATCCAGTAAATAAAAGATCTAGGCGAAAATATAAAAATTTTAATTAAAAATAAACACTATACTACACATAAACACAACACTAAGCTATACACGAAATAAAAAAAATAAGAAAAAAAAAACAAAAGAAAAACCAAATTATGTATACGCACACACAGACACACACACACACACACTCAAGCACCAAAAGGAAGGTTTGGCCTCCCACTCGACCCACCAAAACAGCCCACTAGGAGATTTTCTAATATCCACGCTGAGGCCCTCGTAGCCCAACTCCACTAGCACGTCCATATAAATATCCAGGGACAAACCTCCCGCCGGACAAAGCAGGGGGTGCCCCAGGGGCGCGTCGATGCACGCCCTGTATAGCACGCGAGGCGACTCAACTTTCATTGTCGCATAGTAAAAACGAATATGATGGCGCGCACAGAAATTGCGCACATGGGTCTCCACTCCAGCCAAAACTATGCGGGGATCCATTATAATTGGTTAGGAATTCTTTTTACAACTTTATGGTTTGAGTACAGGAGAGGTAGTGAACAGAAATGATAAAATTGATTTACAAAGCTATACCAAATTAGGAATTGCATCTTCATATTACTTATTGTGACAAGTTGAAATACGAAGACTGTTACGTATCAATCTTTGTCAATGACAATTGGTATAGCTTTGTAAATCAATTTTACAGTGGCGGCTCGTGACTTCAAGGAGTGGTGGTTCACCTGCTTACCTAGTGTCTCTCAAAAGCAAAACGACCTATTGAAATGCCGTACGTTCGTCAATTATTTGTAGTCGACTGCCCCTATGCACCTACTTAATAATATTTGTACAGTATACATAAGCAGTTACTCTAGGTACAATTCTTGTTAATATTAATGCATATTGTAAAACCATTTCAATTTACAACAACAAAAACACAAAAAGTATCACTTACTTATGTACCTACATGCAGTGAAATATCTCATCATCTTGACTTACCATTGGTTTAGTGAGAGGAGCTGCGCGCTAATGAATATTCTAATAACTAGGTAGGTACTTAACTAATTCAGGTTGAAAAGCACGAGAAGATAGTTTCAAAAAACAGATTAGGCGGCATACCGCCTAAATAAGCCATAGCCTATTTTCTTTTTTAGTTCTTGTTCAAATAATCCCATTAACAACACACTTTGAAGCCACTTTCAACCACTACACTTTGAAGCACACACAAAGTAGAAAACCATAACTATGAATAATTATTGGGTAATTTCGCGCGCGTTATCTATCACACCGTGTCACAGGTGCGAAATAAAACAAACAAACTGATTTGAGTAAAGGTCAAGGACACGCCGTCGCAACAAAAATCTTCAACGAGCGAGCGAGACACCCCGGCCGATGCCGCCCGAGCGAGCCCGTTCGGGAGTATTCGGGACTCGTGCGGCGATCCGATTTTTCAATTTTTCTCATACATTGAGTACGGATCATCTTCCGTTTCACCTGCCGGAGTATTTCTGTCTCATTCCATATAGTTTCTATGGAGACGCTTCGTGCGCACTTTGAAAGCGCTCGCCCAATTTTTGGTTTAGCTAAAATGAGTCTTAAATTTTAGGTAATAAAGATCAAGCTTGTTTGAAAATATTTTCTTTTTCAGTGTGTAATTAAAGTTACATACTTTTGGATAAATAATAATTGTGTCGAAAAAAAAATAGGGAAATACATAAAAATCTGGTAGTGCAGTGCACGAGTGCACTGAAGGAGCGGCCGCCACTGTTTGTCATACGTACACAGCATCGTAATTGCTAATCGTAATAACCTAATATCATAGTTCTGAATATCTTTGTAAACAAACTAAACATTAAACAATTAAAATTAACTTATATGAACTAAAAACTAACAATTAAACCTACCTATGAAATAAAATGACCTATAAATAAAACCTAGCTATAAATAGAAAATGTCCCGCAGGTCATTACCCTGCAGTAATGTGCCCAGGAGACTGGTAGCATTGCCACGTTGAATGGCAATGCTTATTCTTTGGGCAAGTTAGTTGCTAGCCCTCTGGTCATTCGACACCTCGGCCAGCCTTTTTGCTCACAAATTTGAATAGTTTGTGAGCTGTGGGACCCCACGGACCCAGTGTCTCGAACCCAAACGGCTCGATAATATATGCTTCGCCAAAGCTTATTTGCGCCGTTTTAGACACTCGGAGGAAGCTGCAGCCATGCCAGCCTTACAACTTTTACTTTGGAAATGAGAAAACGATCGGCTTGCATTCTAGACACGCGGCAGCGTGTCAAGCCAAAGTGCAAGCAAAGGAACTGGCTAGCCACTTTTCTACATGATTTGTGTTTGCATTAACATTTTCTCTGATGCCTTTTTTACATCTATAGGCGACGCTGGACCATTAGAAACGTCGAACAATTGTTTTTTTTTTAATGTAAGCCGTTTCTTGGATCTCACATAAAATATTTAAAACTGCTGCCATCGTCTTACTCAATGCATGTGAAGCATATTTGAAGCGCGTCTTTACTTTATATTTTGGACTTACTACATTTTGCGTAATTTTAGGAAAATCCAAAAAGTTTTTGTTTTTTTTTTCTCTGCCTCCACTAACCAACTCCATCTACCTGTTTGTCACCCCATTAATTAGGCTGGCATTATAGAAGTTATTTCTGATTGATTTAAATAGATGAGGTACATCAAACATGATATATACTCGTATTTTATATCTTCAGAAGAAAAAAAGTTGTATTGTGGAGTTTGGCCACCAAATTTTTTGAAAGATTTAGTGCACCTACATTGGTTGGGCCTTGGTCACATAGCGTTGTGACTATTTTATTGGCTGCTTCCAATGCCCTTATTATATTTTTATTTAAAATAGTAAATTTTTCTGACGATATAGTCCCTTTGACAATATAAAAGGCTACTGGCATTTTTATCTTCTTTTTCATGCCTTGGCCCATAAAAACCAAGGCATGGTCTGCTATCCCCGAACACCTTTCCCCTTCAAAATCTACGTAGCCCTCTATTTTATCGTAGGATTCACTATAAATTAATCTTTTTTTAATGACATATCGTCGAACAGTAAAGCACATAAATTGTCTTTGCTGCCGTAAAGTAAACATATAATTAATACCTGGTTCTAATGATGCGTTTTGCAATAATCTTTGTAAAGGTTTTATACTAGATAAAGATATACCCCATTGTAGATATCTGTAAGCTTTTGGAAATCTTTTAAATATATCAAATACCCACATTTTGGTCTTAATCAACCAGCGCTTCCTAGCTGACTTCTTTTTTTTTTAATTTTTACGTCGTCCAATTAGTTTTTAAGGATAACGTTATCAACATCGTCTAAATTTAAGGATGTACTTGCTTGATTTTAGTTTCTGCAATATTTTTTCTTTACGATAACTGACTGCTGAAAGTTGAGGAAATAAAAATATCGTAGTTACCTAATAGTTATAGTAATACTTCACATAAGATGCGATGTGAGTTTATGAAACAAATATTTGATTGCGAAGAAATAAATAAATATATAGGAACATGACAAACAAATGTTTTGTCATGTCAATGTTTTTTTAGCATTTTTTAAACCCCCCCTTTTTGTGATTCGTGGTGAGCTTTAAGACTAACCCAAAATATCACGTGTATTTTAGTACCTTATTTTTTTTATTTATTTACCTAAAACGAATCTAAATGTCTTTAAAAAAAACGCATTAAAATCCGTTGCGTAGTTTTAAAGATCTAAACATACAAGACTTCGGAAACCGACTTTGCTGTATACTATGTAGTTTAATTACGTTACGATGATGAAACGATGAACCCACTTTTTCGGCTTCGGTATTTTCTGATAGGTACACAATAAAACAACTATTCGAAGCGGTACACACAATCACACTACACAGATATCATTCAAGCTTAAGCGTCGCAAATCATCAGCAGTAGCGAGGCGGACGACATGAATTGTATGCAGAGACCTTCATCGCAGTCGCAGGATGTCAAAGCGGGGTCGCACGACGCAGCGGCGCTGCGCAGGTCGCCTTTAGTACTGCGCGCGCCGGCCTGTGGTGCAAGGACGGTTACGGTGGAGTGCTAATCAAAAAGAATATATGTAAAAGTGTTTGTCTGTGATATAGTACTTAAATGTATACTAAACATAATATTATTACACATAAATAAATATGTGGATACGCCACTTCATCATTACAAACATACAGCGGTGGTGACGTCATTAAAAATATTTAGTTAGTTAATAAAAGCAGATTAAGTTTATATGATAATCATTAAGATAGGTATACAAATAAAGATGGATAAATAAAATACCGATTAAACAAATAAGTGATATGGGACTGTGTATGAAATTTTTTTGAATAGATTGCACAAGTTTCTTAATGTACTTATAACCAAGATTCCGCATCATCATAAATTCTGGTTTTAATCGTTGAAATCGCATGCCGCCATCGATGTACAGGCTGTATTTTCTTTATTTCATCTGTTTTATAGATCTTTAACTCCACGAAATATTTCCCATCCTTACTCTCATTAATTTGTCGAGCGTATCCCTTTTTCTCGTAACTCGTGGTGGTGATGAGACAGGCGTAATAGGTATAATTTTACTTACATACTTCCACTGATCGACAATTGTGTCAGGACCATGCTCGGACAGTATGGTCTCGGACAGTGGACCTCCTGTCACTGACTTTGTATTTTTTGATTGCCCATGGAACAGTGAAGTCTCCATTGGCAAACATTTTGTGGGCTTCCATATAGTCAAACCACATCATTAGCTGCACATTGTTACATCTTACTTCAGATATGTTTGTCCAGGACGTCATAAGATAATGAGGTTTTAAAACAACATTGCGCATTCAAGAGTAAAGCCATCGAACCACCACTCACTCAAATACAAACGAATTATCTAGAAAAATCATTTATGTAAAACGTATTGCGATTTGGGCGGCGTGTAATATTGGTTGGAAGGTTTGTTTTGTCCGTATATATTTATATTATCCCAAGCTTGCTTGGCAGTTTGACAACCTTGTTGACCGCCGGAAAACCTCCCTAAATTCACGTCACGGTGGTTTGGGGCGAAGTCGACGAGCATCTTAAGCTGTCGCAGTGATATTTTTCTTCTTGGTGCTCTCTTAAATAGCAAATATGTACATACATAAGCTTTCCATTGATACCTATATTGCACAAGTGTCTACATGCAGTTACATTTCTATTTATTAAATTTCATCATAAATCAACAATGCGAGCTCTGTCCATATCAGAAATACTATTAATGTAATTCAATAATTTGCACGGTGTCGATTACAACCAAGCATATTCAGTAATTGCATTAATTTTTAATACCTAATGGACAGACCATCCTAAATACACGCGCCGCGACGCCGACGGCATTCGCAGGCGGTGGTAGAGGCGGCGGCGATGCCGAATGGCCTCCTCTACCGGCTCTACGGTCAGCGCGGGCTCCGGCGTCGCCGCCAGCATACCGCCATCGTCGCGACCATGGTACCAGGAAGGAACCTCCACCACCATAGCCGCCGCGCCACAATCACCCGGTCCAGCAGTGGACACAGTATCAATATCAGAAGGTTGATGGTTGGTAAATGGTAATAATGGATGTTGTATTCCCGAAACTTTGTATCCATTATCAACATTCATAAAGTTACTCATAAAAAAATTCCATCCCGTTCTTTCGTTTCCCATAAAGGACCCACTTTTTCCAAAAATCTATAAAGCGTCACCCTTAGTGGGGAGAATAAGAGAATCGTCTGTGGTCTTTCAATTTTACATTTTTAAGACCTGTATGGCCTGTGTTAACGTACTGCTGTAATGGAATATTGCCGTATTTGCCAACCACTGCAGCTTTTGGCATTTTATCTAATTTCAATATTGGTTCATCCTGTGAAAAATCTTTTGGTGTATTGCATTGAATACCACCCATAGCATGAAAAGTTTGATTTCCATCATTTGTTTGGACATTAAATCAGCATCATCAAATGCGAATTGTTTAAATGCTGGCTCTATTTCTGGCTGTGGGTGAAAAACAACTGAGTTTTCAAACTTTGTTACTTCGTAATACGACGCACAAAACCCAAGTAAAGATAGAAAGTCGATCAGAGCTCTAGAAGCATACTTTTGATGAATAACGCTGCAAATACTTAATAGAAGTGGGCTTTTGAAAGACCGAGCTGCTGTGTCAAACCTGTTATGTATCTCGCAAAACCTAGGATAGGATAGTGTAGACAAGGAGTCGTATTATGATAGTTCTTCTGTTTTGAAAATTTGTTGGAAAATGCATGCACAGCATCTGCCGCCATATAGGTGTGATTTCCGAAAAAGCAAGACTTACCTGTTTCTGTGCCATTATCTCAATACATTTAGAATGGGAGGTAATTTTTGTATTCTCAATTATTTTAGCAGGTAAAAATGTATTCGTCGATGAGCAATCACCCTCTTTTTTAGGTAACGAACTCTGTAGTTGTGGATCTAGGTTTGTTTTTAGAGATGTGTCTAAGGTGTGCCTACTGAAAATCGTTTCTAAAGCTACTGGTGGTGTTTTATTAATATAAGGACTTGGAGGAAAACATAATAGGCTAGCTTCCTGCTCCTTTAGTTCAGGAGTCGTATTTAGATCAGGATCTGGGTCAATTTTATCCAGAGACGTAACTGAACTTCACGAAGTGGAGTCTGTTTGTGAAGCGCGAGGTGGTGTTTTCACAATAGAGGGGGATGGGGGCATATCTTGACGGGGTGAGGATCTTCCTTCTTGTTCAATTATTTCGGAAGACATATTTTTAGAATGGCCCAATCTGATGGAACATGGCACGCTTTTCTTTCGAAATTCGGACTAATGAATAAACTATCACAGGCGAAATAATTTTGCCAGCGGTGTTAATACAGGCCATTACGGTTAAGTGCTCCTTCTCTTTTCCAGATTTGACCTCCAAAAATTTTCATCCACACATACTAATGATCTTTACATACTCTATGGGCTCTTTGCGAAAAACTTTAATTGTCTTAAAAAGATTACATTTGATGATTATTTGTTGTTTAATATTTTCAAAGTAAATATTGAAACTATCAAGAACCAAAAGTATTATTTGATAAAACTTGTCACTAAGCATTTTAAGTTTTACAGATTTATGATAACTATATGACTTACTTAAAATGAGCAACTATTGTTTTGAATCATAATATTATTTTACTTTCGCAATTAAATTTGTTGATACAACACTTAGCCAAGTAACCAGGAAAGTAATTAATTGAGCATTTTTCAAAATTGCTTGATTTTGAATAATAACTACCTTCTACTTCTAAATATTTAATTTAGATTTTGATGTAGCTGGATCATTTGTAACATTCTCTTTTGATTTTGAAGTAGAAGGTAGTGGTGAAGTCTTAATTTATTGGTAATTAGGTAACTTATAAGTGGGTCCTTGTTTTCCAGTTGCAAAACTGCTTCGCAAGTTTGAACGATTCCCTCGAAGCATGCCGAGTAGATAATTTTATTATCTTATTATCCGTTTTCTTTATTATAGTATTTTTTAAAAGTTTTTGTATACTGTTTGCCCTTCTGAAATAGCATTTTTAACATACACATACTTTTGGGACAAAGCACATTTAAAAACATTCATATCTTTTTCTCTTTTACTGTTAAGCCCATCGAACATATTGTTTGTTGTTAAAACAAAGTTGGCCGTGTCATTTGCACGTTGAATCTCCTGTACCTACTGCCGTTTTATTGCTGAAGCAAAAATGTTATTTAATATTTGAGTTGCCAGCCTGACATTCATTTCCTGAAAATTATTTGGGTTTAAATGCTGTTCTGTAATTTTTAACATTGCCCTCCTTTTTACCCGAATGACCCACACAGAAGGAGGGTAATGTTTTTCGAGCGTATGTATGTATGTAAATATGTCTGTTTCATTGTTGCATCCTGTAGCCCAAACGGCTGGACCGATTTTAAATTGTGAGGTGTCATTAGATTCGTATTCTTCCCCGGAGTGTCATAGGCTATGTGACGTCAAAAAAAAAACAAATATACAGTGGACGTTAACTGGCAAAAACTGGCAAAAATTTGTCCCTTCCTGTAGCCATAATGCCTTGACAAATTTTGAAAAACGAGGTCTCTTTTGATTTGTGTTCTTCCCAGGAGTGTTGTGAACGATAAAACGTCAGTTTAAATATATTTTTTCATGTATAAATGCAAAAATTTTGCAGGAGTAAATACTAAGTTTCTGTTACGCGAACTAGATGGCGCTGGATCAATTTTAAAACGCGCTATTGTTGTTTTTTTGCTTTTATTATAAGCGTGGGGAACAACCTGCGAAAATTCGCGATTTCCAACCCCGAAAACATCCGGCCCTGATGGAGTCTCAAACGGAATGTTTAAATGCCTTCCACAGTCCCTCCTCCTTCTCCTTTTGAGTATCTTCTATGCGTCTCTTGTAAATTGCAACTTTCCAGCCGCCTGGAAGGAAGCACTCGTGATCGACGTCCCCAAGCCAGGCAAAGACCTGAAAAATCCCACATCATATCGACCTTATTAGCTTATTAAGTTCTTTGGGGAAGATCTATGAGCGGATCCGCCTCTAAAAACTCAAGGACTATGTAAAGTCCAAAAGTCTCATCACCGACGAGCATTTTGGATTGCACCGCCTCACGGAGCATATCCTCAGATTCCGAACCAGAGATCGTCCCACGGGACTCTTCGATATAGTGAAATTTTTCGACAAAGTCTGACATTCTGGCTTAATTTCCAAGCCTCACATATCATTCGAGATTTCTTGTCGAATAGGACCTTTCGCTACAGATTTGAAGGCTGTCTTCAAGACCCCGTCACATTTGAACCCGCGTTCTTCCATAGAGAATCCAAATAATCTTGGAGAAAATCCCATGAAGATGTCATTAATGGCAAACTAGGGTCGTTAAAATTATTACATACTTCTTTTAAATATAATAATCTTTCACTCATGTCCGCTGTCGAATTCCATCTGGTGGGACAATCAAGAAGAGCTTGTTTTTTATTTGATTTTGATAATAAAGTCGCATATTTTTGAGTCCGTAAGTAATAGTTTCGCAATTTTGCGCGCTTCGGTAATAACTTGTTGTATTTCAGCATTATTGCATGCTTCAAGAACTGCAAGCTGCAAGGTATGAGCAGCGCATCTTATAACAGCTATACTTCTTTGCTGGACATTACTTTCATGGAAATACATTGACAAAGCCGAAGTAATAGTTTCTGTCAATCCACCTTCCCTATTAGTATCAAATGCTGTATCAGCATCGTAATCAAATTCCGAGTCTGAATTCAAAGGCAGATATTCTGTATTTTCTACGTCATGTGCACTGAGGGCAACTAATGCCTATCTGTCTGCTAATTTTTTGATACGTCGATGTTCGTATTAGAAGATGTATCTTTAATGGCAGCATTTAATAATCTACCCATTTTGAGCATATTTGCTCCATTATCCGTTGTAAGAATATATATCGTCACATTACTGCAAAAACTGCTAATGTGCAAAAATCGCATTTTGAGAAAACTTGATTTTAAGGTTTGAGAATATTTTTTTGTATGATAGCTTAGACTTATATGTATTTATTTTATATCATCCAAAGCTTCAATTATCAGTGTTTATAGTTATTTGATGAAACATACTCAATTTTATTTAATGGATAATAAAAATGGCATTTCAAAAAGTGATGGCGCGTAATTTTTGTCACTTATCTGGTTTTGGCTGTACAACTACATTTTTGTATATTTCAGTTACACATACATTTTTGTATATTATTTTAATACGGTTTTTATCGCGTTTATTACATAAAAACCGTATTAAAATAATTTTATTTAAATTTGTAACAATCGCGAAAACATAAGAAAACATCATCTACTCCTGTATATTTAATTAATTTGCTTTATTTTATATGATAATGAACTAAATCCTCAAAAAAATGAAAAACGATCCATAGTTTTCGAGTTTTTGACACTTCTGTCAGTTACTTTTCCGTTTTTACCTGTACGAAATATAAGGAAACCCTGATAAAATATAGCTTAACATATTTGGTAATTAGTAACGGTAAGGCTGGTCGAGGTGTCGAATGACCAGAGGGCTGGTCACTATCTTGCCCAAAGAATAAGCATTGCCATTCAACGTGGCAATGCTGCCAGTCTTCTGGGCACATTACCGCAGGGTAATGACCTGCGGGACATTTTTTATTTATAGCTAGGTTTTATTTATAAGTCATTTTATTTCTTAGGTAGGTTTAATTGTTAGTTTCTAGTTCTTATAAGTTAGTTTTATTGTTTAATGTATTATATTAAAGCTTGTAAAGTAACGGTTATAATTTTGTAAAGGCTGCAATATTTTACGTTTTTTTTTTTTAAATAGAAACAAGTGTAAATAATTGAAAAACGTATGTTTATTATAGAAAAAAAAATCTTATCGCAAAATAAGGTTAAAAAAAGGAAAAAACAATTGTTATGGGTACCGTAAAATGGTGTGAGTAGGGACGATTTGAAACTTTGCATAGATTTTTGGGCTAATAAATCTTCCCAAGGTTTTGTCATGTATGAAAAAGTTTCGTTCCGACTGCCCATACTTATCAGTTTTTAAGCTTTTTCGGTAAATTTATCTATTATAACCACAAAAATCAGAAAAATGAGAGCATTCCCAAGTCACCCCGTACTTGGGGTTTTAAGGGACAGCCTGGGGGGGAGTTGGGAATTTCGATAGGGTTGGCAATCAGTAAATGTTGATTTAATATTTTTTTTTTTTATCGTCGTACATAATAATCTGACATAGATTGATATGTACGACAAGTTAAACGAAAGGCTATAGGCGAAAAAAAAACGTGGCTTACAAATTATTAGGTACCTTTTTAATGAACATAACAAAATCAATGAAAATATAAGCATATTCTAGCTTCTTAAACAAAAAAAAAATCACCAAAAAAAATGAAATAAAAACATAAAGTATCAATAATCAGACTGTTTTTCCCTTTTGTTTCTTAGGTAGGTAATTTCACTCCAACAAAATCTTCATTATTTCGTCGGCTTCATTATAAAAATTCTTTTTACATTTTTTTATCGGCTTTTTTATTTGTTTGTTAGAAAGAATATTAACTTTGGATTGTTTTGATGGCCCAAATTTTGAAGTATCACTTGTGTTTAAACCTGCCTCCTGCAACACAAAACTAGACGTGTTTGGTTCAGAATGAATAGTTATTGTCTCGGATGAAACAATAATTTTCTGATAATCTAAATCGTCTGCGAAAAATATTGGCATTTATGACATTACATGTTCCTGTGTATCCTTTTCCATTTCTGTACTTTTCATTTTCTCGTGTACTACATCTTGAGCCTCCTTTTGTATCTCTTCATTTTTCGCTGTCTCTGTACTTTTACATTCATTTTTCATAGCCTCTGCGTTCTTTTTGTTAAATTGTTTGGATTTCTTACCTTTTCCTTTCACGTCTGTTTTCTTTATCTTTTTAGTAGGAATGTTTTCTTCTTTTTCTTGATTTGGAGCCTCTTCTTCACTGACAATAATTTCCTGACAATCTAAATTATCTGCAAAAAATATTGGCATTTGTGTTATTACGTTTTCATGTATCCCATTTTCTTTTTCTGTATCTTTAGTTTCCTCCAAATGTAGATTACCATTTTGTTTATCATGTACTTCTTGCGATTCCTTTTGTATCTCTCCATCTTTGGGTTTCTTTATATTTTGCATATCTTCTGTGTTCTCTTTGTTAATTTGTTTAGATTTCTTACCTTTACTTTTCACCTGAGTCTCTTTTATCGTCTTAGCAGGAATGATGTCTTCTTTTACTTGATCCGGAGCCTCCTCTCCACTAACACTTCTACCAGGGACCACCTCTAATTTTCTCTTAGTTTTAGGTTCTTTTATTTCCATTGTTCCGAATCGCATTTCTTTTAACAGTTGTACAAACGACCCATCAATGGCTCCTTTAACTTCTTCATTTAGCTGAGGTAGTCTTGACAATATTTGATTTACATCCAATGGAAATATACCTGTCTTCCTAAAACCGGCTTTTATAATCGATTCAGAATTAATTTTAAGTTGGTCCATCAAAAGTTTTAAAAGGCGAGGAAAGCAGCCTTTTGGTATGGTTGAAAGTGTTCTTCCGTCAGTTCTTTTCCATTTTTCTAAAATGTTTCTCCAGATTGCCTTCATGGGTCGGAAGAATGCAACATCCAAAGGTTGGGTTATATGGGTTGAATTAGCAGGAAGGAAAATGAAATCAATATTCTTTTCTTTACATAGTTTGATAAGATCTGCAGATAAGTGTGAAGATAAGTTGTCCCCGATAAGCACTTTTCTGCCTGGTTTATTTTTTAAAATTGGTATTACAGTCATTTTTACCCAGTCAGCGAAAATTTCGCCATCGAACCATCCAGATTTATTTCGGTTGTATCGTACATTATTTGGTCCATGATCTGATGCGACACGGCGGCTCTCGATCTCTTTATATTTTGGCAAATTCTTTTTGAAATTTTATCTTTGTGCCTTTTGAAAAACCCTTCAACAAAATCCGGCCCAGGAAAATTATTTTTGAATCTCTTCATTTCTATTCCTTTTGTGTCTAGGAACATTTTTACAATGTGTCTCAGATCCATTGTGGTTAAAGGGTAACCCCACTCAGCGCACTGTTAGGACGAGCCACTCGGCCGAAGTTTTAAAAAAATAAAAGATAGAATTAGAGTGGAACCGCTGACCACCTCGGACCGCTGTTAGGAGTAGACTGGTGAGTCCGTGAAGCGGGCTCACCTTCTGCAGTCAAAAATGCTGACTTCTGCAGAATTGGGAGAAATAGGGTTGTCATCCATTTAGGTAACATCCTAGGGATGTAACATCTCCCCCCATAAGACTAAACTTTGGGGTTTTAGTTCAAAGTTTATGGATGTTACAAATGTGTGCGGATCTTAGGGAGTGTATTTTGTTTTAGTTTAGAGGCTGACTGTATAGGGTCCGTCTGTATGTCGTCTAGTCTAATTGAGATTTGAGGGTTTATTATAGAGGGTTCTGTGCGGTCAGGGATGCTCGCGGGTCTATTTAATTTCATATAAAATTTATAAAGTACAAAGCATAACAATACTGTTATAAAGAACGTGAACAGAGTAAAATAGTGTGCCCCGTACTTAATTAGATGGGTTTCCTGTATTATTTCATTCAAATTTTTCATTATTTTGGAATGATTAAATTTTGAAAAATCTAGATCTTTAAGGTCTGAACTTTTTAAATTGACTGTGGGTACATCTTCTGATAGTTTTTTTTATATTTAAACAAGTTACAGCAGGGGTCATCTATAATCTTAAAATCTAGATTAATTACGGGTAAACTTATATTAAGAACATTATAATTAGGTAAGAGTTTAGTACCTTTGCAATAGGCTTTACAGTTTAAAGGTATATTTACCATTCCAGAGCCTATTATGTTTATATCTATTGTTTCTAAATTTACACAATCTATAAATAGTTTACTTAGATAGGATTGTACAAATATCTAGTTATTATTACGGAAGGGTTTCCAAATGTCTAGATTTCCATGAATGAATTCGGTTTTGCACTGCACTGGGAGGTTTGTAATTACCTTTGTTAATAACTCACTTTCACAGCTGGGTTTAACACTTGATGAGTACACGGTTATTACGTCACAGATATAGTTTTGGTAATTAATACTGTTACACTTTTCTATGGAGCTCACATTGCTGTAGCTTGATTTGTCTTTGGTGAAAGCAATGTATTCGCTGCTGGGGATAATTACGCTGAACGAGTCTGGTCTAGTCTCATTGTGCGGTATCGGTAGGGGTACATTGTGATATAAGTAAAATTCTCGTGGGCTTACAAGAGGAATTTTTAACACAAATGTGATCTTATTATGTAAACAATAACTTACTAATTTCGAGGTGCTAATAATACTATGAATTGAATTTAAACTAAGGCTGAAAACAGTGCTCGACCGACGGTACGTCCTGACAGTCAGCGCTGATCGCCGGTTGCGAAAATGCATTCAGTGCTACGCTGAAGGCGAACTGAGACGCGCGTGTACAGTTCACAAGAAAAATGAATCCTTTTGCTGTAAATGCCCTAATTTGTGCACGCTATTTTTTGCGCAAACGACGGAATAGAAGGCGGCGAAGATATCATGTACACCCAATACTTGTAGAACGGTTACTTGAAGGCGAATTCTGCACGCTATTTTCGAGATTGCAAGAAGATGAGGAAAAGTTCCTCAAGATGTCAATCAAAAGTTTCGATGAACTACAAGCAAGGTTACATGATACTTTGAAACATTCCAATATGTTTCGAGCTTTTGTCCCACCTATTGAAAGATTGGCTGTGACTTTAAGGTAAGTACTTATAACAATAATAAAATACTCAAATTGTTTAGCAATATTTATTAAAAAAAAAATTACATTTTTTTTATTGAAAGTGAGAAAATCGTTTATAACATAGTTTTGATTGGATGAATCATTTGTCTGTATTTAAATTTGCTGAGAAAGAGAGGGCCGTTCTTCTACCAAATACGACTGTTCAATATTAGAAGAGGGTTCCTCTATCAAATAAGACTGATCGATATTTGACTGACAGGGCTGTGTTTGAGGAGATTGCACAACTGGGTATAACGCAGTGGCGGCTCGTGACTTCAAGGAGTTGTGGTTCACCTGCTTACCTACTGTCTCTCAAAAGCAAAATGACCTATTGAAATGCCGTACGTTCGTCAATTATTTGTAGTCGACTGCCCCTATGCACCTACTTAATAATATTTGTACATACATAATCAGTTACTCTAGGTACAATTCTTGTTAATATTAATGCATGTTGTAAAACCACTTCTGTATAAAATGTATCAAGTACTTATGTACATGCAGTGAAATATCTCATCATCTAGACTTACCATTGGTTTAGTGAGAGGAGCTGCGCGCTAATGAATATTCTAATAGGTACTTAACTAATTCAGGTTGAAAAGCACGAGAATATGGTTTCAAAAAACAGATTAGGCGGCATACCGCCTAAATAAGCCATAGCCTATTTTCTTTTTTAGTTCTTGTTCAAATAATCCCATTAACAACACACTTTGAAGCCACTTTCAACCACTACACTTTGAAGCACACACAAAGTAGAAAACCATAACTATGAATAATTATTGGATAATTTCGCGCGCGTTATCTATCACACCGTGTCACAGGTGCGAAATAAAACAAACAAACTGATATGAGTAAGGTAAGGTCAAGGACACGCCTTCGCAACAAAAATCTTCAACGAGCGAGCGAGACACCCCGGCCGATGCCGCCCGAGCGAGCCCGTTCGGGAGTATTCGGGACTCGTGCGCCGACCCGATTTTTCAATTTTTCTCATACATTGAGTACGGATCATCTTCCGTTTCACCTGCTGGAGCATTTCTGTCTCATTCCATATAGTTTCTATGGAGACGCTTCGTGCGCACTTTGAAAGCGCTCGCCCAATTTTTGGTTTAGCTAAAATGAGTCTTAAATCTTAGGTCATAAAGATCAAGCTTGTTTGAAAATATTTTCTTCTTCAGTGTGTAATTAAAGTTACATACTTTTGGATAAATAATAATTGTGTCGAAAAAAAATTGGGAAATACATAAAAATCTGGTAGTGCAGTGCACGAGTGCACTGAAGGAGCGGCCGCCACTGGTATAACGTGACAGAATTTGTATGTTGCGAATCTGATGAAGTAAAAGAATGCGATGTACCTGGGAGGTTGAAATTTCGATAGCTTTTTGCAGCACCTCTTGACGAAATAGTAATTTTTGCTCGATAGAAAAAGTATTAGTAATCGGCAACAATGAATAGAAAAACGACATGTCATCGTTTTGCATCACTTTTGCATTTTCTTTAAAGAAAGTCAGCATTTCTCTGTCAAACTCATCTTCACTGCGATTTTTTTGACGTTGCGTTGGCGTGAATTTCCGTCCACGGTTGGATGCAGGTCTTTGGCTGTTTCGGTTAATATTGGAATCGTCAGAAGTTGAAGGTTGAGATTCAACAGTTGCTTCGTTTGCGGTAGGGTGAGTTACGACAGCTCCTTCGTTTCCCGTTGGGTGAGATACGACAGCACCTTCGTTTCCAGCAGTTTCATTTTGATTTGGATCCTCATTTGACAAAATTGAATCCTCAGTATTTAATTCTCGTTTATTATCCAGAAATTTCATGAATTCGAAATAAACATATGTCTTCCTTTTTTTACCCCCAGATCCAGACGGCACATTGTTTAATGAAGCCTTACACCTCACATAAGCGTCTCGGGCAGTTTTCCACCTTTGCTGCACTTGTTTCTCTGTAAAAGAAGATTAATGTTTATTTTATTGTTTAAGATACTTGGCGACGGGAGAGACATATAAAGATCTTTCTTTTAGCTACCGTTTGGGGGCTTCAACTATTGGTGAAATCGTAAAAGAAGTCTGTACGAACATTTGGACTCTACTCCATGAAGAGAGTGTCTTTCGATACCTAATTAGAATTAGAATTAGAATATCTTTATTTCTCATAATCAATCATTCGTAGTTACAATAGCAATTGATCCCACACTAGGCTGGGCCTGTATCGTGGGGTAATTCACAGGAAGGGTGGCTACAAATCGCTGCCGGTTTTGAAAAAGTAGCAAATTCCCCTAACTGTATCGGTTGTATAGACGGGAAGCATGTAAGAATAATTTGCCCTGAACATAGTGGGAGTCTGTATTCAAATTATAAAAAAAAAATATTCTGTAGTTCTGTTGGCTACGTGTGATTCTGACTATCGCTACACCTATATAAATGTAGGTGCATATGGAACAGATTCTGATTCAAATATATTTCGGAGAAGTTCATTATTTACGAAATTACAAAATGGAGAAATAATATTGCCTCCACCTAAAGCACTACCTCACACTACAGAACCCATCCCATAGGGTAAATGTGGGATAGACGCCTCAGTTGGATAGATGCCTCGGTCACCACACAGCAACAATTACGAACTTCATCGTCGCCGTATTAGGCATAAATGAAAGAGCGTCCCCTCTACCCCGCCAGTAAGCGCCGTGCACTTCGCTGGGACGGTCGTGTCGTGAGTTATGAGACGGAACATATTTTACTCGGCGACGGGTTGACGAATTTGCTTTGCATCGCCTTAAGCACAGACAATAAAATGACTGCCAGCGGCGCCAGTATTATTACTACTCGTCGTTAGATGCTCGTACTCAGTAAGTTGGCTATTCGCCGCGTACTTTTAAAGATTAACGCTCTAAATATTATATTTAGCTTACCGGACTTACATCATAATTTGTACTATTGACATGCTGCTTTTAATCCAATTGCCACCAGTCACCACAGAGTGGTTGTAGAATCACGTACCAGATGTCGATATAAGTCGCTAGGGCAAGAAATAAATGTTAATATTTTCAATTTAAAAATATTTTCCCACCGTCCGACCCCGTCGCACTCGCCACCGAAGTAGAGTGCGTAGGACTAGCTCCAATTTTAGGTGACAGCCCGGAGGTCTCGTTAACGACGCAGTTGTTACAAAAAAAATTTAAAGAGAAGTCAAAAAATCTTTGAAAATACCTCTTTAAATTTCATACTTAAAAAAAATCCCATTTCACTTATTTACCCCCAAAATCTGGGGGGAATCCCCTAAGTTGGTAACTGTGAAGTGTCCGTTACTTTTTTCTGCATGTTTAAAGTCTCTCTTCCGATTATGTAAGCATTCATATAACTTGCCTTTTGCGCAAGATTTTTCAATGTATGATTATTAATATAGGGCACAAAGTATAGGCTAGCATTTGCTTTGTAAAACACACTTTGTATTTCTTGTGCATAATATATATAAATAAATATAAATATATACGGACAAATCACACAAATTGAGCTAGCCCCAAAGTAAGTTCTTAAGCAAGACTTGTGTTATGGGATACTAACTCAACGATACTATATTTTATAACAAATACATATATAGATAAACATCCAAGACCCAGGTCAATCTGAAAAAGATCATTTTCCATCTTGACCTGACCAGGGATCGAACCCGGGACCATCCGTGTCGCAGGCAGGCGTGTTGACCGCTGCGCCACGGAGCTCGTGCATATTTTAATAGTATTTCATGTGACACTTTTATGTTTGGATCATCAGATAATAAATGGCGAATTATCAAATTGATAATCCAGTCCCTTCTCATCTCATTCCATCCCATCCTATCCTCTCCTATCCCCTCCGATCCTATCCTCTTTTCAATCAACAATGGTTTGTAATAATACTCAGTAAAAACGGTTGTTCACGGATATTTATCCGTATATATAATACTCAATATTAACTTCAATTGGATATTTATCTGCTGCCTACTTATATTGAGTGCACTTGTGCGGCGCACTCCCAGTTTAAGCCTAAATATATACTTAAAAATAACACTGATATAAAAAATAAATAAACAGTATAAACACTGGCGTTGTCTGCTCGTCCATCAAAGCGCGCCGTGCATTTGGCGAATGTTCCAAAGTGGTCGCGGGTGTCGGGTGCAGATGCCGCTGGTGACGGAGGGGTGGCTCCTGCCGACCCCATGCTGTACATTTGACTGCTGAGCGTGGTCATCATGTTTTCGAATGTACGGTTGGCCTCAGCCTGAGACCGTGCGATGACTGAGATGAGAGAGGACACCTGCGCCTCCGTCATAAACGCCGACGGGGCTTCGCCGGTCGCGTTCGGAGTGGCGGCGGGTGCTTGCCGGCGGGCGTCGTGCTGGGTGACCATGCGGTCGCCCGCGACTGCCGCGGAGGTTATTTCCATCGCGTCGTCGTATTCTTGCAAGTCCCGGTCCATCCCGGTTTTGGATCGCGTCGAATACGCCATTAACACGCACGTACAATCCGTTAGTAGTTACAAACACGGTTTTCACACCACGTAAAGTTTTCCGTAGGTTTGGCCACTAGTTGAGCGCCATTATAAACACTGGCGTTGTAAAAAAATAACATTTAAAATGTCTGAATCTATCATCAATTTCAAAATTGTCTGATTTTGTTGTGTGTCTGTTACTATATTAACTTGTTTCTCTCTTAAACTTTGCAGTTCAGCAATGACTCCTTGAATTATATTCGGTTTTAAATTATTAGCAGTAGTAGGTATTGGAGATTTGGTGATTCTACTAAAAAAGCGTTGGTTTGGTGAACTTAACTGGTCACTCCGTGGTGTATTTCTCCAATTTTATAAAGTATGTTAAAAATCTGACTTGTCGATGCTACAATTTTTTAGTAAGTTTAGTCTTTTTTTGTATTAATTTTTTTAATACAGATACTTGATCTGTTTTATTTTTACCTTAAAACTCGTCCAGTTGTTTGAAAGCTTGTTCTCTAGTTATCACTTTTGCCAAGTCAAATTTTTCTTCTGTCAATAATTTCTTACTTACTTGATTAGATAGAATTCCAAAGACTATTGTCCTTCAGCATTTCGTCGAGTAGGCTAGGACATCAAATTCGAATTTACAAGCCTGAGTTTTATTTTCGTTAAGAATTCGTTAAACTGTTCATCTTCGCATTGCTCAATTTTAAAAAATATATACCTCTCAAAGATATGTAAGTCTTTGGCGCAAAGTACTCTGAACATGTTTTTGATTACTTTGTTTGGCACTGCTCAGATTAAAACTATTGATTATTTCTATACATCCGGGCCACAGCCATTAAAGTTACTGCATGTATCTCGGTTGGCTTTTTGTCTAGTTGAATAGCAGCAGCGTAGATTTGTCCGAATCAATTTGTAGGTGGTTTTATTCCAGCCACTGCATCGTTTGTAGCCATTTCACTATTTCAAAGGGTACTTAATTGTTTCTACAGGCGTCATGTAACTTCAGGATTTATTAATAAAACATTGATATAAGATTGTGTAAGTGGTGTTTACTCAACACGTACTACATGACATTTAGCCATAGAGGACAAGCATATGAGTGCACAGGTTTGACCCTGATGTCCACCACAGAGTACCTAATTGAGTCTACTTTACAGGCTTGTTCCCTCAAAAGCAATTACATTTAAAAGACGCTTTATTGGCTCTTAACACAGTTTGTTTTTTGCTTTTTCTGGTCTCCTTAATTCCCCATGAACAGAGAACTCTTGGGATCAGGCAACTTTTGCTGCTCGGTTCCGTCAAGAGCTTCTCGATAAGTTGGAATTTCGTTTGCGAGGCATTTCCAAAAGAAAAGAGATGATGATATAAAAAAATACAGGAGAAAACCTCTAAGGTGAAAAATACTAAAATAAAATAGTTATTGGTTATTTATATTGATATCGTTCCGGATGTACACAATATTGGGTCACGGCGTCTGAAGGTCTTGCAGTCTTCTGCTTTACTTGAGATTTAATTACATTGATGACTATATCCCAGCTGGTGGTAGCAGTTATCAAAAGCATATATGTAATAGGTTTGTCCGGGGCATGTTTACAGACTGGACGGTAGTGATTTCTTTGGTGGACTAAAAGATATCTCGTATACTGGTGATTCATAGTTGTCAAGAGGCGAAAGGAGAACGGTGAACTTAGATACAGTGGATTCGGATACAGCGAATACAGTGGATTTGGATACAGTGGTTTTAGATACAGCGGATACAGTGGGTTTAGATGCAGTGGATTTGGATACAGCGGATACAGTGGATTTTATGGTGTCCGAATTTGTATTGAGACTCGCGCGACTTCCTAGCGAGGCGCGATAATGCTTTCGACAGTAGTACCAATGCTCCTCTTCTTTGGGTGGTCCAAATATTTTGATATGCGTTCCATCAACGCATCCAATTACACCAGGTAAGTAAATAAGAACATAATATAGGTAAGGTACCTACATACAAGTAACCTAGATATGTACAAGTAACAAGTAATTAAATTACCTTTGGCTAATTCTTGCCTAGCAGCTGGAGAATCAGGAAACCGACCGAACATATTTGCTCAGCATATTGTTATGTGTCAGTGCCTTAGTCAACTCTTCTATTAAACACTGCACATTTTTTGTGAAATGTTTTTTACTATTCTTACTGGCCGTTGTAAGATCCAGAGGCAAAGAAAAATAAAGGCAGTCAGTACCAGCAATGAAAATCTTAGGTTTTAATGTGTTGGAGTAACGAGAAAAAATATTATCGTTCTGGATGAGCAATAATGTCCAACTCTTCATAGAGTTTATTCACTTCTTCAAAATGATGTCTCACAATATGTTTATTCATTTTTTAGGCTCTAGCTGGGTTCATAAGCTGGGGTTTTCTTTTTGTTATTGATGGATTTCGAGCTAAAACATTTTGAGCCATTTACGTCCAGCCATTCTTGTGGACGTATTGAACGAGTGCTTGATTTTGAACCTTTCACAAAACAAAAAGGCTTGTTTTCGAATAAATTTAGGCGTAAAATCAATTGGCTAAAAATAAATTAGTTAGTTTCATTATTGACAAACATGAAATACATGAATTAAGCGGGAGATAGCTGCAGTTTAAAAAGAAAACAAAATCTGAATAACTATTAATTAGAAACTTACGATTATTAATTATGTGCAAAATGATTACAATTATAATGTGAGACCAAACCGATGTGAGGATACGGAATGAAATTATAATTCGGAAAAGTCTCCGGGCGGCGAACAATGGGGCGTTGCGCAAGCGTGCCTCGGCATCCGTGCAGCGACATGGGTGGCGTGAATCGTGATGCGACTCATACGACAGTTCTGTTATTAAGTTGCATGTAGGCAGTGTTTCCTACAAGCTATTCAACTCTTACCGGTAAATGCAATGTTGGTTATTGCTTTTTCAGTCACAGATATTGAACATAAATTCTACACGACGTAGGTGTCCTCCAAATCCTGTTATATCGACATTAAGTCATGCTGACATCATGCACCATTGTTTTACGTTGCTGCGCGTTGATGATTAGAACAGCAAATAGGGTGTATGCACGTAATTTTTTTATTTGCTTAGTATAATCCTTAATAACCACAGCAAAAAAATATGAAAGAACGTTTTAAATATCTTAATTAACGACGAAGATGTGAAACATTAAAGTTTGAATAAGAAAGAGAAGTCCGATATGGACTAGTGACGTCATAGTCTATGTCATGCATACATTTGCCATACAAAATAGTGTTTTCGCGAGTGAGATACACATATTTTCGTAAAATCATTTTATCTCCTTCGTTTTTTCTATTTTATTCTGCTTTCACTTTCAGTACTTTACTATTGAATATTTTTTGATAAACTGGTAAGATAACAGATATTTTTTTCATGCATATTCCCTATTCGCGCCTACAGTAACATTGTAATGACTGCTCCTGGAGCAGTCACTGACTATACGATCTCTACGACTACGGTCTCACTATGATCCTCATTTATTGAGGAATAATTTTCTTTGAGAGTTAATTCATTTAATGCTGATATTGGATTATTACTGGAACATGTGAGTATTGTAATTTGCTCCAGTGGGAAACAATTACCGATACCATGGTCTCTGATCTTACAAATAGTTTTTTATATGCTGCTCGAAATTGGACAGCATTTGGATTGTTATATATGATATAGTATTATATAGTATTTATTATACAGCCGAGAAAAAGAGCTCTATATGGTCTTGGCTGATTTTATAGAGGGAGAAATTTCAAGACTTGTGTCTTCCACCAAGTACTGGTATAACGCTTGTGCGCTGTTTACCAACTTTCCAATCAACCCTGTCCTTTACGAGATTCGATAAGTAACTCACCTGAGGGAAGTTGAGATTCGTTAAATATCCTTTAGCACATTCGAATAAAGCCATTATAAGACCAATGTTTAAAGGGCACATTGCTTTTTTAAACCCTGGTGGGCGAATGGATTGACTATTGAGCACGTCAAATAAATCATTCATTAAAATAATAAAATTAACCGTTGCCTCACAATTTTTTGCTCTAATTTTAATTCTATGCGACATTGATCCAAAGCGTCAGCTACCAAAATACTAAACAATTGTGTCGATAATTTTACTTAATTTTTTGTTTTTGGAAGAAAATATGATTTTATTTAAGTTTATTTCCGAGATGCAGACCTTACTTTTCTTGCAGTTCCAACAACATTTCCAAAAATTTTATATCAACTTTACGGCCAAGTGAATCTATAAATATTCTCAGCTCTTCAAATACATTTCTTATTAACTTAAGTGAATGACAAGGGTTAATGAAAGCATTGATGCGAGTGTTCCCATTGCCAAAATGGGTAACATCCTGATTTTTTAATAAAGGCTGTCTTAGAATGTTTTTCGTTTTCAGATGTTAAATAAAAAACAACAATATCAATTAAAACTCGTTTTAGTTGTTGCAGTACTCGTTGCAGTTCTTGAAGTTTATTTATGAAATACAACCGTTTGTAAGTGCGCACCATTCGCTTCCTCACACTCATTTAACCTGGAGCTTAAATTTTCAATCACTCGCTGGAGCATCGCTCTTGGAATAGAGTTGACTTCTTTTTTTTTTTCATTTATTTTGGCACAAAACAGTCATAAAAGATAAGTGATTCTTTGCTTCAAAACATTCAGGTTGGATGGCAATGGATTGTAAACTTTACTTTTTAAGCAGCCCCATTGGAAAAAATCAGCAGGCGTTAAATCAGGGCTCCTCGGTGGCCAGTTGATGTCTCCTCGGCGGCTTATCAGTTTTCCAGGGAATAAATCGTGAAGAGCAGTTAAAGAGTCATTTGTAACATGAGAAGTGGCTCCATCTTGCTAGAAAAAGGTGTTGCGGTTGTAGCCATCCTGGCTTTGCATTTCTGTAGCTAAAAAAGTCCGGAAAGTAAAAAGTCCGGTTTTGCATTTCTGTAGCTAAAAATGTTCATAACAGACTGGCCAACGTGGTCGACGTTCATGCTCGTTCTTGATGTTCTTTTGCGCCCAGACGATTTGTCCGGCATTGTATTCCCAGTCTCTATAAACTTGCACACCCAATGCTTAATTAAATTGGCACTCGGTATATGTTTTAAGCTTGTTCAATTAAAATGTGTCCTGTAGAGAGGACGAACAACAGTGTAGGAATCGTTGTTCTTATAAAACGCTCGCACACAAAATGCGCGCTGCGGCCTCGTGAAACGATTCATGGGTACTAAACTTAACAAGCCGGCCAAGCGATTGAGACCTCTCCCCTCCCCCTGCTACCTGCGGTTGACGCGTAGTGGTCAATTCAAAAACGAAAAACATTCTGAGACACACTTTATTATGCCTTAATATTTTCGTAAATCTTCAGGTGTTAATTTTCATGGCGATTAGGTTGTAGTTGGGTTGCATAAAGATAAGTCTTTTAAACCACAGATTCCATGAAGTTATCGGTAAAAAAGTAATTGAAAAAATTCGTATTGTGTCTCCATTATATCAGAAGATAATTAGGTACTCAATTCCTAAAAAATATAATTTTTGTTCTGAAAAAACCAGATTCTGTTGCTTTCACAGTAGGTATAGTCATTAAAGGCCTTTCTTTTATTTATTCATTCAAATTGGTCGTTTGCAGTTTTCAGATATTTTTAAATTTTATGATAATATATTGTTCCACATTCAGTAGATCCTTGCATCCTATTCCTGAATTCAGCTTTGTGTAACGTATATTTTTTTATAGGATAATAATATTTCTCGCAAATTGTTTCGTATTCTTCCTTCACAGGTGACTTTGGTGTGCACAATGTTACCTATCTCAAATACACTGATATAACGAGCACGTAGTAGGCACTTAGCAACCGTTGCTAGGCAACCGCAGTCGTGCGATCATGCCACCCGAGCCGTACCTCACCCCGCGCGCGTCTCTCCACCAACGTGGCCTCCGCGGCTCGCGCGCACAGACAGTGGAGGTCGATCCGCGCTTGCGTGCATACCGATGCTTGCGACGTTATACTCGTCATACGTAACGTACCTACCTAATGTTGTTTGCTTGCTATCGTGTTTTGTAGAATCTCTTGTGGAATAAAGGTGATTTATAACGCGAACGTGTAATACTTAATTCGCAGCCCCCTTACACTGGCGCCAACCTGTGGCCTAAATTTTTTCTAAAAATCAAAGGACCCAGTGCTCTGTGAACTGTGTAACTAGCCGAAAAGTGACAAACAAACAATGCCTCCTAAACGTACCACTCGCCAAAATCCTATCTGCGAGAGTGAAGATGAAGCTGCCACAGCAAGCGACGGCGGCGAATCCGGGAACGAGACGAGAACCTTCGCCGGCCCGCAGCCTTCCCCGCCTCCCACCTCCGCGGCTGTTGGAGAAGCCCCTACCACCTCGACGGAACGAGTGATGTCCACTATGATGGAGATGATTCTACATACGCAGCGGATGCAGGAAGAGACCAACAAAACTCTGATTGAAACTCTTAGAGCCCTCCCACGGCATGACCCCTCCGGCGATTTTAGGACGTCTACCCCCTCGGCGACTTCGATGCAGAGAAGCTCAACGGCCCCTGTCGCAGTTGCCGCCCCGCCAGGGAACTTCACAAAGTGCACTGCGCGGTTTGACGGGAAGTCACGCGACGCCGAGAAGCTGGAAGCTTTCCTGGATGCCGTGGAAGTATACAAGGAGTGCGCTGACGTGAGCGACCAGCACGCGCTACGCGGCCTGAGCATGCTGCTGGAGGACGACGCGGCTCTCTTCTGGCGCGGCGTCAAGGACACCGTCGATACGTGGGCAGATGCTGTAGCGCGCCTGCGAGCTATGTACGGCACCCAGCTGCCGCCGTACAAGATTTTTCGAGAAGTATTCCGGACTGAACAATGCGAGAGTGAACGTGCCGACGGATTCGTATCGCGACTACGAGCTCTCATAGTGAAGTTGCCGTATAAAGTGCCGGACGCGATGCAAATCGATATGGTTTACGGGTTATTACATAGGCGTATACGTAAAAGACTGTCACGGGATATAATCACTTCGATGGACATTTTCGTAGAAAAAGTGCGAGCCACGGAGGACGCGATCGCGGAAACCGAAAAATCATCATTGTTGTCTCAGTCTCCGGCGGTCAAAATTGTAAACAAACCCGCGAACGCGAAAAGTCCTACTACGTGTTCCACCCATACTACTAGTTCGGTTGTCACGTCTAACTCGAATTCGCAATTAAAACGTAACCGCGTACGTTGCGCATACTGCAAAGTGTATGGCCATGCAGTTGAGAATTGCCGCAACCTGCAAGGTAAAACCGAGAATATCGGTAAGTCAGATTCAAATAATTCTAGTACTTTAAGGTGTTATGGATGTGGCCAACAAGGAGTTATTAAATCGAGATGCAAAACTTGCTCAAACACAGCTGGTTCGAAACCAGCTGATTTTAATACGTTTTGTACGGACTCAAGCGAGGATATTGTGAGTTCAACCACACGCAATATTTTTTTGTCTAATAATAATAATACTCGCAATTCTCTTTCTCATTCAGTTAATAGGGTTTGCGACGACAATTCCGCATTTTTGAATGTGTCCGACGTACAAGATTTGTGTCACGAAAATTTTGATATACAGGGTGTCTTCGACGAAATTTCGAATATACAGGGTGTCATGGGAGAAAATGTCACAAGTTTACAGCAATATGACAACTTACAGTCAACACGTGTTTTATGCGATATACAAGGTGTTTTCGACGAAAATTCAAATTTTAATGATATTATGAGTGATAATGTTATAAGTTTACAGGAACATAATATTCAATACTCTAATCATAATAACAGTAATCATTTGCAAAATACGCGTGATTTGTTAAGTATACAGGGTGAAAATATAGAAAAACCCCAAACTTGTGACAGGTTCACCAAAATTGACGCGACTTCACTCCCTACCGTAGCTATTCAAGTTTCAAACTGCGAAGGAGTGGCTATCATTGATACCGGCGCAACTCATTCTGTCGCTAGTGCTAAGTTGTACTCTGTATTAATAGAGCAAGGTGTTCAATTTAGGGAAACGGAGCGTACAATAGGATTAGCTGATGGGACACAGTGTCAAAAAAGACTACTTACCGCCGATGTGAAAGTCACGATTGGAGATCGCGATATAGTTATTGAAGATTTGCTTGTTTTACCCGGAGCCCCAACCAAGACGCTGTTAGGGCGGAAATTTGTGAAAAAAGCCAATATTATTCTTGATATTCCGCACGATGTATGGTACTTTCGGGACAAACCTGAGCGAACTTTTGATTTCGTTAAATCTTATTTCCTCACCGGTCGCACCCCAATCGCTGAGCTTAATAATTGCAACGAAGCTTTGCTACTCGCCGATGAAGGAAACCAGCTGACGTCAGAAGAAAGGATGAAGCTGAGCGATTTTATCAAAAGTAAGGCACACCAGTTTAAATCGGAGGGACCTGCTACGGAGTTTGCCACGCACCGCATCAAGGTGAGTGAGTCCCAGGAGCCCATAGCCTCACCCCCTTATCGTATGTCAGAAATACGTAAGAAAGCGCTCAGGGAAGAATTAGATAAGTTGCTGCGTGCGGATGTAATAGAAGAATGTGAATCGGCATGGGCGTCAAACGTTGTTTTAGTACCTAAGAAGGACGGAAGTTTCAGGTTCTGCGTAGACTATCGCAAACTGAACGCCGTCACCGAGCCTGACCGGTATCCATTACCGAGGATCGAAGATGTACTCCACGCGGCAAAATCGACGAAGTACATGACCACACTCGACCTCAGATCCGGATTTTTTCAGGTGAATCTGCATCCAGATGACCGTGACAAGTCTGCGTTCACGACTCCTCTCGGTACATTCCGTTTCAAGCGCATGCCGATGGGTCTTCGAAATTCCGGCGCAACTTTCCAACGTTTGATGGACAGATTCAAGTCAAACTTACCTGGTGTTACGCTTATTGCATATTTAGATGATTTGCTTGTTTTGTCAGAGGGTTCCTTGGAAAAACACCTGGCTGACCTAGAGATAGTCTTCGGAAGGCTCAAGATGTTCAACCTTCTTGTCAACCGCGAAAAAAGTCGTTTTGCGAGAGACTCAGTTAAATTTCTGGGCCATGTTATTGTTCCAGGAGGAATCCACGTAGACCCCAACAAAACAGCAGCCATAGCCAATATGACCGTCCCACAGAATATCAAGCATTTGAAATGTTTCCTTCAAACATCTAGCTGGTTTCGTAGATTTATACCCGACTATGCCAATATAGCGAAACCCCTGACCTCCTTATTGAAAAAAGGAAGTGCATGGCGATGGGAGTCGGAGCAACAGGCTGCATTCGACAGCATCAAGGCATTGCTTGTGTCTGCGCCTATATTGCGACAAGCGGATGAGACGAAACCCTTCATTCTTCGGACGGACAGCAGCGGATACTGTTTAGGAGCGGCTCTAATGCAGGGGGAGGGCTTCGACGAACGCCCCATTGAATATGCAAGCCGTCTTCTAACTGATGCTGAACGAAATTATACGACGACAGAACGCGAGGCCTTAGCTGTTGTATGGGCTGTAGGCAAATTCCGCGGATACATCGAAGGATCTGAAATTATCGTCAAAAGTGACCATCAGCCGTTGCGTTGGTTGATGAGCCTAAAATCTCCAAGTGGACGTTTAGCCAGATGGGCTTTGACTCTTCAGGAATACAACTTGAAGATCGAATATACTCCTGGGCGAGCCAACGTCATCGCTGATACGCTCTCGCGGCCAGTATGTGCCGATAATGTTCAATGTGATATATGCCTTACGACAGTGGACGTCCCTGCTAGAAGAGCTAGTGACATAAGGGAGAACCAGATGAAAGATCCGGACATTCGCAAAATTTTAGAAGATATTGAATCCGAAGATCAATTCAAAGGCAAATCCTGGACGGACAAGGGCTACATCACGTCGGATGGTATCCTATACCGCTACGGCCCGGAAGGTGACGAGGGCGACGAGGCATGTCTTGTCGTGCCCAACCAAGAGCGTTCCAAAGTATTAGCTGATTTTCATGACGCTCCCACAGCAGGTCACTTTGGAGTGGAACGCACTTTAGCTCGTTTGCGTTCACGTTTTTACTGGCCGAATATGCGGAAATATGTAGCTGATTATATTAAACAATGTGTACCATGTCAGAGGTACAAGGCGGACAATAGAAAGCCCACCGGCCTTTTACAAACACCTGCCATGTCTCGGCGTTTCGAGGTCTTGTCAGTTGACCTGTTTGGCCCACTACCCGTTACCGCTCAACGTAACGGGTGGATCCTTATTGTAGAAGACGTATGTTCGCGATGGGTAGAGTTATTCCCTTTAGAAAACGCAACTAGTCTCGAATGCGCCAAAGTTCTTATAAATGAGGTCTTCTTTAGGTTTGGTGTTCCACGACGTCTAATTAGCGACAATGGCGTCCAGTTTATTAGTGAGATCATGCAACAGGCTTGTTACGTAATGGGTATAGATCAAGTTCTAACGCCATTGTACCACCCGGAATCAAACCCGATTGAGCGCAAAAATAGGGATTTAAAACCTCAACTCGCGATCCTCGTCGGTCAAGATCACGACACCTGGGACTTGCATCTGGCATCCATTAGGTTTGCAATGAATTCGGCAGTTACATCGAGTACAGGTTCATCACCGGCTTATCTTACCTTTGGTAGGGAGCTTCGCGCACCAGCAGACGCTGTTAACGACATGCGCACCATTTTGGAAAGTGACAATATTGTTCCAAGTATCACCCCTTACCTTAAAAAGATGGCTGAAACTCTGTCAAATGCAAGAGATGTACATGAAAAGAATCAAGTTTTGCAAAAGAAGTACGCCGATGAACATCGCCGCCAAGCACCTGATTATAAAATAGGAGACCTAGTACTACTTAAAACTCAGGGTCTCAATGATACGGATAAAGGTCAATCGTCAAAGTTTATTCCAAGGAGGGATGGCCCTTATAAGATACGGAAAATAGTGAGTGCTACTACGTATGAGTTGGAAGGTATCAATGATGGCACCTTCATAGGCAGGTATCACGCGTCACTCCTTACCCCTTTTGTTGGCACCATCCAAGCTCCTTTAAGGGAAAAGCGTAGACGTGGACGACCGCGAAAGAATCCTATCCCAAACGCGGGGACGTCAAGTTTGGGATAGAGGGGGAGGATATAACGAGCACGTAGTAGGCACTTAGCAACCGTTGCTAGGCAACCGCAGTCGTGCGATCATGCCACCCGAGCCGTACCTCACCCCGCGCGCGTCTCTCCACCAACGTGGCCTCCGCGGCTCGCGCGCACAGACAGTGGAGGTCGATCCGCGCTTGCGTGCATACCGATGCTTGCGACGTTATACTCGTCATACGTAACGTACCTACCTAATGTTGTTTGCTTGCTATCGTGTTTTGTAGAATCTCTTGTGGAATAAAGGTGATTTATAACGCGAACGTGTAATACTTAATTCGCAGCCCCCTTACACTGATAGATAATTTGGTTACCAGTAACGGTACTTTCTTTTTGTTGGGAACATCGCGGAGTACTACTAAATAACACCCAAATTGCTGCTAGAAAGCGATCCAGTTATCCCCATTAAAAACTTCCAGTTCCGTAATGGGGATTTGAGCTATGTTCTTCAACAAAGTCTCGCAAATGTTTACGTATCTCATTTACTGTGTTTTTTTCGTAAAAAGCACGCACTTGCGCAAAGTTGCTTTTGAGCTAATTCATTTGCTATTGTTATTAATTCTTCGTTTGATTTTTCATTAATCCACGACTTTTTGCCAGATTCAATGAGATTTCTTAGTTCATCCATTCCACCATTAGAAAATGGCGAAGGCTGCGTTCTTGTTGTAACGATCAAAACAGGCGCAGGTCGTCCGTCTCGTCGCCAATGTTATATCCTAATAGGTATGTATCTAGGCCGTGTAATTAATAAATACGCGTGTGATACACAAAATTCACTTTATTTTTGCACTTAACAATATACATCAACGATAGTAAATGTATACTGTGAAGTAAAGTCACAATCACAAAAAATTACATTAGACAGCCTTGAATGGGCGGATACCTGTGGCGGATACGGATATACAAAAGAGTAGGGTCTGTGTTGCCTGCACTTAGTGTTACGGAAAAATACAATACATAACAATTTGTTTCTCAATTCAAAAGTGGCTTTGTAGCCACTAAATTATTGGGCGATGAGGAACTTCAAAGCTCATCTAAGCAGGATTCCGTAGTTATGTTTATATCACAAAGAATGTAAAGATTTTGGTAAAGGTCTGTTGCGTTTAAAATTCTATGTCCGAATACTTTTGAAGTATTTAAGAAAAAGCATCACTACACAGCATTAAGACTACCTTTATTGGGGCTGATTTCTTCATACCAGGTAAGTCTACAAGATAAATCATTTCATTTCGTTCATTCTCATTGCCAGATTTTGTTGAGTTCTAATGTCATACAAAAAATAATTGCTATTGTATTGGTCAAACATTATAAGTGATTGTACATCTTAATAATATTGCGACTGTGATGGATATAGCTCCTGTTTTTTGGTCTTTGGGGTATCTGCTTCCTTTTTTTTTGTGAAAATTTTGAAACTGAGAGTGTAATAGCGTGACAAATAAAACCCTAACGTTTAGAGTTAGGAACACTGATTGTGTGGCGTCGCTCACGATTTCGCCAAAGTAAACTTCTTAATGGAGCATTTCTTAGTGCTTGCTCTCTTGATGCAGTTCTTGAAAGCTTTTCCATCGAGATACTTAAAACGGGCATCTGAGTACAGCATGTCATCACAGGAATATGTCGAAAACTCTAACTCAATTTTTTTAAACACCTCTATTGAAATGAATGCGGTGATTTTTATTATAATCTGTGAATAAATTATCTTTGATAAAATAAATAAATCAATATCCTTAAAAAAGTTAGCACTCTTTCTATGGAAGGCGTCGTGTGGTTTAACCTATCTATAGCTGAGGTACAATGGAGGTTAGAAATATTTTCTGGAAACGTGCTGTTGCCATTACCAAAATCTCTCAACACTCTTCTTCTTATTTAAGAGCTTTATAGCTCTTGTCGATGGAGTATGCGCCAAACTTCTCTATCTTCTGCTTTAGACTTTAGTTCTTGATACGACATGACACCAGCCTTCTTCTTTAGTTGGTCAACAAAACTTTTCCTTGGTCTCCCTGGACCTTTCTTTCCTTTTACCTTACCCTCCAGTATGTTTTTAAAGAAGGCATCATGTCGTATCAAGTGACCAATCATCCTACCCCTCCTATTCTCTATTTCGTTTATCAGTCTTCTTTTCTCTCCTACAATTTCTAACACCTCTTCATTACTTTTTCGTTCTGTCCAACTGATTTTTTCCATCCTTCTCCAGCACCACATTTCAAAGGCAGCAAGCCTTTCACTATCCTTCTGAGTGAGCGTCCACGTTTCACATCCGTATAAAGCTATCTAATCCGTATATAGCAACCGGCACCTTTCCTGATGCCTTTAAAAAGGCTATTGTTCATCCAATATATAAAAGTGGAGATGGTGATGTAGTCAACAATTATCGTCCAATTTCTGTCCTTACTGCTATGTCCAAAATCTTAGAAAGAGTCATTAACACTCGTCTAACTAAGTATTTAAAGGATAAAAATATCATATCAACTAATCAGTTCGGTTTTCGCGAGGGGAAATCTACAGAAGATGCCGTTTCTGCTCTGGTAGACGATGCAGTAGGCTTTCTTGATCAAAAGATTAAATGTTTAGGCATATTTTTGGATCTGTCAAAGGCCTTTGACACTGTCTCAATTTCGATTCTGCTCCATAAACTAGAAGCTATAGGAATTAGAGGACTGGAGCTTCAGTTGTTTTGTGACTACCTGTCAAATCGCACACAAATAACTAAAATTGATAATTATCAGAGTGAAGAGGCGTGCATCTCGTTTGGCGTGCCACAAGGCAGTATTCTTGGCCCCACCCTCTTCACTATATACATAAATGAATTATGTGATCTGAAGCTCCACCATTGTAGAATATATTCATATGCTGACGATACCGCGCTCCTTGTGCATGGATCCAATTGGTCAGTTGTTCAAAAGTATGCTGATTCTGCCCTAAAAGAAGTGATGACGTGCTTGGCTGATAATTTGTTGACTCTCAACATTGAAAAAACAAATTATATAACTTTTGGTCTAAAGGCCCCTTCTCTTCCTCCTATTAATGATTATGTTTTAAAAGCTCATACATGCAACAATCCTTCAGTTAATTGTACTTGTTTAAAAATTTCACGTACTTCATATATTAAATATCTCGGTGTTTACTTGGACCAGGCTTTCAATTGGCAACAACAGATAAAACATCTTGTAGCCAGGACTCGGAGACTGATATATATATATTTAGGAAACTTAAACCTGTTGCTGACCCTTCCGCTATTAAGATGACGTACTTGGCCCTTTGTCAATCAATCCTGATATACTGCATCACGGTTTGGGGTGGAGCCGCGAAAACCACAATCTTGTCTCTAGAGAGGGCACAACGAGCAGTGCTCAAAGTCATGTCCGGAAATCCCTTACGATACCCCACATTTTTAGGGTTCCGTAGTAAACTAGGAACCCTTATAGTTTCGCCATGTCTGTCTGTCTGTCTGTCTGTCTGTCTGTCTGTCTGTCTGTCTGTCTGTCCGTCCGCGGTTTTACTCAGAGACTATAAGTACTAGAAAGCTGTAATTTGGTATGAGTGTGTATATTAATCATGGCAAAAAAGTCGTAGAAAAAAACCTTGAAAAAATATATTTTTTTGGGTAGCTCCCATACAAGTAAAGTGGGGGAGTAATTTTTTTTTCTCTATTTACCCATCGTGTGGGGTATCGTTAAAAAGGTCTTTAAAAAATATTGTGAGGTTAAGAACACCATTTTTCGATTTAGGGATCCGTTTCCGAAATATTTGGTTTTAAAGTGCAAAATTTTGTTAGAGGTACGTGTCCCCCCCCTCTATCTGCTAAACGGTTATATATGGATACGTGAAAAAAATTACAGCAATAGTATATATACTGAAGTTGAAAGGAAAACTATCAGAGCTGGGTACTAAGTGCAAACTAAAAAGTTATAGGCAGCCAACTTATAAAATGTACTGGAAAATGTAAAATTTCATACAATCTTCATTGTTAGATGTTTTTGGTCGTTAGACTGTGAGGTGTGAGTGTAAACAGTGTGAACTCAACGTTGTCATTCGCAACTACGGAACCCTACACTGCGCGTGGCCCGACACGCACTTGGCTGGTTTTATTACACAGCGATACTTCAACACTCACAGTCAGACAGTTGTTCATACTGCAGACCGCTCTGAAGAAGCATCATATGATAGGCTATGACCCTAATTTACGTCAAGGTAAACGTCGTTCACACAACGTATGTACTACCTTAGCACATAGGACCATGTTGGCTAAGCGGAACTTCAGAGTATTAAGCTGCATCTTGTATAATAAAATAAATAAAATTCTAAATATATACCCCTACACAAGGTATGTTTGTAAAAAAAATATCAAGAACTGGTTAAATAAACTAAATTACAATGAAACTGAATCCCTTTTACCCTAATAATAAAATTAACTATACCACACTACACGTATACACTATACTATAACAATAACATACACACTAATCATTCAAAGATACACCTTATACAATTATACACACACTATCTATACATTGTACAAACGCTCACCACACATACATCACACACACACACACACACTCCCCCCCCCCCCCCTCACACACACATGCATACTATACAAAACTCACACATGTAAGTAACATAAAAATAAATACAGATACCATTTGTTATGGTCATGATATCAATTTATTTCACCTCTTTTAATCAACTTTCATTATTTTACTTGTATTCATTAATCATAACCATACCATTGTTAGTTATTAGTCCGCTTCTGCCCAAAAACAGGTTTTCTAGTTGGGCTAGAAGCAAATTAAACTTTGTGTTTTTAGCAGCCAATGTGCACAATTTTTGTACCGCCACCAACCTCGCTCACACACATCAATGACCCTGCTGATGGCTCATTCCTCGAGATACAGACTCACGTCTAGTTCGAGAGTGGGCTTTCGAATGGGTTATGGTTGTGTGTAAGTACTGTAATTAGATTATTTCTTGCCTGTATGAATGTAATCCTCACATACTGTAAACACTGGAAATGTGCTGGCAAAATAAAAGATTTATTTATTTATTTATTTATGCTCCAGATATAGGTTTTTATTAGACGTTTTCCGTATAGTGACTCAACACTATACGGACTAATATTTTTTTATAGGCAGCTTTAAATTGTCTCGATGTGGGGTTGGTATTAGATTGTTAAAAGTAATTCAAGATGATCCTGGCTTACCTTATAAAAAGAAAAGTAGGATAATTCATCGCTTTGTTTAAGAGTTTAAAAAAATGTTTGGCCGTCTCTGCACATCCAATAAATCCCAAAAATTCTACCTTTCTTGGACTTTCGATCAAAAACCCTTGGTCACATTTAAGGGTATTGGATGGCTTGGGTCAGGTAATCAAAAATATAACTACATTGTTTTTATTTACAGCTTTGTTATAGTCAAACTGACGTACGCTTCTAGAGTTAAAGATATCAAATAAATTGTTACTTGTTCTCAAAATATCTGCAGTCGCTGAACGGGAGGCCTACTCTCTCTGTTAACTTCGATGCACGAACTACGTATTTCTTTCGAATCTTATGTCAAAACGACGCTTTTGACTAGTAGTAAATCAATGCTTGAATTTCACTTAAGTAGGGGTACATTGGGGATCCTGGATCACTCACCTCGCGTTCGCTCGGTTCGCGATCCAGAATGCCCCAATGTGGTGTTGTTAATATGGTAATATGAATTGTGTACAATACTCGTCAAGTAATGGGAATATAACCTAACGTACTCCATAAGAGCAATACCTTGCAGTCTTACTTACTAGTTTTTAACAAAAATAATAAGGGAGCATAGGTAGGGGCTTGTCTGCAGTCGATTATGTTAAAGGTGCTAAATTTTGGTTTACGAGATAACATACAATATTGCACGTATTTTTAAATTATTTCTTTTTAAACATGATTTCTGCAAATCAATAATTATAACCATATGCAAGTCTTTTAATTGTTTAAATATTTATAACAGTATTAAAATAGTCAAGCTTATAAAAAAATGCAAAACGGGCGCGCGCCTTTTGAGCCTCCTCCACGAGGTTGAAATTTGATTTTCGGTTTCGACGGAGGGGCTCGCAAGCGCGCTTCCCATTTTTGTTTGTTTCAGTTTTTGGTTTGTTTCATTTCTCTTAGGGAAGGGAAGAGGTCGCAATGGAAGGCCTGATTGGGGACAGGTCTAACCGAGAGCAACATTCACCCGCTCCTTTCACTCTGCAATGTAAACTGCGCCCCAATGTGTCGTAACACCACAGATACAAAGCATCGTTACTAGGAGTCCCAATCACTACCATGATTCTTATCGTATTTATAATCCTCGAACGAAAAAATCTTGATAGCGCGATGCAGAAAAACCGCTTTATGAGTGCAGTTGGAAGCTTATTAATTGAATAAACATAAGCCGCATATCCCCTTGTGTCAGACGCTTGAAATAAAGTTGTAATGTGAGCGTCACAGTCACGTAACTGTGACGCGGCGTGTGACCGAATATATGATGCGCGCATCACTGACGGGCGTATCTATGGCTATTTTCTAGGAGCAGTCTGGTTCTACGAGCGATTACCTATTAAGTAAAGTAAACATCCAAAATATTATCAAAAATCAGTATCTCGCCATAGCTCAATACCATCATAGCTCATAAAATATCACTTCTTGTTCTTGGGGCGCTACTTTAAACGTTTTGTATTTACAGGTTTAATTTTATGTATGTCATTCTTTTGTTTGTAACAAGTATCTATATAAATTTCTTTCATTGGAATTTCATTTGGTGGTCGGCATTCCATCGCTGTTGGATAAAACCATGTCAGAGGCCCTTACGGTTGAGAAACTCTAACACCGGGCTATGTAGAGTCGTATGACCTTACTGCCTACTCGATGAGGAGAAAATTGTTGGATAGATTTCTGAGATAATAATTAGATAACCCTCACAATTCCTCATATGCATCAATTAAAGGTACTTATTTCTTTAAAGAACAAAAAGAAACTATGCACCTTTCGATTTTAAAATTATATATTTAACTAGCTGTTACCCGCAACTTCGTCCGAGTGCCTATGTCCGTTCTCAGGGTATAGACTATCTGTATACCAAATTTCAATCAAATCCATTCAATAGTTTTGGCGTGAGGCGTAACAGACAGACAGACAGAGTTACTTTCGCATTTATAATATTAGTAAGGTTAAGGATGAGCCTTAACCTTATCAAACGTTTGTTAAAAAGATTAATATCGTTGCATGTGCGTGCGGATTTATTTTTTATAAAGAATACACGTCATACTATGTGTATAATACAAAATTTTACTATAATTGTTGCAGTCGAGTAATCAGGTTTGCTCATAAATAAGTACATGCGATGACCATATTAAAAAAGGATCTCGAATTGCAGCGACAGCCCGGCGCCGGTATAGTGTTGTCGCTAAAAATTAAGTCTCATTCACCTATGAGTGTCTAAAATTAACACAGTCTAAAGGATAATACACCGTTTGAAAAATGTAAATAAGATCCAATATATTAAACGAACGGTATAAGATTTGTAAAAGTAAAATATAATACTAGAACAAACGCATGTCTGTGGACGAAGTTTTATAATTTAAGTTTATAAATATAGGTAGTTACTTTCAACACAATCTACTAGGTAACATTTGTTTGGTGGCTGCATCGTGGAACACCAGTGAGTATGTGCGTATTTACTACATATATTTTTATATAATATACAGATTTTTTTATAATAAAAGCAAGGTTGTTAGTTACTAAATGTATTAGTCTTTTCTTCATTTAAAGTATTTTGTTGTAAATTAATGCATATTTATGATTTACATATTTTATGATTTCAGGTTTTCCAATCCTTTTGACTCTGATGGAGAGGGGCGGTCATCGGCATCGAAGAAGAGGTCTGTCAAGCCGAAGACCTCAAAGCCGAGGGTTCGCCGTACCTCAAAACCGAAGAAACAAATCGAAATCTTCAGTGAATCAGACTCCGAGGCGGAGCTGACTCCAGCAGCTACTGGTAGCACGCCATCGATTCCTCCAGCTGAAAGTACTAGTGGTGCTAGCAAGAAGAGAAGGAGGGTCTTGCAAGATTCTTCCGAGGTTAGTCTAATCATTTTATTTTTAATAACGATGGTGTGTTCGATATCCTTGTAACAAAATCATGCATATTTGTAATTTATGTTGTGATTAAGTTAAGCAAAAGTTTAAAACGTTTTGGTCCATGCTGATCTGAGAGCAAAGAAAACATAGAATGTGCAAGCTGCTTCTCCTCCCACGCAGACCGTAAAAGTCGGTCGAGGGAAAATATAGAATGTACCAGCTGCTTCTTTTCCCGCGCAGACCGTAAAAGTCGGTTGAGGGAATGGTTGAAATCTTAGGAATCATTTCAATAGGCGATGCGGCTAGCAACTCATCACTATTTTGATTTCATTTTCCATCATACACCCACCAAAAAGCTAAATGTGGGCTTTGGGTTTTATGACTTTGGGCTATGTCTACCCTGTAAGGACAAAGACATGATACTATGTATGTGTTATAACGTTTAAACACTTGTAAATTAATCTTTGAAAGTAAAATATCTTATGATACAGACTTAATGTTACAGCTAGTATAAAAATAGTATATAATAACTCGTATTTCACTATAACGTCATAATTGCTATATCGATTTAGTTACCAGCTAGTAAAATATAGGTGTAATATGAATATGCGAAGAGTTCATATAGTTATATCAGTTTCTTTGTTTTACAATAATGTATATGTCGACTGTAGTACATTTAAATTTTATTTTGGCTAGATGCAGTGTTTTAATTTTTCTTCAAAAATAAGTTCTTGTGCTTAATATGTACTTTTATTGATTTCAGGATGAAGATTATGGAAGCGTACGAGCTTCAACGCTGAAAAATTATCTCCAGAGGCGAACGGCTTCAGGATACTCTTATCAGAGCGACCCGGCCAAACGCGGAGAATATTATATAGAAGTTCGCATCTCTAACTGCCGTGAGCTGGAGGCTCTTTCAGCTGATAACCGCTGGAAACATTCTTTAGTGAGTTTTAAAACAGCGGTTCACGAAAAATCGTCCGCTTGGAAAGCTGCTACCCAGTTAGTGGCAGCGGTGAAAGAAGAGTTTCATCTTTCGCAACCAATTTTGTACCCCGCTAATAATTAATTAATATTTTAAATTTAAAGTTTATGTAAATGGGCTTATACCCTATGCATATTAGTCGGGAATATATTTAACGTCATAGTATTATCTTAATAATTATTAGATATACAATACTAAATAAATGCTGAATTGCGTTCAGTGGTTCTTTTAAAAGTACATATTTGTACTGTATAAATCACATAAACATTAATATATAACTCGAATAAAATTATGTAACCATATAATTTAAAATTTTATCAATTATAAACCAATATAAGTCTATATTGTATGTTCTATATTTACATTTGAATCATACAGAATGTACTTTTGTGATCAGTGTAACATATCTGTAAAACATCAATCTTCACATAAGAGATCTAATATTCACAAATCTAATTGTTTGGTCCAAACCGAATTCGATAATGTCCGTGTAATAGCTAGCGCCTTTAAAAACAAAATTGTTACTTATCAAATTAGTCCTCATAATTTTATTTTATCACCTGAAATATTTTTAGCCGATGTTTCATATACATCTCAACATTTGATCCAGCAAATGTTAAGGAGACATTCGTCAATTAAAGTTAATTTCGAGCTTTATGTTTTATATACTTTACCAAAAAATAATGAATCGACTCTAAAATCATTTAACACAAAATATGAAGTTGTTCATCAAAATTCAGATTTGTCATTTTTTTATAATAACTTTGCCGAGAAAATAATTAATAAATGTTCAGAATTCGAAACCGGTGAGTCAGGTTGGACTATTGAGTCAGTAAGCCATTTAGAACTAAACATTTTAAAATATAATCCGTTGAAAGCAGGGATGTACATACCATTGCCGCAAAAAATTCAATACACTAAATCTTGCCTTAATATAAAAAACACAGATGATCATTGTTTTTTATGGAGTATTGTTGCACATTTATATCCAACTAAAAAAAATCCGACCAGAACAGCTTCATATCCTCATTACTCTAAAATATTAAATACCGCAAACATGTCGTTTCCTCCAGCAATAACAGACATTCAGTTATTTGAAAATATTAATCAAAATGTGAGCGTAAATATTTATGGATTAGATAAAAAAAATCATGTTACAGGGCCGTTGTATAAAACCAAAAAAAGAAAATTAATGCATGTCAACTTGCTGTGTATAGAAAGAAATAATAAATATCATTATTGTTTAATAAAGAAACTTGATAAACTTGTGCGCAAACAATTGACCAAACATAAATCGCACATATATTTATGTGAAGAATGTTTTATATATTTTGATTCTCCTGAAAAACTCATTAATCATGATTGTGCAAGAGTTCAAACTATATTACCTGAAGATAATAATCAAATTAGTTTTTCAAATTATAAAAACACTCAGAAAATTCCGATCGTTATATACGGAGATTTTGAAAGTTTATTACGAGCATACCCAGATAACAATAAAACACCTTGCGTTGAAAGTGTGCAAATTCATGAGGCTAGTTCTTTTGCATACTATATTTTTAGTCATTCTATACCGGAACTAAATAAATTTGTCAGCTATAGAGGACAAGATTGTTCAAAAAAATTTATTGAAACAATAAGTGATGATGTTAAAAGGCTCTATGATCTACTATCAAAATCAAAACCTATGGTTATTACTAACGATGAAAGAAAATCTTTTAAAAATGCGAAAAAATGTCATATATGCAAGAAAAAGTTTAGTGATACCGATACTGTAGTTGCACATCATGACCATTTCACTGGAAGATATATAGGTCCCGCGCATAATCTGTGTAACTTAAGCGCTAAACGTTGTCCCTATATACCAATAATATTTCACAACCTTTCAGGCTATGACTGTCATTTATTTATCAAAGAACTTTCTGCTTCTTGCGGGCGTATAAGTTTAATACCTAAAAATAAAGAAAAATATATTTCTTTTACTAAATATATTCCGATCGATCAAAACACCTCAGTTCAGTTAAAGTTTATCGATTCATTTAATTTTTTGAGTTCAAGTTTAGATAATTTAGTCAAATCTATGCAATCAGATGACTTAAAAAATTTGCGACATCATTTTCCTGATGAACATTTATTTAATTTAGTCAGGAAGAAGGGTATCTATTGTTATGATTATATTGATTCAGAAAATCGTTTCAAAGAAACCAAATTGCCAGATAAATCAAAATTTTACAGTATACTTACGTCCCAAAATATTACTGATGAAGATTATCAACATACTTTACAAGTCTGGAAAGACTTCAACATATCAAACTTGGGCGAATACACGGACTTATATCTGAAATGCGATGTTTTACTTTTGTGTGACGTTTTTGAAAAATTTCGCAATATGAGTTTAAGGTATTATAACCTTGATCCTTGCTATTATGTGTCATCACCTTCTTTAAGTTGGGATGCAATGTTAATGTATACTAATATCAAATTAGATTTAATTTCAAACATAGAAATATATCAAATGATAGAGAAAGGTATTCGAGGAGGATTGGCTCAATGTTCTTTAAGATATGCAAGAGCAAACAATAAATATTTACCGAATTTTGATACTAATAAACCTAGCAGTTTCTTAGTTTATCTTGATTGTGTAAATTTATATGGGTATGCTATGATGCAAAACCTACCTACGGGTAACTTTAAGTTCCTTGATAGAAAAGATATAGATGTTTTTGATGTCATGAACATTTCCAATGAAAGTAAAACGGGTTATATCTTGGAAGTAGATTTACACTATCCTAACGAAATACATGATGATCATTCTGATTTACCATTTGCTGCCGAAAAGTTTGCTCCACCTGGCAGCAAAAATAAAAAATTAGTTGCAAATTTGTATGACAAACAAAAGTATATCATTCATTATAATCATTTACAATTATGTTTAAAAGAAGGACTAGTTTTATTAAAAATTCATAGAATATTATCGTTTGATCAAAATGCATTTTTAGCTCCATATATATTATTGAATACTAGACTTAGGCAATCAGCTACTTCAGATTTTGAGAAAGATTTTTTAAAAAAACAAATTAATTCTATTTTTGGAAAGACTATAGAAAATAAAAGAAAGCAAGTCGATGTGAAATTAGTGAATGTTTGGACAGATAGAATGAATAAGACGAATAAAGTTTGTGGAGCAGAAAAATATGTAAATGCTCCTAATTTTAAGAATTTTTCTATAATTTCTGAGTCATTAATTGCTATTCAGATGGAACTAACACAACTTATTCTGGATAGACCTATTTACATAGGATTTTCTATTTTAGAAATAGCTAAAGCACACATTTATAATTTTCATTATTCTGTAATGAAACGCATATACAAAGATTCTATTAAACTTTCTTATACAGATACCGATAGTCTCTTGTATTTGGTTAATACAGACGATTTCTATAAAGATATGAAAAATAACATTAAGTATTTTGATACTAGTAATTTTAATAATGAACTTTATGACATGCCTAAACTAAATTGTAGAATACCAGGTTTTTTCAAAGATGAATTGGGAGGCGATGTAATATCTGAATTTGTCGGGTTAAGAGCAAAATTGTACTGTATAGAATCTAAAAGTAATTTAATAAGAAAAGCTAAGGGTATCAAAAAATCTGTTACAAATAAACTTAACATAAAAAAGTATAAAAAAAGCATTAATGAGCAATAAGACTCTTAGAGAAAACATGTTTATTATTAGATCTAAAAATCATACCGTGCTAACGCAAAAGATAAACAAACTTGTACTTAGCAAAGATGACGACAAAAGGCAAATTATGGATGACGGTTATCATACCTTACCTTGGGGACATTATAAAACTATGTTTTAATTTTTATGCAAATATTTATTGTTAATAATTATAATTAGTGATAGCAGAAATGTATTTTTATGTATAATTTTTTATCTTGACTTATGTTATGACTGTTATCAAATAAACATATATATATTCAAGCAGCATTTTGTTTTATTTTCATTGTGACCTATAGAGGACAGAATATCGATTCTGCTCTTTTGAAATTTTACAGTATGTAAAGTTTGTATGTGCAAAGCCATCTGCTTTGCATGTAGAGTAAAATGTTAAAATTATCAGTAAATCTTTGTAAAAATATACAACAATGATTGACTATTTAGTTGTGAATTATGCCACCTACCGGTACAAAGGAAACACTCTTTTTTTTTAAATGTATGTCAGCTTGAAAAGAGATATTGAGATTTTTTTTCGCTGGAGCGACATCTATCGTAACTTATTTTTGACATTTATGCTTAAAAAATATTTTTTATATTCCTTTACATCAATAAGCATACTATTTATTAGGAGGTGTATGGTAGATGGCGCTGTCATAAAGAAGCATACTCTTACCTCAGAAAGCACAAGCAACACTATATTTATTCAGAGATGAATGGTAGGTGGCGCTGTCATTAAGGCTCTGCAATAGATATTTTATTATAGGTATTTATAGATGTAACTGATCTGTGGCTTAGCGTCTAGCATTAATAATAATAATAAATATATACGGACAAATCACACAGATTGAGCTAGCTCCAAAGTAAGTTCGAGACTTGTGATATGGGATACTAACTCAACGATACGATATTTATAATAAATACATATATAAATAAACATCCAAGACCCAGGTCAATCTGAAAAAGATCGTTTTTCACCTTGGCTTGGCCGGGGGGATCGAACCCTGGACCTCCGCGTAGCAGTTGAGCGTTGACCACTGCGCCATGGAGCTCGTCATTTAAATAAATAAATATATGCGGACAAATCACCCAGATTAAATTAGCCCCAAAGTAAGTTCGAGACTTGTGTTATGGGATTCTAACTCAACGACACTATATTTTATAACATATACATACCTATATAGATAAACATTCCAAGACCCAGGTCAATTTGAAAAGAGCATTTTCCAACTTGACCAGTTCGGGGATCGAACCCGGTAACTCCTAAGTCGTAGTTAAGCATTGTGACCACTGCACCACAGAGCTAGCATTTATGTTATATAACTACACCACTTTAAATTCATTCATTTGTAGACCCTACTTATATATAAATTGATAAATAAAACAAAAACTTGTAGCTATTTTCATTTATTACCTTTTAATTTAATACATTAAGGATAAAATGTTTTAATAGTACAAAGTATTTATCTTTTTACACTGAGATTATATTTTTTTTTTACTATACACTTAAAAACGCTGACAATTACATAAAACTACTAAATAGCGATACATAAAAATACTAATAGTAATTTAATAACGTTAACACACTTATTACATATTTATTTAGATTACATATACACTTCATACAACCTTTCTCCTATTTTTTTTATTACTTTATTTGCTGCTTCCATCACTTCGTCATAAATGTCATCCACTACACACTGCGCGCTCACATTTATGTTAATTTCCTTACATTCACTTTCTTCCTGATCACTCAGTTCACAAATATAAATTTTAATAAGATGACGTCCTCGTTTCACAACACTTCCTTCACGGATTATATATGATGAAGATGATGATGAAGGTCCCTGTTGATCTTGGAATTTTCTTCTTTTTTGAGATTTTTTTGTTTTCATTACTTGTTCATCAGCACACTTATTAGCAGCATTATCCTTTATATTTTCGTCTTCGAAATCTTGCAAAAGATCTTGCGCATAATAAAATTCGTTGGTAATGCTGCGAGGGTTAGAAATTTGAATTTCAGAGACTTTGGACATGATCTGAAACAATACAAACAATTGAGAATGAATGCACAAAACACAACATTTTAAAAAAAATCTGAATTAAAAAGATAATAACTTAAAAACTTACCGATTATTTTAAATCAACGCGCAACGTGTTTATCTGGCGCTCCGCAAAGCTTAAATGCGATGTAGTAAAGACTGAAGTAATGATGCTATGCACATATTGCATTCCATTTATGGAGTAAAGAATTTACACGTGATTGAGATCAAATTTTTAAAGCACTCTATAACCTCTGTCCTGATTTATGTATAGGTCTGTATAGTAATATGATAAATAAATATATGCATATATATATGTATCATACATTTATTAATATTTATTTATTATTTAATAAATGTTTGTATGCATTGATAATAATGAAGTTGGTCAAACAGGTCGTGTCTTTAGAGATAACTCATGTAGACTCTGAAATACAGATACTACCTCATAAACGACATGGCGAGTTATTGCCGAATTCAATTCGGTGTATAATATGTGGACCCTCTAATTGTGGCAAAACCAACGTAATGATTTCTTTATTATTACATGAAAATGGACTAAGGTTTCAAAATGTCTATCTTTATTCTAAAACTGCTTTTCAGCCAAAATATTTACTTTTAGATCATCTTTTACAGTCTGTTTCAGATGTAAACATGTTTATTTTAAAAAATGAAGATGATCTAATGTCTCCGAATGACGTGCATAAAAATTCGGTCTTCATATTTGATGACGTCATATGTGAAAATCAAATTAATATTCGGAATTATTTTTCAATGGGACGTCATAAAGGCATTGATTGCTTTTATTTATCTCAAACATATTCAAAAATACCTAAACAATTAATTAGGGACAATGTTAATGTCTTAATAGTTTTTAAGCAAGATGAAATAAACTTGAAACATATATACCGTGAACATGTTAATTCTGATATGAGCTGGCTTGAATTTAGAACATTATGCTCGAGTATATGGAAAGATCCGTATAAGTTTTTATTAATTAATAAGGATTGTGAATTAAACAAAGGCAGATATCGCAAAACTTTTGACATATTTGTAAATTTTGAGTAAATATGAAGAGCCTATATAATGTAAAAAATAATGCATAATGTATTACTTCTGGTTCAACATTCGCATTGGTAATGCAAATATCAAAAATGAATGAAGATATTAAAAATGATTTAATTAAATCAGTTAAATGCATAAAACAAAAAGTAAAATGGTTACGAGAAAGAGAAGATGACTTAGAATCACAGCGATGCAAGTTATTTAAACCTATAACAAATTCAATACAAACGCTGGCACAGACTCAAACAGTGAAATATGATGATACTAATGTAAACAACAATGAAAAAGATTTATTCAACATAAAACAACAAAAGGATATGGATTATTTGAAACTAGAAACAAAATCTCCTATTAAGACATTGACCGCTTCTGAAAATGTTAAGACTCCGTCAGAACGTAAAAATAAAAATGAAATATGTGTACCTTTTGGCATACGTAGTGATAATGGTAAATTGATGATAGGCAGTATGCCTGCTTCTTTCTCGGACATAGTGGATGCTTCTTCCAATAAAGTAGAGATCGTCAAAATAGGCGATAATAATTATGAAGTAACTCCTGGAATAAAAGAATTACTTTTTCAAACTAAACCAAATTTAGATATTATATCTGATAAAGACAAATTAGTGTATAAAGATATTTTATGTCATACAAATGCACATAAAAGAGACTATCATTCATCCGGTCAGATTAAAGGGGATAAGGGGATGAAATATTGTCATATTGTCAAACCATTATTTTTTGAAAATAATTGTGTTGATAAAAAAGTAGGCGGTAATTTATTAACTTTAAAATCGTATAAAAAGAATACCGATTTCATTTATTGGGATGATCCAAATGAATTAGTTGATAGATTAAAAATTTTAATAGCCTCAAAAGATGCAGGTAATACAAGTCATGATAATGAAATAATTTCAATAATTGAAGAACTCAAAGAAGCTGGTATTATAAAAGCGTAAATCGTCTCAACTAAGCTCTAGTTCCTTTATAGACTTTCAACATGAATGTCGACAAATTTGGTCATCACATTCACAAAAGGCAAAAAATGCGCAGTTCTTCACTCAATAATATATTTGATGCAGAGTATAAAATCATAAAACACATTAAATCGCCTATTGACCCAAACGATTGTGCTACTAAAGATTATGTGGATAAAATAACAAGCGGATGCTTAAAAAAAATCAAAACTCTTGATGACTTAACCACATTATTAAATACTGAAATAAGTAGTTTGAAAAATAATCTAGACTCTGTAAAACAAAGAATCAATAAAAAATGAGTAAATTAGATGTGGTTAATGAAATTCATAAACCTGCAAGATATAACTTTCCTCGACGATATGTTATACTAAAAGATATAGATGATTTGTGGCAAGCTGACTTGATTGATATGCAATCTTACTCCAAAGAAAATTCCCAATATAAGTACATTTTGACGATAATCGATGCATTTTCGAAGTATGGATGGCTATATCCTCTAAAAAATAAAGACAAAAAAAGCGTTGCTGAAGCTTTTAGAATATTGCTAAAAAAAGGTCGCGTTCCTAAAAATCTTCAAACAGATTTAGGAAAGGAGTTTTACAATTCAGATTTTAAAAAATTACTTGTAAATTATGGTATTCATCATTATTCTACTTATTCCATTAAAAAAGCATCGATAGTAGAGAGATTTATTAGAACCATAAAAAATAAAATTTACAAACAATTTAGTTTACAAGGTAATTATAAATGGAGTGGTAATATTCTAGATAATATTGTTAGAGAATATAATTCAACTTTTCATAGAACAATTCAGCGGTCTCCAAATGAAGTAAGTGAAAATAATAAACATGAACTATTAAAGCGATATAAGACATTACACTCATCTACATTTAAAAAAACACGTCAAAGATTTAAAGTTGGTGACTGTGTTCGTATAAGTAAATATAAGGGGACGTTTGAAAAAGGATACACACCAAATTGGTCAACAGAAATATTTCAAATAATTAAAGTACAGAACACAAGTCCCATTACATATCTCCTAAGGGATATTAGACAGCGGCCTATTTTAGGAGCATTTTATACGCAGGAACTACAGAAAGCTAAACATCCTGATATATATTTAGTAGAAAAGATTTTGAAAAAGAAAAAGGATATGTTATTCGTTAAATGGTTAGGTTTGCCTGTAGCTGAAAATAGCTGGATTAAGAAATCAAGTGTGGTATAGACATATATAACATCCTAAAGAGAAAAACTTCAGTCAAGATTTGGACGTGAAAGAGGATAGAAGTTTATTCCCGAGTAAAAAAAATATTAAAAGTAAAAATGCAGCCAAAAATAAAAAATACGAAACGTAAACCAAAAAGAAAATCTACTTCTCCAAAGAATTCAAGAAAAAAAATCTCCGGAGCTGGATTTACTAAAGTTTTTAAAAATGTTATTTCCAAGACAAAAAAGCATTTGCGCAATTTGAAACCAAAATGTAAAAAAGCTGCAATAGAACTAGCCATTGCAGCCGCGAAAGAATTTACATCAGAGTTACCTGAGATTGATGTGCCTCGTATTATTCCAGTACCAAAGACCGGCGGTGCATTTCCTTTAATTCCTATTTTTGCAGGTCTTGCTGCTGCTGGAAGTTTAGCAGGTGGCTCAGAAGGCATATTAAAGGCGATTAATGCTATAAAATCTGCCAAGAAACTATTTCAAAAAGAACCAAACAATAAAATTAGATCTTTATGTTTAGGAAGTGGATTACGGATTAAACCTTATGGACAAGGTTTAGGAATTTTTTCGAGGGTTGAAAAAAACTAAATATGAGGCTACCAAATCGTGCACTGTCTAATTTTGATATCTTAAAATATTCGAAAAATATACCTTATTTTAGAGGTGTGTTTATGCGAAATGAATTACCAATTCGTCCGTTCCAGAAAGAATGTGGTATTATAAATTTAGATAGTTCTGAAAATCCTGGCACACATTGGGTAGCCTATGCAAAATTGAATAATTATATAGAATATTTTGATAGTTATGGTGACTTAAAACCACCAATAGAGTTTGTTAAATACGTAGGACCCAGATTCAATTACAACTATACAAACTTTCAAGGAAATAACTCATTTAATTGCGGACATCTTTGTTTAAGATTTCTGAATAATTTCTGGTCCCATCATAAACACTGTGACAAATAAATACAGATGCACTCAGAATAAAATGCCAGTTTATCACAATGTCTGTTGCGTTGACAATAACTGGAAACAAATCTATTTTGGACACAGAATTTTCTCCTCCGCTTATATTAGATGGTGCATACGAATGCGGTTTATTATATTTTTCTTCTTTTAATTCTATTCCAAATATAAACACTCACAATAATGTATTCGTATACGGAGAAGGTAAACAGAAGATTAAATTACCAATCGGTATTTATGACTTGCAAGATCTAAATGAATATCTAAATGACAGATTAAAAAATAAATGTGAGCTAGTAATAAAACCGAACAATAATACTCTGACATGTCTTTTATACTGTAATGAAGTTGTAGATTTTGGAGTAGAAAATAGTATAGGATCATTACTTGGTTTTCCAAAAGTGAAATTAGAAGCAAATAAATGGCATGAATCACCGAGTCCAGTCAACATTCTTCCATTGTCTGTTATAAGGATCGAATGTGATCTTGTACAAGGATCGTATACTAATGGCGCTCCAACGCACATTATTTACGAATTCATACCTAACATCCCGCCCGGTTATAGATTTGTAGAAGTTCCAAACAACGTGATATACTTTCCAATAACTGGAAACATTATTTCATCCGTAACCATAAAAGTGTTGGATTTAGATGGTAAATGTGTAGATTTTCGTGAAGAAAATATTCAATTGTGTCTTCATATAAGAAAAATAAAATGATTGTGTTTCATGAAGATAATAACAAAAACGCTTATAAATTTCAAGTTAAGAAAACTAAAAAATCTATTCTCAAGTCTACCGTGAAACAAGTTAGACGTGCTGCGTCTCGTATAAAAATTAATAAAAATAATAGAGAATTCCTAAAAGCACTCGGTTTTAAAACATGACTATCTTAAAAATCGATGAATCAACTCAATTTGATAATTCAATTGAGAGTTATGAAATACATACCTATAATCCTTATAATAACAGTTTTAATACGAATGATGAAATACGAATACCAATCCATCATCAAGATATATATGTATTACCTTCAGCTAGCTCTATCTATATTGAAGGGAGCGCAACTGTAAGTCATGCAGATGCCAGCGGTAAAATTCAGAAAAAAAATGTGAAATTTTCAAATAATTCTATCTTATTTCTTTTTCAAGATATAAGATATGAAATGAATGGTGTGGAAATTGACCGAATAAGAAACTCTGGAATAACAACAACGTTAAAATCTTACATATCCATGAGTAACAGTGAAAGTAAAGCAGCAGCTGCATGGGGATGGAAAACTGATGATCTTTTGAATAAAAATAATGAAAATGGAAATTTTAGCGTTCTCATACCATTAAACAAAATATTAGGATTTGCTGAAGATTACAATAAAATTATAATGAATTGTAAGCATGAGCTTATATTGAATAGGACTAGTACAAATCTAAATAGTATTGTTATGGATGCTGATGATTTAATAGATATAAATATACAAAGAATTCAATGGCGCGTGCCTCATATCAAAGTATCTGATAAACAGAGACTAATATTGTTAAAGCAATTAGAAAAAGATAGTCCCATTCAAATAGCATTTAGAAATTGGGATTTATATGAATATCCATTACTGCCTAAAACAAAAAAACATACGTGGGCAGTAAAGACTACATCTCAATTAGAAAAACCGCGTTACGTCATATTTGGTTTACAAACAAATAGAAAAAATTGTAAAACCAAAGATAGTTCAAAGTTTGATCACTGCACGCTGAGTAACGTCACATTATTTCTAAATTCTCAATATTATCCATATGATTCGCTTAACGTGAAGTTTGATGAGGACAAGTATAGTATATTATATGAGATGTATGTAAAATTCCGCCAGTTGTTCTACAATCGTCCTATAGATCCCTTGCTTGATCTGTATCAATTTAAAGAAAAGGCTCCATTATTTGTGATCGATTGTTCAAGACAGAACGAGAATTTAAAATCAGGTCCAGTTGATGTTCGACTGGAAATTGAAAGTTCTCAAGATATTCCCAACAACACTTGCGCTTATTGTTTGATCATTAATGACCGACTTGTAGAATATAAGCCTTTGACAAATATTGTCCGTAAACTATCCTGAGAAATTACTTCACTGTCTTCATAATATTTCATACATCGCTTTTGTAAAGATTGATAATATTAGAACATGTATGCTATTGTAGATGTTCAAGGTTTTAAAGTCGATAACAATGTTTTTATTGTTAAAGAAATAGCAATAATATATGCTAATCAGCTAGATTTTTTTTTAATATCACCACCCTATCCTTTCCATTATCTTACCGACGCTGAAAAGCGAAATGTGAGTTGGTTAGAAAAATACTGGAAAATACGATGGAATGATGGATTTATACCATATGCAAAACACAAAGATATTGTTCGAAATTATCTTAAAGATAAAATAATTTATTGTAAGGGTATTGAAAAAATGTCTTGGATACAAGACATAGCAGGAACGAAAAATATATATAATTTAGAAGATAAGGGTTGTCCCAATTTTAATAATTTATATAAAAATTATTCGTTGAATACTAATATATTTCGTTGTTCAAATCATCTATCAGTATGTGCTTTAAAAAATGTATTATGTTTAAGAAATTGGTGTATCGATAATAAAATATGATTATGTACCTCAATGGTTTTATTTTTAAAACTCCTTACCAATTCATTTTAATAAATAGAAGTACAAATATTAGATTAGACACCATACTGGCCTGATGTGCAGAAAATCATATGTTGAGAACAAGAAAGTTGATGCTAAAAGGTGATGATTCGAATACTTTAAGAAATGTTTGGTATGTAGGTATGTGAAAAGAAAAAATATAACCTCGCCATTAAGTATACCATAAGATAAAAGCATTGTATGCCTGTTTTGAACCAATCAATGGAGTTTGAGTCATCGCTCATGATCAGAAAAAAATACGTTATAGTGCTTTGATCAGTCAGCAAATGGTATAAACAACTATCTTAGACAAATGAGATTGTTTTGCTAATGGTTTATGTCTAGATAAACTATTAACTGAAGTAGGTGTGTTAGGTTCCATTCACATTACCCTACAAGTATTGTACATAGTTACAATTAACAGTAGGGTAATATTGGGGCATTCTGGATCACGAACCGAGCGAACGCGAGGTACGTGATCCAGAATCCCCAATATTACCCTACTGTGCTTGAATTACTTGTGTGTTTATTTACAAATCCTTAGGTTCTTCTCAGGTATGGTATTGAGGTATGTAGGTATATAGGTATGTGACAGGTATGTATGGTGTAGCCACACATACTTATTTTTACTCCCATCCCCATGATTATAACCAGTTCAAGGGGTCAAACATACATATAATAAAAACCATTTTTGTTTCCATGGTACTATGTAAAAAAAGTAAATGTAAATTAAGGAATTATACAGATAATGATGAAAGTACACATTAACTAGTACATTAGGTACATTGATGAAATGTAAAGCTACTTACAATCAGAGAAACATTGCAAGTTGAAATGTGAGTAATGTCAACTTCATCTATGTTTTGACCATGCATTGCATTGCATTTTCTGCACTGAAAGTTTTCAGCCAAACATTCCAACTTCGTATAAAAAGAGCTGTTCAGATCAGAGCACTTCAGATGATGTACCTAATTCTGTTGCTGCTATAAGAATATGTATTAAAACTGAATAAAATTAATATTTAAGGAGACATGTAACAAAAGGAAAGATAGGTACCTACACCCTACTAACCTAACTAAAAATAATAACTGTACATACCTACGCCAGATCGCTCAGATTCCTCCTATTTTTTAGATGTTTTTGTCATTGTTTAAGACTCGAAGGTTGATTTGTCAATCTATGAGCCGGCAATGATCCGCGGTTCCTCAATTAGTTTGAATTTCTTGAATAGGCGCAGCCCTAAGAGAATTGGCAGCAGCATTCTTTTGCATACTATTAAGTAATCTAAGCCTTTCTTCCTGTACTCTACAGTACATATCAACTAATCACTCTTCAGAAAGTTTGCTTATTTGAAAAATCGCCTTCCTGAAGAAAGCAAACTCTAACATATTTATTGTGACGCAAATAGCCTGCTTAAACATAGTTATTCTATGTTGTTGTTCAATGTCACCAGCGTCATGGCCATCATTCTGATTATCCTCTGCATCTCTGGCGACGTTGCTCCGTCCGTCTGGAGTCCAGCCAACGTTCCAGTGGGGATAGAGAAGCGGGTACTGAAATGGTTCGTACAAATTATGAAAAATATTTACAAATTAGAGCTCACACTTCCCGTTTTCCTCTAATGGCGAGCTGACGCGGTTAGAAATGCTCTTGCTCGGTGCTGATGATAGCACCTGCCTCGGCCCAAAGGGTGTCCTCTACAATACCACCGCGACTCGCCGTATGTTCAAATGCGAGATGAGCATTCTCTGAAGGTTCTTCGTTTAGATGTTTAAAACATTTAATGAACGAACAAACTCTTTAAATAAACCCAGTCGATTCACAAATCAGTGTTGGCTATCGATAGTGAACTATCGATAGTATTGCCAATTTGCCACGTGTCAATACAATCGATCTAACTTTTGAGAAGTACCAGTATCAGTATTATCTGACATAACACGGGTTTAAACCGATATTGCGATATTGGGGTTAATGAAAGAAGTTGATGGATCATTTAATGTTAAAATTGGTGTAGCAGTATTAATACTGTTCTTCTTTGAAAAAGTATAAAAAGATAATTCTTTTTCTACTCTTTTAGAGTGAGAGATAGATTGCTAGCGGCAATTCTTCCATGATGTTATCATCATCAGCCTATTGAAGTCCACTGCTGGACATAAGCCTCCCCAAGGGCACGCCAAATTGTGCGATCGTCTGCTTTATTTTGCCAAAGAAAAATTATATTTTGATTTAGGTACTTATATAAACTTGCGGTGCAGCAGTTAAGTCATACATACAAACAAACGTCGATGGATCTTTGCTGTGTTACCTTTCCCCGAGCTCTTTCGCTTATTTCGTAGCATATTTTCGAACGCGGATGAATTAATGTCAGTACAGCTGGTACTAGGTGTTTGTTAATCGACAGTGTCTACGCGTCTACTAGTTAGTTGGTATTTTTTGTGGGAGAGAGAATAAAATTCGTGCTGCCATTACGATACGTGTATTGAGAAAGTAAGTCAGTGGCGCGCTTGTCAAAGTGACGTATACAACCTAGCGCCATCTATAAATATTTAGTGAAAACGCTAAGTGAAAGATATTGCCCGTAGTAGCCATGCGAGAACCATTTCGATAATTTTATTAAGTTTTAAGAATAGGTGCTACGTGCAACAGACAGAATTAATATTTTGAATAAATTCAGCATTATTAATAATTTTTTAATACTGGATTAGAACCATCTTAATCTTGATTTATATCTCTCTTCTTTATAACGGATCGATTGGTGATATACTTCAGTTAAAAGTATCCCAGCCTTCCGACATTGCTTCAGACAATACTACATTCAATCGATCATCTAAGTATAAACACTCCAAAAACAAAAAAACATCATTTTGTAAGAGTTTGTTATCCCGCCGTTGGTGCTGTATTGCTGCAATTTCATTTTTGCAACTAAGCCATTTAATATAAAAATCACCGATGGTGAATTGTTCTTTCTGCAATACGATAGTTCCTTCATTCCCAGACTCAAGACATTTGACGACATATTCTAGGTGTTCGCAGAAATTTTCTGATACTAGCGCTGATAAATCTCTGGTATAGTGTCACAAAACTCCATTAAACTTATCAAACGGACTAACATATTGTATGTTGAAGACCACCTGGTCATCATCATCATCATTTCGTGTAGGTGACACGATCAGTCGCCCATGCCACCACCTGGTAGAACAGTCATTTAAGAGTTTTCCTAAATTGGCTTTCCTAATATTAATAATTGGTTTTGTATTAGGATTAAGTGTGATAGACTGTTCGATTATATTTGTATTTCCAAAATTAAACCTGTGCATGGTCCTCCATACTCTGCTCAATTTCTAAACAATTAATTTATATGCTTACATTTCTAAAACTTAGATGGCTTTGGTGAAAATCTTGTTTATTTACAAAAATGTTATGTTTTCTGCGCACATTCCAATCTCACAAACGGATTCCAATAATAATATAGCCACTTCATCCATTTTTTTACATCCATTTTCTATAACAACTATCACAACATATTTTTATAACAACACGGGAATATTTCAATAAATCGCTGACGAATACAAATACAAATATCTTTATTGTTCAACATAGGTATCTAAAGGTATCATATTGCATTATGTAGTTTCATCATGTTCTGTCCTTAAAAGGGCGTACAATAATTTACACTAAATTTTTTTTTTCATAACATTCATCGTCATCATCATCATCACCAGGTCTTTTTTAGTCTCCACTGCAGGAGCACGACCCTCTCTGTTCATAACATTGAATTGAATTAATTAAGTCAAATATATCCAAGCCAATCAATCTAAAACGTCAAATAATATATAAATAATAATGTCTAATCCAATAAAAAATTATTTTAATAATTCTTATTCAAGTTGTCATTTAAATCATCTCTAGGTTTTGTAGCTATGATATCTGCATTACATTTCTTATACGTTTCAAATATTTTTTTTTAAATTACGACCAAAATATCCCGTTACATATTGCAACGGTCCTATGAATCGTGGATTATTTTTTCCTGTAGGTCTGTTATTTCCACTTCAGGAATTTCTTCCAGTATAAAGGTTGTTGCAGCTTTGCAGTCATTTTCTACAGGAGATATGAAAGTATTCCGATTTTTACAAAAATCTTTTTCACAATTGGTGCCTGCATGGCATGGACACTAGACATATTATTAATAATCAAAGTAGTGTAAGTGTCGCAGTCATCTGGTTGAATCTGCTATTTGATTGAATGACTAGGCCGAACGTTGATTAAACAAGCGTCGCTCAACGTCCGACTAGTTAGCGGGTTGTAACATAGCCCTTTGAACAGAGCGGACATAAAATCAGTCAGGTGATTCAAATTTAGTTTATTTTTTTACCACTGCGGCGCTAGTAGTCACCAAAATAAATATGGCGTCCAACAGCTCGCACAGATGACACGGTGTTGATATATTTTAAATTTACTTATAAGTGCGTTATTTGTAATAAAATAGTATGACATCATGGATTTACCTATTATTACGCCACCGCAGGCTACTTTAAAAACTAAGAAAAATTTGCAAAAATATGAGATTATATAAAGCCTTGGAAATCATGCTACCACCAAATATTACAAAGTCGGGTAAGATTCAACGACTTCGCTAAATGACGTTCATTCAGTCAAGACGTTGAACGTTACATTCAACGACTTGACGAGTTGTCCTTAAAGGTAGGACCGCACTAGGCGTAACTGAACTGCAGCGGAACTGCGCGACACGACGCGTCATTTTTGGGTATACCGCACTTGAACTGCAGCGGCGCTACAAAAATATATTCAGTATCTAGGCAAACTCTGCTCTGAGCAAAATGAACGACGAAATGGATACGATTATTATTTCCTTATTGTGCGAAGAAGAGGAAAGGATCGAGCAAGAACAGGCAAGAAAAAAACAAAGAATATGGCTTCATGACATATCAAACTCGCGATATGAAGAAGGTGAGTATTATACGCTTTTGCCACGACTTAAGAAGGATCCAATAAGATTCCATACTTATTTTAGAATGTCTCAATACAAATTCAATGAGTTATTAAAAATTATGCAGCCACATATACAAAGGATGGATACACTATTCCGAAACGCGATAGGAGTGGAAGAAAAACTCATGGTAACAATTAGGTAAGAAAATATATTTTTAATTATTAAAATAGGATAACAATACAAGTGCTCGTGAACAAACAACATTCTCTATAGAATTATAGTAGGAGGAGAAGATTCAATAAAATATGTTTGCCTTCTGCTAGTAATTGATCTAATCAGCAAATTAACTTTATAATTTTCATAGCGTAAATTGTTATCAGTGGCTCTTGTATTCTTCCGTATCAAAAAGTAGGCACTTCTTATTTTGCGACATAATTAACGTTTAGTAGACGACCATTTGTAGTTAAGATATATTTCGCTGGTACCAAAATACTTTGAGATTCAGTATGAGAATCTGTATGTTCTTTCGGAATGTGAATAGTCTCGAGTCCGTACTGTTGGTGTATTTTGTGCTTCATTAAAACCTGGTTCTTCAAATTGTTCACCAAGGCAGGTGGTGATTGTGGAATCATGAATAGTCTGAGTCCGAACTGTTGGTGTATTCTGGGGTTCATTGAAACCTGGCCCTTCAAATTGTTCGCCAAGGCAGGTGATTGTAGAATCATCAAGCTCTACTTGCTGAACTTGAATATTCTGAGTTTGTCTTGCTGTTGTTTTTCTTTGTAAGTTTTTATATTCCAAGTTAGAAACTGTTAAATAAATTTGATTTTTTGCTTTCAACTGCAAGTCTGGAGGCAAAGTCACGACGGAGTCAGCCATGGCTTTGAAAAAGGAAAATATAGGGTTCTCAGTAGTTGGCGTCCTTGTAGATGGCCATGAATCAATATATTTTTGTAGAACGCTAGCTACTCATGGCTCAATTGTTGTTTTTTTCTTCCTTGCTGACATTTTTTTGAACATCGTTGATGTTGCTGATGAAGAATGTGAGTTTTCTGGCTCGGGGCTAATCGGTGTAATATGGTGAGGAGAATTTACATTTTCATCACTCGCAATTGATCCAGCATCCCCAAAGTTACCCTTCGTTTCTCTTTCATAAAGGTATTGTTGTAAAAACTCCGTCTGGTTCTCGTACTTCCATTTCTTAAGTTTTGAAGCTCCATCTCCACTCTTGCTTTTACGGTTTTTTAAGCATCTATGATAACCGTCTCGCAAGGATTTCCATTTTTCATTATACAGATTTTCTGAAAAAAAAAATAGGTATTTATTTTTATTGTTTCAGATTCCTAGCTACTGGTGATTCATACAAGACAATAGCACAATCTTTCCGTTTGGGATATACAACCGTACAAGAAATCGTACACACTACATGTCCAGCATTGTGGAAAGTTTTAGGCTGGTTTTACAGTCACGCCGCTAGACGCGCCGTTGGACAGCGCGCTGTTGGACAGCGCGCGTTTGAACAGCGGTGCACCATAAAACGACATTAGTACGGCGCGTTTCGCTGCTGTGAGACAGTCGTGTACAAACAGATAAAATGAACGGCAATGCGGTTAGAGTACTGGCTATTTACTTTTTATGGAAAAAAAGGCAACAAAAACGTCGAAGAACAGTAGGTGTTGATCCTTATAACGCTACAAGGTTACTGAGAGGCGAACACGTAACATCTTTCTCTGATTTACGAGAAAATAGTTATAAATTTTATAAATATTTTCGCCTATCAACCAGCAGTTTCGACGAATTACTGTGCAAGTTAGAGTTTTCTTTACGAAGATCCAGCATACGTCGCATCCCCATAGCTCCAGTGGAAAAATTGGCGATTACTCTAAGGTAAGTGAAATAAAAGAGTAGGTTTTGTAATAAATGATAATATTTGTTTGGCTTATTTTAATCACAGTCGTATTTTAATTACAACCTAACACACTTATTCATAAATGCTGATTAAACCTATTTTAGTTAAAATGGTCTTAAAATCGGAATCTTCTCTTTCATTTTGCAAATGTAGAAAAGAAACAAAACACTTGTAAAACCTATATTAATCTCACTCGTTTTTAATGAATAAGGGCATTATTTTAATCACAGTGTTATTATAATCATTGACTTATTTTAAATCACAGTCTTATTTTAATCATAATCTTATTTTAAATCACAGTCTTATTTTAATCATAATCTTATTTTAAATCACAGTCTTATTTTAATCACAGTCTCATTTGAATCATAGTCTCATTTTAATCAGTCTTACTTTGTAGCTAAAAATTGACAAGTACTTGTGAGGTTCACTGGTGTGTGTAGTTAGAAGGAACACCGAATGATTTGTTGGTGTGTCTATGTCAAAGTATTGTGACAAGTTAGTGTGCCTGCTATCTTGACGTCAAGCTAGCAGGCACACGAAGCCTGGCAACCTGACAACTTTGCCCTTTCGGAGCGGCATTGCCTCCCAGGCAGTAGCATTTTGATTTTTGCGAAGTAGTAATAAACTTTTTAAAATAAATCTGTAAAAACTAACTAATATCCTTATTGATCCTCATTATCAGGATAATTTGAGTTATTATCGCCAGTCGGCGATACGACATTTGATAATTCTACTGCAGATTCATAAAGCTGCTGTTGAGGTGTAGAGGTGGTAGCATAGGCATAGGTATAATTATGAAGTGGCAATGTTTGAGTTGTGTAATTATAAGTAGAATTTGCGTTCACACTAGAATTAACATTATTTTCTGGTGATGAAAAGCTAGGTGTCGTAGTCGTTGGAGCTGAAATCCCAATAAGTAATTCTAGAACCTTTGCGCGAAACTGCAGCTTTTGATAAGCACTTAAATTACTTAGAATCGGACCAAGAGACTCAAAAAATGACAAATCATCAGGATTAAGTTTGGAAGGGGAAGTATTTTGGTTAAGCAACGTTATTAATTCGTTTTCAAAATTTGATTGTTCTGATTTACGTTTATTCATTCCACTACGTTTATTCCATTTGTTTTGACTATTTTCTGTGTTTTCCTGTGGTCTATGGAGCTGAGATGGAGTACTCAAGTTATTCGCTGATGTGGCTGTTTCAGTCAAATCTTCAGATACGATAGACTGATTATCGCTTAATGATTCTGTAACTTCATTTTCTGAAATACGATCAAGGAATGTCATTAGGTCGAAAAATAGATACTTCTTGTGTTTTGCAGCGCTTCCAGATGGCGTATTTCGCATATTCCCTTTTGTTCTGAAATAATTATCTCTGGCTGATTTCCATCGATGGCGTATTTGTTTATCTGCAATAAAAACGTATTTTTTTAGGTACTTACCTATATACTAAAATCAAATGAAAATACTTTTTGTTTTCAGGTTTTTGGCAACGGGCAGTACTTTCTCCGATTTATCTATCACATACAGAATGGGAATCACTACTGTAGCTAAGATAGTAGATGAAGTTTGTTCGACTATATGGGAAAAACTGCGTCATGAATGTCTACCTGAACCAACTACAGAAATGTGGCAGCGCATAAGTGAAGAATTTCAGTTATATGCAAATTTTCCAAATTGTTGCGGGGCGATAGATGGTAAACACATACGTATAGTAAATCCTGCAGGTGGAGGCTCAATGTTTTATAATTATAAACATTTCTATTCTATCGTCCTTTTGGCAATGTGCGATGCGAACTATTGTTTCACATATATTAACATAGGTTCTTGCGGGAAAAACTCAGACTCTACAATATTTCAAGAGAGTTCACTATTTCAAAAGTTACAGAACAATAGTTTGAGGTTGCCAGGTGTAAAGCATCTGCCGGGCACTAATATAACAGTACCACACATAATAGTTGGTGATGGTGCATTTGGTATATCCAATCATGTGATGAGACCTTATGTGCGATCCAACATGACTCATAAAAAGAAAATATTTAATTACCGCTTAAGTCGTGCTAGACGGTACATAGAGTCGACGTTTGGAATAATGTCCAACAAATTCAGAGTATTCCATACTCCTATGAGTGTCAGTTTTCCTATTGCAAAAAAGATAGTTCAAGCCTGTTGCATATTGCATAATTTTATTAGAGTACGGGATGGCTACAACGTTAATCACACATTAACTATAACGGGATTGACTGATCTAATTAACGACCCAGATCATAGATCAGGAAACACATTACGCGATATATTCGCTAATTACTTCGTATCACCCACTGGTAGCGTGTCATGGCAAGATAGATCTGTGTTCTGATTTTATAGTTGACACCTACCGCGAAATTCAAAAATGGAACGAAACGAAACGCAGTAATATCGTCGTGGCTTATTTGATTTACCTACCCAATTAATATTTTTCACTAGGTGACCCGGCAGACGTTGTACTGCCTCAATCGATAAAATTTTCATATTTATTCACCTTTTAAACCTCCTCTGGACTTCCACAAATAAATCATAACCAAAATTAGCCAAATCGGTCCAGCCGTTCTCGATTTTAGCGAGACTAACGAACAGCAATTGATTTATATATTTAAATAGATTAGAATTTCTGAAATTCGCGGGCGGACAAAACGATTTCACTTAATTTTACACTAGGTAATAAGTAGCTAATGTGACTTAATTAAGGTACCAGACTCGTCGGTTACACTTGACAAACGATCTTTAAAGTTAATTTATATCTCTTATTGTGAACTGAACACTAAAAGTGATAGAATGTTTTAATGGAGGATGGAGGATTTCGTTTGTGCAACTAGCGGTAAACATGTATGTAACAAAAAAGATTTTATTAATAAATGTTTCTTACCTAAGTCTGTATTGAAATTTTCACCACACAATTCCTTTCCAATTTCTTCCCAGGCTTTATTTTTTGCGTCCTTATTCTTATAAAAATCATCAGCCGGGTCCCATAAACATCTTCTAATTCGCACTTCGTCAATTACTCGACCCGTATCGATGTAATTCATTTTGTACACAACAGTACCTAACGGCACGTCTCAACGGCGTGAGACTAAAACGCACAATGGCCGTAGAAGCGCACGAGCGGCGCGCGCTTCGACCGCGCCGCGCGAATAGGACGCGTTCAACGAACGGCGCTGCTCAAGCGCGCGAATTTGAAACGCTACTAATACCCCAATACATATCCGAGCGCGCGCGCTCCGACGGCGCTGCCGAAACGCGTGACTGTAAAATCAGCCTAAAAAATTTGTCTTCAGTATACAAACTATTTTTCAATACATTTCCTAATAATACGGTTCTTATGACATCGAAATTTGTATTGTAATGATGTATATACGGCACTAGTGCTTTTTACCTCACACCAATCACAACCGCTCAATAACCCAATGTCACAGAGGCTAAATTTAATTTTTTCATAGAATCCGAGCAAAGAGTTTCAAGTTGAGCATGAAAACTTTTTCTGATTCTGAGATGTGATTTTTTAACCGACTTCGAAAACGAGAAGGTTATCAATGTACTTTTTTGGAGAAAATTAACTTGAGTAAATGTACCTGATTATTATAAATGTATTTTTACTAACTGCTTTTGTTCCTAACTTTTATAAATTCCTTATTTGCTGAACTGCAATCTTGTTTTAGTGTATGGTAATCGCAAATGTATTGAAAAATGTCGCATGATACTCGTACGGTAAGCTATTATAGTCGTCGGTTTATTATAAGCGCCTCGACTATAATATCCAGCTTACTGTATATATGAAGCCGTATTTAGAATATGAGCTTTTCTTCGAACATTTGCAAAAAGGGCCGCTTTTAGCTAATGCCCGAAGAAAAGCTGCCCAATTATGGATGATCTTATTTACAAAGTTAGTTAAAATCTATATCAGTTTGACAATCAGGAAGAAATAATAAATAAAATGTAGGAAATGTATGTACCTGCGTAATATCCCATATTTGAAGCTATGGTTTTGCTGAACACCTGGGTTGCGTATTTTACTTTCATCCTCGGTATCTTCGAGGGCTCACAATGAGCACCCGTCAATTTCGTCATGCATCTTATCCCCCTGTATGCCGGGTTTTCCTTATACAGAAGTAAAATGTGATCCCATTTTGCAATTTTACATTTTTCTTCTGACGAAAACTTTAAATCTTTTGTCAGTAAATTATTCCGTATACATTTATTTAAATTAGGTGGATCATAAATAGGTATGATCTCGTGATCGTCGACTTCAAAAACATTTTCTTTGGATTCTTCCCCTCTTCTTAGTAAATTCCCTCGGGTTTCTTGTATTAAATATTTAATACAATTTACATTATTTGTGCCTTGGTCGCACACAGTCCCAACCACAATAAGGCCAGCTTTTTGTAAAGCAGTAATAACAGTTTTTAATTGTTTTGCCAACTCGGGCCCCTTAGTGGCGGATTGGGAAAAAGTATATGCAACAGGTTGCTTATAATTTTGTATTAACCCTCTCACCATAAATACTTGGGCGTGGTCTGCAAACTCTGGGAATGTTTGTTCCCCATTTGTAACGAACCCACTTACTCTATCTTTTCTTTCGTTGTATGCAACATTAGCTTTTAATGACATTTCATTAAACAGGACAATGCACAGTTTGATAGAATAGTAATAAAGTAATAGTTTGATAGAAGATATCTGGGTTTGCTGGCCAGCTGGAGCTGGGTAAGGCAGTGTTTGATTCGATGGCATAGGACGATCATAATTTATTTCCTGAGTCGAAGTGCTTTGGTAGGGTGATTCAGTTCTAGATATCTGGGTTTGCTATCCTACTGGAGCTAGGTAAGGCAGTGTTTGATTCGATGGCATAGGACGATCATAATTTATTTCCTGAGTCGAAGTGCTTTGGTAGGGTGATTCAGTTCGAGGAGGTATATTATCTGACTCGCGAGACGCAGATCTTTCGTTAGGCATTTCATGTGAAGACGGAGTTCTAGTGTAAGGGGATTTACTTCTGTATGATGTTCTAGAATATGTCATCGGTCTAGGGATAGGTTCACTCAGAATTTCTTTAGATAGATTTAAAACACCAATTTTAAATTTTCTTTTCTGAGCTTGTGTCATACTTTTCATATCGGACATGCTCTGTAAAAAAGCGAGATCTGTATCGGGTTTATCCAAACAGTTTTTTTCGCTGTTCGTTTTTTTAGTCCTCGAAGAGAAGTATTCTATGGCAGTTTTATTTACATCTTTTAAAGTATACTGATGTGATTTGGTCGGTAGCAATGGCATTATGTCTGGACTTTGAAAAGTAGCTGTGGGTGAAGCCAAATGTGATCCGAATCCAGCTGGTGAATCACGAGATAAAGAATCATCCTCACTATAATTTATAATGTCATTACTTTCTAAACTGCTCAGATTGCTTTTAGAAACACGAGATTTTACAAAGTTGTCTAAATAATGAAGGTAAGGAGCAAGAAAGTATTCTTTGACAGTCTTCGCAGCAGAACCAGAAGGCATGTTTAGTGACTTTAAGTATTTAGTATATCTTCCTCTAATATTCTTCCATCGTTCTTTGCATTCCTTCTCTGAAAAAAAAACCAGAATAGTAAGTTAAATGTTAACAACAGGTACTTACTCGTACTTAACTATCTATATCTCAAAATAAAACTGAAATAATAATAGGTATAGGTATTTATTTTTTCCTCGATACTAAACCCAGCTAAGTATAGCTTTAGTATAGCTCATTACTTTGTTACAGATACTATGCAGACGGTTGTTCATTTCAGTCGCTTTCTACATATTTTCTACGAGGCAGAACCACTGTCCAAAAAATTGTTCATGAAACGTCTCGAGTTCTCTGGGAAAACTTACAACCAGAATATATGCCAATACCGACAACAGAAAAATGGCTGGAAGTTTCTGAACGTTTCTACACTCTATGGAACTTACCAAATTGCCTGGGAAGTCTAGATGGAAAACACATTAAAATTAAAGCACCTCTGAATTCGGGTTCAACTTTCATAAATTATAAAGGCTTTTTCTCTATTGTGTTACTGGAAGTAGTAGATGCCGACGGCTTATTTCTGACAATAGATGTAGGTGAATACGGCCGAAATAGTGATGGACGAGCATTACAAGCTAGTCGTTTCGGACAAGCTATCCAAAGAGGAGATCTTAATCTGCCAGACCCTGCAGCATTGCCTGGCGAAACCCTAAATGTGCCCTATTATTTCGTCGCCGATGAAGCGTTTCCGCTCAAAAAATATATTATGAAACCTTATGCTCGCAATCAATTAACAAACTCTAGAAGAGCATTTAATAATAGATTGTCAAGAGCAAGAAAATCTGTGGAATGTGCGTTTGGCATGTTAAGATCCAAATTTTGCGGATTAAGTTCACCCATCTGCTGTGATCCGGATAATGTGGATGTAATAATTAAAGCAATGTGTGTATTGCACAACGTTATTCGCAGACACGACGGAAAGTTTTCTGTTCCACGTATAAGAAATAAACTGAGACGAACCAACATAGACATGCAACAAAGATTGGAAACACCACAAATCATCATGGAATATCTTACAAAATACCTAACAGAAAAAGCTCCCATTCCATTTCAAAACAGACATAACATATGAAACAAAATAAACAATACAATTTCAAACAAAACAGACTCTAATAATACTAGGTAGTCATTCTATCATCTTATGTAGGTAGGTAAGTATGAAAATAAATAAAACATACCTGGTGCTCCGACTTTTTTTGAAATTACTCCCCATAATTTATCCTGCACATTACGGTTGCTATAACTGGCATTACTGTAGTCATATAGAGCAGGATATTGCTCCACAAGTTGACACAATTCTATATTGAATTCAATATCGTCGCGCATTTTAGTGTTCCTCCTGTATATGCATAAACGTACTCCTGGTGCGACAACTAGCTTGCGACTGGCGCTCGCCACGCCCTGGCGGCGGCGCGCCTTTTGGCGGCGGGGGCGAGGGACGTTTGTCGCCCGATGGCGCGGGCGCAGTTCTCGTTACGACAATTAAGAAGCTATTTCGTGTATTATTAAGGTTTATATTGTGTTTCTGAGAGTACCCGCTTCCGCCATACGTCCGCGCCACGCCACTTCAGTATAAACCGTGCCTAGACATAGTGCTAGTTTTAGAACAGACTCAGAATAGTCCCATTTTACTATGAATTCCAGAAGCTCCAGTGTAGTTCATTGGACCGCTTCTTAAATATAAATGCTGGCAGCTTCCAAGTGGCGCCTCAGTCGTAAAATCTCCATAATCCAATAATGTCCTCTGCACAAAGTTCATCATAGATTTTCATCAAATTTGGAACTATATCACGAAGTTCTTCTTCTGTTGACGTAAGCAGAGTTTTAGGTACAATAACACTAAATGTTATCACAATATCATTCATCGCTTTGAAACGATGCTCTGGTTCTTCGTAAAATCTATTAAGACATTCCAACATAGCTCTGTGCAATTCTTCTGGAAATGTTAGTCCAGCGGCCCGGGCCATTTCTCCTGGCATTCCTTTTCTGGAATATCCTTCTTCTTCTTCTTTGAATTGAAATAACATATATATTTTTTAAGGGCTTTGATTTGGACTATTATTAATTTGGACTATATTCCAGGTGTCGATAGTTCAGGTGTTTGCATATACTTTTGTGTTTGGTTAACTTCGTCTAGGACTTCACACAAAAAGAGAGGTAGTATACAAAACTGAAGTCACACAAAGCTGGTAAGAGTGCTGCTTCTGTTGTATTTCTCTGCTGCTCCTAGCAGCAGTAGAAAAAATGCCGATACATCACACATGTCTTCGAGTGTTGTTACAAGTTTCTCAAAATTATTCTTCAGTGATTTAACAGCGTCGTGATGAGCACTTCATCTTGTCACTACTAGTCTTTTGACCAATACGCCTACACTTTTCATTTAAATTTCCAATAATATTTTTTTATTAATAATATTCAATAAAGAATAATAATTTTAAATTATTTAATAAATAACAATTTTAAATTAAAAAATATTGAAACCACAGATATTAGATAGCAAAAAAATTTTTTTTTCCTGTCTTTGACTTGAACTATCACTCCCGAAAGAGTGCCCTCCCCACAGATTTAGCGAATGATTAGCACAAGGCATAAACAACCCTTAAGATTGTAATTGTATACTATTGATCACTTCAACATTGTTGCCTGCAATATGAACATTCTTCTTCTTTAAGCCTTAATTTTGCATTTTCTTGCACCTTCCATTCAGCTGACGTTAATACGAATGGAGCTCTTTTTGTATTTTTCAGATCTTTTCTTTGCGGGGTTCTAGGAATCACAAGAATATCTTGCAGTTTGACGGACGTGAGTTGGGATGGGAGATAACATAACTCATCTGATTAACATGTGATATGTCTGGAGTGCTATTGAAAAGAATTTCGAAATAGGTACCTATATCTTTCTCGAAAGATCAATGTTAGAAATATTAGTACTATCTGTTAATAAGTAGTTATTCATTGAAATTTCTGGATGTATCAAGCTTATTTCCGATGGAAGAAATTATTATCTTCAATTCTTAATTGAGCTTTGATAATAACTGCTGCCAATACAATATAGAAATTGAGGATAACAGAAGATTGGCATAATAAAGAACCATAAGTTGGCCCGACAACGTGTGGCGAGAGCGCTGGTAAGAGTTCTGTTCTTGTTCTGTGGCTTCTTATTCTGTCGTCGGCAATCACCCATTTCTGTCAACTGCTTGTATGCAATTTTGTACGAAATAATATTGGCCCTTTGAACAATCCAGTTTATTTTAGTCCAGTTGGGTTGTGAAGTTGAATCTTCTATTTTACATAATTACGTAACACAATTCCGTACTTATTAAGTTTTAACGTAGATAGACTGAGGCAAAGTTCTTGATTATTTTGTTGTTCATCATAAGTTTGACTTACTTTGCAAGGCATTCTGGAAACATGGTAAGACATAAAGAGTATACTTACATAAGACACTAGTAAGTGTACTTCTTTGATGGCAGTTTTTTTTTAGTCTTATTTTAGTCTCATGTTGGTTGAGCACTGTAAATGCAGTATTCGCGTCGGGAATGTTCTCGCCGTAAGCGACTTTTGATTCAAAGCTTCTTTTAACTGCTCCGCCTACGCCATCGGCAGCCCCCTTACCGTAGGCTGACTCAAAAAAATTCAACGTTAAATTCGGGAATCATAATTCTTTGGTGTTTTGTTCAAAAAAATCAAAATTCCTCTTTTGTTTGCCCTGGGACGTTAGCCCAATAGAAAAAAAAATGGATTCCAGTTACACTCGGGAACTTTTGCGTGATAAGTCTTAAAATCGGATCTAGATGTGCCAAAATCGCCTCTGGCATTATTACTACTAGAGGAAATCGTACAAAATGTAATAGGTTCATTTCCTTTGGCGTACATTTTCGAAGCCCCGAAGTGCATCGCCTGCACTTTTGTTGGCTGTCTCATCATTTAGTGTCTTTAGACATTTTTGGTACATTCGGTACCGGTGCAAAATATTGTAACAATGCTTTTTTAATTTAATTAATTGACATGTAATTTTTTCTAATAAAATTTTCAGTAATCCCGTGCATTCTTTTTTAATCATTCTCTTCGTTCTCGTTTTTGCCCTCTTTTTTTGTTTAGTCTACATTTTGTAAAGTACATTCTTTATAACTTACCATTGTAGCCTGATTTATGTCAATGTCGCTGTGTTTAAATTCAATTGATTTGTTTTAACACGTCTCACAATCAGTGTAGGCACAGCCTTTATTAGTAATATCGCACATAATTTCTGGCAATAAATCTTCAGTTCTTTTAATTTCGGCCTTTTAGTCCCAAAAAACTTGTCATCTTACTTTTCAATTTATATTTATTTACAATTTCACTATCTACAACACTTTTCAATACTACTCGTATTTTTGTCATCTTTTGAGCCACTATTATACTTTTCTGTCAACGAATGTCCAATATCTGTTTTTTTACTTTTTGTTTTTAGTCTTCAGATATTTTAGAAAAAAATTCTTCTACCTATAAATTAGTTTTAGTGCATGGTGTCTCTTTACGTTCAGCTGGCATTGCAATGCTGGATGGATCAAGATCACATTTTTCGTTTTTAAAGAACATGCTTTACAGCATGAATGGGCCAATTTTCGCCTGATAAGTCTTGCAACAGCAAACTTTTATTAAATTTGTTGGCTACTTGTATTTTATAACGTGGCTACAGGAACTCTTTTTTGTGTGGCGTCAGCCGCCAGCTTCTTCTCACTATGCCTAAGGCACTGTCTTCGAATACAACTACATTACGTATTAAACTTAAACAACATATTTTTTCACTGTTTTTTCACAAGTTTCCCAACCACATCAGGACAGTGACACTGAACAAACGAAACGATGCATACATACAACAAAATGGCGGCTGGCCACGCGTCGAATCACCGCTACCGTTACATTGCTGGCGAACGATTAGGTACATAATACCTACTTTAGTCCCTGATTGTGTAACCACTCACAAATAGTTATTTGGTGCCAGTAAGAATCAATTATATACAAATTTGAAATTAGCAAATAAATACCTACCAAAAGCTCTTTGTTTTCCACATTCTCCAGCCAAATTCCTAAACTGGTTATATCTGTTTCATTTTAATGGTAAAGACATATTTCCTGCAAACGGTCTGGTACAGCATTTAGCTAGTGTTGTACAAATGGTGTAATATCTTTAATTTCTGACATTTCAACAGATATTTCTCCAAGTTTCTTCATAATTTTGTCTTGATCCTGCATAACCAGAACTAGTAATGAGTAATCATCCAGTGGAGCCGCTGTACTTTCTTCCATTTGTCCTCTCGGAGCTTTAGCAATTACATCATTACTACCTTAAGGCCTATATCCGAACTGCTGAGGTTGAAACATTTGATGCGCTTTAACCTGTTGACCTTGCGGTATGCCAAAATTAAATTTAGGTAACATATTAATTTTTTGTATTTAATTGGTTGATTGAGCAGGTAAACTAAATTTATTTCCGAAATTATTTTTTTGTTTATTAAATGAATTGTTATATGCATACTTATTACTCGAACTATACTGGTCGTGGAAGTTAATTTCCTCGAGGAATACCTAATGCCTCCTGCAAGCAACTCGGAGCCTTTAGTCTCACAATCCTGTCTAAGTTTTCGTTTAAGTTGTATAGAAAAACGTTCAAAGCCATGTGAATATACAAGGTGACTGGTAAGAGCTATATAAAGCGAAAAGTGGTATGTAAGGTATCATATGGACATGCTAGATAAAATAACATCTTGTAAGAAAAGCGTCACAATACCGAGTTAATTAACATTTCATAATTAGACAAAAATCTTAAGGTACCAACCCTACATCAGCTGTTGTCATTCATCATTACGAAAATCTACAATTTTTACTATCATTTGACCAATGACCTAGAATACCAGGAGCTAAGAAATTACAATTACAAAGACTAAACAACGACCATAACGAATAATCATTGCCTAAGATCCTTGTGTCTCTGAGAGACAGATTTTTAATTTAAGTGGTAGTTCAATCACTAAAATTTAAAATCTGTCAATTAGTGATTATCACTAAATGAAATAATTTACTTACGTAAACCATAATCAGCAAACAGCATCGTAATTTTTAAAAATAATTTAACGGCGAATCAAACAAATGGATTTAATTATGCGTGGATTTCTGACAAACTTGCTAGTTGGTTTTGATTTTTATTACATATCAATAACAATAATAATAAAAAAATCCTCATAATGTCACTGGTATTACGGGTAAAGTTAAATCTTCTTACAGAGTAGAAGCCCATCATTAAAAGTAAAAACAGCTGATATCAAATCATAGGTATGTAAACTCTTGACATAAATTAATGCTTGAATTAACAATAAACAATTAAATTCTATCGACTTAAAATTAAATTTCAAAAGACAAAAAAACATTCATGTAATTTCGAAAGTAGAAACAATTTACCGAGATGCAATGCATTATCTCTTCTGCGAATATTATTCATCTTCATGCACGTAATTTTCTGTCTCGCTCTCTCATTATTCGCTTTATTTTATGATATTTTAGGCTTGGTTCCGTATAAAATTTTTTAAATACCGTTTTTTGCTATCAGATAAATAAGTTTTCTTTAACTGTTACTGGAACGATGAACTAAATGTTAACTTAGCTTTGTAAAACATTATTCGTACATGAATTGAATTAATTAAAATCCTTGAAGTGGCAGTGGGCGAGGCACTAACGCGCAAGACTGACAGCCATTGGGGTAATAAAGTTCTCTCATAACGACCACGTACCGCCAAGCGCAATGTTGGAATCCCACTGACCAGAAAAAGCAGTTATCACGAATTATTATTTTTAGTTTTTCGCTCTTCACATAAAAACATTTTTTTTAATAGGATTTGTTTTGCACTAAAGAGAATACCGATTCATAAATAACAACAGATACCTCAGATACAAAAAAATGCGTAAAGAAGTTGTAAGATTTTTCACATCTTCAAAAGATTTTTGATATCGCAGCTGCTGTCCAAAAACTTCGTTAAACACGACGGTCAGTTAGACTGGAAGTCTTTTGTCTAATTAAATAAATTACTTTATCCACGTCAAACGCACTTGTGGCGGTTTAGAAACTCTGACACCAGGGTATGTGGGGTCGTAAGACCTTACCTAACTTACCTACACGAAATGAAGAAAAAATACTTTAAAAAAGGTTTTTCCTTATTGCATTGCGGAACCATAATTAAGAAGGTACTAGGCATACAGGATAGATGAAAGAGGTCACTTTGATGTCGCCGCTTGCGCTTGTATCGGAACTCGGAAGGAAGTCAGTCGATCGGTAACATTCTTAGCGAAAAGAGTGATTATCTCACGCGTTCGTGTCATCATTACTATCGACTTTTTCGAACATGAACTACTCAAATTCGGAGTATTATGATATGGTTATGTGTGTGGGGTCATGCGACGGCAACCTGGCGGCTGCTCGTCGTTTGTATGAGGATCGCTACGTGTTGGGTAGGCCCGACGCCCGTCAGCTTCCTTCCTACGCGTGCTTCAGGAACCTCGTGAACCGGCTGCACACCACCGGCAGGCTACAACCGAGCCCTGGCGAGGGCCCACCGCGCGGGCGAAGTGACTTGGAAGACCAGATCCTGGACCATTTTTCGGCGGACCCCACGACCAGCACACGTCGCTGTGGAGCAGTATTAGGAGTGTCACAGTGGAAAGTGTGGAAGACACTGAACACTGATGGGCAACACCCTTACCACTACCGGAAGACCCAGGAGCTCCTGACTCGGGATTTTGCCTCGCGTGTTCAGTTCTGCACGTGGTACGATCACGAAGTCACGAGGGACCCGACGGTGGCCATGAACATTCTGTGGACAGACGAGGCGTCTTTCACAAGAAGGGGCCTCTTTAACTGCCACAACGAGCACGTCTGGGCGCACGAGAACCCGAAGGCTTCCCGCGTGGCAAGTTTCCAGCATAGGTGGCGGATTAATGTGTGGGCAGGCATTATTGGAGACAGGCTCATTGGTCCAATTTTTTTGCCGGAATCCCTTAATGCCGAAAATTATTTATTATTTTTAAGAACTGAGCTGGAAGAGATGTTGGAAGATCTTCCAGTAGCAGCCTACAGGAGAATGATTTTCCAACATGACGGCGCTCCCGCTCACTTCGCCCGCGAGTGCCGAGCGTACCTGGACCGGCGGTTCGACGTGTGGATAGGTCGGAGCGGTCCCGTGGCGTGGCCGCCACGATCACCTGATTTAACCCCACTCGATTTCTTCTTGTGGGGTTACATAAAAACAAAAGTGTATGCCGTGGAATGTGAGAGCCCGGAAGAAATGCGTGGGCTGATACTTGCGGCGTTTCAATCTGTCCCGGCGGATATGCTTTTGAACGTCGTAAGCTCAATCCAAAAGAGGGCGCAATTGTGCAGAGATCGTGGTGGAGGACACTTTGAGCCGGAAATTACCTGAATTGTGTACCTAAATCTAAGTGGTGATACATGTCGTGCTCGTGTATGATTCTTAAGTTTTCATTTAATCCAGTTTAAAACTCGAGATCAGTGTTTTTTTTTTGAACGCAACAGATTTACAACCTTCGATAGAAGTACATAAGTGTCAAATTTGTGAAACAATGTTGTTGCTAAGTTCCGCAAAGCGTATGCCGCAAAGGAAAGGCGGCTTCTTTGAAAGAGCGGCGCGGCGGCCGGCGCGGTGTCAACAAAGAGGTAGGTGTCTGAATTGTACTAGGCTGGCAGAACATAGCAAGAGTTCGAAATGATCTCAGCTGTGTTTGTGTTTAGAAATAAATTGCTATTATTAGGATGTGTCTACAAAAGTACTAGGAACATATGACATACAAGGGCTTTGCCGCAAGTAACGAAATTTATCAATGAGTCTTTCTTTTCTTTCTAATATTATGCATAATTAGGGGTGTGACCAAAACAAAAAAAATATGTTTTTCTACTTTTGTATGGAAAATATCTTAACAAGATTTTCGTTTCTTTTCACCGCCATATGATTTTCATAACCCTCGGGGTATGGCCTTGTCACGGCTTTATATAGCTTTTACAAGTCGCCTTGTATATAGTTCTTTTGCTTTGTTTTAATTGCAAATCGTTTATTTTAGATATTGATATAGATGGAGATGGAGGGCAAACACCGTCTATGTAAACATCTAGTCCGCATTCAAATAAGTTTTAAAAATATTAAACTAAGATATTTTGTTCAAGAAATAAAAAAAAAATATTAAGATAAACATTTTTTAGTTAATTAGTCTTATCAGAAATATATATGTAGATATTATTAATTTATTATAAGCAATTAAGTATAAATAAAATTAAGTACTTAAGTAAATAAATGTACTTAAACCTAATTAGTTTAGTATAATGAAATTTTAAGCGCTATAGTCTTTATAAATCTTTTTTCTGCTATAATTTTTGAAGGACAGTCAGCATCGCCCGTTTTACGATTGCACGGTTTCTTATAGTGCAAGCATGTACCGCATTTCGGCGACTCTGTTTTTTTGGTGCTCTCTTTGAGTGCGTGACTTAGTTCGCCGCAATGACCGCACGTGTTGGTGTCCGCTCTGCATGTCTTGGCCGCGTGTCCATATTGCTGACACTTGTAACATCGTGTCACTAAAGTAAAATCACGAACAGGGCACGACGACCAATTAACAAAAACTCTGTCCTTAGATATTATGGCCTTGCGTATGTGTGCTGTGACTTCAATTACATAGTTGCAGGTTCCGGCGGCCTTCTTTCCCGACTTGTGTTTAGCTTTATAGAAGCCAAAAAACTATCAAGTGTCAAATCTTGTATGGTGTCCGCCAAGTTTTGCTGGTAAATGCTGTTAAAAACGTCAATTTCCTGCATGGACGCGGACACTCCTATGACGACAATTCTTGGGTTTCGCTTACGTGGTTCATCCAAATTAAAGCCTGAGTTAGTTGAGCCGACTGCTTCAGTTTCTCGACGTCTTCCTTGGTGTCTGTGCTGATGATGATACCTCCGTTCTTCGTTTTTCGTAGTTCTCTGAAATGCAGCTTCATTTGTTCAGGCCGTATAATTGTTCGCACTAGAATTTTAGTATCCTCACTCGATTTAAGCTTCGCTGAAGGGTAAATGGCTACAGAATTTAATTTATCGGGCCGACTTAAGTTTTGTGAGCTCTTTTTTACCATGTCAGAAAAGGATGTTTTGCTTAACGGAAGATTGTTCAATAAATTGGTTCAGGTGTTTTATTTGGTGAGCAAGATCATTTTTTTCCATAAGAGCTTGCATCTTGGTATGGGCTTGTATAGTTTTCTGTTTAAGTGCTTGGTACTGGACGGCCAATTTGGACGGACCCACTTTACGGCATAAATTTTGTATTCTCAATTTTTAGTCGGAATTTAATCTACCTTTAGATGAGATGTTGCATATATCATTCAGGCACTTTTCGATTGAGGTCATCCAATTCTGTATCTCTGGTGTGGACAAAAGTTCAAGAGGCTGGTCTTCTTGGTGACTGGGCTTGGGCTCAGGTGTGTTATAAATGCATCTCTGACCTCTGATTTTCAAGGTTTCCACAGTAACTTTTTTTTCTCCTTGAGTGGTATGCTTGATGTGATGCAAGGTAACAACATCAAAACTCCGTTGTTTTTCACTTCAGAACCTTCAGCTTCTAAAAAGGAAAAAACACATTTTAATATTTAAATTATAACCTTTAAACTAAAATTGTAGTAAAAAAGAAAAAGTAAATAATTATTTGTAAAACATGGCAGCCTACAATTAAACAAATATTTACAGAGACTAGAAAACCATATCCACCACTAATCATAAAATGAAAGAAAGAAAGAAAGGAAAATGCGCCACTAATAGTCGGGATACATAAAATTTCCTTTTTTCTTCAAATATACCTACGAGTATGTACTTACCACGGCTTGCGGTTAGATACAGCTCTAAGCTTTGCTTAACGTCTTTATCTCTAATGTTGTTGAGTTTATTTCTTGCAACTTCTATTAATTTTTCTCGCAGTGTTATGAGTTTTGTGAATAAACCGTCTGTTTTGTCACTATATAATACTTGGAAATCGGCCAGTAACAGTTCGCATCCAGTGGGACTTTTCAATACCGGGTATTCGTTGAAGTACTTCTGTAAACTACTCGAGGTTTCATTTTCACAAAGATTTTTAGGAGCTTCTCATAAGCCATTCTTCGTTTGTACTTATTAGTATAATCACTGCACGTTTTATTCCATAATTCTGGCAAAGATTCCAGAGTTAATATAAAATCTTCATCTGGGGAAGTATCTGGCGAATCAGATGTTGATGGTGGTTGCGGCCATGCAGGCACCGCCGGCAAGTCGCTGTTTTCGTCCGCCTCCATCCCGGTGCAACCGCTGACTGACGAAAACTGTCAATATTTCACATTAGACGCTCAATGTCGATCGAGATCAAAGGATCTAGATAAATATGATCAGATGTGGCGATCCGTCAATCCAACACGTTACACGGTCAATCTGGATCAAGATCACTGATCACGATCACGGAACTTGATATTGATTGAGCGTGTAATGGCTGCCTCAGATCCGGCCGCAGGATCAAGTTATGTCTTCAATAAATTCGTTTATTTTAGAAAAATTATACGTTTATTAAGGACTTTACAAAATAGATGCAATTGAACAAAGTAAGTACGTGTGGTGCGATGACGAGTAATAATCGAATAGATTTCTTCTAGTAGTTTCCTTAGAAGGGTGGGGGGTCCACATCGCTTGCCCTACTCCCCAATAGATGGCGCTAGAGGTGGCGTCGACACTCCAATTAATAAACTATCCCTTTGATCTTACAGTTCACATAAATTTTGCCAACAGTACTCAGGCGAGCTCCATCATAGTTCAACATTTTAAGCAAGAAGGTTGAATATGTGTGATATTTCACATGTTACAATATTTCTTTGACATGACATTACTCTGAACCCCAGTATCCAACTTAAATTGTAAACTTTTATTATTACAGTTGAAAAATAGTACCTTATGGTCCATGACTTCCTGCTGATTACACACATACAAACCGAACACAGCAAGGACCCTTCTTCATCATCTTCACTTCTACTTTTTTCACTTAATTTCCTGCAAACTTTCCGTTGCTCTCCTCGGCTCCTGCATTTTCTAGCAAAATGACTTATCTTCTGACATTTCATACACTTCTTTATTTTCTGCTTGACATTTTCGCTGTCTTTTTGCTGCTCTCTTCTACCGCCATACTCTTTAATTCTTCTTACTATAACTGGCTGGCTCTGGATCCGTAAATTTTCTTGTCCGCCATCTTTGCTGTTTTACATATTAATATGCATCGATCCAATGTGAGGTCTCTCTCACGTAGTAGCCGATCTCTCACTCTGTTGTCTTGGATCCCTGCAACTACACTGTCTCTTATCATGCGGTTTTTCATATTTCCAAAGTTGCAGTCCGCGGCTAATTTCTTCAGTAGGCATGCTTGTGTCTTGCCCTCTTGTGAAAAATATATACGAAGATACACATTCGTTTTTAATTGGAATAAAGTATTCGTCGACTGCCTTTACCACATCTACGTATTTTTGGATTTTCAGCTACGCCCAGGGTGGCATATGTTTCTACACACTGTTTACCCATGCAATGTAACAGCACCGCAATTTGCACCGATTCTTCATTTTTATCGACGCCAGCTGCTTTGCGATATACCGTAAATAGTTGGATCCATCTTTTGTATGCTTCAGCGTTCAGGATGGCCAAAGATGCTGGGGGTTTTAGCCCGACCACGCCGAAATCGGTTGACATCTTCAATTATTTTTCTAATAATCACTTTTGAGATCGTTGATTCAGTTTTCTTATACGTCCGCTAATTTTTTCTCTTCTTATTTTCTTTTCGCAGCGCCATGTTATGTTGTCTTGATAATTAAATAAAAGCATTGGTTGGCAGACTTGGCAGCCATGTCGTTTATTCTCTAAACACATTAAATAGTCCTGTCATCGTTATTTGTCCGTATGACACTGACATATCTCAAATGTCAAAGATTATACAACAACAATATACCAGCTTCTTGTATCCAATTACTTGGTACCGCACAAACTGCATCTGATATGCCCTCTTTAGTAATTACTATGGAAAACGGCATTGAAAATAACTGGAAATAAATAAATTCAGGCTGAATTATGAAATGAAAAAAATACATGTAACTATTGTTCTTTTTATCGAGTGTGTTATTACTAACACTGGTATCAGAGTTTCTAAACCGCCTAATAGGCCTCTGACATGGTTTTGAATAACGACCACTGTCAACACAGCGACTGGCACCGACGGCTTAACGTGCCCTCCGAAGCACGGATCCTTCTTTTCAGACAATCAGGTGATTAGCCTGCAATGTCCTACCTAACCAGAACAACAACACAAAGTCGTTGCCCCCGCCGGGAATCGAGCCTGCGTCCTCCGCAGTGTAAGTCGAACGCACAAACCAGTACACCACGGAGGCGGTTAAATTATTAGTTGTTTCGTTTAACTGCCAAAACCAACCCTAACACGACAATATGAACCAGCGGTAAGCCTCCCTCACTCATCATCTCCTTTCACAAATCTGTTAGATGATGATGATGAATACGCCGAACATATATATATACATATATATATATATATATATATATATATATATATATATATATATATGTATAGTCGCCGCGCGCTTAATATTACTGCTATAAAGTTTGTGTTCAATCATTGTAACAACTGCGACTTTTGTAACAAAGTTATATATATATATATACTATGGCTGGCATTAATTCTGGATCCATGCTGGGATTACCAAATAAGTCATAGTCAACTACAACAAGGAATAGTCAACTTATATTTAGCAACTTGCTTGGGATTAATTGTTCTTCAAAACATTGCCTTACTATATACAAGGTTTTGAAGCTGTTGCTCATGCTACATTAAAAAGAGAAGCTATACCATCATTGCTATCTCCTGTTCGAAGTTTCATTAAAAACATAGTTAGACTTGTTTTAGGATGTTTCGCCTTTTCACTGATAGATGGAATTACAACTGGTAATTGTTCCAATTAACAATTAGTGCAGCCCAGCCAATACTTACATAAAGTAGCATTTTTAATAAGTAAATAAACAAACAAAATTAAAATAACGTAACCAAAAAAAATATGGAGTCTGCTGTCTCTTGCGATGAAAATGCTATTGTTGGCATTCGGACGATGACGATGAAAACGCATATGGAACCAAACTTTCAATTTTATTAGTAGGGACGTACTCAAGACTGGAAGGACGGCGACTGATTGCTAGCGGCTGAAATGATGATGATGAATGACTCACATACCCACATGCCTGACTTCAGTCGTCGCCTGATCAACATTTTTCACTGCATCTATTATGAAGATCATAAAGGATTCTAGTTCCAAAAAGTCAAATTGTTCATTTGTATTAATTACTTCTTCTGAAAGGCAATCTGCTACGAATAAAAACTATTTAAAGTTATTTGTGAGGGGAAATGTATCGACCTCGCAATTACTTTTACGTCCAGAGTGTCGTAAATAAGTGACAATTGCAGTTTTCTTACATGCCACAAATTGATTGATTGTTGGGTTATTATTTAATCCACAACTATATCTAATGCATCCAAAAAAGTTTCCTAAGGAGTCTTGGTTCAGACGACACGTTTCAATACTATCGATTTTTTCCTTTAAATTTTTCCACAGTGTTTCGATGACATTTAATGTTTGTATCCAACCATCTTGAGATGGAGGGTCATTATTTCTTCCTAAATATCTCCATGTTTGATATAAACGCCTCATTTCAATAAATAGTTTTATCGCACGATCATGTGGTAATGGAGGGGTGGATACATTTTGTATGGTTAGGTCGTCAGTGTTTTCTGGCTCCAAACAATTCAGTGATTCCTGAAAATTGTCTTGGAACCTTCAAAAAACGAGTCTATGTTCTCTTAAAAGGCCGGCAACGTTCTTGTCACACTCACACCCCTGGTGTCCATGAGCAGCGACCATCAGGTGACCCGCTTGCTCGTTCGCCGTCCTAATCATAAAAAAAAATTGAGTTAATTAGGTCGGTAATAGTTTTTTTTTAGATTCCCACTACAGCTGAAGCCTGGTTGAATATAAGTAAGCAGTTTGAAGACCGATGGAACTTTCCACAGTGTTCAGGGGCATTGGATGGGAAGCATGTTGTACTTGAGGCGCCGATCAAAAGCAGAATCGAATTTTACAATTATAAACAAAAAATAACTGTGCTGTGTTTGCTGACATAGGATGCCAAGGGCAAATTTCAGACGCCGGAATTTTCAAGAAAACTTGATGAAACCATATGCAGGGATACACACAAAAGGTTCACCGAAGAGAATATTTAATAACCGATTAAGTAAAGCTAGACGGATTGTGAAAACGTATTTGGTATTATATCGTCTGTCTTCAGAGTTCTAAGAAAACCAAAGTTGATACAGCCCGGTAACGCTGAACTCATAGCTATGGCAATCGTTCTTCTTCATAATTATTTGAATTATTTGAAAAGAACTGTGCAAATTTCTCCAGGATTCATTGATACCGAGGAAGACGGAGTATTAATAGAAGGTACATGGAGGCAAAATAATAACGACATGACATCATTGCAGGCTATAAGAAATGTTCCAAGACGATCACCAGCACATTTCAATGCTATGAGAGATGAATTGGCCGATTATTTTGTAAATGAAGGAAAGGTTTCTTGGCAAGGCATATGTTCATAGGATAGTCCTTACCGTATTTTTTCTCTTTCTCGGTGTGTTCCTGTCGTCTAAGAACTATAAAGCATCTAGGCAAACCATCGACTTGTGTATGTATCTTTGGTACCTGCAACCGGGTAATAATTAAAATTATATTGTTAAGAATAAATAAATGTAGTTGTTATGAATATAACCTAAAACCTTTGATTTTTTCCTTTAGCTTTTCAAGTTACTTCACATCATAAAAAAAGTTATCACCTTTTTTGGAGATACATTGCTTTGTACAAAAATTGGGTGAGCTAGTCGGTGCCCAAGTTTCTATGGCTACAGCTAGTTTATGGCCTGCGCTTGTTCTCTTGTGGCCCTTGCCTGTTTACAAATCGCATCCGTGTTTTTTGATTCGATTTTATCCAGACGCATTTGCGATGCCTCCAGCGCAGACGGAATATTTTCTATTATGTAACGAGAAAATGCTTTATAGACAATGGACATATATATTTCCAAAAAATATTTTGTCAGTGTTTATTTTATCAGTGCTCACAACATGAACTCTGAAGAAGCTTTAATTAAGGCAACAAAAAATAAAATTTTGGATGTCGGATGGCTCTATTAATATCAACCATGATTGGTATTTCCAAATTCAATATTAAATATTTACAATTAAATAATTACATTAAAACTAACTTAAATAAACTAAAACCTAACTAAGTATTAAACCTACCTATAAAATAAAATTACCTGTAAATAAAACCTACGGTAATGTGCCCAGGAGACTTTTTCATTCAACGTGGCAGCATTGCCACATTGACGCAATTGTACAATATTTCAGAAGACGTTGACATCAAACTCTGTACGCAGACATCACATTTTATCTCTTTAGCTATTTTTTAACGACAAATCCCGACACATAAGACACAATCATTAATGTCAATTGAGAAAATGATGGAGTATATTATCTAATAACACTATTTCGTCATCGAAATCGGTTTCTTCATTTGGTTCTTCCTGCAGTTCTTTAAATTTTTTATTGTATCTTGTTGAATTATTAATTTTGTCTTTTGTAGACATAGTGCTAGTAGACAATACTGCAATTTTTTTTATTCTAAGCAGTTGCCACTCTCGCTTATTTTTATTACTGTGTGGCATAAAAACCCTTTTATACGCCGAAATAAAGTTTTTTACGGTAGGGTTATTATTGAATCCTCCTTTGGACCTGATGGCGCTGAAGAATGTTTCCAAATGGTCTTGTGACAATTTATACAAGGGAACGAATTTCAAACGGTCTTTTTCTATATACTTGACGTACAACCATTTCAGTGAAATAATGTTTGTTATAAATCCCAAAAAACCTAGACGTCTTTGTGTAGGTACTTGTATTTTGATTCTTTTCAAATAACTACAGGCACGATCTAAAAACTCTAAAAGCTCAGTTTTTCTTTCTAGTGTAAAAGGATGTTGGAAACGCTGGCCCTTCAATGATCTTGTATTCAAAATGTCAAAAAGATTGTTTGTGATATCAATAAAAAATTATTGTTGCATTTGCACCCTGGAATTCCTGGAAACTAAGTTCTTCAGAGCATAGTCGAAGTGCAGCAGCGACACTGTTACTTAGTGTTTGGGTGGCTATTTAACATTCATTATGCTGTTCCGGAATTGAATATGTTTTTCTGTTAGTTTATTTTCAAAATTGAGGCCTATATTATCTTGCAAATTCTTTAAACTTTCGGGAGTAGTGACTAGGGGAGAACTGAAACCGCGAGAATAATATAGATTTATTGTAGTGCCACAAGCCACAGATGCGGCTGCCTACTGACGAACAACACCACCACCAACAACAGCAGACCGACGATAGCTACCATCAAAATACTCTGCTGAGACGTATGAGCTTCCACTTGACTACCGTTCTGAGCTATGATTACTTCTTCTTTGCTCTGAGTTTTGCCAATTTTGAAACCAATTTTTTTGACTCGGACGTTCGATTATGTTCGAATTTGAAAATTGAAACAATTAATTGCAAAATAAAAGTGCAAAAATAACTTAAAGCAAGTTGCGCGACTCACTAACGTGAAACATACATTTCCTTTTAAAATCGTAATGAAATACGATATCACTGCACCAAGCTCACTACAACTTAGCACGAATGCTATCTCCATTGCCTAAGTTGGTCATGGCCGCGGTGTGTTTCTTGAACACATATCAAATCACACTGTTTACTGCGACACAATTCAGATAGGATGGAAGCTTTATCATCCGAGAAGCCTTCAATGTTGGCCTCATTAGCCCTGATAAGGGCTGTTGGTTAGGCTTTGACAAAAGCCGTTGTCTCTTTTGGGTGTACCATCGTGGTGACTGAATTGGCCAGCCTGGACTCTGCGTTACCGAGTCCAGCTGTTCCCATATGCGTCGCGTAGAGGCTCCTTTCATCCTATCAGGGGTAGCCCTGTAGAGATGAATTTCCATTGTCCCACAAAATGAGTTCGTTTACCATAACATATTGACAATGCCTTTCATCCACGTGATTGCACAGTGGACATATATTTTTTATTGTTGAACTGAATACCTGACCATTATAGATCAAACGTAAAACAAAGACAATAGTGGATGTGCAATCATCACTTTTATGCCGTTTTGTATTTAAGTATTGCCGTGTCTCATTAATAATTCAGTTCTCATAATATAGACATCTTTGAAATAATCTTTATTAGATATTATTTTTATATATTTGGTAAATTGCCCGTAAGTTTCTCTAAAAATAACTTCACAAGAGGCACTTCAATAAAACCGATAACCAGGCCATGTAACACAGAATCAAATGCGCATGTGTTATTTACAATATTTGAGAGGTTCAAGATCAGCATTTATCGAACTTCATGAATTGATAAAAAATGATTTAATAAAAGAAGATACAGTTATGCGCAAAAGTATTAGTTCTGAAGAACGTCTTGCTACTGCAAGTCAATTGATTGAGGTAAAACTTAAAGACAAATCATATTATAATCATTTATTATTTTATCATTGATTTTTGTATGTAGAAGTACCTGATTCGTGATAAAGAAACATATTACATTTACATATATGTATGTTTGTTTGTTTGTTTGTAACTCTTTATTGTACATAAAGAAAAAAAAATACAACAAAAGGCAATTCTTAAAAGTAAACACGTACAAAGGCGGACTTATCCCAGGAAGAGATTTCTTCCAGTCAACCCAGAATGAAAGAGGACAAATAAGAAGGCAACAGGGTAGCAATGTACAATGAGGATAAAACTAAACTAAGAACAATATCATTTTACTAGACTTACATTTATATAACATACATCAAATCTTAATCTTAAGTATATACATACATAAATATACAAATTATATACATAAGGTCAGGTGGGGTAAGAAGAACATATTTTAATTAAATTTAGGTTTGGAGAACCTTAGCAAAGCCAGTTGATGGATCTTATAATTTGAAACAAATACAAAGCATACCTTTAAGTATCTACAAAGATATCTGGCAAAAAACATAGGGATGGATAAACGTTCCTCTTCCCCCTTAGGTGGGGAAAGAGGAACAGTCGTATATATGCATCCTTAAATAACATGTATTTAAAAATATCTATTGCCAACATACAGAAAAAAACAAGTTATTCAAATTTGATCCATAACATCGTAAAAATAAGGTTTACTTTAGAAATAAACGAAAGGAACATAATTTTGGGGTAAGAGGAACTCATGATGCAAATCAGGGGTTGCAAACTAAAACAAATTTTATAAACTTTTATTTTTATTAAATATGAATGACAAAATATCCAAAGTATAAAAATGTGATGCATTTTTATCACATTACATACTTTAATAAAACTGTTATTAGTACAGTATTTTAATCAGTCTCTGAGTTACTTTCGCTTTAAGCCAGTCTCAAATGTTGCTTTAATTAAAGAACATAAAATTATAAAAAAAAAAACAGAACAGTTAAAATGCCTACCAACTTAAAATTTAAAAACTAGTCATTTAAATAATAACGAGAGTACTATTGAATATTAAAGGTATTAAAGGACATTTTAAAAATGATTTGCCCTCTGCGTCCAATCGTCGGCTTGGGTAGCTTTAAAACAATGTCCTCTCTATGCTTGACTTCTGATATGTCCTCTATTAAAGGGAATGTAAATATAGTTTCGTCCTCAGATTTCGACTTTTTCCTTGCGTACTTTATAACAGGAAACCCTTCACTATTTATCTGTAAGACTATTCCAACATAGTGTTTTACTGATTTTTTTTGCAGTAAATTTTACGAGTAACCATTCGTTTTCTGAAAAGAGCATATCTCTCATATCATCTATATTCATCTTTGTAATTTTAACAGCAGTATAGTACTATATTATTTTTATCTGCTTCTTCCAGAGCCTCATATGATAAATGGCACTTTGCGCCATCAAAGATAGACATTTACCGGGTGTTTTATGTTGGGCTGAATGTTGAATAAACTCTACGAATAAGCTACTGGTCATGCTGCCTCTGGGTGCCATGCTTACTTTTGTTCCAGGAGATAAATTTGATCCTAATTCTGACCTATACTTAACGCCCTTAAAAATAATCATGGGCGGTATAGCAACAGCCACAGCATTTACGCACATGGCTATGGTAACGTTCTCGGCGTGTTCCGGAGCAATAAGATTTGTCGAGCTCCGTGGCGCAGCGGTCAACACGCCTGCCTGCGACACGGAGGACCCGGGTTCGATCCCCGGTCAGGTCAAGATGGAAAATGATCTTTTTCAGATTGACCTGGGTCTTGGATGTTTATCTATATATGTATCTATTATAAAATATAGTATCGTTGAGTTAGTATCCCATAACACAAGTGTCGAACTTACTTTGGGGCTAGCTCAATCTGTGTTATTTGTACGTATATATTTAAAAAAAAAAGATGTACACAAATCGCGACTAGTGACTCAGATCAATATCTAGGTCACGGCAGCAAACGAAATGTTTATTTTGTTTAATTAATAAATGAACACGTCCGAACTCATAGACGGCAAAATATAATCCAGATTATCTAAATATCAAGAAATGGGTCGCCGGTGTAGGAGCATGTGTTTGACAATAGACTGATGGACGTCGAATACCCTTGAAAGCTGCATGGCCATTAAAATAATAGTTATAACAGGTAATTTAATGTCAACTAAGCAAAAACTTCGCTTAGTTAGAATCTATTTTTTTCAGTGCAGAGCCCTGCCTGCGTTGCGTTGATAGGACCCCTTTGCATAAAAATTTAAGGCTGTCAGCGCCCGTAGCATGGCTCGCGCGATAGTAACTTCTCGCGGGGAGTTACTTAATTAAATGGCCGTCGATTTTATCTAAGTAGCGAGCATGGGTTGACAGCGCGATACAACTTGTCCCGTGGATAAATTTTAAACTACCTGATAAATTAGCATTGCTATAATATTGAATGAAAAGTATTTACATATGACAACACTGAATCGGTAAATAGTGCTATCCATTTTTCTTTAAATTTTTGACGTTCATCTCTCATATTGTCTATGATTTTGCCCAATGCTAGTCAAAACATTTTCAAAACTTAACGTACCTATTCCCATCTTATCACTGGATGATTTCGGTGGCAAATTGTATATCGTACTTGATGAATAAATTTCTAAAGCATTTTAACAAGTCCGGAGTATCAAAAATTGTTATTATTTCTTTGTCCTTTATTTTTATCTGCGGTTGGTCAGACGTAGCGCCTAAGATAGATACCTAGAGCTCGCCTGTTGACTCCATCCATCACACACCCAAGTCACAAGCAGTTGCGACAACAGTCAGCCCTGCCTCCAGGCATGGTAGGCAGACATGGAACTGAAACTAAAAATTTTTTTTCATCAGTCCTTTACGTGCGGGTTGTCAATGGATTTGATAATTCAAATAACACTGAGGTTTCTAATCTCATTTTATCTCAAAAGTTAATCGGTTAAAAGATTTACGCTTCCAAAGTGGTAAAATGTGCCTCCCCCCCCCCCCCCCCTTCTAACTTTTGAAATAAGGGAATGAAAAATCTAGTAAAATATATAATATGCTATAAATCTCAATAATAACTTTCAACAAAAATTGGTTTGAACAAGATATAGTCAGCAGTTTTTGAAATATCATCATCATCATTAGGTCTTTTAGTCTCCACTGCAGGAGCACGACCCTCTCTGTACTACCAGAGCCATATATTAGCCAGAGCAGTCAGAAGATTTGGCCTACACTCTCCACCCTGGCCAGACGGGTTGAAGAGGTCTCTTTGATGTTAAAAAGCTTTGTTCAGCTTGTGTATCCTGAGTCGCCTTCTACGACATCCACCGGGAAGACTTGGAGTGGTCCTATTCTACTCTGCCGGGAATTTTGAAATATAGCATGTTTTTTTAAACCGCAAATATAACTTTGTCATTCATACAAAAATGAAAAACACAGTTATTTTTGCTTCAAATTTCGTGGTATTCTTGTTGTTAAATGTTGTCTGGTACTACGGAAACCTTCATGTGCGATTTCGACTCACAAAAAAAAGGGTATCATTTAAGCTATCACCAATTTAATTAGTTTTGTGTTTCTTAAATAATAGGGTTTGTCCTCAAAATAGTAGATCTGTCACCAAAATGTAGTCACCAAACAATGCAAAATCAGTTCCACAATAAATCACCTAAAATCCTGAGATATAAGGTCTAGTACCAAATAAATGTTTTTGTATGTACTCGTATTATAATAGGTGTGTCCTAATAAGTATTTAAGCAAACTAATTTATAGAGATCACCAATAAATCATATTATGTTACTAGAAAATTGCATTAAGTTCAAATAAAAAATTAGGGTTGTCATCATCGTTTCAACCAAAAGATTCTGCTACTTAACTAGACTCCCAAGGTTCTAAATTTCCACTGGTAGTATAAATTATATTTAAATAAAATTTTTAGCAGAGTAGTAAATAAAACAATTAAAGTCAAAATAATCAATATTTATTGTTTAAAATAATTACCACTGAACAATCAGCGCTGGTTTAAAATAGCTGGCTTATGGCTAGCAGAATAGTAGATAAAACACTTAATTAAAGTTAAAATAATCAATATTTATTCTTAAAAATAATAACCACTGAATAATCAGCTCTGGTTTAATAGCTGGCTTATGGCTAGCATAATTGTAGATAAAACACTTAATTAAAGTTAAAATAATCAATATTTATTGTTAAAAAACAATAATCACTGAATAATCAGCGCTGGTTTGGATTTCGAAGGGCGCCCCCTTTTTCTTTTCTGGCCGATAAGCACATTTTTTGCTTCTGGTGGGGGGTTGGCCAGCTTTAAGCGTATGGCTAATCCGATAATATGTTTGCACATATATTTCTTGTAAAACGCAGGGCAGTTGCATTTCACATGCATCCAATCAATATTGTGCGGTAGATCCACTCTCCATTTGCTGAACCATTGGACTTTGTATTCATCAAAATCAGTCCATGTATTTTCAAAGTTTTGTATTTTGTTTGCCTTACCAGCCGGTACTTCGTAGTGTTTAAAAGCATCGTCACTATACGTCAGTATTACTTCTTTAGGCAACTTAGCCCATTGGTAGGCTTCTGTCCAGTCTTTCAGAGTCATAGTTGGTAATGTCGCAAATACTTCATCGACAGCTAACGACCATCCATTTACAAACTCTGAAGCAACTGTCAAAAAACGAGACAGTGGCAAACGTTCACGGAGCGTGTATTCATCTTTGATTACTCGGTTGTGTGATTCTAGTGCATTATTAGTCGCTGGTGAACCCATGTGAGCCCCCAAATACCAGTTACGGTTTTGTATGAGCCATTGCTCCTTAAAATACTGGATGAAAGTTTTCTCATCCTCCCATTTCTTCAAGAATGCTTGTGAAGCTAACTCGAACGTTTCTGAATCAGTCACTGCTTGGAGAGAATCCACATCTGTCAACAAATCTTTGTAAACATTTTTTCGCGTATCTTTCTCTACATGAGCTTGAATTTTTTTTTTAGCATGTGCCCAACACATTCGAATTGTGACATCTTCACCAAATACCTCTATAAATGCATTTTGTATTGCTTTCGCTGCGTCACATACTAGAACTTCTGGTTTGAAGGTTTGTGAGTACAAGTTAAAGATATTAGTCTTGATGGCATCGAACAACAACTTAAAGTCTTCTTTTTCCTCATTAGTGGCAACCCCAAGCCCGAATGGATGAAATCGTTTATTTTTTTCTGTACTTCCAACGACAAGAACGGGGAATCCTTGCCACACCAACTTGTATGTAGCATCAGCATGAATAACTTTTACGTCACGTGCTTTTTGCAGCAAATATTTTGTTGATAGTACAAATCTAAAGCGTGGTGAACTAGTTTCTTCAATCACTTCATACCCAATAACATAAACTTCATGTTCGTTTTCAGGAATTGGTGAATGAGACCTTAGCCAAGCTTCCAATTCGCCTAGGCTGATCGTGGGCTGTCCGTATTTACAACGGCGTCTGTCAATTAAATACGTCCTTACTTGGGACATTTTTGGCACTTTAATACCATCAATTTTAGTCAAATTTGCAAGTATGGCTTTTGGTTTGAGATGTAAGTCGTATAATTTGTTTATTTCTTCCTGTCACTAAGCCCATAACAAGCGAGCGTTTTTGAATCGTGGTCATGATCAGAATCTGTCCGAAACAACAATACTTCATCCGAGAATGAGTACATGAGTAAATACGACTGAGCTGAACACTGTGGTCCCTTCCGCACCACTTTATTACATTTAAAGTACTTTTTTCTCCCTTCCTCTACATCATGCGTTCGTAGAAAAGACCAAATTTTTTCAGCCTTTATATACTCCTCAGCACTGTGTTTGTAGAAACATTTAAGAAATTAACTAAAACAACATATTATCCACAACGATAATAAAATGCACCTACAACTATGAACGTGAAATCGCGAATGAAGTAAACTTGCATCTCTCTTGCACGCCGCCCGCGTCGCGCATCGTGTGATCGAATCTAGTTACCTACTACCCATTGTTGAGGCCGGATTGGTCAATTTTCAAAGCGCGCCAATTTGTCTCCGCCCCTTTGATCATTTTTTCATTAAAATTATAAATTGATGTATTAAATTGGTAACGAATACTATTAATTTAATATCTGAACGAAATAAAATGTTAACTACTGTATTGGTGACAAAATATCAAATAAAAAGGAGTCGCCGTCAGGGATCGATAATCGATTTATTTGGTGACAGATCTACCATTCTGAGCACAGAGCTATTATTTAAGTAACAAAACTGTTATTATAAGAACGAAGTTTATATTCATGTAATGCAATATAATTTTATTGATTATCGATCTCTTATTTTACACATATATTAACATTAATTTGATAATTCATACCTGGGAACAATTTTTGTTTATCTGAGAACGAAAATATTTCGTGGCGATAGATCTATTTATTAGGGCTGGTTTCACAGCTATCCGGGATATCCGTACGGGCAGTCCGTGCGCGGAAGGCCCGTACAGGTCACGCCCGCACCGCTCTGAAACGGGGTTTCATTTCATTCAGTTCAGTGCGATACGGTTGCTAGCGGGAGACAGTCGCTTACAAATATGAATACAAACGTTTTAAAAATTATGTGTGTATATTTAATTTGTAAAAGACGACGACGACAGATAAAAAGACTATGGGCCCATCCCATCCTCGAAGCAAGATATTTCGAAAGTGCATTTGTCAATTTAAACCATAAACTCAGGGACGATCCGCGCAAATTTTTCAATTATTTTCGTATGTCGGTTAGTAGTTTTGATGAATTACTATCAAGGTTGGAGAATAGAATAAAACATCAAGACATTTATCGTGCTGCTATACCTCCGATTGAAAGACTGGCGCTTACTTTGAGGTAAATATATTTTGTTCAATTGTTACATTATTTGTTTTAAGTATTTATTTTAGAAAAAAAGAAAGAACATTCACTTGGCCGCAAACAATAAAGTACACTTAAAAAATAATCGCTTATTACAAGTTTTAATTAAACATTTAGAGGTATTCGGGTTGCATTTCGGTCGAATCGTTGGTGGACACGCTTGATGGAGATGCAGTTGGTTGTACAGTGTAAGTAGCTGCCGTAGACTGGTATCCGGGTTGCATTTCGGTCGAATTATTGAAGGACACGCTTGATGGAGATGCAGTTGGTTGTACAGTGTAAGTAGCTGCCGTAGACTGGTATCCGGGTTGCATTTCGGTCGAATTGTTGATGGACACGCTTAATGGAGATGTAGTTGGTTGTACAGTGTAAGTAGCTGCCGTAGACTGGTATCCGGGTTGCATTTCGGTCGAATTATTGAAGGACAGGCTTGATGGAGATGCAGTTGGTTGTACAGTGTAAGTAGCTGCCGTAGACTGGTATCCGGGTTGCATTTCGGTCGAATTGTTGGTGGACACGCTTAATGGAGATGCGCTAGAATTTGACATCAACTGAATACTCATGGCAGAATTTAATACCTCCGATCGAAACAAAAGCTTTTGATATGTCGTAAATTTCTTTATAATTGGTCCCAAAGACTGAAAAAAAGACAAATCATCACTGTCAATGTTGGTTACACTTTGATTCAATAGGGCGAGTATTTGATTGTCGAAGTCACTATTTTGCTGTGGTTGTCCTCTTTTACGTTTATTTTGTGAAAGCCATGGAGCACTGCTGTTCTGAGATACACTTGTAGGAGTCTGAGTTACTGTTTGAGTGATGGGTGCCTGAGACGTCGACGACGAGGTTTGAAATGTTTCTTGATCGAAGTTTTGTTGAGTAGCTAAGTTTTGAGAAGTTGAATTGGTAGATGATGGACTGGATAAAGATTCGTCTGCTTGGTTTTGTATAACTTTATCTAAGAATACCATTTTTGGTGCCAACACAAATTTTTTCTTTGGCTTTGCTCCGCTGCCCGAAGGAGTATTTTTTTGTGAGGCCTTAAATTTTATGTATCCGTCTCGTACTGTCCTCCACCGTAGTTGGATGTCCTTGACTGAAACAATGAAGTTAAAAAATTTAAAATAAGTTGTAGAAAATAAAATATCAGTCTACATTTCCGTGCTTCTTTATAAGCCGCGCGCGTCCGAATAATCGCAAGGAAAGGAAATCAGCACCTTTTGTCGCTCGATTTAAAGTACAAGTTGAATTAGTTAAGATGCCTAAGACCGCGCGCTGCCTACGACTGACACAAGGCACGGGAGCCTACATTTAATCAAAGTGATGTAACTAATATAAACAGTGATGATTTGTCATTTTTCAGTCTTTAGGACCGATTATAAATAAAAAAAAGACATATCAAAAGCTTTTGTTTCGATCGCAATTATTAAATTCTGCCATGAGTACCTATTCAGTTGAAGTTGATGTCAAAAAGTTGACCTGGATACCAATTAACGGTAGCTACAACCAAAGCACTTTTACATTAAGCATTTACAACGATCAATACGGTATTTGACCGGTATTGAATTTGATGTATTTTGTGGAATAATATAAAAAAACGCTTTATATGAAATAAAAAATGAAATAAAAATTTAAATCGATCAAAAAACAAAAGAGATATAAGCGTTTGAAATTTTAAATTAGACAGAGATGACGATATACGATTGTGACGTCATTAGCCTGGACCGCCATAAGAACTTGTAGTAAATTTCGTTTTTCAAGAAAGAGATAGAAAATGATCTTTAATAGCTTATATCTCTTTTATTTTTATAGATATTCAAAAAGTGGTTTCTACTTATTTTTAGGACTGGGAGAAGTTTTATTAACGATATTAAAAAAATGTAGTCAAATACCCCATAAACCCCATTATATGTCAATGCAAGATATACGGGAGCTACTACAGTGTACAATCTATCCCTATGGGGGAAACAACGATAAAACCTATATAATCTCATCTCATAAAAGTAAACTAATTGTATATTTTCAGGTTTTTGGCGACCGGAAGCGATTATGCGGACTTGTATTACACATACAGAATGGGAGTTTCTACGATCAGCGGCATAATAAAAGAAGTCTGCACAGCAATATGGGAAGAATTACAAGATGAATGTTTGCCGCAACCTACTACAGAGAAATGGTTACAAATTGCGGCAAGGTTTCAACAAGTAACTAACTTTCCAAATTGCATAGCAGCTATTGACGGTAAACATATTAGAATAATTAATCCCCGCGGGGGGGGATCAATATTTTATAATTATAAATCTTTTTTCTCAATTGTATTGCTGGCGATGTCTGACGCTAATTATTGTTTTACTTATATAAATGTTGGATCATGCGGTAAAAATTCTGATTCTAGCATATTTAAAGAAAGTGCTTTATTTAGAAATCTAGAAAATGAAAATATGCATATTCCGGCAGCTAGATCACTGCCTGGGACTGATATTGCTGTTCAACATGTGATAGTCGGCGACGGTGCGTTTGGAATATCAAAACATGTATTAAAACCCTATTCACGGATCAACATGACTTACAAAAAGAAGATTTTTAACTATAGGTTGAGTCGGGCTCGACGATATATTGAGTCAACATTTGGGATCATGTCAAATAAATTTAGAATATTCCACAAGCCAATGAATGTAAGTTTTAACTTGGCTAAAGATATCGTCAAAGCGTGTTGTATTTTACACAACTTTATTAGAATTAGAGATGGTTACAACGAAGAAGACACCCTTACAATTGTGGGCTTAGAAGACTTAGTCAGAAATGAACGAGCTAGGGGAGGAAATGATCTTCGTGATTTATATGCTAATTACTTTATATCTGATGCAGGGCGACTTCCCTGGCAGGATAATTATATATTTTAAGTATATTAACGTATAGGGAGTGCCTCCGCTGCCGGCACCGGTTCCCAAAAATATCACTAATGGGAACCGGCGGTAAGTATACTGCCGGCAGCCGAGATTTAAATTAACGGCTGCCGGCGCCGGCACTCAAGATGGCAACCGGTGACATGACAACTGACAATGCGCAAAAGGCTGGGTTCCAGTGCCGGTAAACAAATATAACCTCAAAGATTCGACTATTCATCGTACGTACGTTTATGTACTATAACACTTTCAGAGTTTATATTACGCAAATATTACGACGAAAAAGTAGCTTTATTTCATTCACCAATCATACAAAACAACTAGTGTATAATATACCTAAGTTAGACGGCCAGTATGCCGGTAGCCAATTCGGTAACCGGCGCCGGCAGCCTATGCGGCAACCAGCGCCGGCAGCTAGTTTGGTAACCTGCGCCGGCAGCGGAGGCACTCCCTAACGTATAACATTTATTGTTGATCTGTCAACCAACGCGATGCAGACAATACATAAATTATATAATTTCCCTGGCCGATTTCGGCTACGGTGACTGACAATTGACTGACATAAAACCATTGTTCGCGAAAGCCGGATTTCCACGTGTTGTTTGACAGGTTAATCTGGGTTATTTAATAGTTTAACATTTTTAAATAGAATTAAACTTCTACTTACCAAGTTTTGGTTTTTCTTCTTGTGACAAACCTTCAAACATCTCATCACAAATATCTTCCCACGCCTGAGCCCGGGCATCTTTGTTTTTATAATTTGTATTCGACGCATCCCATAAACAGGGTTTACATTGCACTAAGTCCACGAGCAACCCCGTGTCAATAAATCGTTTCATATCGACTGTACAGAGTACTCCCGGAGCACGTGAGTTCCGTGTCGCTGTGAAACGATGAATGAGCAGCGACGAGATCGCGGCAGCATACGGGCGGGTCCGGGAGCGGGACGCGGGTGGCTTTGTACGGGCTCTCCCCGGAGCGGGTCGCGTCCGCACCAATCCGCGTCGCTGTGAAACGATGTTCTAGTTCCTCATGTGTGCTCCCGCTCCGGGCGCCCGTACTGACAGCCCGTACGGATATCCCGGATAGCTGTGAAACCAGCCTAAGTACCAACACACGCGCGTACCGTCAGCGTAGCTGTGTGCGCGTTCATAGACTTGCACTGTATTAATTATTTTAATGATTTTAGTTTAAAGTTAAAGGCAATCATATATTCTAAATAGGTAAAAATATATATATATATATAATAGTGGTGAGAACCTATATAATATATACTTGCATATAAGTTTTACGCACACTTACCCCAATCTGAGTTTTCTGATTAATTATTGAGACTCTGGACACCTCTTTAACTTCCTCCAAAGGCAAAATAACTATGTTTTCTTCTTCCTATGGGTCCTCCCTAATCTCGTAACTTGTTAAATCCAGATCCTGCAAGAAAAAAAGGAGTTTAATTACAGAACTATTTCAATGCATACAAGAAAAATTCACCCGAACACAGGTGTCCCGAGTGGGAATTGACCCCATGGCCTTCAGGTATCCGGCCTGTTGCTCTAACCACTATCGGGATCCCGATAGCTCAGTGGTTAGAGCAACAATCTGGATATGACTTTAAATATATAATATATGACTTAAATTTTTCTTGTATATATTTAATATTTAACATAAATATAGCATTGTTGAATGCAAAAAATTAGAAAAACCATATTTCAATGCAGTTGACAGTAAGTATGTAAATTTCATCTTTTTTGTTTACACGTACCTACCTAATATTATAAAAGTAAAAGTAACTCAGACCATCTGTTACCCCGTTCATTTTAACAAACACTGACCTATTCCAATGAAATTAAGATTTGAAAAACTATAATTTAAATAGGTATGTAAGTAGGTACTTAGTGACTGTTTGGCTTTTACATTTATTTTCAATAAATACCTGTCGATACATACTGATAGTACAACCACACCAATATTATGAATGTTAAATTTAATTTTGTATGGAGATAGTTGGAGGCCTGGGGAAGGACATAGGGTACCTGTCACATCTTTAATTCCGGAAAACAGTACTGTACCAGAAGGATCTCGAGGGTGAAGTTATGGGCGAAGAAGTTATATGAATATGGCTTAGTTAGTGACAGTAAAAATAATAAAATAAATTAGCGACATTCTTCGGCTCATACTAAGCCGTATTTGTCGTAGCCTTGTGCATGATGCCTACTCACCTGAACCACATAAATACCTACTGATATTGAAATAATTATTTGCCTCTAGCCATTAACTAGCCATAAACTAATGAAAAACTGTAAATTAAGTAAAAATTAGTTTATTCGGAGTGAAAGAACGTTAGCACAGTTGCACGCGATACGCGGGAAGGGGCGACGAAAGCGCGGGAACCACAGACGTTGACATTGACAGGTGAGGGTGCGTTCCATTTCAACATCCTCCCAAACGCACCAAACCCATCATACAGGAACAGCGCTCCAGTTTCGGTTGAGATGTCCCCTTGGTCAGTACATCAGCAGCCATCTGACTGGTGTCCACATACTTTATTTGGATCCTCCCAGCTTCTACTTTGTCCCGAACAAAATGGTGCCGAATATCAATGTGTTTCGTGGGTTGGGTTAGGGGGTTATCCAGCTTTTGTTAATATTTTTCCAGCTCTTGTTAATATTCTTGGCGGTTTGTTGTTTGTGGTTCGTATACCCGTTTCGTCGACGTTGTAGATTCTTGTGACATCTATTTTTCTTCAACTTCGACTTGACTTTCTAAAAGATTTAAAAAATCTGTTTACCTGAAGTCTATTGAAAAAGCCCGGGCTCGGGCTATTGAGGTAGGCTCTGGTTTTCTGAGGGTTAGCTCAGGATGTCTGGCAAATGATGTTTGGGGGGGGGTATGGTTTAAGATTATTGCCAATTATGACATATCTAGGTGCTCTATATTATTATTTTAATAAAATGAACCTCCCTTCATGACTTTCAGGCTAAGGACTGTCTGAAATACCTATATTAGTCACAGCTTTTTTAAATATCTATATTATATCTGAAATACCTATATTAAACATTTAAGACCATTACTTAGATCTGTATTTTTAATTGAAACACACAATAGGTATTTCAAGCGCATTTAAAAGTTCATTTTATGTACATGTTTTCAATATTTACATATGTACAATAACACAATCAATGACCAATTTACATCCTCATCTTCCTTGACTTTTCCCTCCAGTTAAGTACTTATTCACAGCATATTTACATATTTACAAGAACCGGTTTTGATCGCAGTTTACGTTCAGGAACATCAGCTGTCGTACTTTTTCGGACTTGAGGCTGGCCCGCCTGTCTGATATAATTTGGCCAGCTTTGCTAAACATCCGCTCGCAAGGTACGGATGTTCCAACCATATTACAATTGGCCCTATAAATTTCGGCTAATGTGGGGAATACCACCAGGCTTGGGGGCTGTTGAAATTTCCGCTTTGATCCTTGCGCGGCAAAATTTCATCGTCAACGTACATTTGCACCTCCTTTATAGCTTTCGAAAGAGGTGTACCTACTTGTGGTGTAGATGTTGCCATAAATTTGTCAAATATGTTCCAAGCACTACTACTTCCGGGCTGTGGTTCTGAGGATGATGTTGGGACATCTGACAACCCCTTTTGCCCAATAATCTCTTGTGCCTTTTGGATCACTGGTTGTTTGGTTTTTTCCGCTTCGGTGGAGTCAGAAAACGCTGCCATTTTATATCGAGGATCCATAAATGTACATAATCCAAATGTGCCACTTTTTTCCACGTCCCCAGTCGTTTCACAAAATTTTCTCGGACGAGCTTTAAAAAAATCATTCACTTGCACAGAAATGTCGGTGGTATTCTTTACATAAGTGTCTATGGATTCAAGAAGAATTCTGGTCACAACTATGACGTCACTACCCGTGACGTATTTCTCGCCACTCATACATGAGGTCATCTCCTCAAACGGTTTAAGGATTGTACATAATACAGAGAAAAGTGCCCATTCTTCCTCTGAAATTATGGGCAAGTTATTGTTTACAAGGGCCATTGTGATTTTTACTTCCTCTTTTAATTCAATTATACGACTCAGCATATAGTATGTGGAGTTCCATCGTGTTTCCACTTCTTGTACAAGACGTTTTGGTTTTTTCCCACGTAACATCTGTTGCTTATTTAATTTTTCTGCAGCCGAGGTGCTTTTGCAGAAAAATGTAGTAATTTTTTTTACTTTAATAATATTATCATTAAATTTTTCAAAAGTTTCTTGTAGAACTAAGTTTAATGTGTGGGCATAACAGCCGTAGTGCTTCCATCCCAGTAAATCTTTTATAGCCTTTGTAACGTTCGATGCGTTATCCGAGACCGCAAAATTAACTTTGTTTTCTAACTTCCATTCATCTAAAATATTGCGCAGCTCACTCGCTATATTTACAGCTGTATGGTTATCTGCAAAGCTGCAGCAATCCAAAAGAACAGTTTTTAACTCAAATGTTTTCGTTATGTAGTGACCAGTTACAGCAATATACGATTCCGTTTTGCGCGAAGTCCATAAATCTAAAGTGATACAAATGGCATCGCACTCCGAAGCGATTTGAGGTGTAAGATTGTCTTTAGTTTTGTTATATAGTAAAGTCAAATGACTATTGATATTGGATAATGTTTTTCTTGAGGGTAACGTGTATCCAGGTATCCACGAAATAAGTTTTTAAAAACTCTTTCTTCTACTATACTGAAAGGATGAAATGAGTCTATGCACAAGTCTAACACGTCCCTATCAATTTGTTGTTTTTGATCCTTATAAACTTTTTTCAGGATATATGTATCTATAACGTTTTGTCGTTTTCGTTTCGTGCCAACAGGGCCACTCATCAGTGCTGCCGGTTCATGACAGTTAACTGACGCACCGCTAGTCGTAGGAACCGCAGGTATAGGGAAATCAAAGTTAACATTACCTGTAGGAGTACCTACTACGGGTTCAGCATCAGCTATTACGCGACTATTTGCTGAAACCACCCAGTCACTTAAGGTTGAGGCAGGTTCTGCTGTTTGGCTGGCTGGTTCTTGTGGTTGGCAGGCTAGCTCTGTTAGTTGTTGGTCAGCGTCCACTAAATAAGTATTCCGAGATTCTAGTTGCGACGGAAGACACATAAAAACTGAAATATGTTTTCGTTTCAAATGATTTTTTAAGTTTGCTATTGTTGATTTGTAGCTGTAGCGTTCCCTACACAATTTACATATAGCTTTTCCACTTTTCTCATCCTTTTCGAAATAGTCCCATAATTCGCTACCGTTTTTTCTTTGCGACATTTTTCACAACACTCACACAATTGTCAAAAAAATAAACTATACAGAATGTACATAGTCTTTTCACTAATAATAATTGTCTTTTTCAAAAAAAGTTCACAGTTCACATACTTCAGTTTACGAAATATTTACAGTAAAATTACACAGTTGATAACTAAAACTTTTTAAATCTTTCACTATTTACACTTAATTATTTTGCATTTAATATATACAATATCATTTACAACAGCTAACTACGCAAAAGTAACATACGTAACATAAACGTATAGAATTTCGCAACAACTTTACGAGCTAGTGCAAGCAAGGCAAGTACTAATTTCAAAATAGTTTAAATAAAAAACGATCTTTTCACCTGTCACTTGACAGAAAGAAACAGCTGATGTACCGGTCAAGCGGCCGATGCTAATAAATCCAGTTCCATTCATGCTCTATAAACCAGTTCTTTTCCAGTTCGAAAAACGATACCTTCTACACTTACGATAATAGACTTTATATTGTATGCCACAAGGCCCTAATGAATTAGCCAATCGTTTCAAGAAAAACGAACGGAAGATTGTACGTAGTTTCGTTCGTTCGCTCATTCGCTGTCGCTGCGCAGCGCATGCGTACTGCTAGACATTTTGATAACGGAGCGCCGCTCGCCTCGCGCGTTGACGGTGACGCGTGGGTGCTGCGCGTTCGTTCTTCGTAAACCAGTTACATTTGTAACTGAATGTACGTAAATCGAAAAACAGTTCGTTCGTTTCTTTTCCAGTAACCAGTTACAAAAACGTTTTAAAAAAAACGCCCAGTACTAGTAACAGTCAACTGGTAAAGAAACCTATGTCCCAGTGAACTTTCTATTTGGTAAAAATTATCAAAAATACCACATTCGAGATTTTTACTGATTCCTATGAGATAGTGCTTTTGCCATTTTTATTATCCTAATGATTTTACGATAATATTATCACTTAGGTTTCTCACTTATCGAATCTCTGGCAAGATCACAAAATAAATATACACAAAAAACATTTATTATCACTGCTATCAAAATTACGGTGTTGCATTTATGAACATTTTCCAAGCTTCAGATCTTCTGTTGACTCTCATGTCTTCCTTGGTATTGATTATATGTTTCTCTTCGCATATCTTATTACCCCCATCGTTGCTCTCGACTCTGATCTTCGCGCCTCCTCTTCGCGTCGTCTCTCCTCTTCGCGTCGTCACTCCTCTTCGCGTCTTCTCTCCTCTTCGCGCCTCCTCTCTTCCTCTCGTCTCGCCGCTTCCCTGGCGTAGACGGCGTCGTTGGGAGACAAATCATCTCCTTGATCCGTGTATTTCATTTTGTAATTATGGGTGATCTGTGTGATTTGTTATTCATTGATCTCTAATTACTTCAGGTTCATTATTAAAATCACAGTATTTGGCTTGTGCTTGCAAGCGTACAACAAAATGATGTAACGTTTCGCCCTCCTTCATAGTAATATTGCGAAACTTTTGACGCTCATAAACTGAATTCTTCTCAGGCAATAAGAACGCTAAAAAGGCTCCAACAACCGCTCAAGTTCAGATGGACAGCGGCCCGTGTAGGTAATTTGCAGTAGAAAAGGCCAAGTTGCTGCAACGGCCCGGTAGGGTGGCCCGTGAGTTATCTTCACCAGATCCAAGAACCCCGGTAACTCGGGGTAACACAATATTCACAATGGTTGTTCAATCTCAACACGTCTTTCGATTCGAAATGCAGTAGGAGATTGGTTCACCGGTTTCATTCAGCCGCTCACTCCGTCCAGCATTACTCTTTCGTAAAACGGATTGAGAGCAAAAGGTGGTAAGGTACCTGGGTCGAATATGGCCACCTTAAGGTTTGATACACTGTTTTTCATATTTTCTAAGGTTTCTAAATAATAACTTGCACTTTATATTAATACGTATATATCTAGTCCTTATATCGTAAGCAAAAATCTGGCAAATATACTTAAAATAAAAAGTTATGTTCTCTTTTATGAAAAAAGGGAAAATGGCCATATTTTCACCGGTGTAGGTTAATATGGATATACACATGGCCATATTTTCACTATTGCTATTTTAGCGGTCAAATATGGCCATTTTTGTACTTTCTACAAAAATAGCCATATTTATTGTATCATGTATCGATATAGTCAATATGGCCATTTTTTGTTTTTCCACGAATAATGTAAAATAAATAAGGAAACAAATAATGAAAAAAAAAAACATTTTTATTAATTTCTTATTCAAAGTAATGCTAATGGCACATTCTGAGATCAAAATTCGAGTGTCACTCATAGTCAATAAAATAAAAACATTAGTATTCAAACACTATTAACAATATAACTAAAACAACTTCAATAGTACTTAATTTTTAGGATATCTTGAGATCCATATCTTTCAGTCAAGTCATAAGAAAATTACTAAAAATTTTCTAGTTAGTAGTTTAAAATTATTGATTTAATTTGTTATTTAGCTTCGCTATGCAAGTGGGCCTAAAGGGACAATACCTACTAACACAACATTAACAATTTGGTAACATTACACAAATCCACAATACTAACAATAAGTAGGATAATTATAGAAGTAACGTGGCATATTCTGATTTCGACAATTATGTTTTATTCTTTCTCGTAACTGAGGAAAAATTTTAAGAAAATGTTGTTACAACTTGTAAAGAAACAAAGGAATGCTTTTAGATCAAATAAAGAGTTTTACACGCAACAAACAATAAAAAGAATACACATGGCACATTTTGAGATCGAAGATTAATTTCAGTCATAGTCATAATCAGCTAAGGTTGTTTTTATAAAAAAAGAATATTAATTAAACAAACGGCATAAACATTATTTTATTCAATCGTTACTGCACTTGGTGCATATAAACTATTCTTTGTCTACTGCAGTTAGTCCGACGCACTCTTCATGGACGTAAGTCGCACAGGTAAAACACGATCTCATATCTGATACCCTGTCTTCTTCACAAACAAAGCAGTACCATGATTCAGTACGAGATTTTGTTGACTTATTGAGTTGTTTGGCAACATGCTTTTTTTTGTTTTTTTTGGGTTAATTGCTTTCTTTTTTGTGAACGTTTTGGTAGACTGTTTGATGTTCCTGGAATGTTTTTCTTTTCAGGAAAATTAGATTTTGTAAGTTCTTGAGCCAAAATATTGATCGCTTTTTTTCTAGGGGCGACTTCGACAGGATTTGAAAATTTTTCTGGAGTTTTCAACATATCATATAAAGATTTCTTGGGTTCATTAGCAACGGTTCTCCATGGTAACAGAATCTTCTAGTAAAGGCTGTTGAGCAAGTAAAGCAGGACATGAGAAGTGAATCTTTGTGAATTGAACCATTTGAAGCAGTTGGGTTTACGGGCAGTGAGTTGTCATGAACATCTGAAGCAATATGCTCAGTAGAAGCGGAAGAATTAGAGTTATTATCAAGGAAAGCCAGTCGCTGTTCAGGTGGTGGAGTGTTAATTACAGTTACATTTGAAGCAGCCTCATGAAGGATACTTTCGCTAGCATCGCTTGCGTCAGTGTCTATATTATCAGCAAGTGGCATGGGGTTATAAGTAGGAATACTTGGAGTATAGACTTCCTCTGGGATCCGATCTGGATTGAATGGGTAGATCCCTGTAGACTCAAATCCAGCTTTGATGTTTGCTGGTGTTGCAGCTTTATCCCACACTTTACTAAATATGACTCCTAATCTTTGTTTGGTAATTTTTCGTCCTTCATGCTGAGACCAGTATCTAAGCACTTCTTCATCCCAGTAATACTCAAACGACCTAAATACACTTTTGTGCATAGGCTGAAGCTCGTGTGTCGTATTACTGGGCAAGCAGAAAAGCTTTATTTCGTATTTTTCAGCTACCTCTACTATAGAGTAATCCAAATGGCACTTGGCACCATCGAATATGAGAAGCACATTTCCTGGTAATTTAAATTTTGAAAAGTGGTGTATCCAATTCATGAATGTTTCGGTGGTTATACTCCCTTTGGGAGTCATCTGAGCTATCGCACCGGTAGGTAATGAATCGAGCCATTCTCCTTTCATTCTTTTACCCTTGAATAAAATCATGGGTGGTATCGCGTGCCCCAAAGCATTACCACAAGACACTACAGTCACTGATTCTCCATGTTCAGCTGCCACTATGTGTACTCTCTTTGTACCGCGTTCTGCTAGAACTTGTGGAGTTTTGTGTAAAATAAAATTGACGACCTTTTTCATTAATGTTCAAAATTCGTTCTTGTTTTTTCATCAAATCATATTTTTCCATTACATCCTTTAATTTCGCAAAGTAATCAGATACTACCGTCTTATTAAGCTTTTGAGCTCTGGCAGGATTTAAATTTTGGGCTTTACGTCGACTAATATTAGGGTGACGTCTTAAAAATCCTCTTAACCAATCTCGTCCAATCATTACTCCTTTACTTTTTGTTAAAATGTTGTTTTCGTTACAGTACGTTTTAACACATGAACGTAATACAAGCTGTGTTAGTGGGTAACAAACGTTGCAAAGTCGGATAATACGGGATTTTAAATAATTTTCTTGATCCGCGCTTTACAATGGTTTTCTAACTAAGGTCGATTTAATATTTATATTTTCAGCCAAATATCGTCTGATAGTCCGCCTTGGTACATTATATCTCTTTGCGGCACTTTGCACTTTCATAACACCTCTTTTAACAGCAGATATAGCTAACTTCATATCATCTTCCACCCAATTACCGCGAAAACCTTTACATTTATATCGCCCCATCACCTGAAGCAAAAATAAGCGTAATAAGTACCTTCTTAATTATTTATAATTGGATCAAAATTCATATGGGAAATATGGCCATTCGATGGCCATATTTTCAGTCACGCTATTTCTTTCGATCCCATGCATGTAACAAACGCGTAAAATAACTGAATAATACCTTACTTGGATTTGAAACTCCTTCACTAAAATACCTAACAAGACAATATAAACTTATTTAAACTTAAAAAAACACTGTAATATAGCACAAAACTCGAAAACGATTTTTAAAGTAGCGACGCAAGCGTTTGTTGTTAGGTTCTTGTCGCGACTGGCGTTCGTGCGGGAGGCGCAGGCGGGTGCGCGTCGGAACACGAACCTCGGGGCCGACCTTTCACGAAAATAGCCGACTCAGTGTGTCGAGCGGTTTTGTAAGTAGTGGTGAGTGGCCATATTTTTCGGCTGGCCATATTCGACCCAGGTACCTTATGTAAGGTTTTGAACAGTTAAATTTTAGTTATTTTTTTATCTTAAATTATTTTATTATTTTAATTTATTATGTTCTTTTAGTTTATAGTTTAGTTTTAGGTTGTAAATAGTTATATTTTAAAAAGAATTGTTTAGCTGGTTCTAAGAATGAGTTGACATTTGCACCATTGTCAGCAACGGCGGCTGCAATATTTTCTTTTTTAAGTGGAATGTGTCGATACAATCTTCTAAATTTTGTGCGGTGTGACGCTCATTCAGTGGTTTCGTCAATAGAATTTTTGACTATATTGTGTAGTGTATGACGACACGCAACTATCACAGCTGCCATCACTTCGATCCTCCTACATAGTGCATGACGTATCATGTGACGTCACGCGTCACTGGCTCGTCAAGATGACTCCAATAAACCCTTTGTTCAATGTAATCTTCTAAAATATGTACTAGACTAAGTAAAGGTCATGTGACGTATCTATTTACGTAAACACATAGTATATAAGCATCTGTAAAATCCACAGTAAAAGAGTTCAGTTCAGAGTACTGTTGGGAAACCAGCACACACCAAATAAGTGTTTTACTATATATCACCCCGCGTCCCGTCTTTTCACCATATGGCGACCTTTGCCAGTGCCGTGCCTCGTAGGTACTGGTGGCACGGATTTCCGTTCGCGTTCACCGCGCAAGAAATAAAAATTCAGCGCTCATTTAAGAAAAATTAAATCAATAAAAGACTGTGCGTGCAAAAAGAAGAAACTATACCGAAAATAAGAAGATTCAAGAAAAGATAAATAAATACGAAAATATAATATAGTTACGAAGAAATTATGAAAGAAGGAAGAAAAATGAAGAACAATCATAAAAGAAGATTTTATTAAAATAAAAATATGAAGAATAAGAAAAATAAGCTGAAACTAAGAATAAATGAATATCTATTGAAGAATAAATAATATTATACGTTGGAGAGAGAAGAAAGAAGCGAACGGGACAAGGATGGTGTCCAGGGTATAGCCCGGCCCAGTTGGAGCGGTGTTCAAGAATATCCCAGCCCGCCCCACCCAGCGTACAGCAGCAGAATGCAGCGGTAGCAAGCAACAGTATCAACATTTCATCCCGGACAAAACAAGGAAACATATCCTTTTACAAGTAATTGTTATACCTTTTATTATTATTATATTTTTTGATCGAAATCCTCCATGGATTTCGATTTAAAAACGGCTATTGCCTTTTTACCTATTATGAACGATAACGAAAACGTAACAAAGTCATTAATTGATAGTATTGATTATTACAGTAGTCTTTTGAACAGTACATCTCAGTTATGTTTAATCAATTTTGTTTTAAAAACCAGATTATCGAGAATGGCTAAATTTATTTTAAATAGAAATTATAATAACATTCATATTTTATTAGACGATATGAAGCGTTTACTATTACCTAAAAAGTGCCCAGTAGTTTTACAACGTAAATTATTTAACTGTAAATAAGGTTTCCGATCGATAAAAGATTTTGGAACTGAAATAGAAGATATTTTCGTAGAATTAACGTTAGCCCAATCGGATGGTGATAGGATTAAAATTGAGGTCTTACGTCCCATTAACGAGAGGTCAGCTATCGATTGTTTTCTAAAAGGTCTTAATAATTTCAAGTTATATGTTATAATTTCGGCACGAAAGTTTCAGTCGTTATTCCAGACTATTCAAGCTACGATTGATGAAGATACTATAATGACGTTCAAAAGGAATAGAAACATTGATTTTCGAACATGTAATTATGCTCGTAATTATGATACTAAATATGTAAACAAATATTGTAATTGTGCACAACGTAATTGTTACTCGAAAATTTCTAAAAATAACTTATGCATATCTAAGCAAGCTGTCTCGTCTTACACGAGTGACGCTCACAATCAACGACGTCAGCAAGCGCAGGAACTTAAGGAATCGAACTGCAATGAGGATTGTGATATTTTGGATGATTTCAGTTTGGAATTAATTCATTTATTTAATACTGATGAATTTGATAGAATTTTAAAACCTATCGAATTACAAAATAAAATAAATGACTCAGCAAAACTAAGTAAAGTTAAATATAAACGAACAAAAATAAACAAGAAGAATAAAAAGTTTATAACCTCGGAAAAGGCGAAACATGAAAATAAACTTATTTTAAATACTAAGAGACAAGTACGTCATAAAAATGATCAAGTGAAAAATAAAATTAAAATAATGACAAATTTACGAAGAAATAAAATAAATAGTAAACGTACTCGTATGTCAAGGAAGCGTACTCTAAATATTAAAAGGAAAATGAGAAAATGTTTAAATACCATGAGTAAAGAAAATAAATATAATTTAAAATACATAAAGCAAGCATCCAAATGTAGGAATAAAAAGAATGATATGACTAATAAGTATAACCATGGATTAGACATGTGTGTTTTATTATTACATAAACTTTACGATAAACAATCAGTAGGAGTAACTTAGTTTGTTTAAAAAACTATAGGTACCTATTATGCAACAAAAAAAAAACAAAGCGAAACCTATATTTACATTGGACGTCACAAAGAGACAAACATTTACATTTCCTTGTATTAAAAGCATTTTAATCATGTATCATACATACATAGATGGTAAAATTGATCAAGACATTCTAATAAAATCAAAGTGTATTTTAAAATTAAAGCTGAGAACGAAACATCGACCTTAACCTCGAATAGGAATGTGTTAGCTACACTACTTATCGGTCGATTGTTAACATAAGAACAGTCATCACGTATCAAATTACCAGTGAGATGTGAATCTCTATAGGGCTATCAACTAATAGGACTGTATATCGTGTAAATTATTCAAATTCAATTTATAAAGGATTTTTTTTTAATAAAAAAAAACCATTACTAGAAGTGTAAAAAGTAATGCTAAACAACACGCAAAAATAAGAAATTTAAAAATGTTTAACACCATGAATAAAGCATATTACAGAATTTAAAATTATGTTTAGAATACAACTTGTTGTAAGTTAAAGGAAGAGATAATGAAGTTGAAATTACGGTCGAATAATAAAAAAAAAAAGAAATCATAATAATATGTCATGTTGCTAATAACAAGAGCTAAAAAATATAAAACGCAATGAAAACCCGGGAATTATAAAAAAAAGAAAAAAAAAGTATTCACTTAAGTGTCTAAACTTTTACAATATGTGTCAACCCTAATTAACAAGCACGCAATGCAGCATTCTTAGAAAGTGATAAGCATAACACTATGTATAAAAGATCTGTGCACAACTATTATGAAATGTATTTTTAAATACTATGAACATTGATTACGTTATATACATGTAAAACTAAAAGAAACGAGAAGTTACAATGTTATAAATAAATTCATACTCGGACTAGACTTTTAAAAGAGGAAAAGTTGTTTTGTTATTTGAGTTTGGAAAATCTGAAGCAAATATTTTATTTCAGTCATAATTAGCCTGATCATCTAATTGTTGTTGACATAATTTTGATGCTAAAGTTTTCAATATGGTTTGAATAATTGTTATGGAATCCCGAAATGAACAAATAACTAGCAGAAGCTATCAGTAGTTTGCACGAGCTGCACTATTGAGCTTGTTGTTATGTTATATCAAGATACACCAAGATACAAGAGCAGGCACGAAATCCTTGTTTTCTGATCATGACTCGGTCGAGCACCATTCGTGAAGACACTTGGACACAAGGGATTATTATACCCTTTAATTATTAAAATATAAATGTTAAATGAACTGCCTGTTATTTTTTTTATTGACACATAAATGAAATGTGTAAAATACGCGGGGCCCACGCGCAAATGCATATAATATATGTAAATGCATATCTTGTATCTTGCAAAAGTGTAGTTAAAAAAAAAACACAGAATTTAAATATTTGTGTATCTTGAATTTGAAGTCGGTAGAAGACTTCATAAATTGATATAAAAAGACAAATGTCAGTAAATAAAGTAAGAGTACTCGGTAAAAAAGTGTAAATCGATCCGGACGATAAGTAAATCTATGCGTAAACGAGACGCATCATCAAATATGTCATTTATAGTATACAATAATGACGATGGCGATAATTTATATACTTAGTCCACTAGTGGCCATGCAGGCAAACGTGAAATGACGTATAAAATAAAAAAAATACTATTATTAGCCTGACATGAATAATGACTTAGGTAGGTATACCTACAAGCTAGCGACAACTTGTGATAACGAAGTGAAAAAGTCTAAAAAAAAAAAATTTAGGAAAATAAACATTATAAAAGTATATGGCAACCAATGTGTAACACAATTACGGCTACCTCAGCCTATGATAAGGTCTTTTTAGTGAGACCTACTCGGTCTCCACCCAAGGACACGAATGGATACAGCTATATATACTTACCCTTCAGTGTGAGCTCACGAAGTACGTCGGAGCATATCCACTACTAAATAAGGAAACAAACACAGTAGCGTGTGCATAAGTATCTAAGAAAAACAATCAATTATGATGAAATGTAATCAAATGAACTATAATATAAGAGATTTAATATTAATTAAGAAACAAAATAGAGAAAAATTAAGCCAAGTCTATAAAGAACCCTATTAGGCAATAAAAGATCTAGGCAAAAATAATATAAATTATAAACCTTATACTTTATACAACAATCACATTAAAATATACGGGAAGAAAGAATAGTGCTTCTTCATATTACTAATTAAAACAAATTGAAATAAGAAGACCTATGACGAAAAATCTTTGTCATACGTACTCAACATCGATCTGATTGATATTTGTTACATGATATCACAGAGGTGAAATGAAAAGATAATGTGCATTTTTTTTTCTCTATAAATGTTATTAGTTGTAATTAAGACATTGTAATCCATTTTACTATAATAATTAGATACTAGCTACTAATATTTTTAAGACATGTAATCATTACTTATTGAAATAAAAATTATATTGCGATAGAAATAAGACATAACTTAATGTATGTGTATCCTAGAAAAAAATGTAGAGCTGGTTCTATTCAAAATATGTACTACTTGTATAACTTTGACTCGTTTTTGCATCTACTTAATGTTGTATAACTTTTTTTTTTTAAACCAGAAAGTGTAACAATCATTTATGTAAATGTTTTCAAAAAAAAAAAGAGGTGTTACTGAAATATTTGATTGCTTGTATACATTTAATAAGCCAAAAATTATTGTTAATTTTCGTCTCACAAAAAAAGGGGGGAGATGTAGTGTATGACGACACGCAACTATCACAGCTGCCATCACTTCGATCCTCCTACATAGTGCATGACGTATCATGTGACGTCACGCGTCACTGGCTCGTCAAGATGACTCCAATAAACCCTTTGTTCAATGTAATCTTCTAAAATATGTACTAGACTAAGTAAAGGTCATGTGACGTATCTATTTACGTAAACACATAGTATATAAGCATCTGTAAAATCCACAGTAAAAGAGTTCAGTTCAGAGTACTGTTGGGAAACCAGCACACACCAAATAAGTGTTTTACTATATATCACCCCGCGTCCCGTCTTTTCACCATAATTGCATCGTTTTCTAAAAAATGAATGGTTACTCCTAGCAAGTTTCGCATACTCACATTTCGGACCAGATATCAAATGTAAAAGCGTAGTAGTTTTTTCAGCGATTCCAAGAAATTGTTTTATATACTTCGGCTATGTAACGTCATCAATATCGTCCATTCTTCTTTTCAGAGTGTCTTCGGAAAGCAGCTTCATATTTGGTGATAGCATTTTGATTAAACGTCGAAATCCTTCACCTTGTATAATATGAAATGGCTGATTGTCTACAGCAATAAAATATAGCAGATGCTTAATCATGTTCGTCAATCTTTCATATTGAATGCCTCCATCTGAATATGATGCAGCCTTTTAGCTAGAGTTAACTGAAATGATGATGACCGAGAAGTAAGTGTGTTGTGTACTCACCTTCAGCCGTGGGTTTACTACTAGTACTTGCAGCTGTAATTGACACATTGTCATCCTGATTCTGAGTAGTTGTTATAATTTCCATTTCTGCATCTGTTTCAGACTGTGTGGTCTTGTTCATCTGCCCGAACTTGCTCCATTATCACTCGGCTTGGACTGGATCAGACCTTCACTTAATGTTATAGCTTTCTTTTTTAATCTGAAAAGGAAAAACAAAATATTGTTTTAAAAATTATAACAACAAATAAAACAAAATAATATTTTAAAGCTCCCCGACTAAAATGACCTCGATAACCAAAGGAACGTCGGAGCTGCCATAAGATAAGCATAGATGAATTCCAAACCGTTAACAGAAAACCACAACAAAATCAGCGTTTCAATTAACCCATACATTGAGATGTTTCCCCTTAACATTACATACATTCCTGGTGATACAAACAAATATTTTATTATTAATACTCAGGTACCCACATAATTATTTTTGGTACGTACCTCTGTTGACTGTTAGTGTTTAAATGTTTCCTCAAATTTGACGTGTTCCCACTCGATTTAAGCACTTTTAAACATATTTTACAGGCTGCAGTAGTTTTGTCAACCTTTCTGAAGCTTAGCCAGACATCACTGCTCCCACCAGGAGGCGGCATTTTGGTTTATAGACTTCCACTCTAGCATCAAAACAGGTCAATAATTAAACTATAATAAGTTTAATTTCTCTTCTGAGCTAACTTGCTACCTACAGTCAGTCATGTTTGAATGGTACCAGAGTATTAATTTAATTTGTAACTAAATTGCTCAAGTTTATACAAATTCATACATAATAATATGCACGTACAAGTTATTTATTGTCATAATAATACGGACGTTCAAACAGTAAAAAATATGTAAAGTTTTCTTAAACCAATTAATAAGATATCCTTCATGAAATCATCCCATTTCAAAATACCAAGATCCGATTAAAGAACTCAACTGGCAACACAACCGCGGATTAGAAGATTCGGGGATTTCCCTAATACCTAAAGAAACTGGTTCAACAATAGTGAAGGATAAAATGTATCGAGTGCATCAGATAGTATCGATACCTAGTAAAGTATTGGAACAAAAGTATTGAGTACGAAAATACTAGGTATCGCAACGAAAGTATCGATGCTACTCAGGTATCGATACTTTTTTCGGATCCCTACGCATAAGCTTGTGCGCTCAGGCAAGTCGCGTCGCCGTGCCGGCGGCGCGTTAACAGTCGCGCCTGGACGCGCATGTCTCCATAGGAACGGAAATAAGGCATTGTGGCAATATTTGATAATTTTGGGGTAAAATTAAGCATTCAATCAATTAATCTCATTATAATCTACGTGCGTTCCTATACAGCTTGGTAAAATTATCAATGGTTTGAGAATTATACGCCTCTCAAGATTTCAATACAAATTTGAAAAGGCTTATAATTCCCAAATCATTGGTATTTTAACCAAGCTGTATAGGAAAGTACGTAGATTATAATTATATTAATTGATTAAATGCTTAATTTTACTCCAAAATTATCAAATTTGTATGGAGACATGTGCGTCCAGGCGACTCTTAAGTTAAGCGTGTAAGGTAAAGAGTATTGAAGCCAAGCAAACAATTACTAAGTAGTTACTTATGTACGAGTATGTCCTTCTTGGAAATAATCTTTGAATTAGTTCATCCCTTGCTGCTCCGGATGTGCTTGCCGCAGGAGTAAAAATTTGCAGACTCCTGTCCTTTATTAGTTCTGGATCGTTTTCTATATCCGGTAAAGGGTCATTATGAGCCCGTGCTATATTGTGAAGCACGACGCAGGCGTTTAAAATTTTGCCTGCCATTGTCGGTTAATAATGTAGAGCCCTGTGTAGATGGATCTTACTATGATTTTGGATTTTCGTGGGTCCACAATTTCTGATAGCAGACACTCATAATAATTGACTGGTTTCCAAAAGCCAAAAGTCGTCAAGTCGTCTTGAGTGATTTTTTTTTTATTTTCATGCGATTTTTTTCTCATTATTTATTGAAAACGCTGAAATCGGACATATTATTTCAAATAGTCCTTTTTTTAAAAATTCCATCGGGTGCAGCTCCCAGTAAGTATTACGTATGCTTATATTTAGTTTTTAATATCCAATTAAAACAGCCATTAGGCTGTAATTAACACAACCAAAACTTAGGTTGCCAATGGCACACTATCATCGCTGACATTAGCTTCTGTGTCAACATAACCTTTATATTTATTTTCTGTCACGTCTCACACAAGTCCTTTTCTAATTGCCATTTCATCTAAACTTAAATACACAAGACCCTTATTACTACTGTTTTTGGCAATTCAACAACGAGAGTTTTAAGTATATTTTTTTGATATTATACAGCAAAAATAAAAAGCTTCAGAACTTAAATCAATATCGGTAGACCGCGAAATGTTTAATCCCTTTAGATCTCTACAAACAGATCAAATTGTAGGGGGTCCGGTTGAGCTGCCCCCGACTGTACCTAATTGTTGGAAATAGTAAACTAAACGTTTATAGACGTGTTGTCTATTAATCTATCATTCGGTGCTTTGTGGTAAAATGGCTACCTACTAAAATTCTTTACACTAATATACTCTTGTGGCAGTACATTGTCTTTCAATGGTCTCTCAATTCCCAACAGGATATGGGACCAGCAAACGTTTAAATTAAATAGTGTACGTGAAAATTTTGAGAAAATATTACTATAAAATTGAAAACAAAAAAGCATCATGTTCTGGTGCTGAGTCATCGTCGTCTACCGGAACGATCTCAGTCAACTTTGAGAAGCTGCAAGGTATTTCCAACTACGCTAACTGGAAATTTCTGATGCGCATGTATCTGATTCATGAGGACTTGTGGGACTGCATAGAAGAATCTTCGCTTGGAGAGCCTATTATTGTTGATCCTCGTAAGCAACAAAGAGCCTTAGCAAAGATTTGCTTGATGGTACAGCCGTCATCTTTTTCTCACGTAAGAAATGCTGATAGTGGATACAAGGCATGGAATAATTTAAAGGCAGCATATGAAGACAGAGGTCTATGCCGGCGACTTGGACTGTTACGTACATTATTTGGATTGAAATTAGAGCAATTTACGAATATGGAAGAGTATCTCTTGAAGATCACAGATTTAGATCAACAACTACGAGACATAAATGCTCCGTTGGATGATGATTTCCTGTCAGTGTTGATGTTAAGTGGGCTACCATTAGAAAATTCTAATATCAAGCTGTGCAGTGAAACTGTGAAAAGCAAGTTATTACAAGAGAATTTACGTAGAGATTTTGACAAGAGTGAAGAAAGTGCAATGTTTACGAATCGGCGCCCAAATAGTTTCAAAGCAAAGAAAACATGCTACATATGTAAGAAACCGGGACATTTTGCGAGAAACTGTCCCACTAAACTTGAAAAAAGTGTGAAGAATAATGAAGCATGTCAGAAGGCCTGGAGTGGAACATTATTGACAGCATTGGCTGTAGACATAAACTCTGATGCCTGGCATATTGATTCTGGGGCGACATGTCATATGACAAATAAAAGAAGTTTATTTGTCATATGTCATGTCATTAAACAATTCCAGATATTTCTGAAAGAGCATGGCATCCTGCATCAGACGACAATTCCGTACTCAGCGTTTCAGAACGGGGTCGCGGAACGAGCCAATCGGACGATTGTGGAGGCAGCACGATGCATGCTAGAGGACGCTGGAATGGACCGGAGGTTTTGGGCAGAAGCAGTAAATACGTCAATATATATTAAAAACAAGTCACCAAGTAAGGCAGTAAGAGGTACTACACCGGAAGAAATGTGGTCTGGTAAGAAGGTTGATTTATCTAACTTAAAAGTATTTGGTTGCATAGCTTATGCAAAGATTCCTTATGGAAAAGGAAAGAAATTGGATGCAAAGAGTAAATTGCATATTTTTGTAGGATATTGTAGTGAATCAAAGGGATATAGATTAATTGATCCAGAAAACCCTTCTAAATGTATTATTTCTAGAGATGTACGATTTATAGAAGAGAAGTTGTACAAGGATATGGATACTAAAAATCGAGAAAATAGTTCAATGATTGTCACACAGAGACTCACTGGAAAGCAGCAAAACGGATTTTACGATATCTGAAGGGAACTATTGATTATTGCATTGTGTATGAAAAATCGGCTCGAAAATTTTGGTCGAGCTCCGTGGCGCAGCGGTCAACACGCTAGCCTGCGACACGGGGGTCCCGGGTTCGATCCCCGGTCAGGTCAAGATGGAAAAAGATCTTTTTCATATTGACCTGGGTCTTGGATATTTATCTATATAAGTATATATTATAAAATATAGTATCGTTGAGTTAGTATCCTGCGACACAAGTTCACAACTTACTGTGGGGCTGGCTCAATTTGTGTGATATGTCCCTATATATTTATTTATTTATTATTTATTTAATCAGACTTATCCGTTACAGGATATGTAGATGCCGATTGGGCCTCCAATAATTTGGATCGACGGTCGTATACTGGTTATGTTTTTAAGATTGGTAACTCAGTCGTAACATGGGAGAGCCGTAAACAGAGGACAGTTGCTCTTTCAAGCACGGAAGCTGAATATATGGCTCTTAGTGAAGGTGCTAAAGAAGCAATGTTCATTAGAAGTTTTATTAATGAATGTTTAGGTAAACTTATAAATGTAACTTTGTATAACGATAGTCAGTCGGCACAAAATATATGTAACAGTCAATATAATCATAATCGTAGTAAGCACATAGATATTAGGCACCATTTTGTACGTCAGGTAGTTAAAGATAATTTGGTGAAACTAGAGTACTTGTCTACTGAACATATGCCTGCAGATGTGTTAACGAAATCTTTATTAAAAGATAAGCATATTAATTGTATACGTAATATTGGTTTGAAGACTGTTTAGTTTAAGGGCAGGTGTTGGAAATAGTAAACTAAACGTTTATAGACGTGTTGTCTATTAATCTATCATTCGGTGCTTTGTGGTAAAATGGCTACCTACTAAAATTCTTTACACTAATATACTCTTGTGGCAGTACATTGTCTTTCAATGGTCTCTCAATTCCCAACACTAATACACAAGAATATTTTATCTGTGTACACAATAACATAAATGTGTGCTTGCATGTGGTTCCCGGCAGGGAAGAATAGGACCACTCCAAATCTTCCCGTGGATGTCGTAAAGGGCGACTTAGGAAACTCAAGCTAAACAAAGCTTATAAACATCAAAGAGACCTCTCCAACCCAGCGTGGAGAGTGTAGGCCAAATCCTCTGACTGCTCTGGCAGTACAGAGAGGGTCGTGCTACTGCAGTGGAGACTAATAAAGACCTGATGATGATGATGCATACCTGTGTGCATGCTGCATGCCTGCTTGCATGCTGCATGCCTGCTTGCATGCTGCATGCATACTTGCATGATGCAAAATGAAATCTAAACCAAACTATCTTTTTGACTACACATTTTCTCAGACGTGATAATTCTGCCTTTTAACGATTATAGAAATGAATTATATGCCAAAAGACCATTCTAACTCTAAACTTTCTGCGCTATAATTTTCTCCGTTTTATTATTACGCTTAAGATTTTTGTTCTCAAGGTAATTTTCGATTTCAGTGAGCCATGATTTGATTTGCTGCTCAGTGACATTATCTCGTGATGTTGTTAGATTTTGGACTGCTCGCTCAGAAATATCTGGATGTCTTTTAAGAAATGCTTTGTCCCACGGCTTACCAGGGCGATTATTGGTAAAAGGTGTTTGTCTTTTGCTATTAATTATAATTTGTTGGACTCTGTCCAGCAACTGCTCTCTTGATATACGAAAATGGCGGTAACTCGTAGACACCTCTGTCGTCTCGTAAAGTTCATAGATAGTACAATTAACTTCCTATTTGTAAAGCGTTTATATTGGCGAGTATAACTTTTGGGGTGACGAAGACGTGGACACGCGACGGCAACATTCACTTTGTCGTATCTGATGGGGCTTAGGATCGAGTCAGCACGCTAGAGGAGGTGAAGAAGCTGGTCGACACGTTGCCGGAGGCTGCATCGGGTTAGGAAAGCGCAACTTAAGCTGTGGGCCGCCCCAAGCGGACCAGTGTTCTAATTTATATATTGTATAGGTAATTGACTGTAGGTTATTGTAGCATACTTTGGTTATGTTACACAATGCACAGACTCGATAACACACCCTGCACGCAAAGACAACTGCGTTTCTCTCGGCTCCAGTAACAGTGTTGGCCCCTAACGACGTGCATCCCCACCACAACGTGTGCGCGAGACAGTGATACAACTATTCCTACAGTTGTATTATTTACGTATACACTTCACCTAATCTAATAAGAATTTGATTGATGTTAGTTAATTGACATTATTATCTTCCTCATTAAACCCATTGCTTAGTTTTTAATTACAATTTACTTAAATTTTTTGAAGTTACTGTTCATTCCAATCTGCAGTTGTCATCATGTTAATACCTGGTTAAAAGAATCTCTTGTTGGCGAGTTGCTTATAACACTACAACTTGAGTTCAAATCATCATCATTGGGTTCATAATTCTTATCTTTCAGAATCGTCGCTATTGTAGTCATTTACTATCTGTAAATTTTCAAATAGTGTCAAAAATAATCTTAGTAACTCTGTCTGTCTATTACGCCTAAACTTTTAAATCGATTTCGATGATATTTGATACCTAGTCTATCTCTGTAGGTACCAAATAATTTCCAAGCACTAGCTTGTGAAACGACGTAGGGTGTTGGATACTAGACTTGATACTAGGTTGACGGTTTCTAACATATAGGCGGGGCGTTTCAAAAAACCAAAAACGTCGTCGAGTTTGACGCCTAATGTATTTCGTTTCTCCTCCCACTTATATAGGGTGCTGGTATCTAACTTTGCGCCGACGCAATATAAATTATCAAAATGTCCCACTGGGCTGTGGGCAAACCAAGCGTGCTGAGAGCCCATAAGTTTTTTGTAACATGATCAATCACAAATCGAAGTGACTTATCGTTCTCTCGCACTGCGTCAAAATTAAACAGTGACTTTTTGTGACAACCAGTATTGACGGTTATTATCTTATCTTTCGCAAAGAAGATTCCAAGCTTGAGAATAATTATACTTATTGTTTGAAACTTCAAAATTTGTCATTACTCTAGGAGCTCCACCCTCTAAGTATGAATTGAGATTTTTGAAGTGTGTGAAGATTTTCAATTTTATGGTTATTGTGTATGAGTGAAGTAAACGTTTCTTTAAACTCCAACCACCTAGAGTATGTGCCGTCAAACTTGGGTATTTGGATTACTGGCAATTTAAACCTGGGCATGTGGTTGTGACAGTTACTGTCCTGATGACAATGCGTTGTATTAGAATCACTAGATGTATCTTACTATCTGTATTTACTTATATTAGACTTTGAGCAGTGAGAATACAATGATTAAAATCTTGTTTTATTATGTCCCTGCTTTCAAGTTCGACGGCTTGAGACGCTTCATCACGATACTATTTGAATTTGCAGCTCATCAAAGTCAACGAACAACGCCTCGAATTTAGCTTGTCTCAGCTAATTTACTGATTTCAAATTCTAATATTTTTTCTAAAGAAAATATCCAGACTGTTTTTAAAGGAGATTGACCATATATGTCTGGACGTTGGACCAAGTGTTGCCCAACATTGCTACTTAGTGATAATATTCCTTAGACCAATTCTAGGCTATAACCAAAAGCGCTTCAAAATCTATCCCAGGAGGTTTAAGAAAAAAATATTTTTTACAGGTTATTTTACTTACAAAAATCATAATTATCAGGTGATATTAGAAATAAAAGACAGTTATTATCATCAACAATGTATTGTATTCTTATTACTTATATATAACTTAAAACATTAACAATCATACTTAACAACATATTATATGTAATTGTTTTGTATCAATCGTCATCAACAAATGTCTAAAAATATAGCAGGACGTAAAATACTGTCTTGGTGCCTAGCCCACCCTAAAAACCAAACTAGGCACATAACATGGACACAGCTGCCGATTGTTTTTCGCCCAGTATACACGATTATTTTTGGAATAGTACAATAAATAAAATGGGGAATTGTGTACCCGTTACTGATCATATTCGCAAGCACAAAAGATTAAAAATCGAAAACCGTGAAAACAGAAAAAAGTGAGATATTTGGGTATTGCAAGATAATAGTAATTGCGTGTACGTCCATTCATTAATGTCACATATTCCTGTTTTACGCATTATGCATTCATCGATAACTTGCGTCAAAGCTGAGCCAAGCCGGACCAATCAGGTGCATCGCCCAGCCCCGCTCACCGTGCCGCACTACCTTAGAATATATACACTACAGAAGTAGCCTCCGCGTGCCCCTTTTAGATAGCAATAGTTTCCCCGAGGTGTTGTCATACTATGGCGGAAATTACCCTACTTTTAAAACAGAAAAATGCTCGATTTGTTTTAACGATCTGCTCGGAACATGAAACAGCTGGCACATACTACGTTTTTCTTTTGCTCCCAGACCAGCATTGAAGAAAATAATTCTGTGTAAAATATTTCGTAACAATTTTTTCACCATTTGTCTTGTAATCTTCCATGCTGGTCTTGGAGAAAAGAAAAAACGTAGAATGTACCAGCTACTTCTCTTCCCGCGCAGACCGTAGAAGCCGGTCGAAGGAATGGGCATGAGGAATCATGTTAATAGGCGATGTGGCCCATCACTATTTTGATTCTATTTTCCACCCATAAGCCCACCAATATGCTAAAGGTGGCCTTTGGGTCTTTTTTACCCTACGCTCTGTCTACCTCGGTCTACCTCGCAAGGGAAAAAGACGTGAAAATATGTATGTATGTCTTGTAATACAATTTTTATTATATGTACATGATTTTTGGTAGGTACATGTTGTACAAACGATCGAGTGTTTAATGAATGGGTAATGAAAAACGGTGCCGGGCAGACCAGTCCAGTGTAATTGATGAGCAAATGTTTGTAGTTTCAAACACGATAAATAAAACAAAATCATATGACATATATATTTATTTTCATTCAAGGTTACAACTAGCAAATTTAAACAAAAAGAAAGACTCAATAAATGTAAGAAAATCATATAAAAACTTCTTTTTACTTTTTTAGCTTGTTTTCTTTATGTACAAGTAATTTTACTGCCCTTTGAACAAAACCATTTTGTTGCTAAAATTTCTAATTTTTTCTTCTTTTTGCGACGCTTCTTTTGTCATGTGATGTGCTCTTACTTCTAAATATTTAAAACTTATTGCTTTAATCAACAAAATCATATGATTATCAAGAGGACTTTGGTCCTTTACATGTTCTTTTAAATTGGTGAAAATGTCTTTCCCCAAAAACTTTTTTAATATATAATTTTTATGTAAGAAACTTAGGCCATTTACTTTTATTGCCAGTCTTAAAGCATTCTCTGCAAATTTACATATATCTACTACATCCTGAGAAGGATAATGCAGGCCACCTCTATCTTTTTGTGCTATAAATCCGTAATATTGTTCTGATATTAAAGCCCCGGTGCATTGATCACATTTTATGATATTAGCTAGCTTTGTCGTGACAAAACCGGCTATATACGCAACTATTTCTTCCGAAAATTTACTTAAGCACATATCCCCTATATAATCATGACCTTCTGGGAATTCCGGAATTGTCAATTCTTCTTGGAAACTTATATGTTCATCAATAGACAATAGTCTATTTTTTGTTACATTCATTTTTTTTACTATTTTGCTACACGTTAATATATTCAAATTATCTAACTGAATGCAGTTACCACTATTTATATTCTTTATTTCTCCATGGATAAGGAGGCGTTTGTAGGCCGCTTTAAATTGTGTCACAGTTGGATTGTTATTAAAACCGCCCTTAGAACGCACGGCACTGAAAAACAGTTCCAGGTGGTCCTGGCTCAGCCTGAATGTGGAAATATAACTCAGATATTTTGTCTCTGTAACATAATATTCCTTTATAAAATTTAATGATTCCATTGATATTAAGAAACCTATGAACCCGGTTTTTCTCCCAGAATTGACAACTTTCTGTCCATCTAAAAATTTCAGACCCAGAATATATTCGCGAGCTGCATCGATGGTAGCTTTGACTTCAGCCCAATTATTTTCTGAAATAGGTTTTTTTAAACCAGGGGCAGTTAATCGACGGCTATTGAATATATCAAATAAATCATTAAATATTTTGATAAATTTTACTGTTCCGTCGGAATTATCGAATTCTATTAAATTAAGATCATATTTGCAGAACGTGATTGCGTCTGCGACAGACCTACTGAAAGTCTGCGTGGCTAATCGGACTTTCATTATCTGTTTTTTGAAATTTATATGTGCTTTTCTTATTTTGTTCGCTAAATGTAGCCCTTCATTTTCTTGCAATTTATGTAGTTTTTCTATAAACTCCCATGAAATAGTGTCATTGTTTGCGTCAAGAATCGTTTTTTTGTCCCCCAGTGTATTCCTCACTAACTTTATCATGTGACAAGCATCAGGCATGACAACAATTTTTTTGTCATTGATTGAAATAACTGGTTGTATATTCAACGGGTTATCAAAGTTTGCCCCTAATAATCGAACCATTGCAAAGTTTGATGGGCATCCATCAAAAGTCACTGCAGCAACTTCGATTCCAGTGTTTAGGGCCAACATAATACAGTTTTTCAAAAGCGAGCTCCTTTGTTCACCATTGACTCCATTAGTCAGGAAATACCCTACAAGTAGTTTCCAATGGCCGTTTAAACATGTCAACATAAAAACTAGAGCATCCTTAGCAAGACGCAAATTATCACCTTCCAAATTGTCACCAACGTTGACATAACCGACTGTGCGGCGACCATCCCACTGCAAATGTTGTCTAATAGACATTTCATCTACACTGAGACCACAGATAATTCTACTTTTAGACTGATCAACCAGTTTTTTCATCACATTAAATGATTCCGTAGTGAAACCTGGCTCGCAATCAATACAACTGTACCAGGTGCACAGCGTTTTCGGATGCGGCAAGCAGGTATTAAATTCTTTACGCACGTATTCATATGCCTTGGGACTTATAAAATTTAAGCACAAGGCGAACTTTCTCACGGCTTCGGAGTACTTTTTTGGTTACGATTTTTCTAAAATTGCTTTGATAATATCGGCATTACCTTTTCCGATTGATTCTAGCACATCATGCTGTTCGCTACCTATCAACAACTTGCATTGAAGTTCAGCCAGCACACTTTTTAAATCAGCTGTTTTTTTTATAAGCCGCCTACGTGACTGACGCACAGCTCGTAACTTTTTACCGAGCAATCTTGTCCGTTGTTTCAACTTCATAATGGATTGCTGCATTTTCTTTTTTCTAGGCGTTAAATTTGCTCGCGGTGATAATTCAGTCATCTGTAAATAATCAAACATAAAGTCAATATTTTTACACAGGAAAAGCAGTTGGAACCCTAGCAACAACTTGATAAGGACTTTTAATTACATTATGGCCGCGCGCACAGCAATATTTTCGCAATTTTATTTTCATCTGTCGTCAGTTAGCTTACGACCATCCACCAATGTCATCCACAAAAAAATATAGAAAACTAGCTGCTCCTAGTTTTCTATATTTTTTTGTGGCCTGCCCTGCTATAGCCTACATCTTTCCCCGGTACTCAAACTATTTCCATACGAAATTTCATCAAAATCGGTTCACCATTCTCGAGTTATAAATGGTGTAACTAACACGACTTTATTTTGTTTTATATGTTTAGATATAAAGGTAACTAACCATCCGTCTTTTAAAAACACTTTTTTTAGTATCTTTCAGCAATCGTGTGGGGGACATTTGGAGTCCAGAGCGTCTCGGCGAGGTTGTTATCGGCAGCATCTGTTAAAAAATAAAATATATTTTAGGAAATAGGTAGTATGTGTACCTAGTTGATGTAATTTTAATATCGTCATCGTAGAAATTGTGCCTATATAATATATAATTTTAAATAATTCTACGATGCTACAACGATCGTTCCTTTTTTGTAAGCAAAACAACTGAACCTAATATAAATAATTAAATGAGGCCTTAAACACGTGCACTAATACGCAAATCATAAGCTGTGACTTTTTATTTTATATTTATTTATTTTATTTTGTGTAAGCTGAAACTAGAATTTGGTTTTTTGTCTTTTATATCATTAATACTTAAATAAATATGAATTAATACATTCACAACAGAAATATATAATGAGAAATCAGAACTCCTATACTTATTACTGCTTAGCTTGTAATATACCCAAAGAGTTTATAGGAATGTCGCAGCCAACTGGTTAAAATAGCCGTTCATTCAAACAGCTAGCTCTTTTACTGAACAACGCCATTCAATTACACGTCTATACGTCTATTAGTCGGATTGATGAAGCGCGGAACTAATTCAGTTATACGGCGGGTTTTGAATCAATCTTGAACGTTTTAAGCGCCTCAATTATTCAATTAGACATAGTGAGACATGTGGTTGAATGGCGTTGTTCAGTCAAAAGGCTAGCTATTTGATTGAACGGCTATTTTAACCCGTTGGCTGCGACAGGAATATTATTAACAAACGTAGAAGATATTCTGCTGTGACAGACTAGGACGGACTGAACGATCTTATAAGGGTTCCTTGTCGGACTACGGAACCCTAAAAACACTTACCACCTCTTCTTTTGATATACTGGTTTCCGGATATTCTTGATTTTTATTTGCGGTCCCTGCAGATTGACTTATGCCTTGGGACGTCGAAGGAGATATCTGTAAATAAAAAGAAATCAGGAGCTCTAGTAAACAAAATGTTGTTTAAAGGTTCCATAAAATTAAATTCGGCCATTCATTATAAATTATAGAATTGCAGTCAATAATTTACGTAAAAATATCTCGACATAAGTTGCGATTACACAACACGATATTTATATATACGAGAGAGATAGCGCAATGCGTTTTAGACACAAATGGATATATCTCCAATCGTGTCAAACATATAGCTGCGTCCCATCTCGTGTGACACTAAAAATTGTGTAGTCTAATCGCTGCTATATTACTATACATATGTATATCAAACTAGCTGACTGATTTTACTCAGATTGTGAACCTTCCCTATACATCTAAAACAATTCAAAATTAAAATTATCCAAATCGGTCCAGCCAGCAGCATGTATACAAATTGCAAATAAAATAATTCTATTGCAATTAATCAGAAGGAAACATAATTACTATGTAAATATACTAACCAAACGCTGCTTTTTCGTTACTCTACTTTCTGGACATTCTAGATGTCGTTTCGTGGTACCTGCTTTTGCAGGTTGACAGCTTTCTTGTGATGTTGACGGGGTTGATGGACTTATCTAAAAAAGAAAAAGGACATGAAATTTGTGAAATAAACGTAGGTACAGGTTCTATCACACACAGTTCAATTTATTTAGTAATTAACGAAACAAAAAACTTGAATATTTACGTATATACCTTAAATTCCGAAAATTGTGTCATATTCGTTACTGAGACAACAAAGCTCAATTTGCGACTATATAATTCAATTTATATAACAAACCTATATTAGCGAGGGCAATAAATACTTAAAAGTACTAACCAAACATTGCTTTTTAGATAGTTTACTAGTTTCTGGACATTCTAGAGGTTGTTTAAAGGAACCAATAGAAGACTGACTTGTGTTTGGTGCTGTTGATGGAAATAACTGCAAATAAAAATATTTTTATGTAACAAAAAAATAATAGCGAACACGTTCTCCTCTTTACCAAGAGCCAAGTAAAACAGGTACTTGGATTATTAAACGAGGTCAATCAAATATTTATTTTGCCGAGTATATCATATTTTTTTTTATTTATGAAATGTTTCGTTTTGAAAAAAATATATATTTACTCACATGAATATGTTTATCCGGTAATTCATTCCGATTTATTCTTTTATTTTTGAATTTGATGGTAAATGCATCATCACTGAAATGTATTGCACTAATCTTGCTGTATTTTGTTGGCTCCCAATTTAACCTCCCTGTAGCTTGTACCCACTTATTTTTCAAAACTGGGTCTGAAGGAAATCTGCAAAATTGAATACATTTCATAATGACCTAAGAAATATGATTAGATGATCTGCGAGACATATTTTATTTATAGGCATTATTTTTCTTTTCTACTACTTAGATTACTTGTAAGTAGTTTTAATTAGTTTAATAAGATTATGTGGCGAATGTGTCTGATATTGAGAAAAAAAACAAATCGAAAAAAAATCCGGTATCTAAACCTGCCCAGCTGTTTTACCCAATTATTTGGGAACGGAATTTACTTTTTTTATGGCAACCCTACGTTTTACCGACGTTTAGGTTATGAATTCCAAAAATCTGTTATTTTCTGTTAAAGTAGCATTTAATGATATGCTTTTCTGCCTTTTTATAACATGTGTAATTTATCAAGCATTCAATGTAATATTGAACCAGAAAATCTCAGAAATATCGTACTTACGAGTGGAAAGTCAAATCACTAAGTTTTTGCTCACTTCGGCTCTTACAGCCTAAAACACTGCACCCAACCATGATACACACAAAGAACTTAATTACACTTAACTAATGGAGTCTCTTTCTCAAATAATAACCACGAAAAACAATTGAAATACACGAAACAAACGAACGACGACAGAAGTTGACAGTTCATGTACCATCCGACATGTTTGTTTGGCAAGAATGCATTCTTGACAAACAATAAAAATTGGCCACGCGAAAGAGATGCAGAATATATATTTCTATCTCTTTCTATCTTACGGTAAATCGCATATATCTATCCTTTGTCTTTCTGGTGACGTCACAACACATTACATCTGCATAACTATCGCATCATTAATGTTTACCACGCAATGGTTAACATAAAAATATGTATTTAAAAAAAAATTATGAAGTATATATTACTAATCGCTTAGTACATGCTACAAAAATTATATTAATCACAATGCTACATAAATCGCTTTTTGTTGGAATAACTATTTTTTAAACAACTTTACGTTCTTGTAATATTGTAGAAGAAAAATTTTTTTAGTGCACGGCACTTTCCTATTTGTCAAAATATTTTAAATTAAGTAAACGCTCTCTAAACATGTAAACATAACTTACAAGCAGGGATAGGATAAAAATAAAATGACAAGATAGGTGTATATTATATATTTTTTTTATTTATAGCTGGAAAGGATCAATTTCTTTGAGTACTGTCTATGTGATACATTTCCACATTTAATTTTACTGTATTATTTATATCTTATATCAAGAAATTTTTGATCAATAGTAACTTAACTGCAATGATCAAGATCTATAGAAATATTGTTTAATATTGCACATTTCACAATAAAAATTACAAATAATAAATTTCTGGTTCTCTTCTCATTAAAACGTATTTTTATAATTTTTTCCGTGTTAATAATTTAATAACGCTACACGAAGCATATTTGCGGCCTTCTCTTTTTTTTTTAGATCGGGATCAGGATCTTCGTATTGCCTCTCCTAATAATAATGACGTGAAAGTATCGCATTCCCTATTCCTCAATAACTTTTTAGTTACAAATCCTAATATATGATTTAAGACATGGTCTGTATAAGGATCATTGGAAGTTAAAATATTCTCCACATACATATTTCATGCAAATTGCTATGGCCTTCAACATTTAATAAATAAATAAATAAATCATCTGTATCCATAGGAAAATTTGTAGAAGCATTATTACTCTCCGAAGTATTGACTGTTTCTAAGGGCTGCGCTAAACCATAAGTTGATGGTAGTTGAGGCTCTAAAAAGGATTCTTTTCCGTGAGCGAACTTGTAGAAGCAGTATTTTTCTGTGACGTATTGTGGGTTTTTAATAGCAATGATAGACGTGCTAGTTCAGATATTGCTAGTTGCAGTGCTCTACAGAGGATTCTGTTTCCGTTGGCAAAATTATAGAAACGGTATTTCTGTCTGATATATTGTCGAATTCCAACGGTGTTGATAATTGTCCTTACTCAGAATTTGGTGGTTGTAGGCTACAAAAAGGATCCTGTTTCCTTACGTACTGTAAATTAAGAGGCTCGTTGCAAATTGCCGGTAAGAGTTCCGCATAAACCACTTCTCCTAGTTCTTCAGCTATGCACTCATTGACTACGGACTCACTGTACGGCACAAGGGAACTTATGCCTCTTCCTTCCAAGTCGGAAAATGAAGTTTCCTGTTTATCTATGTATCTGTTTTCTTCTTCTAAAACTTCACTTAACACGTTGGACACTACAGTCACTGAATCTGACTGACTGTAATTATTAACTTGTTGTTGAGATAAACTAATTAAAAGTATAATACGATTGGCACTTAAAGTCACTATTAATTAGCAATTACACATGCACAAAAGAAACTTTCAATAATTTTGTTACCAAACATCGAACTAAATAAAATAGATAAGTATGGTTTCGCGGTATAAGGACGTGACACTAGATTACGCAGCGCTTAAGAGTCGCCTGGAAGCGCATGTCTCCATACAAACGAAAAAAGGGAATTGTGGCAATATTTGATAATTTTAGAGTAAAATTAAGCATTTAATCAATTAATCCCATTATAATCTACGTGCGTTCCTATACAGCTTGGTTAAAAAACCAATGGTTTGAGAATTACAAGCCTTTTCAAATTTGTATGGAAATCTTGAGAGGCGTAATAATTCTCAAATATTTGATAATTTAACCCAACTGTATAGGAACATACGTAGATTACAATGAGATTAATTGATTGGATGCTTAATTTTGCCCTAAAATCATCAAATATTGCCACAATTCCCTTTTTCCGTTTGTATGGAGACATGCGCGTCCAGGCGACTCTTAACTAGCTTAAACTGATCTGCGACCAGGCGGGTGGCAACCAACGCGGAATGTAATTTATTCGAGCCAAAAAGAGACGGCAATAGAACCGCCAGTCCAATCAACATCGGCCGCCGCGTCCCGATCAACGTAAAGACATAACACTGTAACTTTTCGCGCGCACGACTATGCATAGGGTCAAAACACTGTAATTCTAAATACATTTTTATTTCAAAACAAGGTCTTAAATAATGAGTAATACAGTGTTTTATCGCTTGGCATATCTTCGTAAATATTAAAGAAAAAAATATTTCCTTGTACTAGTATGTTCAGCATGACGAGAGAAACCGATTGAGCATTGTAAAGCCAAAACACTGTAATTTTAGTTACAGTGTATTGGATTTACACGATAGGCTCAAAAGATTGTCAAAAGTCAATTTGCAGTTTATGTCGTCTCAGCTCCTCTGTGAATTTGGAGAAACTGGAAAATTTTGGCTTGGGCATGCAATTAAGAAAGCGTTTCTAGCTTCTTCCAAACCAGCAATCTCTAAGTTTGAAGGAAATGCCCTTAAAATTTTACTTATGAGATTTAATTTAAATATGTTACAAAAATATAAGGCTTTTACTTTGAGATGTTCAGCTGCCTGGTCATTGTACATCTCGGCCATTTTATTGAGAGGTACTTAATTCTGACGGTAAATACATACGCTTAGAAAACTGATAGGGAATTGTAAGTCGACAACCTTTTTCATCTATATTATAAACTCTTTCTGGGTGATTAGGAATGTTGAGTTCACTGTATAATTTTTAACACTTGAAAATGTTGTTGCATTACGACTTTGTTATGTTTTTGTGTTCTTGCTGGATTCATCAATTGAGCCCTACGCATTGAATTATTTGGGTTGCGTTTCATAAACATTATAAGCCAATCCCGTCCTGCTGTGCTATATATCGTCGGGTCAGTGGTAAATTCGCCAAACTGCTATTATTGTAGTCAGCACGGCTTCTAAATCAAAATTAAATGCCTGAATGTCTGTGTTATCTGTAGCTTCTTCTTTGTCTTTATCTCTGCAAAGTCTTGCTTCTATGTCGGGTCAGTGGTAAATTCGCCAAACTGCTATTATTGTAGTCAGCACGGCTTCTAAATCAAAATTAAATGCCTGAATGTCTGTGTTATCTGTAGCTTCTTCTTTGTCTTTATCTCTGCAAAGTCTTGCTTCTATTTTTCTGCTAAGATGTAGATTATGTTTTCTTGCTGGTTTTCTTCTTCCTCTATACTCATTTCTTTATAAGCTATACAGTGCTTATAGAGGTCTTTTTTGGTTTATGGAAGCTCAATTTATATGATCTAAATATGGATCGATATTTTTCTAGTGAAACTGGTTTCATTTGCTTTGAGCCACAAATATTCGTGTATTCATTATACATTGTTGCTATATTTAATGATGAATCTAAATATAATATGTCGCTATCATGGCGGCAATAATGTGACTCAATAGCTGGATAAGAAAAGATATGGTCACGAATAAACTTTATAGCCTCCTCGGTTATTTTATTAGGTGGAGGCATTTTACTTCTCTTATCTGGAATTCTGGACACAAAACACCTTCATCGTTTATTTGATTTAGAGCGCCTTTTACAAACGCACCTGTTATATTCAGGGTTTCTAAAAAAAACTCGCGGCATACGATTTTCTTTTCGTTATTACACGTCAATGTGTAAACAAGCGTAAAATTTCTTCGTGATGACTCTTGAGTCGTGTTTCGATTTTTCTTTGTTACGTGATTTACAACAAAACGACGTTGTTCCTGTAGACTTTCTAAGTTTCTGAATTAAGTATAGATTTTAAGTCTTTCATCTTCAGGAATAAAAGTTATACATTTGTGTTTAGGTAGAGTAGAACACTTAGCTTCTTTCAAAGGTTTTCCTTCCATTAACTTACCTTTTTTTGTTGTATAAAGCTCACCCTTCAATTTTTTCTTTTTTCAATATTTACCTTCCAAGTACTTGGATCTCTATATTTTCTTTTTTTGGATTTGATTTTTTTCCTAGGTTTTCTTGCTCTGTATTTTTTTCTTCTAGGTTTTCTTGTTCAAGAGGGGGCAAAACAAGTACGTCGTTATCTTGTTCACTTGTATCAAAATTGTTTAGAGATTCATTTTTTGGTTCAAAATTAGGATAGGCGACAGAATCATCACTATTATCCGCTTCAATCAAAATATTAAAAAGTCTTGTAGTTTCGGGAGACATCAAAGGCAGAGGGGATGATACAGGAGACTCTAGGCTCTTTTCACCAACGGAATTTAAAAAAGGCTGACTTTGTATTATATCAGTATGTGTCTCAATAGCATGAGTTTCTTGATTGAGTGTAAGTGGTGATGCCAGTGCTACTAAACTTGCTTCGCCTACCGCGGCCTTTATTTTACCGGTTTCGCGTTGTAAAGGTGTCAATGGCGAATAAGCAGGAGCTTCGATACTTATTTCGCCAGCCTCAAAAACCTGTTCCTGTACATTTGAAAGAACTAAATCTCAGTGCTTCTTATATTTGCATCAAAAACATGATGTAGAATCTGGGTAGAAGTTGTCGTGTATAAAAAATAAGTGTGTGTGTTATGTTAGTGTGAAAAGTGAAAGGCTAAGTATGAAATGGAGAAATAAAGAGAACTGGCTATTTTTACGTTAGCGACAAGTTTTTGAAGAGGTTGCCAAGATAAAAAGGACTCAATATTTATTAAAAAGATAAAAGAATTATGTTTAGATAAAAGTTATTACACAATTGACGAGTTTTTAAACGATACTGAATTAAAGTGACTGTAACATACTTGACATACAATACAACTAATAATTCTATATATACTAACATAAAAATACGACATAAAACTACATTAAAAATTGCCTTATATTTAATATTAAAGTGACATCAAATAATAAATGTTTATAAAATCTATCTAAGAAAAAAAAATGACAAGTACCTAACTAATTATATAACCATAAAGAGCAATCAAAAAATCAAGTAAGTAACACATATTAAACATATATACGATAAATTACTATTATTTCTTATTTTTTTTTTTTATATATCAGCAGTGGGACAATATAGGTTAAATAAAAAAAAAAAAAAAATATCTTTTAGTACAAAACCCGTTTGCCATTCCAAATTTTATTTATGCGATGCCCGACAGGGTTCATATTGTACATATTTAGTATAATTACAGTGCAGTGACATTATTGTAAGAGCTGATGTAATGTACAATACGAAACGCAATAAAGAAATTGAATTGAATTGAAGATTATGCTCAGAGCAAAACACCAAACCTTTGTAGTACAAGGACCTCTTGTGTATTACTTTGGGTTCTGGAAGCCTGACAGGTGTGATATCTTTAATACAACAGATAACATAACATGCAGTTTATTCACAATTATGTATGTGAGCAGCACCGACGTCTGATAATACACGGCGCCGCTCTTACTTGCTCCTCTAGGTCAGCAACGACACGGTAGAACGGTGGACTGTAGCTTTGTGGGCGAAGATTCTCGAATATTCCACCTGATTGACTGTCAAAGAAACTTTATCAAAGAAACAGGATAGAAAATGGTGGAATAAAACACGCTTTTGATACACCGACAGGGCGACAGGCGTGGCGGACGGACAGAGCGGCCAGGCAGAATTATTGGTAGAAGAAATCTTGAGGCTTCTTTCTTCCAGAGTTTCTTCTTTCTTGATGGGAACCCGACGACTGAACTGCCTGTATGGCGAGCTACGCTCGTTTTTATAGCCGCGGCCACGCTACCGCATCCCCCGCGCCCCGCTACCTGCCAATCTTTATTTTTCCAATTCTCTCATACAATTTTATATTTATTAATAAAACTTATACTACTAGGTAGGTCTCTACTTAGGCTACCTAGATACACTATTTTCTAAGTGCGGAAAACGCTAGTTCACGAGAAAATCACCCCGGAAAATTGCCACTATAAAATGCGCGAGCAGCGGCGTCTACCCCTCGTCCCGCGCCAGAGGGGGGCCTTATAAATACTATTTCGCGAGTCGGAACGTCTCGCAGACTAATCCTAGCGTTTCCCGCGCAAACACTAACCCTAAACCTATGCCTATGACCTAATCAGTCTTAGACCTAACTCTAAACCTAACTTTAATCTATTTTCGCAAGAATATTAAGGAAAATCTATTTTACTATGTACTAACTATAAGTTATTATGAGAAACCTAACTCTATTCTAGGTTCGCTATATCTAAATTCCCTATAGCCTGTCCCATTTCTAAATAAAACAAAGAAAACCAATTCTTTATTTGAGGTACATAGGCTATAAATACAATAAATGTCTTATCCTACCTAAAAACCTAAAAATATCATATTAGTATACTAAAAAAATATTACGTTAAATCACTATCTAAGAAAAATGAAAGCAAACATTAAACACAACACGTTATCAAAGATAAGAGATTAAAGATAAGATTTAACCGATTATACAAAAGAGAGTATTTACATAATCACTAATTTCTTCGTATCTCTGTAACCGCTGGGCCGATCCCGATGATTCTTGGACCGTTGGCTGCCGTCGTGAACAGTATGGGTGTAGTTTATACGACAAAGCATGCCGCTGAGGGCGGACACAAATTTAAAACATATTTAAATTATAAGGAAACTATTAAGGTCGACCATAAACCGCTGAAGGCGGACTCAATGATATGCCATGGCTATATTGGACGCATCGTTAGGGATTTGAACGTAACGTGAACGAGGATATACCAGCCCCCGTAGCATGGCTCCCGCGACGCCGTTATATCGCGCGATAATCTGTCTACTTCTCGCTCTTCAGTATTGCGAAAAACAAGACGGCGATAGTCGATAAACGTTGTCACGCGTGCCAAGCTACGGGGGCTGGCCAGGTCCTTTATCCAACCGTCACACGCGCACCGAGTACGTTGCGAGGTTACCGTCGCCGAACGCTCACGATGAACCACGGAGAGTGGTGGGTTGTTGATCCGCGTAGATACGCCTTGGGTTCGCCGGCGACGGAGTAGGGCGTCGCGCGGCACACAGACCACGGTTCCCTCAAGCTGTGCCCTGCGGCTGTGAAGAAGCGCCTACGAGCGCTCTACGCCTGCTGAGGGCGCGCCCCGGCGCGCGGCCATGGGCTGGCACGTGGGGCACATTGTCAAGCGGCCGACACTGGAATCCCAGCGGAGTCTTCGCGCTCTTCAGGTGCGCAAGCGCGTTTCGACGCTATGATATCCCGCGGGTTACACTCCCGTGACGGGATACTAAATAACAATTTAGTTTACATTCACGCCTATCGTTTTCTCCACCTCGCGACAGCGAAGGAGCCCCTTTTTCCCCAAACCTTTCCACAGGCAAACAAAAAAAAACAGGCAAAGTCCTTATTGCATAAATTCTCCACACGTCAAACCAACTCACGGTTTTACTAAATCGATAAGTGTTTTAATAAAGTATATGTCTCTTGTAAATTCTATTAATTTAAAGAGACAGCTAATAATTAAGGCTCAAATACAAGCCTAACACGAATACTTTATTTTCGACTCGTTCGCTTTTTTTTCATCTACAACTAGGAGAAACGGATCTCACTAACTTGTCAATGTCAAACGTCAAAATAGCTAATGGTTTGTTTTGGTTATTGAAATGCATTTGTTGTGAATATTTGTTTTACTTATAACTCTGTAAGTATTTGAAGACCAAATGAGTGGCTGGCATGGATAGTTGCAGTGTGACGCAAAGAACACCGTGATATGTGGGTTGCCAGGCTTCTCCCACCAGGCGCTGTGTAATAAAGGCAGAAAGTTTCATCAAGGGCTATTGTATTCCTTGAGCTGGTGCGTTGAAACTGGTTGGCCCAGGACACCAGTGCATAAAGAGAACGAAAGGCTTTGACGTAAGTAACAAACTACCTCTGCTCCGTGGAGCAGCGGTCATCACGCCTGCCTGCGACACGGATGGTCCCGGGTTTGATCCCCGGTCAGGTCAAGATGGAAAACGATCTTTTTCAGATTGACCTGGGTCTTGGATGTTTATCTATATATGTATTTGTTATAAAATATAGTATCGTTGAGTTAGTATCCCATAACACAAGTCTTTCATAAGAACTTACTTTGGGGCTAGCTCAATCTGTGTGATTTGTCCGTATATATTTATTTATTTTATTTATTTATAAATAGTGCGTTAATATGTTAGCTGTGTCGTCCGATATACGACGTTCAAAGTTGATAGGTTATACATGCAGAGCTAATATGTAGCTATCGCTACAGCAGCAAGTAGGTATATAAAGAGCCGCTGTCGTCTTCACCTACTTTAACTAGGGCCTAAGACAATGAGGATACTCTTACCTACCTAATCACTTACGTTTTAGCATTTTTAGCTAAATTTACGTCCTAGAAAAACTACAGAGGTAGTAGGTTCTTACTTACTTACTTGCAAACGTCGGAATCAAGTCGGGTATTTCCCAGGCTGTTAAAAGATCTGCAACTTCGTCCATTATAAATTGACAGTCTCAACATTTAGTTTTACGAAAGATTCATTTATCGCCTTATCCAGGGGTTGTATGTAGCTCATGCGTTGTATTGGATGGTAGGCAGTAAAGCACAATGTTATGTTTTTCCGCTTCTTGGTCAGCTTCATATGACATGTGGGATTTAGCTCCATCAAAAATAGACAAGCATTTACCTGGAACCTTGTGTCTACTCGTAGGTGTTCGATGAACTCGACAAACAGATCATGAGTCATGCTTCCTTTTTTAGCTATTCTGACAAGTGTTCCAGCTGGCAAATTTTCTGTGAGTTCAGGATTATTTCGTTGGCCCTTAAAAATGATCATAGGGGGTATAGTGGTTCCGGTAGCACTTATACACATTGCAATAGTCACATTTTCAGCGTGTTCGGGTGCTAAATGCACTCTTTTGCTTCCTTTTGCAGCTAAAACAGTGTTCTGATGATGGACAGTAATCCTGCATCCGTTCTCGTCATATTGTAGAGACTTTCAGGGTGGTGGAGTCTATCCAATTCATCTTAAAGTTCCCGGACCATTCGACAATGATGTTGGACTATGGGATTGTTCAATTTTTGTGCCCTAGCGGGATTCATGATTAAGGGTTTTTGCTTTGAAATCTAAGGATTTTGTTTGAGAAAAAGTTTGAGCCTGTGTGGACCCGCCATTTCCTTTTTACGCCACTCGGTCCATTCTTTAAGTGCGCCGCCTTTGGCATTGAGCTCGGTGGCGATGGAACGCCAGCGAGACTGCAATTTTTTTGCTAAATGCCGCAGAAAACTTGCCGATTCTCAGCTGTGGATCAGCCTCAAGCAAACCCACCAGACGTGCTCTCTGAACGCTTGATGGATATTGCTTTCGTAACTTTTCCATAGTCAAATTAAAGTAATTGTTATTCTTTAAAACAACACAATATGTATGTATTTCGTAACAATTTCAAGAAACCGCGCTAATCGTCTGGCAACTAAGCCGCGCGTCAAACGTTTCTTTACAAGCAACAAATACATAAAAATATACAGAACTGGACTGGCCCTGAGCTAGAGTTATAAATACCTATCCAGGGGATGATGGAAAGGTTCGGGTGGTTGAAGTTATGACTTTAGAAGAGCTGTAATGAAAATATGTGTCTAACCGTTACAGACACCAGTTGTGCCTAGTGGTGTCTCTTACCAATCCCAAGATGCCAGCTTCAAAGTTTGCACATCCCACGAAGCTTGTTCTGTTTTGCGTTTGTATTTATTAACCATCTGCAAAAAATATTATTATTGTCGTAGGGCTAGGCATAGCAGCTGCCTTTGTGTGTAATTTTGTTACTGTTTACTCTATAAGACAGTTTAATCTAGTAAAATAAGGTTAAATGTAATAAGTATTTTTATGAAATACAATGAAAGTAATAATGCTAACATTGGTGGTGCGGGAAGATCCAATTCCAAGATCCAATTCGTACTCAGAATGAGTTACTGTAAATGTTTCAGGAACATTTTGTATTGTATTGCCAAAACTCAGAAAGCGTTTGGTTTAAACTAGGAGTAGGGTAAAGCACCCAGTAGTCAGCCTTTTAACGCAAATCGAAACTGGCAGTTATTGCAGTATTAATAGTTTTTGTTATAAATAAAACTACCAGGTATTATTGGATAGGTTGTATAATAAATTTTCATATGAAATACTATTCAGTTCAAACATTTTATCTTTTCAAAGTCAAAAACTAGATTAACCTAAATATGGCACTTTTAACCAGTACTCAGCCCCTTCTGCCCACTGGTCAGCCTAATTCTACCCAGTTGTCAGCCTCATAAAATTTTTACTTGTAGTCTTTACAATTAGGACCTTCTTTTGCATAAAGGGCACAAGAATTTCAAGTTTGATACATTTTCATATAGCTCTCCAACGAATTCAGTACATCTTAGATGATACCATGCAGGGCATGCGTCACAACCAATGTTTTTTAAGTCGTTCATTTCTGTATCGCTATTAAGTTCCTCATCGCAGTTATGGCATAGTATTTTATTCACTGTACAAGTGACAGCTGCCTTCTTCTGGGGTTTCCTTCTTTTTGCATCGGTTGTCTTTGAAGATCTTTTTGCTTTCCTTTTTCGTAATTCTTCTTGCCTTGTATGTAGCATTATGCAGTGCTTGAGTTTTAAGTGCTTAAGAAATGCTTGAAAAACATGACAAAGAAAGGTACCTACGCAGTAAATGCCAAATAACACTCAAGTACATAAGCAATCCGACGAGTATCGTGCATAGAAAAATGGCGGGAAACCTACGTACCCAGGTATATAGCACTTTTACACAACACCTATGTACCAAAGAAATATCACTGTCTCGCACTCGGAACTGAGCCCGCACTCGACACAAATTGAAGGTGACACTAATTTGGAAATAAAGGATTTAAGGACAGAGCAACTTCCCTGGATTTCATGATGCCACGCCACTACCAACCAATCACTCACACATTCCATACGTCTGGAAATTTCCATTTGGGCGCGGCGGCAAGGTCAGGTTCCTTGTGATGGAACTCAGCATCCCAAGCTTGTCCGGTCCTGTCACGGTCGCCAATTCTTGTAAATGATACAAGTAATTACGTCTTCAAAATCTTCATTTGTATTTGTTGGGTTTTTTTACATGTACTAGGTACGTAGAAAATTTCACTGTGCCATGCATGGTGCGTGCGTGCGTTGACACCGATTGCCGGCCGCTGGCGTTCTGGCGCTGTGTGCCCCCGCGTCGATTCATCCCTCTCTCCGCGCGTCTCCGTCGCCCCGCGCTTCTCCTGCGCTAGTACGAGCGCCAACAATATGCATCCAAAAATATTCAAAATCAATAAATCTCCTCCGCTTTGGGCTATTTTTATTCATACTAGATAATCTTTTTTAAAATTTTCTTATTATATTTTAGCAGATTTGAAATTATTTTAAGCTCGTTCTTTATTATAAAGTTTAAACTTTGATTTCCAAGGAAAAAATGTAAATTAATCATCAGGTATGAATAAAAACAAAACCTACATATTTCATTAAAATTATACAAATACTAACATTTCCTCATCTTCTGTGTCTTCAAATTTAGAGTATAATTCTTCTAAACGGAGAGCTTCCTTGAATGAGGAAATGTCACTTAATTTTACTGTCACTGCATTTCATTTTTTTCCACGATTTTTCTGGTTTACTGTATTCGTTGCTTCTTAGTAATTCAACTTAATTTTTTTTTTATCGAACGTGGCCAGTATCACGGAGAAAAAATTCTAGTTCCGTTTACTAGAATATTGTACCTAAATGTAAATAGAATATATGTTAGTATATATGTGACAACTATACATATTTTTCTCGTAACTTGAACATTCTGGTTCCCTGTATATTGATTTTTCTAGCTCGTATAACAATAGTTTTGTACACATTACCAATTCTTTTGTAATCATTATGATAAATAAGTGTTGACTGAAAAATACAAAATAGTTATGAGTACTAAAATTATTGTATGGTATAACTAATTATTATTTTGTTGTAGAAATATATTATAGTGTCCTTAAACAGTGGTATTGTAAACACTACTAAAAATTATATTATATTTTACATGAATTATTGTGGACAATGCAAATCTAATTGTACGTACTATTAAAAATATTGTTATTTTTACTTGATCATACAGTTTTGTGCACTATAATATATTGTTGACTTTAAAAAGAATTTGTCATCTTTACTTGATCATATAGTTTTGTGCGCTATAACATATTGTTGACGATAAAAAAAAATCTGTTTAGGAATACTGAGCCTATATAGTAGATACTTTTAGTAATGAGAATAAAAATATTTTATGAAATAAATATCTCCCTAAATATACTCCCTCAGATGACACAATATGGCCTAAATATAAAGCTACTTTTTGAGAAATTGGCATTTTGAAGGATTTAATTTTAAGTTTACCTTACGTAATCGTTCAAGAATATCCACTAGATTTTTATTGTGGTTGTAAATTTCGTCCAAAACAAATTAAATCGTCTAAATATATTAAGCATTTATCGTAGTTTAGACCGGACATAGCAACAGTCATTAGACGGCTAAATGCGCTGGGACTGATCTTTAAGCCCATCGGAAGTCTTTTCATATTATGATATTGCTTGTCTACAATAAACGCTGTGCATTTCCTACTGTCCGAATTAAGCTCGCATTGATTTAAGCTGGCTGTTCTCAAGAGAATAGTAATTGACCGAGCGAGCGATGCGAGTGAGGTCTTTAATTAAAGTTGGTTCAGTTGAACAGGGACAGTTTGGTCAGGGAAAATGAAACACAAGTCGTTCGCCGCGAACGTGGACCTCGCGAGTGTTTCATTTTACCATTTAGTTTATCTACTATATTAGTTATCTACATACGGTTTAAATTTCAACTCGATTGGAGCATTCGTTCTAAAGTTATCACGTTACGAACATACATATACAACGTGTTAATGAACCTGAAAATGAAATGAATTCGCCCCAACTCTAATTGAAGACCACGCTCGCTTCACTCGCTCGGATAATAATATTTTTAGAACTAATTATTTAATTTAAAAAATCAACAATTTTTATAATTAGAACTTTTACACAACGTTTGTGTCACATCTAATATTTAAAAAATTTTCAACCATAGGAGAATGTAAAAATAAGGTTCCGACGAATTGAACCTCCTTTATTTAAAAGGGTTCTAAAATGAATTTGGAACTATAAAAATTACATAATACTTCAAAAACCTTGATTGATCTACTTAATAATTGCTCTGCAAGAGAATTTAAATTCACTTGCTCCTGTCGTTCCACTGGACGTCGCAACGTGAATCGATCTAATATTTTTAAATTTTTCAACCATATTCTATTAACAAAAAAAAGTCATAAACATTATTATTAAAAAAAATAATAAGAAATAACTAGCACAGCAGGGATTCTTCCTCTTTAGACTCGTTGTTTTGTGTGTCTTCCTTTCCGTATTTTTCTTTCGTTTCATCCTTTCCTTCCTCCTCTATTTCTATTGTATTCTTTAACCCTTTGACGTAAATGGGACACCGGTGTCCCCTAAAAAAAAAATGTGATTTTCCCATAACAGATGATCATTTTTAATCACTGGTCCCACTAAATTATTACTTTTGATCGAAATTTTATTTTTGCATACGGTTAATAGCTCTGCGCGCAAAAAAGATATGTAAAAATCTATATTGTTTCTGGTCGTTTTGGCGCGCTCTTGTGAACAATTTTCCCAAGTGGTTTTTAAACATTATTTTGCTGTTTTCGAGATTGTTTGTGTGAAGTTACGAAAGAATGGTAAGTAATATTGATGATTTAACAATTATTTATTGTGATTTTTAATATTTGGGTAGCTAAAATACCAACATTGTCGCAAGGGACATCGGCGTCCCAATATGCGTAAAAGGTCGGAAACTGTACAAAAATACATGATTTTTATCAATTCAATTATTGTTATGTTTTTCCATATTTATGTATTATTTTTTATTGTTTTAGGCACGTAGAGGTACAAGGATATTTCGTTTGACCGATGCTGATGTTGAGGAGTACCTTATGGCGGACAATAGTGACGATGAAGATGCGCTAATTTTGGATGAAGAGGACCAGTTCTTCTTATTACAAGACATGGAAGCTGGGGTGTCGGAGGTGATGATCAAGCCAGCTGATTCATCGTAATCTTCTTTTGATTCAGGACTAGATGCTGGTCCCACTGCGAGCTCTTCATCATCGTCCCAGGATACACATTACTTGACAGTTCACTGTCAGCTCAATGCAGCTCGGTTCCAGATTTCAAGTGGAGAACGAACATATATCGGCTTTATAAATTCTCTGAGAGTGATTATGAGTTTGGCAAAATTAATATTTGCAAACAATCAAACTCTGTAACGCCTTTAGATATATTTGAGTCTGTTACAAATATAAATGCTTTGAATGAAAATATAATAATTCCAGAATCTTTGCGATACGCTAATCAAAATGGGTCCGTTTTCACGACAGACCTCCAAGAAGTTACAGCATTTAATAGTATGAACTTTCTCATGGGCTAGCATGTGTTGCCTGCATTGAGAAATTATTGGTCTACTGAACCTGACATGGGCGTTGCATATAGCTAAAGTTATGCCCCTGTCAAGATTTGAGGAACTTCGACGAAATTTGCACTTTTGCGATAATGAGGAACAACCGCTAGTTTCGAAGGCAGTTCCTTTATAAAATGGATGGACAATAGAGCAGTGCATCTTCTCACCAATTTTTTGTCACCGATACCTATCCAAAAAGTGAAACGCAAGCAAGTTGGTTCGTCGCTAAGTCTAGAAATCACATGTCCGAATATATTTTGTCAATATAACAAGAATATGGGTGGGATAGATCTAATGGATCAAAAGAAAGTCAGCTACGAAGTTGACAGGAAAACCAAAATAAAATATTACCTTCAGCTCTTCTTTGATTTATTAGATATTGCAATGAATAACGCGCACATCGTTTATGAACATGCCGATCATCGTGTGGAGGGTCACTTGCTTACATTACTTGAATTTCGCCAAGTTGTAGCTCGAGATATGATAGGTATATTTTCTATTAGAAAAAATGCCCCTCCCTTGACTTCTATGACAAAAAAACGCATTCAAAATATGTGTCATAAGCGTTCTTTACAGTCACATGTAATGATAAAGAGTTCTCGTAAAGATGTGTGCAGTTTGCAAAAAATGGAGTAGAAATATAGTATGTTCTTTATGTAATGTAAATTTGTGTTTTACTGCAAACAGGAACTGCTTTGCTGATTTCCATATCTAATTATTATAATATATAAAAACTTTTTTTATTATTAGAAATTGTTGATTTATTATTGTAAACTATATAAAATAACCAAAATATTATATACCGCTGAAACTACTGAATGCCGACCCTTGACGCATATTGGGACAATGGTGTCCCATGTAATTCTAAAAAAACCACGGGTATATTTTTATTTTTTATGGTATATATACACTAAGTACCCCGTAATGAATAACAGAAAGCACTCATATCCATTAAAATATTTGTGAGCTAGTTTTGTGCGTGAAAGGGTTAAAGTAGTCATTTGCTCATCATTGCAAGATTTTTGGACCTTTGTCTCTTCGTAGGTATTCTGTCATATTTTACACCTTTTCTCTTATTAGCATTTTTCAAAACGTTTTTGAAAAATGTGTCATTTTCTTCTTGTGTGTATTCAGTATCCCACTGATTGATCAAAGTGAAAAAAAAGTTAAGAGTTTTCTTATAACATTTTAGGCTTACTTTAACACCATCACCACGAGTGCTTCCAGACCAAGAACATTCGCAAAGAAATTCGCTGGAGAAGAGTACATCCAACAATCGGTACGCGCAGGTTATTCCTTTACCTTTACCACCCGAACAAATTATTGAGCATGATCGGATGAGTTTTATTTTCTGTTCATTATCAGAAAGTAACAGCTCCATATCCTCTAGGTCTTTTACACTTTTAATTTGGTTTAAAATGAAGGAATTGTTGTCCGCATCAGAAGCTTTGCTCAAATTTACTACATTGCCTTTACAATTACGATTTGACTCTTCGATCTGAATGGAGAGGCTTGCTATTTCGTGCATAATTTTTTTTTTTTTCAATTACTTTGCCCATTAGTTCAAATAAAACCGTCTGGATTTGCAATATATTTTGAATATCAGTATTTGATTCTGGTAGAGATTGAACCGGATTTCCTATGTTTTCAGGTTCAGAAACAATGATATATGTCTGACTAGTTTGTGGTTCAGCGCTCCCAGACTCAATCGCTTCAGCTCTAGAATTCGTCTCAGTACATATCTGAAATTGGAGCTGAGGTTATGATATAATGATATATAATTACAATGGTAAAATAATGATTTACCATTTAATAGGGTCTTTATCGTTTTTATTACTTACTAGCTTTACCCGCGGCTCCGCCCGCGTTAATGTCGATCCCTTGGGAACCGTAACTTTTTCCGGGATAAAAAGTAGCCCATGTGTTAAGGTAGGTAGGTATTTTAAGTAAATCCCTTGAGCCGTTAGGGCGTGATTGAGTAACGAACATCTAAACATCTAAATATCCAAACTTACAAACTTTCGGATTTATAATATTAGTAGGATAGGATAGTAGGATTTACTTTAAGTGCTAACGTTTCAAAAACTTTACAGTGGATGCGTATTGTGGATCGTAGTTTAAAATAATTATAATTACGTCACAGACAGATGTTGCCGGCAGACTAAGCCGGCTACCATGGATACTGTAACGTGTTCGAAACGTCAGTGCTTAAAGTAATTATGTAATAAACGTGATAAAAATGATACTAAGCAGTATAATAATTTTAAATCAATACAACGGCTTTATAAATCACATGTTTTTGACAAATAAATGAACTTGAACGTTTAAGTGGAATGGCTATTCTTCATGTTTAAATTCGACCAAGTGGGAAATCCTAAATACTACTAACAAAAAAAAAATTACTACTTAAATCGTCGTTTTAGAGGTATACGTAAAAATAAGGTTCCGACGAATTAAACCTCCTCCTTTATTTAAAAGGGTTCTAAAATGAATTTGGATCTAGAATACGCATGTCCAGTTAACATGTGAGTAACTGTATTTGGGGCATTAATAGTGGACCATAACTCTTTAAGGCCACTGCCTGCCATTTTATAGCCTATGCTTCCCATAAACGACATAAGAAGGTAAAAACCTCCAATGCAAAAAAAAAAAATAAAATCTCATGTCATAAATATTACTAACATAGTTTAAGTTCTTTTGGGGGATTGTGCCCATACTCACCACGCTGGGCAGGCGGGTTGGTGAGCGCAGGACCGAGTCTCGCACCGACGACGCTGCTGCCCGCCACCGGCCTGGGTATTTAGGCTCGGCCTTTGATGGATATACCGCCATCGGTTCGGTTTCGCCATTGCCTCGTTTGTTGTTCAGCAGGGAGCACCACGTGCAGGTGAGGTTGACTTGGGGTACAAAGATGAAAGGTGTCCCCTAACTTTTAAGTTCTCACGTCGCTCAGCGAGCTATGGAAAGGTCTATGCTCGGTATTTCACTTAGGGATAAAATCCGGAACGAAATCATCCGTCAAAGGACTAATGTCATAGATATAATCCAGAAGTGTAGCAAGCTGAAGTGGCAGTGGGCTGGCCACATCTGTCGTAGGACCGATGAACGTTGGAGCAGACGGGTTCTCGAATGGAGACCACGTCTCGGAAAACGTAGTGTGGGACGTCCCTCTGCTAGGTGGACCGATGACCTAAGAAAGGTCGCTGGTAGTGGCTGGATGAGGAAAGCAGAATCGCACAATTTGGCGTGCCCTTGGGGAGGCTTATGTCCAGCAGTGGACTGCAATAGGCTGATGATGATGATAGTTTAAGTTCTGTTAATACTAACAAAATTATGGACAAACAAGTCTGAATTAAACAAATTTTATTTTTATTTATTAATGCGGACGACAACATATTTTAATAAAGGTGTTTGCGTTTCAGTAGCTGCAGCAACCATTTCTCTCGATTTTGCGTACAATGGGTGATCAAAAGTAACAATTGTGATTTTCTGATTATTCTGTTCTGTTTTTTGTAATGCCAAATTTAATACAGTGTTTATGGTGTCATAATTAGGCGGAGAGTTTACAAATGGAAGAATCTTAATGTGTGTAACTTCAAACAGTTGCTTTTCGGTCAAATTTTGCATAAATCCATTCCAGCCACAAACATCTGGTATATTTTTATGTTTCCCGTACAATCACAGTATATCACTGGTTGATGGCATAATTGTTTTGCAGTCAGTGACAGTTTCTTTTACAATTATTTTTTTAAGACCGTTTTTTCCTTTATTACAAGGCGACTTGTAAAAGCTATATGAAGCCGTGACAAGGCCATACCCCGAGGGTTATGAAAATCATATGGCGGTGAAAAGAAACGAAAATCTTGTTAAGATATTTTCCATACAAAAGTAGAAAAACATATTTTTTTTGTTTTGGTCACACCCCTAATTATGCATAATATTAGAAAGAAAAGAAAGACTCATTGATAAATTTCGTTACTTGCGGCAAAGCCCTTGTATGTCATATGTTCCTAGTACTTTTGTAGACACATCCTAATAATAGCAATTTATTTCTAAACACAAACACAGCTGAGATCATTTCGAACTCTTGCTATGTTCTGCCAGCCTAGTACAATTCAGACACCTACCTCTTTGTTGACACCGCGCCGGCCGCCGCGCCGCTCTTTCAAAGAAGCCGCCTTTCCTTTGCGGCATACGCTTTGCGGAACTTAGCAACAACATTGTTTCACAAATTTGACACTTATGTACTTCTATCGAAGGTTGTAAATCTGTTGCGTTCAAAAAAAAACACTGATCTCGAGTTTTAAACTGGATTAAATGAAAATTTAAGAATCATACACGAGCACGACATGTATCACCACTTAGATTTAGGTACACAATTCAGGTAATTTCCGGCTCAAAGTGTCCTCCACCACGATCTCTGCACAATTGCGCCCTCTTTTGGATTGAGCTTACGACGTTCAAAAGCATATCCGCCGGGACAGATTGAAACGCCGCAAGTATCAGCCCACGCATTTCTTCCGGGCTCTCACATTCCACGGCATACACTTTTGTTTTTATGTAACCCCACAAGAAGAAATCGAGTGGGGTTAAATCAGGTGATCGTGGCGGCCACGCCACGGGACCGCTCCGACCTATCCACACGTCGAACCGCCGGTCCAGGTACGCTCGGCACTCGCGGGCGAAGTGAGCGGGAGCGCCGTCATGTTGGAAAATCATTCTCCTGTAGGCTGCTACTGGAAGATCTTCCAACATCTCTTCCAGCTCAGTTCTTAAAAATAATAAATAATTTTCGGCATTAAGGGATTCCGGCAAAAAAATTGGACCAATGAGCCTGTCTCCAATAATGCCTGCCCACACATTAATCCGCCACCTATGCTGGAAACTTGCCACGCGGGAAGCCTTCGGGTTCTCGTGCGCCCAGACGTGCTCGTTGTGGCAGTTAAAGAGGCCCCTTCTTGTGAAAGACGCCTCGTCTGTCCACAGAATGTTCATGGCCACCGTCGGGTCCCTCGTGACTTCGTGATCGTACCACGTGCAGAACTGAACACGCGAGGCAAAATCCCGAGTCAGGAGCTCCTGGGTCTTCCGGTAGTGGTAAGGGTGTTGCCCATCAGTGTTCAGTGTCTTCCACACTTTCCACTGTGACACTCCTAATACTGCTCCACAGCGACGTGTGCTGGTCGTGGGGTCCGCCGAAAAATGGTCCAGGATCTGGTCTTCCAAGTCACTTCGCCCGCGCGGTGGGCCCTCGCCAGGGCTCGGTTGTAGCCTGCCGGTGGTGTGCAGCCGGTTCACGAGGTTCCTGAAGCACGCGTAGGAAGGAAGCTGACGGGCGTCAGGCCTACCCAACACGTAGCGATCCTCATACAAACGACGAGCAGCCGCCAGGTTGCCGTCGCATGACCCCACACACATAACCATATCATAATACTCCGAATTTGAGTAGTTCATGTTCGAAAAAGTCGATAGTAATGATGACACGAACGCGTGAGATAATCACTCTTTTCGCTAAGAATGTTACCGATCGACTGACTTCCTTCCGAGTTCCGATACAAGCGCAAGCGGCGACATCAAAGTGACCTCTTTCATCTATCCTGTATGCCTAGTACCTACTTAATTATGGTTCCGCAATGCAATAAGGAAAAACCTTTTTTAAAGTATTTTTTCTTCATTTCGTGTAGGTAAGTTAGGTAAGGTCTTACGACCCCACATACCCTGGTGTCAGAGTTTCTAAACCGCCACAAGTGCGTTTGACGTGGATAAAGTAATTTATTTAATTAGACAAAAGACTTCCAGTCTAACTGACCGTCGTGTTTACCGAAGTTTTTGGACAGCAGCTGCGATATCAAAAATCTTTTGAAGATGTGAAAAATCTTACAACTTCTTTACGCATTTTTTTGTATCTGAGGTATCTGTTGTTATTTATGAATCGGTATTCTCTTTAGTGCAAAACAAATCCTATTAAAAAAAATGTTTTTATGTGAAGAGCGAAAAACTAAAAATAATTCGTGATAACTGCTTTTTCTGGTCAGTGGGATTCCAACATTGCGCTTGGCGGTACGTGGTCGTTATGAGAGAACTTTATTACCCCAATGGCTGTCAGTCTTGCGCGTTAGTGCCTCGCCCACTGCCACTTCAAGGATTTTAATTAATTCAATTCATGTACGAATAATGTTTTACAAAGCTAAGTTAACATTTAGTTCATCGTTCCAGTAACAGTTAAAGAAAACTTATTTATCTGATAGCAAAAAACGGTATTTAAAAAATTTTATACGGAACCAAGCCTAAAATATCATAAAATAAAGCGAATAATGAGAGAGCGAGACAGAAAATTACGTGCATGAAGATGAATAATATTCGCAGAAGAGATAATGCATTGCATCTCGGTAAATTGTTTCTACTTTCGAAATTACATGAATGTTTTTTTGTCTTTTGAAATTTAATTTTAAGTCGATAGAATTTAATTGTTTATTGTTAATTCAAGCATTAATTTATGTCAAGAGTTTACATACCTACGATTTGATATCAGCTGTTTTTACTTTTAATGATGGGCTTCTACTCTGTAAGAAGATTTAACTTTACCCGTAATACCAGTGACATTATGAGGATTTTTTTATTATTATTGTTATTGATATGTACTAAAAATCAAAACCAACTAGCAAGTTTGTCAGAAATCCACGCATAATTAAATCCATTTGTTTGATTCGCCGTTAAATTATTTTTAAAAATTACGATGCTGTTTGCTGATTATGGTTTACGTAAGTAAATTATTTCATTTAGTGATAATCACTAATTGACAGATTTTAAATTTTAGTGATTGAACTACCACTTAAATTAAAAATCTGTCTCTCAGAGACACAAGGATCTTAGGCAATGATTATTCGTTATGGTCGTTGTTTAGTCTTTGTAATTGTAATTTCTTAGCTCCTGGTATTCTAGGTCATTGGTCAAATGATAGTAAAAATTGTAGATTTTCGTAATGATGAATGACAACAGCTGATGTAGGGTTGGTACCTTAAGATTTTTGTCTAATTATGAAATGTTAATTAACTCGGTATTGTGACGCTTTTCTTACAAGATGTTATTTTATCTAGCATGTCTATATGATACCTTACATACCACTTTTCGGTTTATATAGCTCTTACCAGTCACCTTGTATAATGCAGCAGCGGAACATATCCAAAGTTACCTACCACTTCCGCGTTGGGTATTTTACCAATTCTAGGTATTTCATGTGCATGTTTTTGCGGAGAAATGGGAGTCCTGCACTCAATACCACCCATTGCATGGAAAGTGTTATGTCCATCAATGGTATTTATGTTCGCATCCGCGTTATCAAAGACAAACTGTACAAATCCGGAATTATTTTGATCAGAATTATCAATGTTGATCGCAGATATCTCAAATGTGTTTGTCTCTGCGTATGAAGCACAAAATCCTAAACTATTTAAGATGGTTATTTACATTTTTGAGCCAAAATTCTTTTTTAATGTGACGGAAAGTGCCAGTAAAATACAAGAAACAAACTTTTTTGGTCGTAGCATTTGAATAATAGTGTGAGCAATCGACAGCAATTTCCGTTTGACTGATTGATCTTTCGGTTTAGGCCCCGCAAGCGTTTCGAAGAAAAATTCTAGGCTCTGAGGAACATCTTCTTTAGCATTTTTTAAAAAGTCGTTTGAGCTAGGATAGCTAGTTTTATCGTATGGGTTTGTACGTATATCTTCACGGATTATTTCAGCTGCTTTTTTACAATTCTCAACCTTTCTTCGTCTGTGTTATTGCTTCTTTGTAAATACCAGTCATTGAATAAAATACTATCAACAGAATCTTTAAAAGACAGTATTGGACTTCCTCGTGGTAAATTTGTAATATAAATTCTACTTCCAAATTTCTGTTCTAGCCTTTTAAGTATGGTTCGATTATCTGGGATATAATCAGATAGCAGATTCTTTAATTCTATGATACTAAATTGTGAGTCTTCGTGTTCTTCAATGTAGTCAAAAATAATTTGCATTGCCGTAGATACATCGTAGCATTCAGGTCGGCCTGAAATACAAATAATATATGATCATACTCTTCATCAATAAAATTAAATATAAAAACATACACGTACTCGTAAAGACCCATACCTAGTGTTTTAAAAAGCCGAAATATAGTGACAACTAGTCATGAAATTAAACAAATTTTCCTAGGGAATGTGTGTATGTTATGCAGTGTGTTGCAAATAGGGCTCCCTGTGGTTTATTGTATGTACGGAACCACAGAACTAGTTATTTAGAGTTTTGTGTACGGAATGTGTAATGGACGTTATGTCCATCCGTCCGTCATTCTGTCACCAGGCTGTATCTCATGAACCGTGATAGCTAGATAGTTGAAATGTTCATAGATGATTTCTGTTGCCGCTATAACAACAAACACTAAAAACAGAATAAAATAAATATTAAAGGGGAGCCATAATCCCATACAACAGACATGATTTTTTTCCGTTTTTAAAGATAATGGTACAGAAACCTTCGTGCGCGAGTCCGACTCGCACTTTACCGGTTTTTACCCTTTAGGTACGGAACCCTAAAAATTCTCGAAATATTTCTGCTCCGTGTTTGCCTATCTTTTTATTGAACACTCTTATTTATTTATTCATTTATGTACACAGAGAAACATGATTAGACAATATATATACAGAAAATTAGTACAAGGGAACTACTTATTCCTAAAGAAATTTCTTCCAGTAGCCCCGAGAGAGGATAACTTAATAATAAAGGCAGACTGGCGTGTGCATAAATAATAATTTAATAACTATAAACTTAAACACAATTATAGACAAATAATAATACACATATAAAGATATATATATATATAAATAAACTACGTACATACATATAAATACATACATATATTACGAAGATTTAGAGAGAAAGTGATCTTTTACTCGTCTTTTAAAGATAGAAATAGATTGAGATTCACGAATAATAGGCGGTAGAGAATTCCATAGCCGGACCGCATGTACAGAGAAGGAGTAGGAGAAGAAAGAAGTTCTATGAGTAGGAAATTTAAGTAAAGAACGCAAGTGAGATCTACAAGAAGAATCAGGTGATTTTAAAAAGGAAAAGCGTTCCCGCAGGTAGGAAGGGAAGGAAGGATTAAAAAGAATATTAAAAAGAAGGCAGAGAATGCGAGAGTCTCTACGAAGGCGTATTGGAAGCCACTGGAGCTGCTGACGAAATTGAGATACGTGGTCGTACTTTCTAAGACCAAAAATAAATCGTATGCAGAGGTTTTGCAGACGCTCTAACTTATTTAAAAGATCTTCAGATACATCTAGGTAACACGCATCCGCGTAGTCGAGAATAGGAAAAATAAGACTCTGCATTAGGGATAGTTTAGTTTTAAAGGGCAAATAATATTGGAGACATTTAAGAGTGTGAAACGAGAAGTGCAACTTTCGACTAACTTTGTTAACGTGAGCAGACCAGTTAAGGTTGGAATCCATTATAAGTCCTAGATTTTTGGCTTTGTCAGCAAAGTCTATCTTCGAGCCATCATAACAAACTGGAGGCAAGTTATCAGTATCTCTTCTTCGTGGTAGGTATTCTAACCCATTCATATACCTACCTAAGTAGACAAGTAGATAATAGGTTTTCGTAAATTAACGTATCTGATAAGGAAGTACGTAATTATGTTAAGTAAACAGTAGTGTCTACCTACCACGGAATATATACATACCTACCTATAGTAAATATCCTCCGTGCTACCTACCCACCATCCACTATAACAGCTAATTGATTAGACTTGTGTAGTTAAAGTTAAATATACCAGTAATAATTTAATTTGAGTAAGTATGTACCTACCTTTTGACGAATAAATGAATCTGGATTGTTTCGAAGAGCCGCAACTATTGTTTGTTGGGTTTTTTCGCTGCTGACTCTGTAAGTTAAACATCGCTTTTCTATGGGTTTTCTATTTTCTTTGTCCATAAAGTCATCTGTGAGTTCTTGGGCACAGATAAAACATTTGTCCTTATATGGAAACTGAGACCCATTACTTCCACTTGGGCCAGCGACAGCTTCTGCGGCATTTTGGTCGGAAGAGTTGAATTTCAAAGGCTTATAAACACCTTTAAGACTTTCTTTTGTGTATTTCTTTCTGCATTTCGTATGTAAACAAATCTCATTAAGACACCCGAAAAGATTTGATAAACCGTCTTTCCTTAAATCGCTAAATTTAATTAAAGTCTCTAGTCCTTTCTTCTGCACAGTCACTGTGTCACCACTACTCAAAGGATTATTACAAATAACACAATCCATGTTGCCTTTTCTTTGAATAAGTACTACTGCCGTAGAAGTCCACACGGTAAAAGTACGTATGTCAATGTTTAACAATGAAATCAGAATGAACCGCACAAGCGCACCGCCATCCACCGGCCGGCGAGTGCGCGTTTTCTATCCCTGTCACACACTATCACAACGATCGAGATGTACCCGCTTTCAAGGTCACGCGCCAACCGCTGTGCCATAACGCATCGTAAGTATTTCAAATTTTTTATTAATTTAATTTTCTTCGAATGCTTTCTATAAAATTTTGTGATTTTTTTGGATGAGTGTGTGATTATATCTCCAAAACCTTACACGAGAAAAAGGTGATTATTTTTTAATAACAAATGTTGTGTCTAAATAAGCGAAGGAATGGCAAATCCCCACTGTAGAATTTTATGAACATTCGTTTATAGGTATTTTACCTGTTGCCCCTATTTCTAAGAAAGCTCTTGGAGGGGATGGGGGAAAACGTTACATGGGTTCCTAACAATTCTAAAACTTAATTTAGAAAAAGAAAACAAAACTGTAGGAAATAATGTGACTAAAATTTTATTTTTCCCGGACTAGATCCCCGCATAGTTTTGGCTGGAGTGGAGACCCATGTGCGCAATTTCTGTGCGCGCCATCGTATACGTTTTTTCTACGCTACAATAAAAGTGGAGTCGCCTCGCGTGCTGTACAGGGCGTGCATCGACGCGCCCCTGGGGCACCCCCTGCTTTGTCCGGCGGGAGGTTTGTCCCTGGATGTTTATATGGACGTACTAGTGGAGTTGGGCTACGAGGGTCTCAGCGTGGACATTAGGAAATCTCCTAGTGGGCTGTTTTGGTGGGTCGAGTGGGAGGCCAAATCTTTCGATTAAATTCGATCTTTAAAATCGATAGTATTGTACGAACCTCTTACAGATACAGATAACATAGTTACATGTTTGTTTTTGTTTTTTACAGGTGGAAAACGTTGGCGAAGGATCTTCTTCTATCCAGCAGTGACTCTGAGGTAGAGTCAAAGCCTGCTGAAAAGAAGAATGTGAAAAAGACCAAGACAACCATCACTCCTTACACCGCGCCACCCCGACTCACGGCGGTTGACCTGTTTGGAGAAGACAGTGAAGGAGAACAACCCAAGGCTTCAACATCCTCGAAGAGCGGTAATATACCACCTATTATTTCAGTATATACACGGAGGGAATCAAAAGGGTGTTCTCGACAAATAAATGAGAAAAAAGAGGGGAAGTATTATGTTGAAGTAAAAATTTATAATACGGAGGAAATAAGATAAACGATAATGAAGAGTCATGGCACTCACTAAAAAAATTTGTAAAGCAAACTAGAAATGATTTTAAGAATACCCCGATCACTTTGGTAGGGTCATATGAAACCATGGTATAAAGATTTATTGAAATGGGTTAATGTTATAATTGATTAATATACCTAATACTTCCATATTTACTCTATATTCATATTGTAGTTGTTTCATGTAATCATTAAAACATTTAAACGGATTTTTATGATTAAGTAAGCTATAAGATATACTAGAAAACCTGTAATCTGTATTCAGTAAGTTTAACAGTTACTCTGTATTAATCGTAGGTTATTTACTGTGTAATCCCTGTATTAATTACATTCGAACTTAAAATAATAAAAATCTACATTATGAGCCGTCTTTATTTCAGTTACCAACACGTCAGGATCTGAAAAATCCAAATATTGTGACAAATGCAGAATATTAATACCTGAAAAAAAAATCCATATCATATAAAAACGAATGTACATAAAGCCAATTGTTTATTGAATACGCAGTTTGCAAATATTAATATGGTTGCGTGCGACTGCATTCAAAAACAGAATAGTTACATACAGATTGAATGTTACTGAGGAAAATGAGGACCTCAGTATAGAGACTTTCTTAAGTAGCAACCAAGATAATTTAATGGAATTAATTATTTTATCTTTGATCAAACATACCTGTATTAAACTGAATTTTGAATTGTTTGCCTATTTCATGTTACCGAAGTCTGATGAAATAATGTTGAAATCGTTCAATTCCAAATATAGTATTGTATATAATGCGCACCTCAACGCACCTCACAGAGCGCGCAAGCGACCACAAGGCCACCGATACATTACGCTCAGCCGCGGATACGCGATGCTCAGCCGCGGATACGCGATGCTCAGCCGCGGACACGCGATGCTCAGCCGCGGACACGCTCGCACGCGCGTTTTTCCACCAATGACGTCAATCGATCTAAGATTTGAACGTTGTGTCGGTTAGTACATTGCCAGAAAAACTCGTTTGCGAGAATCACCGGAACAAGAATTTACTGTGTTCTAAGCGGGGTTATTACATAACGATACAGTTATATAACGAGAAACACGACTTCCAGAACGTATATCACGATTTCTGGAACGACTTTTACTTTTACAATGAGGGTACTTGAAAGTGAGACAACAACTAAAAATTACTAATCAGAAAGCAGTTTAAATACGTACGCTACAAATCTATAAAGTACCAGATAAAAGTTTACTAAAACCGCTCAATAGCAAAAGTGTAGCAATACGTGCTTACTAGAATACATTTTACTTTTTTCACTTTCAAAAATAAAATCAAATTGGAACGTACTCACCAAAATTACCAACATAGGTATGACTTAACACACCCTTACTACTGTAAAACTCACACAAACACAAGAAGACGTATTTTTTTTTCAAACGAAATGCTTACGTCATTTTGCCTTTTCAATAGGATTAAATCAAAGCGAAATAGGACGTGAAAAGTGGATAGGAATCTCACTTCTGATATTAGCAACCCGGAACGTAGGTGGAAAAGAAAGACTTTTAATTATACAAAACAGAAATCAAAAAGGCAACATGACCAGCATAGATTTCCCTTAGCAATGTTGTCGCTACGAGAATTCTCTGCGAAATGAGCCGCGCATCGGGTTATAAGGACGCGACCCCCTCTCTCGGCATCCCCACGCTTATGGCCGTTGGGTGACTCTGCTAACAATATTATATATTTTACTACATTTTTCATTCCCTTATCTATTTCATAAGTTAGAAGGGGGGGGGGGGGGGGGGGGGGCACATTTTACCACTTTGAAAGCGTAAATCTTTTAACCGATTAACTTTTGAGATAAAATGAGATTAGAAACCTCAGTGTTATTTGAATTATCAAATCCATTGACAACCCGCACGTAAAGGACTGATGAAAAAAAAGTTTTAGTTTCAGTTCCATGTATGCATACCATGCCTGGAGGCAGGGCTGACTATTGTCGCAACTGTTTGTGACTTGGATGTGTGATGGATGGAGTCAACAGGCGAGCTCTACGTTTCTATCTTAGGCGCTACGTCTGACCAACCGCAGATAAAAATAAAGGACAAAGAAATAATAACAATTTTTGATACTCCGGACTTGTTAAAATGCTTTAGAAATTTATTCATCAAGTATCAACGCAGCGCAGGCAGGGCTCTGCTCTTTGAACACTGTATCCCAACCAACATTTAGCCGCATCCTAAAGGTGACTGATGCTCTTAATGCCCGGGAAATATTATTGCGCCATATACATTTCCCTTCCAGTCAAAGAGAAGCCATAATGGCATATGGCGTATATACTTAGTTCTTCTTTGATGAATTGACGGAAAAAAGAGTTTCGTAACGATTACAGAAGATGAAAGTGACCTTTATGACACACTTACATGGAGTACTTAGAAAATAATGGCAACGAGTACACACAACGTGTTCTCGAATACATTGCAGGTTTTGTGGCGAGAAAGTTGTCAAAGTCCATTAAATGTGACCTGTGTTTAGCGGTATTGATTGGAGAAGAGAACCCTGATAGCCTTATATATCAAAAGTCGAGAGGTGGCTTAGTATACGCATCTGACGGGGTAATCGATGTAGTAAAAAAAACTGAAAGCTTAATTAAACAACACCTTACAAATCAGAGTAGACCTGAAAATTATTATTTATACATATATAAGTTTTTAAGCGATTATTATGACACAGGAAAGATTTTCATATCTAGTGATTTTGAACACGATTCTAATCATAGATTGCTTTTAATAAAAAGCATAATCAAAACTTTTATTGATCTGAGATTTAGGTATCACGGCGTCAAATCAACAGAGAAAATCGCGTTTAGGAATTATTTGAATAAATTAATCTTATTCAGGAATGAATAACATATTATTTAATTTTTTTAAATATTTTTTTGGTAATTGTAATTATTTGTAAAAAATGTAAAAAAGATAAACTGCCCTTTTATTTAAATCCTTTTACAGCACAGGGTGGTCAAATTTTAATTAATCAAGGCCAGGTTAAGGAGAAAAAAAACATACATTTATAGAATGTAAGTTTTTGTTCGACTGATTAGTTTGACTGTCGAACTAGCGAGAATTTCTTTTCCCATTAGTTTGACTGTCGCTCTTTAAAATATTTTTTACGTTCGCATCGATCCCGCGGGAGCAGTACATTTCTTCGGGAAGAAAGACAGTCCATATCTGAGATCCATATCGTTCTTCTCAGTATGGATAATAGATGTATGTACATCTATTATCCATACTGAGAAGAATATATATATTTCATTGTGACAAGACATAAGCTAAAAAGAAAAAATAATCTCGCTAGTTCGAAGGTCGAACTAATAAATATAAACGGACAAATCACAGTTTGAGCTAGCCCCAAAGTAAGTTCGAAACTCGTGTGAGATACTAACTTAACGATACCATATATTTAACAAAAACATATATAGATAAATATCCAAGACCACAGATATAAGGTGTCCAAGCCAAGACCCAGGTCAATCCGAAAAATATGATTTTCGATCTTAACCTGCCGGGGATCTAACCCGGTCCCTCCACGCCACAAGCAAGCGTGTTAACCACTGGGGGTAGTCAACTAATGATAAGAAAAATTCTCAGTAGTTTGATAGTCGACTTAAATAACTATATCGAATGAATCAACGTTATGTCAAACGATTTTCGATGTAAAACACGGGGTCGATATCCATAGTTCATACTAGCGTTGTTGTCTCCTTTATATAGCAAAAATAATCAATAGTCCATTCTATATATCAATAAAATCGACTTTGTTTTATACTGGTGTTAAAATCGTCTGGCGTAACCGATATTGAATGAGACTGATGTAATGAACCAAATAGCCGAAGGCGCCACCCGGTGCGCGCCGGTGTATCGATATATCGACGTTTTTGTTGACATCCCTACTGAAAGACGCCATATTATTTATCACATTAGTTGTAGGTATGCACGTTTTTTTTGTAGGTATTTCTCGTCCATAGGATTATTAGGTCAATGACTCCCGCTCATAGTTTGACGTACACTTATTTGACTGACGCGCTCTTAAGAGTCGCAAGGGCAAAAGTTTTTAGGGCAAAATTAAGCATCCAATCAATTAATCTCATTATAACCTACGTACGTTTCTATACAGTTTGGTTAAATTATCAAATGTTTGAGAATTATACGCTCCTCAAGATTTCCATACAAATTTAAAAAGGCTTCCAATTCTCAAACCATTGGTATTTTAACCAAGCTGTATAGGAACGTACGTAGATTATAATGAGAATTGATTAAAATTAATTATAATTGATTAAATGCTTAATTATACTCCAAAATTATCAAATATTGCCACAATTCCCTTTTTTCGTTTGTATGGAGACATTCGCTTCCAGGCGACTCTTATTGGCTGAAAAACACTTTCCTGGGTATAGAGACCAATTGCTCGATACTGTACAAAAAATTGTAGCCGATAAAAATATAATGTCCTGTCCGTTTTCCAATAATAGGCCAGAAAAAGAGAGGGTAGCTTCTTTTTTAATAAGACAACCAGAATTATCGGAACGCGCAGCGCAGAATTTAAGCAAAGCGCGAGACGATGTTACTGAGGCGGACATCCTCAATTGGTTTGACGTCATAAAAACTTACATATCAGACAAAGATTTTCAAGATGCAATAAATAACCCTAAAATAATCTTTAACGCCGATGAAAACGCCTTTTTTGCAACCTTGTAAGAGCTACATTTGGCAGTAGCCTCCCGCTTCCCAAAACTTAGTCTATATTTTACTTCAAAATAAGCCGTGAACCAGGCTTTTCAGACGAGTCTTTTAAGGCAAAAATCTGAACGTAAAATTATATGTACCTTGTTTGCAGACGAAATGTCGATCAGGCAACAAAGTTTATGGGACGGGAAAAAAATTTAAGTATGTTAACATGGGAACCGGCACTTCCGAAAATTGACAAACCTTGGCCTCTGAAGAGTAAGTTTTTTTGTCTCTTAATTGCTTTAGACAAGACGTGATTATATAAGATCGGGCATCATAGTTTTTAATAAACATAACTCGGCATCACCGTTTAAAAAACTTTGAAACTAAGGCGTAGTGAGTTCACACACTAGCGCCACCCAGCAATTAATTCATTTACTCCTAAATCAAATCAAATTTAAAAAATCTAATAGCTGATTGCCCTAGTAAATTACTTGTAGTATTCTTTTTGTTACTTGTCAACAATCTAAGTTTAAGAGAACGAATTTTTACCGTATAATTCGTTCTCTTAATTCATCAAATTAAAAATAGTGAAAACTAGTACCAATAATACTACAAGTAATTTACTAGGGCATTCAGCTATTACATTTTTTAAATTTGATATGATTTAGGACTTACAGAATTAATTGCTGGGTGGCGCTAGTGTGTGAACTCACTTCGCCTTAAGTTTAGTAAAGGTGTACTGAGTTTACTATCTACATTATACTTATTTGAATGATTTTTATTGCAGACGCTTAAAGATTTGCAGGAATCTAGCATTAATTGAAGGAAGAGCATTTTAAAAATTTTATACTGCGAAAGTATACTCTTTAATAATGGTCGAAAATCTGCAACACAATTATCAAGCATCTTGTAGAAGAAGACTGCTTAAAGCGAATTCCAAGTTCATCTCTTATGGACTGCGCTAACCAGATAACTGAAATTGTTGAGGGGGAAAATACATCAACCTACTAAGTGCCCCATAAATATAATTCAAAATTATAGATCAAGGGACTGGAAAAGGGAAAACTGTACGATTGTCTCCAAAACAGAAAACGCGAGTTCAAGGAGGCTTGTACTACAACTAAATTGACATTTGTTTTGCATAAAACCTAAGAAAGTATCAATTTCTAAAAGAGACTTACTAATTATACCTCCGTGTACTGGACCATGGAGATATATGTATTACATACTATACTGGACCAAAGAAGTGACAGAAAAAAGGCAATAAGCGACGAACTAATTGAAGCTGATAGAGTTTTCCAAGGCCATAACAAGAAACGAATCCCGTTCCGGTGCGCGAGTTGCCGTCTCGGCCGCAGTCGCCTTTAAAAGAGTTTAAACACTCTATTAAATTAAATATAAAAATAAAATATGTGGCAAAGGGAAAAGTGATAAAAAACGGTAAAAAGTAGATAAAAAACGAACAAATAGCTGCCAGAGCCTCAGGTTCCGTGCTCATCCATCCCAATCGTCGATGCCATTCGTTGAGTTGTCAAGTCTGTCAGTGTCAATTAAACGTCAATGTTGTTTACATTGCATGAACGCCGTAGATCCGTGGATAAATAATAGAAAATGGCTGGAGGAACCGACGACGCCACTGAAGAAAAACGCCTACAAAAGGCAATCGGCCAAATCAAAGGGCAATTCAAACGCACAGAAAAATATGCGTTAAAGCAGGAGCAACAATTGATCGATTCCGAGGACCTCAAAATTCGTATCGAAGAACTTTAAAAGGGGCTGCAGAGCTACTAATCTCTTTCCTTGGAGCTGTTGCTGTTGAAGGACGATGAACCTCCAGACGAGGACAACTTGGAGAAAATGTGCTACTTCTGTGTAGTGTTCGAATTGAAAATACAATGATGTCATCGACCTACACGTAAACGTTGCAATGAACTTTACTAAATTCAAACTTTTTTTTCCGTATTTGAAAATGTACCGCATAACGCTGTTTTCTATTTTTTGTTTGAACCATTTATATGAAAGAAATATAATCTAGATACTAATTCTTTAACATTCATGTACGAGTACTCGTACATACATACAAATAAAATTTTTTGAAACAAAAAAGTCAAACCTACTTCAACCCTATACGTAAATGGTGTGGTAGTTCAATCATAGGACCACTTTTGAAGTTCAGTCAAAACAAAACGTTTTCATCAATTTGTCTTGATTCGCATAAGAATAAAATACATACTTTAAATTTTTTTTGGGTTTTGTTTATTTTTTCACAAGTGCTTGATACATTGTGACAAAATTTTTATTGGACCTCCTCTGGAGCATTACCTATCGAACAAAACAAGAATCACTAAAAGCGATCCATAACTGACTGAGTAATCGCGTAACATACATACAAAAAAAACATACAGACGAATTGAGAACCTCCTTTTTTGAAGTCGGTTAAAAAGGCCTTTGAATTTGTGACAAAGTGTTCATTATTTTAACACACCATGAAACCACGTGTTTGAGCTGATGCTGCTAGACCTCCGCTCTCACGCTTAGATCCGCAGCGCAACCATCCTCTGCATGTCTTCAGGTCTTCTAGCCTCAGGAAAAAACGGAGCTTAGTAATAGTACACTATGATTGAGAAATCAAATGGATTGAAACCATATCCAATCACATTTTTAGAGCAGATGTGCCTCACACTGGAAGGCCTGAGGAACTGTGTTCTTGGTTCAAAACAAGACGCACTATTGGATTCAAATGCGCTAGCACGAATATGTTTGTCTATTCAACGACACTTGTATCAGTTTGTCAGAAATGCTACTAAAGCCATAGAAGCCTATGATATTCTTGCGAAAATGTTTGAAGATAAAGGCATCTACCGCAAAGCCTTGTTACTTAAAGTCTTGATTATTATATTATGGAATTACATTCTGGATGTTATGAACTCTAATGAACAATTAAACTCTCTCACTGCTTACATGTTTCACCAGTGGTTTTAGAAAGATAAGTTTATTTACATCTGGTGGGTAAACGAACAAAGACACAGGACAACAAATTGTCTTGAAGGGTGGCATAACAGGATTAATAATCAAAGCTGTGGAAGCTGCAATTATATTTATGATAATATATATATATATATATTTATTTATTTTTACTATATAATACTAAATATTTATCAATACATGCATATATTAATATATCTTATATAGTAGTGTAACGCCATCAACGCGCAGTGTTGCCAAGTCTGAAATCTATCGGATGGTAGATTTCTTCAAAAAATACGGTGAATTCTCAAAAACTGTGGTGCAATTAAAAATTGAAATACGGTAGAATTACCGAGCATTTTAGCAGCAAATTTTTAGTATGAGAAGTCAGAGTAATAATAAAAACATAATTTCTATTCAGAATCAGATAGTATAATTGTTTCAGATTGATTATACATGTCGACATTATGTTTTTTTATCATATTCTGCGTTGGTTTAAAATCAACGCAATTTTTTCCCTGTCGCTGTATAGCCTGTTGCGATAAAATAATTCCCTTGATTGATCTTGTTATAAGTTTATTCCGCTTTTTCGTTTTTATATCGTTAACCCTACTAAATACTCTTTCACATTCAGCATTGGAGTGCGGTAACGATAAAATAGCCAACATAAACTTTGGCAACCAGTAGAAATAGGGTTTTTCGTCTTGATCACGCAATTGCGCTACCTGAAAAAAAAAACGTTATTATTAGACTGAAATAGACAACCAAAAAAGAAAAATGTAATTTAACTTTTTTGAAATTTACCTGGTGCCAGAAAACGTCAGCGCTCAAATTTAAATCCAATTGTTTGTAATAAAGCGGCAACTTCCGCCATTCATCATCTAATTCTTGTTGATCCTGTAGGGAAGTTGGTGAAATTCTTGGCAATAAGGCAAAGAGTGATGAAATTGACTCTTCCCTGTCATCAGAAATCACTCTTTGTAGATCAAATTTGGCTATTTCAGTCATAATTCTATCGTTCATTGAATATCGTTTGCGAACACCCACACAAGCTCTGACAATAAAATTTTTACACGCCTTTTTAAATATTATTTTTCTTTCTTCATTTTCTACAGATTCTAGTTCTTTCTGAACACCTAACCCAAGATAAATATCTTTTAGGTTTTTGTGATTTGTTTCTGCAGTCGGATCTAGAGTTTCAATCGGAGCAGAATTCACGTAGTTCTTGTGTAAAATCAAAAGTAACAGCTCTGTATAAAATGCTGTCATTTTTTCATCTAATTTTGTAATCAAAACAGATTCGCTTTGAAAATAGCTATTTAATATTGTAAATTTTGGCAACATCCATGCCAAAAAGTAATAATACGCCTTTATAATGGGGTCATTTAAGTTTAAATGGATATCCTGACATTCTGACTCTTCCAGCCATTTGCTATCAAAATATAATCGCAAAACATCCCATTGCTCAAGAATCCTTTGCACTACTGCATTTAAGGACAACCATCTGGTTTGAGCTGGCCGAAGAATTCTGTGAATATCTGCATCAGCAAAATACTGGAACTCCTTAAACTCACTCTGCCTTTTACTACTGGACTTAAAATAATTATAAATATTACGGGCCATTCTTTCACAGTTTAGAGGGAGTTCTTTACATGCGTCACTAGCGCAAAGATGTAGTGAATGGCAAATACATTTGATCACAATTATGCCTGGACAATGTTGACGAAATCGAGTTGAAACGGAGTTATTATTTCCCATCATCGTATTGCAACCATCAGATCCAAAACCGATGATGTTTTCCGTAGAAATGGCGTTCTTTTTAAATGAATTAATAACAATATTGAAAATTGTTTCAGCATTTGCAACATGATCGGTTGTTTTCTCATCGAACAACTGAATTAAATCCCAAAATCTACTGACCACTTTCCCAATATTTGGATCGTAATATCTTACTACTACTGCTACTGTCTTTACTACGGCAATATCTGTGCTTTCGTCTATCAAAATTGAAAACTTTTGGGACTTCAAGTCACTGATAAGGGTTTCCTTTTCAGTTTTACCAATACATATATTTATTACAGCTTGTACTTTAGTTCTTTTTAATCTTATATCTTTAGCTATCTGAGAATCTGGAAATAATTCTGGTAACAAATCTGATAGATGATTCATAACATTATGAGAGAGTTTATGTTCGGCAACGAAAGCGGCTAATTTTATTTCTGACATTTTTAACAATTGCTTTTCTGAAGGTGGCGTGGACTTAAATATACTTACTATAGATTGTTGTTTACTGGATGTTGAAGCACTGCATCTTTTAATATTATTTATATGTTTATTTCCTTCTTTGTGGCGTTTTATCACACTTATATCGGCAGTAAAAGATGTATTGCAAACATTGCAAGTCGCCTTTGATAAGTCCTGTTTGTCTTTTCTTAGCCAGTCACAGAATTCTTTGTTTAGCAACCAATCTTCGCGAAATTTCTGTTTATAACGCTTCCTCTTAGCAGGTACACTGAAAGAAATACACTTCTACAATACAACCAGAACGTATAGTTGTGAAATTTCTTGTTCTGTCTACCAAAAAATAGTACTGAGAAAAAAAAATATTGTATCATTTACAAATCGATCAGTAACTGTTACTTTCTGATTTTAGTTAAAGAAGATTTTCTACAGATTACAATCTTATTGTATTATTTACTATGTGATTGTGCTTATTACGATGTGATAGTAATGTTTACAATTCGTTGTGCTACATATACAACGGTTTAGTTATAGCGGGCGACGAAAGGGAATGAGGAGAGGGGGAGGGGGCGACTTGTACTTCCCGTTTGCTTAATTTTTCATTCCCGCGTGTCGGCCGGCCGGTTAATATGTATATTTGAAAGTGTTGTTTGTGATTTAAATAAAAATTGGATCAGAGAGTCATCGACAGGCTGACTGACCAATATGGATGAAGACATACGTCAACTGTTATCAGCGTGGAATCTGCAGGAGTACATTGATGTATTTGAAAGTAAGTTACTTGAGAGTTATAAAACATTACCTTTACGCTACTATATTTTTTATATCTATCTAATTTCTCATTAAACAATAAGTATATCCAACCATGCCTTCCAAATGCTTTATAGTATCTGGGAGAGGCCCTTTTCCAGCAGATAGATTAAATCCCACATAACAAGTCGTAGTAGCAGTGAGGTACTCACGTAGATATTTTGAAACTACTGTATAAATTAGTCGTGCCTTGACTGACTAGCTCGACGTGTTTTTAATTGTTTGCCTTTGAACTTTTCAGAAAACAAAATATCTTCACAAGGCTTGGGTGTACTAGATCAACACATGACCAAGGCAATGATTCCACTTATAGGAGAACGAGGTAACAGGTTTTTACACACAGAGACTGCTGTCTGACCTCCGCAACCCAAGGGTAGGCTAGAACCATAGTCCCCTTCACACATTTGCAGCTAATTCTTTTAAATCCTCTAAATTTTGCTTTATTGTTACAGACCTCGGGGCTGATAGATGATGTTGGCGATGAATTACAGAAGAAATTAATGGAACGCGATGTAATCATAACTTAATATCAACTGCAGATATACTTAATAATGCAATTCCAGTATTTGGTATGATAGAAATTATTTTTTTAAGTAAGAAAGGTGACATAATTTTGGAATTAAGTATTTTTGTAAAGAATATTTTGTTATATTGTTACCGAAAGAGAAAATGTCTTAAAACTCTACATGTTGGTACGATAAACTTTTTAGCTTTGTGCCAAATAATCTTTCTTACCATCGTGATGGTAATATTATAATTTATGTCACTGTAAGATTTCCTTTATAAGTTTAATTAGACTGTAGTTAACTACTGTGCAATTACCATAGTTTTTAAGAACACTAAAATAATAATAAACGTATACAGAATAGTCCAATTCTTTTTATTATTTATAGTTTATATTTACAACGTGTTAAAAAATAAGTGATAATATTTTATGGCGTGATGCTATTCATCAATATGAACAACTTACTATGAGAACAACTTCAAAATCGTTCAAAATCTTTTGAACTCTTCATACGAAATGGATTAACCGATCGCGTAATTCGAGATATATTTTTTTAAAGATTTCGATGTAGATCTTATAGTAAATTTTGTTCGTGTTGTTGAGTAGAATCACATCTTAAAATATTATTACTCTTTTTTTACAAGTTGTATAACTAAAAGTGCCTACCTATCTCCCTACAGTACAACTAATCCCCGGTACAAAAAGTACTGCAGTTGTTACAAATAATAATTGTTCTGTGCACAATACTAGTCAGTTACAGAAACAGAATTAAACAGTTAAGCTCACTAAATATCTCGTTACCACTAAGACGTAAGCTGTACTTATAACTAGAATCTTTAGTCATGATTAACATGCATTTCGATTAGCATAAGCATTCGTATCGTAATGAAATCATTTCTGTATCGTACCCGTTACAATACGCAAATTTTCAGTTACAAATTTGATTTAACTAGAACTGTTTGGTAGTGTTCACAAAGCGTACTGTCGTCACATATAGAACAAGAATGTATTGTAAGCATTACGAGATTCTGGTTATCTGTACGAGATATTTTTTTCAGTGTACAAGCTCTTCTCGTTCAGATGCATAGTCACTCTCGCTATTACTTTCCATCTTTTTAAAACACGAGTAACACAACAGAATAAACACACTGCGCTCTTGCTTTAATAGAAGAAAAAGTACTTTAGTCTTCAATCAAAGTATCAAAACAATAATGCAAATAAATCAAAAAGTTTCAACTAGTTATCGAAATTCGTACACATAATAACCTCCCAAAATCGGTCGTGTTATATGTCCGAGTTATTTTCCGGGGGAAACCCCATCAATAATGTTCGCAGATTCAGTATTGTCGTTACAAGAAAATCGTAAAGAAAATTATGAATACTGTAGTATATTAAATATTCATTTTAAATTTTAAATACAATAAACTATTTTAAAAATCCATTACGGTAGTTTTTGTTGCCGTAATTATAATCCTACGGGAGGTGGTAGATGTGTGCTGAATACCGTGTATTTACCGTAATTACGGTGTAGTTGGCAACACTGTCAACGCGAGTCTACGCACACACACGCGCACGCGCCCCTTTAGAGCCATTACGCACTGTCGACTAGTCGCCGGCGACTCAGTCGCCGGCGACTGAGACTTACTATAGTTTAAATAGGGGCTTACGCACGTAGTCGTCAGTCGCCCAGGCGACTCGACGACTCGCCGCGTTGTGGCGACGCACAGGCGACTGGCGGTCGCCGGCGACCAATAGAAGCACGGCTTCAAATGGGAGCGTTCACACTGCGAGCAACTGTCGTAGCGACCGGACGCCGCGCACAAAAATGGCTCAGGCTTTCGATACTGAGAAATTTATATGTGAAATACAATCCCGAAAAGCAATTTGGGACTTACTGAGTCAAGAATATTCTAATCGGGATTTGAAGAAAAAACAGTGGGAAGAAATAGTGGAGTTATTTGGAGGTGAAGGATTAACAGAAGAAGAAAAAAAAGACATAGGTTAGTTAAAACTGTCATTTATTTTTTAATAAATTCTGCTCATTTGCCAAGGTAGTTGACCCTCAGTTATAAAATAATCAGCAAATATATCTCTGTATGACATACCACGTCGCGTAGCTCTTTGAATACCTCTTGGCACTTCTTCTAAGCCAGGAATGCACAAGGTATCTTCGAATTTATATCCGTCTCTTTCTCGTACATAGTTGTGAAGAACACAACATGTTTTAATGATGCTTGATACTAGATCTAAATTCACATTAATAGGTCTGTGAAAAATCTGCCACTTATTTGCTAATATGCCGAATGAACATTCGATATAGCGTCGAGCACGAGAAAGCCTATAATTAAATACTTTTTTCTTTGTTGTTAAATTTGATCCACCAAACGGTCGCATAATTTTATCAGATTGCCCAAATGCTTCATCACCAACAATAACAAACGGGACTGGTATAGGATTTATCGATGAAATAGGCTGATGTTCCGGAACTTGTAAATCATTATTCATTAGCTTTTGATAAAATGTTGAATGTGCAAATATAGTAGAATCGCTATCCTTTCCATAGGAGCCTACATCTATGTATACGAACTTATAGTCAGCGTCACAAATAGCAAGCAGAATTATAGAAAAGAAGTGTTTATAATTATAACACACTGATCCACTGTTGTAAGGTTTTATAGTTCTTATATGTTTACCATCTATGGCACCTATACAGTTTGGAAAATTGGCTCGTAAATTAAAATCTTTTGCTATTTTTAACCAATTTTCTGTTGTCGGTTGCGGTAAACACATATCTTTCAGTAAAACCCATATAAAATGACAAACTTCTCTTATTATCTCAGCAATAGTTGAAATCCCAAGTCTGTATGAGTAATGTAGATCTATAAATTTACAGCCACTTCCAAGATATCTGAAATAAAAAAAATACATGTTATTTATAATTTATTTACAGGTCAATCACTTCAGAAGAAATGGAAAAATATAAGAAGCTGCTTTGCTCGAGAAATACGAAGACTAAAAAATACCAAAAGCGGATCTGGTACTTCTCATAAAACTCCCTATATTTATTTTAACCAGCTGTTGTTTTTAAAGAATACTGTTGGTAATTTAAACACAGAGAATAGCCTTACGGAAGAAGAAAACTCGACAGCTGATCAAGAACCTTTAGGACCTTACTCGAGAGAAAATATAGTAGGAAGAAAAAAGAAAAAACCTTCAGATGATGGCACAAAAGAATTATTGGAAACTTTAAACAAATGTATTGATACTCGTAAAAAGGACGCGCATATTTTGGAACGAGATGAGGACAGAATGTTTCTGTTGTCCCTTTTATCATCTTTCAGGAAAATTCCCGAGCACAAAAAGTCAGCTGCGAAAATTCAATTAATAACAATAATTGATTCATTCGGGACCAATCATCCAAATAATGTATATCCAAACGCAATGTGGCGAAATTATAATGAGTCCGAGTATGAGCGTGGCTATTTTACACCGGAGGCCGGGTCTTTTACTTCAGCACCAAGTCAACAATCACGTTTACGCCCTGAAGCACAAAATTACTATACGCTACCAACTTCAGACCCTTCACCGCAAGAACGCTCAGAGTCGCGAGTTTCAACTGCCACATGTGCTTCGCAAGATTCAGAAATTTTGGACTTATTTTGAAGCTTCATTTTCTTTTTTTGTGCTTTCAATTTAATATTAGTTAATTATAGTATTGATTTAATTAAATAATAAATACCTGTTGTATAATTATTTACGATTTATTTTTCAACCAGCTGACCCATGACTGTGACATGTATACAATAACTAGTTGTACCCGTAGGCTTTGCTCTCCGTGGGAATTTCGGGATGTAAAGTACCCTATGTCCTTTTCCGAGTCTAAACCATATTTGTGTTAAATTTTATCCAAATTGGCACAGTAGTTTTTGAGTTTATTCATTATAAACATACAGACAAAAATACAAATCTTGCCTCTTTGTATGATTAGTGTAGAAGTGTAGATAATGAAGTTGTCACTTACCTTAGTGTTATAAATAATTTTTCTTCCGCAGAAATACATGGTCGCATATTTGTATCTGTGCCAGTTATATGTGGTTTCAGAAGACACAATAGCTCATCAAAGGAACGCACAGACATTCTTGTGTAATTAAAAAATTTACGAGGGTATTTTCTCACGTCTTCATAAAATACTTTAAACATTCCTTTAGATCTCCGTTCTTGTAACAAAGGATGTACCCAACACTCTTTTGGTTTTCTTTTATTTTTCTTTCTCTTTATTACGAGTAGCGCTACTATTGCAGCTTCTTCGACGTCCATTCTGCACGAATGTACTTAGAATACTGTCGCTCGGCTTGGTTTCCTGGCCCTAGTTTCTCTGTTTTGGTCGCCGAGAGACTGAGTCGCCGGCGACTAGTCGACAGTGCGTAATGGCTCTTACAAGGCCGGCCGCCGCGCTACTCAGTCTGCTACTCGCAGCCGCTGCGTTCGTTTCACATTCACACGGAACAGAGGCTCGGTACGAGGCGCTTGCTCCCCGCGCACACACGCATAAAGGTCTTCGCACATTATAACAACTCACCGGCGACTCGACTCTATGCTAGACATTGAAATTTAAGCCCTGTATCGTATGTTCAAGGTTCAATTTCAAAAAATGATTATAAAGTAGTGTACAACGAGTGGCCTACGCATCGTACACTAGAGGTCAACCCCGACACGTTTGTCACGCAATGACCATACGTCGTCCACGCAACGACCACACGTTGTCCACGTAACGACTATGCGTTTGCGACTGTCGCGTGACGGGCAACCATTTGCCAGCCCACCCGTCCGCCCCGTGCCTTCCCCCCGCCCGCCATCATTCACTATAGAATCGAAGGACGGAGTGCACGTTGGCTGTACACGGTGATATTTTTCGAAAATCATGCAGAAAGAAAAGTTGATAGAAGAAGTGCGAAAATATCCGCTACTATACGACCTTCGTGATCCGAAATATAGTGACGTACATAAGAAGGAAAAGGCATGGAATGAAATCGCTATTGTATTGTCGCAACCAGGTAAGAATTTTTTTCTACTCCGGTACATTTATCTGTTAATTATATAGTCCCGAACACCTATATAAAAGCTAGTCTTATTCAATTGCAAAAAAGTCTATCTAGTCTTTTTTGCAATTGAATTTTGCAAAAACTAACTGTCATATGTGACTATACAACTTCCCGCTCTTAATTATGCGGTATTGCTGTGTTTGTTATATTTAATCCCTAGTCGTAGAAAAAGTTTTGTATGCGACGTTGCATTAACACTCACCACGCCACTCAACATTTTTGAACCCTCTTATACAACTATTACATAAAATGCTATTAACATAATTAATTTCTATTTGTGACGTTTTCAGTGTTGGTATTGAGTTATTGATTTTGCCATAATCTACAGAAATTCAGCTATCGAACAAATAAATATGTGTGATTCTAATAGATATTAAAAATAATGTTAAAACTTATAAGAAAATTTAATTCAACCTGTTACATCCAAAAAGTAGGTATGTTATTGTACAGTTAACAGTACCTACGATTTTCTACTTGGACACTCGAAAAATCTTGGTTTATCGTAAAAATTAGTTTTTTCACATACAGTAATATAAAATCCCAGAATTTACTGATATAAAATATTAAATCTACGTCATATATATTTTATTTTTAGTTTGGGTTTCTGTATGTTATAATAAAGTGCCTTACGTTTATTTAATATAGGTAATCAGTAATAAAATCCCAGCTTAGTATAGAAACTTGTTTAATATTCTTAATAAGCCAATAATATTATAACCAACTTCTTACGATTATTACATATTAATTATCCATGATCTATATTAAATGCTGCCACGGAACTCGTCCTTCGGGAGATTGAAAATAAGTTGCAAACATATCACGAGTTTCAAAAGCAGATGCCGAAGATTCACTTATATCTTCTGGAATTGTACTTAGATTACTTAGTAATCTCTGTTCATCATCATTATTGGCCGAACTCTGCCTTGTGTTGACTTCATCATCGGATGTTATATTATAACACCGCATGACATTGTGTAAAATACACGTCGCAAAGACCACAATATCAACATATTTTGGGTGTAAATGCAAATTCTTATTATAAATTCCAAATTTTTGATATAAGATGCCGAACGCGTTTTCAACTACTCTGCGAGCTCGCGATAAGCGATTATTGTATATTCTTTCCTTTTCTGAAATGCCACTTGAACGTGGATATGGTCGTAATAAATTCCTTTTTAAAGGAAACGCTTCGTCGGCTACAAAAACATGTGGCATTATTATTTCAGTACCAGGTAATGGTGTGTCAGTTGGAATATTAAATGTATTCATTTCAATCGCTCTTCCTAATCTTGACGATGCCAAAATTCCGCCATCACTATTCTTGCCATAGGCCCCTATATCGACAGCTATAAATCTGTATTTATCATCGACGACAGCCATGAGGACGATAGAGAAGTGTTTTTTATAATTAAAAAATAGCGAGCCGCTGCTAGGAGGGGCAATTATGTTTACATGTTTGCCGTCGATGGCACCTATGCAGTTTGGAAAATTCCATTTTTTATTGAAACCATCTGCGATTCTTTTCCAGTCTTCGGTAGTAGGTGTGGGCATGAACTTCCCCTTCATTGTATTTATAATCGCATTGCACACATCTTTTAATATCGACCGGATGGTACTTTCGCCTAACCGAAAGCTTGAACTCATAGTCCTAAATGAACAGCCACTAATCAAGTACCTGAAACAACCAATTTTTCTTTATATTTATATTATTTTGTTACAGCGTCAGAATGTAAGAAGATATGGCAAAACTTAAGGGAATATCATAGAAGAGCCATTAAAAAGAAAGCAACTAAAAGTGGTCAGAGTGCTAATACTAATAAAAAATGGCAATATGAAACTGAAATGTCTTTTTTATTACCACATTATAAAGAACGGTCTACAGTGACGTCAGTGGACAACACAGATGATGGTGATGATGAAAATAGCTTATCTGCTGCGGAAATTCTTGCCAATGTGACTAATAATGAAGAATCTCAAGACTCGTCAATTATCTCGGAGCGTCCTGAATCTTCGGTGTCTATGTACGATTCATCTAGATCAGTGTTTCCTGACATTCCAAAAACGACAAAACGAAAGAAATTGCAAGAAACAAGTGCATCGGCGGTTTTAATGGAATATTTATTAAAAAAAAAAAACGATGAAGATGTAAAGCAGAATGACGAACTGGATAAATTTTTTTTAAGTATTTCTAGCACAGTAAAAAAATTATCTACCTATAATCAAGCACTTTTAAAGTCAAGAATTTTTAATTTAGTTTCGGAAGCTGAAATACAAGAACTGCAAAATAATCGAAACTATTACTATGATGATTTGTTTGCACCAGGAACTTCTGGCTACACAACTCAAAACCTAAATGCAGGTACTACCGGTAGTAGCTACACAACTCAAAACCTAAATGCAGGTACTACCGGTAGTAGCTACACAACTCAAAACCTAAATGCAGGTACTACCGGTAGTAGCTACACAACTCAAAACCTAAATGCAGGTACTACCGGTAGTAGCACCGCTAGCACCCAACAGCAAAATACAACGCCTATGGAAGAATCGAGGGTTGATGGTTCTTCTTAACACAATTAAAGTAAAATTGCTTTGCTTTGATTTATCCTTTAACTTGATATATAAATAAATACATATAAATTATAAAAAAGTTTCTTATTGCTTACCTTAATGTCACTGCCAGCTTTTCTTCCGGTGATACAGCTTCTCTAAATCGCGTGTTTCTTTTGTAGATGTCGTCCTCAATAATATTAAGTATATAATAAAACAAGTATCTCGGCATACGGAAATAGATATAGAATTTTTCTTCGTCATCTAGCAGACGTTTCCGGATATTCCAATATTCCCCTTCTGATTTCCTTTGTCGCAACATATCATGTACCCAATATCTTCTTTTCCTGCTGTTTCGTTCATTTTCATTATCAAATATAATAGCTATAATCGCCAGTTCACTGAATGTAAAGTTCGACATTTCATAAGCAACACGACTTCTTTGGACAAAATTTAACCGAAAACTGAGGTTAGACGAGTTGTCTGTTGAATAACCCACTCGTTGGCACCGCGTTGGCCACTCCTTGACACCGCGTTGTCCACTAGTGACCATTGGGTGGATCAACTAGTTGACTACTCATCGAGAGTGTGAGTAGAGTTGCTGCCGCGTTGGCGTGGAGTTGTTATAATGTGCGAAGACCTTAACCGTGTGTTGACAGGCCTGTCAATACGTATTAAAGACACGGACAAGTTCCCCTGTATCAGAAAACGATGTAAATAGGTGTTGCCAAGACAAAAATCGAAAAAAAATAAATTGGATAGAAAATGGGACAAGTGCCCTTTTAGTATTTAGATATTCTGTTATGAACTATGGCATGACATTAAAAATGAAAATAAAGCGTGAACTGGCGCAGCTGAAGGAGAATGATCACAGATTTACGCTAACATTCGATGAGTGGACTTCTTCCATGAACAAGCGATACATGAATGTAAATGTACACGGAATTGATTTGTTCTGGAACTTGGGGCTGATTCGTGTGTATGGAAGTATGCCTGCTGAAAGTGGTGTCATTATTTTGAACACAAAGTTAACCGAATTTGGACTTATTCTAGAAAAAGATATTGTCAATATTACTACAGATGGGGCCAGTGTGTCGATTTTTGACAAGTTGGGTCGATTGATAACACCTTTACGTCAGCTCTGCTATGCCCATGGAATTCAGCTTGGCATAATCGATACTATTTATAAAAAGCAAACTGATGTTGATGAGCAACCTGAAATAGAATCTGAAAATGCAGAAAACGAGTTTGAGATTTCTGATGAAATGGACGAAAACGAAATGTCCTGCACAGACTCCGAAGATGAAGCTTTTCATTGCTCTATCCCAAGAATAGAAGTGGACCTAAACGCAGAATATGCGGGTGTCATTGAGAAAGTTAGAAACGTGGTGAAACTTTTTAAAAGATCGCCGACTAAAAATGACATTTTGCAAATATACGTAAAGCAAGAATTTGGACAAAATATAAAATTACAACTTGATTGTAAGACACGATGGTCGAGCCTAGCAGACATGATTTCTACATTCAATAGAATCAAGCTATGTGTCAGCAAAGCTTTAATCGATCTTGGCCTGGAAGCTAACCCAAACTACTATTTGAGTGCAGAAGAACATGCGGTTTTAGTGAACTTAGACAAGGTATTTGAACCTGTACAGCTTGCTGTGAAGATGCTATGTCGTCGAGATACCGACTTGGCCACTGCAGAGAAAACACTTAGGTTTATGATTCGTAAACTGGAAGAGCTAAAAACTCCATTGGCAGAAAAACTTACTGATTTCTTAAGAAAACGCATTGCTGAGCGTCGGACGAATTTGACGGCATGCTTGTTATATCTAAGAAACCCAGCTAAATACCAAGAAGATAAAGAAGAGTTTGCGAGGGATGAAAATAAAACCTTTAAATTACTCCCGAAAAGTGTAGTTCGAACTGAACTTAAAACACTAATACAGCGCCTGCATCCGCGGCATGGTATGACACAGACTGAGTCAATCACAACAACATCACCTATGCCTGCTGCCACTGCCACCCCTGATGAGGATGATGAGCCCCTCTCATCCCTTTCCCAGAGACTGAATGAGGCAGGCAATCTTTCTTTGCAAGCAGAACTGGAGGAAGCAATCACTGCCTGCAAAGACCCTAGGAAAGTAACGATTTCGCTGGACTCATTGTTAAAGAAAGAAATGAATCTATACGAGTCCGGGGGGTCAAAAGGAGAACTTTTGCAGTTCAGTGATAACTGTCTTACAACTATAGTTCCGACTAGTGTAGAATCGGAAAGGGCGTTCGCAGTGGCTGGCTAAGCCTGCAAAATAAGATGTAGGTTAGGTGACGACACTCTAGACAACTTGTGCTTTCTAAGAAGCTACTTCCAAAATAGTTTGTAGTATGGAAATGTTTCCAATTTGATTGTGTTTTACTTCTCAATTCTATTCTATTTATCATTGTAGTTTGGCGAAATGAGCCTTTAACTTGATTGATCTCAAATGTTATTATTTTTGTGTGACACTTTAATTGATCTTTTTGATTTCGTATGTAAAATACATAAAAGTATATAGAACTATATTCGTAAAAATAAATGTTGATTTCAAAATACCTTGGTTCTTTTAATGTTTTTCTATGTCAATTTTATTAGTGCAATTATTTATACACATAACTACCTATCTCGATACCTATCTCTACCCAGATTGATTTTCATAATCTCGCGAGATCTCGTCCGATCCCCAATCTCGCGAGATTGCATTCCCTATCTCGAGAATCTGCAAAACGTAATGTTATCCGAGAATGGATATTGCCACGAATGTGGCTGATCGCATCTGCCATTCTTGCTGGATAACTTAAGATAAAGCAGCTATTAACATGAGAACTGGCCCCTCTACCTCTACCCAGAAGCAAGCCAATCTTCAGTTAATAAACCAAGACAACTGCAAAATGAACCAACTTATGTTCCTGACGAAACACCGGGAACCACACCGCATAAACCTACAGTAGCATTACCAGGTTACACTAGGAGAGTTGAAACTGAAAGTCAGTGTTTCATATATGGTTGTCAAAGGACTGAACGATACAAAGTTCCTCTAACAACAAAAAATGTTACTTTTCAAGTACAAATATTATGCCACAGAATAATAGACTCTGTGACGTACATTTAGTTATTGAAGCATGGGATTTTCTTGATAGTATTAGAAGTAATTATTTAGAATTATTCACTGTAAGGCATATTGAAGATATGATGGAATTAAAAATCCTGATGTCGAAAATATTTTCAACTTTCAAAATGTTCTACTAATGGAAGACCATTTTGTGCATACCTGGATTGGGTTAACGAAAGCTCAGTTCCAGCAAATGTTTGTAGAAGTACCTCAGTTGGTTGAAATAAACAATAGCTCCCAATATATTTAATGAAATTAAGAACTGGGGACCCAAATGATAGGCTGGTATCATTATTTAAAGTATCTAGAAGAACTGTAAAAAAGTGGTTAACTCAAGCCCGCAACATAGGCTTAACCCATATTAAAAGACAAGACATAATACATTGCCGTGTGGTTTCCGGCCTAGAATACAGAACCGCTCCATCCCGTCCCATGGATGTCGTAAGAGGCGACTAAAGGGACAAGCACATATATCCCGTGCAACGTAAGCATTCCCAAGGAGGGTTGACGACGGGCGGCGGCCGGTCATAAAACCGCAACAAAAATAATAGCATTCCCAGGGATGGTTGACGATAGGCAGGCGGCCAGTCATAAAATTAGCCAAAACTTGTACAGCATGGAAAGTATATATGATTTTAGGCTTTCGCGGTCACAATCACTATTATGTTCACTACGGGACTTACCGCGATTATTTTTGAGTTCTGTCTGATATTTCCACAACATTGCAGCTGCCATTTTCACAGACTAACTGAAGAGACTGCGGTGGTGGATGTTGAGCTGTCAAGGGAAACCGTATCGGTCTACCCTCTTTCTTTGTCTTTTATTACACAGGTTTTTACACACAACACTGACGGTGTCCATTCGGGAATTGTTCACTGATGCGCGCGTACACTTTTTACACAACTCAATCACAGGGTTCCATGTACCCGAAAGCTTGAAACCGTCTTCCCGATTGAAATTGGGATGCTTCTTAATTTCAATCGCTTCCCTAACTAGCCGGGGTATAAAGTGGCGTTCAGTTGCAAGTACTTTTGGCTGGTGTACCAATCACTGGATCGAACAATTCCCGAATGGACACCGTCAGTGTTGTGTGTAATAAAAGACAAAGAAAGAGGGTAGACCGATACGGTTTCCCTTGACAGCTCAACATCCACTTAATATCAGACAGAACTCAAAAATAATCGCGGTAAGTCCCGTAGTGAACATAATAATGGAAAGTATAAGCTTACATGCTGTCCCGACCCCACATAAAGTGGGATAAGGTGAAGAGGAAGAAGAAAACAAGACATAATACAGAGGAACTTAGCCATACCTACCGCATTATTTGAGGCTAATTCAAGACCAATTGACATTTTCGATGGAACATATTGTGATGTTGAAATAAGTTCAAATTACTTGTATCAAAAGAAAACACACAGTTAGCACAAATGTAGGAATTTAACAACACCTTTTTTAATTGTATGTACAGATGGATATATAATTGATGTAATGGGCCCCTATCCAGCTACAACAACAGACGAAGATATAATGAAATATGAATTTTCAGAAAATTACCCACTCCGGGATTTTTTTCAAGATGGAGATGTATTTATGCTGGATAGGGGTTTCCGAGATTAATTAAGTTTTTTAAATGAATGTGGATATAGGACATATGTGCCTGCTTCATTGGAGGAGGGTAAAACACAGCTATCAACTCTTGAAGCAAATAAATCTAAAACTGTCACCATTTGTCGTTGGGTTGTAGAAGTTGTCAATGGTCGATTTAAACGCGATTACAAATTATTCTGGCAGTGTTATTTCAATACGGCTTCAAAAAGCTTGTGGAAAGACTTTAAGGTGGCTGCTGGTTTAATTAATAGATTTCACCCTCCTATAACGGACAGAATCGACGCGGGGGAAATAATTCATGAAATTAATTTACATATGCATGACGAAAATAAGTTAGGAGACTTTATTGTAAATATTCAAATTAATAGACGCCGGGCTGATTTTGAGTCAATTACAGTTCAAAATAATAATTTAAATAATTTTCCCCACATGTCATACAATGAATTAATATTAATTGCCTTAGGAACATACCAACGGAACAGTCACGGTCCTATTATGGGCAACATATACGGGGAAATGATGGGTTTGTAATAGAAGTGTGCAGGGAGGTAGATAACGACCTACTTCAAGAGTTGTCCGCACCTAGCACTTGTTGGCTATTGCGCGTAGCCGTAAAACATATTTTGTTGATATTTTAGTTGACAGCAATCGAAGAGGTCGAGATGCTATTTTAGCACACTATTGTAACTGCGCCGTGTGGTTCCCGGCAGAGTAGAATAGGACCACTCCAAGTCATTCCGTGGATGTCGTAAAAGGCGACTAAGGAAACATAAGCTAAACAAAGCTCCAAACATCAAAGAGACCTCTCCAACCCGTCTGGCCAGCGTGGAGAGTGTAGGCCAAATCCTCTGACTACTCAGGCTAGTATATGGCTCTGGTAGTACAGAGAGGGTCGAGCTCCTGCAGTGGAGACTAGAAAGACCTGATGATGATGATGATTGTAACTGCATTGTAGGCAGAAGAACTGTAGGCTGCTGCGCCCATATTATGTCAATTATATGGTATTTAAGTTGGGCAAGATACCAAGAATAGTAGATTGTTGCACTGAGCAGAAAGTAAGTTATTGCTGCACGAGTGTTTATTTGGAGCCCGAGCGCTAGCGAGGGCTCTAAAAAGCACGAGTGCAATTTAACTTACTTAATGCGAGGTGCATAATCTGCTTTTCTTTCAACTACTGCAATAAAAGTAGTTGAAAAATAAAACTGAAGACAAATTACAACAGTTAAAAATTTGTTGTTCACATTCCCGCTTTTTTTCTTTATGGCCAGTATTTTTTTTTAGGCAAGGCAATACACACGTCCCTTTGTTAACTCCATACGGCCGTTAGGTTGGCCAACCTTCTTTATGACAGGTGACAACTATTGTCCACGATTAAAAAAAAAACTAAACAGTGCAGTAAAGGATTTTCATACATTTTTGCTGCACTAGAGCAGCAAAAATGTATGGAAATCCTTTACTGCACTGTTTAGTTTTTTTTTTACTCCTAGTGCAGCAAAGTTCCTCTTTGTGCTGGATATGTAGTGCAGTTATGATAGAATTGCAGCGTAGTTGGAAGAAAAATATATTACCCCCTGCACGGTTTTTAGACGATATTCTTTTAATTATTGAAGAATAAAATATTTGATTGATATATATGTTTTATTTTGCTTTCTTTGTTTTTGTGAGTTTTTTGTGCGATTTAGATATCAAATTGATACAATTATCAACATCAAAATGCCGGAAAGACGGAAGAAAAAATACAACATTATTTAAATAAGATACTCCGTTTGGAAAAACGACGTAGCCGGCGCAGGAGCCGGTCATTGTATGCCCCTTCGTATACCGTTTTCGCGCCGAAATCTAGAAACCCCTTCGAGAACAACTTCAACTCATGAGCCACATCGCCTGCAGGTGGAATCATCAGACATCTTCATGAGCTTACTGATTGTTGTTTGCTTGAGCTAGTGGAACATCGTAAATATCGGCGGAATCGTGTTCTGTATTACCCAAATGTGGTAGAAAGCCATACAAATCAATGCGTATGCCGCAGATAGTGATGACGAATTTTTAAGTAATCTTCAGTAAAGACAAAAGGAAATAGAATTAAAAATGGTCAACTTTAATTAATTATATCATTATTTACTAAGAGAATTTTGCTTTTTGCAGGTACAATACCACGAATACATAAACCCAGCCGAGAAAAAAATATAAAAAAATATGACCCTCTAGTACTAAACGACGCCCTGAAAGACGTCTAATAAATCATTTGAAGATTAATAAAGAATCTATGGTATCCCAAATTCAGTCCGGTACTAGCACGCCGCCGACAGAACCATGCGTGGCTTACAGGCACAACAAGTGAATCTACAACAAAAGTTGCTTAACCGAGGAACGACCAAGTAGTAATGTAATGCCATGGCATTAATATGATGAAATTTACGAATCGAATTTCAATTCTTTACGCGACTTACAAAGATTACAAAACTACATAACATTGAAAGATATGAGTGAGCGTTCCTCAACAAAGTACCTATTCGAAGAACTATGCTAAATAAAATAAAAAGTCAAGTACATACATAATACAACAAATCTATCCTCTCAAAGGGTTAGTATTTTGGTAGACAATAAATTAGTTTGATATATCATTAATTACAGCATTTTTATCTCTCCAGCGATTCAGGGCCGTGGTTGAAAGTGTAGCGCGTACTGACGAGTTACCACAACTCCGGTCGCCTGCTCCCGCAGGCGGTCGTCAACGCTGGAGGCGCATGCACATCGTTTTAGTTAATCGTCAGTTTTGTTTTCTCAGTAGGGTTTCTCTTATGAATCATGAATAAGCATCTTTCGATTTATACTTATTTCACAAGAAAATTTGCGGTTAAGGCCCCACATCGCCAATAATTTTTTTCCTAATACTTTACAAATAGAAAGAAATTCAAGAATGTAAATCATATAAGCCTTAGTAAATAACCTGAAGTATTTTTAGAACCATGTTTTAATATAATAAGAATCAGTGAGAATTATGAGAATCAGATTACCGCCAAAAACGGCCGCTTTTGGCCTTTACTTCGTCAACCCATTCAAAAAAGAGATACGATTTACAAAATTTTAAAACAGGCCTCAGAAATCTAAGTGACACGGAAGATGAAATTCAGCCAATGTATCTAAAGAGTGGTTATTCTTGCCCAATAGAATCCTGTATTGATGTCTGTGTTGGATGCGGAGGAAAATTATTATCAAACGGAATTTATTGAAGATTGGAACCACTGCAGGACCTGCAAGAGGTGAGAAACCCGAAGAAGTGGATACTTACAATCAATTTATGTCTGGGATTGACCGGGCTGACCACCATTTATTTATTTATTTTATCATTTTTTGGATTTGGCTGTCTGGAACTCTTTTTTTTTTTTGTATAGAAAATATAGCCAAAACAATTGCAATTTTCTAAGTTTCCGAGAAGAGTTAATCAGAAATCTAATAACGGTACCACAAAACAGACTCCTGAATTGCTTGTGTTTAAACACAATACGTTTGATAATAGGACAAAAGAGAGAGAAGAGTTAGTTTTTCCTACCACAGCAGAGCAGGCAGAAAATTTTAACCTGAAAAAAAGGCCAGTATATGAAGGCTCCAAAAAGATTTCTAATTACATGAAATTTAAAATGTGTACGAAGAACAAAAAAGGCGGAGAGACTGGCATTCGATGAAAAGGCTGTCCAGAAAAGCCTTCACTTTGTGCCATCTGCTTTGAGAAGTGGCATAATTTATCTTAATTAAAGAGAGAAAGAAAAAGATCTATATTTTTCAAAAACTTTTTAATTTGTTGATTAAATATTTAATAAAAATTAATTTTAATTTCCGACGCTGAAGATCACATGACTAAGCGAGGGAAAAAAATTGTAAAACAATTAGAAGCGCCCAAGGTCAATCAAGAGACTTTCAAAGACATCAGTAAATCTTGATAATTTAGACTCTGAAACTTTTAAAAGTATTGTGGATAACGCAAAAAAAAACAAAAACGAGAACCTCAAGACCAACGATGGGATTTAAAAAATAAAATATTAGCCCTAGCAATTTTTACGAGATCTCCAAAAGCGTACCGCTATATGCATTATGTTACCTATGCCAAGCGTCAGAGCGAAGAAGACATTACAAAGAATCCTGAAAGACATTCCATTTGAACCTGGCGTCCATTCGCAAATTATAAATTTAGGAAAGGTAAGGGCGGGTAAGTAGCAAAGAAAAACATTGCGTGTTACTTTTTGATGAGACGGCTTTAAAAAAAAGACTAATTTATAACGAGTCTTTATTGGGTTTGTTGATTTATTGCTGATGGAGACTTGGGGCTGAAAAACGAAATTGCTGGACATGCCCTAGTGTTTATGATACAAGGATTAAAAATAAAATTCAAACAGCCTATTTCTCACTATTTTGTTGAGGGCACTATCGAAACCGAAAAATAGTCAGTGTTAATAAAAAAATATATATTAAAGAAGCTGGATTCACCACTATAGCCAGTTTGTGATCAGGGTCCCACTAATGTTGGAATTTTTTGAAAAGATCAAACGATTTGTGAGTGTACACAATTTAAGCTAGCATGATGTAGTTTAACTGAAAAATTGCAAAATGAAGTAATTTGGTTGAAGCAGAAAGTATAAATAATATAATAACGAACACATTTAAGGATCCTGTGGTTAACATAGGTTAACACGCATTACGCCAACCAAATCATAAACATAATCCAAGAAAGACTGGACAAGCAAAATCATTTAGATGACTACGTGGTCAAAAATCTAGGGGATAAAGTACGAAAGGTACTTTATCCCCTAGATTTTTGTGTGTGTGAACTGTGAAAATTTTAAAATCGGTACAGTCGTTTCTGTGATTAGCGCATTCAAACAAACTCTTTAGCTTAATAATATTAGTATAGATTATATTAATTTACCTACTCATCTGTTTGATTTCTCGTAGTAATACAAATACTAAATAATACCGGCGATTTGACATTAATTATTTATTTGATAAATTATGTTCAATTTTTGTTATTTGTTTCATCGATAAATATTTTATCGACCATATTTTACCATCACTAGCATGTGTGTAAAATGCTGTGATTGGATTAGTGAATATGTGTGAGTGAATAGAAACAATGTTATAGTTATGTTGCAGCAAATCACGTTGACTTTTGTGTTTCTGTGTGCACTGTAGGGATAATCGTTAGGATGTGTGCAAATACAAATGTGTGAAAACTGGCGACATCGGGTTTGCATACTAAACTCGCAAGATAGCAAATCTCCCTTGTTTGATGTGATCTGAGATCAGGACTCTATCGAAAATTTTTTTGGCGCTATAAGGAGTCATGGGTATATAATATAAATCCAACACCTGAAAATTTTAGCATAGTGCATTTACCACTCTCTTAATAAATAATATGTCCAGCGTCCATGCCCCCGGCGCGAACTGCGAGAATGATTTTGGTGAAAATTTACATTCGCTTATCATTAATGAAAATAAAAAAATAAAAATAAAACCTGCGAATTTGAGGAAATACCCGATATTGGTATCGTTGATATGGATCAAAAAACAGATCCACGTATATTGGGGCCACTACAATATGTAACAGGATATTTTGATAATACTGCAAAACAAAATATATTTAAATCTTGCAAGGTGTGTAATAAAAATTTGGTGGCCTCAGAACCCTTGGAATACATAAAATACCGAGAATTCGCAGGTCAACAGTGGCTCTGCAGCCCAACAAGAGTTGTATTATCAGTTGTTGTCCAATCCGTTTGGTTCTATAACGGATGGCATGTTGATGGTAGCAAGAGCCCGATGGATTAAATTGTTTAGAGCGGCGTGACGTCCTAAACGACCGGCACTTTTACGGCAAGACAGACCGTGGTGACCTACATCAACGCCATCGCCGCAAGGGCAACGATGGTTTAATGTACTTTGTTTTCAAGCAAATATTTCTTCCTTCTTTTGAGAAATCCGTTTTTTCTGAGTACATCATTACGATACTCGTGTCACCAGACTGTGACACGAGAGGTTCCGGGTTCGATTCCCGGCCAGGTCAAGATGGAAAATGATCTTTTTCAGATTGACCTAGACATGGGTGTTTATCTATATATGTACTTATATGTTATATAATATAATGCCGTTGAGTTAGTATCCCATAATACAAGTCGCGAACTTTGTTTGGGGCTAACTCTATCTGTGTGATTTGTCGGTATATATTTATTCCGTGTTGACCACTGCGCCACGGAGGCGACAATTCAATGTCAATAGAACCGTATTATTAGCAAATGTATTGAAAAATTAATAACGCGTAGGTATCTAAATTTCTTCTCTTTGTCCAAATACTTACGCTAATTCTAGCGCTAACACACATGACATACCGTATAATTTTACGTCTGTGTGAGTTAATATCGACTCCCGCTCATAGTTTGACTTACACTTATTTGACTGACGCGCTATTAATGGCTGAAAAACACTTTCCTGTATCTAAAGACCAATTGTTCGACACTGTACAAACCGACAAAAATGTAGTGTCCTGTCCGTTTTCAGGAAAAGAGTGGATAGCTTCTTTTTTAATAAGACACCCAGAATTATCAGAACGCGCAGCGCAGAATTTAAGCAAAGCGCGAGACGATGTTACTGAGGCGGACGTACTCAATTGGTTTGACGTCATAAAAACTTACATATCAGACAAAGATGCAAGATGCAATAAATGACCCTAAAAGAATCTTTAACGCCGAAGAAAACGCCTTTTTTGCAACCTTGTGAGAGCTACATTTGGCAGTAGCCTCCCGCTTCCCAAAACTTAGTCTATATTTTACTTCAAAATAAGCCGTGAACCAGGCTTTTCAGACGAGTCTTTGAAGGCAAAAATCTGAACGTAAAATTATATGTACCTTGTTTGCAGACGAAATGTCGATCAGGCAACAAAGTTTATGGGACGGGAAAAAAAGATATCATAGCAAAAAACCTATAGAATACATTAATTACAGAGAGTTCAACAGTGGCTTTGCAGTCCAACGGAGTCTCTTCTTTCAACAATGTCAGCAATCCAAAACATTAATTATAGCAATTAAAAAAAAAAAAAATTTAAAAATAACTTACACAAAGATTTTTTTAAATAATTTATAAAAACTTTTATATTATCACACGTAGATTTTGATATTTTAAAATGTGCAGAACAAAGAAATGAAATAATAGAATATTTATTAGAGCACACAACGAAATTTTTCAGTTTTAATCATTGTAAATTAATAAATAGTGTAATCACAGGGAGGAGAGAAACAGATGACGAGGATGATAATTTTCAGATGAAAGCTAAAAAATATGGGCATAAATGTTTAAAAAGGAAAAATAAATGAATCTTCCAACATAATCATTGCAGTTCTTTGTTTCATTTAAATGCACTTTGAGCTATTGGTTATATGTATACGTGGCTGTTATAATTATATAATAAACAAATTAACCAATAGCTCGAAGTTTGAAAAACGTTTGCCCTTTCAATATTGGTCATCTGTAATACCTAGTAAGCTATACGACGTGGCTATATATAACGCATACTTATGGTTATATATACTAATTCAGTAGTACCATAAACGAAGTCTAGGCGGCAGCACTGGGGTTGTTGCTTCTTTTGCCCGCCGAGAGAGGTCTCTATTTCAGTATATACAAAAGTACTCTGTGGTGCGTGCGTGCGTGCGCGCATTTGTGTGTGTGTATTTAATACTGCTTCACGCGTAAACGGCTGGACCAATTTGATTAAATTCGGAGGAAGTTGATACCCTGGATTAGAATACTTTTCACCCGACAGCGCCAGAAGGAGGATTATGTACCGTGGGTAACACCGCGGGGCGCAGCAAGTAACATACCTAATTAATTATTGTTCATGTTTTTCCCGAACTCTAGAAGTAGTGTAGTACTACCTACCTGTCAAACTACAGCTGCGTTCTAGAAATAAAGTTAAATGTCTCACTCAAAATTTAGCTGGACATAACATCAAAGTTTCACAGTTATTAGTCACTTTCTACCAATGGTTAAAAGTCTACTAATTATTTTAATTTTAGATAAGAAACATGAGTTACAAAATAGTGGCTACCGAGTCTCGAAGAGGCGGAATAGAAATAACTCTTTGTCCGTCAGCATGGGAAGAAAACAACATTTTGTCATAGTCTGTTTGTCATGGTAACACGGTTACAAAAAGATGCTGAAAGGCAGCCAGAACCTAGTTGGAATCAATATATGTGTGTCGTAAAAAGAGTGGCATCAACAGCTATGAAGAGGCTTTGGAATGGGAAAGTGCATATCAGAAGGCCGATACTGATGGCGAGTCCGAATGAGTATACCTAAACCCAAACAGTATATTTATAACCCAATATATTTATATATGTATGTGTATGTATATATATAGTTATATAAGAACAAAATCTTGTCTCGTGATTTAAATAGTTTGCATTAATTACTAACTTGTTTGTTACTCTTTATATAAATAAAGAGTAACAAACAAGTTACTCTTTATTATTTAATTGTTTACTTGCAAGAACAACATTGTTGAGCATGCTGTGTGCACTATCTGCTTGGCTTTACAACCAGCAATTGTATATTAGTCTCGATGTTCTAAATTGTATAGTTGTAAAACTGTTTGTGCACCAATAAATAAAATAAAACTAACCTATTCCCTACCAACGCGCCGTTTGATTAGTGTGGACGTTACGGTCGATTGACGTCGACTCGAGGATGTTTCATCGATCGATTGTTCTGGAAGCATGATCAAAATATAGCCATTGAAATGTTTAGTATGGTGCAATTATTCCAAAAATCCGGCCAAGTGGGTGTCGGGCCACACACACTAGGGTTCCGTAGTTGCAAATGCCAACTTTGAGTTTACACTCACACCTCACAATTAAACAACTAAGAACATCTAATAAGTAGGTATGAATTATTACTTTGACTCCCGAAAGAGAAAAACTCCCTTATCACTCCACCAAAAAGGACTCCTTCCTTTAGGAACAATTCAGCTCAATAGAGCACCCAATATAAATATAGAAAAAAAACTATTATGAAAGAAGAAAGAGGATACTGTGCGTAAAAAATCTACCATTTATGAGGATGTAAAATTAACGGTTACGACTTGGGTAGACAATAAACCTGTTAGCCTGTGTTCTTCATACGTAGGCAAAGAACCCATGGCAATGGTTAAAAGATTTTTAAAGAAAGAAAGGGCCAAAATTGATATCCCTTGCCCAAAGGCTATGACAATTTATAATAAATATATGGGCGACGTATTTGTATTAGATTCTATGCTAGGTAAAATAGGATTAAAATTAGAAGCAAGAAGTGGTATCACAGATTGTTCTTTCATTTTATAGCCCTAGTCTGTGTCAATAGTAGGTTATTGTGGAGACGTAGAACCAAACAAAAGGGTGAAGACATGTACATACCTTTGCTGGATTTTAAATTAATGGTGGCAGATATTATGATGCAAGAAGATGCCAGAGCTTTTACACCAACTCGCAGAGGACGACCCCTAAATGCAAATATAGAAAATATTTAAAAAGACAAAAAACAACGCCGCATTGAATTGCGTCCTGTAGAAGAAGCCGAAGATGGCTCGAATGCATATCGTTCCAAATTTGGAACCGAAATTCTATGATTTTTTTTTTTTAATGAGTAATATCTCGATTTTTTTTTTAATATTTTTATATCTACAGGTATAAGCTAAAGAAATAAATATATTTTTTTAGTTGATTTAAAAATTCCATGCGGTAAAGGGACATAACTAAAGTCACAAAAATAATGTGCAACATGTTTTTACGAAAATACAAAAGGTGTAGAACGTAAATATAGATTTTGTTTTAAATCCTTCGTTTAAATTATTATGGGAACGAGAGTGTAAATCCTGTGACTCTATGAAACGCCAGACCACCACGGAGTTGATTTCATCGTCAAAAAATACCTTGAAAAATCTATAGAAGGATTTATTGGGATCTCAGCGAATCGAAAGTTACCGGGATATCAAGATACAATAAACGAAGATACGGGATCTTCGCGGGAGAAAGAACATACACCCTCAAACGATAAAAAATTATATAGTTTGTAACGTAAATCATTTTTAAAATCCTAAATTTTAAAATGCAGTGAAAACTGACAATGAATTAAATTTAATTCAAGAATATTTAGTGGGGCATGCCCGAGACTGGGCTAGAATTTATAAAAATCGTTGGAGGACACTAGAAGACTTTAAAAAGGATTTCCTTAAGGCTTACTGGGGGAAACCGAGCAAAACAAATTACGAAGAAAAAATGCTCAAGGAACCTGAGAAACGGCAAGTTCTCCGAGCATGATTTCAACATTTTCTATAATTGATGGGCAGGGCGCAAATGCTAAGTTACAAGATGTCAGAAAAACAATTAAAAGGAGATATTTTGTGTCACTATCCCAAATGTCTGCAACAAGTATGGATCACATCTAACATTGAAACCATAATAAAACGGCAGAATTTCTGAGGAAAATTGGTTACACTACTTGTAGTTTTTTATCAACATATTTATCAAATCCCCTTGCTTGACTCTATTCATTTAAGCTGTAGCTCGATCCAAGGAGGCCAGAGGAATGCACCTGAATCAGGGGATTTAATTATATGCGTATTACTGATGATTGGTGATGATTGCCTTGCAGGTTGAGGGCACTCTGCCCTCACCTCAAAAAGCCCGGTGAAGTAGCGAAAGCTCACTTGGAGCTAGCTGCGTAGTCCATTCAAAAAATAAATAAAAAATATGCGTATTACTTGACAATCATCTCCGCAACAACCTTAGTTCTGAAGCGATTTGAAAATTCTCAATATAATGGTAACAACATAACATTTTAACTACCAGAGAATCTTTGTTATGACATCATACACTATACTACAAACGAACCATTCAGCACTGACAAAACAAGCGCGAGCTGCTTGCTGTACCAAGGCAAATCAATTCATATATTTTTATCATAACGGGAACATTGATGGCCCATTAGCTTCTTACAAATTATTCATATTATAAGAAAGAAAAGCCAGAAACAACGCCAGTCAAAAGGCTAGTCAATGCGCGCACTTACTAAACATAAATTTTCCGAATTACCCAACTTATCAAATACAAAAAGGCCAACACAACAATTTGTTTGTTTCAAAACCTGTCTCTGCAGTTTCCAAAAACTCTTTGACACTATTGTCCTTTATTTGCTTCGCTCACATAAATCATTCTGGTAGAAATAAGCTCTAAGATTAAAAGGTGTGTTTTAACACCTGATTTTTCAAAAGGAACGAAATTATAGCCAACACAATAGTTAACATATTCAAAATCAAATTTCATAAAACAGAACCTGCGCTAGCACGAGCTTAACACAATACAATTGAGATTGCAGCTGTGGGCGCTGTCCCAGCATGCGTCAACATTGCTGTGACTTTGAGTGTCAGCGAGCTCATGATAGACATGCAGAACTGAAACACGCGACATTTGCAGCAACACATTGAACAACAGGCGCTCAGTGTGTGTAGTGGATGTGTCGCCTCGCCCTGCACAGGCGATACTGAGCATCAGGCTCCAGCACTGACTCGAAGGAACAATGTACTGACATCTTGTTGCAGAGAGCGAGACAAGCCCGAGTGCGGCGCGAGAGATGGAACCAGCACCTGCCTCCTGTACTGCGGGTACTCTCAAAGACATGTGCTCCGTAACAACTAGTGGTTTGTAATGATAAATTATATATAACCGATGTTAATGTCTGCTGGCTTCAAATGATTTTAGTCTTGTATAATTCAAATACATGTTTTCAAATTAATATAGCTTATTGTTCTAGTCCTCTTCATTGTCCAGGATTTTTTTCAAAGAAATTTTTAAAGTGACAAAGGAGTGTAAAATATAATTTTTCTTCATTTATATTTTTTTAAGACTTCACCATCTATTAAGTTCCCCCCTTTCGTGCATTCTTTCCATATCTTTTTTGACTTTCCTCTCGCTGCATAAGTATGACTTCCTCTTTTCTCTCGTGTCTCGTCATCTCTTTTCTCAATTATCCAAACAAATGAGAAATGACACATTTTCAGCTTGCCTATTACTGATGTGTATTTCAGCTTCATTCTCATCATGCCATGTGATATTTTGGATAAAAATACCTATTATCTTTGTCCATACGAACTGAATATGAAGTATGTAATATGTACTTATTTGAGATTGCAGAATGTTGGAGTGACTTAAGCTTTGAAGATACAAGTATTCCTAAGCCTCCATTAGCCGCAGTGTCACTCGGTCCTTTTGTGATTTGATATTGACATCTGAAAAAATATATTTAGTTCAGCATATATTCTAGAAGAAGCTTATCATGTGTATTGAACAGATGACAATGGAAGCAAAAGACTCTGTAGTCTTTGAGTTTGAAGCCTGGGGTCCATTCCTGGGCGGGAAGCTGGGGATGCAACCTCATGCTCCGTTAAGTGAGAGAGACTGATAGATGTAGGACTCTAAAAAGAATGTATCTTCTTTTGTGTATGGCTCCAAATAAAATATTTTTCATTCTGTCTTTCTGTGTAAGTACCATAACAGATAATATTGTATCATTTAAAATTGTATACAGCAGAAAAGCAATAAATTCAAGACTTGTCCCAAATCAAAGTCTTCCACCATGTTAAGCAACCAGTGGGATTACTATTCAGAAGAATCCCCAAGGTTATTTAAATATTATCTGATTTACTTTCAATCAGTATAAAAGTGTAGTAGTAAAGGGAAGTATATGTAAGCTGCATAGCTTAGCATATACCATTCTTTATTTTGCCTTTAACCTCAAGTACAAATAAACATGGAAACTTTTTCCATGATTTGGGAATGAAAAAGTAAATAATCACAACTGGAAGCTGTTACTTTTCATGTAAAACATGACAAATAAATAAACTGTATATTTACCTGCAGTTTTAGTAAATGTCCAAATTTTTTGCCTGTGCATCGTCCAGTAGTCAATACAGGAGACAGAAAAAATAGACTTACAGACAGCCTATGCCCAGCAGTGGCAGCCGGCTGACATGTTCATCCCAGTCTCCTGACTTCCTGAACACAATGTCTTTTGTCTGCAAACTGCTACATGTCTAATAAGATACTGCTTCTCAAGTATTTATGACATGGTTTCTTCTGGAATTGCTCTTTTCATACAAAGTTGTGTAAAACTATCATCCTCTTGCCAGAAGTATTTTCCTTCTTCACACCATTGATTATTGCAGATGCAAGTTTACTCTTGTATTTCATTGGTACAGCATTACTGCAAAAAGCCTGCAGTGGCTTCAAAGTTTCTGAATTCAGTTTATATTCCTGATGCCCCGATGCTACAGTACTTTCACCAAGCTCTTTTCTGATCTGATATTGACATCTGAAAACATAATAAATGTTGTTATATCTACTTTTACTTTTCAGATATGTCATACTAGCTGTTACCTATGTCCTTCTCAGTACCCTAACTTATGTGTATGCAAAACTTCATGATGCGATGGTTCAGTAGATAGGGTGTAAAAACTTAACAAACAAACAAACCAACTCACTTTAACATTTATAATATTAGTTAGGATTTAGCTCTACCTATAAATACAGTGGAGTTTTGGTATAATGATGATGTAGGGACCACTATAATGCACTCTTTATATCATTATAATTTATTACAGGCAAAGGTAAAGTGATGCCAACACATATATAGAGTTTAAATTAATATTACACAAACATATTCACAAGTTTTCTAAACACAGTTGCTACTTAGGATAATACTTTATATCTGAACCATAGATTCAACTCCTTAACTTACAGGTTAACCCAGTTTCCTAGGTCACATAATCATCATCATCAGGTCTTTTTTAGTCCCCAATGCCTGCAGAAGCATGGCCCTCTCTCTACTACCAGAGCCATATATTCAGCAGTCAGAAGATTTGACCTACATCACCAAGCTGGCCAGATGGGTTGGTGAGGTTTCTTTGCTATTTATAAGCTTTGTTTAGCTTGTGTTTCCTAAGTAGACTTCTATGACATCCACCATAAGACCTTTGCATAAGGTGGTCCTATTCTACTTTATCGGGAACCATGGCTAGATTATATATAAAAGGCTTAAGATCACCCCCTTGATGCATTAAAAACAGTCATTACACACAAAAATGGTGTTGTACCAAAAGACGCTATGGCCACATAAATTTTGTACTCAAGTATGCATTAAATTTAAGGGTTCTTCAACCAATTGAAATAAATGAATCCACTGTAGAGATGAAGAACAAATTGAATACATTGCGTCTACTAGTTTTTAGCCTCAATCATATAAATGGATAATAATATTAGAAATTATGGAAACTTTTATGACGAATTATGGTTTGCTATTGTCCTCTGCAATAAAACACATTTTCTTTTATATAAATCATGCAACCAATACATAAACAAACATATCTACCTGTATTTGTAGTCTTTAAGTCTTTTGCATCTGCCCTGCAGTTTATGCCAGCTGAGATGATGACCAGTCTCCTCATAGTCTTCAGCATGAAGGTCCAAAATGTCCAACGTTGCACACATCACCTTCATTTTAAGTCTGGAGTCCTGTAAATAAAAGTTTAACAAGAGTACAACAACCTAACAAATACGAACTGTGACAAGAAAATTATTATTGTTGTCTTATGTCCGGTAAATGGAAAAATACCGCAGACGGTGCGAAGTGGAGAAGAAGAAGTCGGAATCCCTGCCACCGTGCCGCTGCTGCAGAGTTCACGAGAGATATTGTAAAAGCGTCAATCACAAGCTTTGCATTCCATATTAGTAGATTTCAACATTATTCATTATAATTTAAATAATACAATAAAATGATGGTTGACACAGTAAGATTTTAAGAATTTGAAAGCAGTGTGAGATAATCTCACATTGCTTTCAAATTCTTAAAATACTGAGATTTGTTTATTTATAACATGAATGTACGAGTCGAGTACCTTTTAGGTTATTTATTTCATTCGCATGAATTCACACTGTCACTGTCAATACATCTTATGCCTTGTTTACTTGAATTTCGTCGACTAACGATCACGTAAAAATCTCGATTTAAAATAAAATACATGAATAGCAAGCTTTATTATATTTTTAATTTGTCAAAGGTGTTGCCAGGCTCACCAGGTGTTTTCATATGCCAAAAGTAAGGTAATTTTACAAAATTAGGTTTCCTATCTAAATATATTGTATGTTTAGTGACACATGTATTGATATGTAATGACTGGAAAATACCATGATGATTTTCAATAAATAAAAGTCCATTATGGACTTGGAGATAAATAAATAAATAAATATATACGGACTAATCACACAGATTGAGCTAGCCCCAAAGTAAGTTCGAGACTTATGTTATGGGATACTAACTCAACGATCCTATATTTTATAATAAAATACTTATATAGATAAACATCCAAGACCCAACCCAATCTGAAAAATATCATTTTCCATCTTGACCTGACCGGGGAACGAACCCGGGACCATCCGTTTCGCAGGCAGGCGTGTTGACCTCTGCGTCACGGAGCTCGTCTATTGGAGATACGTTATACACACCTATTAAACTAAAATTTAACTTAAAGTAGGTACAAGTTAAAACTATTGAACTTTATATTGATCGATTTAAGTAAATGTAGAATTATTACCAAAATTAAAAAGGAACCCTCGATACGATAATCCCTTCATCTTGGTGACGGCTAAACTGATTTTGGTATGATGCTTAAACATAAACATGCTTAAAAAAACAACTGAAGCCTAATCAGTTTACTCGTTTTAGAGCTATGGGATTCAGACAGACACATACACACAAATCGCTCTAACTTTTAACACCCCTATTGTGCTCCGGTTTTTTAAAGAGGTAAAAATTTTAACCTTAAGGTAGCTTTTTAATTTTAAATAATTTAAGTATATGTGATGATTATTCAAATGTCATCGATATTTCTTTATTTGACATTATATTAAATATACTGTATTTAAAGATTGTTAAAATACTTCATTGATGTGTTGCCTTGTCAACACGAGTTGTTTCTCGAAATAATAAGTCAGTTCCTTATAGTATAAGGTTTATAAAGGCATTTAAGCTAAGGTACCTATGTTAACTAAACGTCCATCACCTGGCAAAATTAAGCACCATTTCAGTGTTACAGTAATGTTACTGTCGTCATAGAGGAGTGTAGTGTCGCTTATCACCTTTGTCTGTTCTCTTTGATTATTAAACAAACCGAATGTGTTATTTTATTTTGTCTCGGACGAGATGGATCATTTCGCTGACAGCGTCATCGGCACAAAAGCTATGGTAGTTGTAGATCATAATTAGCATTTTTGAAACCTTGAGTTCGAATTAACATGGCCTGTGTTTAATTTGTGGGTATCACTTATTCAAGTTTTTTTTTTTAAATAAGTTGTTAGACATTATCAAACGCCTTTTGTGTCTAATTCACTTGTCATGTAGACCGACGACCTGATAAGTTCGCTGTAGCTGATTGCGAAAAGTCAAAGATAAGTAAATATATACGGACAAATCACACAGATTGAGCTAGCCGCAACCAAAGCAAGTTCGGGACTTTTGTAATGGGATACTAACTCAACGATACTATATTTTATAATAGATACATATAGATAAACATCCGAGACTCAGGGCAATCTGAAAAAGATCATTTTTCATGTTGACCTGACCGAGAGTCAAACCCATCCATGTCGCAGACGGGCGTTTTGACCGCTGCGCCACGGAGCTCGTCGGAGTCGGACTCCGTGGCGCAGCGGACTGTCCGTACTGACTGTCAGCACTTCGAGTCGAACAAAAATGGGTGGGAGAGTGAAATAATTTTATGACAACATTTTAACTGCTGCTGTCACTGTCATGTCGTGCGTCTTGTGATGATGCCATGACAATGGATGAATCGAGGATCATTAATTTGTGATTACGATTTAATTTAGTAATTTTAAATTGATTAAAGATTGATTTTTAACATTTCAGCGATTAATCCTGTTAACAAGTGCAAGATTTTGTAAAATAGTGTATGTTATCCTTGTGTCGGCGTACAGTTATTTGAGCATACATGTTCTCTCCCAAAGGATTAGCGATTAAGCGACACAAACATCGGCAGTGCGTGATTTAGTTTGGTGTAATTCGTGTATTTCACTATGATTTTATCGTCCTTGCGTGAGGAAACCATAAAAATTCTTCGCTTTGTTATGCTTTGTTATTTGATTCCCTTCATTTCAATACTATCTTTAGTGTATCTTCCGCTATGTTGTTTGTCAACACAGGCTGCAACAAGTTTCTCAATCTTACTCCATTCGAAACTGTCTCCACTCTTGAGAAGCCACTCTATGGCTTGTGTTTCCTTAAATCTGTGATGAGAAGGGGAAGTGACTAGTTGGCGTCTTACACAATACCTATGTGTTAAATCCTCTAATTGACTGTCTCCACTGTTGAGAAGCCACTCTATGGCTTGTGTTTCCTTAAATCTGTGATGAGAAGTGGAAGTGACTAGTTGGCGTCTTACACAAAATGTTTTAATCATCTAATTAAAAAAAAAAATGTTGGCTTTTTTTAAGACCTGTATTCTTAAAAAAAGCCATTAGTTACTTGCAAAGTTACAAAGACTTTATTTATCTGTAACTGCTGTGTGTATGTGGAATTCACAGAGTACCTTAGTAGAAAGGTACTGAAAATGTATCAGCAACGCAGTGCGGTGGTGGGCCACCAGACAGCGTAAACACTCTCAAAACATGTAAACCATCTAACCATCATAACTTACATACAAGGGATAGGGAAATAACAATTTATTTTATAATTTTAATTTTATTATTAATGGTTGGAAAGGATTTATTTGTTTCAGTAGTGTCTATGTGATGATTTCCACATTTAATTTTACCGTAATATTTTTATCGTATATCAAGAAATGCCTTTATGTTACTTTTACCAATAGTAAATTATGGTTACTGCAATGATCAAGACCCGTGTACGTATGCGGGAAAATATTGTTTTATATCGCACATTTCACATTAAAAATTACAAATAATAGATTTCTGGTAAAGGTTTATCATTGATCAATTTATTTTTATAAATTTTTTCATGTTAATTATTTCAGTAACGCTACACGAAGCATATTTGAGGCCTTCTATTGTTTTTTTTGTAGAACAGGATCTTTGTATCTGCTTCTCCTAATAATAATGATGTGAAAGTATCGCATTCTCTATTTCTCTTCCTTCCTATTTAAGTAACTTTTTGGTTACAAATCCTGATATATGATTTTAGACATAGTCTGCATAAGGATCATTGGAAGTTAAAATTTTCTCCACATATTTCATGCAAATCGGCCTTCAACAATTTTTCCAAAACATTATTTTTCAGGCAATTCATGCAATGCGGTGATAGTGTTTTTGCTTGAATATGGCAAAATTGTGATTTGCTTCAAAGGGGTATAATTTCTTATACCATCACATCTTATCTCAGCTCTTACTGGTAACTTTTTTATGCTGCTCGGAACTGATCTGCGTTAGGGTTATTATTAAATCCCCCTCTGGCTCTGACAGCTCTTACAGCCGAAAAGAAGTGCTTGATGTGATCTTGACTCACTTTGTAAAGTGGGATGCATTTGAGAATTTTTGTATCTTCCACCAAATAGTTGTAATGTGCTAATGGACTATTTATATTTATAAGCATAGCAATGAAACCCATCTCTCTTCGGGAATTAATTAATTCTCCTGACTGAGGACAATTTTAAATTTTTCACATATCCACTGGCACCTTCAAATAAAGCCCTTATCCAATGCTTAAAATTCTGAGAGGCGGATGGAATTACTGTTTAGCACATCAAACAGATTATTCATAATGTTTATAAAGTTACCGGTGCCCTTACAATCTGGAGTTGTGATAGAATCGAGATGTACTTTTTAGTAAACGTAACTTTAAAGTACATACGTTAATTTCAGTTGCCGGTGACGCGGCGTGTGACCTTATGATACATTTATGCAGGCCAAAGAAACATAAAGATGGTGCGTTTGGAAATTACTTAATGAGTGAGCATTTTCAAAGTCTTCGTTTTTAGGCAGGTAGCTATAAATTTCGCCAGTGCCCTCAAGAGGGTGAATAAACCACAGCGGCGTTTGAAGCGGAACTAATAGTTATGAATAATGAGTATCCCTTGGATAGGCTGTAACATCCTCGTCTTCATCATCACTTACCATCAGGTGAGATGGAAGACAACTGTATGTAACTAAATACGTTACTATTTCGAAATTTTGATACATCACCGCGACTAAACTGTCATCGCAGTATTTAATTTATACAAAACTTTAAATTTGTATATAGGTACCTATAGGTATATTAAAATATGAGAAAAAACTTTACCCCTACTTTTATTTAATTTTGGGCCGATGTCATATCATTCCCAATTATTATTTCTTTTTAGGTAATGCGCTTTATAATGCCCTTGCTGAAGGACAATACTCAACTACTGACAACAACTTCTAGGTTTTCTTTTGGAGTAATAATGTTACCAGAGCATCTTTCACATTTATTTTTGGTGTTCTAGTTAATTCAAATGCAATAACTTGGATAGTTAAATAAGATTTAGTTCGTTGGCCGAAACAATTGACTTCATTGCAGTGCGTCTCTTCTTCCGTGATCGCCTTTTTGCTTAATAATATAGACCTACATCACGCGGGAGGTTTTTATGTCGATATTGAATAGGAATTGGGTAAAGAGACGGATTTTAATGCAGTTTTCATCAACAATAGCTGCCTCTTTTACTTCCGGTCGGAAATCCAGACCATCTAAGCATGTTACCTCCCCCACTTCACTGGTGTCCAGGACTGGAGCATGCAATTCTGATTCCGGTGAAGGCTCCCGTTGAAGGCTTAGCTCACTTTCAAATTCGGAATCTTCATCCGACTGTTGAGGAGGCAGCCGAACCTCACGGAGAGATTCAATCTTTTTAGCCATTAACTCAAACATTCTTTCCATCTTTTCTTCCAGCATATAGCATAGCGTCTCTAAAAAACTTAATTGCGCGAGCGAGCACGCCGATGCGCGCAGGTACAAGTGGCGAAAGAGCAACCGCGGGTCGTGGTATGCTAGCGGGCGGTTATTCGGCCTCCCCGCGCTGTAACACCCCGCTAACACCTGAATGTCGCTACTGTGATGCCACTTGTGACAGACAGTATTTGATTCGCACTGCATCTATATGTCTCTGTAGATGTCACAAATGCCGGCAATTTTCATAACATGTACTTACTTAACTTTATTACTATTCACGCTTATTTTAACACAGATAAACTCACATATTTTATAATTACAAATGATCACTAGTTAGTTTTTTGCTAATCATTCTAACAATGTTTTCAGTACACTCCAATATTTCATCAAATGCATCACTTATCACATATTGCGCACTTATCACCACATTACTATCGTCTTCCACTGGAGAAGGTGGAGGCGACAAAGCACTGTATGTTGGGGCACTAGGGGCAGGCTCGTTTTCAAAGTCCAGAATTTGGATTTTAACCATCCGGATTCCTCTCCGCGCCTTTTTTATAATATAAGACGAAGATGCAAGCCTGCTCTTCTGTAACGCGGCATCCCTTTTCTGCTCAATTGGCCTGAGCTCAGCAAATCGATTATTGGGAATGATGTTGTAGCACTGAGAAAGGCCATCCAGGGGGTTCTGTGCGTCTTGTGAGCACAAAATACAAGTCTCCTGTGAGTCTGACATGATCTGTAAAGAACAAAATATAATTAATATAACAAGAAACAAACGTTAAATTTTGGTAAACATTATCAGTTAGGCATTGTTAATAAAAATACTTACATTGAGTTAGAAACTTTAAACACTAGCTGTAATTTGATGTAGTATGTGATAATGTTATCACTGATTACTGTTGTATGTGATATGATGTCCAGCAAACAACTGAAACACCATCATAAACGACGGGAGTCTTTTATTATTAAAATACGATTGTATTGCAAAACGGCGTTCCTCGCAAACCTAAATAAACAAGAATAAACATGTTCGTTGAAGGTTTTTATTAATCACTAGCAGCGCCCCGCGGTTTCACCCGCGCAGTTCCCGTTACCGTAGAAATACCGGGATAAAATGTAGCCTATGTCCGTCTCCCGGTTACCTTCTATCTGTATACCAAGTTTCACTCAAAAAGGTCCGGTAGTTTTGAGCTATGCAGTAACAAACAAACAAACACACATACTTTCACATTTATAACTAGCAGCGCCCCACGGTTTCACCCGCACAGTTTTCGTTCCTGTGGAAATACCGGGATAAAAAGTAGCCTATGTCCGTCTCCAGGTAATCCCCTACCTGTATACCAAGTTTCACGCAAATCGGTCCAGTAGTACATAGTTACTTTCACATTTGTAATATTAGTGTGTGTGATGAAGTGTGAGTGTGATACTAGCAGCGTCCCGCGGTTTCACCCGCCCAGTTTCCGTTCCCGTGGGAATATCGAGATAAAAAGTAGCCTATGTCCGTCTCCCGGTTACCCTCTACCTGTGTACCAAGTTTCACGCAAATTGGTTCAGTAGTTTATGAGCTATGACGTAACAAACAAACACACATACTTTCGTCCTTATAATATTAGTGTGATAATAATGCTCAATGCTCAGCTAGTAAATAGACCAAACCATTGATTGATTTGATAATAATTAAAACAATATAGTCAAAGTTAAACAATATTATGGTACCTAGGTCTAGGTACTTGTATACCTGCCTATTCTCGCCGGTAGCTGCACTGCAGCTGGTCGTAGATAGATGCTGGCTATGCTGTGTTACTGTTATTATTATTAGGTACTTACCTAGCTCCTCTTTTTCTTTCAGTGTCGCGTCGCCACTCACAATAAATAACAATTCACAAAAACAAAAAATCATGGGCAAGGGTAGGAGGTAGTGTAGGCGCACTGAAGTAATCAAAATCAAGGAACGTTTATGTAGGTAGGGAATTAGGAAAATACACGACTCCACCCCACCGATTTGAAATCGAACAAGAAAAATACAATACACACGTAATAAATAATAATTTCGTAAACTGATATCGGGTAATTAAACGAACGGTCTCTGTGTGACTGAAACGGAATTCGCATGGCACGTGCCTGGAGAAAGGGGAGGGGAAGGGAAACGTGCGGGTGAGTGAAGGCGGGCGGGGCGGGCGGACGCCGCGCGCGCCGCCGGCCGGCACATGCGTGACCTTGTATTTTGATGTTGCTATGCAACGTAAGGACTGTTGGCCTTGACCCCACCGACCGGGCCCGATTTTCGAACTTTTATTTCTTTTTATTAGATATTAGTAAGTTGACATTGAAGCAGGTATTTTTTGGCCTGACATCTTCCCTGAATAAAATTTGAAAACATTGCCAACGAATTCAGGGCCAAGGGTGGCCGTGCCCGTCCCAGTGCCAGGCCATGGGTGCCTCAGCCGCCGGCCTGCCGGCCGGCGGCGTGAGACCCTCCCGAGGCCCCCCCTGCCCGGAGGCAGAGTGCGGTCGCACACTTCGCACACACCTCGCTACGCCACTGGCTGTCATGGTGCTCAGGCGGCAGCAGCACCTGAAAGAATACATCAGCCCCCAATAAAATATGTATAACATTTGTATGTTGAACTCGTTATACGAACGAATAAAGGGGATGTTGGTATAGGCGTATAGATATAAGAATGTCGTTTACGCCTTGTAAACGACATTCTTATCTAATCTTATTTTGATATTGTATTAGTTGTATTTTTTTGTCTCTTTCTTACGTTTAAATAAACATTTGTGGAAGGGCTGTGTATGGTTCCTGTACTAGTTGACTCTATCCCTCGTCTGTGACTAGACTGCGCACGCGTTGCTTGTAATCGCGTATTTAAACACACACCTCCTTAAATAGTTGAATTAATAAATAATTTTATTATTTTAAATACTAAGTGTGCCTTTTTCATTTGTCGCCCAAATCTAACATCTACGGACCTCTGGATTATGGGCACAGTGAAATAAATTTTATGAACTTTTTTTTAAAATAATCAAAATACTTTGAAAGACTTTTGTGTGTGTTGGTGAATTAGTTCAGTGGACAGTACAGTGAAGTAACAAAATGGACAACTCGAAATTAAAAAGAAATATTAACCCTTTCGACGGAGACAAATATAGTGTGTGGAAATTAAGGATAAGAAACTTATTAAATGAACTTAATGTGTTAAATATAATTGACGAAGAACCGCCAGTGGAACCGGATCTTAAGTGGCTGAGAAAAGAAAGGATTGCTAAAAACACGATAATCGAATATTTGAGTGATTCTTTGCTTGGCCTCTCTAGTGAAGATATCAGTGCAAAACAACTTTTGGCGAAATTTGATTCAATTTATGCAAGAAAGAGCATAGCCACGCAGCTTGCATTAAGAAAAAGGATATTGAACATGAAGCTGGAAGGCGATATAACTGTAATTAAACATTTTCAAAAATTTGATGACTTGATTTGCGACTTATTGGCTGCAGGTGCTAACCTCGAAGAAGTGGACAAAGTGTGTCATCTATTCATGACCTTGCCCAGCAGTTATGACGGCGTGGTAACAGCAATCGAAACACTAGCAGATGACGATTTGACTCTGACGTTTGTAAAAACAAGACTACTTGATCATGAGATTAAAATAATGCAAGAAAAACGTGACACAAGCATGAAAATTCTACAAGCAGAAACTATCACAGAAAAACCACGATACAAATCCTACCGAAAACCATTTAATAACAAGTTTTTCAAGGCTAAATATAAGACAAAACAAATGAAATGCCATTTCTGTGGTAAACTTGGCCACATTAAAAGGAATTGTTATTCAAGAAAAATTAACCCATTAGAAGTCACCGTACTCATTTGAGTACAGCCATATCCCTAAGCCTAAATTACAGATCTCTTGAAGTTAACGTGGGTAACTTTGCTATTTTAACTCATCATAATACTGTTTAAGTATATTGATAAATGTAATGCGGGTAGTGCGACAATTTTAGTAAAACGTGTCAGTTGAAGTTGTGTCACCGAAACGCCTTGAAGGTAAGTGAATGATTTTAGATTTTTTAAAGTAATTAGTACTTATAAACTGTGTTTTTCATTTTATGGGCACAAATGACATACCAAAGTATGTTATAAGAAGCAATATTACTAATTATATATTACTAAAATAAAACTAGGATCACATAAATGACACTGTACTCGGTTGAGTACAATGACATCATACGTAAATAAAATAATTGATTATTTTTTCAGATTCTTTGCAATGAAGAAACAACAATTTACAGCCCAAACTAGCTACAATGGACTTCAAGAAGCTATTGAAGCCGTTTTACAGGATAGCGAAGATGATGAATGTGACTTGGCTATCATACCACCCGATCCAAGTGCATTGACTGATGAAGAAGAAGGTGCCGATGACGATATGGCAGCGCGTTTTTTACCACAAGACGTACCTGGTACTATTGAGGTATTTAGGAATCGAGAAGATAGTGGCAGTGGAGATATAGCGTATAGTGACAGTGATGATGAACCACTGGCATCAAAAAGAAGACGACTAGATGCTACCCGCCAATCCACTTCGAATCCAAACCCAATCTGGCGGAAATGTGCCCCCTCATACTCTGTAACTTTTCAGAGTACATCCGATGTCAGTGACAAGAAGTGTGCAATTGGTGAAGAACTGAAGGGCCTCAACCCTGTACAAATATTTGAAAAAATTATTGATACTGATATTGTTGATATGATTATATCAAATAGCAAATTATACGCTAACCAACACAATAGACACGAGTTTCAAATGGATTCCTCTGATTTGAAAAAGTTTTTTGGGATTCTAATATTATCTGGGTACCATAAGCTACCTCGCGAACCAATGTACTGGTCTCTAGATGAAGACATAGGCGTAGAATTGGTAGGCAAAGCCATGTCAAGGCATAGGTTCAGAGATATAAAAAGAAACCTTCATCTTGTAGATAACGACTTAGCAGTAACATCGAATGATAAAATGTTCAAAATAAGACCATTGGCAGACAAACTTATGCAGAAGTTTATACAGTGGGGAGTGTTTCATGATTGTATCTCTGTTGATGAATCAATGGTGAAATACTATGGCCACCATCCCGCCAAACAATTTATTCGTGGCAAACCAGTCCGCTTTGGATATAAAAATTGGGTTGCGGCCAGTTCGACTGGATACTGTTATTCATTCGATTTTTACTGTGGAAAATCTCTGTCACATACTTCTGATCCTTTGGGTTCCCGCGTAGTCAAAACTTTATTGGAAAAACTGAGTTGTACCTCCGGTAATCATGAAGTGTTTTTTGACAACTTTTTTACTAGTGTTGACCTCTTACTGGAGTTGAAAAGGCTAGGTTACCGTGCTACGGGGACAATACGAGAAAATAGAACAAAAAAATGTCCACTGACTAGCACAAAGGAAATGAAAAAGCAAGAACGTGCTACTTATGACTACAGGTTCGACAAGAAGGGTGAAATATTACTAGTAAGGTGGAAAGATAATAGTGTGTGTACCATGGCAACCAACTACGACACCATTGAGCCGCTAGGGACTGTCAAACGGTGGTGCCCAGTAAAGAAGGAGAAGATAGACGTAGCAATACCTCGTTTATTCCAAACTTACAATAAAAATATGGGAGGTGTGGATGAACTTGACCAGTCTGTCTCTTTATATAGAATTGCTGTTCATGGTAAAAAGTGGTGGTGGGTGTTATTTACCTATATGATAGACATGGCTGTTGCTAATTCTTGGCGTTTACATGTGATGTGTAATGAAAATCCTATGGATCAACTCATGTTCCGCCGTCATATTGCAAGGTATTATTTACGCCAAAGTGAACAAAGAAAATCGCGCCAGGCAGCATCGATTGTAGAAGGGCTACCGCAAGATGGAGTTGGTCACTATCCACTCAAAATAGAAAAACAGCTGCGGTGTGTCCTTTGTCATTCAAGAGTGCGTTGGCGGTGCAAGAAGTGCCTAAAAACACTATGTGTCGAAAAAGCTTGTTTTGAAAATTTTCATACCTAGGCGGTCAGTGTACTTAATTGAGTACACCCCTGTAATTTCGTGAAAAATACAATTTTCAATTTTTTTCTTACATTTCGTTTTCCTTTGCTTTTATTTCAATACGAAAATAAACAAGATTTAAAAAAAATATTGGTAGTTTTCATTTGACCTTTAATGGGTTAAACAACGCGCAGAAAATAGAACAGTGCAGACCGTACAGATAATGGAAAATCCAAATTACTCCGGATTTGCCTTCATGGTTGGCGGAAACCAGAGACAGTATGAAGACACTCGAGACTCTATAAAGTTTGTTCTGGACTCTGGAGCATCAGACCACCTAATAAACAGAGCAGACCTGGCACAGAATTTTACAGAACTCGATCAACCCATAAATATATCAGTTGCAAAAAACGGAACATACGTCCAAGCAACAAAGAAAGGAAATTTACCGATAACTACTCGTAACTAACTTGGGAGAAGATGGTATATTACAAGATGTGCTATTCTGCTCCGAAATTCCCTATAACCTTCTATCGGTTAAGAAATTGCAACAAGCAGGAATGACAGTAATTTTTGGAAGTGACGGTGGTGTACAAATTTACCACAATTGTAAGGGCTACCGCCAACAAGGGTAAGTTACTGAACAATTTAATTGGAATGAAATTCCGACTGAATAAATGTGCTTTAAACATAAATAGCTCATTAAATAGAGTCGCAAACAATAATTACGAATTATGGCATCAAAGACTTGGCCACATTGGCAAATCTAAATTTTTGCAAATTAAAAATAAACACATGTTTTCTGATTTCGAAAAATTAAAGCATATCAAACCAAATGACAATCTTTGCGAAGCCTGTATAAATGGAAAACAAGCATGTTTACCATTTAATAAAAGTAAGTCCAAAGTTTTAAAACGACCTCTATTTAATGTGCATACCGATGTGTGTGGTCCCATCACTCCTCCAACACTTGACAGCAAAAACTATTTTGTGATTTTTGTCGATGAATACTCCTACTACTGTGCGACGTATTTAATTGCCCATAAATCAGATGTTTTTATAACTTTTCGAGATTATGTTGCAAAGTGTGAAGCTCATTTCAGTTTGAGATTAGTTAATTTGTATTGTGACAATGGTGGTGAATATTTATCTAATGAAATGAAGGAGTTCTGTGTGCTAAAAGGTATTACACTTGACAGTGCCACATACACCAGCTTTAAATGGAATTGCTGAGCGAATGATAAGAACGATAACAGAACGAAGTCGTGCCAAGATTTGCGGTGCGAAGTTAAGTAAAACGTTCTGGGGAGAGGCTGTTTTGACTGCTACGTATTTAATAAATATCAGCCCCACGAGTGCACTGAAAATAGATATTACACCTTTTGAATTGTGGCATGATAAAAAGCCCCAACTCAAGTATTTAAAAGTTTTCGGTTCAACTGTTTATTTTGTTAATAAGACGAGGAAAACCAAGTTTGAGGAGAAATCCTTAAAAGGAATATTGGATGGTTACGAACCGAATGGGTTCAAGGTGTGGGATGTGGTAGATGAAAAGTTTGTTAAAGTCAGAGACGTAATTGTTGATGAAATTAATTTCCTGTCAACTAGGCCATCGAAGTCTGATGGTGTTATTATGGCTGGACCGACCGGGCAGTCCGATAACTGTGATATCTCTGGCGAGCACACTCAGGAGAAGATGTGCGTGACTGATTTGGAATCGGGTTGTTGTAGTAATCTCGGAATGGATTGAGTTCACGTGATTTAAGGAGAAGTGATAGGATAAAAAATTTACCTGTTGTGTCTTATAACGAAACTGATAATAATGATATTTCTGTTAATTATTATTGTATGCAAACTCCTTGACATGCAAAATTCCAACATCATTTATAGAGATAGAAACCCGGGAAGATAAACTTTTATGGCAAAAAGCAATTGATAAAGAAATAAGCTCATTAGTTGAAAATAAAACCTGGACACTTGTACCAAAACCAGATAACAGAAATATTGTTGACTGTAAATGGGTATTTACTATTAAAACTGACGAGTTCGGAAAACCTCTGAAATATAAAGCCCGATTAGTAGCTAAAGGTTTGAGCCAAGAATATCTAACTGACTATAATGAAACTTTCGCACCAGTTGCGAGAATCGCAAGTTTTAGATTCATATTAGCATTTGCAAATCAATTTGATTTGCATGTCCACCATATGGATGTTGAAACAGCATTTTTAAATGGAAATCTGAAGGAAGAAATTTATATGAAAATTCCTGAAGGTATTCCGAGTAAAGAAAACTTTGTATGCAAACTGCAAAAATCTTTGTATGGATTAAAACAATCTGCACGATGTTGGTTTGAAACGTTTGAACAAGCTTTGATTAAAATTGGTTTTCGATACTCATCAGTTGATCGATGTATTTACTTTTTAGATAAAGGTGATATTCACAAAAACATTTATGTTTTACTTTATATCGATGATCTTGTGATTTCAACTGCAAATATTTATACTTTGAACAGTTTTAAAAATTACTTAACGAGAGAATTTAAAATGGTCGACTTGAAAGAAATCAAGTGTTTCTTGGGAATCAAAGTCGAAAAGGCGCGATAACAAAGTTACTATGGATCAGATATCGTACATAAAAACTGTTCTAGAAAAGTTCGGCATGACTGACTGTAATACTGTAAACACTCCCATGGAAAGCAAACTTGACAATTGTGCTTTGAATTCCAGTGAAGCAACAAAGGCCCCTTGTTAAAACCTTATCGGATGTTTATTATATATCACGGCATGTACCAAACAAAACAGGATAATTTTTAATCACCTCGATCAATTGTTCCGTTTTGTCCACCATTTTGCACTTACGTCCGCGCGGTCAGTTGTGAATTTTTACAACTGAACGCCACCGCGCCCGCGTCTAGTTGTAAAGAGAAAACAGAATGACACTTCAAACAAGCGCGGGCAGCGCGTAGTTTCGCGACAGTTGCCCGCCACCGCAAGCCACGCCCCCTCCGCGTCCGCGTTGTTCTGTTGAGGTCCGCGGGCACGACGCGGGCGCGGTGGCGTTCAGTTGTAAAAATTCACAACTGACCGCGCGGACGTAAGTGCAAAATGGTGGACAAACCGGAACAATTGATCGAGGTGATTAAAAATTACCCTGTTTACATGCCACCTATAAAAATACCAGAATAAAAAACCGAATAAATGACAATATTGCTGAGTTTATTATGGAAAAAGATGGTATATAAATTTCAGTTTTATAGTTTTAAATAAGTTAACGTTAATAATATCAACGCTTCGTCTTGTAAATCTACGCTAGGATGTCTTAGCATACTTGTTACTTTGAACAACACCAGCGTAAAAATGCGCCAGCTGGCGCGCGGTCGGCCGCCACCGCTGGCCACGCCTGCTCCGCCACCGCAGCAGTCTGAACACCATGAGCCCGCGCGGTCATACCGCCACCGCCACCGTCCCGCCACCGTTGCTGTTTGAGTGCGGCTTTAATTGTGATTTTGTGACTAGAATTTACCTGTTAGTCGGGATAAAATCAGGTGGTGGTGAGGCAGCTTTGCGCTTTGATCCACCAGCCTTTGCGCTTTGGACGAAATCGAGATAAGGCTATGTGTCTCGGGTCCGCTACCCAGCGACGGCCTTGCGCTTGCTCGGTTTCTTGCTTGCCTTCTTCGGGGGTACAGCAGACACCACGGACGATGCTTCGAACTCTGAATCAGACCTGTAAAAATATTTATTTAGTCTCAGGAAAACAGAGATACCCGAGTAAAATTAAAACATGAATTATATTTTAAAACCATTTAATTAAAAAACATCTAAAAATATTAATGTATAAAAATACTTAGTAACAATTTTGAAATTGATGAAAAAAATTGAAGTTATTATTAACACCAATTCTCGTACAGCGATTCCGGAGCACTGTCCCAAAGTCAAGTGACTGACCGTGAGCACAAAATTTATCGTGACAGCACTATCTGTAAAAATGTCTCACAAGATTTCTCTTTGTATTTTGGTACAAGCTGATGCATGGATAGACTTTGAGTTCTATTACAATTATAATCCGTTGTTTGTTAATTTATCAAAATTGTTAGTGTTTTTAAATGTGTAGCATATATTTCAATTCTTCTTCAGGGCCCTGCTTTCTATTGAAGAGCTTGTGGCGCTCTAGTCTCACGTTGACTTTCGGAAGGAAGGAGGCTTAAAATTTTGCGAGTAACTCATGTCTTTGAAGTGCGTCTGGCCCTATTGTGTGTAATAATATGGCAACCTTCTGGCTGGCTGGCAGGTCTTCTAGATTAGATGCCAGCTTGTAAATATCCAGGTTCATCCTGTAGTACCTCCACACCAGTGGCATACTAGAATAATCTGTGTCCAAAATGAAATCCTTAGGAACACTTAATTGTACCAAAGGAAAACCTGTGGCACACTACAAACGATTTTAATGATAGTTAGGCTTAAAGCTCTAGATCGTTAAACAATAGCATCGCAATAAAAATGAAATTAAAAAAGAAAGAAATTCCTACAGACCACCTTTAGCAAACCAGTTGGTCAACAATAGGAACTACCAAAGTCAAAGATTTTTATTCAAAATTGGATAACTGAATGTCAATTTCATGATAATTGAACGTCATTTTTTTCATTCTTAATATTTTTATTTTTTAATATGCAAAATCGAAAAACTACTAGCGTTTCGTAATGACCACTGGTGAGAAGAATACGCCGAAAGAAACTCAACGCAAGCCAGTATAATTACTATAAGTTGAAATAATAGTAATCCTTTTTTTGTCTTGCCATGCTAAGACGTCCATATTACCAGAATGTCTACAGACAATTTCCGCTTAAGAAGCAAAGCCTTATTTATTAGAACGAGAACGTCCTTGCGGTTCGGCCTCAAAGTACCGACGCAGTCGGTGTCGTTATGTTTAAGATATCTAGCAAGTATAGGCGAGTTATACCAATTGTCCATGAACAATTTGTACAGAATACCTGCATGTGAATATTGGCACGAGGGTGCGGGTGTTGCGTGCGATGCAATGCGAAGTAGTAGCACGGAGTTGTCGGTGAAGCAGTCTCGATCTCATACTCGATCGGCAAATAGGGAGGTACTCTGTGGCATGCGGAAATAACAGCGCGCAAATCAGTGCGTCACGAGGCAAAACTGCGAAAACTACTCCACCAATCAGCCAACTGCACAAGCATTTTCCGGAATAGTCTCGAGGAATCCGCTTTGTTCCACTACATTCATTCTGGATTTTACATCCTCCACAGACATGATCAGTACTTTTGCGAACTCTTTATAGTTTTAGGATTCTTTGTTTTAAATTATATTTTTTAAACCTTTTGTTTTGTTTATATGTATGTCATTCTAATTTGTATCATAAAAAGTCTAAGTAAATATTCGTGAACGCAAAGCTTATTTCATTTACATACAGTGAATGATTTTATATAAAATATGTTGAAAGAATTCTTAAAAACAGAATTAGTACAATGAATAGGATTTTCTGTACATACATTAATTATTACAATGGGCCATGGACTTTCGAAAGTACCTAACCTAAAAGTTGTCAATTTACTACTTTACGTCAAAGCAAAATCTACAAAAAAAATTTGTAATCAAATTGTTCCTGATACATTTTATTAAATGTGGCGGATCCTTAGACTTATACTCTAAGGGCGGATCACATAGGGGAAAAATTTCCTGATCCCATTCCCCATTTCTCAATAAACTTGCCCTTGTTTCGTTGATTAAATATTTTATACAGTTGACAGTATTTGTGCCTTGATCGCATAAGCCCGCCTTTTGTAATTGTGCATTTTTTAAAGTATGCAATAGTGCAACATTTTTTAAATAACTCTCTACGTTACTGCTGCTGGGTGTGACGCATTGCTTTTTGTAGAAATAAATCATTAAGTCTGACCGGAGCGGTAATTTTTCCAGAATTCGTCTTAAACATAACTATAAAGTTTGGTAAATAAAATATGTTAAAGTAATTGGATCACTTAATTCTGAGTACCTACATTATTTTCATTTGGTAGTCTTGATAGGACGTCATTAGGATTGAATGGAGTGATACCTACAAAAATTGCAATACTTAATATTTTAAAAGTTCTTATACAGGTTGGGCCAGAACAAAATTTTCTTTTTCTTGGCAGATAGATCACTGACCGCGGAGGGTAGCGGAGTGCGCGGGGTGTGATCGGGTCACGCGTCTCTCGCAATTTTAGTCGCCATGAGTCAGTTTACGGGGCAGCATCGCGCATTCGCTGTTCGAGCGTTTTACGAAAATGGTAATTCTTACAATATTGTGCGGCGTATGTTCAGAGTTAAATTCAATTTACGGAGTATCCGGCAGTGTCCTAGCACTCCGTTACTTAAAAATAGCTGAAGACGTTCCAAGAAACTGGTTCGACGCTACCAATGAGACGTCAAGGTCGCTCCCGTACTGTGCGCACGGAGCAAGCGATTCGGGAGGTAAATCAATCTGTTCGAGAAAATGCGGAACTCTCTACGCGGTGACGTTCGGCGTCCTTGGGGATTTCGCGAAGCAGTTTAAGGCGAATTTTGAGATCTGATTTGAAGCTTCATCCGTATAAGATCCAATTGGTGCAAGAACTTTCGTATGATGATCACACAAAAAGGGCGTCATTATCCGCCTTAATGTTCGAGCGGTTTTCCAGCTTCGGAAACATCCGTTTTTCAGACGAAGCCCACTTTCACCTAAACGGATTCGTCAACAAGCAGAATTGCCGTTATTGGTGTGCTGAACAGCCTTCGCGCTAGCGTCAAAAGCAACTTCACTGCCAGAAAGTAACGGTTTGGGCTGCCATTTCACCCAACGGGATCATAGGGCCTTATTTCTTTGAAAATTCTCGAGGCCACACAGTAACAATTAATACAGACCGCTGTGTGGAAATGATTCAACATTTTTTAAGGCCAATCCTTGCCGGGCTGCAAGAGTACAACTCTCTGACCTGGTTTCAGCAGGATGGGGCCACCTGCCATACGTCTAATGCCAGCATGGAGGTCGTTCAGGAACTGTTCCCCGGTAGAGTCATCTCAAAGAGAGGTAACATCGAGTGGCCACCACGAAGCCCAGACTTGTCCCCACTGGATTTCTTTTTGTGGGGATTCCTCAAAAATAAGGGCTACTCGAATAAACCGAAGTACAAACAATTACTGCCTTAAAAGCAAACATTCAAGCGGAAATGGCGTCTATATCAACAACGTGCCAGCGCGTATTTGAAAATTTTAAGTGCCGCTTGGAAGAGTGCTTGCGGCGAGACGGGGCACACCTAGACGACGTGTTTTCAAAAAGTTAATTATACTTATGCTAGATTAAGTCACTTTTTTAATAATCGTATTGCAGTATCCAGGGATCCAGGAATGCCTTGCGCAGTAATTTCATTACATAAATAATTTTTCTGACCCTTTTAGCAGTACAGACTAAGTGAGCATTGAAGGTGAGACGAGCATCGATCTCCACACCGAGGTAACGAACTGAGTCTACCTACTCTGGTTAAAGTTTGAACGCTGGTTAAACTACGAGAAACCTTTGAACGCTGTCTAATATATTTTATTTATTTCTTGTAAAACCTTTACGAGAGAAGAGAACCTGAGAGTTGTCCTTGGGACTCCAAATTATTTCGCGAACTGACAAGCGCTGGTCATTGTTTTGAATTTCGGCGATTGCTTTTTGTAGAACTTCTCGCTCGTATTTTACTTTGGCAACCTTTGGCATTCTGTAAATAATGCATGTAATAAGTAGGTATATAATTTACCTAGGTAATTTTCAACCCACTAATAATAAATGCAGTTTAAGTAAAAATGCTTTGTCTATTATACAGACATTGCCCGGGCAATCGCTGCACCTATCAACTATTAAAAACAAATAACTATATTTTGATATGGCAATCACTGAAATTCTCTTAAACGATTATCAGTGATTGCCCACCCCGCCTAAGGCCCAAGTTCACCGACTTTGTCTAATCAGTTGATTACAAAACCCGACAATCAAATCTCAACGGCTGTTTAAACAGGCGATTTTAAAAAGAGTGTTCACCACGCAAATTCGACCATTGATTACTTAATCGAACGTTTTTGAACGAAAGAATGAACGGTATATAGCCGCCAAATTGTGAAGATGAGTACATTCATGCAAAGCATGGTGTTGACAGAACAAATTGACATGGTGGTATAGTACTATATTGACACTAAATTAAATACCCTTATTTTATGAGCTCATAGCGTTGAATTGTCAGCTTCATTATTGGTGTCAGTTGTCAAAATAGCGCGGGTTTGCGTGTTGTTTTTATTTCTTAGCATCGCATTCGCATTGTATCGAAGTCGAGTAAGTACGCGCTTATTATAATTGTTTACCTTGTGAAATAAAAATCCCCATATTATTTATCTAATAATGGAAGGCAAAAAGAGAACCACCAATTTTACACCCGATGAAAAGAGGATTCTTTCGGAGTTAGTGTTAAAATATAGGGATACTGTTGAAAATAAAAAAACAGATGCGGCAACAAATAACCAAAAAATAAATGCGTGGATTCGTTTGGCAAACGAATTTAATAGCATTAGTTCATTTTGCCACAGAAATCATCAAAGTTTAAAAACATGCTGGGATAATATAAAACGGCAGACCAAAAAAGATAAAGCTAATATCAAGAAAGAAATCTTCAAAACTGGTAAGTAAATGCTGCATTTAATTATTTTGATGTACTCACTTTCAGTGGTCTAAATATAATTGTTTATTTTTTTTACAAATTGGTGTACTGTATTAACTTTGTGTTAACTATGTTGTACTGTAACATTTGTCAATCACTGAATAAAGATTTTTCCATTCTATTCTATATTTGTCAATATTAACTATGTAACCATATTTCAAAATAATGTATTTGCAGGTGGTGGGCTGCCTCCACCAATACAAGAAAATAGAATGGACAGTATTGTAGAAGCTGTATTAGGTCCTGCGGTGGCAGGTATCCCTAACTGTCACGATAGTGACCGAACAACTAATAATGTAAGTTTTTCTTACTAATAGTATGTTATTTATGTATTTATTTTTACCCAATAAATATTGGAAAAATTTAAACATTTATAATACAGTCTATACTTTTTGAATCAGTTGTCATCATAATAATAAAACACTGTCTTCTATGCAGCTCCCATTCCAATAAACTATTGCCCTATAGCTAGTGTGTCTCATATTTGCTTTAATATTTACTTACAGATAATAGAACTTGAAGTGAACCACAACAACACTTTGAGTTTCTCGGTTTTGCCCAGCGAATACAATAGTCAGGTATTACTTTAAATTTATTAAGTATAGAAAGAACAATGATTCACAAACTGTAATAAGCATTTTATTCTTTATTTCAATTTACAGATAGAACAACCAAATACTCCAAGTGCAGCAAGAGTAATTATTTGTGATGATGTTACAAAAGAAAATGTAAGTTCAGTCATATTGTAATTCATACTGGCTACATGCAACTTCAACGACACAAACACACCCAATATTCCACATCTTTAGATTGTTTTATTTTAATGCCACAATTTTTATGAAACATTTAATAAAAAGACACAACAAATTTAAGGTTTGTATCTGTTAGAGATGGTGCAGTCAAATCAAAGCCAGGTTGATACACCACCAGCAATTGACATAGATTATAGTCAATGGTCAGAAAGTACTGCAAAAAGAAATGTAAGTATGTTTAATTATAACAGTATGGTCATGTGCAACTTTCTAAAAAAAATACAGGACAAGAATTATTAAAATCTTTCTTGTAACATATATCTTTTATTTATAGGAAGAGCAACCGAATACGCCAAGTACTTTACGAGCAATCATTTTTAAAGACAACACAGAAGGAAATGTAAGTAGTTCAGATTTAATCTGCCATACTTACATGCATGAGCAAACTTATTCTTACTGGTCTTAAAGTTACTAAGGCAATAGTCTTTTGTATAAGTGTATCCTGTAAAATTTTCTAGTCCACTAATAGTTATAATTATATTTAATACCTAAACATATTTTTCATCATATTATTTTTCATAATTGCAAGTAACACAGGCTATTTAAATAAAATTATTTTAATACGGTTTTTATCGCGTTTATTACATTATTTATACACCTAACGTTTAAAAACCGTATTAAAATAATTTTATTTAAATGTGTAACAATCGCGAAAACATAAGAAAACAACACAGGCTATAATTTGATAACTTAATAGTTATATATTTATTTCTTATTTTAATAATTCTCATATTAATTTACAGGTGGTGCCTAATCATAGCAAAGTTGATGCACCAACGTCAGTTATAGACTATAGTAAATGGCCAGCAAGTACATCAATTTCAAATGTAAGTCACTTATAATTAGTAAGTACTAGCTGTTACCCGCGGCTTTGCCCGCGTAATATATAGCCTATGTCCTTCTCGGTACCCTAATCTATGTGTATGCAAAATTTCATTATGATTGGTTCAGTAGATACGGCGTGAAAGCGTAACAGACAAACTCACTTTCGCATTTATAATATTAGTTGGCATTGGGATGGGATAAATGACTCTTCTGTTAATGGAAACTAGTGAGGAGCCCGATGGTCCAGTGGGTGTGAGCTCAATGAGCAATGAGCGCTTACGTATGTTAAGCAACCCCTAGTGCAGTCCCTACTTGGATGGGTGACCGCAAGTGGCATAAAAATATCTCGAGCTCCTCCGTGCTTCGGAAGGCACGTTAAGCCGTTGGTCCCGGCTGTCATCGTTGATGGCAGTCGTTAAGCTATGTCAGATGCCTTAAGGCAGCTTGAAAAATCTGACACCAGTGTTGGCCACTTACACATACGAAAAACAAACTAACAATGGAAACTAGTAAAATATTGTGCTATATCCAAATTATTTTTTTCAGGACATGGATTCTTCGACCGACTGGACTCCAAAAACTTTAAAACGTCCTCTTGCTGACTGCCTGAGGACTGTTAATAGATACAACAACAAATCTGTCAGGAGGAGGAGGCCAGTCAACGAAAATTTACAAGATGAGATACTGCGAGAGAAACTCAGCTTAGTTAAGCTTTTAAAACAAAAGGCAGAGGAGGAAGCTGACATTAGAATTTTAATTTTAAGGGAACAATTAAAGCAACAGTTTATAATTAAAGAAAATTATAATATAAGATGATGAATGAGCCTAAAGGCTCTTGAAATAATTGTTAATTATTCTCCTCCTTGCGGGATTTATATCCTGCCTCTCAATATTTTGTTCCTGGGAACGCTGCTGACGAATTATTCTTTCTCTTATCAGGGATTCCCATGGAGCGGGTAATTCTAAGTCAGGGTCATCGTCAGGTAAACTCTCACCCCTAGCCTGCAATATATTATGCAGCACAGCAGTGGCCACAATAATAGGTAGACAATTTTTTAATGCTACTCTTATACCTAGTGCTAAAACTGGAAACCGCCTCTTCCAGATCCCAAACATTCTTTCAACGGGGTTTTTTGTTCTTATTTGAGATTCATTATACAACATTTCTTCCCTTGTCCTTGGTCTATCCAATGGCATCATTAAATATCGCCTGTTCATATAACCGCTATCAGCTACTAGAACAGCTTCTCCGTAGTTCCCTAACTCAAATATGGCATTTCTTCGGCAGGCACTGAATATTCTTTCGTCATGAACACTTCCAGGCCATCTCGCTACCAAATCAATAATTTCCAAATTGGCATTACAAATTGCTTGGACATTTATTGATTTCCAAGTCTTTCTATTTATAAAGTTTCAGAATATTCACCTCCAGGAGAAATAATTTTCACATGGGTGCAATCCAATGCTCCAACTACATTAGGGAATCTAGCAATATTATAGAAATCAATTTGCGTTCTCCTTATTTCAGTTGATGTTTGGGGAAATCTTATATATTTTGTTGATAATCCCGCTATTGCTGCTGTGACTTTATGTATTGCTCGATGTGCAGTAGGACGGCTGACTCCACTAAAATCCCCCATGGTTATTTGATGGTCACCAGTAGCATAAAATCGTAATGCTAATAGCAATTGATTTATAGGTGACAATGAGTTATTTCTGAAAAAAAAAATTGCCCTTACAGGTTACTGGGTTATCAATCCTTAGGGTATAGGGCTTGAAAAGGCATATGTATAAAACATGTTCTGGCGCTTTGGAGAAGTAATGTAATGTATTAGTTTTGCTGTTAACATTGATAAAAATAGTAGTCACGTACACATTAACAAGGCAGTTTTATTAGATGAGTAGATATGTGTAATGAATGACTTACTTGTCATTTAGATATTCTAGCTTGTTTTCAATCAATGCTAGAACTTCCACTGTCGCTTCCTTGGATAAACGGAATCTGGTTTTAAAAGCCTTTGCATCGTACTCCTCGTAATAATTCCGACGAGAACCGAAAATTCGAGGCATCCTCGTTTACCTTTCAATGGCTTCCAAATCTTCAAGCACATTGAGATAGTTGGATTCGAAAATGAAGTCAAATGCGTTGTCCATTATTAATGATATGTAATATACTTTACTTTCTCAAACAAGCTGAATAATAAACAAACCTAACCAAACAAAACTAGCCAAAATTCAAGTGACAAATGAAACGAATTGAACTGTCAAAGTCTCTAATCAAAAGATAATCAAGGAAGGGAAGGTCCGTTAACTTAATCGGCTGATTAACCGGCGAAATAGGCGTTTAAGAATTGGTGAACACGACAATATCGTTAATCGACTGTTACATCACAATAACGACTGATTAAGAGTTAAACGGTTGATTTAAAAAGTCGGTGAACTCGGGCCTAAATGTTAAACAAGATAACTTGAAAACGAAATAATGACATAAAATCACATTGAAATATATATTTTAAAAGATATTCTAGTCACTGCATGTTTAAAATTAAAATATCGAATGTAATAATCAAATTCAAAAGAGCTGTCCTTAGAAAATAATTAAGAAACTTACTTTTTTGACGAGTTTTTGACGAGACGCACACCTGTTGCCGAAAAATCAACCATGACAGTTTTCTTTTTTAAAGTGCTGCCACTTACATTATTTCAAATGCTGCTATGTGTTCCACTGGTGACACCTAGAGGTAACAATTAGAAAAACTTCCTTTATTAATACAGATAAATAAAATGATTACACTATTTAACTATTTACATAAAAAAAGAAACCGAAAAATTATATTCTTTTTATTAGTTATTATCTTCCTTTATTAGTCGGTTTTATTTTGTCATATTCTTACTTTAGGTATTAACTGTACTATACTGGGCAATGACTGTACTGGTTACCCTACGTTAACCCTTCCCTTTTTACGTATTTCCGTATATCGTCTTAAATTTTCAAGGTTATTTTAAATCTTTGAATGTTGTATTTTTGCAAATTTTTTAGCTGCACTTGTATGCCATCCAGCGTCCACGCCCAATTTTTTAATGCGGGTACACGTTCCTCTTTACATGACTCCTTATTAATAAATTTCATATTTTTTAAATTAGCTTTAGGCCTATTCCATAATTTGTGGTGTGTCGAATTAAGCTTCACAGCTTGCAGAAGTGGTTTTCCGTGGTCATCTTTTCTAGCATAACTTCCGTTTGTAGAATCAAATAATATATGTAATATGTAATACAATGTTATTTTTTTCCCATTCGTTAGAATTCAAAGAGGTCACCTCTATTCGCAACATGGCTAGTTGCACCATTGTGTACGAACCAGTGTTCTTTGTCTGCAACTTTATTGTTCAAGGCTAGGAGAGGTTAGATTTACTAGTCGCCTCTTTAAGGGGTTTTCCATCAGCAATCCATTTCTTGCATTGTTTTACTCGATGTCCGCTTAATCCACAATATTTTCATTTCCAATCTTATTCTTGTTTCTTTTTAGTTTTTATAGTTTTTACATAAAGTGCTTCAGTAAGGATTTTATCTCAGTGTGCTCACATACTTATATTGTCCTGCCCATTACTATTTTGGTCCGGCTCATACGTTACCACCCATTTGGTAATGGGCAGGACATAATAGTACCACACCTAAGCTTAGATTTTTTTCATAACCTTAAGATTATTATTTGGACTTATATTGCGTGGACAGCCCATAATGGGGTCGGTAGACATTTTGACGAAATGGCCCACAAAATGGAGAGAAGCTATACCTGCAAAAGTTAGATTAGCGATTACAAAAACAGCGAGACAGTTATAGAAGCCTTTACTATACCTTCAAGATATCAAGTCAACTAATCTCAAGAATTATAATGGAAGTGTATCAAATTAACTATAAAATAGTAGATTTAGTATTAATTTAAAAACATAATAGAGAAAAATTAGATCAAGTCTATTCAGGAACCTACCCGGTAATAAAAGATCTAGGCGAAAATATAAAAAATTTAATTAAAAATAAACACTATACTACACATAAACACAACACTAAGTTATACACGAAATAAAAAAAAATAAGAAAAAAGAACAAAAGAAAAACCAAATTATGTATACGCACACACACACACACACACACTCACGCACAGTCCAGCAGGTCCGCAAACTCTACCATGAAAGGTTTGGCCTCCCACTCGACCCACCAAAACAGCCCACTAGGAGATTTTCTAATATCCACGCTGCTGAGGCCCTCGTAGCCCAACTCCACTAGCACGTCCATATAAATATCCAGGGACAAACCTCCCGCCGGACACAGCAGGGGGTTCCCCAGGGGCGCGTCGATGCACGCCCTGTACAGCACGCGAGGCGACTCCACTTTCATTGTCGCATAGAAAAAACGTATATGATGGCGCGCACAGAAATTGCGCACATGGGTCTCCACTCCAGCCAAAACTATGCGGGGATCCATTATAATTGGTTAGGAATTCTTTTTACAACTTTATGGTTTGAGTACAGGAGAGGTAGTGAACAGAAATGATAAAATTGATTTACAAAGCTATCCCATATTTTATTGTGACAAGTTGAAATACGAAGACTGTTACGTATCAATCTTTGTCAGACGTACACAGCATCGTAATTGCTAATAGTAATAACCTAATATCATAGTTCTGAATATCTTCGTATACAAACTAAACATTAAACAATTAAAACTAACAATTAAACCTACCTATGAAATAAAATGGCCTATAAATAAAACCTAGATATAAATAGAAAATGTCCCGCAGGTCATTACCCTGCGGTAATGTGCCCAGGAGACTGGCAGTTTTGCGACGTTGAATGGCAATGCTTATTCTTTGGGCAAGTTAGTTGCTAGCCCTCTGGTCGTTCGACACCTCGGCCAGCCTTTTTGCTCATAAATTTGAATAGTTTGTGAGCTGTGGGACCCCACGGACCCAGTGTCTCGAACCCAAACGGCTCGATAATATATGCTTCGCCAAAGCTTATTTTAGAGACTCGGAGGAAGCTGCAGCCATGCCAGCCTTACAACTTTTACTATGGAGATGAGAAAAAGATCGGCTTGCAATCTAGACACGCGGCAGCGTGTCAAGCCAAAGTGCAAGCAAAGGAACTGGCTAGCCACTTTTCTACATGATTTGTGTTTGCACTAACATTTTCTCTGATGCCTTTTTTACATCTTTAGGCGACGCTGGACCATTACAAACGTCGAACAATTAATTTTTTTTTACTAACTAAGCCGTTTCTTGGATCTCACTTGCAGCTGATGGATATTTCCAAGATAAAATATTTAAAACTGCTGCCATCGTCTTACTCAATGCATGTGAAGCATATTTGACGCGCGACTTTACTTTATATTTTGGACTTGCTACATTTTTCGTAATTTTAGGAAAATCCAAAAAGTTTTTTTTTTCTCTGCCTCCACTAACCAACTCCATCTACCTGTTTTTCACCCCATTTAATTAGGCTGGCATTATAGAAGTTATTTCTGATTGATTTAAATAGATGAGGTACATCAAACATCATCTTCAGAAGAAAAAAAGTTGTCTTGTGGAGTTTGGCCACCAAATTTTTTGAAAGATTTAGTGCACCTACATTGGTTTGGCCTTGGTCACATACCGTTATGACTATTTTATTGGCTGCTTCCATAGCCCTTATTATATTTTTATTTAAAATAGTCAATTTTTCTGACGATATAGTCCCTTTGACAATATAAAAGGCTACTGGCATTTTTATCTTCTTTTTCATGCCTTGGCCCATAAAAACCAAGGCATGGTTTGCTATCCCCGAACACCTTTCCCCTCCAAAATCTACGTAGCCCTCCATTTTATCGTAGGATTCACTATAAATTAATCTTTTTTTAATGACATACGTCGAACAGTAAAGCACATAATTTGTCTTTGCTGCCGAGCCGCTCATCATTTCTTTTGCTTTTTCAATAAACATATAATTAATACCTGGTTCTAATGATACGCTTTGCAATAATCTTTGTAAAGTTTTTATAGTAGGTAAAGATATACCCCATTGTAGATATCTGTAAGTCTTTGGGGATCTTTTAAATATAGCTAATACCCACATTTTGGTCTTAATTGACCAGCGCTTGTTAGCTGGCTTCTTTTTTTATTTTTTTTACATCGTCCAATTAGTTTTTAAGGATAACGTTATCAACATCGTCTAAATTTAAGGATGTACTTGCTTGATTTTAGTTTCTGCAATATTTTTTCTTTACGATAACTGACTGCTGAAAGTTGAGGAAATAAAAATATCGTAGTTACCTAATAGTTATAGTAATACTTCACATAAGATGCGATGTGAGTTTATGAAACAAATATTTGATTGCGAAAAAATAAATAAATATATAGGAAAATGACAAACAAATGTTTTGTCATGTCAATGTTTTTTTAGCATTTTTTAAACCCCAATTTTTGTGATTCGTGGTGAGCTTTAAGACTAACCCAAAATATCACGTGTATTTTAGTACCTTATTTTTTTTATTTATTTACCTAAAACGAATCTAAGTCTTTAAAAAAAACGCATTAAAATCCGTTGCGTAGTTTTAAAGATCTAAACATACAAGACTTCGGAAACCGACTTTGCTGTATACTATGTAGTTTAATTACGTTACGATGATGAAACGATGAACCCACTTTTTCGGCTTCGGTATTTTCTGTTAGGTACACAATAAAACAACTATTCGAAGCGGTACACACAATCACACTACACAGATATCATTCAAGCTTAAGTCGCAAATCATCAGCAGTAGCGAGGCGGACGACATGAATTGTATGCAGAGACCTTCATCGCAGTCGCAGGACGTCAAAGCGGGGTCGCACGACGCAGCGGCGCTGCGCAGGTCGCCTTTAGTACTGCGCGCGCCGGCCTGTGGTACAAGGACGGTTACGGTGGAGTGCTAATCAAAAAGAATATATGTAAAAGTGTTTGTCTGTGATATAGTACTTAAATGAATACTAAACATAATATTATGACATAAAAATAAATATGTGGATACGCCACTTCATCATTACAAACATACAGCGGTGGTGACGTCATTAAAAATATTTAGTTAGTTAATAAAAGAGAATAAGTTTATAAGCTAATCATAAAGTTATACAAATAAAGATGCTTAAATAAAATACCGATTAAACAGATAAGTTATATGGGACTGTGTATGAAATCTTTTTGAATAGATTGCACAAGTTTCTAAATGTATAACCAAGATTCCGCATCTTCATCAATTCTGGTTTTAATCGTTGAAATCGCATGCCGCCATCGATGTACAGGCTGTATTTTCTTTATTTCATCTGTTTCATAGATCTTTAAATCCACGAAATATTTCCCATCCTTACTCTCATTAATTTGTCTAGCGTATCCCTTTTTCTCGTAACTCGTGGTGGTGATGAGACAGGAGTAATAGGTATAATTTTACTTACATACTTCCACTGATCGACAATTGTGTCAGGACCATGCTCGGACAGTATGGTCTTGACCTCCTGTCACTGACTTTGTATTTTTTGATTGCCCATGGAACAGTAAAGTCTCCATTGACAAACATTTTGTGGGCTTCCATATAGTCAAACCACATCATTAGTTGCACATTGTTACTTCTTACTTCAGATATGTTTGTCCAGTACGTCATAAGATAATGAGGTTTTAAAACAACATTGCGCATTCAAGGGTTAAGCCATCGAACCACCACTCACTCAAATACAAACGAATTATCTAGAAAAATCATTTATGTAAAACGTATTGCGATTTTGGCGGCGTGTAATATTGGTTGGAAGGTTTGTTTTGTCCGTATATATTTATATTATCCCAAGCTTGCTTGGCAGCTTGACAACCTTGTTGACCGCCGGAAAATCTCCCTAAACTCACGTCGCGGTGGTTTGGGGCGAAGTCGACGAGCATCTTAAGCTGTCGCAGTGATATTTTTCTTCTTGGTGCTCTCTTAAATAGCAAATATGTACATACATAAGCTTTCCATTATATAATATATATACCTATATTGCAAAAGTGTCTACATGCAGTTACATTTCTATTTATTAAATTTCATCATAAATCAACAATGCGAGCTCTGTCCATATCAAAAATACTATTAATGTAATTCTATAATTTGCACGGTGTCGATTACAACCAAGCATATTGAGTGATTGCATTAATTTCTGTTAGTGAAGCGCGAGGTGGTGTTTTCACAATGGAGGGGGATGGGGGCATATCTTGACGGGGTGAGGATCTTCCTTCTTGTTCAATTATTTCGGAAGACATATTTTTAGAATGGCCCAATCTGATGGAACATGGCACGCTATTTCTTTCGAAATTCGGACTAATGAATAAACTATCACAGGCGAAATAATTTCGCCAGCGGTGTTAATACAGGCCATTACGGTTAAGTGCTCCTTCTCTTTTCCAGATTTGACCTCCAAAAATTTTCATCCACACATACTAATGATCTTTACATACTCTATGCGCTCTTTGCGAAAAACTTTAATTGTCTTAAAAAGTTTACATTTGATGATTATTTGTTGTTTAATATTTTCAAAGTAAATATTGAAACTATCAAGAGCCAAACTTATTATTTGATAAAACTTGTCACTAAGCGTTTTAAGTTTTACAGATTTATGATAACTATATGACTTACACTATTGTTTTGAATCATAATATTATTTTATTTTCGCAATTAAATTTGTTGATACAACACTTAGCCAAGTAACCAGCAAAGTAATTTATTGAGCATTTATCAAAATTGCTTGATTTTGAATAATAACTACCTTCTACTTCTAAATATTTAATTTAGATTTTGATGTAGCTGGATCATTTGTAACATTCTCTTTTGATTTTGAAGTAGAAGGTAGTGGTGAATTCTTAATTCATTGGTAATTAGTTAACTTATAAGTGGGTCCTTGTTTTCCAGTTGCAAAACTGCTTCGCAAGTTTGAACGATTCCCTCGAAGCATGCCGAGTAGATAATTTTATTATTTTATTATCCGTTTTCTTTATTATAGTATTTTTTTAAAGTTTTTGTAGACTGTTTGCCCTTCTGAAATAGCATTTTTAACATACACATACTTTTGGGACAAAGCACATTTAAAAACATTCATATCTTTTTCCCTTTTACAGTTAAGCCCATCAAACATATTGTTTGTTGTTAAAACAAAGTTGGCCGTGTCATTTGCACGTTGAATCTCCTGTACCTACTGCCGTTTTAATTGCTGAAGAAAAAATGTTACTTAATATTTGATTTGCCAGCCTGACATTCATTTCCTGAAAATCATGTCGAGCTCCGTGGCGCAGCGGTCAACACGCTAGCCTGCGACACGGGAGTCCAGGGTTCGAGCCCCGGTCAGGTCAAGATGGAAAAAGATCTTTTTCATATTGACCTGGGTCTTGGATGTTTATCTATATAAGTATATATATAGTTCTTTATTGGAAATATTTGTTAGTACATGTCTTATAACGCCAACGTCTTTTTTCAATATGAGCTGCTGGTATAAATGCTTTTAAATTGTACTTATTCAAAAAGGTTGTGTTGCAAATAAAGTTATTGGCGTTATTAAATTGCTTAAAAATAACAGCAATTTTATTAGCATTTACTCTTTGGATTCCTACCACTCCCTTAATTTCTGTAGTAAATATATGGTTTAAGAAGATTGGACTTTTATTACCGATTTTCTCCATTCCCTCACTTTAGACAAACACCTTAAAATCCATGTTCATGGAGTTTTCAGGATAAAGCCGCTTGTAGTTATTGGGGTTAGTAGTATGGGAAGAACCCATTTTCTTCGCCCCCGCCGATATTTTCATCCGATTCCACTATAGTCCACCTCCGGTTTCATCCATTATTATTTTAAGCAGTCACTAAGTTAGCACTTTTGTACGTACAAAATCTTAATAAAGTTACTTTAAATTAATTATTAAGTATTACGAAATTTTGAATCGCGCGCGCCACTTAAAGTTTCCCGCCTTTTCTAATACATACCTATAAACAATGTATTTGTCAAAATACTTTTTTTATTATTTTCCCAATGCGCAGGGCACTATTTCAAAAAGTTACAATTAATGGCATTTAAACTTTTATAAATAATGTGGGAAAACATTTTTTTTTCATGCCCCATTTCTCCCAACATTTAATTTACATGTGTTGCACAATATTCAACATAATTTACCATGTCTTTGTGACAATAGTTAAACGAATCTTTATTTTCATTATATTCTTTAAATGTAATAAAAAGATTTTTTTAGCTGTGAAAAAATAAAAGAAATGTAAAAATACAAAAGTATATAAACTAAGACAAAAATTCTATAAAACTGAACTCACCAGAAGATATCCGTTGGGTTTTTTAAGAATTATGAATCTGCCTTGTAGGTGTGAGGCGGCGCTTCAACAGACACGTTCGTCACGCGACTATGATTTGATAGAAATGGCCGAACAGGCTACGCAGCCAATTCCTTGTTTAATTTTAACAAGTTACTCGGTCAAAACTAATGTTTGTTCACTCCATTGTTAATTGCCGAGCTGTACTTATCTACCAATAGAATAAGTTACTTATTTGTTTTAAGTAAGAGACACGGTTCTATGCATCATAGCGAGTTATTTATTTTTAGCCAACTATGATTATATCTAAAATTAAATTACTACTTATCATTAAATAATAATGTAAGCTGGTCTATTTTTAACCGAACTCTTGTGTAAATATTAGCCAAATATGGTTGAGTCTAAAATTAAATAACTTACTTGTCATGATATAATAACATAATCTTGTCTATTTTTAACCGAATTCCGAAAGGGTAATATTTATCGAGTCGGTAATTTTGTAATAGATAAGTACTTTGTTAATAATAGCCAAGAATATTTAGCAAAACTTGCTTGTATTAAATTAGCAAAGTTTTGTTGCACATTTTAAATATGTCTTGTTTGAATGCAGCTGAATAATTTTTAACCGAGCTAAATTGGTACTTTGCTTAAGGGGGAACAATAGGCACAGTAGCGACGCCAATCATTTTATTCCTAATACTTTACAAATAGAAAGGAATTCAAGAATATAAACAATACAAGCCTTAGTAAATAACCTGAAGTATGTTTTGAATCATGTTTATTACTATCGGAATCAGTGAGATTTATGAGAATCTGATTACCGCCAAAAACGGCCGTTTTTGGCGGTTATCACTTTTTCTCTCAATGACTGATTCTCATAATATCAAAACATGATTCCAAAAATACTTCAGGTTATTTACTAAGGCTTATATTGTTTATATTCTTGAATTTCTTTCTATTTGTAAAGTATTAGGAATAAAATGATTGGCGTCGCTACTGTGCCTAGTGTTCCCCCTTAAGAAATTTTTTTTTTCAGTGTAACTTCTGCTTGTGCAGATCTCAAAGATATAAGTGGATTTTTAAAAACAGATTCGGTATCCGTTTATCCTCGTTGGCCGACGTCTTTCGCATTTTACCACGTTCTGGCAAGTCATCGACGTGTTTTGTTTCTTTATATCGCTTTACTCACTTGGTCACAAATGCCTTAGACTTTTTCATATAATTTGCTGCCCGAACATGTGACATTTCCGGTCCTGTAGGATGCGAATAACGTTTATTAATTTAATTTAATTTTAATTTAATTAATTTCCATTTTAATCGATTCTTAGCGGGACGCGTACGCAGCACTTATCGCGGGAAATGTGCGCTCTACTCTGTGAAAAGGCGGGAAATGTTTTTTTTATCGATGCGTCGTTCACAGAGAGCTAGGCTGCCAGCTCATATTTTTTGTTTTGCAAAAAAACATTAGATATTTTTTTTATGAGGGTCACGCTCTTTTGAAACACACTGTAGTTCAATCCTTTTTCAACTTCAACTCAAAACGTTATTGTCATTATTCGTTGTAACCGAGATGCACGTACGATTGATACAAGTCCACCTTTTAGGTTTATTTTAATTATTTATTTAAAAGTAATTTTTATGATTTGCCAAAACTAGCATAGGTTTATTTCGTTTCGTTGTCAGTTCAACGTCACTATCACAACTGGAACTGGTACCGAGGACTTGGTTCTCCATGTTATTTGAATAATATGTCAAAAGCTTAACTACGTAAATTCAAACCACTCTTCTTACACGATTCAAAAACAACTAGGTTATTTATTGCGAGATGTACTCCAATAAAGATGCTAAAGTCTGTGCAAAAAGAAAATGCAGGTTTGCTTGTATTAAGACGAACGAGTCGATGCTTACAATCGCGTAATACAAGAGAAAAAGAAGTTGACTGCATAACAATATACTACCATAGTGACAGCACAGCTAACAAAAAAAATATATAAGTTGCCATTTTAATATAAATTCAAACATCAAGTCATACGTTCGTTTGTCTTTGTGTGTACATAAACAAAATAATAATGGAAATGTTTTTATATTGTTCAAAAAAATGTTACCATGTATGATATACAGTTATTGGAAGATTAGGGGAGCAATCGTTATTTGAAGATTAGGGGAGCAATCTTAAATGTGCTATCAAGTATCCAGTAATTTGATTCACTTAATGTCTTTACTCATTGTGACGTTGACATCAAGAGAGTTCTTTTGTTGGTGTCATAAATCCGATCTTTTATTGCAAAACTGACACCATTTTCTTTATATATATATGTATAGATATATGATTTTTCGCGGTAAAATAGGTTGTTTGGCAGCTAATTTTAATTTAAGAGTTGCAAAAAGATCCCCCGCTGCCTTTTCCGTCTCGAAAGTCTTTTTGTTTTCTTTTCTTCTTGTTTGCTGTCTGTTTCTCCTTTTACTTGTTGATGATAAAGTTCTGAAAACAATAAGAATATGTAATACCTGTTTTTTTTTATATTATCAGCGTTAAAATATATGTGCGTAGATACAATATAGGTCTTTCACTTAAGTAGGGATAAAGACTGAAAAGGTATCCTACAAGTAATTAAGTAGATATATTCATAGAGGTACATATTAACAAATAGTTAAAGTGACTTACCTTCGGACATGTCTTCATAATCTTCTTGTATGACTTCATTGTCTAAAATGCCAGGTGAGGCAAAAACTCTATCTGTCAGGTTTAAATCTGCAATATACACACAATTATCAAGTCTTTTTGTAGCAAATTCACTTATAGTGTACCTATAGGTATATTATATACTTATCTATTTATGGTAGGGGAGACCGAGGGGAGCTGAAACAATTTAATCATTTTGCTTCCTAAAAAAAATACTATGAACTATAATATTTTGAAATAAGTATTAATTAATAGTTCATTTCTTACACTTTTGAATGAGACATACGCAGAGCATCTAAATGAGAATTCAGCAGAGAAAAATCGACTTTAGCATCACAAGTCATTTTGTTTCAACACCCCTTATGCTAAGGTGAATTGAAACAAGGACCGAGGTGAATTGAAACAGATTTTTTTGTTTGTATATAAAGGATTGTAGAAAAGAAACAACCACATCATTAAAAAGTATTTATTCAAATACAACTTCAAAAAAAATAAAACACTGCATTTAAAGCAGTATTCTTAATATAATCAGGCACTTTATAGTCAAGTATTGAGATATGCTCGAAAATTTTAACAAAGATATCTTTTCTCTCGTCTTCTCTTCTCTGGACCCATTTTCTCTGGCTTTGCTATTCGAATATGGTTCAAAACAACAAATACAATAGCATTCATCAGCTTCTTCATCTTCACAGTCCTTTTTTCCTTTTTTCTTAGATTTTTTAAAGGTTTTTTGCTTACTAGTTTGGATTTTTTTATTTGGGGCATTTGAAGTTTCGTAATTGGGATTTTTCACTTCTTTCTTAGCAGCTCTAGCCGCTTCAATTGCAGCCAATTCATTTCTTACAGGAGTACGTATCTGTCAAAATTGCAGTTTGCATCTTGATCGTCTGTTCGTTTCTTTTCCTTGGTGGAGCCTTTGGTAAAGGTCGGATAGTTTCAGGCGAAAAGTTGATGGTCCAGCCACGGCTGGCCATATATATCGATACTAGCCTTATCTCTGCCAGTCTTCCTTTTGTAGTCGGTGGACATGCTGAAAGAAAATAAGCAAACAAACCTCACCATATGTGCAAAGCGATCATGCAAAAGTTAAACGAGGTGAGTTGAAACAGTCTGTTTCAAATCTCCTCGGTGACAAAAATCGACCAGATATCTAATTAAGTAAAAATCCTGCAGCTAAATACATAGAAATACGCAGTAATCTTGTCATGGGTTATATTTTTAGTTATTAAGCCATCGAAATTTTTCACCACTCATACAAATAAGAACGAATTATCTAAAAAAAAAATTTTATGTAAAACGTTAAATACTTACGTTTTGCGATTTTGGCGGCGTGTAATATTGGTTGGAAGGTTTTGTACGTATATATTTATATTACCTATCCCAAGCTTGCTTGACAGCTTGATTGCCTTGTAGACCGTCAGAAAACCTCCCTAAACTCACGTAGCGGTGGTTTGGTGCGAACTCGACGAGAATCTCAAGTTGCCGTAGTGATAGTTTTCTTCTAGGTGCCATCTAAAATAGCAAATATGTACATACATAACGCTTTCATTGATACCTAAATTGCACAAGTGTCTATTACACACAGTGGAGTGCTGAATACAAGCTAGCAGCATCCATGATAATTCTGTGTCCATGGCCGTGTCCGTCTCCATCTTTATTTTCTTAAAATTACGTGATTTTAACAAAACTCTTGGAGATAGTACTCGCAGAAGTTTATAAAAAGTTGATTATTAAATTAAAAATACACTTGCCAAATAACGCACAACCAGTGACGGATTCAGACTACTTGATGCCCTAAGCAATACATGCCTGTGGGCCCCCTGTCCGTATGTCACCTTTAATGAAAGTCAGATTTGATTGAGTATATCGCTGGGTTGATTTTCAACATTATCTCCAGCAGTTACAGTGACTGTTGTCTTTATTGTTTTTTTTTTCAGTCTTGTTTGCGTCTTGTTTTCATTCCGGCAATATTTTCGCTTTTGTTGGCATTCTTGAAAATGCTTTTAAAAAAGCTTATTGTTTTTTAATGTAAAGGTCTGGTCCCAGCAGAAATAATATTTTATTGTAATCAATAGGGGAACCAGTTTTTGTCCATTTGAGTAATAACTACTATTCTATGTCGTTTTACAATGATAGATCATAGGATGCTAACTTAGTCTTCAAAATATTAGCACAACGTCCCGCCGTTCCTATGACAGTTATTCTTGCTAGACACAAATTCCTATATCCCTTGCCCCGAAAATATGAACAATGTAACGCTTGTTACCAGCTGAAGTCCATTCGTCTATAGATGCGGAAAATCTATATCCTTGGGCCTTCAATTTCTCCAATTCTTTCTTCAGATTATCCAGTATCCATTAATTGCAGAATCTTTTCTAGTACGTTATTCTTAATTGTATTCAATGACTTGGGCAAATCGCCGTAGTCACTGTTTTTAAAAAGGTTTCTTATGGAATCCGAGGAACAGAGAATGCTGAATAGAAGACCGTCACATGCAGTCATTTTTGACACCACATTCTCCGTATCATCTTCAGGATTTTTAAAGTATTCGTTAATTAGTTTGACTTTCTTCGTCTTTGGTTCATTTTTATCGTCGTTTTCTTGCCGATTTGAACTAGTGATCGATGTCACTGTGGCCGTACTTTCACCTACATAAGACCCTGTAGGGTGCAGTTTTAAATGATTGTGTAGACACGTAGTTGCATTTTTTACATTGTGCATGAATCCCGTCTGAAGTCCTTAAAAAAGTTCCATACTTACGACTTGTCTCGCATTTCTTTGATGAAATCTTTAAGTACAAGATTTTGATGGTCCATTTTTAATTTGAATGTTCGAAAAAATACCATAATGGCTTGTGTGACATACGGCAAGCAGCCAGCTTAGGCAGCCTAGCACTTGATTTTTTACTAGTTTGACGAGTTTTCAACTCCAGACGGCTTTCTGATTTCCACTCCGACTCCGAAAAAAGTCAGACTAGACTTACTACTTACCTTACGTTCCTTTTAAACGGTATTCTCGAAATGAGTTGATTCTATTCCGGGAATCGCCGCTCTTTATATAACACTAGCAGTTACCCGCGACTTCGACCGCGGTGACTTCAGGTTTGAAATGCGGGGTTTATAAAATATGACGCTACAAAGCGGTAAACTGAACATATACCCCGATTTACCCCCTTAGTGGTTTAATTTCGGGAAACTATAAAAAATGTTACTCATTATTTTTGCCGTTCTCAATTCATACGAAATTTCATACAAATATGTCCAAGGAATAAAAAGTTTCATATAAACTTTAATCCTCTATTTCACCCCCTTAGGGGATGACTTTTGAAAAATCCTTCCTTAGTGGATGCTTACGTCATAAGAGGAATACGTGAGGAAAATTTCAAATTTCTAGCTCTAAGGGTTTGGCCTGCGCGTGATCTTTGATAATTGCCCATTTTTTAAAGTATTTAAATGAATATAGTGTGTTATCCTTAATATATAGACATATGCCATCGCGGACTTTTCTGTAGACCTAAATAAGATACACAATTCCACCATACATTGTTTTGTTATATCTCAAAGGGTTTAGACAGCGTTTTCGTTGAAAGCTCCTAAACGGCTCATTTTTTTACACCTCCAACAAATATCGTTGGTATATACAAAATTGTATACAAAATCTTAACAAACTATATACTAAAACCTTCCTCGAGAACCACGCTATCCATTGGAGAAAACCGCATGAAAATCGATTCGGTAGTTTTGAAGTTTATCGCGAACAGACAGACAGACAGACGCGGCGGGGGACTTTGTTTTATAATATGTTAGTGATTATATAAAATTATTACATCTAAAACATGTTTCAAATAATAGGAAAGAATTTGGTCCTTCCGGTCGACGCTTTTCATATTTTTATTATATTTTACAATTACCTCAGGCTTTCTTTTAAGTTGGCCGCGTCTATTCATATATTCCACTAAATTGGAACCATGTTCGGTTGAAATCATTAACACACTACGTTTATCTCTCTCTATAATTAGTAGCATTTACACCGTGAGAATTAAACCTAGACATTATGTCACCTTCTTTTAATTTCATTTTATTAATGGCCGGATTGCGCGATCTAATAGCCCTGAGAGTACCGGTGACGTATTTTGATAATATTTTTTTACAAAGCGATACAGTACCTATTTTAAACATTATCCATGTATAAAGAATGCCCCGCATCCAGGCAACAAAACAGGTGAAACAATGTTATCATTAAGCAATTAATAAAGAGAATAATGAGTTTAGTAAATCTGTTGGGTCTTCACGTGAAACAGATTGTAGCAGATATAACAATAAATACGCCAAACACGTCGCGAGACATGAACCTTCCGAAAGGCATATACTTTATTAAATATGCCTTTCGTCGGTATTCCAGATATCCTTTATACGTTTTATCTGGATGTGATAAAAAGCAACTCCTAAAAACGTATTGATAGATGTTGAGCAGGTACTGCAGCTATGCTCATCACTATATTTATTTGCACAATACCAATAAAACGCCCCTTTATCATTCACTCTGCATTTCAGCATCCTGTATCCCTCGGTTTACTATTACCAAGCAAAACATGACTGTAACTGAAGGTGACAGAATACGGAATCAAATAAATAAACTTAAAATGTGGGTAGTTAGGAAAACGAATAATCGAGCGTTCCGTTTTACTGCTTTTGAGTAGTGCCTATTGATATCTACAGATCAAGAAATGGTAAATATTATTTGACATAAGTATTATTTATTTGTGGCGACCTCTACACTCGCCACAAGAGCTAACATGAAGACCAAACTGTGAATATGGCGAAACAGCAAATAGCTACAAAACTTCTCACCAGATGGCGCTGCACAATCCTGAAACGCGGAAACAAAGTTTCTTCACATTTGAGACATAAGTAACACCTCCGATAGAACTCAGTCGGACGTAGCCGTACGGTTCCCTGGGCGCACACCTTGCCCAGCGGGAAGATCTTTCCTTTGTGGCGGTCGAGCATATACTACCTCGCTCCCGCTACAAAACTATTACTTGCGACAGTTTGCGCGGTGGAGCCCGTCGCATTAATTAGTGAGTATTCGCGTTAGTATGAGTGTTTCAGGAGATCACGTGACTGCCTGAATCATGTGACTCAGCTGGGCACATGAGTTGGACCTTTATTTTTTATTAACTTCCCATTTTTCTATCTGGCAGGTATGAAACAATAATGGAAAGAGTCTGCAATCGAGATAGCTCATATGAATATTTCTTTAATATTTGGGTATTTGCTGGATTTGGTTCTTCTTTAAGTACTTTAATTATTCTCATAAACTCTGACTCAATGGCGTCTACGGTATACATTTAATTTTTCGCTGTCATGTAGCAGAGTGTTGTGAGGTTTGTGGCACTCTGAACATGACAACGACAAATTGCATTTCCTTGTATGCGTACCTAAACATATTTTGCACAATTTATGTTCTATGGCAATTGTACCCGTTTGTGTGCTGGCAGTAATTGAAAACTTTAGCACAAATATAATCTGTGGTTTGACTTACAATGCAGGCACAATGGTTGCTCCTGTGTTGCAGCGCTGGCCACTAGTTTTCCTGATGAACCAGGCCGGTGTTCCTAATCATTTTGCAGCTGACGTTGCGGAGCACCCGGCTCAGCGTTCTCCAGCGCCAGTGCTCGTTTCTCAAGGAAATCCAGGAGTTGAGTCCTCACTTACATCTCTATCGAGCTGATAGGCCCGTGCTGTGTATAGGTCGAGCTCCGTGGCGCAGCGGTCAACACGCTAGCCTGTGACACGGGGGTCCCGGGTTCGATCCCCGGTCAGGTCAAGATGGAAAAAGATCTTTTTCATATTGACCTGGGTCTTGGATGTTTATCTATATAAGTATATATTATAAAATATAGTATCGTTGAGTTAGTATCCTGCGACACAAGTTCACAACTTACTGTGGGGCTAGCTCAATTTGTGTGATATGTCCCTATATATTTATTTATTTATTTATATATATATCTAGTTTGCAGGAAAGAACACAAATTATTATAGCATCCCATGTTTTAACATTTTCCTCTAAATTTGTTAAAGCGGCAAGCTCCTGTTTTACATTTGAGATAAAATCTCTGAGGCAGCTTGCTGTGGATTTAGATAAAGGCTTCATGTCTAACACTGTATTTATGTGCTCGTTAATAATTTTGTTATTGTACCTATCGTTTAGTATTTTCAATGCCTTGTCATAGCTTTCCGCTATAAGCGGCAGATTTTTTGAGATCAAGGGGCTCGCCCCTTAGATTAGACCTTAGATAATATAATTTTTGTACAAAGTCTATAGACCTTTTGTCGTAAGATCGTGTATCATGCCCACTTGTATAAAGGGCAGCTTCAATTGCCAACTAACGGCCATATGACAGGATAAACCTTTCTCATAATCCTTACGTTCTGTTATGCATTCGGGTGCTTCGCAAACTGATCTACACGACTATACGAATGTTAGATGAGAACTCACCCCTGATATACGAATTTAAATTGTCCTTGGATGATCAGTCTTCAAAGTAGCGGTATCGTCTATGTACTAACTTGAGCCAAGTTGAGTTGCTGTATCTCTACGTACTATCTGATCTGAAGGTTAATTTAGTTATTCAATTTAGGTACAGACCTAAATTGAATAACTAAATTAACCTTAAGTCACTAAGTATTCTATAAGAATGATTCCTTACCTACATATAGAGTTAATTGGGGTTGTTATGACTAATTAATGGAATCTTTACAATCCTCAGTGCACCACCTTTCGTGGGCCACACCGAGGACACGACTTGATTACCATCAAACGTGCCGAGTTGCCTTTCACAACTCAATGTACTTATTTAAGCCCCCTCTTTGTGGGGCCAGTACTTTTGGGTACACCTGTGCATACATAAGCCTGACGCTATGCCACAGCCTGACCCGTTACATGCCTGTTCGGCCATGCCCTTATTAGTGCGCAGAGTCGTCATTCACAACTCTACGCTATTTAGGTAAATCAAGATTTCATATAATAACAACGCGTCATGTGAGCTCACCACGCGAGAAATTTAAATCTATCTTCAATTGGTCTGTGAATGTTGTCAAAGGTAAGTCAATTAAATACACATGATTTATGAGTAAGTATAGTAAGAAATCATCTATCCTAGAATACTTATGTAGCTGTAGTGTTGTACGTAGACTGGTTCAGTCCTAGATCAACTCTTGAGGAATCAGGAATCCTTGCCCAAGCCGCCTCAACAGCAGCAGACGCCATTACCCGAAGAATGAGACGCTTAGCGCTAACGGGCACCCCATTATATTGTCAATGGTAAAGGACTTCCGTTTCCTGAATGTTGCCAGAATACTTACATATTTACAATGATTAAAAGCTTCGCGACTGAACGTCGTAACACTTCTTGCAGCAATTAGACTTTATGTTTCTGTATCAGCCATGATTAGATTGAATATTTTGTAGTTTGCAATGCTTCTTCAAGATAAACGGGAATATACGCTGCTGAACATATGCCTCCGCGAGGGCACGCCAAATTATGCGAATTTCTCTTCTGCTTTCCTCATCCAGCCACTACCTGCGACCTTTCTCCGATCATCGGTCCACCTGGCAGAGGGACTTCCCACACTACGTTTGCTGAAACGTAGTCTCCATTCGAGGACTCTTCTTCTCCAATGATCATCAGTCCTGCGACTCGTTTGAATTATTGTGCTTGTTCGTAATTTTCCCTTCATTTTTGATATCACGGCATAAATGTGCAAAACCTCTGTCGTCAGCAACATCGCACACTTGAGTATCATGAAGACACTTCTTCATGATACTCAAGTGTGCGATGTTGCTGAAGAATACTCCTTTGTCTTCATACACACTACAGCAGTAGCGACGATAAAAAAAGACCACTAGGGCCATGGTTAACAGAATATTATTGATAGATATATGGGACTCTATTTCTGAAACCGTGGCATTATTGTTGCCACCCGATGGATTTTGCGATATAATCACCTCCTTGTCTTCCGTCTTGGAAGAGCATTTCCCCATTTTGGCGTTTACTAATGAGAATTTTTAATAAATCAGTCAGTCCGTGCTTTGTCTACAACCAGCCGTTTATTACAATATAATTACGCCCGATCATAATTGTTCAACTACGAGGCCCCGGGGCACACAGGATTCCACTGAATTGCACACTTCACCCGCTACTCAACTCTGGAACGCAATGACGCAGCGCCTGCGCAATGCAGGGACGCCATCAAGTGGCCTAGTAGGAACTAGTTGAATACTGACGAAATATTCGACTGCAACTAATCGCCGTCTTCGGGACAATTGATAGGAATCTGAAAAGCTGTACTATGTGAATAGCTGCTAGGTCTTGGTATATTAGAATGTCTATTTTCGTCGTCTTTCAGATATGGTATAAGGAAGCTTTAAAAATAAAGTTATGTCTAAAAATCAATCGCAGCCTCTGATTTGAGATCAAAAAATGGAAGCAAGTGATTACTTAAGGCACTTAGGACAAATGTCAGGTATCTCGCTCCGTGGCGCAGCGGTCATCACGCCTGCCTGCGACACGGATGGTCTCGGGTTCGATCCCCGGTCAGGTCGGGATGGAAAACGATCTTTTTCAGATTGACCTGGGTCTTCGATGTTTATCTATATATGTATTTGTTATAAAATATAGTATCGTTGAGTTAGGATCCCATAACACAAGTCTTTCATAAGAACTTACTTTGGGGCTAGCTCAATCTGTGTGATTTGTCCGTATATATTTATTTATATTATTTTATTTACAAGTGCCATGAAGCCATCTGTAGCATCTCACACATTGGATCCATTCGACATTTAGACCTTTTTTGTCGTAATAGTATCCGTTCCAAATTACACGATGATCATCTTCATTATCCTTTAGGTCATTATCAGAATCGTCACATAACGATATTTTTCAATTGAACTTTCAGTGCTGTCTTTTTTACGTTGAGTAAACTTCTTCTTTTTTGATGATGCCTTCTTTTTGCTTATTTCAGTTTTCGGTTTGATCTTTTTTTTGGTTCCAGAAATGGTTGCGCCATAGTTTGTTTCAGTTTGGAGCGAATCGAACGGTTTTTGTGCTTTTTTCCTTGATCTGTTTCTAGTAGTTGTCTTTGTTGCGTTCCAATCTTCTAATGTGGTCGTTTTTTGTTTCCTGTCTTTCTTCTTTATAACAGTTTTCTTATCAGATATTTCCATTTTCGAGATTTTAGCGACTTTTTTTTGTAAAGATTCTTCTAATTCAGACTTATATGGACTTGATGTCAGTTCTATTGTTTTTTGGATACCTTTCTTCCTCTTACTCGCAAGCATGAATAGGAATGATAAGTTTTTCTCTTGATGTTATTTGATATTATTAATACCAGCCAAGGTAACCTATCACAAACAATTTCTCTCTTTGAATTTTAGTTGTTCGAAAACGGTACGACGATGTTTTAAAAGCCAAATGGCTTCTTTGCCATATTTTCTCCTTCTATAACCTTGATAAACATATTTTTCGTCTTTTAGACAAACTGTCGCCGAAAATCGAATCATGTAATTTTATTTTGATAAATGTTTTGGTAAGAATAATTTCATTTTCTAGAAGTATCAAAGATAGAAGTAACTTTTTCCATATTATTATTGATACAGATTTTCAATAACTACCTACAGTCGACAAATCGAGAGTCGTAAAGTAAATTCGGCTGGAGTGTAGCAAAGGCAGCACAAGTTTTGGGATATAAAAAAATGAACGTGAAATTTTGAGGTCATCATAAGGCTGAATTGTCGCAATGGGAAAAAGTTCTTAAAAATAAGCTACTTTTGTTCTTTTCAATTTCGATCTGTGACTCATAGTTTCACGAAAACTCGTCCCTGAAGGTTAGGAATATGGTGTTAGAAAGGAACTGTTTAATGAAAACGAGGGGTAGGTTGCGAGGAGCGAAGCGACGAGCGTTAGGTTCTACATGAACCAAACATGAGCGAGGTGAGCGAGCTAAGCGAGCGTGCCGCGGCAGCGGCCGCCGAAGCGCCAGAAACGAAATTGCCGCGTTAGTCTGAAGTGTTTTGTAGCCAAACCCAGCACCGTAGAGCAAAATTGTAAAGGAAAAAAGATGTTGTTTATGTCTTTTAAATAGAGTTAAAATATTTAAAATAGGTTAGGTTTGTAACGTTTTCTTATATACCAATATTAAAATTAATTCAAATTATAAATTTGTTAACATTACTAGCTGCGGTATTAAGAATAAATGACAGCCTTTTAACATAATTAATTTTGAGATTTCTTTAAGATATTTAATTTCACTTAGATGTGTTTATTAGTTTTTTTAGGTTTTCATCTTTAATAATATACTTTTTCCCTTTTTTTTCAGTGATCCGCATAGCATCTTTTTAGGGTTCCGTAGTAAACAAGGAACCCTTATAGTTTCGCCATGTCTGTCTGTCTGTCTGTCTGTCTGTCTGTCTGTCTGTCCGTCCGCTGTTTTACGCAGAGACTATAAGTACTAGAAAGCTGTAATTTGGTATGGGTATGTATATTAATCATGGCAAAAAAGTGGTAGAATAAAAAGTTGAAAAAAAAATTTTTTTAGGGTAGCTCCCATACTAGTAAAGTGGGGGAGTAATTTTTTTTTCTCTATTTACCCATCGTGTTGGGTATCGTTAAATAGGTCTTTCAAACATATTGTGAGGTTGAGAACACCATTTTTCGATTTAGGGATCCGTTTCCGAAATATTTGGTTTTAAAGTGCGAATTTTTGTTAGAGGTAAGTGTCCCCCCCCTCTATCTGCTAAACGGTTATATATAGATACGTGAAAAAAATTACAGCAGTAGTATATATACTGAAGTTTAAAGGAAAACTATCAGAGCTGAGTTCTAAGTACAAACTAAAAAGTTATAGGCAACCAACTTATAAACTGTAAAAATTCATACTATTTTCATTGTTAGATGTTTTGGGTCGTTAAACTGTAAGGTGCGAGTGTGAATAGTGTAAACTCAAAGTTGTCATTTGCAACTACGGAACCCTACACTGCGCGTGGCCCGACACGCACTTGGCCGGTTTTTTATTTCTGAATCCTTTATTATTGTCTCTTTTATAAGGTGATAAAATCCGGGGGATTTCTTATCTATTATTTGATTAATGTGATATAGACTTTCGTCATTCATGGCCAATATTCTTTCTCTCCTACTGTGTATTTTTCGACCGATCGAATTAGAATTGCACGTAAAAATATTAATGTTATCTAATGGTATGCAATTATTTGTCGTAATATTTTTTAATTCGCCATGGATCAGAAGTCGTCTATACGCCGATACGAATTGTAGAGCAGTAGGGTTATTTTTGAACCCACCTTTAGAGCGAATGGCACTAAATAAACCTCCAAATGGTCTTGGCTCATTTTATAAGTACATACATATTGAAGAGGAGCATTTTCAATATGTATGTACTTGTAATAAATTATTCTTAGAGCCTTAATAGAAACCCCAGATACCCTGTTTTTCTTCCCGAATTAATAACTAAATCACCTTCAATAAACCTGAGCGTTTTGAGATATGTTTCTAACTCTTAATTTTGAATTCATCATTTGGAAGTTTTCTTTACTGACCGGTTTTTTAAAACCATATGAATATAAACTTCGGCTACTAAAAAGTCGAACAAATCATTAAAGTTTGTTATAAATTCAATGGTAGCACCTGAGTGTACAAAGTCTTCTATGGCTAGATAACCCTTGCATAATATAAGAGCGTCGGCGACAGATATGCTGAAAGTTTGCGCAGCGAGCCTAACTTTCATGATTTGTTTTTTGTAATTAATATGAGCAGCTCTAAGCTTATTTCCTAAATGCAGTTGATAGTTTTTTTTGTAAATTATGCAATTTTTCAATATAATTCCAAGATATTTTTTCACCATTAGCATTCCAAATCTCTTTTTTGTCTGCAAGTGCATTCCTAACAAGTTTTAACATGTGACATGCATCTGGTATTATTACTATGATTTGACCTTCAATAGTTATTGTTGGGTTTATATTGTGAATATCATTAAACTGAGCGCCTAAATTTTTGTCATGGCAAAATTTGCAGGACATCCATCGAATGTCACCCCACATTCTACTAACAAATGTACACAAGTTTTTAATAGTTCACTACGTTGGTCTCCGTTGACACCATTTGTCAGGAAATACCCAACTGGTATTTTCCAACTGGAATTTAACGCCGTAACCATAAAGACCAAAGCATCCTTAGCTAGCGGCATACTATCGGTGTCTAGATTATGTCCTACATTCACGTACCCGACGGTGCGTTTGCCATCCCATTGTAGGTTTTTTGTCGGATTGACATTTCGTCAAGACTATAACAGCATAATATGTTTTCATTAGACTTATAATTTAATAGCTTCAAAAGCTTCATTTGTGAATCCCGGTTCACAATTCACGCATTTATACCACCTATATAATGTTTAAGGATGGGGCAAGCATGTGTTAAATTGCTTTCTCAAAATGCATAGGCCTTAGGACTTAAAAAATGCAAACATTTTCTTAAAGATGGTGAATATTTTCGCGGACAGTTCGTTTAGTCGAGGTATCTTTTAAGAAAATCAGCATTTTCAGATTCTACATTTGACAGTAAATCTAATTCTTCAGATTGCATTTGTAGTTTGCATTTTAATTCTGTTATAATATCTTTTAAGTGCGCTGTTTTTAACTAATCGTCGTTTAGATTCACGCACAGCACGCAATTTTTTGCGACGATTATTAGATTTAATCTTCTCTTTCTGCAACAGATTTTCTAATCGTTTTTCCTTCTTAAAAGTAGCCGGCTGGACAAGGGCTTCTTCAACATCATCTTCATAGCTGGGACCGGCCTAAAATGAAATTAAGTAGTTAAATATTTTGTAGTTTTTATTTAAATATTTGTGAGTAATATTATACATATTTTTTTTATTATGTTATGCTTACCACAGTTGACTTCTTTGGTTGAATATTTTGCACTTCTCGGAAAATAACCACCTTTCTTCGTTTATGAGGAGGTGAAAAAGATCTATTACATCTTTCTTTGCTCTCCTGGCTCGTTGATGGTAATGGAGTATTTTCCTGCTGTGGACACAGATTTGTTATGACTGGATTCTGTAACATTTAAAAAAATATATACATAAACTAGTAAATAATGATTAAAAGAAATACTCAAATAGTGCATATTAGAACGAACCATAGCGTGGTCAGATTTGTTTTTTGCGGGATGTATCAACGGCACATCCTCGTGGTTACTGGACTGATCTTGGTTGGGCTTAATCTGTAACAATTCAAAATAAAATCTATATACAAGATTATTTTTGGAATAGTAAAATAAATAAAATGGGGCATTGTGTACCCGTTACTGGTCAAATTCGAAAGCACAAAAGATAAAAAATCGAAAACCCAAAATTTTCCCGAAAAAGGTGAGTTATTTGGTTATTTCTAGATAATAGTAAATGTGTACGTCCATTCATTTACGTCACATGTTCTTGTTTTACGCATTCGGCATTCATTGATTACTCGCGTCACAGCTGACCCAAGCTGGAGCAATCAGGCGCATCGCCCATCCCCGCTAACCGTGCCGGCTTACCTGCACTACCTTTTCCTATTTCTACAATTACTTCTTAGTACCCGCTAACTAGCAAAAAAATAGTGCAATTTTATCATTGGAAGTGCGCGTGCGTTCCTTTGATTTACAAACGAAATTGTGTGCTTTTAACCCCGTATTCTTCCCGGGAGTGCGTGACGTGTGTGGTGGTAACCCAATGTACGAACCGTTGTTAATGTTTACCAAAGATTACTTTACCACGGTTTATTTCACGCGCTGACCGGGACACAAGGAAGAGGAGGTCAGGGGTATTCACAAAACAAGTACGATGATGTATTGGCGTACTTTGAGGAGAATACTCACCGGAGTGCAAATGACGAATGAAGTTAGAATTTCAAAATTAAGTGCTATTGATCGTAAATTTTTCTTGTTATTTTTTCAACTTAACATTTTCCTTCGAAGTTGACAATTATGCAATCAGCTGTAATATTCGTACAGCGGCAGCAATGTGCGAGCGAAAATAAACAAATGTTAATGCAAGAAATAAAATAATTATGAATGAAATTTTGACATTACTGTCTGTAATAGGACCAAAATTTTAGCAATATTTTAGAACAAAAACAAACATTAATAACAAAGTAACTAATGAGTAATATTAAATTACGATTCCACCTATATAATCAAACAGCCTTCTTTAATAAGGCCTCTAAGTCTTTGTACTATTCCAAAATTAAGAGCGTATATGTACGCTTTAAAAAAAATGTGCAATTCATGAGGAGGGGAAACCCCAGGCCTAATAATACTATGTTTGCCACTGCATGTAAAAATAAATCACATTTAAGTGAAGACTATAACGATTCTTGTCTCGTATTTTGGTTGAAAGAAATTACATATACTAAATACTTACATGTATACATTTTGTTGGTACTGCATGAGGTTTTAAATGTACTCGTTTATTTTTATAAAGTAATGAATCTTCATCGAAATGTAGGGAACAAATTTTTGAATATTTCGTTGGCAGCCAATTTTGTCGTCCGGTGGCATCCAGCCATTTATTTTTATCAACATTGGATGGAAACCTAAAATTTAAAGAACAGTTTATTTACATGCTACTAAAGCTTACCTTTATTGAGTAATATATGCAATAAGATACAATAAAGAACATAAATAAATGTAAGTAATTATAAAATTTACCGTCCAGTTCAGCAAGTAACGTACTTATCACATTTTCGTTATTAACAGACAACTAATATAAAATAGTTATTGTTGCTTACTCTTAAACATCACATTTGTAAATATTAAAACAAAACTGAAATGAATGAAGTACAGAGGAATTAATTTCTTTTCAATATAAATATGAGTAACTACACATTATATTCATTTTAAAAAAACAATGCATTTAATACAATATACCAAATTCATGATAAACCAACCCAACAATCGTATGTATGTACTGACGAAAAAGAAATATGATTTATTTGGGTAAATTTAGGTAGCCATTATGGCAGCCGTGAAGCGTTTATACTTTTAGGTTATTTTATTTTAAGATATTGAAAACACGTATCAAAACTCAATATTCTAAGCTCCAATCATTGGATTCATTACAAATCATCATATTCGATGATCATCTAGCGTTGTCTTAACGGAATATGTGATAATTTCGCCTACTTACGTGTGAAATGTTATTCCTTCAATTTTTCGCTCACTCCGGCTTTTACAGCCCAAAACACTGCAACCCACCATTGCACTTACACTAAATAGTCTTAATATGCAATAAACACTTTAAATTCACAAAATCACGGAAAACTCTAAGATGCCTAGCGTGTTTGTCACAATCTGTCAAACTAAGATCTTGCCAAACAAAAAAACTGGCCATTATGACAAAGACAAAAAAAATATACTGTCCTTTTTTTTGCATGGGTCTGACAATTAGCGATCTCGCTCTATCAAGGAAGGTCATATTAATGGTTACATCTTTAAGTACATAATCTAAGACGATCATACATGATTGAATGATGACCGGAATCATTCGAGGTGTCACTGTCAACTCGTAACGTGTGAACGAACGATATGCCTGGGAGTTTTGGTGGGTAGTCAAGGGGTTCAGTTGTCGTTTGCCTTACACAATTTTGCAAGTTGATTTAAGTGGACTTTATAATATGAAATTGGTGTAGTTTGGTGTTATAAATGCTCGTGCTCGAGAACAATTTGTGAAATAGTTAGACTGTTAAATGGACTCGTATAGATTTGTCGCCAAAATCTCCCACGAGGTTGGCAAAGAACATATGCCATCTTTGATGCCACATACCGTACAACAACGATACTTAGTATCTCATTATACTGGACATTGGCAGAATCACCGAAATCTCGGTGGAAGCCATAATTAAAAAGAAGAAAGAAAGAACGATATGCCTGCTGGGTTGCCACCAATAAATAGGGTAATGAGATTCGTGAATGAAAGTCGTTTATTGAATAGATTCTTTTTATTACATTAATTAAAACAAAATCAACAGTACTGAATAACTTTATATTACGGCCTTAACATTTCTTCCGTATGGTAAGGAATGTTACAAGGTAGACATAATCCTACGTTCTGTCAGATCATGTTGCTCTTTTTGCTTGCATTTGTGGCATTTTGTTATATACTGTATTCTTATATTTAAATAGTTCTGCGCAATGCGAAGAAATTTTCCAAGCTATGTTTAATCAAATCAGAAAAAACGTCCGTAGTTAACAAAAGGTTACTTACTCGCAAAATCATATTATTTATGTTTTTCGGCAATCCTAATAATTTTGGGCCGTTTATAATTTTATACTCGCGGAGTACTTTTTCGGCACTCTGCATACTTTAGCAGTGCTAAAAGATGGTTTTATTAACCCACCACGGTCTTTAATATCAATAAACATATAATTAGTCTGTGTGCTTTCCAGACTTTGTAAGCAACTTTCACGATTTTTTTTTAAAAGTGCTATTGCACCTGCTGCATAATTTACATTATTTAAAGAATTTTGTCTGTAGTTATATCCGTAGTTTCGTCGATAATAAGTGAATATGCTGAATCTCCAACGTCGGATATCATTTCTTGCATCATTACTGAACCAAGAACATTTTTTCTTGGACGGACTGAAATTAACTTTACTAAATCTAGGGTAGATTACCCTTCATTGGCATCACTGCATTTACGTCATAAGAACTGGCAACTTCTGTCTCTCTTTCAGCAAGAAACAAAAGTAAGTCATAATACCACAATTTTGGTAGGTATTCCTCTTCAGCACCAATACCAGATCGACTGGTTGCTTTTACCTATAACAAACTAGCCGTAATTAAGGGTAATAAAACTGAAAAATGATGATTAACTTACAGTTTCCGATGATGTTATCTCCTGTAATAATTTTAATTGAGTTATCAGTTTTGTTCTGTGTCCTATTAGGGGTATCAATTCTTTTATATCTTCCTCCGACAACATTTGCAGTGTCTCTGCATCAATAGAATGTTCTGTTGAAAATATAAGGCAGCATTAATTTCTTGTAACTTATAAAATGTGTACTTACCTACCTAAACAATGAATTATAAGGTAGGTATAATGAATTATGATGGCTAGTAGATCATACTTCTAAAAACTGGCACTTGGGTGTGCCTGTGTGATAACCACGAAAAATACTCCTCTTCGGCAAATTTAATAATAGGACTGGTAAAAACATATTACGTCGGAGGTAATCATGAAAATCATCGTCATATCTGCAAACCTAGTACCTTAACTAGCAAGAGCATCAACACTAGGCTGATAGTCAATAACCGTGAAAAATATTGTGAAAATTCTAAGTCCCCTGGGAGGGTACTCTGACCCCAGCAGCGGGCGCAGCGGATGGAGAAATTTGTATCAAGTGACCCGCGTTGCGTGTTGGCGTCTAGGCCACAGCCTAAGGGGCTTCCCTGCCGCCTTCGTGCCACTTGATCCGGCAGCCCTCTGCGAAAGGTACCTACTCTGATTGCGTCAATGTTTGATGGTTATTCGACTTGTTATTATCTAAGTAAAAATGAAATATACACATACCTTTGAAACATTTCAAGATCCCGCGAGCGCATGTAGTCACTCATAGGATCAACGGATGTCTTGTCATCCATTGCACTATTTACTATAACACGTTTACTAAGTTTTTTTAATATAATATAATTTATGCACAAATCTGTCGCGACAATGAGTCAAACACAATATAAAATGTGAAAAAACAGAATTTCGATTTTCTGCCTTCCCCGGCCATGATGCAACGCAGAGATAGATCGAGTCGAGCGAAGCGATACGGAGTGGATATTAATAAAGACATTTGTTTTTTAATTAACTATTTTTCAACTAAAAATTGTTTAACAGTTTTGTGACAATAGTAAAATTTTGATTATAACTTAATCCATTAGATATAGGCAAGCATTAATTAAATGACGAATTAATGTTTTTAAGAAAATTGTGCTACAAATAAAATAAATTGATTGATTTCAAATTAACAAATTTCATTGCGTTATTTATAAATAAATACTTGACAATGTTTTAATAAACATTCTATTGAAATTTAAGTCCATATGTTCGGTTACCAGCTATCGAACAGTTTGTTCTTGCAACTAAACGAGTTTGACTAGTTTATTTGATAAATAATTGCTAAGATTTTGACTACTGATTAACAAGAACTGATTAGCTTACCTAGTTTGAGACATGCAGTTACATTGGTTTTGCTAATTAGAACAAAAGTTTGGTATCTATTAAAGAAATTTGCTTGTAGCAAAACTGGTTCAGCTATTTCTTTTTTTCAGTGTACTGAATGCACTGTTTCTATATCACTCTTATAATTTTTATACCCCATTTTGAATTTGATGCGGTCTCTTAGTCTGTTTTCTGGTATTAACATTTTAAGTTCTTCCTTGGGACGTCGTGAATATCGCAACGTTTTCATTTGTTTCCAAACGTTAAATAATCCTTCCAGAGATTTATCGCCCATCCAATTTGGGCACTTGTTGTCATGAAAAGCTTTTAGTTTTGACGGACTTATCTGACTTTCAAAAAACTTAAAGTGATTTAGCTTTTCACACTGGTCAATCTGATTGATATCGTTGGATGGTTGTTTTAACTGCGTCCTTTTTATACATTTGGTATAATCAACGCTATCCGGGTTGAATGGCGATAGCCCACATTTGCGAAAACCGTTGACTATCACGTTTTTGTCCAACTGTTGAAGAGCGTCATTCAACAGTGGACAAACATTTTCTTTTTTTAGTTTTTTTAAATTGATTCTGATTCCGCCATTCATAAACAATTTTCTTCCAAATTTGTTTTAAAGGACGGAAAACAGCTACGTCCATTGGTTGGAGCAGATGTGTAGCATTTGGATAAAGAGAAATTAGTATGATGTTTTTCTCGCGGCAAAAATTGCTCAGCGGTAAAGTAGTATGGGAGCAATGCCCATCCAGAAAGAAGAGCATAGGCAATGGGATGTGATGTTTTACTGCCCAGGGGTAGAAAACATTCGTCATGTATTCATAGAACGATTCTCCTGTCATCCATCCTTTTCGGGTACATCCAGGCCCCAACCATTGGGCGTAGTTGAAAAAATTTTTAGAGGAATTGACTTCAGTTTATAGAGTGCCATCGGTGGGGCTAGTTCACCAGCAGCATTTGTAGTTATGAGAACCGTTACGCATTCTTTTTCTCCGCTTTGAATGACGTTGTAAACGTTCTTGGAACCTCGTTTTGCTAACACTTTGTTATCGTTGGGCGATAGGAAAAAAGCACTCTCGTCGCAGTTAAATATTTGCCTTGGATTGTTCAAAGCTTCTGTCAGCTGGGCGGCAACGAAATACTCCTCTACTTCTTTGAACCAGAGTCGTTAATTTTCTTCCGTTACCGAGGCTCAAGGCTGTGTTAAGTTTTGTGCTACTCGTTCTCCAACCTCCGGATATCGCTTAATGAAAGCTTCGTACCAATGCCTCCCTGGTCTGTCATTTCGGAATGGGTTTTTGCGGTTAAGTTTTTTCATGAGCAAACAAACACTGTCAAGCTACTTCTCTTTAGATATCGGAAATCCGTGATCTGCCATATATATTAACCAATTTTTCAAATTTTCTTCCTCTTGTTTTGTTAATATGGTAGAAGGTCCCTTTGTACTGTCAATTGAACTTCAGGCCCGTAACTTTGTCCAATAAAGTTGTTCGAGGCACGCCGAATTCTTCGCTGCACTAGAAGCTGAGACTCCGAGACTCCCGATAAAAAAGCCTGCATGGCCATTGACATTGCTTGTTTAGTGTTCTGTTTTTCGGTCATCTGTAAAAATATAAAGTCGAACCATCCCAATGGATGATACAGCATTTGTGTCGTCTGCATATAGTACCAATCTAATGTTTGGTACTATATGCAGACGACACAAATGCTGTCCTCTCTGCATCTAATATTACAGAGCTGAATGATAAAATAAATTACAATCTTCTCGTGTTCGAGGAATGGTTTACTTCAAATCAAATAACTTAAAGCTTAATCCTGCCAAAACTTCAGTCATTTTATTTAAAACAACTGCAAATAGCACAGAAAGTTTAGACGTAGACCTACACGATGAAATAATTCAACTAGTTGACAAAGTGAAATTCTTAGGTGTACACTTAGATTCCCTTTTGAACTGGAAGTATGAATTGACTTCTATTGAAAATTCTTTGAGCTCCGCATGTTTCGCACTCAAAAGTTTAAGAGATGTTACGACAGTCAAACAAATGAAACAGGTCTACTATGCACTGGTTGAGTCTAAGTTGCGCTACAGCATTAAATTCTGGGGAAATAGCTATGACTACAACGTAAACAAAGCTTTTACCTTACAGAAAAGGGCTATCCGCATTATTGCAGGTATTCCACAGTGGGTCTCGTGTAAGGATTATTTCAAAAAGTATTCTATATTAACAGTACCTAGTTTATATATTTTGGTAGTTCTTACTTATTTCTTTAAAAACAAGCCTCTCTTAGAAACTGAAGAAAAAAGACTGACACGAGAAAATACGCGGAGACAGAATTATTCAAATTTCTTACAGCCTAGGTTGAATATTGTTCAACACGGGTTTCAGTATCAGGCTGTCAGAGTGTTTAATAGTCTTCCGTCGGAACTGAAAACCATACGTAGTCAACACTTGTTTAAGGTTAAATTGCGTGAACTGCTTTTGGAAAAATGTTGCTACACTGTTGACGAATTTTTGAATAATTAGGTGACCGCTTATTAGATTTATTTTATTACTGACATTTTATGAATTTGACATTTAACTCTTTTTTAACGTATTCTGACATTTAATAGCTTAGTACTTTTATGTTTATCGCCTAATTTTTTTCATATGGATATAATCGAGTAAATAGTACGGTTTTCTATTTTTTAAGTGTCTCATAAAAACAACACGCAAATTTCACCATTTCTATTTGTAAGCTGTAACCTATCTCCAATGGCCACAATAGTCTAAAGGTTGCATTCGGTGTGTGGTATGGGGTGCCAAGGAAATAAAGATAACGTTGTTTGGAGAAGCTAATTCCAATGCCGATAAATATTAAAAGATTCATGATTATCTAATACAAGAATTATTGGTTTGTCCGATGTTGTTTTGACAGTTTCAATAAAAAATCTCAATCATTCCAAAAATACTTCTCCATTATTTCTCCCATTGTCACTGCAGGATTCCGAATGTCGTATTCTGAAAATGCAAATCTGATAAAATACGACAACCGTCACTTATAAATTTTTATGCCTCGAGTTTAGAATTGGCGTCAGTCAATATAAGTTTAGACCCCTGTAACAGCTGTAATTGCTATTCCTAGTTGTTCTTGATAAGTGGACATTTTCTTGTCCCTGTATTTTCCCGCTACTAAAATCTCAAGATTTTAGATAGGAGACTTCACCAGAAGGCGGTTATCTGGAACAACATATTCTGTCTATTCTAGATTATTTCTTTTAAAACTTTCAAAGTATAACTTTTCCGCTTTACGTTTAAATAAATCGGATCGCACTCTCTCCTGTTAGACAAAATACATATTATTAATGTCTTTACGTAATTACCTGCAGATAAAAAATCTGCAAGATGTATTTAATAAAAATCTGTAACTTTATCTGTACTTTAAAATTTGTAAAATCAAAATCTATGTACATGAATAAAATAGATTTATTTAATTATTTAAAAAATGCGTTATGTATTTTTTTGTATAATATGATTGAGCAATTTTTATCCTGGAGATTTGAAATGCATTTTAACTCAGAGTCGGTGTGACTGCAAAGCCATTCTTTATTTGTATATTCCCAATGTCGAATGTATTCGGCTTTCTTGGAACACCTTTACTTTGGCCTTTTTAATGAAATATCCGGCAACATCTTGTAAGTCGCCAATTACTCTTGGGTCGTTTTGTTTCCAAGGGGTGTCATCATAATATCGGGAATATACATATCACAATTTGATCCTCTAGTGTCCACACCCAATTATTTTAGTTGGCACATATTCATTTTTGCCTGTAATTTTATTTATATATTTCATTGTGTAAGGGTTGTAAAGTCCTTACATTGATGATATATGATATTGATAAGGAGTTGTTTTGGGGATGATGATATAAACAACCGAATTGAGTGAATTGATCTATTGTACTGAATTAAATCTATTGTTCGATACATAAGTTAAGAATGTAGGTCGGCGAAAACGCCGCATAAGCTAATTACAATTTCGATCGCTACATATAAATTATTTAGGGTTCCATGAAAATGTACGTCGTTCCGTACACATTGATTTTAAAATAATTTTGGATTTTTCCATATTTTGAAATGAACCGAATTGGGCTTTGCTGGGCCTAAAAGAGGTTTGCTATAGGACTTTGTATTTTGTCCACTTTTACCGCAACTACATACCATTTACAGAATCAAATAGTTGGTCAAAAAATATTAATAGATCTGCTGCATCTGGTCTCTGTTGGTAAAATCCCCTTATCTGTGAAAAAGAGAGACCTTTATGAGTGAAAGATCAAACAAGACAACTTTACTCTTATGTGAAGATTATGACACCTATTACGTGTATAATTGACTAGGTTTTTCACGAAACTTTGTCCACATATAAACAATATCCTAACTAATATTATAAATGCGAAAGTGAATTAGTTTATTTGTTTGTTTCTCGTAGGACGTAGGCTACATGTCATCCCGGAGAAAAGTACTGTTCCTGGGGATCGACAATAACGCAGGCGGAGCCGCGGGCGAAGGGTAGCAAATAATTTGCTACTAGCAACTATTTTGCTATAACTTGTTTTTGTATAGCTACTAGCAGTAACTCAAAGTTGGCATGTCTTATGCACATGCACGTATCTCGGTTTTCGGTTTCTGGAGCAACGACGAAAAAAGATTTGTGTTCTGAAAATGTCATGACAAAGTGTAATTATCACCTTCAAAATTCTACACTTTATGTAAATTGATCAGTGTATCAGCGTGTTGAGAAGCCTCAGCACAATATTTGCCCATCCTCCTTTACAATCGATAACATTTTTCAATTCTTCACTATAATCATTGCAAAATCAAATTAAAAAGAAAAAAAAAAGAAATGTAACAATAATTAAGATGAAAAGTTAATTATTCTGAGAAGAGATCAGTTATTATTGTATTTGAAACAGAATCCTCAGAGCTTTCATCATTTGTGAGTTGACTTTCCGGTCTTTGCTAGTTATGGTGGAGTACAGAAGAACAGTTACAGAAGGAATGACTCGTTGAAGGCATTGTATATTGCACGGAATTCCGAGACGACAAGCTTTCATTAGCTGTGCGGTCTTGCAGGATGTGTTGTGTTGGAGTAACCCACGTAGTTATATGAACTGCCTACGGCTGCCGTCTACAGGTGGCGATGGCTAAAGTAGCCTCTGCCGTTCACAACTTGCAGTTCGTCTGTAAGAACCCTAAATGCCAAGGATCAGAAGAATTTTCGAGCCATTGCATATCGTCGTCAATATTTTCTTCATCTTCCTCATCACATGTAAATAAACCAGGCACAGGCCTCAGAGATGGAATAGATGAGCATGTTGAACCATCTTCTCGGCTTCTTTTCCCTTGGGTAGGGCACCTAAATTTTGTAAGCGTCTTCGCTTATTTAACACCTGGTGTACTAGTTTACCCCTAGCTTGCAGTAATATACGATACGATGCCATTAGCAGTTGTGCAAGCTGAGATATACATAATATGTCGTGCGTCTTTCATCAGGGAAAGGCTCTTTAATACAATTGGCCCATTTGTAATAAGTTGCACCTGTGATAGCTGAATCATTATTTTCAGTAAGGGTTGCCTTCGCAATCACAGCTGCCAACAAATTTCGAGCTCTATCCCCAACAAGGTTTACCTCTAAATGCAAGGATCGATGCTGAATCGAGAGACTCTTTTAAAAGATTTTCCAAAATCTGAAATATGTTAAGAAATGTTACTTTTCATTCGCCGATTATTAAATGAAGTTTGTGAATTGGGGGCCTAAGTGATTTCTTGAAGAACATGACTTGAAGAACAACAAAATATTAGCAAACGTATTTTCGCGTTTGCAAATATTTTGTTGTTCTTCAAGTTGCCGGATTGCAAATTGCTCAAAAATGAGTAAAAGAAAGGTGCATTTTTTTGCTTTTTCTTTTTATATGTATAGAATATAATTGTGTAAACAAGGCTGGACACGAACGATATGTCCCATTCATTATCCACAAAATAGAATGTCGAAGAATTTTCACCCCAGCTTTGGTGCAAAATATAAAGTCTCTTGTTGTCCCCATATTTGACATCGTTTGTTATAAAACTTTCCCCTTCTACGGTTTGTGTGACGACGTGGTGTGTGAGGAGCTAAATAAGAAGCAACACTTAGTCAACAGTTAAAAAAAATTATTTAAGAAACAGGGAGTGGAGTCTAAGGGCCCTACTATGCCGGAGGTTCCGTATTCCCAGTAAAGAGGTACTGTCCTGGGGTCCAGCGCGGTGTCATGGAGCTTCCAGTGGCCAGGTGTTGTAGGCTGTCCAGGACTCGAGTATGTGCAAATTGGTGCTCCTTGTTAAACCAGTGCCAAGATCAAACGGTTGTGGGGATCTGCAGTCCGAACCTGGAACCCTGGAAGTGATATCCTTGGTAAGGAAATGCTTATAAAATTGACGGCCAGATGGCCACGACTTGGTGTGTGCCAGTGATGGTGAAGGACGTACCTACTTTTACCTAAGTGCAATGACTGTGGCCGTTGGACGTCATTAAGAACAGAGTTCTCAATAGTAAATAACTAATTATTCTGAACAATTACTGATGTAATGGAAATTTGTTCTAGAATATATGTTATTTCTATTAAAACTTTACTAGAAACACTGATACAAATTTATAAAAGTTCTAATGAAAAATTTATTAAAAAATGTATGTATCTAATTATGATTATTGCCTATTAGATGCTTAAATTAAAGAATAGTTACTTACCACTTACCGAATTTCGGGTTTGAATAGCACTAAATAGTCTTTTTATACAATGTATTTAAAGGTACTTGTAGGTATGTAGCTTTGAATTAAATTTGAGATTTCACCATTGCTAAACCACCATGTATGTATAGAGAGGAACGCACTGAGATGAGGACGTACATACGTGTGTATTTTTGCAAGGCAAAGATACCATTTCAAGTATAAATAAATTTATTAAGTTTTAGTTCAAATTTTAAGTGAATATGTTTAAAATTGTAAATAATGGATATTCTAATTATTTTTTATTGACAACCAATGTGTACTACGTTACACTGGGTGACGAGCTAAAAAAAGTTTATACCATTTTCCGCCCGGTATGCCGTTTTTAAAAGGATTCGCCTACCGCTTTCCTTAAAAAATCGTCTTTCCTCTTTGGAAAGCATTTTTTGCTGTCTATCAACCAGTTTTTCAGACATTGTTAAGGCAGTCGATGGACCAGGATGAAATTTCTTACCAAGGAACTTTGTTCTAAACTGCAAGGTTGATCTTGGCACCTTGAATGTTTTCGAAGCAAGTTTCTTACTCATACCACTTCGTATTGCCTGCAGGGCATTTCGAACGTTTTCTTCTGTATACCTTTTCCGTCGTTGCACTCCTCCATCAGCATGTTTTTGACTGGTTATTTAGCGGGTTTCTCTGGCTTCATCTTCAATACCTGTAACCAATTATTGGCATGCTTTTACCAATTACAAGCATTACTGTCAATAATTAGATGTGATTACAATTACACTAGAATAGTAGCAGCGTTTCAAAGTCACGCGTGTGAACTGCGTGACTTTGAAACGCTGCTACTATTCTAGTGTAATTGCAAGCGCGCGCGTGTCGCCGGCGCTGGTCACACGCGTCACTCTGAAACCAGCCTAAGACATTTGACGCTTTATGATTCAAAATAAGGCGACATATAACCACATGAGACTCCCACATCCCGTAAAAAACATATGGAATAGGCGATATTTTTTTTATGATAAATAAGACTTTTAGCTATTATAGCCTATACCTACTAAACTTAAAAAAAATAGATTAAAAATATGTAATTAGTTTGTATGAGAGTGTTTTAAACATTCTCTCATAATTCGGTGTTCATAATATGTATGGGCATAATAGTTTAAGGGTTCAACTACATCTGGCAGCAGGTAATCGCATTTTCTAGGCCTAGACTTCTATACTCATACATCTTTCGCTATAAAAACGCGCGCAGACGCATTCCCTCTATCTTTCTCGCTCTATTTAATGACAGTTCCGTGCTGCCAGATTTAGTTTAACCGTTTAGTCCATAGACTTTTTTCAGAATGTATTAGATAACACAACAATTTAGGGCTGTGAGTTGTTAAAAACGGGGTTCACATCATTCGCCAAATAAAGAGACTCAAAAACAATTCCTTTATTAAATTATTTCACACAGAAACACACCTTACAGTACAATTTAAGAAAAAAATACGTGCAATGTGAAAAAAGTACGAAAAAAAAAGCCCGAATTGCTGTTGTCCTTTGAATAAAACTAATTTCGTATAGAAATTTCTATTGTTCTCGCCCTTATTACATAGTGATTTAGTAGCATAATGAATACGCACATTTAAATACTTTTTACAGATTGCTTTAATCAAAAGTAAATAGTGGCTGTCGGAAATTGACTGATCTGAATAATCATGATCTTCAAAAAATAAGTCAAGACCAACGCATTTTTTTAAACATTCCTGTACAAGGTAATGCACAGGGTTCTTGCGTTTGTAAACTTTGTTCTTTTGATACGTTTCTTCGGCTATTTTACATAGTTTAATCATAGCTGGGGATGGATAATGCAAACCACCTTTGTCTTTTTTATATTGTGCTAACCAAAGAATTTAGGTATTGTTCGCACTTTATTTGATTTTCTAGTGCTTTAACCACAAATCCTGCAATATACACTATTACATGTTTTTCAAATAGTCAATAGTCAAAAATTTTATTCATCTTAAGATATTTTAAATATCATTTGGTGAACGTCACTTTACATTTACAATTGGTTTACAATGTTATGTTATTGTTGACGTCAATAAGTTACTTAAAGCTAAGTTTACACCGCTTCCAAGGCGGAGTGCAGAAGAAGCGGCAACAAACTGCACAACGCATTTTCTCCAAATGACGTCAACTTACAATCTACGACATACAAGTACCTACTTAGAACTAATATGTGGACGTGAGCTTACATTGTCATGTGATAATTTAAAATTCCATTAAATATGTCAAATAATAAATAATTTGACATATTTAATTGAATTAATTTTCAAACTCAGTTAGTCTCGTTGGGTTTGCTAAATAATCGTGGTCATGAGATAAAACTACTTCTATAATGTTTTCTTATGTTTTCGCGATTGTTACACATTTAAATATTATGTTTATAAATAATGTAATAAACGCGATAAAAACCGTATTAAAATAATTTTATTTAAATTATTTAAACTACTTCTGATTCTAAAGACGGTAAAAGATCCGTATCATCTTCGACCAACCGATTACGATCTGTTGTATCATCATCATTTCGAGTAGGTGACACGGTCAACCGACCATGCACACCCTGGTGTCAGAGTTCTGCGGAACCGCCTTGTAGGTATTATTAATTGCGATCTCGGGCTTAGTACATGCCAAATATTTATATCACACAAAGGAACACAATTACCTGTTGTAAGGTGTTTTAACTCACCATGAACTAGCATCCGTTTATAAGCAGCTTTAAATTGTCTGGCGGTGGGGTTGTTATTAAAACCGCCTTTGGCCCTGATAGCAATTTGCCCTAATAAAATTAGGCTAATAGAACAATAGCACTAAAAAAGATCTCTAAATGGTCTTGACCAAGCTTGTAAGTAGACAAGAATTCTAATTTGTTAGTTGTAACAAACTCCTCGTAAAGAAAAAAACACTTTAATGCATATCATGAAACCTAAAAATCCAGTTTTTCTCTCGGTATCCAAAATATTTCTGTTCCCCATTTTTAAAGCTGAAGAGTTTGTTTATTTCGTTAAATGCGATAATCTCGGGATCTATTGAAGCTATTTCAGAAATTCTTTCACGAGGTTAGGCGTGGTGGGCTGCTAGTTTTTGACATGAATAATTAATAAAATCAAACAAAACAAACTTTTCATATCTATGATAAAATCATATTATTGATTTTGTGTGATTGCCTCTTTAATAAGTACTGCCAGTCTATCTGCTGTAACATAACCACTAGAAAGATAAAAGGCTACAGGTTGCTTCTTCTTTTTTCTTAATTCCAATTAAAAGGAAGACAAGTGCATGCATGTGATGCAATAAGATTGCATCTGCCCTGCTGGAAGGTGAAATAATCTTCTCATCAATCTGTAGCATGTCGATCTTAGCGCCACAATCTTTTCTTCTGTAGTCCACCTTCTTCCCTTTGCTTTTTTTTATAGTTTCTAATTTGTAACTGTAACATTAAAGCAAATGTGGGAGTCAACTTTAGCACTAAGTCATTAACAGACTCATCTTGTGACAAATGTTACAATTTCCGTTTGTTTTTAAATTTTTAATTCTCTGTTTTAGTTCCCAAATCTATTAAACATTATTTTTGCACTTCAGGAAAAGCTTTCGATCTTTGGTGCTCATTTCCTTTTTTTCTACTGCAGGAGATGTACTTGGTTGCTCTCTTGCCGCCATGGAAGAAGCAGCACTTATTTTGAGTGGAGATTTTGAGGCCAATGCTGGTGCACTAGATAAGCTTGTTAAATGTGCCTCAGTTACATTACTTGTGAGTTTCTCCGATATAGGCACAATCAAATTTGAGACTTCTTTTAAGACTCCTGATGGTCCTGCTGCGGGTTTTTCGGGGGCCATAAATTGAGCACCAAGTAGAGGCTCTTTCTGAAATAAAAATAAGTCCTAGCTTGAAATATGATAAAAGGTTAAATATATGTATGTCCATTTGTTCATGAAAAGTTATCAAATCAATAAAACGAATTAGTTGTCAGACCTCAGATCTTGTTCAACTTAAAAATTATTTTTACGTAAACCAACTTCATTTGTAGAATTGACTAAGATATATGTACTAATAAAAGATAAATATACAGTTAGGGGCGGATAAACCTGACCCCTTTCAATTTAAAATCTGTTTAATTTACAATACATATATTTTATGGGAATAAAAAATATGACTAACACAATGGGTGTAGAATCAATCAAAACTTGTGCTATGGGATGGAATAGTAATTCAACGATAATAGATTTTAAAATAAATATATGAATAGATAATCATCCAGATCGATTTAAAAAAGATCATTTTGTATCTGGACCTGACCGGGGATCAAACCCGAAACCGGCCCAGACCCAAGAAGCCAAGTGCCACAAACTAACAGAGGTCATAAAAAAATTCCATGTTTATATAAGAGATACTGCCTTCCTACTGCTTAATTTATGCTTATTAGTTACATTTAGTATGTACGTACAGCAATAAATTATATAAACTTACCAGGGTCTTATTTTCCGGAACAGCAAATCTATGCAATTTCTTGAATGATGTTGGGTAGTCACTGAATGACGTTTTGCTGAAGTGTTTGCTGCAGAGAACCTTATGTTCATTGTGTAGCTTCAGCTGAAATTCAGGTGAAAATCATTCCCCATCAGGGAAACAGAACTGAGCCCAAAGTTCACATCTGAAATAAAAACCACATTGTAACAACAGCAGATTATCACTAAAAAAATCTGCCCAGGAAGGGTTCCGTACCATTATCTTTAAATTTTGGACTATCAAACAACAAAAACGGCAAATAAATCATGCTTGTTGTATGGAAACTCCCCATAAAATATAAATATTTCGATTTAATAATTAAATTTTAAGTAAGTTAATCTTGTGTAAATATTTAGAAGTCTATCAGTTGCCATTATAAATATAGAGCTAAATTGGAAAAAAAAAACATGTTGTACGGGAGCCCCTTAAATCCTAATAAACTGATCAAAAGTTAGCTTTCCCTTTTAAAATGATGCATGTGCTACTTAACATTGATACGTGCTCCTATCTTAATCTCCATGTGCAACAGTTTTCGAAGGGAAATCTCACCTTTGACCAGCAGGCCTATTTGCTAACTTTTGACAGCTACGGTGTACATCATTTTCAAGGTAACTTCAATAGCAGGCTTTCAGTATTTTGTAAAAGCCAGCTAAGATTTTCATAGATGTATGGGGGGCTCCATAGGCCTGGGGCTCCTATATTGATACTCCTGGGGCGGTGTATTCCCACCTCGATGTAGCTAATCTGCCACTGTCCTCTGTGTCTTGTGTAAGTATAGTAGCTCCTGGACTATTAATCAAGATGTTCTTAGCGATGGTTTGCCTGATGATGGGTAAGCAGAGCGCAGATGTAAAGGCAGCAGGTGAAAGATACCGATTTATTACACAACACTCAACACTACCACACACAGGTAATAAGGAAGGTGCACAGTTGAAGCGACAGTCTCAGAAAGTACTTAAGTATAGCGGATAGCAAGGCAGATACTTATTTGAGAAATTAACAAGCTCTAATAACAGCCAAACAATAGAATTTTGCGAGGTGCGCCGGCAACGGGCGACGCAGGTTTTGCGTCCGAGCGACATTCAAGACTGACTCATGATCCCCGGCAAACTCGCGTCGAAGCTGGCGTAGGTACGTTGCATGAGGTCCGTAAATCTTGGGACCCAATTACTATCAGTTGCTGTCCGTTCAACATCTGGAACTTGTAGCTCTGGGGTAGAATTATAAAACAATAGAACATGCAACAGTGGTGAACGAACGAAGAGAAAAGGGTAAACATACACATGCATATCTTTGTTTCCTTCAAAACATACCTTATGCAAACTGATATGATAAAAATAAATACAGGCATGCAAACAACGGGTCGGTTAAGTTTTAAGTGTATAAAAATTAATTATAACCTGCTCAAAGCTAACTTCAGGCACATTCACCAAGCCCGTAGCTGCCCGTGGGTTAATTATTACCAGCACCCTTTCCTCCGTAATGCTACATTTGTTAGCCGGCCCTCCACCAGTCCCTGTTGCAGCTCTATGCAGTTTTGCTGCCTTCATTTTTGTATTATTTTTTTAAATCATTCCATGTCTGAATGTTACAAGATGCAAAATTAAATTAGTTACAAGCAAAAATGACAGAAAAATATTACAAACATAAGGAGGGTGCCATGCAACCGCAATAAGTGAGTAGGTATATAGGGTAAATGTGGGATAGTCGCCACACTTTTTGAAAAATGTGTATAACTTTTAGAATAAGCACAATTTAAATCCCCAATTTTTTGTGGTGTTTTGTACGCGTATTAGTGTTTAATAAAATAAAGATAATTTGGTGCAATCAGTCATTTTTTTAAAATTACTGAGAATATACCAATACCTTATTTAAGAGGATAGATGCCTTGTATGTGGGTTAGATGCCACGAAGATATTTTGCCTTGTAGGATAGTTGCCTTTAGGAATAAAAGTCGGGTTATTTTGATTCTTTTCACTTTAATGAACATTCTTTGTAACCTAATCATACACATTAAATCGTACCTCTGTTAAAATTCAGTTCGATGCCCAGCTTTTCAGCAAATTCAAAGACTAAACTACGTACCGTATCACGTGATACACGAAACCCAGCTGCTTCTAGCTTCTGAATATGTATGACAAGCCGTTTTTCGTTATAGAAATCCAACGCCGGGTGTTTCCTTAAAAATAACCACAAATATTAATAAACGGGTAATAAAGAAAAAACATAGAATGTACCAGCTGCTACTCTTCCCCTATAGGTGAAATTTTAGGAATCATGTCAGTAGGCGATGCGGCTAGCAATCCATCACTATTTTGATTCTCCTTTTCATCACACCCCACCAAAAAGCTAAACGCGGCCTTTTGTCTTATGACTTAAGGCTTTGTCTACCTCTTAAGGGATATAGACGTGATATTATGTATTTATTCTTATCATATAGAAAAGCTTACCTAGGGTAAGTTTTTTTCATCTTGTTTCGCAAATCTTCTTCTCAGGGTTCTGGCTGGAATGCCATGGCGACGAGATATTTCGTTGATTCCATATTTATTTTGCTATAAGAGCTTCATCTGTCCACTCGCCACGAGGGGTAGTCCCTAGCTTGCGAAAGTATTTGCGTGGCATATCTAGAAAACAGAAAAAGAAACAAATTACTTAATGTATAGGGTATAGTTGCCCCTAGGGGCATCTATACTCACACAAACTGGTGCATCTATTCTTTTCGAAGGGATAGACGCCCTCAAAATTATAAAATAAACCGTGTTAAAAAATATCAAAAAAATATATTAATATACTTATTTGATACATATACATATTTGATACATATACATATTAGAAATACAAAAATATAGATACTTACTTCCTTAAATCAAAAGTTCCAAGCACAGTAAGATACGACGCAAAGCAAATTCGTCAACCCGTCGCCGCGTAAAATATGTTCCGTCTCATAACTCACGACACGACCGTCCCAGCGAAGTGCACGGCGCTTACTGGCGGGGTAGAGGGGACGCTCTTTCATTTATGCCTAATACGGCGACGATGAAGTTCGTAATTGTTGCTGTGTGGTGACCGAGGCATCTATCCAACTGAGGCGTCTATCCCACATTTACCCTAAATTATAAGCAAATACCCACTTCTCTTCCGTCTTCGAATCGCCGGCTGCATCGGCATTTAGAGTAGCCGTCAATTCCGCCCACAGTTTGATATGAGTAAGCCGTCCGTGGGGCTATGAGGACGGCTTACTCAAGTCTCCGTACCTGAAATATTAGTAATTGTCAATGAAATAAGTATACCTACTTTTTATACTCAAGGGACGATTGGTTGAATGATGGATTGAAAGTGGTATAACAATAGCTTCGCTACTAAGAAACTGGCACCTTATGAAGGGCCTTAGTACGTAACAAGTTAATAAATTTATATGTGAAAGAAAACCATTTTTGATGGCTTAAAATTTATGTTTCTGTAACATGAACGTAATATATAATAGGTATTCATATATTACTCACCTTTCCATGAAAGATACCATCATATCAAATTGGGAAGCACTGGTTCTCATGATGAAAAAATTAGGTAATAAAAATGCCGGTAAAAGCTATATTCAAAACAAAACCACTACTTTCATTTCACTTTTTGACAATTGAAAAAAAGTATTCTCCATTTCGTCTTGAGACACTGAAGTCCGTTCTAGCGGTAAGTTAGACACCTGAAAATTAATGTTACGGTGACTATCGTGTATCTACATAATATGTAGGACGCACGGATGATTACATACAAGAAATATAATATTATTACATTTCTTGTATGTAATTATCCGTGTATTTTTAGAATTATCTGCGTGTGTAACTATCCAACGTAGAAGTATTAAAATTGGCCATAAAAATGCATAAGTATTTAAGAACAAAATACCATAGTACGGTAAATGATTTACCTAAAATGGGTTTATGCCCAAATGTCGGTCACCAAAAGAAAAACTTTCTCCACCACAAATCGCAATTATTGTTTCATCCAATTCTGTTAGTACGATTTCCTCCTCAACCCCTCCTCCAGTTTTGCGCCTAGCTGCAGCACGCATAGCGACTTTATTTTTAATGCACTTTTTTATCACTCCAATACTGCAATTTAGTTTAATATTTCCAATTCCCAACAACGTCACGGTTCGCTATGCGTCAGGCAGAACGGGAAAAGTGGAGGAAATTACTCTCCCAAAGATAGTTACTGGAACCCTCGTCGACAGTATTACCGTCCCGACTTTTCGCTATCCTATCTGCCAGGTTTATGTCCATTACGCTTCTGCCAAAAACGTGACGGGAGTTTTGGATATTCAAAATAACCTTTTACAATTGGAAAATGTTTGCAAATGCTTTGTAAAGAGCATTCAGTGCAACTCAAGTGTCTCAAAATGTGTTTTTCTGGTTGTTCACTACTCCAAGTGATTTGGCGCAACTTAGAGGTTTCAGAAATGGTCTTTTATTAGGGTTTTGTTGCGGACTGTCTAGGATATTTGTTTTAGGTCTTCGGTTCTCGTGGGATTTTCTAAATGAAATGATGGAGCGAGTTGACACGTTTATTACCGTCTTTGCGGTCCAACCAAGAAGAGAGGCTTTTACAATATTGCCCTATAAACATATATAATACCACAAAAATAAAATAGTGTTGCCAGTCGCAACATTACAAGTCTAATAACATGTTATCTCTAAAGTATTAAATCTCAGCCCTACGAAAGTAATTCTTGGGATGGCACTAAACCCTTAGATAAAACAAGTACTCGATAAACATTTGTTTGCATGATTGGTTCTAAATAATAAATATAAATAAAATAAATATACACAGTATATTATTACCCACAGTAAGTTGTGATCTTGTGTCGCAGGATACTATCAAACGAGTCTACTTCTGATAAGGAGCTGAAAGAATTCTGTAGTGGGACATTATATTTCCTTTTTGTGACGTTGTCCATTGATGAATTTTGAAGTAATTTTGATTCATTTTCTGGGAGTACTTGATTTGGATTCGACTAAGTAAATATTCTGATATCTATGGATTCGACAATTTCTCAACAGTATGGGATGTCGTTGGTGTATCAGGTGATGTTTTTTTTTTGAGTTGAGTGAGAGTAATACGTTGTTATTTCCGTATTTTATTACACAGTCTAATAGTTTATAGTGAGAAATTGGTATTTATGACAAAATTCAAGCGAGTCGACCGTAGTTAGTATTTCTTAGCTTAGCACACAAAATAGCAGGAGTACGTAGAAGCAAAGCTACCGCAGCGAGGGGCGCCCCGCGGCTGCATCCTATGAGAAGTGTGCGGAGGCAAAGACAGCATATGAATTCCATATTCACGACAATATTGATAAGCAGCCAATGACGAATGACTGGCATGATTGTCCAGAATCAGTAGAGTAGGATTTTCATTTGTTGCATTAATATGTTTGGCAAAGTGGTTAAGCCATTTCTCAAAAAGTTCTTCGTTGATCCACCCTGATTTCGAACACTCAAAGATTGCTCCAATTGGCCCTCCAACCTTAAGACTGGGCTTGATTCTTTGGCGTGGATAAATAAACATGGGTGGGACGCATGAGCATCCTGACGCATTCATAGCACACACAACTGTGATGTTTTGCCCACGATCTCCGCTTGTAATTTTACCAACTTGCTTAACTCCCTTAGGTGCATATATTTTTCCAGGTCTTTGTACCGTTGATACGCCTGTTTCGTCAACATTAAAGATTCTTTTTGCTGGATAAGCATGTTTTTCTGTTAATTCTTCTAGATTACGAAAAAAATAATGCAATTTCCGTTTCATTAAAGCCCAACACTCTATTCATACTTGTTGGCTCCGGAAGCCGTAAAGAGTTCCCAGGATTTCTTTTTAAGAAAGCATATACCCAGGATTTACCTGCCATGCCTTTTTCTGTTGAAAAAATGTGTTTAATACCCCTTGCAACTGCGAAATCATAAGCAAGTGTGCGTAACTGTTGCTGTGTGATTTCGAAAAATGTTTTTGCCAATGTAATAACATGGTCGGCTTACTCCTTTTCATCTACTTTAGGAAATGTCGCTTTCCTGCCAAGTCGAGGGTCATAGTACTCTCCTTTTTTTAATCTGTCTCTGATTGACGATTCTGGAAGCATAAATGATCTTGCCACTTCCTTTATTTTTCTCCCATTATTCACGGCATCTAAAGCAGCTTGCATTTGAAGTGGGTCCCAAGCCCCTTTTTTCCTTTTAGGTGCACCTTCAGCCATCTGTAAGGGAAAAAACTAATCAACATATAAATTGATAATAGCGTGCTCCGTTTGATAATACCGCGCCCTGGGCGCGGCATTGTCAGACTACGCCATTTTGTTTTGTTGCCACAACAATTTTTACAAACAACTCATTAGCCATATAAGTTTATATTTACTTCATGTAACACTAAATTACGCTGCAAAATGCATTACTACAACATAATTTATCGTATAAAAAGGGGAACATACCTGAATTCGTAAATCACAAAAAAAATATAAGAAATGCGCGCGAAACTTTTCGAGACACGTACCGCTCGCATCACTAATCGCAGGCAACTGCCGCGCGAGGTGCGGGTTCTCGGTCGCATTGGGCATGATTTCATGTACACGCAAACATAGCTTTCCATAGACGGATATGTAGTTGGATGAGGGCGCGGTATTATCAGCCGCGCGGTATTATCCAACCCTCCCCTAACCGTTAATTTAACATCCTCATAAATGGTAGATTTTTCCGCACAATATCCTCTTTCTTCTTTCATAATAGTTTTTTTTTTCTGTATTTATATTGGGTGTTCTATTGAGCTGAATTGTTCCTAAAGGAAGGAGTCCTTTTTGGTGGAGTGATAAGGGAGTTTTTCTCTTTCGGGAGTCAAAGTAATAATTCATACCTACTTATTAGATGTTCTTAGTTGTTTAATTGTGAGGTGTGAGTGTAAACTCAAAGTTGGCATTTGCAACTACGGAACCCTACTGTGTGTGGTCCGACACCCACTTGGCTGGATTTTTGGGATAATTGCACCATACTAAAAACTTCAATCGCTATATTTTGATCATGCTTCCAGAACAATCGATCGATGAAACATCCACGAGTCGACGTCAATCGACCGTAACGTCCACACTAAGCACTAAGCTGGTTGTAAAGCCAAGCAGATAGTGCACACAGCATGCTCAACAATGTTGTTCTTGCAAGTAAACAATTAAATAATTATTTGGTTACAAATAAAGAGTAACAAAAAAGTTTGTAGTTAATGAATAGTACATTGTGTAGCAAGGGCGGGATAGAAGATATTACGTCAAACGAGCGACTACTAACAAGCACGAGGCGAAGCCGAGTACTTTTAGTAGTCCGAGTTTGTAATGTCTAATACCGGCCGTGATACACACAATGTTTTTCATCTCACCGAGTAAATAGTAGAGTAAAAAAATATATTTTTCATATTATATTGGTTGTAATTGTATAGTATGAATATTCTATATAGTTTACCTTGAAAATTAATATTTATGCGTCTGCAAGCTGGCTGATTATATTATCTATATCAACATTATTAACCATGTATTCATCTATCATAGGGAATGTATTTCATGCAAATTAATGAAAATTACGATTACTTATAAATATTATGCCTAAAAATAAATAACGGCCGCGGTGTTACCCACGGTACATAACCGTTCTTCTGACGCAGTCGGGTAAAAAGTATTCTAATCCAAGGTATCAACTTCCTCCGAATTTAATCAAAATGGGTCCAGCCGTTTACGCGTGAAGCAGTATTAAATACACACACACAAACGCGCGCACGCACGGACGCACCACAGAGTACTTTTGTATATACTGAAATAGAGACCTCTCTCGGCGGGCAAAAGAAGCAACAACCCCAGTGCTGCCGCCTAGACTTCGTTTATGGTACTACTGAATTAGTATATTTATAACCATAAGTATGCGTTATATCTGTTTCGCCAATAACCACCAACAAGTTTGCTTACAATCCTATTGATGACATGTTCTGTGAAGTCCATGATTTCACCCGTTTGTACTTGCACTATGTATTACGCGGAGGTTAAGGTCACCGCATATCGTTTGATTGTCGTCTAAATCATACACTTTAATTTTAATAAATTTTCGAGCATGTTCAAACATTGATATGAAACGTCTCATTTCAATCACAGATATTTAATACTCATGAGGAGCAGACTAAACATAGTACAAAATTCTCGTGGCATAAAATACACAGCAAAAGTGTTCTCACATAGATACACAAGCATGGGCCGAACTTAGGGCCCGGCCTAATATCTGTGGTACAGTAAAAAAGTAAAGATGTAAGACATTTGGCGCTCTTCTTGGTGATGTGAGTGAATCTCCAGATCAGAACGGAATCATTTTTATTGAATAAAAGCACAATACGGGTATACAGCGCGTAACTTGACCCTCGACATACTTTTACAGGAGTGACTCAGCACGTCAATATAAACAATTTTTCTAAGGGGATAAAAAACATTTTTTTTTTACATTTTCATACAAATGTGTTCAGCCGGCAAAATGTATCGGAATGCCGATTTATTTCCAATGAAATACATGTAACTTGACTCGAAGAAGTTACACGCTCTATGATGATGGCCTATGAAAACAGTCTTTAGCCAATATTTCTTACAAACTAAACAACAATTTTAGTTTTTTATAGATAAAATATATAATTTCAGCTGAAGTTGCATAAAAAATTACCTGATTTTGCCTCTAGCCAATCTGGGTTCTAAATATTTGAAATGGGCTAGCCAATCCACCCATTTACTTGTTAGGACAAACTGTGTATTGCGATACAGAACTATGTACAATCATAATGCAAATGATGCGTACGCTAGTACCTTTTATAATTAATCTTCTATATTCAGCTAATCTTCAAGCAATATTTTTTTTCTGATATTGTCGTATTTTTGATGCGTGTTACTTATGAACATTGTTTTGATTAAGTGTTCCTGCAGCTGTCCCAGCTCACAGTTTTGTGACCTAAATTTTAATGTGCAAGCAAAGTTGTCTAAGGCTTCATTTTCACCTTGTTTGTATTTGAAAAAAATATGACATTCATAAGTGAGGTGAGCTTTAGGGGTAAAGTGAGTCTGAAACAACGCTATGAGCCCGTCGTATTTAACGTTATCCTCGTTTTTTCCAAACCTATTGAATACATCCACGCCCTTTTCACCAATAACATGTTAAAAATAAAGCTACCTTTCTGCCATCACTTTCTTCATCCATGCCAGACAGTAAATTTCTCCATTCTTGCCCAAAATGCTTTTGCAGCAAATTGCATGCATCTTCTACTTTGGCTGATGGAATTTGGTGATAGGATATGTGGGGTAATCATTGTTATTTTTTATTCTTTTTTGTGACAATACGGTTTTGGTTAATCTCATTTCTGTATTTTTCTTCGCCCTGTACAGGGTTGCCAGATGACAATTTTTTTTTTCTCGTACCAGTGTTGCTAAATATCTCGTAATTTCAACAGATAATCTCGTAAAAGCATAAATTTAAAGAAACTCAAATAAAATTAATGATTTTATGCTATTTACTGTACTATGTAACTTGTGTAGTCATATTCTTTGCGCTTGGGGCTGTTAAATTCAAACAAAACAATTAAAAATCATATTTTTTATTAATTATATTCGACACAGGGATGTTAGTAAAATCATCTTTATTTTTAGAGTATAGCTTTTTAGCTGTCATTCTGGCGTACATTTCTTAATCCCCGTTCAATATAGCTCTGAGTAAGAGAGACACACAAATATAGCAAAACATTAGTGTAATAAGGACAACAACAAAAGAATAATATGAAAGGGAATTCCCCACTCAAAGTTGTCAAGTTTCATTTAGTGATGAGGTAGTGCATTTAGTGATGCGCCGAGTCGATCGTTTTGTGTTGGATGGTTAATGATAAGAAAAAGTAAATAAATTGGCATATTTACTACTACTACTAACTACGAGTAAACTAACTTTTTGCCTGATATAGGCATGCGCAAGAAGTGGTCATTGTTAAAATCTCGTAAAAAAAGTGTACGAGATTTTTGTTAATCTTGAATCTCGTACAGACCCTCTAAATCTCGTAATGGTACGAGATTTCTCGTACGTCTGGCAACCCTGGGCCTGTACTAATACATTTTATCAGTTTTGGTTCGGGTGCGAAAAAAACATTTGCTTCGCATAAATGGAAAGCTGGCAAGCTTGATGTAGGTTTTATTACTGGTTCATACGCGGCTTTCCAATCATACACTGGTATCGTGGTAAGGTTAATGCAAGTACCATTTTCTTGTAACACTTCAACATATTCTGAGGGAGAAACTATCACCTCTTTGGTTTTTTATGTCTTCTCAATTTTCGCAAAAACCCAATCGGGGGAGATAAACGAGTGGCCTACAACGGGAATAAAAATCTATTTTATTTACATCCAACAAAGGCCCTCGGAGGCCCTATAAAAAGGGAATGCCAATGAGTACACCACGGTGGCAAACAAATCACCAATCCCATCAAAGAGTTGGTAGTCGTCGACGAAGAAGATACTTATGTGGAAAAGCATAATATTCGTCATCTTGACCATCTGTATTTGTATTTAGTTCCATATTATTTAGTTCTATGTTGGCCTCTCCATAGGTCCAAATGTTGTTTCTTTTTAATATAAATACAATTCATGGTGGACCCTGGTCCGGGCCTTGTATTCCCATTTTTTATTAATATACCGGGGTATTTTGTGTTTTTCAATGGCCACCGCAATAGTCCCTTAGCTTCCCACAGTGCAGGAACGACTGTCAAATTGTGAACACCTACCTCTAGGGTTCGAACAATTTTGATAGACATTTTGTGTAAAAAAGTACCAGACTTGTATTAGTAGGCAGATAATCTTTCAAGCCCGCGGTTCCGACCTGTGACGCACATAACGTAAATGTAACGCATATAACGGAAAACTGAACCCAAGTTATTGCATTTATTTCTTGTTTTAGTTGAGACATGTTAGTATTTGCTTTTTCCTTTAAATTAGTTGTTAAGAGGGCTCTTAAGAGGCTCCAAAGTGTTCGCAAGGATGGAGTCTATTGGGCAGAGCCGATTGACGAAGCTGAAGACGGAGGACGGCGGCGTGGTTTCGACGAAGGCCGAGGTGATGGGAGAGATCGAGAGGTTTTATGGACAGCTGTATACCTCAGTAGCCAAACCCAGTGTAAGTTTGGCCAAAGATCCTAGGGCCAAACTAACCCGACACTATACCGAAGACATCCCGGACATCAGCCTGTACGAGATTAGGATTGCCCTCAAGCAGCTCAAAAACAGCAAGGCGCCGGGCGAGGACGGAATCACAGCAGAGCTTCTGAAAGCGGGCGGAACGCCGGTACTGAAAGTCCTTCAGAGGCTCTTTAATTCCGTTCTGCTCGAGGGCGTGACGCCAGAAGCGTGGCATAGAGGCGTGGTGGTGCTATTCTTCAAGAAGGGTGATAACACCCTTCTAAAGAACTATAGACCCATCACGCTCCTGAGCCACGTCTATAAGCTGTTTTCGAGGGTAATCACGAATCGTCTCACCAACAGGCTCGATGCCTTCCAACCTCCCGAACAAGCCGGTTTCCGAAAAGGCTATAGTACCATAGACCACATCCATACGCTGCGGCAGGTTATACAGAAGACCAAAGAGTATAACCAGCCACTATGCTTGGCGTTTGTGGACTATGAGAAAGCCTTCGATTCGATCGAAACATGGGCTGTGCTTAGGTCTCTCCAGCGATGCCGTATTGACCATCGGTATATCGAAGTGTTGAGGTGCTTATACAGCAACGCCACAATGTCAGTCCGAGTACAGGAGCAGAGTACGAGAGCTATTCCATTGCAGAGAGGTGTGAGACAGGGGGACGTCATATCTCCGAAACTGTTCACCGCTGCAATGGAGGACGCCTTCAAGCTCCTGGAATGGGATGGACTTGGCATCAACATCAACGGCGAGTATATCACTCACCTTCGATTTGCTGATGACATTGTCGTCATGGCGGAGTCGTTGGAGGATCTAAGTACCATGCTCAATGACCTCAACGAAGTTTCCCAACAAGTGGGCCTTAAAATGAACATGTTGCGCCTTCACCAGTTATTGTTGGAAACTTCACCCTTGAACCTGTAGAGCAGTACATCTACTTGGGTCAATTGATCCAGGTCGGAAGCTCCAGTTTCAAGGACGAGGTCTTTCGTCGAATCCGACTCGGCTGGGCAGCGTTCGGGAAGCTCCGCAGCGTCTTCTCGTCCAAAATACCTCAGTGCCTTAAGTCGAAAGTCTTCGACCAATGTGTGTTACCTACCAGTGATGACTTACGGGTCCGAAACGTGGTCCCTTACTATGGGCCTCATAAGAAAGCTCAAGGTCGCTCAAAGAGCTATGGAGAGGGCTATGCTCGGTGTTTCTCTGCGAGATCGAATCAGAAACGAGGAGATCCGTAGAAGAACGAAGGTCACCGACATAGCTCAGCGGATTGGCTCTTTGAAGTGGCAGTGGGCGGGGCACATAGCGCGTAGAACCGATGGCCGATGGGGCGGAAGGGTTCTCGAATGGCGACCACGTACCGGCAAGCGCAGCGTTGGACACCCACCGACCAGGTGGTCAGACGACCTGATAAAGGTCGCAGGAAGGCGCTGGATGCAGGCCGCTTCTAACCGGTCATATTGGAAATCCTTAGGGGAGGCCTATGTCCAGCAGTGGACTTCTTGTGGCTGAGATGATGATGATGATGATGAGGGCCCTTCCCCAACCGACTATCGTCAACGCGAGCATGGTCGAAAAGCTTGTTCCGTCTAGCGCAATGTCAAATAGATAGGCAAAGCGAAAAGAGCCCCTTGCCCTCGTCCCCCGCACACCATTTACTGCCACATGGTAACAAGCTAGTGAGTACGCGAAGACAAATAGTGTGCGGAAATTTCATTAAACTTGTTTCAAGAAATACGCGTTTATTAGTAAGCCTTACAAGTTTATGAGAAAAACTTTTAACATTTAGATTCCCCATTACATTTGCAAGGTTTAAAAAATTAATCAACTTATAACACTATTAAACATATCACTAAAAGATAATTATGAGAATATATAAAAGTAATGAGGTATAAACTTATCTATCATATATTGATCTTAGAATTGTCTGGAGAAAGAACCTATATCTAATAAATAGTTAAAAATTAACAAATTAAGAATGTTCAATATTCTTTTCAGTTTTGTATAATATCTCTATTTTAACAATAGAAACTGCTGCAACAGACATCAATGCCATAACATTTAAGGACGTCACTAGACTGGTCCAGAAGTTACCATCAGTCATGAGTGTCTCAAATGCTTCTTGAACACTTTCTGAATAGTATGTCCTTAGTAATTTCTTCTTCCTTCTAGTGAAAATATAATCAAAATGTACAACAATAGTTTGGTTTATAGATGGTACATATATCTGGCATATGTCAGAATTGACTCGAGTATGGTTCTGGATTGCAGCTCAGAACATTTTTGCTCCAGCTGCAGTTTGTCCAAATTCTAATAGTCCTTCATTCTCAATGTCATATGCCTTAAATATAGCTTGTGGTTTCTCTTCACAACCAATACAAGCATAGCTCTGTTCAACAGATAATTTGCAATGACTTGGTGTGATGAACAATGAGTCAAGCTTAACAGTACCAAGAATTACATTAGCTGTTGCCATTATTGGCATCATCCTTTCGACAATATAATCACCATTTTTGAATAACTGCCCTTCTTCTTCTTATTTAAGAGCTTTATAGCTCTTGTCGATGGAGTATGCGCCAAACTTCTCTATCTTCTGCTTTAGACTTTATTTCTTGATAACTGAATAACTGCCCAGCTGGTATTAATGCTGGAATTATGGATTCCATTCTATCTACTGCTGGAGTGTCATGGACACAAGTTACATTGCAAGATGAGACATAACACTTTGGATCAGAAGTATAAGTGGTATATGTTGACTTTTCTAGTGACATCTGAAACTCACCAATTGTATTCTTGACTGGCATATTCATGTCTGATGCATCTGTGCTATAACCACGTCCATTTATCATAACCACAGACTTCTTCAGACAGAGTTTATAAAAACAGGCATATTTTTAAATCCATCCACATCAAAGTCTTTAAGGTTGTATGTAGGGTTGTTGGTATTTAGCTTTATATGCTTAGTAACACCTTTGTATTTAATGAATACACCTGTTTGCCAGATCTTGCTTATTTGGGTGTATACTTTGTAGCATTTTTGTAAGAAAGGCACTTGTTCCCACCTATACCAAGTGCAAGATGTCTGATGCCAACACCATGTATCACACCCAATTGTGTCTGACATACATCCATAACCAAAAGGGAATGAGCTGTTCTGCATCAATGTTGGATAAGCATAACCATTCTTAAACATTCCATTGTTCCAGCAGTTACTTGATATAGATTTGCATTCAAAAGCTATCTTGACTGATATTTTATAAAAGCATGCATAATATACTGATTGGAACCTAGTTACATCTTTAAGAGTCTTTGATTCTAAGGTAAACCTTTTACCATCAAGAGTTTTAAAGTATATTGTTGATCCTGTTTGTATTGGAATGGAATACATATTTACCATAGCACATCCTTTATCATCACATATCTTACCACCGCTAGCAAGATAAAGTGTTTTATCACAGCAATATGTTAGCTCTTTCCTTAATTTCAATCTACTTTTCATTATCATGTTATTAAGCTGGTCAGATGTAGTCATTATTTGTCTAAACAAAATTGTGTTTCTAGCCCCTGTTATTTCATTAAGTTTTTTAATCTTTCGTGCTCTAGCCCCATCATTTGATGTCAGCATCCTGAATATAATATAGACAAACATTTTATCAATATATTTCTTTAGGCATGTTACACATATTAGAGCAATCAATAATAAAATCAAAGCTGATGCTAACATACCAATGATTATTGGGGTAACATTGCTTTTACATTTTTCAAATTGTTGATTATATGCACAATATATACCACAGTCCTTGCATTGGACATCAACAACCTCATTGCCATATTCATCATCACACTTCCATTTATGTAATCCATAAACAAGTGAGTCATGAACATACTTAGTTTTGTTAAGAATAACCCTTGTTTGAATGCTATTAATCTCAATCAGACATTTGTCATATCCTGTGATTGTTAATACACCATTATGGACATGGACTTCGCTTTCGCAAATGATGGTTTCGAGGAACAGAATAGCATAGCAAAATAGGAAAGTGCGATTGCGTGCGGGCAAGTGTGATCCAACCCTTATCCTGTTCAAGCTTGATACCTCCTTTCCTTTACACCCTGTATATTAAGAACTTTATGTAATCAAATAATTACTAACTAATTCTATTACCTTTTACACTAATATTTTGATTATATGCCTAGTTTAATACATTGATAAAAGTTACCTATTGCAAGTTAGTTCAAACCTATTAATGTCGGTTGGTACTATATTTTATTGTAAAGAAGAATTACAAATTGGAAACTATCAGTAGGAAATCTAATATCCAATTAAGATGTCGAGGATTATATTCCAGTCAACATTTACAATTTAAGTGGATTTTTTTTCCTAATGTTAAGATTTTTTTATTTAATGATGTAATTTGTCATATAATAATAATAATTAAAACTACTTAAAATTAATCAAAATATTTACAAATTATATAGTCCCTGCAAACCATCACCTCGCGGTAACGTGCCCAAAAGGCTGGCAGCATTGCCACGTTGGATGGCAATGCTCATCCTTTGTGCCAAGTAATTGCCAGCCCTTTGGTCACGTGATACCTCGATAAGCCTCTTTGACAAAAAGTCAAAGAGACGTTAGGCTGATGGACCCCACGGACCCATGGTTTCAACCCCAAAAGGCTCAAATATGTAGCTATTCCTACACAAACACTTGTTTTTTGAATTTTTACTTGTGTGCGAAATGTTGGCCAAATATTGATTAGTTGCATTACAATTTTGTTTAATTTTGGAAGCTAAAGAACCTGAATCTTTCTTCCCAACATGTAGAATTCTACAGGGGAATGTGAGTAAGTGCTCCCATGATTTTTGAGTGTTATGATTGATGACATTTTTGATACTAATAGATAAATTTTCGGCTACACATAGGCGGGCACTTTTGGGGATGCGTTTCACTATAGGTTTGCTGTTTTTTAAAGCCGAAAGATATTGGTGAAATGGTGGTAAGGATGAAGATGAGACTGTAGTTACGGGGGTAGAACTTAAGGGCCCATTGAGCAGATCTTTGTGCGCCTTTGCCAAATGTATTTTAGGCCCCTTTGTTCCTTAAAAAAACTGGGTTGAGAGCACTTACCGCATTGAACTAAATTTCCCGACGATGCTTCCGGATCCAAGCTACTGCAGCAAATTGCGCCAGCATTTGGCAACATCAAAATCTACTTACAAAATAAAAACTGAACCTACAAATAAACTAACAAAAAAACATAACTAAATTTTGCATTGACATGTATGTCAGCGTCAGCTGAATCATAGAGACGGAAAGACTAAACTGTGTGTCGTGGAGCGCGCTGCCACGCCACGCCGGACCACGCCACCTGCCCACTGGATTCGTATGCACGGTGACGTGTCGCAACGTGCCGTGAATGTCTTCTCTGTTTCCGCTAAATTCCGTTGTCAGATTCCGTTCTAGTTTTTCAAGTTACTAGTAGATTTTACTTTATTTACCTCCATAAATGGGTTTTTGTACCCGTCTTGAGGATCCCTAATTCAACGCAAAGTCATCGAGACCTGTAAAGTGGTTTCCATATATTCAAAGTCAGGGTCTAATTCTGGCTTTGGCCCTGAGTTTTTATTGCATATGGATTTGGAAACTCACAATAATTTATCAAGATTATTTATAATAATATTATTATCAGTTTCACAGTTTCCTGAAGTTCCAATATTTGCCAAATTGCTAAGAATGGCAGTTTTTAAGCCAGCTACAAATTGTCCTGTGGTAGGATTGGTGTTTGAACCACAGTTACCTCGAATGCAGCCGAAAAGATTTTCAATAGGATCTTGCTGCAGTCGTCTTCTCGCTAAACTGTTGACTTTGAAAGAACTTTTGAGTTTCCTCCACATCGACAGCATTCAAGGTCTATATCCATCACTCTTGTGACGGTGGTTTACGTGAACTCCTAGTAAATTTAATATTATGAAAACACAATTTCATTTTTTCAAAAAACTTTAAGTGTCGATTATTTTCCGTTAGCTTGGTGGCCTGTGGTTTACCTCTTCGTAAATCGCTATTGTCACTGTTCAATAAATCAAATATTTTATCAATTTCACTGAATATTAATTAGCCGTTATAACTGCATCAGCTGGGAGTTCTCCTGGAAACAGAACCAGTTCAATTTGTTTATATCAAAAAATATTAAATATACCTATACAACTACCAATTAGCCCCAGCTTCGCACGGGTTCTCTACATATAACATTATATTGCTTAGCGCAAAGCTACACCACCGATTTTTTGTCCAACCAAACTGTTTGGTTGGATTGGAAGTCACCACCAACTTCTATTCAACTAAACAGTTTAGTTGGCTATGTGCGCATACGATCAACCATTCTGTCGGTCGTCTAAGCTGAGAGGTGTGGACCATACTCTACTAATTTGTGGTGTGGACGGCATTATTCAAGATATCACGAAGGAAAATGTCAAAATGTACAATAAAAAAAATTTATAACCCTTGTAACAAAATGCAGAATGAAGAAAGTTTTGCTTTTATTTTCAATATTGAGGTCACTCTAATTTGGCAAAATTTCTAAACATATTTCCTCCCACAACTTTTTCTTGCCATTGGTATCATTTTAATTTGTTAGTACAAAAAAATCTTGAAAACAATTTTTTTAGTGTATGTCCTATACAAGTAAAGTTTAAGATCCGTTTCTGAAATATTAGGTTTTAAAGTGCAAACTTTTGTTAGGTGTAAGCTGTTACCCGCGGCTTTGCCCGCGTGATATATAGCCTATGTCCTTCCCAGTACCGTAACCTATATTTCATGACGATCGGTTCAGTAGATACGACGTGAAAGCGTAACAAATAAACAAACAAATAAACTCAACATAATAAAGTTGATTAATTATGGTGATCTGTTGGAGCAAGTTCCGGGGAGTATGGTGGATGTCGAAGACATTCTAATTGCAGCTCCTCCAGTTTAGCAGCCGTCTGTTGTGTAGTGTGCGGTCTAGCGTTGTCCCGCGGCAGCAGTGGCCTAGAGCGATTGACCACCCTTGGTGGTTTAGCAGCTAGTTTTTTCATTACAGTTCGCAGTTGCTGACAATAGGTATCTGCTGTAATTGTTTGGCCGAATTAAGAAAGCTGTAGTGAACGACAGCCGCACTAGTCCCCCCAACATTCACAAGTAACTTTTTCTGAGTCAATTTTCTCTTGGGGCAAGATTTGGGTGGTTCTCCGGGGCTTTTTTTTAAATTTAATTTGTATAAATTTCGCCATGATTTTTTATTCACGCCATAAGATTTCATGATCTCTTCAATTTCTGAACTTAAATAGTCGCTCGTATGCGGATGGTCCTGTGTATTTAAATTTTTAATAAAATTGGCTCCGTTTTAGAAATATAAAAAATTTATAATGCCCTCATCAATCAATCAGTCCAGCCATCACATTGTAAGTGTAAAAAACTTGACACTTTTAAATCAATACTGATTTCTGTTTACATTTTTTTGTAAATTTTATATTTGGTGGCCGGCCGGATGTATGGTGCCTCACTAGCGCCACATGGTAGAGTGTTGCCCGCTATATCCTCCCCCTCCAAGTCACTAGAGCGACCCGACTGTGACTTGGCCGGTCGACCGCGATGTCGCTGATGCGCTGATTTACGTCGAGGATACAGCAAGCAGATGGGTGGAGTTATTTGCCCTGCGGGCAATCCTCGATTAGGAGGATCCATCTTTCTCCTATATCTCCTTCAGGGAGAGGGCCAAACAGGTCCATAGCCAACACCTCGAAACGCTGCTGGGGCACTGGGGTCTTCAGCAGACCTGCAGGCGTTACATTGGAAGCTTTGTACTTCCCACAAAGGTCACATGACTTTAGGTATTGTGATACGTATGATCTCATATTATTAAAATAAAAATGTTCCTTAATCTTCCGCAAGGTCCGCTCCCAACCCAAGTGTCCAGCAGTAGGCGCGTCGTGCAACTCTTTCTTTTATGAGTTCTGCCCTTAACGACTCTGGAACAACCAACTGGGGCTCTTCGGATTCTCCGTCCAGGTCAGACTTGTAGAGCACACCTTGAGAGAGATAATACCCTCGATCCGTCCATCGCAGGGCGGCATCGGCACCCTGAGTATCTTCAAAACTGGTCATACGAACCAGATCTGGATCACCGAGTTGGTTCTGATCACGCTTCTGATATCTTCTGGTTGACCTACCTCAATAGGTCAACCACGACAGGACAGGTGTTATAAATTTCAGAAATCTGTTCTTCAACTTCGCCACACACGGGGCGACTGAGGGTGTCGGCAACCACGTTGACCTTACCTGGTGTATAGTCTACATCCAAATCATACGATTGGATTTTTATAGCCCACCAAGCTAACTTAACGCGTTTTCAACGTTTGGTATTAAATAAGGTTTAAATTTGTCATGTTCATCGAAAACATGGCACGGGCTATTTAACAAATCTTGTTTTAAATTATGAATTTTCTGTTCTATGGTCATGTCTGGTAGTTTATAAAAATATTTCAAATTCTTCCGTGCTTCGGTAGGCACGTTCAGCGGTTGGTCCCGGCTGTTATCACTGGTGGCAGTCGTTAAGTTATGTAAGATGTCATACGGCAGCTTGAAAAATCTGGTATCAGAGTTGGCCACTTATATTTTTGTTTTCTTTACCTTTAACAGTCCATTTTGGTGTACTTGGGCCTTTAAGTATCTGTCAGGCGGTAAAGACTTCCTCAATCTCGCTTTCTTGCCAGTTGGATTGGAGGATGTAGTCAGGCAACACAGGTGGGGGTTCGACTTGTGTTGGGCTAATGAAGATTCGAGGTGTGGATGCGGCAGGGATCTTAAAAAAACATAATACCAAGCTATGTACAATACAAATAAATATTAAAAAATTTTCCCGTCCCATAAACTTTGTTGCCTGATCGACATTTCGTCTGCAAACAAGGTACATTTAATTTTACGTTCAGATTTTTTCCTTAAAAGACTCGTCTGAAAAGCCTGGTTCACGGCTTATTTTGAAGTAAAATATAGACTAAGTTTTGGGAAGCGGGAGGCTACTGCCAAATGTAGCTCTCACAAGGTTGCAAGAAAAGGCCTTTTCATCGGCGTTAAAGATTGTTTTAGGGTCCTTTAATGCATCTTGTAAATCTTTATCTGATATGTAAGTTTTTATGACGTCAAACCAATTGAGGATGTCCGCCTCAGTAACATCGTCTCGCGCTTTGCTTAAATTCTGCGCTGCGCGTTCTGATAATTCTGGGTGTCTTATTAAAAAAGAAGCTACCCTCTCTTTTTCTGGCCTATTATTGGAAAACGGACAGGACACTACATTTTTGTCGGCTACAATTTTTTGGGCAGAATCGAGCAATTGGTCTCTAGATACAGGAAAGTGTTTTTCAGCCATTAAGAGTCGCCTGGAAGCGCATGTCTCCATACAAACGGAAAAAGGGAATTGTGGCAATATTTGATAATTTTGGAGTGTAATTAAGAATTTATCATCAAATTATATTTTGAAATGTTTAATGGTTTTCACCCAACTATTGATAGGAGGCACTACATTTTTCTTACCATTACGGTCTATGAAAGTCACTGTTTTTAAGTTTTTAAGTTAAGATATTTTTTCCACAGCTTATGATGTGGTGATTTGGGAGTTACAGCAGTTCTATAAATCTTTTTTTCTTGATCTGATTTGCTGTAGCTACCATTGACAGAGTCAAACAGCTCATCAAATATTAACATTAAATCAGCCGTGTCCTTACATTCTTCGGGTAATTTCCCAATTTCTGGAAAAAAGGAAAACATTATCTTTATATATTCTACTTCTTGCTTTGTTAGTTGAGCTACATGGTACATGATTAACCATGTACCCTGACCGGCTGTGCACGCCATGTGTGGCACGCCAGCTTGCGACACGAGGGGTTCGATCCTCGGACAGGTCATGATGGAAAACAATCAGTGTCAGATTGATATGGGTTTTGGATGTTTATCTATTTATGTAACTAAGTATAAATCTTTGTCAGACGTACACAGCATCGTAATTGCTAATCGTAATAACCTAATATCATAGTTCTGAATATCTTCGTATACAAACTAAACATTAAACAATTAAAATTAACTTATATGAACTAAAAACTAACAATTAAACCTACCTATGAAATAAAATGACCTATAAATAAAACCTAGCTATAAATAGAAAATGTCCCGCAGGTCATTACCCTGCGGTAATGTGCCCAGGAGACTGGCAGCATTGCCACGTTGAATGGCAATGCTTATTCTTTGGGCAAGTTAGTTGCCAGCTCTCTGGTCATTCGAAACCTCGGCCAGCCTTTTTGCTCACAAATTTGAATAGTTTTTGAGCTGTGGGACCCCACGGACCCAGTGTCTCCAAAGCATATATCTTTGCGCCGTTTTAGAGACTCTGAGGAAGCTGCAGCCATGCCAGCCTTACAACTTTTACTATGGAGATGAGAAAACGATCGGCTTGCAATATAATTTACTACGTGGCCCTCGCAATGGTCAATCGCCAGGAGCTTTGCAATTTAGTAAAGTCGAACGGCACTCAACAGAACGCAATTTTTTCAACACGACGCGACTATAATGGTGCTAGAACCATTCATATTTTTGTAAATTTTACCAAAAATGATGGATAAAATATTTTGAAGTCCATCAATGTTTAAATGAAACTAGATCTTTTAAATAGACCTTGTATTAACTTACATGGTTTTTTGTTCCGGTTTGTTAGTCATAAGTGCGCACACCCGTGACGTCAACATAGGTCCCAACGGAAGACCAGCGTTGGCTTTATAACCAACATATGCTGAGTTGGGACCTATTTGAAGACGTACACAGTGTGAAACAAGGTGTGTTATCAAATTGTATATTGTTTTATGTCGTGTATGTCTTCAAATAAATTAATCATTCATTCATTCATTCATACATGGTTGAACTTATTACTTATTGTACTAAATATGCGCTACTAAATTGATTTTTACTAATTACAATTCATCATCATCATTTCAGCCGCAAGAAGTCCACTGCTGGACATAGGCCTCCCCCAAGGATTTCCAATACGACCGGTTGGAAGCGGCCTGCATCCAGCGCCTTCCTTACAATTCAGAAAGTAAAAATAAATAAAATATAGTATCGTTGAGTTAGTATCCCATAACACAAGTCTTGAACTTACTTTGAGTCTAGCTCAATCTGTATGATTTGTCCGTATGAAAAAAATCTAGTAGTGGGTCTGCTATTTAGTAATTATTCTGATAATTCGCCTCTAAATGGCACGTTAGCATTCATATTTTTGGTTTCGTACACGTTTTGAACAAATGGTCTTTGTGAGGATAATTCATCGTTTTGAATTAAGTGAATATTGACACAACTGATACATACATTTTTGAGTCTTTCAGGATTTTGGAGGGATGATTGTAATAATGAACCAGAGTTTAGCCCGTGGACCGCCTTTCGCACTAATATTTCGATTCTCAAGGAACTTAACATAAAGGAAAGACTTTCGTTGACTGTTCAGCTATTGGGCACATTAGTCGAAATGAGTCGTCGATGGAAAGACTTGTAGTCCAGGGCCGGGTAGAAGGCAAAAGAGCTCGAGGCAAATCTCCGACTCGTTGGACAGACTCTATAAAAACAGCGACCCAGTCTTCCATTGCCCAATGTGTTCGCAATGCTAGTCACAGGCAGAGGTGGGGAGCCATTGCACAAGCAGCAACCCTGGCCCAAGGGATGGGCAGTATAGAAGATCCCGCACCAGGACCATCTGCACAACCACGACCACTCTGTCAAGAGTGAACGACTAAGAAGAAGAGTCAATTTTTCTGACGATATAGTCCATTTGACAAAATAAAAGGCTACTGGCATTTTTATCTTCTTTTTCATGCCTTGGACCATAAAAACCAAGGATGGTCTGCTATCCCCGAACACCTTTCCCCTCCAAAATTTACGTAGCCCTCTATTTTATCGCAGGATTCACTATAAATTAATCTTTTTTTTAATGACATATCGTTGAACAGTAAAGCACATAATTTGTCTTTGCTGCCGTAGCCGCTTATAATTTCTTTTGCTTTTTCAATGAACATATAATTAACATTTAATACCTGGTTCTAATGATGCGTTTGCGCGACGTCGACGGCCGCTTGCCATCGGGCGGAGGCTGCAGCCATCTGCTCCACTGTCATCCGCGGCTGCGGCGCTGGCCTCCGCCTCCGGTATTCGCAGGCGGTGGTAGAGGCGGTGGCGATGCCGAATGGCCTCCTCTACCGGCTCTACGGTCTGCGCGGGCTCCGGCGTCGCCGCCAGCATACCGCCATCGTCGCGACCGCAGTACCAGGAAAAAAGCCTCCACCACCATAGCCGCCGCGCCACATTTACCCGGTCCAGCAGTGGACACAGTATCAATATCGGAAGGTTGATGGTTGATAAATGGTAGAGGTTGATAAATGGTAAAGGTTGTATTCCCGAAACTTTGTATCCTTTATCAACATTCATAAAGTTACTCATAAAAATTTTCCATCCCGGTCTTTCGTTTCCCATAAAGGACCCACTTTTTCCAAAAAGCCATAAAGCGCCACCTTTAGTGGGAAGAATAAGAGAATCGTCTGTGTTGTCTTTCAATTTTACATTTTTAAGACCTGTATGGCCTGTGTTAACGTACTGCTGTAATGGAATATTGCCGTATTTGCCAACCACTGCAGCTTTTGGTATTTTATCTCATTTCTATATTGGTTCATCCTGTGAAAAATCTTTTGGTGTATTGCATTAAATACCACCATATAGCATGAAAAGTTTGATGTCCATCAATTGTTTGAACATTAAAGTTTATCAAATGCGAATTGTTTAAATGCTGGCTCTATTTCTGGCTGTGGGTGAAAAACAACTGAGTTTTCAAACTTTGTTACTTCGTAATACAACGCACAAAACCCAAGTAAAGATAGAAAGTCGATTAGAGCTCTAGAAGCATACTTTTGATGAATAACGCTGCAAATACTTAATAGAAGTGGGCTTTTGAAAGACCGTGCTGCTGTGTCAAACCTGTCATGTATCTCGCAAAACCCAAGTAAAGATAGAAAGTCGATCAGAGTTCTAGAAGCATACTTTTGATGAATAACGCTGCAAATACTTAATAGAAGTGGGCTTTTGAAAGACCGTGCTGCTGTGTCAAACCTGTCATGTATCTCGCAAAACCTAGGATAGGATGGTGTAGACAAGGAGTCGTATTATGATAGTTCTTCTGTTTTGAAAATTTGTTGGTGATGCATGCATGCACAGCATCTGCCGCCATATAGGTGTGATTTCCGAAAGCAAGCTTTCCTGTTTCTGTGCCATTATCTCAATACATTTAGAATGGGAGGTAATTTTTGTATTCTCAATTATTTTAGCAGGTAAAATGTATTCGTCGATGAGCAATCGTCTTTTATTGGTAACGAACTCTGTAGTTGTGGATCTAGGTTTGTTTTTAGAGATGTGTCTAAGTCTGAAAATCGTTTCTGAAGCTACTGGTGGTGTTTTATTAATATAAGGACTTAGAGGAAAACATAATAGGCTAGCTTCCTGCTCCTTTAGTTCAGGAGTCGTATTTAGATCAGGATCTGGGTCAATTTTATCCAGAGACGTAACTGAACTGCACGAAGTGGAGTCTGTTAGTGAATCGCGAGGTGGTGTTTTCACAATGGAGGGGGATGAGGGCATATCTTGACGGGGTGAGGATCTTCCTTCTTGTTCAATTATTTCGGAAGACATATTTTTAGAATGGCCCAATCTGATGGAACATGGCACGCTATTTCTTTCGAAATTCGGACTAATGAATAAACTATCACAGGCGAAATAATTTTGCCAGCGGTGTTAATACAGGCCATTACGGTTAAGTGCTCCTTCTCTTTTCCAGATTTGACCTCCAAAATTTTTCATCCACACATACTAATCATCTTTACATACTCTATGCGCTCTTTGCGAAAAACTTTAATTGTCTTAAAAAGTTTACATTTGATGATTATTTGTTGTTTAATATTTTCAAAGTAAATATTGAAACTATCAAGAGCCAAACTTATTATTTGATAAAACTTGTCACTAAGCGTTTTAAGTTTTACAGATTTATGATAACTATATGACTTACACTATTGTTTTGAATCATAATATTATTTTATTTTCGCAATTAAATTTGTTGATACAACACTTAGCCAAGTAACCAGCAAATTAATTTATTGAGCATTTATCAAAATTGCTTGATTTTGAATAATAACTACCTTCTACTTCTAAATATTTAATTTAGATTTTGATGTAGCTGGATCATTTGTAACATTCTCTTTTGATTTTGAAGTAGAAGGTAGTGGTGAAGTCTTAATTCATTGGTAATTAGTTAACTTATAAGTGGGTCCTTGTTTTCCAGTTGCAAAACTGCTTCGCAAGTTTGAACGATTCCCTCGAAGCATGCCGAGTAGATAATTTTATTATTTTATTATCCGTTTTCTTTAATATAGTATTTTTTTAAAGTTTTTGTAGACTGTTTGCCCTTCTAACATAGCATTTTTAACATAGGTACACATACTTTTGGGACAAAGCACATTTAAAAACATTCTTATCTTTTTCTCTTTTACTATTAAGCCCATCGAACATATTGTTTGTTGTTAAAACAAAGTTGGCCGTGTCATTTGCACGTTGAATCTCCTGTACCTACTGCCGTTTTATTGCTGAAGCAAAAATGTTATTTAATATTTGAGTTGCCTGCCTGACATTCATTTCCTGAAAATTATTTGGGTTTAAATGCTGTTCTGTAATTTTTAACATTGCCCTCCTTTTTACCCGACTGACCCACCCAGAAGGAGGGTAATGTTTTTCGAGCGTATGTATGTATGTATGTAAATATGTCTGTTTCATTGTTGCATCCTGTAGCCCAAACGGCTGGACCGATTTTAAATTGTGAGGTGTCATTAGATTCGTATTCTTCCCCGGAGTGTCATAGGCTATGTGACGTCAAAAAAACAAATATACAGTGGACGTTAACTGGCAAAAGTTTGTCCCTTCCAGTAGCCATAATGCCTTGACAAATTTTGAAAAACGAGGTCTCTTTTGATTTGTGTTCTTCCCAGGAGTGTTGTGAACCATAAAACGTCAGTTTAAATATATTTTTTTATGTATAAATGCAAAAATTTTGCAGGAGTAAATACTAAGTTTCTGTTACGCGAACTAGATGGCGCTGGATCAATTTTAAAACGCGCTATTGTTGTTTTTTGCTTTTATTATAATCGTGGGGAACAACCTGCGAAAATTCGCGATTTCCAACCCCGAAAACATCCGGCCCTGATGGAGTCTCAAACGGAACGTTTAAATGCCTTCCACAGTCCCTCCTCCTTCTCCTTTTGAGTATCTTCTATGCGTCTCTTGTAAATTGCATCTTTCCAGCCGCCTGGAAGGAAGCACTCGTGATCGACGTCCCCAAGCCAGGCAAAGACCTGAAAAATCCCACATCATATCGACCTTATTAGCTTATTAAGTTCTTTGGGGAAGATCTATGAGCGGATCCGCCTCTAAAAACTCAAGGACTATGTAAAGTCCAAAAGTCTCATCACCGACAAGCATTTTGGATTGCACCGCCTCACGGAGCATATCCTCAGATTCCGAACCAGAGATCGTCCCACGGGACTCTTCGATATAGTGAAATTTTTCGACAAAGTCTGACATTCTGGCTTAATTTCCAAGCCTCACATATCATTCGAGATTTCTTGTCGAATAGGACCTTTCGCTACAGAGTTGAAGGCTGTCTTCAAGACCCCGTCACATTTGAACCCGCGTTCTTCCACAAAGAATCCAAATAATCTTGGAGAAAATCCCATGAAGATGTCATTAATGGCAAACTAGGGTCGTTAAAATTATTACATACTTCTTTTAAATATAATAATCTTTCACTCATGTCCGCTGTCGAATTCCATCTGGTGGGACAATCAAGAAGAGCTTGTTTTTTATTTGATTTTGATAATAAAGTCGCATATTTTTGAGTCCGTAACAGTTTCGCAATTTTGCGCGCTTCGGTAATAACTTGTTGTATTTCAGCATTATTGCATGCTTCAAGAACTGCAAGCTGCAAGGTATGAGCAGCGCATCTTATAACAGCTATACTTCTTTGCTGGACATTACTTTCATGGAAATACATTGACAAAGCCGAAGTAATAGTTTCTGTCAATCCACCTTCCCTATTAGTATCAAATGCTGTATCAGCATTTCAGCATCGTAATCAAATTCCGAGTCTGAATCTAAAGGCAGATATTCTGTATTTTCTACGTCATGCATTGAGGGCATCTAATGCCTATCTGTCTGCAAATGTTTTGATACGTCGATGTTCGTAATAATCTACCCATCTTGAGCATATTTGCTCCATTATCCGTTGTCAGACTTTATATCGTCACATTACTGCAAAAACCGCTAATGTGCAAAAATCACATTTTGAGAAAACTTGATTTTAAGGTTTGAGAATATTTTTTTGTATGATAGCTCAGACTTATATGTATTTATTTTATATCATCCAAAGCTTCAATTATCAGTGTTTATAATTATTTGATGAAACATACTCAATTTTATTTAATAGATAATAAAAATGGCATTTCAAAAAGTGATGGCGCGTAATTTTTGTCACTTATCTGGTTTTGGCTGTACAACTACATTTTTGTATATTTCAGTAGGTAAATCATCTACTCCTGTTTAAATAAAATTATTTAAATACGGTTTTTATCGCGCTTATTACATAAAAACCGTATTAAAATAATTTTATTTAAATGTGTTTTATCGCGAAAACATAAGAAAACATCATCTACTCCTGTATTTTAAATTAATTTGCTTTATTTTATATGATAATGAACTAAAACCTCAAAAAAATTAAAAACAATCCATAGTTTTCGAGATTTGACACTTCTGTCAGTTACTTTTCCGGTTTTACCTGTACGAAATATAAGGAAACCCTGATAAAATATAGCTTAACATATTTGGTAATTAGTAACGGTTATAATTTTGTAAAGGCTGCAATATTTTTCGTTTTTTAAAAATAGAAACAAGTGTAAATAATTGAAAAACGTATGTTTTCTCAAACATGCTCGGAAATGTAGGCATTACTGTAGTAAAAAGAAGACCGGAAGTTTGTAATTCTTGGCTCATTCATCGCATTGCCGGCCTAGGCCAGGAAATAAGTATGAAAATTACTTCCCGGCCGCTGCTCAAAACTTTTTAATTAATCTATGTAACGTAAATTATGTCACTTGTCATACAGCCAGTTTACTACCACTGCATTTTTAAAAAATGCATATAATACGTGAATATAACTACAATTTCATTAAAATATCGATACGTGATCATACGAAAATATGCTTAATTTTCGTTGCGAGAGAAGAAAACAATAATCTATGATCTATTAAATTTTTTGTGAAAAATATGACTGGGCTCTATGGGCATTGTTTCCTTTGCTGGAATTGACAACTGAAAATAAAAAAATTAAAAACTCGGGAGATCTGTTATTTTCACTATACCCGTAGTGATTAACGCCACTGCCGAAAAACTGCCTTTACGGATTTTAGGGCATAGAACACACGTCAATTGACTTTGAATTTATGGCCCCCCATAGAAACTCAAAAGGAATTGTATGGCATTTTTTTCATTTTCACCCTCACTCCATTATTTGTCTATGATCCTTATTGCCTAGAGAAAACATATGGCAGTCGGTCGTCTGATACTAGTAATAGTATCTTCTTCGTAGTTTGTGATTAACGCTTTGCAGTAATTGATTGACATTGATTGTTTTCGGTAAATATGTGCAAAGTTGGTTATTTATTCGAAATGAAACGGTTCAAAATGAGTTTTAGAGATGAAAGCAACACTGCAATGGATTTTAAGTACCTACTTCGCCTAATTTGAAACTTGAAAGTGGAAAAATTACTACCGGTAAATACCTAGTAAGGGGAAATATTTAAGGCATGTAAGTTTATGTGTAACTTTAAGTTAAATTTCCTCACATTTATTGAGAAAATCTCTATACTTTCCTCGGCGGGAAAGGGATTGCCGGACTCGTAACTATTGTCAAGGCCTCGCTGACGCTCGGCCTTGAAAACTATACTCGTCCGGCAATCCCTTACTTCCCGGCCTCTGCAGTAATGTACTATTATTATAGAAAAAAAAAATCTTATAGCAAAATAAGGTTAAAAAAAAGAAAAAACAATTGTTATGGGTACCGTAAAATGGTGTGAGTAGGGACGATTTGAAACTTTGCATAGATTTCTGGGCTCCTCTCCACTGACAATAATTTCCTGACAATCTAAATTATCTGCAAAAAATATTGGCATTTGTGTTATTACGTTTTCATGTATCCCATTTTCTTTTTCTGTATCTTTAGATTCCTCCAAATGTAGATTACCATTTTGTTTATCATGTACTTCTTGCGATTCAAAATCAAATAAAAATCAAAATCAAAACGTTTATTCAGAAAATAGGCCTTTGCAGGCACTTTTTCACGTCATATCATATTTAAAATTATCTCATTAGATATATGTATTAATAATCATTCAAAAGCTACAGACTACTAGCGTTTCGGAACCGACCACTGCAGAGAAGAAACGCCGAAAGAAACTCTTATCAACAGTTTTGGTCGCCTACTCGCCTGAAGGGCTTTATATGATTACGAATATTTATTCCTTATTGTCTTTTTCTTTCTTTCTTTTTTCTGTTTTCATGTTACAATTTCAATATACAGAGATTTATTATTTTTGGAACATGTTTATGTTAACGATCGAGTGTGCAAAGATAATAAACAACATATGATACTTAAGGGCGGCCAACCCGTCTATCTTTTCATACAAACGCTCGTACGTGATTATGGCGGTGTAACAAATCTTTCTTTAAAGATTTTCCACTAATAGGTATCTTGTGTACTATATCTAGGTTTCTATCAAAACGAAAAATCAAAATTTGGAGAAAAAACTTCAGTATTAGCCTCCAAAAATCCGCTTTTTTGCCCAAATTTTATGTGAACTTTGGGCGTTTATAATGTACTCATTAAATGTAACAGTAAAGAAAATATTTATTTAGAAACCTTGCAAATGTAATAGAGAGTCTAGATGTACAAGGTTATTTTCATAAACTTGTAAGGCTTACCAATAAACACGTATTTCTTGAAACAAGTTTAATGAAATTTCCGCACACTATTTTTCGTTCAATGTCTTAACGTACTCACTAGGTTGTTTCCATGAGGCAGTAAAAGGTGTGCGGGAGACGAGGGCAAGGGGTTCTTTTCACTTTGCATCTTTATCTGACATTGCGCTGGACGGAACAAGCTTTTCGACCATGCTCGCGTTGACGATAGTCGGTCGGGGAAGGGCCACCTTAAAGTAGTCTCAAAGAGGCCGAGCAGACCAGTTCCCCCTGACAGCACCCGTTCACGAGTTGACGTGTGGATCAGCCATCGCTGAGCTCAACCATATTAGAGGGAACTCAACGACCCGACACACAACGCCGCTACCAGGTTGAACATTTTTAGTGAGCATGACTAACTCTAACTCTTGAGACATTGTCAAACAAAATATTATGTTATGGTCTACACTTGTTGCTCGCTCGCTAACATTTACATGTTTTACAATCAATTAATAGTTGATTCTATATAATTTAACATTGGATGTGTTAAAAACCAATTACAATATAGCAAAAAAATAGGTAAATAACGTTTTTGAGGTCCTGTATCTCACACGAGGTCAAGGCTCCATGCATTTTTATCTGCTAAATAATGATTAACGTTATAATAGGCTCTTTTTAATAATATACTTTTCGTCACTTCTTTAAATTTTGGATAGGGCAAAGATAAATCTTCTGGTAGTTTATTGTAAAATTGAATACCAAGCCCTAAGAATGAATTATTAGTTTTCTGTAGTCTACAAGCTCTTGTCACGAGTTTATTCTTATTTCTTGTGTTGTAATTATGAATGTCACTATTTTTACTATAATTTTGAAAGTTTTTATGTACATGCAGTATGTTAGCGAAAATATATTGAGACGCAACAGTTAAAATTCCAATCTCTTTGAATAACTCTCTCAGCGAGTCCCTAGCCCCAAGTTTATAGATAGATCGAATAGCACGCTTTTGCAGAACGAATATGGTGTTGATGTCTGCTCCCTTTCCCCAAAGTAATAACCCGTAAGACATTATGCTGTGGAAGTAGCTGAAATGAACAAGGCGTGCTGTCTCGACATCTGTAAGTTGTCTTATTCTCCAAACAGCGTACGCTGCGGAGCTAAGCTTACCAGCAAGAGTTGTTATATGGGGGCCCCATTGTAGCTTCGAGTCGATAGTTATTCCTAGAAATTTGGTTGAGTCAACTAATTCTACTGTTTCATTATTAACAACTATGTTAGCTGGCACATGCTTTACGTTGGGGGTGCAAAATTTAATACATTTAGTTTTTTTAGAATTAAGCAACAGATTATTAGCAGTAAACCAATCTAATACCTGAGTAAGAGTGTTATTTACATCGTCAAAATTTGTCTTCTGTCTATCAACTTGAAAAACAAGTGATGTATCATCAGCAAATAACACTGCTTTACAGACACTGGCGTAGAATGGCAAATCATTAATATAGATAAGGAATAACAAGGGTCCAAGGATTGATCCTTGAGGTACTCCCATTTTTACATACGATCCATTAGATTTCACGCCATTTAAAGTAACTTTTTGAAGCCTATTAGCCAAATATGACCTAAGCAGTTCCAATGATTGGTTTTTTACTCCGTAATAACTTAATTTAATTAATAGAGTCTCATGGTCAACACAGTCAAACGCCTTAGAAAGGTCGCAAAAAACTCCTATTGCATTTTGTGACTTCTCCCAAGCTTCTAAAATATACGTCAGCAAAGCTACTCCTGCGTCCGTGGTAGAACGACCTTTGGTGAAACCGTACTGTTCGCTATGAAAAAGTTTATTTTTATTAAAATAAGCGACTAATTGTTTAAAAATTAACTTTTCAAAAATTTTGCTAAGAACCGGGAGGATTGAAATAGGACGAAAATTATTAGGATCGTCTTTACTTTGCGATTTATACAAAGGTATAACCTTACTATATTTCATTAAATCAGGAAACGTTCCTGTATCTACACATTCATTAAATATTAGCGCTAGGTTAGGAGCTATATCCTCTATAATATGCGAAACTAAGAACACGGACATATCCCATAAATCCCCGGTTTTTTTTAAGTTTAATTCTTTAAAAGTATCGATAATTGTTTTAGGTGTAACATAATCAAAAAATAAAGTATCGCTACATTCTGGTACATGATCGCGTAATATATTTTCAGCTTTTTTGGGCGATGATTTAAGGGAAGCAGTTGTCTTAACTGGAATTTCAGTAAAAAAATCTTCGAAACATTGAGCGACCTCTGCATCCGTCTCAAACTTTTGATTGTTAACTTGTAATTTTAATGTTTCATTATTACATCGTTTAGTTTTACCCGTTTCTTGATTAATAATTTTCCAGGTTGTTTTTACTTTATCTCCGGATTCAGCAATTTGTTTACATAAATATTTAGACTTCGCACAAGCACATACTTTTTTAAATATTTTCGAATAATTTTTTACGTAGGTCATAAACTCTGGGCTTCTGTTGTATTGTCTCATTGCCAGTAATTCGTATGATTTATTTCTACTTTTATAAATTCCTACAGTGGCCCATTCACTAAACTTTTTCTTATTACAAATGCTACGTTTCTTAAGTTTGAACGTTTTATTAAATTCCGTGTCTATAGCCTTAAACAGTTTATTATAAAGTACATTAGGAGTTTCTCCCTCATCACAAATAATTGGCATTTTTTTTGAGATATTTGCTTTGAATGCTTCTATTTTTGATTTTGAGGAAGGTCTATAGGTTACTTTTGGCAATTCAGTATTTATATCATAATCTAAAAAAACGGCTGATAACCCAAAATGTTCAGACGATATTTTTTTAACTACGCTTTTTTCAAGAGCGTCGCAGTTACAGAAAACATTATCAAGACATGTGGCTGTCGATTCGGTAACTCTGGTTGGTTCAAGAAATAAGTAATTGCAATCAAATGATTTAAATAAGTTTATAAAACCAACGCTCTCTTTGTTGTTTTGTATCTCTCCATCTTTGGCTTTCTTTATATTTTGCATATCTTCAGTGTTCTCTTTGTTAATTTGTTTAGATTTCTTACCTTTACCTTTCACCTGAGTTTCTTTTATCTTCTTAGCAGGAATGATGTCTTTTTTTACTTGATCCGGAGCCTCCTCTCCACTAACACTTCTACCAGGGACCACCTCTAATTTTCTGTTAGTTTTAGGTTCTTTTATTTCCATTGTTCCGAATCGCATTTCTTTTAACAGTTGTACAAACGACCCATCAATGGCTTCTTTTACTTCTTCATTTAGCTGAGGTAGTCTTGATAATATTTGATTTACATCCAATGGAAATATACCTGTCTTCCTAAAACCGGCTTTTATATTCGATTCAGAATTAATTTTAAGTTGGTCCATCAAAAGTTTTAAAAGGCGAGGAAAGCAGCCTTTTGGTATGGTTGAAAGTGTTCTTCCGTCAGTTCTTTTCCATTTTTCTAAAATGTTTCTCCAGATTGCCTTCATGGGTCGGAAGAATGCAACATCCAAAGGTTGGGTTATATGGGTTGAATTAGCAGGAAGGAAAATGAAATCAATATTCTTTTCTTTACATAGTTTGATAAGATCTGCAAATAAGTGTGAAGATAAGTTGTCCCCGATAAGCACTTTTCTGCCTGGTTTATTTTTTAAAATTGGTATTACAGTCATTTTTACCCAGTCAGCGAAAATTTTGCCATCGAACCATCCAGATTTACTTCGGTTGTATCGTACATTATTTGGTCCATGATCTGATGCGACACGGCGGCTCTCGATCTCTTTATATTTTGGCAAATTCTTTTTGAAATTTTATCTTTGTGCCTTTTGAGAAACCCTTCAACAAAATCCGGCCCAGGAAAATTATTTTTGAATCTCTTGATTTCTATTCCTTTTGTGTCTAGGAACATTTTTACAATGTGTCTCAGATCCATCGTGGTTAAAGGGTAACCCCACTCAGCGCACTGTTAGGACGAGCCACTCGGCCGAGGATTTAAAAAAATAAAAGATAGAATTAGAGTGGAACCGCTGACCACCTCGGACCGCTGTTAGGAGTAGACTGGTGAGTCCGTGAAGCGGGCTCACCTTCTGCAGTAAAAAATGCTGACTTCTGCAGAATTGGGACAAATAGGGTTGTCATCCATTTAGGTAACATCCTAGGGATGTAACACCTCCCCCCATAAGACTAAACTTTGGGGTTTTAGTTCAAAGTTTATGGATGTTACAAATGTGTGCGGATCTTAGGGGGTGTATTTTGTTTTAGTTTAGAGGCTGACTGTATAGGGTCCGTCTGTATGTCGTCTAGTCTAATTGAGATTTGAGGGTTTATTATAGAGGGTTCTGTGCGGTCAGGGATGCTCGCGGGTCTATTTAATTTCATATAAAATTTATAAAGTACAAAGCATAACGATACTGTTATAAAGAACGTGAACAGAGTAGAATAGTGTGCCCCGTGCTTAATTAGATGGGGTTCCTGTATTATATTGGAATTATTAAATTTTGAAAAATCTAGATCTTTAAGGTCTAAACTTTTTAAACTAACTGTGGGTACATCTTCTGATAGTTTTTTATATTTAAACAAGTTACAGCAGGGGTCATCTATAAGCTTAAAATCTAGATTAATTACGGGTAAACTTATATTAAGAACATTATAATTAGGTAAGAGTTTAGTACCTTTGCAATAGGCTTTACAGTTTAAAGGTATATTTACCATTCCAGAGCCTATTATGTTTATATCTATTGTTTCTAAATTTACACAATCTATAGATAGTTTACTTAGATAGGATTGTACAAATATCCAGTTATTATTACGGAGGGGTTTCCAAATGTCTAGATTTCCATGAATGAATTCGGTTTTGCACTGCACTGGAAAGTTTGTAATTACCTTTGTTAATAACTCACTTTCACAGCTGGGTTTAACACTTGATGAGTACACGGTTATTACGTCACAGATATAGTTTTGGTAATCAATATTGTTACACTTTTCTATGGAGTTCACATTGCTGTAGCTTGATTTGTCTTTGGTGAAAGCAATGTATTCGCTGCTGGGGATAATTACGCTGAACGAGTCTGGTCTAGTCTCACTGTGCGGTATCGGTAGGGGTACATTGTGATATAAGTAAAATTCTCGTGGGCTTACAAGAGGAATTTTTAACACAAATGTGATCTTATTATGTAAACAATAACTTACTAATTTCGAATACTATGAATTGAATTTAAACTAAGGCTGGAAACAGTGCTCGACCGACGGTACGTCCTGTTCGTATGTCCTGACCGTCAGCGCTGATCGTCGGTTGCGAAAATGCATTCAGTGCCACGCTGACGGCGAACTGAGACGCGCGTGTACAGTTCACAAGAAAAATGAATCCTTTTGCTGTAAATGCCCTAATTTGTGCACGCTATTTTTTGCGCAAACGACGGAATAGAAGGCGGCGAAGATATCATGTACACCCAATACTTGTAGAACGGTTACTTGAAGGCGAATTCTGCACGCTATTTTCGAGATTGCAAGAAGATGAGGAAAAGTTCCTCAAGATGTCAATCAAAAGTTTCGATGAACTACAAGCAAGGTTACATGATACTTTGAAACATTCCAATATGTTTCGAGCTTTTGTCCCACCTATTGAAAGATTGGCTGTGACTTTAAGGTAAGTACTTATTACAATAATAAAATACTCAAATTGTTTAGCAACATTTATTTTAAAAAAAATTACATTTTTTTTATTGAAAGTGAGTAAATCGTTTATAACATAGTTTTGATTGGATGAATCATTTGTCTGTATATAAATTTGCTGAGAAAGAGAGAGGCCGTTCTTCTACCAAATACGACTGTTCAATATTAGAAGAGGGTTCCTCTATCAAATAAGACTGATCGATATTGGACTGACAGGGCTGTGTTTGAGGAGATTGCACTACTGGGTATAACGTGACAGAATTTGTATGTTGCGAATCTGATGAAGTAAAAGAATGCGATGTTCCTGGGCGGTCTGACCCGAGCCTTGAAATTTCGATAGCTTTTTGCAGCACCTCTTGACGAAATAGTAATTTTTGCTCGATAGAAAAAGTATTAGTAATCGGCAACAATGAATAGAAAAACGACATGTCATCGTTTTGCATCACTTTTGCATTTTCTTTAAAGAAAGTCAGCATTTCTCTGTCAAACTCATCTTCACTGCGATTTTTTTGACGTTGCGTTCGCGTGAATTTCCGTCCACGGTTGGATGCAGGTCTTTGGCTGTTTCGGTTAATATTGGAATCGTCAGAAGTTGAAGGTTGAGATTCAACAGTTGCTTCGTTTGCGGTAGGGTGAGTTACGACAGCTCCTTCGTTTCCCGTTGGGTGAGATACGACAGCACCTTCGTTTCCAGCAGTTTCATTTTGATTTGGCTCCTCATTTGACAAAATTGAATCCTCAGTATTTAATTCTCGTTTATTATCCAGAAATTTCATGAATTCGAAATAAACATATGTCTTCCTTTTTTTCCCCCCTGATCCAGACGGCACATTGTTTAATGAAGCCTTACACCTCACATAAGCGTCTCGGGCAGTTTTCCACCTTTGCTGCACTTGTTTCTCTGTAAAAGAAGATTAATGTTTATTTTATTGTTTAAGATACTTGGCGACGGAAGAGACATATAAAGATCTTTCTTTTAGCTACCGTTTGGGGGCTTCAACTATTGGTGAAATCGTAAAAGAAGTCTGTACGAACATTTGGACTCTACTCCATGAAGAGAGTGTCTTTCGATACCTAATTCACAGGAAGGGTGGCTACAAATCGCTGCCGGTTTTGAAAAAGTAGCAAATTTCCCTAACTGTATCGGTTGTATAGACGGGAAGCATGTAAGAATAATTTGCCCTGAACATAGTGGGAGTCTGTATTCAAATTATAAAAAAAAAATATTCTGTAGTTCTGTTGGCTATGTGTGATTCTGACTATCGCTACACCTATATAAATGTAGGTGCATATGGAACAGATTCTGATTCAAATATATTTCGGAGAAGTTCATTATTTACGAAATTACAAAATGGAGAAATAATATTGCCTCCACCTAAAGCACTACCTCACACTACAGAACCCATCCCATAGGGTAAATGTGGGATAGACACAGCAGTAACACTTACGAACTTCATTGTCGCCGTTTAGGCATAAATGAAAGAGCGTCCCCTCTACCCCGCCAGTAAGCGCCGTGCACTTCGCTGGGACGGTCGTGTCGTGAGTTATGAGACGGAACATATTTTACGCGGCGACGGGTTGACGAATTTGCTTTGCATCGCCTTAAGCACAGACAATAAAATGACTGCCAGCGGCGCCAGTATTGCCACTACTCGTCGTTAGATGCTCGTACTCAGTAAGTTGGCTATTCGCCGCGTACTTTTATAGATTAACGCTCTAAATATTATATTCAGCTTACCGGACTTACATCATAATTTGTACTATTGACATGCTGCTTTTAATCCAATTGCCACCAGTCACCACAGAGTGGTTGTAGAATCACGTACCAGATGTCGATATAAGTCGCTAGGGCAAGAAATAAATGTTAATATTATCAATTTAAAAATATTTTCCCACCGTCCGACCCCGTCGCACTCGCCACCGAAGTAGAGTGCGTAGGACTAGCTCCAATTTTAGGTGACAGCCCGGCGGTCTCGTTAACGACGCAGTTGTTACAAAAAAAATTAAAAGAGAAGTCAAAAAATCTTTGAAAATACCTCTTTAAATTTCATACTTAAAAAAAATCCATTTCACTTCTTTACCCCCAAAATCTGGGGGGAATCCCCTAAGTTGGTAACCGTGAGTTGAAGTCTTAGAAGTGTCCGTTACTTTTTTCTGCATGTTAAAGTCTCTCTTCCGATTATGTAAGCATTCATATAACTTGCCTTTTGCGCAAGATTTTTCAATGTATGATTATTAATATAGGGCACAAAGTATAGGCTAGCATTTGCTTTGTAAAACACACTTTGTATTTCATGTGCATAATATATATAAATAAATATAAATATATACGGACAAATCACACAAATTGAGCTAGCCCCAAAGTAAGTTCTTAAGCAAGACTTGTGTTATGGGATACTAACTTAACGATACTATATTTTATAACAAATACATATATAGATAAACATCCAAGACCCAGGTCAATCTGAAAAAGATCATTTTCCATCTTGACCTGACCGGGGATCGAACCCGGGACCATCCGTGTCGCAGGCAGGCGTGTTGACTGCTGCGCCACGGAGCTCGTGCATATTTTAATAGTATTTCATGTGACACTTTTATGTTTGGATCATCAGATAATAAATGGCGAATTATTAAATTGATAATCCAGTCCCTTCTCATCTCATTCCATCCCATCCTATCCTCATACAAACCATTGTTGATAGGATAGGATCGGAGGGGATAGGAGAGGATTCCTCTCCTATCCCCTCCGATCCTATCCTATCAACAATGGTTTGTAATAAATACTCAGTAAAAACGGTTGTTCACGGATATTTATCCTATCTGCTGCCTACTTATATTGAGTGCACTTGTGCGGCGCACTCCCAGTTTAAGCCTAAATATATACTGAAAAATAACACTGATATAAAAAATAAATAAACAGTTTAAACACTGGCGTTGTCTGCTCGTCCATCAAAGCGCGCCGTGCATTTGGCGAATGTTCCAAAGTGGTCGCGGGTGTCGGGTGCAGATGCCGCTGGTGACGGAGGGGTGGCTCCTGCCGACCCCATGCTGTACATGACTGCTGAGCGTGGTCATCATGTTTTTGAATGTACGGTTGGCCTCAGCCTGAGACCGTGCGATGACTGAGATGAGAGAGGACACCTGCGCCTCCGTCATAAACGCCGACGGGGCTTCGCCGGTCGCGTTCGGAGTGGCGGCGGGTGCTTGCCGGCCGGCGTCGTACTGGGTGACCGTGCGGTCGCCCGCGACTGCCGCGGAGGTTTCTTCCATCGCGTCGTCGTATTCTTGCAAGTCCCGGTCCATCCCGGTTTGGATCGTTTTGGATCGCGTCGAATACGCGATTAACACGCACGTACAATTCGTTAGTAGTTACAAACACGGTTTTCACACCACGTAAAGTTTTCCGTAGGTTTGGCCACTAGTTGAGTGAGCGCCATTATAAACACTGGCGTTGTAAGAAAATAACATTTAAAATCTGAATCTATCATCAATTTCAAAATTGTCTGATTTTGTTGTGTGTCTGTTACTATATTAACTTGTTTCTCTCTTAAACTTTGCAGTTCAGCAATGACTCCTTGAATTATATTCGGTTTTAAATTATTAGCAGTAGTAGGTATTGGAGATTTGGTGATTCTACTAAAAAAGCGTTGGTTTGGTGAACTTAACTGGTCACTCCGTGGTGTATTTCTCCAATTTTATAAAGTATGTTAAAAATCTGACTTGTCGATGCTACAATTTTTTAGTAAGTTTAGTCTTTTTTTGTATTAATTTTTTTAATACAGATTTTGATCTGTTTTATTTTTACCTTAAAACTCGTCCAGTTGTTTGAAAGCTTGTTCTCTAGTTATCTCTTTTGTCAAGTAAAATTTTTCTTCTGTCAATAATTTTTTACTTACTTGATTAGATAGAATTCCAAAGACTATTGTCCTTCAGCATTTCGTCGAGTAGGCTAGGACATCAAATTCGAATTTATAAGCCTGAGTTTTATTTTCGTTAAGAATTCGTTAAACTGTTCATCTTCGCATTGCTCAATTTTAAAAAATATATACCTCTCAAAGATATGTAAGTCTTTGGCGCAAAGTACTCTGAACATGTTTTTGATTACTTTGTTTGGCACTGCTCAGATTAAAACTATTGATTATTTCTATACATCCGGGCCACAGCCATAAAAGTTACTGCATGTATCTCGGTTGGCTTTTTGTCTAGTTGAATAGCAGCAGCGTAGATTTGTCCGAATCAATTTGTAGGTGGTTTTATTCCAGCCACTGCATCGTTTGTAGCCATTTCACTATTTCAAAGGGTACTTAATTGTTTCTACAGGCGTCATGTAACTTCAGGATTCATTAATAAAACATTGATATAAGATTGTGTAAGTGGTGTTTATTCAACACGTACTACATGACATTTAGCCATAGAGGACAAGCATATGAGTGCACAGGTTTGACCCTGATGTCCACCACAGAGTACCTAATTGAGTCAACTTTACAGGCTTGTTCCCTAAAAGCAATTACATTTAAGAGACGCTTTATTGGCTCTTAACACAGTTTGTTTTTTGCTTTTTCTGGTCTCCTTAATTCCCCATGAACAGAGAACTCTTGGGATCAGGCAACTTTTGTTGCTCGGTTCCGTCAAGAGCTTCTCGATAAGTTGGAATTTCGTTTGCGAGGCATTTCCAAAAGGAAAGAGATGATGATATAAAAAAATACAGGAGAAAACCTCTAAGGTGAAAAATACTAAAATAAAATAGTTATTGGTTATTTATATTGATATCGTTCCGGATGTAACAATATTGGGTCACGGCGTCTGAAGGTCTTGCAGTCTTCTGCTTTACTTGAGATTTAATTACATTGATGACTATATCCCAGCTGGTGGTAGCAGTTATCAAAAGCATATATGTAATAGGTTTGGCCGGGGCATGTTTACAGACTGGACGGTAGTGATTTCTTTGGTGGACTAAAAGATATCTCGTATACTGGTGATTCATAGTTGTCAAGAGGCGAATGGAGTGCGGTGAACTTAGATACAGTGGATTCGGATACAGCGAATACAGTGGATTTGGATACAGTGGTTTTAGATACAGCGGATACAGTGGATTTGGATACAGCGGATACAGTGGATTTTATGGTGTCCGAATTTGTATTGCGACTCGCGCGACACCCTAGCGAGGCGCGATAATGCTTTCGACAGTAGTACCAATGCTCCTCTTCTTTGGGTGGTCCAAATATTTTGATATGCGTTCCATCAACGCATCCAATTACACCAGGTAAGTAAATAAGAACATAATATAGGTAAGGTACCTACATACAAGTAACCTAGATATGTACAAGTAACAAGTAATTAAATTACCTTTGGCTAATTCTTGCCTAGCAGCTGGAGAATCAGGAAACCGAACATATTTGCTCAGCATATTTTTATGTGTCAGTGCCTTAGTCAACTCCTCTATATAAACACTGCACATTTTTTGTGAAATGTTTTTTACTATTCTTACTGGCCGTTGTAAGATCCAAAGGCAAAGAAAAATAAGGGCAGTCAGTACCTGCAATAAAAATATTAGGTTTTAATGTGTTAGAGTAACGAGAAAAAATATTATACATCAATCAAGTACTTCATACCTACTTTATCTTCCAGGGTAACGCGTTGAGAAGACCTTAGATTAGTAATTTGCCTTAGCTCCTTACATAGGAACTTAAAGGCCTTATTGGTAAGGCGATATCTTTTTAAATTCGGTTTCCGTCAGATCCGTCAGAGGATCACTAGAAGTTCTAGCACTGACACGAACACTGGACATGTCATCTTGACTTCTTGCGGTCGAAAACATGTTACAGGCGAAAAAGTAGTATGCTGACGATGACATAGTTTCTTTCGAACGCTTTTTTTTTTTTGAAAACTACACAGTATAACATTTCTTAAATATTGGTTCCGCTGGAGAAACTAAAAAATTAAAGGCATCAAAGAACCAAAGAGTCTGTACATATAGATCATCAGTTCCAGCTCCAGTTTGTCTTGATGCTTTGACCTAAAACTTAGTTATTAATTTTTTTATTTACTCTTTAAACATGTTTTTTGCGAAGCATTTGGGCGACTTTCAACCTTGTGGCACATGCGCCACAAGGTCGAAAGTCGCCCAATAACTAGCAAGATTATCAATAGTATTGCCTCGTGGAAAGAAATGAATATTCAAAAACGAATGATATTATCAATAGTTTCTAATTTAATTAAAACAACGGGTTGCAATCCGGGAGAAGTGAAAACTTGAGCAACGTCACGATTCCGATGGTCACGTGTCCGTCTTACGAATTTTCGGTCAGGGGCAAGATTTTTGTTATTTCGCCATTCACAAACGAGTGGTTTTTTCATAGAAAAATCGTTCAAAACGAGTGGTCACACGTTTAAAAATAGTACCCTTGGTCACGTTTCCTGAAGCGAGTTGAACATTTTTTTCCCATCCCAAAAAATTGCTCACCGCCGCTAAAGAAGTTTTCTTCAAGACAATAAAGATTCGTATTTACATGCCATTTTGATGGTGAGATATGCCACGAGGTAATACTGTTGATAGAACGTAGGAATAACATATTTTCATCAATAATATGGCCCAGGCTCAACTATCGATAGGCCTGCTGTCGATCAAGTATCGAGTCGGCAACACTAGACTGATGGAGTATGACTTTTCCGGATTTATCGAATGAAAACTATTGATATACGATAAAACACTATATAGTACTTATTTCTTTTTTTATGAATGCTATTCAAGGTGCCATACACAACAATATTGTCTTTATGAGCACAGAGGTAAATAGGTATCACCCGAAAGTATCATATATGTAGTACGTCTGTATCTAGTCTGTTGGGATTTGTTTACTTACCAAAAATATGTCTCCTGGTTAGTTCAGTACCTTAAAGTCACTATAATATTGTTGAATCGTCAGGTTGTGCGACTGTAAAAGACTCAGGCGCGATTTAGTTGTTATACTCCAGTACAGTTCTACGGTTTGCCATGGGTCACAACAATTTTTCAAACATAACATTTTTTCATTAATTTCACTTTCTTGGTATCTATAGTCTTTTCATTGAAACAATGTGTGTTGGCCTAGATGTTGCAATTTCCAGTCTTTAAAAGCTTTTGTCCAATATGCTTTCAAAGGCCTGAATACGGTAAGATTCATGGGCTGTGTACAATGTGCTTACTGTTCGGGTATAACGATATGTTTTCTATACCATTTTAATTTTACATATTACAGCACAAAAATTAGACAAATGAAGCGTCCAGTGAGACCTATAGCCGTCCAGAAAGAAGAGGACAGGTTTCTGTATGTTCTGTTGCACTAATCATGGATTGAATATGTTCGTGATTTACTCGAAGAACGTGCTGCCGAACTTACAGCTAGTCGAGGACCGCCCAATAGCCCAATTTTCTGGAAACTGAGATGAATTTGTAGATGGAACTCTCTCGTAAGGGAACACAAGCATAGGAGGAGCTAATTGACTAGTAGCATTTCCGGTAAAACCGTTAACCGTCTTGCTGATTGTGTTTCATTTTAAGATTAGAAAATATCTTAGAATTTTTAATTAAATATTACTCTATAAAATGACAAAATCTATTTAGGGCGTATGAGGAATCGGAGGAGACAATGAGATACAGTTTTTGTCGCTTTCACTCGTGGAAATTTTTCGGACTTCGGAAAACTACAAATAATAAGAAATTTACAATATAAGTAATTTCTTAAAGTAGCGTGTTGTTTCAATCCTAATCCTAACTAATATGCGAAATAGAGTTTGTTTGTTGACGCCCTATCTACTAAACCGATCGCCATGAAATTTTGCATACACATAGGTTAGGTAGGGTACTGAGAAGGCCATAGGCTATAGCCTATATATATCACGCGGGCGAAGCCACGGGTAAAAGTGCTCGATACATTCCGACAAAAATTTTACGGGACCACTTCTGGAGCATAACCTATAAAACAAAAATTAAAAATTAAAATAATAATTCAGTAACAGATTTCACCTCTAAGGCTGCGTTTCCACCAGAGATGTGCGAGGATGCGTAGCGAGAAATGTGTTTTTGAAGAACCAATAGAATTGCTTCATTTACCTAGCTTCGCTTAGCACAGCTCTGGTGGAAACGGCTTAGCGGTGCGAGTTCTTTTTACATACAAAACAAGCGACCGAGTGTGCGAGAAATGTGTTGCGAGGAATGTGTTGAGAGGAATGTGTTGCTAGGAATGTGTTGCGAGGAATGTGTTGCTAGGAATGTGTTGCGAGAAATGTGTTGCGAGGAATGCGTTGCGAGGTTTGAATCACACTATATCAGCCAGTCCATAGACGGTGTTTGTTTGAAGTGGATGTGCGCATTTTCTAATATGGATAATTGGAAAAAGAAGGTACTTTTGTACTTAAAATTTGCGATGAAGAAATGGAAGCAGAAGAGACAGAGTTTACTAGTTCTTTAATTTTGAGCAGTAGAAGAATACACAGATTTTGGATACGTGACCATATTAAGTATCATCGAGTACATGGAGAATTTTTTACGTTTTTTTATACGGCTGATGATGAAGTATTTGAAAAGTCTTATAGAGTATCTAGAAGAAACTTTTATGAGTTACACAGCTTGATTGAGAATATAATTAAGAAAGAAGACACTCACTACAGAGAATGCATCAGCACTAAAGAAAGATTGGCGGTGTGTATAAAGTAAGTAAAATTATTTATAATCAGTTTAGTCTTTATTAAAACATGTTAATTGATAAGTACAAAATTATCACTGCCAAATGAGTTATGATACGTTCCTCTTCTTCATGGTGAATAAGGCTCTGTTCCTACATTGTTCGAATTATTTGGCGTTTGTAGATCTTTTGAATGTTGTGTCCCCGGAGGTGCTGGTTGTTCAGTTTCTAGTTCAAAAGATGATAAATCCATCGGGCTAACAGGTCGGTTCCTACCAGAGCTTGTAGAATAACCAGTTTGTTCAGATTGGGGTTGCGGCGATAATTCCACCCGGCCCGTTGTATTATTTGAGTTCCTATTTGACCTTGAAGAGTAACCAATTTGTTCAGTCTGGGGTTGAGGCGATAAATTCATCCGGCCTAATGTGTTGGTACCAGAACTTGAAGAATAACCCACATTTTGATTATACCAAGACATCACGTAAGATTCTTCGGCTTCGCTAATAAAATTAAAAAGTTTCCTTTTTAATGGAACTTGCATGTAATCTGGTAATTTTTTAAATGTTTTCGCCATTGAAAGGAAAAAATGATCAATATCATCGTATTCTGTTGCTTTTAAAGCTTCTTTTAATTCCTGCCGTTCTTTTCGAAAATTTTCTTGATTTTCCATATGTTTTTGTAGTAAGTTAGTTAAGTCATCGCCTTTTTTTTTCTTTGCTGATGTTGGGGTGACTGAATCCGTTGAAATGCCTGAAGTTGAGGCTATTTCGTAAGGATTGCTGAGATTGGAATATTGAGTGCTTTGCGAAGAGTCATCTTGATTTGTCGGCGATGGAGTATCTTCTTTGTAACTTGACTCTCTCTCTCTGTTTGCCATATATGGTAAAAGAAATTCCATTATTTTCTGATATTTCCATTCACGTATTTTTGCTGAAGCCTGTCCGCTTTTTTTAGATTTCTGCCTTTTTAGCGCATCGCGATGGCTATCCCGTAGTTGTTTCCAACGATTTTTTGCACTTTTCACTGTAATAATAGAAAATTACGATACATTTCATTATCCATATCCATACCAATAATAAAATTGAAGTGTCTGTTTGTAATATTAAAATAACCGTTTTTTACTACATGCATGTTAATGTATATAAGGTACACATTCAAAAATATATTTTTTTTACAATTTTTGTCTGTCTGTCTGTCTATATATTTTTTTAATTTATTTCAATTAAACTTATTTTACTTCAATTCGATTAAGTAAAACAAATACTAAATTAATTAAATTAGAATTCAATTCAGTAATTCAATTCAATTAAATTTTATTTCATTTCATTGCGTTACATTCCGTTCCATTCAATTCCATGCCAATTCAATTCAATTTAATTATTTTGGCTTAATGGCCAACTCGTTAAACGGTCAATAATCGAAGAGTGTCACTCGCAACAAAATAGATATTGTAAAACATTTTTTGTTTCATCAATTAAATTTAAAGTTTATTATAATGTAGATTTTAATAAACTTTAAATAGCTTATTTATTAGGGGATCAATACAAAAAGACAAACTAATTCAAAAATTATCGAATTAATTAATGTAAAGCCCGTTTACTTTAAAAGAACATCAAATATTATTTCCGTAGATCAAATATCAAAAAAGATGATCAAGTATAATAGGCAAGGACTGAAATTTTTGAAAACCCCTGAATATATTTGTGTTGGTAGGAATAACCTTCCTTTATACATGCAGTTAGTTAACCGCAGTGACAGCGGCCAAATGTCAGATGTAAAAAACTTACTGCTATCTGACATTTGGCAGTTGTCACTGCGGTTAACTAACTGACAAATGTCAGATAGCAGTAACTTTATTTTTGTATTAGAGCAAAATAATTTTTGTATACAGCCATGAGTTCGCCATTTTTGCGTGAATAAAAAGATTTAATTTTTTATAATTAAATGACTAGACAGAAAAATTTGATATTTTTTATGTTATAAAGGAAGGTTATTCCTACCAACAGAAAAATATTCAGGCGTTTTCAAAAATTTCAGTCCTTCCTTTATGTTGTAACTTGAAGTTCATTTTGAATTTATACGTAGGTCAACTAATACAGACACAATATCATCATTTAGTTTTTAAAATGCTCATCTAAAAAAGATTAATAAATTGTTAGTAGATTAGTTAATTATTCTCCTTTATTGTTATACACATTTTTTTTTACAGGTATTTATCAACGGGTTCGTCATTCACAAGATTGGCAGAAAATTTTAGGATTGGAGTAGCAAGTGTGTCAAGAATTGTAGCAGAAGTTTGTGATGCTCTTTGGCTCGTTTTACAACCCCTTGTTATTCCAAAACCCAACAAAGATGACTGGAAACGAATCGCAAAAGATTTTCAAGAGCTATGGCAGTTCAAAAATTGTTTAGGGGCTCTTGATGGTAAACATGTTAATATAATGTGTCCTGCAAAAAGTGGCTCATCTTTTTTTAATTACAAACAAAGATTTTCTATAGTGCTTATGTGCTTAGCTGACGCTAGGAGAAAGATAATAATGGTTGATGTGGGATCCATGGGAAGATTCAGTGATGCTGGAATATTTGATGATAGTGTTTTTGGAAAATATTTAAAAGAAAAGAGATTAAATCTTCCTGAACCTGAACCATTATATGAAGGAGGTGAACCAGTACCGTTTGTTTTTATTGGAGATGAGGCTTTTCCTTTACTGGAAAATTTCATGCGCCCCTATCCGCGGGATCAGTTAGATCAAAAGAAACGTATATTTAACTATAGACTTTCGAGGGCACGTCGTATTGTAGAAGCCACTTTTGGTGTATTGGCACGAAAGTGGTATGTGTATCGTAAAGACTTTGAATGCAGAGTGGAAACGGTTGACAAAGTTGTAAAAGCCACATGTGTATTGCATAATTTTTTAATACAAAAACAACCAGATTATTTGGATTCCATAGATAAAACAAGTACTCTTGTATCTGTACCTGGCGTTTCCGTCGTTGAATCAAGTGATGGTTATCAAGTAAGAGAGAAATACTGCTCTTATTTTAATAATCAAGGAAAAGTGCCATGGCAGGATACTCGTATTTCGTCACGAATTCATCGTACACAGTAAATACCTACCTAAAGGCCAGCGCACACCTAGGACGGTGCGGCGAAAATACTGAGAGGGAATCGATTTAAAAATAAACCTTAACATCTATGACATTGGGACGAAAATGGCATGCTGCAGAGGGACCCGCGGCGGCGTGCGGCGGCGGCGCGCGCTTCTGCTCGCGCCCGCGTTGTTTTCGCCCCTACGTACTAGAAATTAAGGTTTATTTTTAAATTGATTCCCTCTCAGTATCTTCGCCGCGTCATCCTAGGTGTGCGCTGGCCCTAAGTATTATAACCTGTATTTTCAATATGTCTAATACATGATTATTACTTACCATCTGTATATTTTATTTCTTGGACTATTTCCTCCCATGCAGCGTCCTTAGTTTCATTACATTTGTAGAATGTCAAAGAAGGGTTCCACAAACATGGATATTTTTTAACAGCTTCGATTAATTTTTCGTCCATTTTGCAACGAAATCCTGCCGCATGCGTACGAGTACAAGCGCTAACTACAACACAGTGAGACGAGAGCGACAGGCCGCACCGCTCCCACTATACCGCACCCCCCGTCTCGACACATTACACAGTCTCGCAACGCATCCTCGCACGGCTCGCACCGCACATTAATGCGCATTTCACAGCTCCGCTACACATCTTCGTACGACACATTTTCCTCGCACAGCTTTGGTGGAAACGCCCACACATTTCCACAGCACAGCTGCACATCCTCGCACGACACATTTTCCTAGCACAGCTTTGGTGGAAACGCAGCCTAACACAAAAGTAGTAAAGTCAGAACAGTTTAAAACAAGAAGATATTTTTTCCACTATTTATGATGCGGTGATTTGGGAAAGTCCTGTATATATTTTTTGCTGTAGCTTACATTTACAGAGTCAAACTGCTCATTAAAAATTAACATCAAATCAGCCGCGTTCATGCATTCTTCGCGTAATTTCCCAATTTTGTGTGACAAATCTCCTAACAATCGCTCCGTTCTCGGCGTCGGCGAACGGTTCTTTGAGATCCGAACACGGGGTAGTGATCAAATCATTTAATTCGATCACTCACGATCGACTCCGTTTCAGTACGTGTCGTGTCACAGTTTTCACACATAACGTCCAGCTCGTAGTCAGCTTCATCATACTATATTGCCAATCTTTTAATTTGCATGACATAACCGGCCAATATGACCGCGGTTTCGAATTTTCATCTTTAACTAATCGACTATCTTTAACTTTTTGAGGTATTGCAGTTCATTGCATTCCCACTGATTTGGTACAACAGGAAGCCAAGCGTCACCTCATTCGATAGTTTCCACAATTTTGAATGGTATTATTAGGTACCTTCTTATTTCTGAAACAAAATATACCTATATTAAGTACAACCTACATATGGAACAGATCTAGAGTTGCTTAAATCAAAGTTTGGATCTGAATAAAGGGTCGCGGATTTGAACCTTAGTACTACATAGAGCTACCATCACCTTTTATTGGACGATGTTTAACTTACTAGAAACCAGATGATATTGATGAGTCTCAAATTCTACTGCGGCGGATGACCCTTTTGTTCGTTTTGTTTGAAAACGTCAAATTTAACTATGCAAAGATACGAGAACCATTCATCAGTTTTTTGTGCGGCGTCTCTTTGGCGCTTCATCTGCTTCTGCTGGGCCACAGTACGATGATGCCGAAGGAAGCGGTTGGTTTCGACGTTCCGCGCTAACTGGTGTAACTGCGTGTTGATTTCTTCTGATACCGGGTTGGTGGGAATATTCTTGTTCGTCCTCTAGATCCAGGTCGTAAATACTGGCTGGACGATCAAAGAAGTACCAGCATAACTGAGGCACATCCAGCACCATGCCCGTGCCTTGTATGAACCTGTCACCAAGCAGTGTTTTATTTTCTCGAGATTCCGGTAACACGATGAACGTGGTGGGTATGACTCGATCACATATATTTACGGGGACTTTGACGGAGAGGATTTCTTGACGTCTTTTAACTCCATCCGCCATGGTAACCGTGACTGGTTCCTTGGTGATTAGGTGCGTGCTCTCGTCTGTAGTGCGAAATTGATGGATTAAAGGACTGGATATGTTGTATGATTAAAGTCTCATCCAACTTTTTTGGGTTCGGATTGGTCCCACGTCTATCAACCGGCATTGTATTGACTTCGGTATTTAAGGCAGTCCGAATAGATTTATCATTTTTTCGGCTATAACCGAGTGTTTCTAAAAAAAAATATTTTACATACATTTATTTTTGCTTTGCTTTACAAAAAATGTCAGATGCGTCTTTTTTCGATATGACGGCAGTCTTATAGTAGGAGTTGAATCTATCACTGTATTCACCCATGTTAAAGGATAAGTAAAATGTAACTAAAATTTACAAGATTCAAACAGTATAAATCAAAGCCAAAACTAAAACAATTGAATGAACAAGAAAACAGAAATGAGATTTACTTACGTGAACGCCAGCAGAAGAAACATCAACCCGAAGTAATGTAAATTGTAGCGATTACACGTTGTGCAGCCGAAAGGGTTGTGCGCGTGTTCTGTCGCGAAGACAGAACACGGTGCTGCAAGTTGCAGAAGGATGAGTGCACGTCTAGGAGATGCGTTGTTTGTTGATTGGTCAATACATACATAGAATACTTATCTACTAATAGTACTAATCTCTCAAAAAGAGCCAACCATCCCACTTCTGACACCTATTTTGTGAAATCCCGGTCGCGACATTTATAAGGAACTAGCTGTCACCCGCGGCTTCGCTCGCGTAATACATAGCCTATGTCCTTCTTAGTGCCCTACCCTATGTGTATGCAAAATTTCATGAAGATCGGTTCAGTAGATACGGCGGGAAAGCGTAACAAACAAACTCACTTTCGCATTTATAATATTAGTTAGGATAAATAAACTTGCAACAAGTACACTAGTATTTACTTTTGAACACTTTTATGTACCATTTTTTACCTCTTTTTCCAAAAGGAACATAGATAATTTTTGTTCCTTGGAGTCCACTCCACCCATGTTCGAATTATATTCGGCAAACATTTCATATAAGTATTCATATTATTATGGATCATTTTCAGTGTTTATCAACCATTTTAAAATTCCCTCGCAAAACGCTCTGAGTCATCAAGTCTGGTCTCATCAAGGCGTCAAGTCTGCAGGTGTAATGTCATATGTAAGAAGAAATAAACCAATGGACAAGGATGTTTAGTAATTTCAGCTTCTGGCTACCGAGCGTCAAGAAATTTAGCCGCTCCGCGCTTAAAAATTCGGAAAAATAGGTAAAAGTTGTGATACAGTGACAAGTGATACGTCAAAATTTTCGCGCTAGTGCCCCCTTCCGGATTCCGAAAGAATTTTACCGATCGGACAATCAGGAGAAAAAATAGTGAAACATAACCTCAAAAAATTTCGTTTCATCGCCTATAAGTCTCGTTTTATATCGGGAACTTTTCGTTTTAAGATGTTATTTGTGATTGCTATTTTGTTTGTATTGTTGGTGCCCATAATTTGGTGTAGTTTCAGATTTTTAGACCTCAAACTCGCGAAGTTAGCCTACATTTTTCAAAAACCACGTGGCTGTGAAAAGTGTAAAAATCTTTAAATGAAATGAAATGAAATATTATTTATTGTAGAACACAAAAACTAAAAGAGAAAAACAAACAAAAAACAGTACAAAATTAAGCATTGTGCACTACAAAAGGTGGCGGCTCAGTGTTACGCTGAACAAAAAGATGGCCAGCACTTTGGATGCAGTGTGGTGTTATATATCATCAAAAGCGTCTTGACGAGACCTACCTATAGGTCTTTGCCCCGCTCCAATCGGTTGAGTTTTCGGTGAGTTATGGACAAAAAACCAAAAATTTCTGACTTTTTGTGTGGAGAAAAATTATTCCAAGTATATTTCTGTGTAAAGACAGTAGGGTAAACTTCCAGTCATTGGACAATTAACGACCATTTGATGGATTTCAACAGATTATGAACACGTTTACAAAGATCCCTGCTAATATTGTTGTTATTTTATTAGTTAAATATGTATCTTTGTAAAATACATTCTTTAAAAGAGCATTTCACATAGAATACGCGAAAAAAATCTGTTGAAAAAAAAATAACAAAATATATAGTTATTGGACAAAATTTTTATTGTTGGACACCATTAACTAGTTAATGGACAGAACTTTAATGAACACTTAAATCGTCAAAATAATCAATGATACTGATTTAAAAGGAAAAAAAAATAAGAAAAAACTATTTGTAATCGTATTTATTAGAAAATTAACAAGTATAACATATATTTTTATATCTTAGAATCAACTTTGAATCACATTTGGTAATAATACTTATAGGTATTATTCAGTCTCACATAATCTTAGCAACCTCTTTGTATGTACTCGTATTTTAAACTTTCAACATAAAATATAATTATAATCTTTACTTCAAAACAAAACACTGCTTATGTCTTCTGAACAAATAGTATTAATAACTTTTATTTTTATTTTGTTCTAGCATCATATCATATAATGTTTGTGCATCATCATCACTGTCTTTGCTATTCTTGTCAGAACTGAGATCAAGAGTGTCGTCATTATTATCTTCTTTATAGCAACCATGACATACAAAAAGATCGATTCTTATGTCTTCGGGAACGTGCTCTTGATGCTTGGCTGGTATACATTTTACATGAAATATCGCCGAACACATATCGCATACCACCCGATTTAATGTCTTAGTCGACTTACAGCATACCTTGCACGCATTTGTTGAAACAGCTTGAGTATTTTTATTAACATTCTTTTTTGTTTCTTTCTGTTGTTTAGTTTCTTGCTTTTTCTTCTTTTTCTCCTCTTTCGCTTTTGTTTCTAATTCTTTTTTTATCATCTGTTCTTTAAACATTGCTCTATATTTGTCAGAGGTTATTGCAAATGGCATTCTCACGGTGTTTCTTTTACCTTTCCTTTCGGGTGTTTTTGGCAAAGTCAAGAAATTTCCCAAAAGACTGTTTGAAATAATTTTAAAAGCAGGGCTAGTTTCGCATGTTGACTAAATTGACATTGTGGGTTGCTGAACATTCGCTGCTTCTGAGTTTTCAAAAACATTTGTACATAAAATTTGTTTCGCTGGTGTCATGTTTTGTGAACTTTTTTCCTGTGTCATATCCTCATCAAATCGACTTCCGTTATTATTTTCTATTTCTTCATAGGACTGAATAGGCAAAGGCGGCTCCATAGGCATATTATCTTCACGGTTGGTTGGATTGTTTTGTGCGGATGGAGACTGAGAGGCGTTAATATCAAAGACAGAGTAGAGACGGTACAAAATATTTAAGTTTTCATTATCTTCAGAGTTACCATTACCGTTACCATAAGCACGCAATTTTGACATTATAGATGGTCCAACCACTTCTTTAAATTTCGTCAAAGTAATAACATTAGGAGAACTTGTTTCAGGTTGTTGATGAACAGACAGAACGTGTGTATTAGAATTATAGTTTTTAATTCCACCGAGGCACTTGGAATAGTCTACTGCGTTAGGATCGAATGGTACTAAACCACAACAACGAAACCCATTAATCAGAGTATCTGGTTTTATAGAATTTTTTAATGCTAGTTGCAGAACACTTGCAAAATTCACTTTTGTAATCGGCTCTCCATGGTTTTCTAAATGCCATAACTTTACAGCATCTTTCCAAGCAGCCTTTACTGGCCTGAAGACAGCTACGTCGGCTGGTTGTAAAATCCTAGTAGCATTAGGATACAATGCTATTACTTCGATGCCTAACTCTTTGCACAGCTTACTTACTCCATAAGTAAGGTGAGTTTTATGTCCGTCTAAAAAGTATATGACGGGGAATTGTACGCCTTTGGCAATCAAATGAGGATGAAATATGTTTCCTATATATTCGAAAAATAGTTCGGATGTCATCCATCCATTATCACTTCTGCCGATTCCCCAATCTTTGGGAACTCCGTCGACAATTTTTTGAGGTACTCTTTGATAGTTGTACACAATCATAGGTGGACACGCAGTGCCGTCAGCGGAAAAAGTGAACATTACTGTTACTGATTCTTTGGCATTACCTTCATCAACTTTATATACATTTTGGGTTCCTTTCTCAGCTAAAACTTTACCCGTTTTGGGACATAATTGAAATCCACTTTCGTCGCCATTATAGATCCTGGATGGTTCATTAAAAATTTTTATGAAGTTGTTTTGCGACAAGTAGTCATGGATTTCTGAGAACCATTTCCTGATATCTGATTCCGAAACACACGCACTAGATTGTGTTACACCTTCACTGGTACGAAATACTATGGCTGGGTGTCGTTTTAAAAACCCTCTAACCCATCCATCTCCAGGGTAATTATTAATAAACTTATTGGGCCGTGGATTTTCGGTCAAAAACTTGTAAACACTTTGTTTTAAATCATCGGTTTTTATAGGAAATCCTTTTCTCATATTTTCTTTAATCCAAAACTCTAAAGTACGCTCCTCGTCTTCAGTCAGAACAGGAGGTGGACCAAAAGATGTTCTATGGGTTGGGTTTTTTAGTTTGAAATGTAAGGTAGATTTTGGGATATTGTATTTTCTCGCTATTTCACGTATTTTGCCATTTTCTCTTATTTCATTAAGTGCTAAATTTAAGGTATTAGAATCATAGTCTTTCTTTTTCCCTTTAGGCATTATTGATTCCCTTCTAAAAACCGCTATCCAAGAGTACCTGCAATTAATGAGTTATTGGAAATTAATATTAGTCGTTGGACACCTTGTCCAAAGACTAGTATAAAATGTCTTAAAACAATAATATTAAACCTACTTGTTTCAGCTTAAAGAAAAAGACAGAGAAGCCTATAATTGTTCAAATTTATTTGAATTTCGACTATATAGTTATTGGACACCTGTCCAATAATTAGATATTGAATAAGAAAGCTTTGAATCATTGGACAGCACATTATAACCTGAAAAATATATTTGAGGCACCAAATACCGCTTAATTTTATGCAAAATATGATATTACTTTACTGTGTAAACGACTAAGCATATGGGATTGACGATAAGAAAATTAAATGTTATAAACTGTGTTAGTAAACTTACCGAATTCTTTATTTTTCACCTGGAACACTGCGTGACAGTGAGGACGCCAAGAAAAGTGAATATTTTGAACTACTACTGCCACCACCATCACAAATGTATTGAACTATTTAGTATTGTCAAAAAGAAGCGTATATAAAGAGACCAGTACCGTTGTGCTCGTTTCTAGAACTTCCTTGTTTTATAAGGTTTTATTGTTTTTGTCCAATGAGTGGTAGCGTCCAATGACTCGTAGATTACCCTATTTAGAAATAGGAAAGGCTTTTTCTCATTCAATGTTCAAGCCATGTGTTCATCAGATTTAATGTTTCAAGACATAGTAGCACGTTGGCCTGGCTCCAGCCATGACAGTAATATATTTGCAAATTCAGCAGCAAAATTCCATTTTGAGAATGGTGAATTTGACAATGGAATTGTACTCGGTGATAGTGGATATAAACAAACCAATTATTTATTGATTCCTTTTCAAGACCCAAATACTCATGCTCAAAGTTTGTATAATGAATCGCAAATACGAACAAGGAACGTAATAGAGAGATGCTTTGGTGTGTGGAAACGGCGCTTCCCAATGTTAAGCATTGGGTTAAGATGTCAACTACCACTTGCACAAGATGTAATTGTAGCCTGTGCAATATTACATAACTTGGCAAGAATGAAAAATGAAGACGAACCACCAAAGGATCCGGAAGTAGTCATTCAACCACCACCAGAATTTGATCCCATCATTGCCAATCCCACTGTAGAAGAGAGGCACTTAACTAGAAATATAATGTTAGGATATTTTAATTCCTTAATAATTAATAGTAATATGTAATTAAAAAACTATTAATAGTATGAACAAGTCTTTATTTTTTTCTTAATAGGTATATAATTATAATTAGGTAGGGACCAAAATCTTATAAATACATAAAGTAAGCAACAACCGGGTTGCAACAGGTACCCCTAAATCATGTCGTTTGAAACTGGTCCGCTACTGTTTTTTAATTTTAGTACCAGCAAATTGTGTATTTCTTGCTTTCTTGCCTCGTCATTAGCAAGATGCTGCATTTTCAATTTGTGTTCATCTTCTATAAACTGATGTGTGTTCATCTTCTATGAACTGATGTTGCTTCCTCGTTGTTTCCATTTGCAGCTGTACCAGTTCCAACCGGGCAGCACTTAATTTATCCAGTCTGCCAGTGACGCTTGTTTTGGAGACTTTATCTATTAACTATATAACTTACGTTTCAACAACTCATCTGTGTCTGAATTGTCAGCCAATGTTACACTATTTTCAGAATTTTTGCACATATTGTAATGTGCTTTTAGCCTTGCCACCAGCCCAACCACCTCCTTATCACATATTCGACATTTAACTCGATTGGTTTTCATCAAACCCACATCAGGAACAACTATGTAGTGCTTCCAAATATTGTCTTTTTTCCGTCCACCAGTTGGTGTTGAAGGTGCAGTGGTCATTGTTTATATATGACTTCTCGTGAAAAGTTGGATACAAAAGTTCAAACACTAGCACGAATGGAACTCATAATTAGGTTTTTAATAACAATAGAAATAGAATTTCGGTTTTACGATGGATCATTGACCTATTAATCCTATGGACGAGAAATACCTACAAAAAAAACGTGCATACCTACAACTAATGTGTTAAATAATATGGCGTCTTTCAGTAGGGATGTCAACAAAAACGTCGATATATCGATACACCGGCGCGCACCGGGTGGCGCCTTCGGCTACTGGGTTCATCACACCAGTCTCATTCAATATCGGTTACGCCAGACGATTTTAACACCAGTATAAAACAAAGTTGATTTTATTGATATAGAATGGACTATTGATTATTTTTGCTATATAAAGGAGACAACAACGCTACTATGAACTATGGATATCGACCCCGTGTTTTACATCGAAAATCGTTTGACATAGGTAACTTTGATTCATTCGATATAGTTATTTAAGTCGACTATCAAACTACTGAGAATTTTTCTTATCGTTAGTTGACTACCTCCAGTGGTTAACACGCTTGCTTGTGGCGTGGAGGGACCGGGTTCGATCCCCGGCAGGTTAAGATCGAAAATAATATTTTTCGGATTGACCTGGGTCTTGGCTTGGACACCTTATATCTGTGGTCTTGGATATTTATCTATATATGTTTTTGTTAAATATATGGTATCGTTGTGTTAGTATCTCACACGAGTTTCGAACTTACTTTGGGGCTAGCTGGAACTGTGATTCGTCCGTTTATATTTATTAGTTCGACCTTCGAACTAGCGAGATTATTTTTTAGGGTTCCGTACAAAAGTTGAAAAACGGAACCCTTATAGGATCACTCGAGCGTCTGTCTGTCCGTCCGTCCGTCTGTCACAGCCGATTTTCTCCGAATCTACTGAACCAAATTAGATGAAATTTGGTAAGATAGTGTAATCCTATGACCCAAACACGGATGTGCAAAGTAAATAAAGATTTTTTTTAAATAAGGGTCATTTTGAGGGGCCCAATTACAAAATTAAAAAAAAAAGTTTTGCGAACCTTACTGTGTCACATATCAAATGAAAGGGCTCATTATGAGGATCTCAAAAATATTTTTTTTTGTTCGGGTAAAATCAATACTTTTGATTTTATTCACGAAAGAAGGCAAAAATTGACCATTCCCCCCCCCTGATCTCCGAAACTACTGGGCCGAAAATTTTGAAAAAATTACAAAATATAGTTCATTCCTTGAAGATTACAGGAAAAATAATAAGAATTCTATCACTTGAAAATTAAGTGGAAAACTCACAATAATAAGTTCATCTAGGGAAATAGTTCACTAAAACACCACTAGATGGCGCTAGTCAATTGAATAAAACATTTTTTGCACATTGTGTGTGTGTTCACGAAGCATATTGTACGGAACCCTCATTGCGCGAGTTTGACTCACACTTGGCCGGTTTTTTCTTTTTAGCTTTCTGTCTTGTCACAATGAAATATATATATTCTTCTCAGTATGGATAATAGATGTACATACATCTATTATCCATACTGAGAAGAACGATATGGACCTCAGATATGGACTGTCTTTCTTCCCGAAGAAATGTACTGCTCCCGCGGGATCGATGCGAACGTAAAAAATATTTTAAAGAGCGACAGTCAAACTAATGGGAAAAGAAATTCTCGCTAGTTCGACAGTCAAACTAATCAGTCGAACAAAAACTTACATTCTATAAATGTATGTTTTTTTCTGCTTAACCTGGCCTTGATTAATTAAAATTTGACCACCCTGTGCTGTAAAAGGATTTAAATAAAAGGGCAGTTTATCTTTTTTACATTTATCACAAATAATTACAATGACGAAAAAAATATTTAAAAAAATGAAATAATATGTTATTCATTCCTGAATAAGATTAATTTATTCAAATAATTCCTAAACGAGATTTTCTCTGTTGATTTGACGCCGTGATACCTAAATCTCAGATCAATAAAAGTTTTGATTATGCTTTTTATTAAAAGCAATCTATGATTAGAATCGTGTTCAAAATCACTAGATATGAAAATCTTTCCTGTGTCATAATAATCGCTTAAAAACTTATATATGTATAAATAATAATTTTCAGGTCTACTCTGATTTGTAAGGTGTTGTTTAATTAAGCTTTCAGTTTTTTTTACTACATCGATTACCCCGTCAGATGCGTATACTAAGCCACCTCTCGACTTTTGATATATAAGGCTATCAGGGTTCTCTTCTCCAATCAATACCGCTAAACACAGGTCACATTTAATGGACTTTGACAACTTTCTCGCCACGCCATAAAACCTGCAATGTATTCGAGAACACGTTGTGTGTACTCATTGCCATTATTTTCTAAGTACTCCATGTAAGTGACATAAAGGTCACTTTCATCTTCTGTAATCGTTACGAAACTCTTTTTTTCCGGCAATTCATTAAAGAAGAACTAAGGCTGGTTTCACAGCTATCCGGGATATCCGTACGGGCAGTCCGTGCGCGGAAGGCCCGTACAGGTCACGCCCGCACCGCTCTGAAACGGGGTTTCATTTCATTCAGTTCAGTGCGATACGGTTGCTAGCGGGAGACAGTCGCTTACAAATATGAATACAAACGTTTTAAAAATTATGTGTGTATATTTAATTTGTAAAAGACGACGACGACAGATAAAAAGACTATGGGCCCATCCCATCCTCGAAGCAAGATATTTCGAAAGTGCATTTGTCAATTTAAACCATAAACTCAGGGACGATCCGCGCAAATTTTTCAATTATTTTCGTATGTCGGTTAGTAGTTTTGATGAATTACTATCAAGGTTGGAGAATAGAATAAAACATCAAGACATTTATCGTGCTGCTATACCTCCGATTGAAAGACTGGCGCTTACTTTGAGGTAAATATATTTTGTTCAATTGTTACATTATTTGTTTTAAGTATTTATTTTAGAAAAAAAGAAAGAACATTCACTTGGCCGCAAACAATAAAGTACACTTAAAAAATAATCGCTTATTACAAGTTTTAATTAAACATTTAGAGGTATTCGGGTTGCATTTCGGTCGAATCGTTGGTGGACACGCTTGATGGAGATGCAGTTGGTTGTACAGTGTAAGTAGCTGCCGTAGACTGGTATCCGGGTTGCATTTCGGTCGAATTATTGAAGGACACGCTTGATGGAGATGCAGTTGGTTGTACAGTGTAAGTAGCTGCCGTAGACTGGTATCCGGGTTGCATTTCGGTCGAATTGTTGATGGACACGCTTAATGGAGATGTAGTTGGTTGTACAGTGTAAGTAGCTGCCGTAGACTGGTATCCGGGTTGCATTTCGGTCGAATTATTGAAGGACAGGCTTGATGGAGATGCAGTTGGTTGTACAGTGTAAGTAGCTGCCGTAGACTGGTATCCGGGTTGCATTTCGGTCGAATTGTTGGTGGACACGCTTAATGGAGATGCGCTAGAATTTGACATCAACTGAATACTCATGGCAGAATTTAATACCTCCGATCGAAACAAAAGCTTTTGATATGTCGTAAATTTCTTTATAATTGGTCCCAAAGACTGAAAAAAAGACAAATCATCACTGTCAATGTTGGTTACACTTTGATTCAATAGGGCGAGTATTTGATTGTCGAAGTCACTATTTTGCTGTGGTTGTCCTCTTTTACGTTTATTTTGTGAAAGCCATGGAGCACTGCTGTTCTGAGATACACTTGTAGGAGTCTGAGTTACTGTTTGAGTGATGGGTGCCTGAGACGTCGACGACGAGGTTTGAAATGTTTCTTGATCGAAGTTTTGTTGAGTAGCTAAGTTTTGAGAAGTTGAATTGGTAGATGATGGACTGGATAAAGATTCGTCTGCTTGGTTTTGTATAACTTTATCTAAGAATACCATTTTTGGTGCCAACACAAATTTTTTCTTTGGCTTTGCTCCGCTGCCCGAAGGAGTATTTTTTTGTGAGGCCTTAAATTTTATGTATCCGTCTCGTACTGTCCTCCACCGTAGTTGGATGTCCTTGACTGAAACAATGAAGTTAAAAAATTTAAAATAAGTTGTAGAAAATAAAATATCAGTCTACATTTCCGTGCTTCTTTATAAGCCGCGCGCGTCCGAATAATCGCAAGGAAAGGAAATCAGCACCTTTTGTCGCTCGATTTAAAGTACAAGTTGAATTAGTTAAGATGCCTAAGACCGCGCGCTGCCTACGACTGACACAAGGCACGGGAGCCTACATTTAATCAAAGTGATGTAACTAATATAAACAGTGATGATTTGTCATTTTTCAGTCTTTAGGACCGATTATAAATAAAAAAAAGACACATCAAAAGCTTTTGTTTCGATCGCAATTATTAAATTCTGCCATGAGTACCTATTCAGTTGAAGTTGATGTCAAAAAGTTGACCTGGATACCAATTAACGGTAGCTACAACCAAAGCACTTTTACATTAAGCATTTACAACGATCAATACGGTATTTGACCGGTATTGAATTTGATGTATTTTGTGGAATAATATAAAAAAACGCTTTATATGAAATAAAAAATGAAATAAAAATTTAAATCGATCAAAAAACAAAAGAGATATAAGCGTTTGAAATTTTAAATTAGACAGAGATGACGATATACGATTGTGACGTCATTAGCCTGGACCGCCATAAGAACTTGTAGTAAATTTCGTTTTTCAAGAAAGAGATAGAAAATGATCTTTAATAGCTTATATCTCTTTTATTTTTATAGATATTCAAAAAGTGGTTTCTACTTATTTTTAGGACTGGGAGAAGTTTTATTAACGATATTTAAAAAATGTAGTCAAATACCCCATAAACCCCATTATATGTCAATGCAAGATATACGGGAGCTACTACAGTGTACAATCTATCCCTATGGGGGAAACAACGATAAAACCTATATAATCTCATCTCATAAAAGTAAACTAATTGTATATTTTCAGGTTTTTGGCGACCGGAAGCGATTATGCGGACTTGTATTACACATACAGAATGGGAGTTTCTACGATCAGCGGCATAATAAAAGAAGTCTGCACAGCAATATGGGAAGAATTACAAGATGAATGTTTGCCGCAACCTACTACAGAGAAATGGTTACAAATTGCGGCAAGGTTTCAACAAGTAACTAACTTTCCAAATTGCATAGCAGCTATTGACGGTAAACATATTAGAATAATTAATCCCCGCGGGGGGGGATCAATGTTTTATAATTATAAATCTTTTTTCTCAATTGTATTGCTGGCGATGTCTGACGCTAATTATTGTTTTACTTATATAAATGTTGGATCATGCGGTAAAAATTCTGATTCTAGCATATTTAAAGAAAGTGCTTTATTTAGAAATCTAGAAAATGAAAATATGCATATTCCGGCAGCTAGATCACTGCCTGGGACTGATATTGCTGTTCAACATGTGATAGTCGGCGACGGTGCGTTTGGAATATCAAAACATGTATTAAAACCCTATTCACGGATCAACATGACTTACAAAAAGAAGATTTTTAACTATAGGTTGAGTCGGGCTCGACGATATATTGAGTCAACATTTGGGATCATGTCAAATAAATTTAGAATATTCCACAAGCCAATGAATGTAAGTTTTAACTTGGCTAAAGATATCGTCAAAGCGGGTTGTATTTTACACAACTTTATTAGAATTAGAGATGGTTACAACGAAGAAGACACCCTTACAATTGTGGGCTTAGAAGACTTAGTCAGAAATGAACGAGCTAGGGGAGGAAATGATCTTCGTGATTTATATGCTAATTACTTTATATCTGATGCAGGGCGACTTCCCTGGCAGGATAATTATATATTTTAAGTATATTAACGTATAGGGAGTGCCTCCGCTGCCGGCACCGGTTCCCAAAAATATCACTAATGGGAACCGGCGGTAAGTATACTGCCGGCAGCCGAGATTTAAATTAACGGCTGCCGGCGCCGGCACTCAAGATGGCAACCGGTGACATGACAACTGACAATGCGCAAAAGGCTGGGTTCCAGTGCCGGTAAACAAATATAACCTCAAAGATTCGATTATTCATCGTACGTACGTTTATGTACTATAACACTTTCAGAGTTTATATTACGCAAATATTACGACGAAAAAGTAGCTTTATTTCATTCACCAATCATACAAAACAACTAGTGTATAATATACCTAAGTTAGACGGCCAGTATGCCGGTAGCCAATTCGGTAACCGGCGCCGGCAGCCTATGCGGCAACCAGCGCCGGCAGCTAGTTTGGTAACCTGCGCCGGCAGCGGAGGCACTCCCTAACGTATAACATTTATTGTTGATCTGTCAACCAACGCGATGCAGACAATACATAAATTATATAATTTCCCTGGCCGATTTCGGCTACGGTGACTGACAATTGACTGACATAAAACCATTGTTCGCGAAAGCCGGATTTCCACGTGTTGTTTGACAGGTTAATCTGGGTTATTTAATAGTTTAACATTTTTAAATAGAATTAAACTTCTACTTACCAAGTTTTGGTTTTTCTTCTTGTGACAAACCTTCAAACATCTCATCACAAATATCTTCCCACGCCTGAGCCCGGGCATCTTTGTTTTTATAATTTGTATTCGACGCATCCCATAAACAGGGTTTACATTGCACTAAGTCCACGAGCAACCCCGTGTCAATAAATCGTTTCATATCGACTGTACAGAGTACTCCCGGAGCACGTGAGTTCCGTGTCGCTGTGAAACGATGAATGAGCAGCGACGAGATCGCGGCAGCATACGGGCGGGTCCGGGAGCGGGACGCGGGTGGCTTTGTACGGGCTCTCCCCGGAGCGGGTCGCGTCCGCACCAATCCGCGTCGCTGTGAAACGATGTTTTAGTTCCTCATGTGTGCTCCCGCTCCGGGCGCCCGTACTGACAGCCCGTACGGATATCCCGGATAGCTGTGAAACCAGCCTAAGTATATACGCCATATGCCATTATGGCTTCTCTTTCTCTTTGACTGGAAGGGAAATGTACATGGCGCAATAATATTTCCCGGGCATTAAGGGCATCAGTCACCTTTAGGATGCGGCTAAATGTTGGTTGGGACACAGTGTTCAAAGAGCAGAGCCCTGCCTGCGCTGCGTTGATAGGACCCCTTTGCATAAAAATTTAAGGCTGTCAGCGCCCGTAGCATGGCTCGCGCGATAGTAACTTCTCGCGGGGAGTTAATTAAATGGCCGTCGATTTTATCTAAGTAGCGAGCATGGGTTGACAGCGCGATACAACTTGTCCCGTGGATAAATTTTAAACTACGTGATAAATTAGCATTGCCATGATATTGAATGAAAAGTATTTACATATGACAACACTGAATCGGTAAATAGTGCTATCCATTTTTCTTTAAACTTTTGACGTTCATCTCTCATATTGTCTATGATTTTGCCCAATGCTAGTCAAAACATTTTCAAAACTTAACGTGCCTATTCCCATCTTATCACTGGATGATTTCGGTGGCAAATTGTATATCGTACTTGATGAATAAATTTCTAAAGCATTTTAACAAGTCCGGAGTAGGTATCAAAAATTGTTATTATTTCTTTGTCCTTTATTTTTATCTGCGGTTGGTCAGACGTAGCGCCTAAGATAGATACCTAGAGCTCGCGTGTTGACTCCATCCATCACACATCCAAGTCACAAACAGTTGCGACAATAGTCAGCCCTGCCTCCAGGCATGGTAGGCAGACATGGAACTGAAACTATTTTCATCAGTCCTTTACGTGCGGGTTGTCAATGGATTTGATAATTCAAATAACACTGAGGTTTCTAATCTCATTTTATCTCAAAAGTTAATCGGTTAAAAGATTTACGCTTCCAAAGTGGTAAAATGTGCCCCCCCCCCCCCCCCTTCTAACTTTTGAAATAAGGGAATGAAAAATCTAGTAAAATATATAATATGCTATAGATCTCAATAAAAACTTTCAACAAAAATTGGTTTGAACAAGATATAGTCAGCAGTTTTTGAAATATCATCATCATCATCATCAGGTCTTTTAGTCTCCACTGCAGGAGCACGACCCTCTCTGTACTACCAGAGCCATATATTAGCCAGAGCAGTCAGAAGATTTGGCCTACACTCTCCACGCTGGCCAGACTGGTTGGAGAGGTCTCTTTGATGTTAAAAAGCTTTGTTCAGCTTGTGTATCCTGAGTCGCCTTCTGCGACATCCACGGGAAGACTTGGAGTGGTCCTATTCTACTCTGCCGGGAACCACACGGCGATTTTGAAATATAGCATGTTTTTTTAAACCGCAAATATAACTTTGTCATTCATACAAAAATGAAAAACAGTTATATTTGCTTCCGAAAAATTTTGTGGTATTTTTGTTGTTAAATATTGTCTGGTACTACGGAACCCTTCATGTGCGATTGCGACTCACACTTGGCAGTTTTTTTTTATTGGAACAAAGTCAAATATACTTACTTCTGTCAGCAATACAGCAAGTCTATCAGCCGTAGAATAGCTGCTCGAGAAGTATGGGCGATGGGCTGCTTTACTTTTTTTCTAATGCCGGATACCATAAATACCATATTTTGTGACCTGCCTTGCGCCCCATGGTCTTAAAACCCCTCAATCATATCGTCTTTTTGATTATAATTTAAATTACTCCTTATCGACATTTCGTCGAACATCAATATAAAATTGTTGTCCGATCTTCTTCTTCTTATCGATTCGATGGTTAAATTCCTTTTCTCGCCCAGTACTGAGCAACTTGTATGCCGCTCTCTGTGGCCATGTACAGGTCTTCCAGTGTGCAGGTCTCTGGGCACGCTGAGCACGACAATAGGTGCGACATAGTCTGGGGAGATGCACCACAGTCGCAGATATTGCAGCTGGGTTCTATATAGCCCCACCCAACCTTTGGTTGTCTTTGCTGCGGCCGACTTGGGTTCTGAGACGATTTAAGCACTTCCATTCTGGCCAAGGCAGGCTATGGCCAGGTGGTAGCTTTTCCGCTGGCTCAAAAGGAGACGAAGTGGTGCATCTCGCCAGCCAAAATTGTAGCCTTTCTGTCCGATAGACTTGCTGTTTTTGTATAGTTTTTTAATACATTCATCACAGCTTCCGAAGCTCCTACCGAAAATGGCACTTTATTTAATAATGCCTTCAAAGTGCTTGGCTGGCAAATGAAGTCTCCTCATCTACGTGTAACAGGTTGGAGATCTTTTAAAAAGCCTTAAGGCAACATTTTTTTCATTTTTGGTCCACCTCTTCCCAGTGGCCTTTTTGTTGCTGTTTTTAATTTGTCCTTGTAATAATAGTGGAAATGTGGGCGTTAACTTTTTTGATAATTTAAGAAAAGCGTTGATTTCCGTGAGCTCGTTCAACATCACTTTTTTTTAGATTTTTTGTTTATGTTTCTAAGTTGGCATACTTAACTGTCTCATATGTTTAGCGCACTTATTATATAGCTCTTTTTCCTTTTTCGTTTTTAATTTTGCTTCATGAATATTTTTTCTCTGAGATTCTCCAATCTGTAATTAATCAAAATTCATTAAAATATTTCTATAATAAATGTAAATTAATATACCATAGGAGGGTTGGCAGGCAGCCGGCCTTAAAAACTTTTGTAAAATAATATTACAGTATGAGTGCTGTCACAATGGCAGACCCATGGCTCTGACGCATCACACCTGAAGACGTAATCAATGAAAAGAAAAATTCGCATGAAGATCGCAAATTATCTTAGCATATACATAGGTACATTAATGCAATACAACTGATGACAAGCATCATCATCCGTAAGCTTCGTTATCGGCCTTATGGCTATAGGTTGGTATGGAATTAAATTCAAAAAAAATTTTTGGTCGCCACTTTTCTAACACTCTGAGTACATTTGTATTTCGTTTAGTTCGCGCTGTTTTCGCTTTTGCACCGTAGCGCTGGTATCGACTTGATATACAATACTGTACAATATTCCGCGAATTTGACTTCCTAGCGTGACGTTACCGATTTGATTGTTTTAAACAATAGGTCTTTGTTAAGACTTCCTGCAGCCTAGGAATTACTATGAGATGGCTTACTACTCCAGATAAACTTTAAACAAACGGCTTTCGCTGGCACACAAGGTCGCGGGTTCGATTCTTCTTTTCTCTAGACCTTATCCCATCTACTTGGGGTCGGCCTTCCTTGTCCTTCTTTTCCACTTTGCACGATCCTGAGCTGTGCCGGCGTCTAACTGGGCTTGTTTCAGGTCTCTTTCGACCGTCGTCAACCAGGTGGAGGGCGGTCTTCCTGGTCCTCGCTTTTTTATTGGCAGTTGCAGGGCGAGCTGAACTATATGATCTTCGGGGCGTCTTTGTACATGACCATACCATCTGAGGCGCTTCTCTACCAATTTTTCGGAAATAGGGGCAACTTTAAAGCTCTTACAAACTCGTTCCGAATCTTATCCAGTAAGGTGACACCCGCTGACCAACGTAACATGCGCATTTCTGTTGTATGTAACTTAGCTATATGTTGTTTGTTTGTTGCCCAGCACTCAGATCCATACAGTATTGCAGGTCTTATAGCAGTTTTGTACACATTTCCTTTGATCTTGAGAGGCATCTTTTTAGCACACATTACGCCTGTGAGTTGTCGCCATTTTAGCCAACCAGTTGTGCTCCTATGAGAAACGTCAGTATCAATCGTACCATCATTACAGAATACTGAACCTAAATATTTGAACTGAGTAACTGTAGGTAGCTCCATGGCTCCGATGCTTATTTTTATGTCGTTAGGATCAGAAGTGCCATCAAATACACAAGACATGTGTTCCGTTTTCTTTCTGCTGACTCTTAACCCATTTGTTTCGAGTGCATGTACCCATGAATTTAAGTTACGCTGAAGTTCGTTAACGTCATTCGCAGCCAGGACGACATCATCTGCATATAAGATGTTCCAAGGCAGTGGTTTTTGGCAGTGTTTTGTAACATGGTTCATTGTGACGTTAAACAATAACGGGCTAAGAATAGACCCTTGGTGTACTCCGGCTTCTAGTTCAAAGCTTTTGCTGGTGCCAGCTGGGCCTTGCACTTGGGTAGTTACAAACGAATACATATCCTGGATTAACAGTATATAATATTCAGGCACCAATTGTTGTCTTAAGGCCTCCCAAATCAGATCTCTTGGTACATGGTCGAACGCTTTCTCCAAGTCAATAAAGGTCATGTGGAGGTTTTCTTTATTTGATTTGGCTTTTTCTAGCATAATTCGGACCGCCTGGATTGCATCCGATGTACTCTTTTGCGCAACGAAACCACACTGATTACTCGTTAGTGTAATTAAAAGATTCAGTCTATTAGCAATAATGCGTTCCCAGATTTTCATTGTATGCGACATGAGTTTGATAGCTCGGTAGTTACTACGTACACTCTCTTACATCACCTTTGCCCTTGTAAAATGGTATCAAGAAATTGTTACGCCAGGATCTCGGAATGGGATGTCCTTGATTAAGTTGAACAGATGTCCAATTGATGTCCTTGAACAGTTCCTGTAACCAATGTATTCCTTGGTCACCTAAATGTTTCCACACTTCTGCTGGTATTTCATCTGGTCCTGGAGACTTATTGTTTTTCATTTGAAGTAATGCTTGTTTAATTTCCTTTTGTTCCACAGCAGGAAGAGGGCCCTGTACTGATTGGGGTCTGCAGTATTCCATGTTTCGGGGATGTGCTATGTTTAGGAGTTCTTTATAGTATTCTGTCCATCTATCTTTGATGTCATTATCTTGAGTCAAGAGCTTACCGTTTTTGTCATTTATGAATTTTACACTTGTAATATCTTGGGTGTTTCTATGTCGCACTTTTGCTATTTTAAATATGTCTATGTCTTTGTCTGCAGACTCTAATTTTTGGTAAAATGAGTTATTTGATTCAGCTATTGACACTGCTACTTGCTTCTTAGCTTGCTTCTTTGTATCTCTGTAGGTCGCCAAATCAATGTCGGATTTTGTTAATTGCCAAGTCTTAAATGCTTCCTTTTTGGCTGCAATAGCTTCTTTGACCTCTGGGTTCCACCATTGGGTTTCTTTATTTGGACCTTTTTTGTTTCTGGTTCTGCCAAGATGCGTTCCAGCCAAACATACGCATCTTTTTTGGAAATCATTCCACATTTCATCTGCTGTAAGATTATTAACATTTGTTGAGCATAGATGTTTCTTAAGATTTTCAATAAATTGTTTTCCGTTGGTTTCCTGCAGAGATCTCTATTTCGGGTTCGATTGCCGGAGACAAAACACTTTGCGTGCTTGTTTCTAGTTTGGTTAGAACATTGTGTGCTGATTCGATCATCTCAAATTATTAAAACCTATTTATTGTACATTTATTAAAAAAAGGAAGTAATATCAAGTTCACTTAAAGTTAGAAAGTGTAATTTAGTATACTGAAAACCTCTGGCAAAAATATATGGGACATTTTTGTCGGCTACTTGATTTTTTTATATCCATGGAAACGTCCATTTAATTTTCAAATTAGGAACTTGAAAATAAAATAGACACTTACTGGTCTTTTACAATAAGTTGTTCATTTTCATGGGTTTAGTTGAGTTACCCCCTCAGAGGTCGAAATTGATAAAAGTATGGATATTGTCGCATAACACAAACATACAAAAATAGATAATTTTAATCTTTTTAAATCAATTTTAATTGCAGTTAGCATAGCGACGTCAACTTTAATGCTCTGTCCTTGCTCGGTGCAACCGTATCTGAATTTTGTGGCGGAACAGGCCCGGAACATCTGGAGGCAAGGCTCACAATATCTGGAAGAATACCAATTTTTTTAATCTTCATCATTCTAGCGAATTCTCGATTCAATCCTCAGTGTTTTGCTTCTCAGCCCAGGACGAGATTATTAAATAACTTAACGAAAGGGGTTTGCGCAACTTTGTATGGACTAGAGGCGTCATTTTTTTTTTTCAACTTTGTTAAGCTATTTTAAATATACATATCTGTTTAAGTATTTTTGTCCTTACTGATTTTGGAGCCGAGATATTTGCATTTGAATATTGAAAAAATATCATCTATGTAACTATTCAAACCTATGAAAAAAGTATTACTTACTATTATGATACTGAAGAAGATTGAAATTAGAGATCGTTAAGTAAAACAAACATATATATTATGACGTTCGTATCTCTTACGGGGAAGACAGAGCCTAAGGCCATAAAACTCACAGGCATTTTTTAGCATTTTGCTGGGCGTAAAAGTGGAAAAAGGAAAAGTTTTAAGTAAAACACATGTATAATGTTATAATAATAATGTAATAAACGTGATGTTAACCGTATTAAGTTATTTAATACAAAAACATTAGTAATCATTAATACATTTTTTAATCATCGTCGTCTATTTCGTTCTCAATATCGTGTCGAATAATAGCATCTAAGAATTTTGCCGGCGGAGTTAGGTTATCTTGATATCTTCCCCGTCCCATGTACCAAATAATAGACATTACATGGGAACAGCAGCCTAAGGTCCGTTTTCCAATAATACACGAACAGTAGTGTCCCAATATTGCATCCAGTCCTTGTGTTGCTCTTTCTACGAGAATATACACGTAATATATCCGTCTCGATGAGTGACGGGATTGGATCCTACCTCTAAGAAGCCACGGATCAATCCAGTTTAAGGATTCCATTAAAAGATTGTCAAGGGTGGGTTCTCTACATACTTCAATCACATATGACCCATCAGTTTTCACATGTTCTCCGTAGTAACTACGGGCTTGAGCTACTTGGTACGGTCCAAGTGAAAAAATAATTAAATCATCGGCACTTAAAATAGGAAAATCATCCATGCCAGGAACTTCAGCATTCATATATTCAAAATCAGCCCTTCTTCTATTCAGATTATTCGCTATGACATATTCGCCAAGCTGATTCTGATCACTGTGGTTAGGTAAACGATTTATTATTTCTTGTGTTAGCCTGTGATCAGTCAGTGGTACCCCAAACGCATTCAATAATGCTGCAGCTATTTTTATTTCATGAAATAAATGACTTGCAGCAATATTAAAATTCTGAGACCGAAGCTGACGGAACTGATTTTTTAATCTGCCATTAATGGTTTCGACTACCCAACGACACATGGTTACTTTTCTTGAATCGTTGGCCTGTTTTGTAGTGAGTTGGTATTCATTTTCAACTTCAGATGCAGGCATATAAGCACGGTATCCACATGACTCCACATTTTCTATGCAGTCCCTGAACCCTCTGTCTAATATTAGCACATCATTTTCATGAAAGAACCAATGGAAGGGATCATTTGTACTGTTATAAATCTCAGACAGAATTGTCGCGTCAGATTTTGTCGCTTCATATAAACCATATATATCTATGATGTGGCCATCAGGACAAACCATTAAAAAAGGGCTTCAATAAAATGTCGGTATTTGTGCAGGCTATAAGACTTTCTCTGAAAGTAATAATTGCTACTTTTTTGTAAATAAATGTAAGTGCCGTCGAGTATAATAATGGCATTCCGTTCTGTGGCAGAAACATGAGGGTTGCCAAACAATACATTTGGGATCGTCAAACATCTATTAATGACATCTTGGCGAGTTAAATGGTCATAGCCAAGGTGCTGTGGAACAAATTCATTTATTAAGTCTTGTCTTACAAGACTCATAGTTTTTTCTAAAGTATTTCTTGATATATTGAAAATCTTAGACAATCTCTGATTTGACTCTCCCGTGTGAAGTTTGGTAAGCACGGTTGCGAGAGCTCTACCTGCCTTATTTTTATGCCGCTGAGAAATACTAGGGCAACTGTCAAGGATTTCTTGGAACTGGGATTTTGAAAAGCCTATATAAAAATGGAACACAAAATCGTTTATTAAAGAACGTCTATCAAAGTCTAAAAAAACCTTTCGGGTTCTTAACATGTCCATCATGTCTTTTAGATAAGACGGGGCAAATTCACTTAGTACCCGACGAGTTCTTGATTCAATATTTTGCCATACTAGATCTACCTTATGCGCTTCACATACGCGAGTGCCACGTGGTATATAAAAGCATTTTTCCTGTAGAACTGTGGCTCTGACATCAATGTGGATTCTCCGCAAATCTCTATTATTACATGCCGCGATAATGCATACGTGAGTATTAACAGGAGCTCGTGTGTACCCCGGTAAAGGTATCATTTGCAACATGTTAACTTGCACTTCTCGATCTTGGACATCCACATTGGGTTGCTCTGGTACGGCGTATTCTTCGGCAGGTTCCTCTTGCATTGATTGATCTGAAGGATCGCCTACAGGATTATTAGGGTTTGCTTGAGTGTTACTGTATCGTTGAGCACGTTGTAGACAAGGTCTACAGATTTTGTCTTCCCCGCCAAACTGAAAAGAAAAATAACATATTTTTTCAACTTGCATAGATAAATATATGAAATGTTGATTTGCCAGTGGGATTCTGTGTGGTAATATAGGAGAAACCTTAAAGCGAAGATGTTTTCGTCGATGTGGGTTTAGGTTAGGTTTAAATACTAAGAGAGAATGTTTCCTTATTACCGTCTGAAGCACGAAGAGCTTTCTCACAGTTAGCACTCCGGTGTCGGTATAAAGCTGATTGGTAGGATAAAGGTACGGTTTTCGTATCATCACTTTGACAACAGCTCTTTGCGCTCTCTCAATTTGGAACATGGTAGTATTTGCTGCTCTATTTTATAACAGATACTTATATAGATAAATATGTAAGACCCAGGTCAATCAGAAAAAGATCATTTTCTATCTTGACCTGACCGGGGATCGAACCCAGGACCATCCGTGTCGTAGGCAGGCGTGTTGACCGCTGCGCCACGTAACTCGTCAAAGATAGCGTACTTACGGGCGTGATGATCATTACACCACGGAGCCGCGGAGGAAGACATGAGACATGACGGGATGTTATAATGATAACGAGTTTTTGTATTGTTGTTTAGGTACTAGCTATTGTTTTATGAACAAGGCAAGTTGGATAACAAAATAACATGTTTTACAAATCGCAATCTCCATCAAATACGGCAATAAATACGGATGGTTTTGCACGAACTCGACTGTCAAATTATATGACCTACGATGAGTCCTGCCAACACGACTGAGACTTCGTCGGCAACAGATACAAAATGCACTGTTAACATCCATGGCAATAAATAATCCAAATCGTAAGAATATCGGAGTCCAAAGAGTTACGCTGGGTCAAAATCACAATACACAGATATCACAATGTCCAAGGAAATGCCAAGTCGTTATAATTATGCACAAGTTCACGGAGATTAGAAGAATAACGCACAACAATAAGTGACGGGCGCTTACGGCTGAGTGAGAGGCCGCAAGCATGCGCGAGCAGGTACTTGACGCAGGTAAACTATTGTTCTAAGCAGGTAAATAAATCTTGTACTCGTACGTGATTGGCTGATCGCTTTGCGCGTTCGAGTCTAGCCGCTTTACACGGTTCAAGCTAGACAAGTAGCCGTTTTAAGCGTTCATTTACATCGTTTTAATTAGGTTATTTGTTTCGACTGCCTTGCTTTACAATCCGGTGGTCGCGGGTTCGATACCCGTTGGCAGGATACTTTGTGAAAGTGGTTTCCAGTCTAGTTAGGATATTGCAATTAATATTAATCTTCGGAAGGCACGTTAAGCACCCACAGGGGACCCACAGGTCCCGAACGCCATCTAGCGTTCGACATTTAATCCTGGTTTACCCTTTTTTATTTTATTTAATTAATAAATACTGCAGAAACCTTAAAGAGACTAATAGAATATGATAATAAAATCGTCTATATTAATGAGCAATACAAAACCAAATATCTTCGTCCCGAAATAGTTTGGAGAAATGTGTCCATAATAACTTTTTCTCACTTTAGATTGTTCTTTCAAAATATCCAACTTTCATTAGTGGCCGCGCAACTTCAGAACGACGCCAACTTTGCGCAAACCCCTAGATTTTTCATTGTGTCCTGTAACAATCTTTTATGTTTTTTTATTTTCTCTTTTGTAATGCTATCTTTTTTTACCTGGGCACAATCTACCATCTCAAAAAATCTACTACTTCTTCAAAAAATCTGCAACTACTTTCTCCAACTTTGTTTTATCATTTCTTGGCTTCCGTGTTAAATCTAAAAAAACTTTTATTTGCAGAAGAGGACTGTCTAATGGGTTCCATATTAATTTGGTTCAACACTTTATATTTCTTGACTATTCTACCACTAAGTACTTTTTTAAAGTTAAAACGATATTTTCTTTAAGTTGATTTTGAATCACCTCACTAAATAATAGTTTTCTTTTCACCTCTTCTACATTCTCTTTACTATTACTCTGTATAAGATCGGCCACTTTTGTGTTTGGAGTCATTTCCTGTTTTCGGATGCGCCGTAGTTTCTTCTTATAGTCACGTACTTTTTGTCGTAACTCTTTGATTTCATGTTTCTGCTTGTTTATGAGTATATTTCGTTGTTTCCTCTGAATTTCTGCTTAAGCGTGCCTCTGAATTTAGCAGCCAAAGCGTTATTATTTTGTAGGAGTGGAGGTGGCTCTTCATTATCAGATTCAGGTGGTGTTACTGGACAGACTCTGGTTGATTGTAGCTTTACGCGATCTCTATGTTTTCTAGTCTTCTCTCTCCATATTTTTCTAATACCTCTTTTTTCCCTTTCGGTCATGTCATTAATGCTCTTAATTTGTCCCTTTTCTTTTTCTTTTTATATTGCTGCCTTTCTTTTTCTTTTAATTCAGCATTTCTAACCGGATCGTTTTTAATTCTTTGATAGCGTAATTTTTCAGCTTGACGCTTTTTTTCTAACCTTTCTTCCCTTGTTTGCTTTTTTTTAACATTCGCCATGATGTCTGATTATGCTAGACTACCCTGCCGTGCAGACCCTAAAATGCAGTAATAGAATTTTTGGGTATTTTTAGTTAAATACTGATCCTTAACGAGCATGTCATAAGGAGCAATGTGATCGAACAGATTTTTTCATATGATGATTTTTAATACAAAAAAGTACATTTTATTTTTGCAGTAAATCTAAATGGCGTGCCAAAATGCACTGTGAAACTGTCTAACGTACAGTAAAAACATTTACGCTTAAAGGACTCTATGACTTTACCAAGTTAAACGCAGTAAATATCATCACTACCCCATTTTTTTTTAAATTTACACCAAATATATTTTAACGGATTTATATTAAAATGCAGTGAAAAACAATTGTATGAAAAATGTTAATACTGCATTTTTTTATATTATAAGAAATACTTATTAAAATGCAGCAAAAAAAATTAATACGGTATTATAATTAGTATCCATCCAATAGTTTCTGAAATGAAAACAAAGTAATTTGCAGCAAAATCAAAATACTCTGTTTTAGTTTTATGTAAAACAATTTTGTAACGTGAGTGTTACCGTTTAAACTGCAGTATATTTATTATTGACTGCATTTTAGTCGGTACTAATACAAATCTTCAAAATAGCTTAATGATATTAAGACGCAGTAATAATCACTATTACTGCATTTCAGTCGGTAACGTGAATAAATATGATTGTTTTTACTCTAAACTAGACCTTATGTACTGCGTTTTTGTCGGGATTAGTCGGTCTTTCTCGCTCGTTCTAGCGCAGTCGCTTACCGTACGCAGTATAGGGCAGACGTCGCGCTGGTGCGGAAAACGAGATTAATTTCTTGCAGGATTCTCAAGGTTGGTATCTAAAAGTATTTACGTAGCGTTTAACTAAATAATAATGAGCGTATTTTACCCTTAGCCCGGTAGGCAATTTTCCCTACCAATAACTGTTTAATCACCCGTATAAATCACTCTTAGCTGAAGAATCAAAAGAACCGGACCGTAAGGTATATCGAGACATGTGCTAATTTGCCCCGGCTTTACTGAAAAGTTTTATATGTTGCAAAAGAGTAACAAACATCTATACTCACAAACTTTCGCATTTATAAAGTTAGTAAGAAATATCTATACTAATCTATACTAATATTATAAAGAGGAAAGATTTGTTTGTTTGTTTGTAATGAATAGGCTCCGAAACTACTGGACCAATTTCAAAAATTCTTTTACCTTTGGAAAGCTACATTATCCCCGAGTAACATAGGCTATGTATGTACCACGGGCGAAGCCGGGGCGGACAGCTAGTTTTATAATAAAAACAGTACTTACTATAAAAAGAAGATACAAACTTACCATTAATAGTTTTGTATAATTAAAAAGCCCGTCAAGTGCGAGTTGGCCTCTTGCACTGAGGGTTTCGTACATAGTAGTAAGTCGGTGTAAATATATTGACATAATCCAGTTTACATTGGTCTCTTACGGGTACTATGTTGTTCATGATAACAGGTCAAGTTATACTGGTTGGCTTGTTCTATTGAAATATTTCAAAATTTACAGATTTCGGACTTTTTCCTTTATATATGCTGTGAAACCTTGCTTCGAGCCAAATTTCAAGATTTTAGAGCAACGGGGAGTACGTTATAGGTTTTGATTCCACAAATGTTTGTATGAAAACAGATGTAAATAAGGCCGTATCTTCGTATCGCTTTAAGTAAGACACTTGAATTTTTTACTGCACAATAGGCCCATTGACCTCCGTATATGGTATTAATTTCAACTTGATACCTTTAGCCATTCCCGAGAAAAAAATGTTTGACAGACAGACGGACAACAAAGTAATCCTGTAAGGGTTCCGTTTTTTCCTTTTGAGGTACGGAACCCTAAAAACCAAGTAATTATAATCTAAGTATTGCAACGCAACGGTCATTATTGGTATGAAATAATGACCGATTGAAATTTTGATCGATCACGGCTCCTTAGATCACGGCTCATTCACAGTGTTCGTTTTTTTTTCCAAATTAAATAAAGTTAACGATATTTTGTGTGTGATATGAAATGACAAATTATTGTTGTTTTTCAGTCTAGGTTGCCATCCAGCTAAATTAGGCTTTTTTGAAATTACCAGAAAATATTTTTTTTTTCGAAATAAATAATTCAGAATATTTATTTATTATTTACAGATATGCAAATAGTAAAATGAGTGCCAGGTCTAAAACAATTTTGAAAATGGTTTCGTTACAAACGGGGTCCAGCGAAAACAAAGAAAATCATGTGAATTCAAAAAAAACCATCGATGATAAAGGAATTTGGTCTCATTATATAACACTGCAGGACATGAATGAAATAAAATATGCCAACTTTGAATACTGTAATTCTCAAGAATACATTAAAAAAAGTGATCTAGCTAATTTGTCATCCCAACTCGCACATTTTATCAAACCAATATTTACAAAAAAGCCCGAGATTCCTAAACCCTTAAAAGAAATAGAATCTAATTCTAATAATGATATGGTTACATTGGAAGACCTAATATGTAACGAAGTTATGCCAGCGTCGACAGAGAAGTTTTCGCCTGAGATATCATTAGCAGAAACGCTTAATTTCGAATGTTCTGACGATTCTGTAGCAGATAAAGATTATATACCAGTTCCATCTTTACTCGCAGAAAACAATTCATCAGATTGTACAGAGATAGAAGATACGATAGAAAATACAAGCCAAGAGAGAAATAGTAGACAGAAAAGAAAAATTAAAAAAACAAAGGCAATAGAAAAATCTGCAAAAAAGCTAAAAAAAAATAAAGAAAAATATTATATGAGACCCCCGTGTCACAATCTCTGCAAGAAACTATGTTCTTTTAATTTTCCCGAAGAAAGAAGGCTGTCTATCCATGCTGATTATTGGTCTATGGACTGGGAGTCACGAGGTATATTTCTTAAAGGCCTAGTTCATACTACTGAATGTTCTAAAATAAACACTAAGGCTACAAAAAAACGTAATGTGTCTCACAAATACCATTTTTATGATAATAATGAAAAAAAAGTGGAAGTATGCAAAACATTTTTTCTGTGCACATTAGGATACGACAAGAAGAATGATCGCCATGTTTTATCAGCTATAGGAAAAGACGTAAATGACCAAAAAGATAAGAGAGATGGAAGAAATTTAAAAATAACCATGGTTGACAAAGATTTATTAACGAAGCATGTAAATTCGTTCAACCCATGCGTGCATCATTACCGGAGAGCACATGCACCAAATAGAAAATATTTACCCAGTGATTTAACAATTAAGATGATGCATCATAATTTTATAACACTTCATCCGGACGTAAAATGTTGCTTTGAGACCTACAGGAATCATGTGTCGAATGTTATGAATATTTCATTCGCAAAACTTGGACATGAAGAATGTGAGTCCTGTGAAACATATAATCTTCATAATACGGACCACGTTAAAAACGGTCAAGATGTTGAATGTACCACATGCAACAATTATATAATACATAAAGAAAAATACATAAAGGCACGGAAATATTATGATGTGGACACTAAAATAGTCTCGAATAATAAAGATGTTTATGTATCTGTAGATCTCCAAAAGGTCATTATGCTTCCGAGATTAGATTCTTTTAAGAATGCTGTATTTTGTCCCAGATTAGTAGTGTATAATGAAACATTTGTACCTCTAGGGAAGTTTACAAGTACTAAGCCCGTGTATGCTATGACATGGCATGAAGCAATTTCCGGACGTAAACAAGAGGATCTAGTTAGTACTTTTCGCGCATTTTTTACTAGCCAAAGAGATGCTGAAACAATAACAATATGGCTGGATAATGCTTCTTCACAAAATAAAAACTGGTGTTTGTATACATACTTGATTTCAGTTGTTAACGGTAAGGAAATTGCTGCTACAAAAATAACATTGAAATATTTCGAGCCGGGGCATACATTTATGTCCGCTGACTCTTTTCATCATTTTGTAGAACAATCTTTAACAAAAAAGAAAAAAGTGTACGACTTTGAAGACTTTTGTGATGCTGTTCGAACTGCAACTTCTGGCAAAATATTTGTGAAAAAGATGGATTTATCAGATTTCTTCCTTTTTAAATCGCATATTAATCTTCAAAAAGTTAAAGATGAACACGGCAATAAAGTATACCTAAAAGATATAGTTGAAATAAAGGTTGACAGAGGCAACTATTGCCTCTTTTACAAAAAAGATTTCGACGAAGAATATAGCCGATTGAATTGCCTGAAATCAAAAAAAATTCCCAAACCTGATTTTAAAAACACTCCTAAGGGCATCACATCTAATAGAAAACAAAACATTATCAGGACCTTAGGACCATTAATGCCTGAAAACAGGTTGGGTTTTTGGCAAGATTTACCTATAACGGTAGAAGAAAGAGAGGAACCAGATGAGACTATTTTTGATGTCGATAGTGATTAATAATTTATTGCTAGGTTTGTTTTATTTTGGTTCTGTTTTTTTTTAAATTTATTATTATGTGTTCTTTTTTTAATAAGCAGTTTATGTTTTGTTATTTCTTTATAACCTTTGTGATTGATAAAACAATGATGATACGGACCTATAGACTACTCATGTAGAATAGTAGTAGTAGTACCTAAAGAATACTCATATCATTGCCAATTATGTTTTATTTGATGTTATGTGTCATTATATTAAACAGATCTCATGTTTTTTGCCAAAGCCTAAAGCTTTTCGACTGATTTTAAAGTTTAATTAAGTTTACCTAAAAAATAGTAGTTTTGTACTCGTAAGTATATAGCTCAAATATGTAACACTTAAAATTTAATAAATTTTTTAATTTTTATAATTGTATTTGTGTTTAATATTCTAACAACAAGTAACAACAAGGAGTACAGTCAGAGACTGATAAACTTGACCCTCTTTACATGTAAATGAAATGAAATAGGCAGGGATGTCATCAGTCTGTCTTTGACTGTACAAAGATAAAAAAATCCAAGACGTGAATTTCTAAACCCTAATAATTTTAATAATATATAAATATAATAGCTAAGTCACCTACGACAATTTTACAAATTGATTCATTAATTAGAAGCTAAACACATTCATACATACTATATATATAAATATATATATATACATATACTTAAGTACACACTTACATACATACTTACACTGCCAAAATCATAGTAGTTGAGTAAAAAATATTTTCTTACTATATGCTAATCTACAAAAAATATTCACGATGCGAATTAAAATGCAGTAAAGAATAGGTTTTGCTGCAAACTAGTCTGCAACCTGCAAGAAAATTAAAAATGTTTGCAGTAATAAGTATTTTTGTCGCATTTTACTCTGCATTTCTATACATTTTCGTATGCAGTAAAAGGCATGAAATTGAAAAAAACCTATTTATTTGGAAACAAAAAACAATATTAATATAATTTTCATATCAGTTCAGTCTTTGAGATTAGATAATCAACATAGTAAAAAATAATTTACCTAGCATATGAAATAGTATATAATATACTGCATCAAAAAGTTTTTTGCGGTTTTCTCGAAACCGCGTTTTTTCTATTACTGCGTTTTAGGTGCTGCAGGGCAGTACCTATAACAATGATACATACACGTTAAATATTTAATGAACAAAATTTCGTCACTTCCCTGGCGATCATGTATTTCCTCTGGCATGAGAAATGGCAGAGAAGTGACAAAATCTCACATAACCTAGAAAAACAACATCACCCGCTTTTCGCTCCACAATTTGACGTAATACATAACATCTGCGTACAAAAAACATTGCATTATGCAAATTAACAATTTCGTAACAATAAAGTACAAAAAAATATGCTTACCAAAGGAAATACTCCGACGACTGGCACAAACACACTTTCCGACAGCTAATTGCAAACTGAGGCAAAATAATTAAAGTGTCACTCAACGTCGTTGGCTTGCTACTAACTTCACACTGTCCTACGCGTGTATTTCAAGGTCAAACACATACCTTTGCAATTTCGAGTTTCATTTACTACTCTTGAGTGTCGCCAGATGAAGTGACTTTATTGTAAAGTCACATGAAAAATATTTTTTTTTTTTGTGAAATTGAATATTTTAACAGATTTTCTTGGTAAAATATGTTTCAATGTTTATAAAAGCATATGACCATATTAGAAAAAAACATATTTGGCTACATATATAAAGTATGTGACCATAAAATCACTGTAAGCCAGGAATGGGAAGGCCAGAGGAGTATACATTTATGACTATTTTAGACTTTTTTTGCCATAAATAAAACAATTATTGTGAAAAGACTTAGTGGCCCAGGTAAAAGTTAATATTTCTTATTGTTTAAGCATAGATAAACGATAATATAATAGTACTGACATAAAATTTAGGCATGGACCATTGGAATTCAAATTGCGTATATTCACCCATATATTAAACCCCCCCATATCTCTGTAGGCTGTAAGAGAACCAGATGTATACGTTGGTCAGGATTAATAGAAACTAAAGCACCAAGGCAAGTTTTTTATTAAAAGGGATAGTTAATGAAATATTTAGAGTGAATTTTAGATTGCATTGGACATTCAGAGGTAACAGTCTCGCGAACAGTTCCTGTAATTCTCAGTCCTCTATTACTCAAATTTTCGTTCTTTTTCTTCGTTGAAATGCAAAGGTCGTTTTATCAGTGATCGTATATAATAGTAATACTTTTAAAACATAGAACGTATTATCTGTAGTAATATTGGCTAGTACCATTCGTGTTACAAATGATAGACGTCAATTTTACTTGCGGGCGTAATAACGTCACCATTAACACGATAATTTTCATGAAAAACTAGGAATGTTGAACTTGTTTAATCTTACTTCAATATTAAAATAACATACTTCCGACATTCCATTTTAAAGTTTTTAATACTAAAGTACCGACAAACTTGTCTCAATTTCATAAAAAAAAGCAAATAAAAATTTTAAACTAAAAATAAAAATGATGACCATTGTAACACCTAATTTTATGCAAGTGTTGCTTACCATGAGATAGCCTATAAAATTACATTATTTCAAGCTGCCTCGACTGTATACGTTCATTGAACTGTATCTCATTCCACTTTTTGTATTTTCACGAATCCTTTTATTCCCGGTTTTCTAATAGTTTCACTTTGAATCTAGAAATATTGAATGTTTTGGTCTGTAAGGAAAAGGTAAACATAGTCTTGTTTTGCTGTGTTTGACATCTGACAGAAGTGACAGGTTGACGTTTAGTTTCTGGTAAGTTTGTTGTCTGTGGCGATATTTCTTTGTAATTATTTGGGATGTTAACTATTTTGTGTTTTGAGTTCTAAAATCATTATAGAAGATAGTAAATGGACTTTCTTTTATTCTACGACTATACGTTCTAAATATTAGTAAAAATGTTATGTCGGATTTGTCATGAACGGTTTGCTGCTGTGTGTATAACGAAACGCAGAAATGGTGCGTTCGGAAGTGTTGCGTTACATTGTTTTGACGTGTTAGATTTTACTTATAATTAAGTAATTGTTTTATATTTAGCCTTTCTTTCTATAAAATAGCAAATAATAGGCTACCCATAAATTGTTTAAGTCAAGTTCGCTAACTTACTTAATTTATTTAAAATGTGTTGAGTGGTTGTGTTGTGGTTCATAGTTTTGAGCATATGATTCGAACGTGCTTGGCGTCGTCGGAAGAGTGGTAGGAGGAAGTGTCTTTTTCGGGCTGCGCGTGCTGGCGTGCATGTCCCTGAGAAGTTCTGTGCTGTGGGCTGTCTCTTGTTCTGTTCTGTAAGCTGCTGATTCTGGGATTTGAGGAAGAATCCGAAGGCGGCGCTGCTGCGAGCGTTATTCGTGGTTCCTGTTGTTCTGAGATAAAACCGGTGAGTTGAACACGTGTGAGAGCACACCCATGCGTGCGTTTTGGTAGTGATTCGTGTATAATCGTATTCATTCTTTTACAGTTTCTGGTAATCTTCGGTGTCGGCGTGATCGCCTTGGTGTTGTTGGTTTCAACGGTTGCCGTAGTCCAGAAGCGTTTTTCTGCCTCCGTTACAGGTATGCGATAACCTCTTCTACATTTCTATCTTCAGAAACACTCTCCCCACGCTTTTAAATAAGTAGGAATTATGTAATCTTTCTGTTAGAACTAAATTCTGTGTAAAAGTTTTCCCAAATATAGTTTTATTGTTTGTTACTCGCTAATATCTTGTGCTACTAGAGCTATCTCTTTTAGTCACTGTTTACAATATTAGTTTTGTCAAATAGGAACCATGATGCATGGCCTGAGATTGTTTTACGATGGAGACGCTCGGTGCATCCAGCGCCACAAGCGTCCACCATCAATGGTATCATGCCTCTGGTGCGTTATATTTCTTATTATGTTAATCTGAAACAATCTTTTCATTGTAATATCTAAATTTATTCTTAATCCCAAGAGTAGCAATCTTGTCATTGTAGTTTCAAGATTAATTATTCTTAAAAGAAGTGTAGTTATTCTGTTAAATGCTGTTCTGGGTGCGACGTCACCGTTTATGTAAAAGTCTGTAACTTCCCCTTATCTGTTGTCTTGTTAGCTGTACCTAGTCGTAATGCATTATTGTGTACTACTACAGGAGGTGTTTGGCTGAGGTGTTTGGCTGGAGTGTTTGGCCGAGGTGTTTGGCTGAGGTGTCTGGCTGGTGTCGGTCCGAGGAGTGGGTTCATCGGCTGGCAAGTCGAATCCTTCGTCGGTTGACTTGAGGATTCTTTTTCTTTAATTACGGGGATAAATTTCTTGGTTGAAGGTTTTATCTTTACATAAATACTACTTTCAATACCACTATTCTACTTATCTTTAAGTACTACATAAATTAGTATACTACTTATAACTTCTACTTTAAATAGTATGCTACTTTACCTTAATATAAACGCGTTCTCAAGGGACCAGCCAAACTAGCCAACAACCCTCCCCTTTATTTCTTTATTTTCTCATTGTTGTTATCTTAACTTTAAGATTACGGTTAATCTCTTCACTAAGAGTACCTAAGATGTTATTGTACGACAATAAATAAAACCTCTTGTCATTTAAACCTATTTTTCTTGACTTTTCCCTACTTAGGAGTTTACCCCTCCACCACTTTAAATCTTAAATTAAACTAAAACTAAACCCTTTTTTTCCTAAGTTACATGGCGCCCGAACAGGGACTTTGTTGGTCTAGTGTGCTCTCTCTCTGTCACTGGTCTTTCGCTCAATGACGGATTGGCTGGTCCTTTATACTTATTTTGCTGATAAGTCTGAATAATTAAATTGTATTTCTGTTACGATTAAGTAATATTGTGTAAGGTTACTGTGTACACTGTTTCTACGAGAATATTGTAATTTATCTAATAATTATAAATTAATTGCGGTAACTTATCTGTTATAATTTAAGTTTGTATCTCAACATGACGGTTGAAACGAATTGATCAGCTGTATCATTCTTTTAGTAGTAGTTTTGATTTTAAGCCGGCTGTAGATGTAGTTTCTGGGGAGTCTGGTGTGGCTGAAGCTGAATCTGTTGTTGTGAAGCCTGTGGTAACTTGTGATCGTTACTCTTTCGTTCACTCTCTTAATCTTAAATTTAATGGGAAGGACAGTGTACAAGCTTTTCTTCAAAGGATAGAGGAGTTGTGTTTATCTAGGAATATCTCTAAAGAGAAGTTGTTTAATTCTGCAGCTGAATTGTTTTCTGATGAGGCTCTTTCTTGGTATCGTAGTGTACGCAGTGATGTGAGGGACTGGGAGTCTTTAAAAAGCTTATTATTGGAAGAATTTCTGCCTTATGATTACGATCATCGCCTGCTGCAAGAAATTAGATCTAGGAGTCAGGGTCCTGATGAGTCTATTTCGTGTTATATGAATATTATGTTTAATTATTTCTCTCGTTTGCGGATGCCTGTTGGAGATGAAGAGAAGTTGAGTATAGTGAAGTTTAATATAAGACCTTCATATTCCATCCCGTTAGCGAACGTTAATATTCAGTCGTGGGCTGAACTTAAAAGATATTGTAGGCAGCTGGAAGCAGCTAAACAGAGGGCTGAATTGTTCACTGAGCCTCCAAAAAATATTCAGAATGCTGTTGCTCCTGACCTTGCGTATAAGTGGAAGTCGAATCGTTCCAGATGTGATGTTGTTTCTAAACCTAGTGATAAGTTTTGCGTACGCTGTCGTGTTCGTGATCATACGTTGCTCGAATGTACGGAGCCTCGTACTATTATTTGTTTCCGTTGTGGTGAGAAAGGTGTAACTGCTGCTAACTGTCTGAAGTGTGCGCCTAAAAGTAAATCTGCGCCGGATACAAAAAACGCGTAAAGAAGGGCCGTCGTTTAACTACGCCTGCGGAGTGGCGTGAATGGTGTGATTATGTGCGTGTGTTTTTTCAAAATAATAAACGTAACGTAGCGACGGTCCGCTCAAATGATTGTCGGGACACTCGTCCTTATTTAAATGTAGAAATTGGTGGTGTTCCTTTTTCTGGGTTGTTAGATTCCGGATCTGAGATTTCTATTATTGGTGGTTCTGCTGTGGAGTATTTTACTAACCTGGCTGACTTACATCAGCATGATTCTATAGATTCTGTTGTGACTGCGAATGGATCTACCTCTCCAGTCGCTGGATATATGTTTTTGCCTGTTGTGGTAAATGATGTGTTGCGTGTGATTAAGTTTTTTGTGATACCAGGCGTATCCTCGTCTTTATTATTTGGTATCAACTTTTGGAAGGCTTTTCAGGTTGCGCCTGATGTCTTGAGTCTGATGGATCGGAAAGATCTAATAGTTTTTCAAGAACCTGCTGAAGCGGCTGTGTCGCAAATTAATCGTATACACCCTTTCGATGCTTTAACGGAAGAGCAGAAGAAATTGGCGGGTGATGTTTGTAAAATGTTTGAAGATATCTCAGCTGAAAAGAAGGGTTTAGGTAGAACTCATCTGATATCCCATCACATTGATACGGGAGACGCGACTCCTATCAAACAGCGTTATTATGTGATGTCCCCTGATAAACTTCGTGAGTTAAATCGTCAACTAGACGAAATGATTGAACAGGATGTAGTTGAGCCGAGCTGTAGTCCTTGGAACAACCCTATTACCATGGTTCCTAAAGCTAATGGTGAGATGCGTTTTTGCTTAGATAGCAGAAAACTTAATGAGGTTTCGAAACACGATGCCTATCCTCTTCCCTATATCTCTAACATCTTAGATCAACTTCGAGACTCATGTTTCCTTTCTTCTATTGATTTAAAATCTGCGTTTTGGCAGATCCCTCTTACTCCTTCTCCTAAAGAAAAGACCTCGTTTACTATTCCGTCGCGGGGACTTTTCCAATTTAAAGTTATGTGTTATGGTCTGACCTCTGCGCCAGCTACGCAGCAACGACTGATGGATAAACTGTTTGGACCTGAATTTGGAGGGCGTGTATTTATTTATTTGGATGACATTGTCGTCGCCACTAAAACTTTCGAGGAGCATATTGATCTCTTAAAGAGGGTGCTGGAGCGTTTGCGTTCTGCTAATCTGACTGTTAGTTTGTCGAAGTGTTGTCTGTTTCGGAAGCAGTTGAAATACCTCGGGTATGTTGTGGATGATTTAGGATTGAGAACTGACCCTGAGAAGGTGAAAGCCATTACGGATTTTCCCATACCTACTTGCCCCAAGGATGTTAAACGATTTTTAGGGACAGCTTCATACTATAGAAGATTTATTAGAGGGTTTAGTACCATTGCGGCACCTTTAAATGCTCTAACTTCTACTCGGAAAAACCGGCCACCGTTTGTTTGGTCTCCTGAAGCTGAACACGCGTTTCTGCAGCTGAAAAGTGCTTTGACGTCTGCTCCTGTCTTGGCATGTCCTGATTTTTCTCTTCCTTTTATTGTGCACGCTGATGCATCCGATGTTGGTATTGGAGGCATGCTGACTCAGTCTTTTTACGGTGAAGAACATCCAATTGCTTATTATAGTCGTTCGTTGAATCGTGCAGAGCGTAACTATTCTGCTACTGAAAGAGAGGCGTTGGCTGTGGTACAAGTGGTAGAACATTTTAGGCCCTACCTTGAAGGTCCTAAAGCTTTCAAGATTATTACGGATCACGCTAGTTTAAAGTGGTTCCTTAACCTTCGTAATCCTACCGGGCGTTTGGAACGCTGGGGTTGCAGACTTTCTCCCTACAATTTTATTATTGAGCATCGGCGCGGTAAAGAACACATTGTTCCTGATTCTTTATCCCGTTCTGTACCGGTTTCTGTTATAAATGCTGCTGGAACCGATCCTTGGTTTCATAATCTGTATTCTCGTTGTCAGAACAGGCCCCAAACCTGTCCTAACTACCAAATAATCGATGGTATACTTTATCGTTATACTAAGAGTAAGTCTTCGCTAACTGGAGATTTTGATTGGAAGGAAGTCGTACCTTCGAATGAAAGACTACGTCTCATTACTGAGAATCACGATTCTCCTTTAGGTGCTCATTTAGGGACTGAAAAGACGTATAAACGTTTGCGTCTTCGCTTTTATTGGCCTGATATGTATAAGGATGTTGAAGAGTACGTGTCGAAATGTCAGACATGTAAAGCATATAAACATCCTAATCAAACTACTCCTGGTTTGTTTGGAAACCCTAAGGTGTGTCGTAGACCATTCCAGTGTATCAGCGTAGATTTAGTTGGCCCACTGCCCAGGTCTCGGCAACAGAATGAATATCTGCTTGTAGTGGTTTGTTGTTTTTCAAAATATGTGTTAATGTTTCCTCTTAGACGTGCGACTGGTAAAGTAGTGGCTCAACGCTTGGAAGACCATGTTTTCTTAGTTCATGGGGTTCCACAAACCGTTATCGTCGATAATGGACCACAATTTATAGGACGCGATGTGAGAGCGTTGTTTGAAAAGTATAGAATACCACAAATTCATTTCACTCCTACTTATTGTCCTCAAGTAAATACTGTAGAACGGTATAATCGTACTATTGTCACGGCAATAGCTGCACTTGTTGGTACTGATCAACGAAGTTGGGATTCACATCTTTGTGAAATTCAATTTGCTATTAACACTGCTGTGAATGACACTACTACTTTTACTCCTTTTCTGCTTGTTCATGGACGTGAAGCTGTTGTTGATGGGTCTATCTACGGAGATAGTGAGGATATAGATGATATTCTTGTTAGTTGTCGTGCTGACTACCTCGATAAGATAGGCGTGTTGAAGGAAATATTTCTGAAAGTGGATAAAGAACTGAAAAAGTCGCACTGGAGGAACGCTAAGTATTACAATAGGCGTAGAAGGGATGTTGAGTTTGTGGAAGATGATATCATTTGGCGCCGGACGCATGTGCGTAGTGACGCTGCGAAACATTTTTCTTATAAATTAGCTCCACGTTTTGAAAAATGTCGTGTAGTGAAGAAGCTGTCTAAATTAGTGTATTTGGTTGAAGACGAGAATGGCAGGAGGAGTGAGTGTCATGTGAAAGACATTAAAGGTTTAGGTTGAATTTTAGTTGGATCGTGATGCTGGGGGCCAGCGTGAATTTTTCTCGTTACCTCGCAAAATTCTGGCGGGTGAGGGGGTACTGTAACACCTAATTTTATGCAAGTGTTGCTTACCATGAGATAGCCTATAAAATTACATTATTTCAAGCTGCCTCGACTGTATACGTTCATTGAACTGTATCTCATTCCACTTTTTGTATTTTCACGAATCCTTTTATTCCCGGTTTTCTAATAGTTTCACTTTGAATCTAGAAATATTGAATGTTTTGGTCTGTAAGGAAAAGGTAAACATAGTCTTGTTTTGCTGTGTTTGACATCTGACAGAAGTGACAGGTTGACGTTTAGTTTCTGGTAAGTTTGTTGTCTGTGGCGATATTTCTTTGTAATTATTTGGGATGTTAACTATTTTGTGTTTTGAGTTCTAAAATCATTATAGAAGATAGTAAATGGACTTTCTTTTATTCTACGACTATACGTTCTAAATATTAGTAAAAATGTTATGTCGGATTTGTCATGAACGGTTTGCTGCTGTGTGTATAACGAAACGCAGAAATGGTGCGTTCGGAAGTGTTGCGTTACATTGTTTTGACGTGTTAGATTTTACTTATAATTAAGTAATTGTTTTATATTTAGCCTTTCTTTCTATAAAATAGCAAATAATAGGCTACCCATAAATTGTTTAAGTCAAGTTCGCTAACTTACTTAATTTATTTAAAATGTGTTGAGTGGTTGTGTTGTGGTTCATAGTTTTGAGCATATGATTCGAACGTGCTTGGCGTCGTCGGAAGAGTGGTAGGAGGAAGTGTCTTTTTCGGGCTGCGCGTGCTGGCGTGCATGTCCCTGAGAAGTTCTGTGCTGTGGGCTGTCTCTTGTTCTGTTCTGTAAGCTGCTGATTCTGGGATTTGAGGAAGAATCCGAAGGCGGCGCTGCTGCGAGCGTTATTCGTGGTTCCTGTTGTTCTGAGATAAAACCGGTGAGTTGAACACGTGTGAGAGCACACCCATGCGTGCGTTTTGGTAGTGATTCGTGTATAATCGTATTCATTCTTTTACAGTTTCTGGTAATCTTCGGTGTCGGCGTGATCGCCTTGGTGTTGTTGGTTTCAACGGTTGCCGTAGTCCAGAAGCGTTTTTCTGCCTCCGTTACAGGTATGCGATAACCTCTTCTACATTTCTATCTTCAGAAACACTCTCCCCACGCTTTTAAATAAGTAGGAATTATGTAATCTTTCTGTTAGAACTAAATTCTGTGTAAAAGTTTTCCCAAATATAGTTTTATTGTTTGTTACTCGCTAATATCTTGTGCTACTAGAGCTATCTCTTTTAGTCACTGTTTACAATATTAGTTTTGTCAAATAGGAACCATGATGCATGGCCTGAGATTGTTTTACGATGGAGACGCTCGGTGCATCCAGCGCCACAAGCGTCCACCATCAATGGTATCATGCCTCTGGTGCGTTATATTTCTTATTATGTTAATCTGAAACAATCTTTTCATTGTAATATCTAAATTTATTCTTAATCCCAAGAGTAGCAATCTTGTCATTGTAGTTTCAAGATTAATTATTCTTAAAAGAAGTGTAGTTATTCTGTTAAATGCTGTTCTGGGTGCGACGTCACCGTTTATGTAAAAGTCTGTAACTTCCCCTTATCTGTTGTCTTGTTAGCTGTACCTAGTCGTAATGCATTATTGTGTACTACTACAGGAGGTGTTTGGCTGAGGTGTTTGGCTGGAGTGTTTGGCCGAGGTGTTTGGCTGAGGTGTCTGGCTGGTGTCGGTCCGAGGAGTGGGTTCATCGGCTGGCAAGTCGAATCCTTCGTCGGTTGACTTGAGGATTCTTTTTCTTTAATTACGGGGATAAATTTCTTGGTTGAAGGTTTTATCTTTACATAAATACTACTTTCAATACCACTATTCTACTTATCTTTAAGTACTACATAAATTAGTATACTACTTATAACTTCTACTTTAAATAGTATGCTACTTTACCTTAATATAAACGCGTTCTCAAGGGACCAGCCAAACTAGCCAACAACCCTCCCCTTTATTTCTTTATTTTCTCATTGTTGTTATCTTAACTTTAAGATTACGGTTAATCTCTTCACTAAGAGTACCTAAGATGTTATTGTACGACAATAAATAAAACCTCTTGTCATTTAAACCTATTTTTCTTGACTTTTCCCTACTTAGGAGTTTACCCCTCCACCACTTTAAATCTTAAATTAAACTAAAACTAAACCCTTTTTTTCCTAAGTTACACCATCAATAACGACTTAATCAGCCTTACTTTTTTATTGGTATTTACGGACTATCTTACCCAAAAATTTTTCTTCTTCCTTTTCTGATAACCTTAGGAGTGGACAGGTTTGTTATGGAACATCCGATATGTCATTCTTCACCAATTTAAATAGTCTTCCACAATCATTGACTGTTTTTAGAAACATTATCAGGACATCACCTTCTTCGTCGACGGTACTTTTACCATCTCCAGCGTAATTGTGAAGAACATTCCTCTCGCTGCGTAATTTTATCTAAACATGTACTCCGTTCTATTTTCGTTGGATGAATTTCCTTGAGTTGCAGTGTATCGTATGAAGTACCCGATATCATTAGCAGAATCTTTTGTTTTATGTGAGCAATGGCTGATATTCATCAGATGTTTCAGTCGGGCTACACAATATCGCAATATTTTTATGAGGCATCACAATTTTGTTTGTTATATCAAAAAAGACAAATCGTCTGTTCCAAGAATTATATCGCCTTCTTCTTCGTAAGCGGACTTAAAGTCGACTGTATATTCCATGTTGGTTTGGATTTCAAGCAGACGCCGATAAGTTTTAGGAACGTGACAAGAATAGAATCGTTTACAGAGACAACTCAATACCCTATAGTTTAATATTCCTCGAGTTGCAGAGAACATTTGGTAGATTAGCATAGTTTCTTTCAGGGGGGGTATAACTTTAAATATATCCATCGGCGTACGGCAGAATCGGGTTTTCGGCATAATCGTGATTGGACAGAATCGTCTTACGGCAGAAAATATTTTAACTAATTTTACAAATCATATGGTCTTGGATGTTTATCTATATATGTATTTATCTTACAAGTTAGTAAACGTGAGTCTATCCAAATGCAAATAGTTTTTCCTTGCTTTATATAACATGTCCTTTTTTCCTCATATGTAGGTATATTTTCAAAACTCAGATTATGCTGGGCGTTGTGCATAAAGTCTTCAAATACAGGAGCCAGATTGATGCATACCTGCTTTTTGCTCTCATCCATAATTTCATCATCTTAATGTTGCTCTATTGGAGCAACAGTGCTGTTTGTGTTGTTAATCGATGAATCACTAATGTCAAATGTTGAAGATGGCTGTTTTGACGGATCAATATTGTTTATAGTGTTCGTTGATAAATCATTATTTTTACGTAGGCGGGATGATAAGTAACTAGCCACTGCTTTTTAAAAAGTTAAAATTAAAACATTAGATATGTCATTTTTAAATTCGTGTCTTTGGCCACCTGTGTTATAAATTTAAATTTGGTGGCGTGAAAATTTTATTGATTTTTTGACATTTAAAAATAAATTTCGTCAACTTTTTCTAAATCGATAAAATTGAACAAAGACCGGTGATAAAGTTTATTCATATGAAGGGCATAAAGAGGAAAGATATCTATGATGAATTATAGAATGTTTTGGGTGAATGTGCTCCTTCTTATGCCACAGTAAAAAACTGGGTGGCTGAGTTTAAACGCGGTCGTACATGTGTCCAAGATGAAGCCCGCCCCGGACGTCCAAAATGCGTCACGACTCCGGAAATGGTCGTGAAAGTACATGACATGGTTTTAGCAGATCGACGATTGAGGTTATCTGAAATAGCTGAAACTACAGGTATCTCAAAAGAACTAGTACATCATATCCTAAGTGAGGAATTAAATATGAAAAAGTTATCGGCCCGTAGGGTGCTGCGATCGCCTACGCAGGATCAAAAAAGGATTCGGGTGCAAAACTCAATAGAATGTCTGGACCGTTTTCAGAGTAATAAGGCCGATTTTTACGTTGATTTGTAACAAAAGATGAAACATGGGTTCATCATTACACGCCAGAATCAAAAATTCAATCAAAACAGTGGATTCATTCGGGATGCCCGGGTCCAAAAAAAGCCATGGCTGTAAAGTCGGCTGGAAAAGTGATGGCTTCCGTCTTTTGGGATGCAGATGGGATCTTTATGATAGTTTACCATCCTAACAGTCAAATCATTAATGGAGAATACTACGCCAATCTTCTAGATAACCTTCATCAATATATTCAGCAAAAACGACCAAGTTTGGCGAAAAAAAAAATCATCTTCCACCAAGACTACGCTAAGGTTCACACATGTGTTAAAGCTATGGCAAAAATCAACGAATTGAATTATGATTTGCTGCTCCACCCACCTTATTCGCCTGATCTAGCTCCATTAGACTTCCACTTATTCCCTCAGCTCAAAACTTTTTTGGGCGGACAGAAATTTCTCACAAATGATAAAGTCATAGCCGCTGTAGAGGAGTATTTTGCAGGCCTCGAAAGAAATAATTTTATGGAAGGCATTACTGCTTCAGAACGAAGATGGAATAAGTGCGTAGAGGTTCATGGAGACTATGTCGAACAATAAAAAAAAAATTACCGCGGAAAGTTAAAAGTGAAGTAGGAATTTTTGTCTGTTTTTGCGATCTACGTCTACTTGACGCAGCTCTAAGTATATTCTGTTTGTTTTTACTAACTTATTGACGCATTATATTTTTACAGGCTTGCAATCATTCTATTTTTGTTTTGTCCAGTGGCATTGTCAGAATAAAATGTAATATTAATTTGCCCATCTGGACGACTTAGGCTAAAGTTACTTAAATATTCAAAATACAAGAACCTATCTCATTCGCCTCCCTGTTGCCTTGGGGCTTCATCTCAAAAATAACAATGGACGTCTCCGTAGGACACAAGCAGGCACAAATTAATATTGAGAGAGGGATTATCCCTCTCTCAATATTAATTAGTGCCACCATAATTTTTTACACCACCATTTTTTATTGAAAGTGGTCCTTGAGGGAAGTATACAAACTTAAGACGAACATCGGTAGCATTTCGAACTCTTTTTCAATTTGCTAATGCAATTTGTTTTTTTTTTGTTGTGTTGAAAAACGACGGCCTTTTTTCTTCCGTTTGCACAAATTAATTTTTATTTTAAAAATGCTTTTTGCATATGTATTCATATCCTTTTTTAGCTTCTCAAAGGTGTTTTCTTTGTCAAATGCCAAAGCTCTCTTTAATCTTTTAAAAAAATTTGCTTGTCTCTTGGCTTTTTTAAATTCTTCATATATTAATTGACCTGTTGGTGTAAGGCTGGTTTTTTCTTGATAAGTATTGTTTTATGTTTTACGAAATTCGTCGTTGAAATACTTGGCTATATTTTTAATAGGATTTGTGACACTTTAGGTGCGCTAATACTTGTCTTGTTTTTGCCATAATACTGGCATTTTCCGGCACACATCTGCAAAAAGTATACTCAAACTCCTCACATTTAATAGATTCAGATAATCTATAACCCAAAAGTTTATTTTTTTGGCGAACTTGTATAATTTAATGGATTATTTTTGAGGTGTTTTATCATTAATTCTCTGCCTATAAGTTGACATCCTCTTTTGGATTGATCATTACTACTGTCTTCTAAGCAAGTAACTTCACTAGTACTGCCTGCTGCAGATGCTGGTTCGTCAGGACCACCAGTCTTTTTCTAATTGCTATTTCATCTAAACTTAAATTGGTACATAAGACTCTTATTACTACTGTTTTTGGCAAGAGCTTCTAGCGTATCGAATATTTCAGAAGTGAATACCGGCTCAGCATCAACTTTTTTTTATACCGCATTGTCAATGTTACTGGGGGTGGTAAAACCGTATTAAATGTGTCTCTGGCAAATCTTGCAGTCAATGATGTAGCATGCATGCAGCTTTGCAGTCATTTTCTGCAGGAGATATGAAATTTTTCAGATTTTCACAATTTGTGCCTGCGGCATGGACACTAGACATATTATTAATAATCAAAGTAGTGCAAGTACTGCAAAATCTGTCCGGTGTTAGGTTAGTGTTGTGTACCCGTGGCTTCTAATTGCCCCAAATTAATTTTGAAGTGGGTCTTGATTTAGGAGCCGCATCCAGACATACGTAATATTATATATTATCTTTAAATTATTTAACAATGCTAAAACGCCGTCTGTCTGTCCAAAATTATATATGGCAGGAATTTGGTGTCGCTGCCGTCAAGAGGGGTTTGCCGAAAGCCTCAATTATTTCTTGAGTGGCTGCCATTCATAAAGTCGAATAAATAATCATAGAACAGAAGTATGTCTGCCGTCTTATTGCAGCCTTCTTGTAAGATCTTCTCATCTGAAAAGGAAAACATAACTGTTTTAAATGTATAACGGAGAGGTTCAGCAGGAATCACAAGACAAGCGAACTATATACAAACGTCATTTATTATGTCGTCACAGTTACATCGTTAACCCTACGGGAAGGCCGAGGATCCGAGCACTGTCCCTTACAAAGCGAGCTGTGAGGGGGATTGGTCCTAGTACTAAGTCCGGGAATCCGTACATTAGTACCAGGTGGAGAGAACTCAATCATCCGTTGTTCGACGGACTACTTAAGTGGGGACGAAGAAACTTTCATAGCGTGTTCTAAGTTACGCTCAGCGCCATCTAGTTATGGGCTTGGTAAACTAGCGTGCTACAAATGTATAATAAAAAAGTATATAAAAAGTTGCTCGCAAAGTCACTTCAATTGTACATTTCTCTGATATCAATGTGGCTATGATTAATTTTAGAAAATGTGTTATCATTTTATGATGTCAAAGATATGTAATCAATTTCAAAAGTAAATACTCAATTGATTCACAATAAAGGCTTTAATGTGTATAAATTGCGATAAATTAAAAAAAAAAACCAATAAATTTATTTCGTGTGAGGTATCCCATATTTGATGCTACAGTCCTGCTAAATATTTGTGTGGCATATTTAACTTTCATTTTTTGTATTTTATGAGGCAGGACATGACTATCAATCAATTTGGCTATAAGACTTGTGTTTCGGTAGCCAAAGTTTTCCTTGTGTAATGCCATTATGTGGTCCCACTTTTCTGTACATTTTTCCATTTATATGTTTATATGACTAGTCTTTTGTCAAAAAATTATTTTCAATCTCAAAAATATGTAAAATCAGCAAAGTCTGTACGATAACTATTGGGTGTGCCGATCTTGCAATGGGCTCTACTCACAAGATGTTAGGTTACGCAATAGAGCTGGCTGGATTACGTGCTCATTTTGTACCAATCCATATCAAACACACTGCCAAAGTCAAATTATAAGCAATAATCAAGCAGTATATACGTGTGATAATTGCAACATTGATGACTCTAGTGGTGAAGATTAAAAAATACTCGATAAAAAATACCATTACGATTTTGCAATCACATCCTTAAAAAATAAAAAAAAAATAGAAAGATAATAGAGGTTAGGTAGTTAGTTATCGTGATACCTACATAATGTGTGTGTCAGTGCCCTTCTCGACGTACGTTTGGTGAAATACGTAGGTATTTCTTACCCATTTATCTTAGTGGATTTGGTCAACATTAAACCCGTCTCATCACAGTTCCATATTCTGTCTGGACAGTCCAGCAAGTTGTGGTTAATTAAAGTTGTTTCCAACTTTTCATAACAATCTGCTAATATTGTAGGATTTTAATTAAACAACACGGCCAACCGAAAGATTTTCAGGAGTTCTTAAACTCAACCCGTAGCGATCTTTAAAGCCTATCCACCAATTCCAACCAGCACAGTCTTTGCTCGCATTAAAGTAATGCTTATAACCTGCTGCCTTGGCTAGTGAAAAAGCAATTTGACTGAGTACTTGCATTTTAATTATGTATGACAATAAGCTTTGTTCTAAATCAACAGGCAAGGAAAATGGTGTACCCACTTTCAACATTTTAATGTCCAATATTCCCTTCTCTCGTTCTTTTTTGACGCGTTAAACATTGGCCTTTACGGTAGTCCACGGTACTTTAAATTCTTTTGATGCCATGTAAACAGTCATTCTTGAATCTAAAACACTTTCTATTGCCGACTTTAATGTTGCTTCGTTATACTTTCTTTTTTTTCTTAGATTTTTCAGTTGGTCAGATCTTCGGTGGCAACTGTAAAGATTTTATAAATCCCTTTCTTGCAGGGCTGGACAAAGGTGTGGTTTCTAGCTGTGCTGAGGTAGATTCGTTTGAATCCTCCAGGAATAAGTCGTATATCACGTCTGGATTGTCAAAGAAAAACCAATACATGACTTGGACCTTGATACCGTTCCACCAAATAGCGTGTGCGTTACCGCAGCAAAAATGTATCGAATATCCAAACGTGATATTACTAGATTATCAGTGCGTAACGTTATGTAAATGTGTATGTAAGTTTGAAATTTGTGTGTCTATTAATTTTTGAGATATTAATTAAAATCAGATTCTGCCAGGATAACGTTTGAAACGTTACGCCAGCAAAAAATTTTCTCGGATCCGAATGAAAGTTAATACAATAATTAGTAAATGATGCGTGGTAAATGTGTATGTATATATAGAATTTGTGCGTCTCCAGATTCTGGCGATATTCAAATTTCTGCTGCGGTAACGTTTGGCCAGTTGCTGGATCTCAAAATCGGCGCGGCGTAGAAGTTTGATTTTTTTTACACACGCTGTTATGAATTTGTGTGTCATGTTTGTCAAAACAGAAATTCAAAAAAGGATACCGTTCAGGTATTAAAAATAAAAATATGAAATCAAGTATTTTGACTCCTGTACTTGCAATATTGGATCTAGGGATAAATAGTTGCCATGAGTTTGTACCTTATAATTGCTTACATTGGCTAGGTGAGTATCATAATGATATCCTAAGTATTAAATAAGTTATGAGAAAAAGAACTAAAATTCAGTCGCCTGTAATTTTGACAACCGATTTGACCAGTTTTTCTATTAGTTCGGAAGTTGATAGTTATCAAACTATTTGTAAGGGTAAGTTAACTCTTAGTGTACGAAAAATCAGCTCAATACACGTAGTAGTTTAAGAAATATCATTAAATATCCAACCGTAGGTGAAATACTATGATAAGCCGACCATTTTCGGGAGTATAGCAAAAAGCGACGCTACAGTATATATTGCTAACCATCCTTAATTAGTAGTAGTATTAACTTCAAATAGTACAGTCGCGTACATCATTGCATTAATATTTTATTTTTTACTTATCTAAAACTATTGTTTGCTTGCGACCAAATATTTTAATGTTGTAGATACTTATGATACAATAACAATTGGAATGTGCGTAACAAGTCGTTAATTTGTAATCCCGTTTAAATTAGTACTAGCTATTGTCATTCCGTCCACCGGGCTGCTGTTGCATCATATGTACAGTGGGCCACATACAAAAGTTTACCACAAAAAATACTCTTATTACAGAACCAATAGTATGGGGATAGTATGTTTTTCTATATGGCCTACTGTACATATAGTTTTGTATTTATATATTTCTTTATTTGTTGGTTCCCTTATAGGTTATCATGTGGTATGTGTGTGTATTAATGGTTTTTTGTTTTAATGTTGGGTGGCCGATTTCTTTACAAGTCCATGACTATGCGCTTCGTGCGGTTAGTTACACTACGCGCGCCTTGAAACTGCGGCCAGCAAGGTGATCAGACGAGCATATGGTATGGCGGTATACTCACCCGTCCGTGTGGCTCCCTGAAGTTTTCCTTAGCCGCGAAGTATATACCCTATTTAATTATTCTTATTTTCGGAATCTTATTGACTCATCTCTCTAGTAATAAATCTTGTGCTACAGTACAACCGGGTGGTGAAATGCATGTTTTTACCGGGTCGTGAAATGCATGTTTTTTTATGTCAAAGGTCGGCAAACGAGCAAGCAGGTCACCTGATGGTAAGTGATCACCGCTGCCCATGGACAACTGCAACACCAGGGGTGTGACAAGAGCGTTACCGGCCTTTTATTTATCCCTCCAAGGTGGGAGAGAGGATGGGCCTCCGGGTCTCTCATTCACCGAACGAAGCATAGCATGTTGTCGGCTGGAGCGCTTATGTTCTTAAATTGACGTAGTTTCATCGAAGAGAGATTTATATTTCTTAGGTAATATAGGTACTTTCGGTTAAATTAGTTTTTATTAAATAAATGAAATTCAAAATGCATTTATGTTGATTTATTCAACAAATAACGACCCATTGTGGTAAATATTGATCAGTCTTGTCATGCTTATAATATAAATCATAATTTATTTATACTATAGTGAAAAATAAAAAAATTGCACAAATGTTTAATATAAGAGATCTATACATTTAACAAACATAAGTAGTGAAAAAATAATCCTTGTCAATTATCGTTAAACCTTACATTCTAAGTATATAAAACAATTTACATTTCTTATATTAAAACAAAAATCACAGATCAGTTTGTATTTGCACTAAATATGACTATTTGCTCAGTTCCTTTTACATTAAAGATCTATTCATACAATATTAAGAAAATAGTAAAAAAAAAATATTTATCAAAAATCCTTACAATTCTTAAAAGACATTTTTAAATTAAAGACCAATTCACACAGATCCGGGTCGAGCCTGGAGCGACGCGACGCCGCGACCAGACCATGTTCTGTAAGGGGCTATCTGTTTAAACCTTCGAGCAACACGGCCTTACGGAGGTCGTGTTGCTCTAAGGTTTAAACACATCAGTGACGTGAGCTGGCCGTTTTCTTGACGGCCTAATCAGGATGACAGTGATCTCCTAGTTTTTAAATATCAAACAAAAAAAAATATATGGCGTCATGACACGTGGTATCTATCAATTTATAGACACGAAATACTCGCACACATCACGACTTCGGCCCGGCTACTGAAGTTCCGTTGCCAGCATGGGCTCGGAAGTATGTGATCGTCCTTACAAAAATGTAACTACTGATGTTTTTTTACACTTTTGATGAAACACGTTCCTCCACGGCCCGGATGTGCGTGGACAATACTTTAGTCATAAAATCACAGATTAATTTTTATTATTATCTATATGATAAAAACTAACGTGAGATACTAACCTTATTAATATGTAAAATACGGGTCACTACAGGCCGACATGTTTGACATTGATTGCAGACTGGAACGACTTAGTGCGCGCATCTCGGTTCACATTCGCCCTTCCGGATGAGGTCGAAACATGTCGGCCTATAGCTGACTTAATACTAGTAACGTATAAAAGACTATATTTTTATATTTATTCTTAAAATCACAGATCATTATTCACTCATTTTTACTTATCACCTATTCATATAAAATATAAGAGTGAAATAAAAACATGTATACTACAAAATACTAAAGATCATAAATCACAGATCAGCTTTGCTTATACTAATATAACTATTTACTTTATATTTATCCAGATTGATTTATAAAATATTGTCATATTACTTATATGCCTATGTCAAACAAAGAAAAAAATGGCAATATGATCAGGAAAATCCAAACTGGTTTCAAGAGATTATGAATGAATATATTATTCACTGATATAAATAATTGCATGTGGTCTCAAATTCTTGGCATTATTCTGTATTTTACTGTATAAATCGTCATACAATTGATATGTTCCATTGCTTGCCCTATAGCAGTAAGCCTTGTAATGACCAATATTATCGGATTTAATAGGCGGTGTGAAATCTATAATGGCTAGAATCAAATATAGTTTGCCTTCTAATTCTATGTTCAATGGTACATCCTCAAGAGTTATATTAATATCGTGTAATTCAAATATTATGATGTCATTTAAAACATATTTAAAATTTATTTTTCCTTTTTGGCAATAAGTGCAAGACGGAAGAAATTCATTCGTCATACCAGATACAGCTGCATGTTGCAAATGTTTTATTCCTTTCTGCGCGATTTTATCAATATTTAATGGAATGTACTTACAATTAAAAGTGCTATTGCCATCTAAATTGTACTTACAATTAACATTTATACAAAATCTTTTTCGCGTTGCAGAAAAGTAATAGCCACAAATATTTTCAAAAATTCTAGTAATGTTACATTCACAGTCTATAACACTCGTTAACAAATTTGGTTCATTGTCTGTTTCAGAACGGAATAAAGTTAAAAGAGCTTCACGCTTATCATATAGTTTTTGGGTATATTTTTTTGTGTTTGCTAATTCTATAATAAATTTTGTAAAATCATCATTACTTGCCAGAGAGCTAGAACTTATTAACTGTTGATATGAATTTCTGTCTTTATACGCTATGGCAAACGACTGAGCCACTGCATCAAAAGCACAGGTGTTGGTAAATACTAAATTTGTCTTTTTTGTTGTTGCTACAGTTCCATTTTGGAGGATATATATTGGTTTGACATGTTTGTTCTTTTTATTGTTAGGGACGATTAGGCCACCCCAGTTCTCAATTTCCAAAGGTTTTTCGTTAAAAATTGACTCTAATTCAAAATCTTTTTTAAAAGTTGATTCTTGACAAATTTGGCTTGAGTGTGATTTGTTTTGCAGCTTTACTTTTTTTTTATCTACATTTTGATTGTATTCTAATTTATTTATATGATGGGATATATTTAATTTTACTGTACCGTTAATGTAACTAAAATGTTGTATAAGGAATTCGTCTAACCTAACTCTTTCATCTTTTGTATTAAAGTAAATGGTTTTAAGATCTTTAAAATGATTTTCAACATTAGAACTACTTGATACATTGCGAGCAGAAACTATTTAATTTATTCAGTACTTTACCCCACATTGGCAATTTTCTCAGAAGTCTTTTTAATAAATCATGTATGGCTGGCAAATAGTATTCATTTTTAGTTTTATTATTTTCTGTTTGTAGTATCAAAAATAATTTTTCAGTTTCAATTACGTCATTGTAGTATGTAATTAACGGGTTTTCAAAAGCAATGTTTTCATTTTCTTCAGTATCTCCATCTAGAAGTACAGACGCATGACCATCATCATTAAAATCGTTGGTGTCAATTTCAGATCTATTTAACAATCGCGACAAAGCATCTTCATATCTACCACTTTGTCCACTCAAGTCGAGGTAAATGTATTCAGATAAAGATACAGTTACTAAATCTTTTATAATTGCCTTGATTTCGACGTAGTTTTCAATGCCATAAATTATTTTTATGCAATTAATATAAAAAAACTTGCATTTTTCTGATACTGTTGCGAAACAATTCTGTTTATACAGTTTTTTAATAAAATGCGACTTATCTAATCTAACGTAACAAGCGGGAACTACATTACTATGCCCCTCCAAAAGTAAAAAGCACTGACTGAGATAGGCATTTGTATCAGTATTTAAGAAGGCTCGGCATATGGCGCCTAACAGTGCCGAAGAATCATCGGAAATTATTTCATTAGGTAGAGTCTTATTAGCTGCCCACATACACAACCAAGATGAAATTGTTTCTATAGTATGCGACTGAGATGCCATGTAACACAAAGGAACACTTGTAGCGGAAGTGTAAGCTACAATGGCATAAAGAAATAAGTGTCGAGAGTCATTTAAATTTCCGCTAACAGTGGGAGGCGAAATTTTTTGAAAAATTGATCCCGTGGCGTCTATCGATAAAGTGATATTAGAGTTTTTTAATATTTCGTCGTAGTACCGACTTTGTTCTTCGGTCCAAAAGTATAAAAAAAAAGGCACTATTGAAAACTTTTTTATAAATGTATCATAAGGTGAAGTCTGAGACATGGCGTAAATCGATAAAATAGGATTCTTATCGAACTGAAGGGCTCGTTTTACATCATATCTCATTTTTCTTAAGTTATTTAACGTAGGTAGGGTTGGAGGTTCCTTTGGATTTTTTCTATTGATAGTCTTGTCAGCCAGAATAGTTCGAACAGCCAATGCCTTATTGTGTTTTAATTTTTCCATAAGCTGTAGTTTTCTGGATGGTGTTATTTTATTTTTTACGTTACTATCGTGGATAAATTCTTTTTTATATGAACTTATAAAACAAGTGACATTAAAAAAATTTGAAGATATTGGGCACATTGTAACTAAAATTTTTGCCCCACATTGAGTGCATTGGCCATTACACTTAATATCGTTTCTTTGTAAGTCAGAGGGAACATACTTAGTTATTTTTAAATGAAAATGTACAGGGTATATTTGTATTCCTCCATATTTGATCTTGGAGCTCATTGGTCCACGTGTTTTTTAATAACCTATTATGTTTGGGTGCTATATGTTTGAAATCATGTACATCCATAACAAAACTCAGTTCTAAGTTGGAATTGTTGTCATCAATTTCATCATTAAAAGTAGTATTTTTTTCCTCTGTATCATTGATATTTTGAGACAATTCGTATAAGTGACCAAAATAATATTCTTTATGACGTTTAATTGACATTTGTATGGCGGCTGTCTTCATATAAAGTTGAAAATTTTCCATTAATTCGTTTTGAATACATTCATATACATTATGAGTTGCGGGTGGAATGCAATGTAAGAATATATCAGCGTATTTAGAAACTATTTCTTTCAAATCACTCAATGGTATAAAACTTTTTCTTCCAGCCATTGTACAGTTTAAAATAATTAAGTATCCAAAAATAATCGACTAAGTACTGATTTATAATAGTGTGAAAATTACAGATAAAGATAATCTATGTATGTTCTGGAGTGAGGGCTTAGTAAGAACTTAAACGTGAGGATATCCAAAAGTTAAATGCGCTATTACTTCATAATTACTTTTAGAGATACGATTAGAGATACGTAAATTTAATATTGTAACTGACAGGCCAATTAGAATAGTTTTTTTAATCTTCTTGCCCATTGTAGCTTTCGATAGATTTTGCAGTTTGTTCGTAGTACGTCAAGACCGGAGTGCCGGAGGCCATTTGTTCTCGCACTCAGTAGACATCAGATTCATTGGTTCACTTCAGCATCCATATTATGTTTAAGTTGATGTTATCAGAGTTAGTTGCCATTATATAATAATCTAGAAAAAAAAGTAATACTTTAATAAATACATCAATTGTTCGGTAATAAGACGAAAACTACAACAAAATAGGTTCATTTGTGTAAATCGTAAAAAAATTGCAAAGGCATGTTTTAATAAGCTTCAAATTCCACAATACATCGGACACTTCTTTATATTTCTTGTAAATTTTCTACCAGACAAACCTTGTATTAACAAACAAAACAAAAAGTAGGTATCTGGAATAGATTCAATTACCTTAATTTGGTCCATTCCTGTAACGATGGACAATGCTTCATCGTCGCGAACTGACCATTACTCTATTTGTAGTCTGTAAAGGTTATAGTCGCTGTCTATATAGGTAGTTCATCGCCTATAACAATACAAAAAGTGATACTCTATAGATAGGTATATGTATTATTATTATTATAGGTAAATTGATGATATAGGTGAATCTATCTACTTTTACCGACTTTCAAATCTATTAATGGCATTTAGAAGTTCAGAAATCATGAAAGGAACTTAGATTATTACTAAAAGTGTGTGATTTGGCGGGTGAGCTTTGTAATAGCTTAGCATGAATTTATTTCGGAGGATTGTATCTAATAGAAATTGTCTTGTAGGCCAGTCAAAACGTTGCACTAATTCAGAACTTCATGATTTTTATATATTTTGTAGACCGATTCAAACAAATACGTATATAATTAAAATTAAATAAATCGTGAAAAACTTTGCGCGAAAGTAGCGATTTAAAATATATTAAGCGCTCGACCTTATCACTGAAATCATTAAGTTCATATTTGAGTGCGCCGAGTGCGCGTGACCCGACTGCAAGCGGTTGCGCGTAAGAAAGATAAAAAGTAACAAATAATAAAAATAAAAATGCAAGTGAAATAATTGCTTTTTATTTATTTCTTTATGCTTCATTACTTTTTTATTATAACAGTACTTAGGTACGAGAAACCTAAATATTCATATCGCTCCCAAATACAATAAATGAGTTAGGTATTGTGTAAGAAAAATAATGATGTTTAATCAAATAGGAAGAAGAAGAAACATTATGGCTCACACAAAAATGGCAATTTATGTCAAATACGAAATATATTTACATTTCAAACTAATAAATAAGAATATCATCGTCCTAAATATAATATACATACTATTAAATCTTTATCTCTGAAGGGGAAGATATGGCCTAAACTTATAAAGCCTCAAGGCCACGTTTAGCGCGTTGGTTGAAAACATAATCAAAACAGTGATGAGTTGCAAGCCGCATCGCCTATTATCATTCCCTTGCCGATGAACCTAACCCGTGGCTTTACATTCGTGAAATTTAAGAAGGTAAAGCTGTGGTTGGCTGCGACACAAATAATTTGTATCGCAGCCAACTGCCTGCCAGCCAACATAAAATAACGGTTTTATCAAAAAGCTAGCTGCTTTATTGAATAACGCCATTTAATTACACGTCTATACTTACTTCGTTAAGCCGACTCGTTGACAGCAACGTTCAACTTTACAATATGAAATTCAAGTATAACGTAAATATTTTATTTTTATAGCGTATATTTCAATAAAAGGGCGTATCAAGATTGTTTACATTGTTTCTAAATACCTAAATAAATGTACTGTAGTAACGTATGTTTAACGTTCTTTATTTCCGAAAAATATCTTGAAACCGTAGACAGCTTGAAACAATCAAAAACACCGGCTAGTTGACGCCATATTGAAAACAAAACACAAGTAGCGTGGCGCGCGATGACCTAATTAAACGATCAGCTATAATAAAGGTTTTGAGCGCCTCAATAATTCAATTAAAATTCTAGACGTGTGGTTGAATGGCGATATTCAGTCAAAGGGATAGCTATTAGATTAAAATAAAATAAATATATACGGACAAAAAATCACAGATTGAGCTAGCCCCAAAGTAAGTTCGAGACTGTGTTATGGGATACTAACTCAACGATACTATATTTTATAATAGATACTTATATAGATAAACATCCAAGACCCAGGTCAATATGAAAAAGATAATTTTCCATCTTGACCTGACCGGGGATTGAACCCGGGACCTTCCGTGTCGCAGGCAGGTGTGTTGACCGCTGCGCCACGGAGCTCGTCATACGAATATTTTAAAACAAATTGGATGCGAAATAATTATTTATAGGCAAAAGTGTGTAGTGAAAGAATTTCGGGAATCAGTCCAGTAATTTTTGACTTTATCCGTTACAAAAAAAAATTTTTCCACTTTTGAGATTTTTGGAATCGGATAATCGGTTCCGGGGGTTGGTTACCCCAGGCATCAAAACTAACACACTTAGAAAGTTTCACATGCTTCTTCAATACCTCACTTAGTGTTTTCACAATTTCACATAATTGCATTTACAAGTACCTTGTTTTGCAACGGCCCTACTATAAATACATACCAATTGACAAAACAAACTTACCATGTAGGTTGTGGTGTAGGAATTTGGTTCTGTTCTGTATCATTACTTCACTCAAGTTATCATACCACATCCTATACAGTAAAGCTCTCTCACAAGTAATCTCCGTTTTCACAACACAGAACACATACAACAAAATCACAGATCTGTTTATTAGAAATAATCCGACGAGAATCTCAACTAATTTGTGGCCACGACAAGAATGAGTCACCGACCTATTTAATGGGGTTGACACATCTTCAACACAATCAGTAAACGCCCTCTATATATTTGAGTTGTAAACTTAAAGTTCTATTTTTTTCTAGCTGTGTGATTGACACATAAACCACCAAATAAGAGTGAAAAATAGTATGACATATTTTACCTTAAAATTACCACTAACTAAATATCAAAATTTAAAATAAACAACTGAGGTAAAAATTTATATTCTACTGGTAAGGTAGCGTTAACTAAAATTGTTTAGTTCAGAGTCAGATATTTAGATGGCGCTGCTGCAGAGCGGTGCTCCAGCGGGATCGACCAAACGTTTCGAGAATGATTAACACGACAGTTATCTACTTTGCGTTGACGTTGATCTATATGATCGAAGTACGTATTACTTAAAGATATACGAAGTACTTATTACGAAAGAAGTAATAAGTACTTCGTATATCTCGAGTCAGATTAAAAAAACCATGATTTTGAACTCCAACACTACTATTATAAGCGATTTGTTTAAAAAAATAATAGTTATATACCTACCTACTTACCTACTACTCCAAAGAAATAAGGGTGACATACATTTAACACCTACCTAGGTTTAAAATATATGCCACAATACACACGCCTCTCTTGAGTGGCATGAAACCAAGAATATGTGTCTGTGCATAATACTCATCCTCATGTTTGCCCCGTACATACAAAACCTGTATTCTATACTTTCGTATGAAGAAATAATATTCTTTTTACTTATGCTAACACTTCAGTACACATATGTACCGCAAAAATAAAGGAATATACGACCAATTTAAGTGATGCAGCTAAATATATGGTACCGTCGCTTTTTGCTATACTCCCGAAAATGGTCGGCTTATCATAATATTTCACCTACGGTTGTATATTTAATGATATTTCTTAAACTACTACGTGTATTGAGCTGATTTTTCGTACACTAAGAGTTAACTTACCCTTACAAATAGTTTGATAACTATCAACTTCCGAACTGATAGAAAAACTGGTCAAATCGGTTGTCAAAATTACAGGCGACTGAATTTTAGTTCTTTTTCTCATAACTTATTTAATACTTAGGATATCATTATGATACTCACCTAGCCAATGTAAGCAATTATAAGGTACAAACTCATGGCAACTATTTATCCCTAGATCCAATATTGCAAGTACAGGAGTCAAAATACTTGATTTCATATTTTTATTTTTAATACCTGAACGGTATCCTTTTTTGAATTTCTGTTTTGACAAACATGACACACAAATTCATAACAGCGTGTGTAAAAAAAATCAAACTTCTACGCCGCGCCGATTTTGAGATCCAGCAACTGGCCAAACGTTACCGCAGCAGAAATTTGAATATCGCCAGAATCTGGAGACGCACAAATTCTATATATACATACACATTTACCACGCATCATTTACTAATTATTGTATTAACTTTCATTCGGATCCGAGAAAATTTTTTGCTGGCGTAACGTTTCAAACGTTATCCTGGCAGAATCTGATTTTAATTAATATCTCAAAAATTAATAGACACACAAATTTCAAACTTACATACACATTTACATAACGTTACGCACTGATAATCTAGTAATATCACGTTTGGATATTCGATACATTTTTGCTGCGGTAACGCACACCAACTTTTTTCCCAAATTCGGCCCAATTTGGAGTAATTTTGCATTCCGGGCCCATACATAAAAAAGGTACTGTACTGTAGTAGGGAATTTCAATTAACTAGGCAAGAAGACCCTAAGGTCATCCACCTCATTGAATTTTTAGAAAAAAGAGCCCTAGCACTGGAGAATGCAGAGCAACCCCAGGAACGAACTTCGGAACGAGTTGTTACCAAGACGGCTCATATGGCAACTGTCAACAAGACCACACCGGTCAATGACTCTGCAACTGTCACCAGGGGTGCTGAGTTGAGTGCTCACTCGCTCCAACAGGCTCCGTAGGAGTGTATACTTTGTAAGTATAATCACAAACTTAGCACTTGCCCTCAATTTAAATCAAAATCAACTACAGATCGACTTAATTTTGTAGTTTATGCAAAATTTGCTTAAAAACAATCGTCACGTTAACGAACACGTTCGTTATCTGCTTTCAAAAGATATTTAAGCAGCTGAAATTTTCAATAATTTGTATAAAAATAAGAAACGAAGAGAAAACTAAACATGTTTACAGCTTAAAATAAAAAAGTTTTGTCTGACATTAAATTTCCTTTCTCCGACTGCTATTCTTATGTGAGAGCTACATTTGACAGTAGCCTCCCGCTTCCCAAAAGTTTGTCCAAGAAGTACTCCAATATAAGCAAAGAATCAGGCTTTCAGACGAGTTTTTTAAAGCCTTGAAAGCAAAAGCTTTGCCGTCTGAGCGTAAAATTATTCAGGCTGGCCCATGAGTCCTTAAAAAATCAAATTTTAAAATAATGCACAAGACGGGTGGGAGGGAAAGGCACGGGCGGGGCAATGATAGCATGTTCGCTGTCTAATACTAATAGGCTAGGTTAGTCGCCATGAGCATTTCAATGGAGCGGACCTCGCATTCTGCCTGCGCAAGTTTTACAGGCATCATGATACAGCAACCATTGCGCGGTGTAAATTACGAGAATATAAAAATCTATGCAATTTTGAAGACACCCTATCGCTTCATATTAGCAAAAAGAACTAGGTTGCTAAGTTCGAAGAGTCTTCAAAGTTAGATAAACAGCGGTGGGGTCGCCCAAGGACACAGGACGGAAGAAAAATCGACTAAGTGTAACAATCTTTTCGTTAGTGCAAGAATTTTAGGTAACCGACGCCATTTACAAACTAAATTACGCAAATGAAATCATGAATGATTAGTCTCTTTTCTTTCTGCAATAACATCTTATTCTCCGATGAAGCTGACTTCCACCTTAATCACCATGTAAGTAAACAAAATTGCCGCTATCGGACTACGGGAAACGCAAAACGTAAACATCAAACACCTTTACACAGCCGAAAAACAAGGACAGTTCGGGCCGCTATGTCAGCGCGTGGAATACTTACTTTTTAGCAGAGGTCGCTCGGAGACAGTTACTTTAGAGCGATATGTAGGGATGATTGAGGACTTTTTCAAGCCAGAGCTAAAGAATTTTCCAGGCTGCAATACGAAGACCTGGTTTCAACAGGACGGAGCAACGACCCATACCTTCTAACACTTCTATGCCCGTCGTTCATCAACTTTTCCGTAACAAAGTTATCTCTGGAAGGGGAGACATATCCCACATGTCCAGACTTTGAGGTGGCCAGGCAACCTGGCACCGATGGATATTTTTATGAGGTTACCTTAAAAGTAAAGTGTACAACACAAACCCACGGTCAATTGCTGATCTTAAAGAAAAAAAATATATATATAAATTTTAGCCGTCGCTTACAGGAGTGCTGTGATCGTAACGAACTACGTTTACTTAGATGATGTGATTTAAAAAAAATACTCTCTAATAATAATAGAAAGGAGCGGTGGTGGTCTCAGTCGAATCAGTTGGATTCCAAATAAAAGATTTTAACAAAAGGCAATCAATTATCGCTCAGAATATTATATCTGATGGTTTTTTTTATTAGCTCAATTAGCTTTCAAAAAACGTAGGCACCGGACACAAAATCAGCGGCGGCGACGCGGGCGCGGAAGCGGCGCATTAAAACGCATCGATTAATATGGAGCCGTTCTCGAAGCGGCGCGGGGGAGACGTACGAGCAATGCGCGGCAGCGGCAGACCAGCGGTGCCCGCGCGTCTTCACTGACGTAGTCTTGTGAATTTTATTTTTAATGATCGATCGAGGCATATCAAAATGATGGTCGATGACGTGGTGGAGCGAATCATCACACTGGTGAGGGCGAGAAGTACTACATGGAAAATAGTAATAATAAAAATGTATGGTGTCTTGGCAAGTTTTTTTTTCGTAACATTCATTTACATTTGTATTGTAGTAGTAGTATGTAGGTTCATGGCAGAAGTTTAGTTGACTTAAGAAAAATAATAATGTCATCTTTTATTTGGCCATACATGATGACCCCTATTCTGAATGCACCACCATTACACCGGCACACCAGAGACATTTACATGTTTGCACCAGGAATATTACAGAGCGTACAATTAGTCTCTTGAAATCACGCTTTCACTACTTGCTGTTGCATAGGAGATTACATTATGTGCTAGTGTAAATATGCCAAATATGTCTGAGCGTTATTTTATCAAAATATGCAGTAAATAAGGTGATACACAGATATGTCGTTCTGCAACACATGATTGAAGCAGGCAAAAGAGAAACACATTTAGAGGTATCTCAAAGGGATATCGACACAGACGGAATACTGTAACGTTATGGACATAGTGTAACGTTATTTCTTCTTTAATATATATTAAAACTAAAATTTTTAGTTTTAATATATATTAGTAGTATTTGTGGTTTCAATAACAGCTGCTATTAGCAGCTGTGACTGAAACCACAAATACTACAACCACAGATCTATCACTCATTTCACCAAAACACTTAACTTAACCGCAAAAAGAAAATATTCCTGACGAAACTGATTACTGTCAATTCAATTACAAAAACTCATTGCCGAGTACATCTAAAAGCGAAATTGTCCACTTGTATAAACAAAACAGCATTTTTGGTGAGCACTTAAAGTACCGTGAAACTCCGTTTCAAAAAGGCAAACTTTTGGATGCTATAAATAAAGTCACATGTCCTAGGTGTTGTATTCTATAACGTATAGGTATTAGTCCAAATGTTAATTTTCGTAATAAGATTATTAACTTAAAACACAAGGTTAAAATTAGGTTTAATCACAAAAACAGCGACGACCTGGGTGCGAAAGCGACTGGTTTGGATACACGACTTGGTAACATAAGGTAGGTTAGGTTGAGGTTACACATAGACCACCAAATAAATTATGAGTAAAATTATGGGTTGAAACATTTCTTAGTAAAGACCGTATGAATGAAAAAAATATTAGGAGTTGAAATATTTCTTAGTAATGATAGTATGAATAAAATAAATATGAAAAATGACTGTTATGAGTTCTGATATTAGTAATAAAAATTAATGAACAAAAAAATATTAGGAAAACATAATGAATAGTGATTATTATGAACACAAATAGGTACTTAGTAAAAAAAATTAAAAGACTAAGATTTTTATGTGAGTCAATATGGATCCGTTGCACCGAAACAAATGGTTCAAGCTAAATTAAACCGAATATGAATAAATTCACAGTTTCTCAAAAAGCTCAAATTGACGAGAAGTTGATCCTACTGCTCATCAAGAATTTTCAGCCATTTTCCGTGGTAGAGGACAGAGGGTTCAGGGAATATTCTGAAGCATTAAACCCAGGATATCAACAGAGCTCGTCAAATAATAAAACTCGTAAATTAATTTTAAGTACCTAGTATATTTATTCTGAAAAAAATTAAATCCTGTGGGATTTTTATAAACGCAAGCGAATCTAAGGGCACATGCTACTTTCTTATCTATAATTTCTTCTTATATTATTCTACTTTTAGCATGTCTGTAGCGTATTATAATTATTTACGAACAGAATTATAGCATATTTATGAAGAGCGATGGATCAGGAGATTGCATCGAAATCGCATTAGGGCTATATGGGATTCCTTTGACCTACATGATAATGAATTTCAAAAACTATGGAGAATATCAAAGCCTATGGCTTTGTGTATTATACAAAGAGTAAGACCCGATTTGGAACCCCATAGTATGGACGGACTACCAGTTCATTTAAAGGTAAGCGTACAATAAAATACCTATGTGTGATACATGCTTACGTGGCTCGAAGTGCAACACTATGGAATGTGCACTCGATCCGATGTCGTCCCACTATAAGTTAAAATATTTTTCAGTTAAATGTGTCTAAAATTCATATTCTATATCTTTTAGGAGAGATTGAAAATAACGAACGGTAATAGAGTTAAATTTTTGTGGGGCGGTAATAGGCACGTTTACGTTACGTCCGCAATAGGATATTAGATTGTCATCTAAAAGATCCCAAAAAATTTAAGACTACCTTCAAACATCCCTCTTCGAATTTCGACGTGGCTGCTTTTCTTGATCCAGTTCATAATATGTGTAAATTGATCCGGAATCATTTCGAGAGTGAAAGAACTTTTTGATTTTGACGAAAAAAATGAAATTGATTTGAGTTTTTCAGAAAAACTACATGAGTTGCAAGATGAGGAAGGCTTTTATTTGGCTAGTAAATTAATCAAAGGCCAGCTCCCTTGAAAGGGCGAAAATAGAAACCGACCATCGACATCCGTTGCACCATCACGTGCCGGCTCCTCAAAGATTGAAGAGCCGGCATAGCTTTGTAAAAGAAGTGCCACCATTATCTGGCGAAGCTTCTAGTTCCCGGCTGAAAATTTGGAATAAGAGATATCCAACTGCATCCCTTATCCCGCTATCAGAGCACCTCCCGCCTGGCCATGATTTACCTTGGTCGACTTGGAAGTCCTTGAACAGACTCCGGACTCAAGTTGGCCGAAGCAAGGAGAATATGAACAGGTGGGGCTACAGCTCGGAAATCTTTTGTTCCTGTGGTGCCACCCCTCAGACCATGGCACACTTATTATCTTGCCCTGCGTGTCCTACCACCTGTACACGCGAGGACCTATACAATGCTACTGATAACGCTATATCAGTAGCAGAGTTTTGGTCAAAACAAATATAATTTGCCCGAGTCGATACGCTAAGAAGAAGTAACTTATTGACGTCAACAATAACATAACATTGTAAACCAATTGTAAATGTAAAGTGACGTTCACCAAATGATATTTAAAATATCTTAAGATGAATAAAATTTTTGACTATTGACTATTGGAGGCTTTCCCATTTTATTGATTGCTGGCAGAAAATATATGCAGAAAACTGATTGCTTAAACACATTGAAAGCTATACAATCCCTTTTATAACTCAACCATTTCAAAATATTAGCCCAAGGGAATACCAGCCTAGTTCTAAATGTGATAAACAAGATATGAATCTTGCTATTCAGAAATTACTACAAATGGGTGCTATTTCAATATGTAAGTAATCCAGTTTCAGATTAGTTTTTATCTTCAATTTGTTTTTTGTTTCCTAAGCCTAGTGATCATATCAAATTTAAAAAGTCTAATAGCTGAATGACCTAGTAAAATAACATGCAATATTAATAGTACAAATTTTCACTATTTTTGTTGGATGAATTAAGAGAACTACTTATCATTGGTTCTCTTAAACTTAAATTATGATATCTACTAGCTTTTACCCGCGACTTCGTCCGCGTGGAGTTGGTTGTTTATTTTCATTGTATTTTAATTCTTTAATTATATTTTTTTTGTTCAGGTGTATTTTTTTGCAATATTTTTTTGTCTATCTGTGCCATCTGCCCCGTTGGTTGACGGGGTCGATGAATTTTTCCCAACCGTCGCATCACCGGGGCAGAGTCACCGGGGCGGATGGGAGTAACTCGTTTTGTCGCCTTTTCCATAGTAGCTGTACGGGTGCGCTGCGTGCACTGGGAGCGGGCGCACGGCAAATTATTTTATGAAGCGAAAATAATACTTAATGTGTTACATTTGACACAAAATTAATATATTTTTACGTAAAACTGCTTATTTATTTTTTATATCAGTGTTATTTTTTAGTATATATTTAAGCTTAAACAGCTACCATTTTCCTTGCTACTGCGCTTGTCACTGTTTATTTTTACGTTGTCCACTTTTGCGTAGAGTTGAGACCCTAAGGTCGAATCAGTGACGTAGTTATTTCTTTTGTAATAGAGACATTCTTTGTAATAGCTATAATTGCGACGACGCTTGGTTTAGTTTATATTATATTTGACAAGACAAGATACACGGTACAGTCAACAACAAAAAATAATCGTCATTTTTACATTCGATCTCATGAACAATGAAATGAATAATATCAAAACTTAGCGAGATAATTTTTTTTATGGAAACTCGGCTTTATTTCATCGGTTTCGCCGACTAGTTTCGGTCTGTTATGAAGACCATCATCGGGGCGAGTGTTGAGAGTGTAGGGAAGCGAAACTAGTCGGCAAATTCAACGAAATAAAACGTGAGTAAAACCGGCTGTCTACAAGAACAATGAAATTATTACAAATTTCATAAATGAACACAATTTTTCATATCTTCGATGTTTACCTAATTATTTCTAAATTAGTCACATAACGAAAAAAATCTCATCCATGAACAAATTAGTAATACAGTAAATAGTAAAAAAAAAGAAATATCATCAATGAAAAAGAAAAATATCATCAAGAATACATATCAAACAAAATTTTTAGTTTAAAAGATACCAAAGATCTTTTCCCAATGGCACCTACTGAGACGGCCGTTACTGCTGAAAATCATTAAGTCCATTGATGTCAAGATGGATGCAGACGAGCGCCGAATAATATGTCAGCGGATATATTGTGAGGTGAGTCTGTCTACTTTTATGGACGTTCCTGTTCACTTATCGTATCATAAGAGATACAGATCATAATAGATTCAAATGCTGGTTTATCTTGTTAACCTGCGTATACCCTGCGTAATCTTATATAAAATATGTCTTTATGTTCGTTCTTTATGCGACTTTACTCCATTCATCAGATTATGTTAAAACTTCTGATACGAAAATAAGACGATATAAAGCTTGAACTCCAACCTCCATACAGGTTCTAACCTACGATTTTTTTTTCAGATAAACCCACAAGATGCAGTTTGTGGAAACTGCTTACTGATATTACAAAAAGTAATCAAACTACTTATATAGTTAGAAGCTTTGGATATTGTGGTTCTTTAATATTTAGAAACCAATACATCCTGCACTGGTTGATTCTGCAGAATGAAATGTTATATTGCAGTGGATACCATCACACCAGGTAAATAAAAAATATAGAAATGGTATTCTAATAGAGCATATTTTTAATAAAAAATATATTGCCATTGGTGATATTTGAAAATGCTATATTATACACAATTTATGAAGCCCCTATACTAGATTAGAAAAAGAACCAATTTACTTTTCGAATACTATCCAACAATAATATTGGCCTTTATCAACGAGTGGAGCAGATTCGTCAGCACTTCTGGTCTCAATGGGCGAAGGAATACGTATCCGAGCTTCAAGCAAGGACCAAGGGCGTGAAGGATGACATCACATTGAAGCCGGGCATACTTGTCGTCATCAAGGACGATAATTTGCCTCCCCCTGAAGTGGCATCTTGGACGAATTGTCGACACCATCCCAGGGAAGGAAGGCGTGGTCAGGGTTGCTGACATACGGACACCAACGGGCATCACCAGACGGGCCTACAGCAAGATCTGCCCCCTTCTCGAAGAATAGATCCAGTTCCAGGAGTTCTTGGAAAGCAGGAGCTTCCAAGACCGGGGGGATGTAGGAGCCTGCACCGCACATGTAGGGCCTCCGCGCTTTTTTACTTTTTTTAACTAGTCTTTCGATCCATAAACATAAATTTTAAATAACAACACCGCGGTTGTCTATGATTGTATCCGTTTCCTACTTCACTATTCGCCATCTTATCGAGCTGCTCAAGACTCTAAAAAAATCGGTTTACGCACAAGCATACTGTAACGTGAAGAAAGCCTGTATTACACGAAATTTATTCGCCACATCGTCTTTCATTTCGAAGAACCAAGAATCACCAACACACTTTTATCAACAGTTTTTATCGATAAAAATATTTATAGTATATGGAAAACTAATCATCTTTTGTTTCAGGTGGAACGTTTAGAACAAGTGTGTAACAAGTGTGCTGGCTTATTAATGTAATTGAATAAAATGATAGCCAAGAGGTGTGAAGACTATGACACAGATTTGAAAGGGGATAGTGAAGGAGAATATTGCAAATTCATCCAACTTAAAAAATATACCGACCAAAGTCTTCTCCCAGCGGGTCCTTGCTCGAATGTTTCATACATATTGAAAATATTTGCAACGAAATTCTAAAAACAGATTGTGAAAGCAGTAATTTAAGTTATTATATAGAAACAATGGTGATCACTCTTTTACCGCTAGATTTTTTTAAATGTACGACACACGAAGATAATATAAAAATAATTATTATTAAGCGAAGTATTCAATTTTTTAATAATTATTGGTGTAAGGACGTAAATTATATTATTATATTAGGTACTAAGGCCAGATTATATATCGAATTTCATGCGTCGAAACAACTTGAGCATCAGAACAGCATCCAATATCAAAAGAACAAGGGCTTCTGTTGGCCGTTTACAGATATCAGAATTTTTCGAGAACATTAAAACCCACCTCATCAACGCTACTAGTTCTTCGGTACATAATTACGACGAAACTAATAAGTAGACTAATAAGAGAACAGAAGTGTTGGTGCCTCGAGGAACCAAGAGAGTTGAACGAGTTCAGGAACACTCATACAGCAATCAGCATTATGGTTTGTGGGAATGCTCGGGGCGACCTTTCCCGCCAATGGTCATTTACACAGCTTTGAACTTGTATGATAACTGGACTTTGGGAGGACCTGAGAGAACCATCTATGCCTATAGCCCCAGTGGATGGTTTGATATGAATTTGTTTGAGAAGTGGAGAAGTTCCCATATATTTAAATCTTTTAGTACATTTTAAAGTACTAAATAACTACTACTAACCGCCGCCTAAAAAGAAACAAAATTGTCGAGAGAAGAGGTATAATAAAATAAAAGAGAAACCGAAAAAGCCCGTTTGTTGAGAATTAAAAGCGACCCCAATAAATTAGCAGAATGCAAGGAGAAACAAAGATTGCAGTACTGAAAAAAAAAGAAACAGGTCAAAGAAATCGATTAAACAAAAGATACCTCAAGACCAACGGATAACTAGAATAAATTGTCGACGACAAATTAAAAAGCACAAGCAGTATTCGTTTGATAGTATGAAAATGAAGATTTTGAAAACTGTTCCATTTGTAATCAGTTATTTCCTATTTAATCGGCTGCGTCCATTTTGGGTTGTACCACCTACTTTATTAAACTGTGATACATGTGCCTGCACAATCCACGAAAACATGGACTTCAAACTTGCGGCTTAAAAATGCAAAAATTCAAATGCAAAAATACTAAAAAGGAACACAGAAAATCATACCCAAAACAATTATTTTAAAACTTGAAGATAATATGAAAATATTTTCCATCCTGTTTATTACGAGTACATGGTCCACACGCTTGCAGTGTCACAGATAGTGATGATGAGGATCAATAGTTCAGTTGAGTTGGGACTTTTAGATCGTGTTTTGCACATTTGTTCAATCAATCTGAAAATGCCGACCCTTAAAAAAGGATATGGTGAAGTATTTAGTATTCAAGAAAGAAAACAAAAGTTCATGCGATTCCGTGGTAAAGAAATTATCTGAGTATGTATCACGGAGTTAAGATTTCGTCCCAGTGTAGCACGCTGAAAAACTTTCGCCACGTAGCTTCGGCGTCATTCGACACAAAGTATCAAACCCGAGCGCGACGCGGGCCAGTCTCGTTGCGGCCGCGATGGTGACTGGGTGGATGGACTGAAGGATGGCCATAAAATGTGTGTAAAAAGTAATGGTGCCGAAGGGTACTTCCCTGGTCCAAAGAACGCTATTGTATTAAGAATACAAGTGATCGCTAACAATCACTTTCAGTAATGTAAGGATTTTAGGATTATTTTCGTCTAACTGCTTTTATTCTGGAGGGATTTGGGAATTCTTAATAGGCGGGTCTACACAGAGCGAGCAGCCTCGCGAGGCATTTGCCGCGCGAAGCAGCTCGCTCTGTGTGGACGTGCCTCGGCCGAGGCAAACGCGCGCGCTGCCGCGGGCGAGCGTCCGTGCGCCCGAGCCATCCAGTGTCGGCTTTTTGTTTTGCTCAAAGGCGCCTCAGTCGTTTGCCGCGCGCACTCTGGACGCTCGCGTATATTGTTTCATGCCTCGCTCGAGTATAATAAGAGTAAAATATGAATAAAGATCAGTGTTTAAAATTAATATCTCTCTATGGTGTAAACACCTGGCTATGGAATGCAAGTGATCCTAATTATACAAATAGGGGACTTAGGGAAGATGCCTGGTTAAATATTAGCCGCGAGATGAATGTACCGGTTCCTGATTTAAAAAAGAAAATGGAGTCATTAATGGGATCCTTCCGGCGGGAAAACTCACGAGAAAAGAAAAGTCGTTTAACAGGATCAGGTAAGATATATATTTATTAATTGCTTTCACAGTTACTACTAAGAACTATTTATCTATTATAAAAACTTGTAACTTATTTTCCAGGTCGTGATGAGGTTTACAGATCTAGCTGGTTTGCATATAATGCCTTTGCATTTATGTCTGATAGGAACGAGCCAGGTACCACGCGGGATACTATGGAGAATGTAAGTACATAATATAGTTTTTATTGATAGTCATCTTGCCATGAGACAGTTCCATTTGTAATAAAATGTCTTGCTAGGTGGTCACGTATCTCTTTAGCATTATTTCCTCCACGTCGTGGTATTTGTTGAATTGGTAATAATGATGTTGGTTCTGATTCATTTCGCCAACTTCCTTCTACGATTTCCCCATCATTTCCCACCGCATCAAAAAAGCCGGGAGCTGAAAAGCTATTAGAAGGTGTTCTCCGTAAATAGTTGTACAAATGTATTGATGCTAAGACTACTTTTGTTGCTTGTTCGGGTTCTAATAAAATTGGTTTACGCAAAACTCTATAAACAGAACTTAACACTCCGAAAGCATTTTCTACAACTCTTCGTGCTCTGGAGAGTCTATAATTAAAAATTCTTTCCTTTGAACCTCTTTCTGGATTACCCTCGTATGGTCTCATGGTGTATTCATTTAGCTGAAAAGCTTTGTCACCTAATATATAAAATGGTACTTTGGGATAGTACGGTAATTGCAAAATTGTGGGTGATGGGATGTTAAGTTCTCTTTTCTCAAACTTTTGGTATAATTTTGTATTTTTAAATACACCTCCATCAGAAATCCGTCCTTTACTCCCAACGTTTACATATAAAAACTTGTAATTATCATCTACTAAGGCAAACAAAACTATACTTGAAAAAGATTTATAATTATCGTAGTCATTGCCACTGTTTATGGGTGACTGCAAAACAACATGCTTCCCATCCATCGCTCCCACAGCATGTGGGAAATTCCATTTATTTAGGAAACCGTTTGAAATTGCAACCCATTCTTGTTCTGTACCTGGTACCTAAAACAGATGTAAAAAAGTATGTATTATTTTACAGAATGAAACCGATACTAACGATGAAACAGTAAGAGCAACTCAAATCGCTCAAGACCCTTCACTTGACAATGACAACATTCAAGTTATGGAAAATCAGCAACAACAAGATGGCGCCAATAACACACAATCTAGAGTTGGAACACAAGACCAGAGATCCAGAAAACGAAGCAAAAGAAGACCAGCGAAAGACACAGACGATTTATCGGACGAAACTCTTTCTGAAGCTTTCAGGATTCTCCAGCAATGCACAGAACCACAGCCAACCCCACCGCCTTGTGACTCATACTCGGCATTTGGACAATACATAGCCAACGAATTGAGAAAATATGATCCAGTAACTCTGGCGCACGTAAAAAAAGATATATGCGGAATAATATTTCAAGCCGACACAGGAGCTTATCAACAATATGGCTATTATACACAAAGCTATGCTGGGTCTACGCAACGTCCAAGCACTCATGCTTCATCTTATAACGATCCGACGTCCCCCTCACCACTAACTCCTCAACCATCTATTTCCACCGTTCCAATAACTTCTCCAATTCAATCAGAGATTCCACCTCTCCCTTCCCCTCCGATGATTTCTCAAAATTCATCAGACATTCCTACTCCCCCTTCCCCTCCGATGGCTTTTCAAAATCTATCAGACATTCCTCCTCTCCCACGGCTTCCTGCCTCCTAATTATGCTAAAACGTAATACGAACCACTAATTAAAATTAATTTCACCTTTCTTTCTTTTTATGGTTATTTTAAAGTTCTATTAAAATGATTGGACTAAATTGACAAGATTGGTTTTTTTACTCACTTTTACATGATCCTTTAAATGTTCGATGATGGCATCGCAAACTTCAGGAACAATCTTCGAAATAGATTGTTTGGAAATGCGAAAGAGATACTGCAAACTGGTATAAGAATCTCCTGTCGCTAAGAACCGTAATGTCAAAAGTATCCTTTCTCTCACGGTTATCGCTCGACGCCAGTTCGTATCATTTCTTCGAAGTCTGCTTTGTAATTCTGAACACAATAGATCCAACTCCTCTGTAGTAATGCGTGCAAAATTTTTTTCCACTCCATCATTTATCAATTCTTGGTACAGTTCGTTCCCATTATATAATAATCTGTTTTTGTATAAAGTCTGGATCCAATATCGTCTTCGTTTAAGTTTTTGTTGTCTTCTCTTTTTTATAATCCTATTTATAAGGATAAAAGCAACAGCTGCCACCGCAACACGTACGTCTGGTGCCATGATGCCTTAATTCTCAACTGAACGAACGAACATGGCTCGGGCTTGCCGCGCGCGGCAGCCTCGCGATGATACCGAGGCTGCCGCGCTCGTTTGGGGATAGTTTCCTCGCGCGGCAAATGTCTCGCGAGGCTGCTCGCTCTGTGTGGACCCGCCTAATCAAATTTTATACTCATTTCATCAAAACATAAACAGTACATTACATACTAACTTCTACCGATACTACAATATATGTAAATACCATGCCTAGCTTAATCTAACATTATCCAGTATTATTTTTATGTTGTAGGACCGTAAACGAGCATGCGGGTCACCTGATGGTAAGTGATCGCCGCCACCCACGAACAACTGCAACACCAAGGGTGTGACAAGAGTGTTACAGGCCTTTTAAAGGCATACATTCATTACCATCAAAACAGGAAACGCGAGAGACAGACTTCACTAAACTCGCCAAATAAATTCAAATCTTTATCACTACGGGGACGTTGATGGCCCACCATAACAAATTCACTGTGTTTATGCTATATATGAATACATACAGGAAACAACGCAGACCCATTCACTGACTACTTATCAAATACAAAAAATTGCCTACAGAAATTATCATTTGTTTTGATACAATCAATAGTTAATACAAAACTTTTTCAAAAGTTTGCTTTATCACCTTCAAATCAATCAAACTCCATCCGGATTGAAACAAGCTCATATTGACCCATAATGCACACCTGATCGATGTTCCTTTCAATACATAAATACCTTTACAATGAATACAATACATACAATTTCCAAAAACTTAACACATCTGTTACGAAATGGAGCTAGCACGAGCTCAAACACATCTCAATTCAGTTCGCAGCTGTGGGCGCTGCCCCAGAGACAAAATAGCGACGGGCATTGAGTGTCAGCGAGCTCATGATAGACATGCAGAACTGAAACACGCGACATTTGCAGCAACACATTGAACAACAGGCGACACGCTCAGTGTGTGTGGTTGATGTAGTGGATGTGTCGCCTCGCCCTACACAGGCGATACCATAGATATCAGAATATTTACTAGGTTAGATCGGTGCGCGAGCGAAATTTGTTTGAGTTCCGATGTCTCCAGAAAAATTTACACCTACATGCACATAAACATTGGAACACTAGTTTCACGCACACAATGACAAAATATTTTATGCAAACAAATCAAACGGCCAACGGGAGTGACAGGCACACATTCGTGTTTGACGCGTAAATGCGAGCTCACACATTCAACAAGTTCACACCTACGCTAGTGATTGACAATCGATAAACTATTATCGATGTTTCTTGCGCGTAGTACACGTATATGGTTCGTGATTTGTTTTAATATTTAATTATTTATATGCAGCGTCGTTAAATAAATAAAAATAGTTGAATAAATTAATAGATTTATTCATTTATTTCGGGGGATGATTCATCGCAAGCGGGAAAGGACAGTGCCTTATTTTTGATATCTATGGACAGTGCCGATTCAACTATATGGGAAGTGGCGCCTTTTTTCATAACAGGAAGTAGCGTACAAAAACAAGATGTATTATCTATTCTATACATATAATAATAAAACAGTAAAAATATTTTGTCTGTACATTTAGTATTTTTGACTGAAATGGATAGAGGGACATTTAAAAATCATAATAGTAAGAAAAAATTTTTTTTGGAATTTTGTTGTCTGTCTGTCTGTCTGTCTGTATGTATGTATGAATACGTTTATCTCAGGAAATATTGGACGGATTTGAATGAAACTTTTTTGCTATATAGCTATTAAGCTTAGGTAACATATAGGGAAGAAATGATTTCGGAAAATGGAACACCTGATGCAGCATCATAATGGTCCAGCTGAACTACAAGAAATATAAAAGTGGAGCCTGAGCAAAAGTTGTTAAGCCTGATGAGCATTTTTGTTGAGGTATAAAAAATCTAAGATTTGGAACACCTCATGCAGAACCATTATGGTCCAGTTAAACTATAAGAAACTAGCTGTTACCCGCGGCTTCGCCCGCGTAATATATATAGCCTATGTCCTTCTCGGTACCCTTAACTATATGTATGAAAATTTTCATGATGATCGGTTCAGTAGATACGGCGTGAAAGCGTAACAAACAAACTCACTTTCGCATTTATAATATTAGTTAGGATCGGGATATATAAATGACGCCTTAGCGAATTTTATTCAACCTGTTGAGCAGCTTTTGTTGAGGTATTTAAATTGAAGATATGGAACAACTGACGCAGAACCATAATGGTCCAGGAAAACTATAGGAGATATAAAAATGACGCTGTAGCAAAAGTTCTTCAGCCTGATTAGTAGTTTTGTTGAGGTATAAAAATTGAAGATTTAGAACATTTGATATACAGAACATTAGCTTATATTACTGGTGATCGCCCAGCGGTCCGGGTCACTCGCAACCAGGATATGCCCTTTTGGCAATAGCTTTTAGCCCATACGGCAGCATAACATGAGAGTTTACTGTTTCTCCAAGCCTTGCACACACAGGCAACACTCAAAGCCGACATCCGTCTCTCCCGAAGGCCCTTTGGAGCCCTTTAGATGGTTGAGCAGCATGACAGCAGGTCAAATCCATAGAGGAACAAAGGGAAATATTTGGTTTGGTAGTGCGAAGTGTTTTGTACAAAGAGAGGAAGCTGTTTTTCTAAGATGCTTCAGAAAGGACTGGAAAAAAAACCTGATGAAAACCATCCTCGTTGAAATCAGGCGCCAAAACAAACTAACCCAAAGGATAGTTCCAAAATAGTATTAAAGTATTTATTTACGTTGATATTTACTAACTTTTAACTGGTAAACATACTTTCCTTATGCATCGACATTAGTTCGCATTGAGGTATATTAGTTCAGTGAAAATTATCGATAAAAAGATACTGGGACATCCTTAGTCGCAACGTCAACCAGCCCCCGTACTTCGATATTGGTAAGGTACGACACGTTTGCTTGACGTGACATACATTACGCGGTCAAAACAGTCTTATTACTGCTAATGAAAGACTTTACGCGCAATGTAATACATCCATTCATTTGATTTCATTTTTATAGCAATGTAACCGGCATGACATTCCCGATGACATATTATTTATTGATTTTAAGTTTTTGCTCTAAAATGCATTAAAAACACGAATATTTTGGTGCTTTCTTATGGTAGGTGACTCCGAGATGTTTCAGGCTCTTATTGGAACTTCTATTTTTGCACATTATCACTGCACAAGACGGCATTTTCGTAAAAATCGTGACGTACTACGCGAGTGCACATAAACTTCCGACTGACAGCGTGTTCGAGAAATATGCCCATGTTGCTCATATTGGGTTCCCACCTGCCACGCCCCCGAGCCCACTCTATACATCTCTGTGGGCGATACTGAGCATCAGGCTCCAGCACTGACACAAAGAACACAATGTACTGACATCTTGTTGCAGAGAGCGAAACAAGCCCTGTACTGTACTGCGGGTACTGCGGCAGACTCTCATGGCGACATGTGCTCTGTGACTACAAGTGGTTTGTTTTGATTGTTATTAGCGTTGGTGGGTACCAGCCAGGTGGTGGCCGACCTTATAAAGGTCGCAGGAAGGCGCTGGTAGCAGGCCACTTCCAACCCGTCGTATTGGAAATCGATGAGATGATGATGATGATGATGATTTTTTGTAACTGACCTCCTGCTGCTGTTCTCACAAGGTTGTAATCTTGTAAATTTATATTGTAAGCTCATTGTTCTTGTTTGCTTTCTTATACAGGATATTTCTAAAAGAAATCTTGTTATAGAAAAAGAAATATGATATTAATCTTCTTTGTATTTCCACTCCCTGCATAATGTTCAATCCTTTACTATTTTAAAAGTTGCCCCGCCTTAGTAAGTTTTTACGCATTCATAAATTCATTCTGTATCTTTTTTGATTATCCTCTTGCTTATCTCTTGATATAGATCAATCTCCATATGTACAAGTTTATCTGAGCCTAATGTCTGGCATCTCTCTTCTAACCATGTCTTATAACAGCTGGCCTATTATTGCTGTGATCTTCAGCATCCCTCCAAAGTATTATTATATCACCGCAATTGATACTGACTTTTTCATTACATGCCAGAATACCAATGATATGTTCCTGCTCTTGTTTCAGAACTGTCTTGCAGAAGGTGCGGTGATTTCGGTGATGAGATTTGAATCTGTATGTTCCAGCATCGTCACCCAAGTCTTTTGGTGACTTCGTACAATGACCTGAAAAATAATTTTATTTAGCATAGGTTCTAGAAAAACTTGCCAATACATATTTAAAAGACAGTGTAAGACGTAGGAGTCATAGAGTCGAAAGCCCAGGGACCACTTCCAGGGCTTGGAAGCTGAGGATGCAACATCATGCGGATGAGAGAGAAACTGATACATGAAAAATAATACCACAACAATAAAATATTCGGGTAGTTCCCGGCAGAGTAGAATAGGACTGCTTCAAGTCTTCCCATTGATGTCGTAGAAGGCGACTTAGGAAACACAAGCTAAACAAAGCTTATAAACATCAAAGAGACCTTTATTAAAACAAGGCTTTACTCACGTTTTATTACGTCGGATCCGCCGAGTAATTTCGGTCTGTTACGACCGTCAGTGCTTAAGGGGAAGCGTAACCGTCGTGTCGCCACCCCTTTCACTCGCCCCGATGATTGTCTTCGTAACAGACCGAAATTAGTGGCGGATCCGACGTAATAAAACGTGAGTAAAGCCGTGTTTTCATATGAATCTATCTCGCGTAAGTTAATATTATTATCAAAGAGACCTCTCCAACCCTTCTGGCTAGCGTGGAGAGTGTAGGCCAAATCCTCTCATGGCTCTGGCTAATATATGGCTGGTAATACAGCGAGGATCGTGCTCCTGCAGTGGAGAGGAAAGAGGACCTGATGATGATGATGAATAAAAAAATCAATACAGCAGACTATCTTATAAAGAAAATGAATCCAAAGGATTAACAAATTCTCATGATGAACATGTACATTTCAGACTGGTTCCGAATTAAATGTCCCAAATCAAAGTTCACCTCAGACCAAGGGATTGCAGATGTATCCAGAAATTTATAATAGTAGTTTACTGTACAGAAGAATCCTTATTATGTATATACTTAAGGTAATAACACCCTTGACTTTTTGACTGAACTAGCTGTCCCGGTGAACTTCATTTGCTTTTTTCCATATTTTAATAGTTATACTACTATTCAGGATGGAGACAAATACAACAAACCAAAACCATGAAAACCGGTCTAATCATTCCTGAGTTACATATAGTCAAGGGTACAAACAAAACCAACTGGTTATTATATTACCATATAAGAATAGAGTTTATGAAAAACTAAATTGTATATCTACCTGAAGTTTAAGTAGATGTCAAAATTTTTTGCTTGTGCATAGTCCGGTAGTCATTACAAAAGGTAGAAAGTGAGAGACATACCGACAGCCTGCCCAGCAGTGGCAGCCAGCTGACATGTTCATCCCAGTCTCCTGACTTCCTGAACACAATGTCTTATGTCTGCAAACTGCTACATGTGTAATAAGATACTGCTTTTCAAGTGTTTGTCATGGATTCTTATGGAATTGCTCTTTTCATACAAATAATTTGTGTAAAACTATCATCCTTTTGCTGGAAGTATTTTCCTTCTTCACACCATTGTTTATTGTAGATGCAAGTTGACACTCTTATTTCATTGGTACAGCATTACTGCAAAAAGCCTGCAGTGGCTTCAAAGTTTCTGAATTCAGTTTATATTCCTGATGCCTCAATGCTACGGCACTTTCACCAAGCTCTTATCTGATTTGATATCGACATCTGAAAACATAATAAATGTTGTTATATCTACATAATACAGTCAGCATAATATATATAATAATAGGCATAATGCCTTTTTCCTCAGATATGTCATACTAGCTGTTACCTATGTCCTTCTCAGTACCCTAACCTATGTGTATGCAAAACTTCATGATGCGATGGTTCAGTAGATAGGGTGTGAAAGCTTAAACAAACAAACCAACTCACTTTCACATATTTAATATTAGTTAGGATTTAGCTCTATCTATAAATACAGTGGAATTTTGGTATAATGATGATGTAGGGACCACTATAATGCACTCTTTATATCATTATAATTTATTACGGCAAAGGTAAAGTGATGCCAACACATATATAGAGTTTAAATTAATATTACACAAACATATTCACAAGTTTTCTAAACTCAGTTGCTACTTAGGATATCTATTTATATCTGAACCACAAATTCAACTCCTTAACTTACAGGTTTACCCAGCTACCTAGGTTATATCACCATCAGCAGGTCTTTTCTAGGCCACAATGCCTGCAGGAGCATGGCCCTCTCTGTACTACTAGAGCAGTCAGAGGATGTGGCCTACACTCACCACGCTGGCCAGATGTGTTAGTGAAGTTTCAAGCTTTGTGTTTCCTAAGTCGACTTCTACAATATCCACCGTAAGACTTAGAGTGGGCTTATTCTACTCTGTTGGGAACTACATGGCTAGATTATATATATGACTACACCTGATGCTGTCCCTACACCCAAACATGGTGTTTTACACAAAGTCACTATAGCCACATAAATGTTTTACTCAAGTATGCATTAATTTCAAAGGACTTGATTTATTATTGCTATAATAAAAAGGTTTCTTCAACCTATTAAATTAAATTCACTGTAGAGACAAAGACCCATTTAACACCTAAGAAATCAAATATATTGCTTTACTACTTTTTTTGCCTCAAACATATAGCTTGATACTAATGATTAGACATTATAGAAACTTTTGATGAGAAATCATGATTTATAAGTGTCCTCTGCAATAAATCATGCAACCAATAAATAAACAAACATATTAACCACCTGCATTAGTTGTCTTAAAGTTTTTGGCCTCTGCCCTGCAGTGTAGGCCGCCTGAGATGATGACCAGTCTCCTCATTGTCTTCTGTCTGAAGGTCCAAAATCTCCAACACTGCACACATCACTTTCATTTTAAGTCTGAAGTCCTGTTAATGAAACTAAAGTTAACAAGAGTAAAACTCACAAATAGAGACTGTGTGTGACAAGAAAATGACTTTTATCGTCCTATGTAAGGTAAACGGAATAAATAAATACCGCAGAAGGTGCGAAGTGGAGAAGAAGAATTCGGAATCCCTGCCACCGTGCCGCTGCTGCCGAGTTCACGAGAGATATTGTAAAAGCGTCACTCCAGAGTTAGCATTCCATATTAGTAGATTTCAACTCAACTGTATAATATAAATAATACATTAAAATGATGGTTTCTAACTATAAGATTTTAAGAATTTGAAAACAGTGTGGTACTTATTTAAATATTGTACCTACCTAACTAGGTTATTTCATTCATTGGATTGAGTTCACTTTGCTGTCACTGTCAATACAACTCTTATGCCTTGTTTACTTGAATTTCGTCAACTACTAAGCACGTAAAAATCTCGATTTATAATAAAATACCTGAATAGCAAGCTTTAATAAATTTTTAATCTGTTATAGGTGCTGCCAGACTCACCAGGTGTTAACCCAAAGTAAGGTAATTTTACAAAATACTAGGTTTAAGACCAAGAAGTCAAATATGGACTTGATGATCCGTCACACACGTATGAAGATGAAATTTAACTTAAAGTAGAATTTAAAATTATTAAATTGATACTTATGGAAGCTTTTTAAAAATTAAAAAGTAACCTTATGCATAGTGTAAGTACATTCTTCAAATCACATTAATAGATTTTTCTTTATCCAAATTTATATTTTAACATACTTTATATAAAGATTGTTGAAATAATTCATGGATGTGTTGACTTGCCAACACGAATTATTTCTCGAAATAATCATTACCTTATACAGGGTTTATAAAGGCAACTATGCTTAGGTATATATATTACCTGAAGCTAAGGTATATATATGTCGTGGCCATATCGTAGAATCGATCAATTTATGAAGTGATTGTCAATTTTATGAAATGGTCGCATTTCATGAAATGTTTTACTGTCTATTGGCCACATCATGATGTAGATTGGGCAGATCAATGACAATTGACAATATATCGTTTAACGATATATGCAGCCAAACGCGTGGCTCTTTCATGAAATGTTCAAGATTGTTTTATCATATCGTAAAATAGTTTTTTAATTACCGGTAGAGGCGCTACAAACGCTTTGTTTGTTTTGTTTATGTGGAAAGATGGCGGCCGCCGGCGAAAACCGCAGTGAAAAAGTGAACATTATGTTGTGTAATGATGAAGAATTTGAAAATATAAGAATTTACGACGAAAAAAATACAAAATGTTCTTAACATATTCTGAATATTTGTTAATATATTTCCTGGACACCCTATTTTACGATCCGGCCAAACGGGAATGACAATATCGTTAAACGTTGACGATTCAATGATCTGATCAAATTAAGTTGGCCACATCATAAAATGCCACCATTTCATGAAAATGTCAATTGTTTCATGAAAAGATCAATTCTACGATATGGCCACGACATATACACCTAGAAAAATTACGCTCCATTTCAGTGTAATAATGTTAATGTCATCATCATCATCTCGGCTGTAAGAACTCCACTGTTATCCTTAGGCCTCCCTCCCCAAGGACTAACATTGTGGGAATAATGTTACTGAAACGACATGCATTAATTTAATTCGTAATGAATCGATTCCGTCGGAAATCATGTTATCCGAGCGCGTTTCGAAATAATTTTACCGCTCCCTTAGCCTTTCCGCTAATCACACATTTCAGCTCAGTCACCGCGTGTCGCATTAGCTTAATAGCACGTAATTGACTGAATGAGCGCGGAGCGTCTCCATTTTCCCCTTCCTGTACAGGTCGCATGTCGAAGCGATTCTCGAGAATTTTCGAGTAGGTTCAATAATTGGGTACATAATAATATTAAAACGTTTTACAGAAGTAGGTTTTTTTTTTTCAAAATGCCGATGTTTCCATTAATGACATAAGCGCCACTGACAGTAGTGAGTGGCGCCTATGACTTTTGTCTGTTCTCCTTGATTATAAAACAAACAGACAGTGGTTTTTGGATTGTGGTGGGAAGTCAAGGGGTGCAGTTGGGGTCTACCTTGGACGATTTTGCAAATTGATTTTGGTGGACTTTATAATACGAAATTGGTGTAGTTTGGTGTTATAAATGCTCGTGCTCATGGAACAATTTGTGAAATAGTTAAAGTGGACTGTTATATGGACTCGTATAGACTTGTCACCATAACCTCCCGACCACAAGGCATCAAAGAACATACGCCATCTTTGATGCTACTTATTAGTACAACTTTACAATACAACACCGATACTTAGTATCTCAATTTACTGGACATTGGCAGAATCACTGAAATCTCGGTGGAAGCCATTTTATAAAACAGAAAGAAAGAAAGAAAATAGAAAGTGTTATTTTATTTTGTCTTTGTCTTCGACAAGATGGATCATTTCACTGACACCGTCATCCGCACAATAATTACTAAGGTAGTTGTAGGTCATAATTAGCATTTTGAAGCCTTGAGTCCGAATTCAGATAGCCTGTGTTTAATTTGTGGGTATTTTTTTTCAAGTTTTTTATTTATTTAATAAGTTGTTAGACATTATCAAACGCCTTTTAATGCAAGCTAAGCTTCTCCTGTCAGGTGGATTGACGACCTGATAAGTTCGCTAGTAGTGGCTGGTTGAGAAAAATCGAAGAACGTGAAATGTAGCCTGCCCTTCACCTTTAAATTCACCCGTGCGCGTGGGCGTGAAATTATAAAAAGCATTGATTTGTAAGAGTTATGAGTTGAAACGACGAAGACGATGAAATAATTTTATGGCAACATTTGACTTGACTGCTCGCTGTCACTGTCATGCATGCCGTACGTGTTTGTTGTGTGTGATAATGCCATGTGCATGTGATCATGGATGGATAGAAAAATATTTGTGTGCCGATTTATTTTATTAGTTTTATTACAGCCATTATTTCTGTTACCTACCTAATGCAATATCTTGTAATACAATGAATGTTGTCTTTGTGTCGGCGTACAGTTTTTAGTAACACACATGTTGTATCCCAAAGGATTCTGTATGTTTTTGTGTGCAAAGCGACACAAACCGACTATGATTAAATTTTATCAACCTTTCGTGAGGAAACCAGAAAATAATTTCTTTAGTGTTTCTTTTGTTTTGTTATTTGTCAGCATGGGAAGTTCTGCTGAGTCTGCCTGTACTTTGTCAGTACAATAGAATATTTTCTTTCAAAAATTATAAGCATCCTTCCTTGTGTTGTGTTCACACAACACCATGTGCCGCTGCCTGTATAAATCGTTTCATAATGGAACATCATGAACAAAATACTCTAGGTATGTCAATGTTTGTTTTTTTTTAAATCAATGTTCAAGCTCGGTCAAATCCATCAATTGGCTTTTCAAATCAATATAACTTTCTTACTCTCCTTAATTACAATCCCCAAAACATCATATGGCTCATCACTTTTGCCTGTCGGTATACGGGAAGAGGTAGCGTTTTTTCTAGATCGTAGGTAATACATTAAAATTTTGGATCTATTTGTGCCCGCGCCAAGTCTTCAGACACAGAAGTATGAATACTCTCTAGAAGGTGAATATTGCTTGATCTGTCCTACGACTTATACTCTTAAAATATACTCGCGACTTTCTCGCGACCCCAGTCATCTGACGTCTGTCGAAGTGCAAATATCGGAACAAAATTAATTGTTTATAGCTGTAAACATGCCTAGTAGTGCAGTGAAATCCTGAAAAAATACTGACAGAAATATTAAAATGTTATCCCGACCTGTTACTTTTCACATGTAAGTAAGGCAAAGTACGTTTTATTTAAAAAATTTAAATGTATTTATATGCCATTTTAAATGTCAAAATCTTTAGTAAGTAAGAGAAGATAGTACTAATAGTGATGCCCCTACTTACTCTTACAATATATCGACAAACAATATACATGAATACGACATGAGTACAAAAGAGCGTACCAAGTATAATTGTGACCCTATTCTAACTCATGTAACAGACCATGTCTTACCTCTATATCCTGTCAATCCTTGATTCCTAAATTATTTCTAAGGCAAGGCCTTTAATTTTTGCTACGTTTCATTACTCTTTTTTCTTAGAAATATATATTTAATTTTTCGTATTTCTCCTTTGTTTGACAATGTCAAAAAATTAAAGTTAAAGTAATTTTATTTTTAAAATCCTAACCGGCCTTTTAGAAAACTTCTTTATAGACAGTAGATTACTTCTTTTTCATATTTTTGCCAAATTATGTATTGGCATGAATGCCTTAAGAGTCGCCTGGACGCGCATGTCTCCATACAAACGGAAAAAAGGAATTGTGGCAATATTTGATAATTTAGGAGTAAAATTAAGCATTTAATCAATTAATCTCATTATAATCTACGTACGTTCCTATACAGCTTGGTTAAAATACCAATGGTTTGAGAATTACAAGCCTTTTCAAATTGGTATGGAAATCTTGAAAGGTGTATAATTCTCAAGCTATTGATAATTTTACCAAACTGTATGGGAACGTACGTAAATTATAATGAGATTAATTGGTTGGATGTTTAATTTTGCCCAAAAATTGACAAATATTGCCACTATTACCTTTTTCCGTTTGTATGGAGACATGCGCGTCCAGACGACTCTTAATACGCTCAGATTATGATGATATACCTATACAACATGTTACCAGCTAAACTTGTTTGTCCTTAAAGTGTCAAGATAAAATAGTTTGTTTCTAATGTTTGGATGGTTTAAGGGGTGTGATTTAATAACTTTCTTACTCTCCTTAATTACAATCCCCAAAACATCATATGGCTCATCACTTTTGTCTGTCATGTGTGAACAATGTTTTCGAACTCATACATGTGTCATATAGAAGCAAACATAGCAATCTCCATTCAGGGTAATTTTGGGAAAATCATTTAAAATCGGTTTGCATAATTCTACGTCTACATATAGTTTATCATACAAATTCTATTGGACTGTATTAAGGATATATTTATACACATGTGGCAATAAAGAGAAATTAATAAAAATGAACAATAACGTTGAAATATTGAAAAATATATTGGATATTGCTGTTTTTGTTCTTAACAATAGGATGTTGCTGTATTTGAATCTGCTACTCGGGGATATTGCTGTTATTGCCACTAACTACGCCATTTTTAAAACTGTGTATACTAAATGTATCAATATTGATACTTTACGAGATATAATATTAAGTACTCACCACTCAGGTAGGTAGTATCATGTAATCTTTAGCTGTGGTCCATTATCAATGTCAACAAAAATTTATAATTGCTTACCCGACAATCTTAGATCGGAAGAAAAGAACTCGCTATTTATTAAAAAATTAAAAAACTTATTGTTGGAAAAAAATTATTACAAAATTGACGAGTTTTTTAATGATACCGAATTAAAATGACAAATAAAAATGACAATAGAAATAAATATTAATTGCATATTGACCATCTTAATTAATTGATTAAAAAAAAATAAGACATAAAATTAATGCTAAATAATTGATAACAATAAAAATTGACGTAGTATAAAAATTAATTTAAAACAAGTACTTACGCAACATTGTAGAAACGCAGCATGATAATATTTTCTATTATTTTAATAATAACAAGCTATAAAACCCGTTTGCCGTTCCAACTTAACCTTTGCGATGCCCGACAGGGTTCATATTGTACCTATACTATAATTACAGTGCAGTGTATATTAAGAACTGATGTAATAATTACGATATGAAATGCAATAAACAAATTGAAATAGTATTTTTTTGCTACTCTGAAAAGAAAGAAGGAGTGGTATAATTATTAAAATTATTTCTGAGACCAAACTTTAAAAATAAACTTTTAGTCAAGAAAATTTTACATTTAAGCTTAACTTAAGGTTCACTTTTATTATAAGATTCAACCAAAACTGTTAATCCTTATACAAAAATAATAAAACAAAATTTTTATAATTTTTCTTTAAACATTCATTTTGAATATATTTTTATGAGAAGCAATCAAAAGTAGGTATTATATTCCTTAAATAATAATAACAAAATAAACTTGTATTATTTTCTACAAGTTTTTAAACGTATCATAAATTTACTTTGTTAGGCTGTGCAATCAAAATATTCAATATTACTTAATAAAAATGTATTTTTTAATGGTCAGAAGAAAAATAAGTAATGTTCAGGTTCAGGTCAGGTCAAAGGTCAGAAGAAAAATGAGTTGTGAATATCATGAAATCATACTTCATAGAACATGTTTTTAAATTAACTAGCTTGAAATCTCTTCCTGATATTCACACATTACTTCTTCTTCTTCTATATTTCAGTATCCATCACCGGCAGTTTCTCGTTTGCAGTAGAAATTAAAGGAATAAAAAAATGTAGGCTCTTTATATTCTGCCAATTATCACCAAAATGATTGATCAAAAGTTTACGAACATCAGACGCTTTGGAGTCACTAATTTTGTTTGTAGGCAGAATTTACAATGGCTGTAAATTAATAGACAGTTTTCCTGGAAGGTTGACGCTCTTGAAAACTCCATCGTCATGCTTATAATGAACATTTCCTTTAATGAGAACATTTCCTTCTTTTTTAGAACGTTTCAGTATATATAGTTTTATTTTTTCATTAGCCTACTTATTTGAGTGTCCCATTGCTGGGCAAAGACCTCCCCTTTTCGTCTATATATCGTTTAGCATTTTTAAATTGAAAGTGCCACCTTCCTACAGGGTTCATTATCTTCGATGCATCATCCTTCCAATTAAATAACTTGCAGTCCGTTCCTAAAATTATTACCTGTCCAAAATCTTTAATAATGTTATAATATTCATGAGGATTTGCTATTATTTCTCGTTTGCGTATTTCTTTTTCTATTTGGGCAAAAACCCTGTCCGGGGGTATAAAAGAGTGCCCAACTACAGGAAAAATTAGTTCCACAGACTTTACATGGCGAGCTTCAGCCAGCCACTTGGTGCTAGAGTTTGTAGAACCGGGATCGGTTCTTGGTTTTTTGGAACCGAGACAAAAACCGGATCGGAACCGGGAATTCTGGTTATTCCCGGTTCTTGAATTTTTTTCTTATTTTTTTTCCTGCCTTTGCTTTGCCTTTTACGTAAAATTTTACGTAAGGCAAAGTCAGTAAAACATTTTTGAAATAGATAATATACAAAAAGTCAGTTGAAAAGTAATCTTTATTATTATATGTTAACATATAAACTATTACTAGTACAGTCAACTTAAGATAATTGAAAGCTTGAGATCAACATCAAATGTAAAAGAATATCATCAGTCTTAATGCATTTAACAATAACAAATTAAAAAATCTGAATAATTTTAAACTTTTAGGAATTCTCAATATTTCAAGTAATTGTAAAAAATCAGACTAGAAACTTGAATTAAATAATTATACAAGGAGTTTAATACTTACATAATGGCAAGAAAATAATGGTTCATCAAAATCGTTATTATAAAATTAAAGTGGCTTATTATTGAATAAAATAAAAGTCCCTTTGACTAAAAAATAATCAATTTCTTTCTTAATGTGATAAATGCTTTAGCAAAAATAATCAACAAGAGGCGTGTGCTCGAACAACGCTGTATGGAGCAATTTGCAGTTTGGAAAAAAATAAAAAAATCATTATAAATTTGCAACAATAACGTTTTATTGTTAAAATCTTATAAAATTACAATTATTAGAAACTTGAACATACAATATGAGTAATGAAACATTTAGGAACTTAATAGTAATAATTTTAAACAACATTTAAAATTTTACTCAGTAGAACAATGCTGTATGGCACATGACATACAGCATTATTCAAGTAAGCTCTGACAACAAAAGAAGCTAATAATCAGCTCTGCTAAAACTAAAAGCAGAAATTAAACATCTATTAATTACTAGGTAAATTAATATAGAACTCAGCACATTCTGGGCGAAGATATTGTGTCATATCAAGCAAATCTTTCTTTTTCTCTTTTGTTATAGGCAAGGTGCAAAACAGACAAAGATTCAGGGGGAACCTGCAAATTATTCATTGCCCTTTGTTTTTTAAATATGTCATGACGAATCCACGGCCTTAGACTATTGTGACTTTTTCGCACATATACACCCATCGGATCATCCTTAGCCAGGCTCAGTTGCTTTGGAAGGCTTTCAATATGTTCCCGTATTTTACTCTTTAAACTATCAGGAGTACGATAAGGTCGATTGTCGTGTTTTCCACGTTGATCTTTGGGGACAATCGCCCCATTCTTCATTTTCGTTTGCAGGGTCTGTAAACGCCGCTGTGTCAGGGAAAATGTATGCAGTAACGTTCTTTGGCAAACTTCTTTGTTTTTAATAGCGTATGTGAACGTAGACAATCTTCTAGAGTTCGATTCTGTCTTACCCTTCTTCCTTCGTGATAGTCCTTAATAGTCATGCACTGCATTAAAAAACATGACTGATCATCATAACTAAGTTTGTAATAATCCTTGTAATATTCCAACTTTTGCTCTAATGTCAGTGATGCACAACCTTCTTTTTTGCAGACATCTTTACAAATACGAGCCTAAAACAAAGATTAAATATGTAAACAAAGTTTACAAAAAGTTGTCTTCAAAATCACAACAAACGTACAGCGTTGTTCTACTTACAGTTGATGGGGGTATTTTAGCAGGTACATGTACGCCACGTTTTGAAATTTATTCCTCGCCATGATCTCGAGCCCTTTTTCTTTTGATATCCTTCCAGTCTTGCATGTTAATCTTGCGTTTACTCACTTTATTTATTTTATTTTGTGACTCTTCCGTCAAAATAATGCTCTGATCATAGTTCATCTGTACGCCAAACTTTGACAGCCGTTAACTTCACTCTCGTTATGAATGAATATAACTATGTTCACTGCAAACGGTGCCGGTATTGCCATACAACGTTGTTCCATCGTTAGGTAGATTTCGAAAATTTGTAACATACAGCGTTGTTCGAGCACACGCCTCAATTTTTGATAGTATTCCCATTTTACGACATTCTTCTCATCATCTATTTTGCACAACATATCTTTCGTTAATAAATTATTTCTTATGCCTTTTATTAAAAGAGGAGTATCGTAAATTGGAATAATGTTATGTTCAATTTATACGAATAATATCATGACGCCACACCTTTCCATTTTAACATTTTTTTTCTCTTCTATTAGTTCTGTGATTGCACTTTTTTACAGTACTTTGATCACAAACTGTGTTTAATATAATTATCTCAGCATTTTGGCAAGCTATTACCACCTCCTCAATTATTTTTCTAAAATCTATTTTGTTCAGCCTTGCTGTAAAATAATAAGCTGCTGGCTGTTTAATTTTTTTTAATGATCGTCAAAAAAGAATGATGATTATATTATGTTAACTGTTTCCACATTTTTGCTTAGAACTTGCTTTTCCGTCTTCTTTTTCGCATAATATGGTGTAACTAGGCAGTTATTGTTCTTCACAAGTGTCGTATAGGAAAACCAATTATATTTCTAAGTAATAACAAAAAAAGCTTTGTGTTGCGAATTATGTAAACTTTTACTAAAACTTACTAAATGTTTATTCTAATCAAAACAAATCAAAAAAGGAAAAAAAATATATTATCAAAATAGAATGCAAGTAATCAATTCTTATAGATCTGAAGGTTTCAGTCTCAATTAGATCTTCGTAAAATTTTCTTCAGTTTTGGAGCATGCACTGGCAACGCAACACAAATTTTTTTTGTCTATTAACGACTCAGGTGCAGTCTCAGTTGGTAAGTTGGTAGTCGGTCGATGGGGTCTTTTCCTCGTTTTATACTCTATCTGTTTATATATCAACTGTATATATCAACTGTTTATATTTCAAAAAGGAATTTCTTTGAATTCACCATCATAATTTTTTACGAACATAGATAACTTACCTCGTCGAAATTGGGTCACTTTAAGATTTTATGCATTGTCTTAAAAAAGATTTCAAACGATTTTGTAAAATTTTAAATTGATTGATGCCCACGATACAGGCTCAGCCTAAGTGTGGGGTTAATTAGAACATACGAAAGATCTGAATCGACATTCACTTTGCCGATGCCCGTCTTCGCCGCACGCCCAGCAACGAAATGCGTGTGCATCGCGCCGTCTTACGAGAGGTCTCACGCCTGTACCGGTCGAACCGCCACCACGTGGTCCCCGCGTGATTGCATTCACTGCAACTGACCCTCCTTTTTCCACAATATGCGAGTCTCGTTCCGCCGCTTTTAATGTACCGGCAAGAGTTACTGCTTTTTGCAAAGTCACTTTCTCCTCCGCAAATAATCTCTGCCTAATAATGTCCCTTTTAATGCCGCACACGAACTGATCCCTCATGTTATCATCTAAGGCGGTACTGAAGTCACAAAAATGTGATAACCTTTTAAGTTCCGCTACAAACGCCGCTATAGTTTGCTCACCCTCTTGCCGACACTGACGAAATTTATAGCGTTCTGCCAGAAACGAAAGCTTTGGTTGAATATGCTCACTCATCAATTTCACAATGTCATTAAACGCACAGTCTCTCGGTTTTTTCGGGCTACACAAATTTATCATGAGTTCATATGCCGTGTTACCGACAACGGAAATTAATGTAGGCACTTTGAGTTCCTCCTTCGTTTCGTTTACTAAAAAATACATCTCTATTCTATCTATGTATATATTAAATATTAATGATGCCCGCTGTCACCATTAATATTTAATATATACATAGAAAAAGTAATAAGGAAAATACAGGAGTCCGATATAGGAGGAATTAAAGTCAACGGAGAAAAAATATTTTTTATTCGTTATGCAGATGATATTGCAGCTCTGGGTAATACAAAGCAAGATATAGAACAATTACTGCAACTTATGGACAAAACATTTCAAGAATTTGGCCTAAAAATCAATAAATCTAAAACAAAAACTATGATTACATACAAAACATTAGAAATCAGAGATCCCGTATACCTTAATGGAACACCTTTTGAGCAGGTAGATAAGTTTAAATATTTAGGAAGTACACTTACAGCAGACTCCAGAAATTCAACTGAGATTAAAACTAGAATTGCAATTGCAAAAAAGGCTTACAATAATAAAAAGCAACTATTTACATCAAAAATATCCAGAAAATTAAGAAAACGTCTAATAAAAACCTATATCTGGAGCATAGCTTTATACGGATGTGAAACGTGGACGCTCACACAGAAGGACAGTGAAAGGCTTGCTGCCTTTGAAATGTGGTGCTGGAGGAGGATGGAAAAAATCAGTTGGACAGAACGAAAAAGTAATGAAGAGGTGCTAGAAATTGTAGGAGAGAAAAGAAGACTGATTAACGAAATAGAGAATAGGAGGGGTAGGATGATTGGTCACTTGATGCGACATGATGCCTTCTTTAAAAACATACTGGAGGGTAAGGTAAAAGGAAAGAAAGGTCCAGGGAGACCAAGGAAAACTTTTGTTGACCAACTAAAGAAGAAGGCTGGTGTCATGTCGTATCAAGAACTAAAGTCTAAAGCAGAAGATAGAGAAGTTTGGCGCATACTCCATCGACAAGAGCTATAAAGCTCTTAAATAAGAAGAAGATTCTATCACAATAGTTCCTCCAAATTCCCATTTTCCACGTCAAACGCCGCTTATTTACCAAAACTCTTCGCCATATTGCCACACTATAATCCCACGCCTCGTTAGCCACTGTGATATAGGTAGTGCAATGAAACGCGGGCTACACTCAAGACGTTTATTCGCAAACTAAAACTAACACTGACCCGTAGTACATATGTCACTATGACGTTGACAGATGACAGATGTCATACAGCTACAACAATCATTGCAATCAATTGTTTTATTTAATTTACATGACAATAACCACTGACATACACCACAGATTAATCCTCAAAGGAACACAGTTCTTCCAATAGAGGAGCATCTTGGTTTACGTAGCTGGCGCAAATTTAAATACCTTAATCCTTCCCTTTTTACGTATTTCCATTTATGGTCTTAAATTTTCAAGGTTATTTTAAATCGTTTTACACATCGAACATGTTTCAGCTGGATGTCCGATTTTATGACCGAGTGAATGATTTATTTGAAAACACACAGCACAGGACATAAAACATTATACAATGAACACAATTGTTTGACAGTATACGTCTTTACATAAATAAATAAATAAATTTACATATAAAGTGAATGTCATCTGTGCTGTTACAGAAGCCTCGCCACTTCTCTGATGCCTTATTTAACATCTTTAGGCGACGCTGGACTATCAAAAACGTCGACCAATTGGTCAAATTTTTGTACTATGTTTCTTGAATCTCGCAGCTAATTGATATTTCCACGATAACATATTTAAATGTTGTAACACATGCCATCGTGTTACTCAATGTATGTGCAATATATTTGACGCGGAACCTTATAGTTTGGATTAACTACAGTTTGCATAATTCTAGGAAAATAAAAAATAAAAAAAATTATCTGCATTCTCTAGCCAATTCAATTTACCTATTGTTTTACCCCATTTTATATGGCCGGCATTACAAAAGTTATTTCTGATTGATTTTAATAGATGAAGTTAGGGTATGCAGTTTCATAGATTTTCAGCTTCGAAATGGGCTTGTGAAATTAAGTTCATCATCATCATCATTTCAGCCGCAAGAAGTCCACTGCTGGACATAGGCCTCCCCCAAGGATTTCCAATATGACCGGTTGGAAGCGGCCTGCATCCAGCGTCTTCCTGCGACCTTTACTTTACCTGTATTGATGTACTTTGCTTAACAGAGCACTGGTTTCAAGAAAAACATAATGTACAATTAAATTTCAATAATTACAGTATGTCAAGTGTGTTCGCCCGAAAGGCCGCCATCCATGGAGGCAGTATAATCTTAATTCGAAATGGTCTAAAATGTAAAGAGCGAAAGGATGTAGCTGGCCTTACGGTGGAACGGCAAGTAGAGCTGTCCTGTATTGAACTGGATAAATTCATAATAGTATGTGTTTACAGTCCTCCTACATCAGATTATAACTTATTTATTTATTTACTTATTTATTTAGTTTTGGGGTGTTATTTAGAAAGTTTTCCAAGGTTAATATTTATTGTCTCTCAACTCCTACTCGTGCTGTTATTTTCTTTAGCGAATATTGTTTTTCTTGGGTTTGATTCATCCCATATTCTGCCATACCCATAATTGCAGTGTAAAGGATCCCAGTGAAAGTGTATGTAAGAACATTTGTTTACATTACATGTACTTTTTCAGAACTTTCTTTTTTAATGGCAAGGAATAAGACAAAGTTCCTTCGCGCCTAGAGCTCTCTCCAGCTGACTTAGTTTTGCGAGATATATTTGAGTATTTAACTTTTCTGATTTATGCCGTACTATAAAAGCTCGCGCCCAATCTATTCCGGGCAAGTTATCTTTGAGATTATACAAGGTTTTACCTATTTTGTTGAGATACCTTTGTGCAAAAACTCTAAGATCTGTAGAGTCAAGAGGGATAAATGGAGAAAGTTCTTTCCACTGTAGTATTTGATAGCGGCAAAGCAAATTTAGAGATGGCTTCGAACCTCTTATTTCCTTCTGTATCTAAATCGTTATTTACCTTTGTGCAAAATCTCTAAGATCTGTAGAGTCAAGAGGGAATCCCCAAGCGCTCATTAATTTAATATATTCCAAAAACGCTTACTCTTCCTGTCTTGAAAAGTGTCGGATGGCTGGCTCTTGGTTGTGTGCAGTTATTTTTTTAAAATTTTCTCTATATTGCACAAGCGTTAAATTTTTCTTCTTCCAGTGCGATATTTAAAGCATCGTTAAGAGATTGTGGTTCCCTGGATCTCAACATTTGGGAAATTTGAGGATTAATCCCTAATAAAAATATTTGTAAAGCTAACTGGTTAGTGCTTTCTAGTTGACCCGGAAGTAATTCATCGTTTATGCAAGATTGTTTAATAGATGTTAAAAGTCTTTTTAGGCAAGTTTCTATGCGATGTATGTATTGGGTTACCGTTTCGTTATATTGCTGTTTGCAAGATTGTAATCCTATTAATAAATGTGTTTGATGTTTTTTATTTGCGAAACGAGATTTTAAAAATTCTTTTAGATCATTCCACTCGTCAAAAATAGTATTGCTACACGTTGATTGAGCCCTATCTGTTAATTGATTCTGAATGAAGGCAAATAGAATTGTTTTTTGAGATTCATCAGCAAGACTGTATGCTCGGAAACAGTTTGCGATCCATGCACTTAAATCATCGCGATTACCATCATAGGTTTTTATAAATTTTAAAAGGGTATCAATTTTTATCATAGATGTTGAATTTATAGACCCGTTTTCACTGTGCTCACTCATTTTGAAATGTAATTAAAATTTATAAGACTCAAACAGTAACAATCAAAGACAAAACTAGGACAATTGAATGGACAGAAAAACAGAAATGAGATTTAATCACGTGAACGCCAACAGAAGAAGCATTTACTCGAAGCGATGAAAACTGTAGCGGTTGCACGTCGAGCAGCCGAAGGGGTTGTGCACGTGTTCTGTCGCGAAGACAGAATAATACGGCGGTGGCGGTGACGCTGGTGTGTAACCGTTAAACCCCGACGGTTGGTAGAATGGCTGTTGTGGTGGCAATTGCGGCTGTTGCGGCAGATGTGGCGGCGGCTCGGATGGTGTCCTCCTCTGCTCCTCCTCTCCGAAGTCTGCGGGTACCAGCACTAGGTCTGGAATTTCCTCTACTTCGTCGCTCTCGATTGGTGCTGCAAGTTGTGCAGAAGGATTAGTGCACGTCTAGGAGATGCGTTGTTTGGTGGTTGGTAAATAGCTAGAGCTAATCTCAAAAAGAGCCAACCATCCCACTTCTGACACCAATTTTGTTAAATCCCGGTCGCGAGATTTATAAAGAATAAACAAACTTTTAACGAATACACTATGTTTATTTAATTATCTCAAAATACGTTACACTAATTTACACTAAAAGAGAGACTATGGACTAAGAGAGAGAGGTGTCAGTAGGAGGTGCGCTCGCCACTAAGTGAGAATGAAATCTGCTTTGTGCGACAAAGGTTTCGGACTTTTATCAAATCGTCGATTGACGTCACATTGGTGGGTAAAACTTTGATATAACATGAGAACAAAGAGTTCTTTATAATTGGTTAGCTTAATTGTGGCGTCGGAAAGTTCGTAACCTTTGATTTCTTACAATATATCCATACTAAACATGAATTTAGGGTCAGACAGAATACATCAAAAAATTAGAAAATAAAGAATTAATTGAGAAGCACCATTGTAAGATAGTACTTATCTAATGTTGACACAGATATGTAGAATACAGATGTGAAACAGTGTGAACAGAATATCGAGACTATAGAAATGTAACAGTTATAAACATGGGTATATAACAAATCTTTAGGAGTTACTTTAGGCAAAGTATTTTGCTGACTAGCCGTCTTTCTTTCTTTTTGTCTTTTTTTTTGTTCTCTCCATTTTTTTCTTTTTTCAGTTTTCTCTTCATCGGTTAGGTCTTTTATCTTTTTTTGTGACTTTTTTAATCTTTCTCTTTCCTTTAATGTTGTTCATGTTTTTCAGGGTCTTGCTTATTTTTGTCTCTATATCTTTTTGCTCGCTCGGCAGCAGAAAACACCATTTTGTAATCTAAAATAAAGATATAATAAGAATACAATAGATTACAGGCTTAAATTAAATTCACTACACTAATTTTAGGGGTGGCTTTTATAATTGAACCCCTTTTCTTATAAAATAATAATGAAATACGCAAAAAAAAAAATTGTATTCCGATATTAGTTTATTACGAAAATTGGTTCAATATCACTTAAGCCACTCCTGAAATTTGTGTGGTGAATTTTAATTGAATTATAAGTATAGTAAATAATAAATATACTATAATCAAAAGTTTCAGTGAATGTAAATTAGTTAGCTGAAATATCATTTTTTTTTCACAATAAAATCGCACCAGCTTTGCCTCTTCTTAATCATACACCTAAGAAGTAACAGCTAACGCAAATGTGTTAGCTGTCACGTGCTTCGAAATTTTTTTTTAAGTATCTCTAGCTGAATACTCAGTGTCACTCATACAATCCAGATAAATCTAACGACACCTCTCAAATAAAATTCATTAAGCGTATAGGTAGGGTGTGCCAAAAAATACCTATAATAATATACCGACCTACATCCCCGCGCTGTCCCATCTGGCGTATGGGGAGCGTCCCCAAGGTGGCGGATAGGGGAACGTCGGTAGTACAGCCTAGCTACGCCACCGGCTAAGTCCGATGGACTCGCTGACCAACGATGGGTGTGGTCCTCCAGCATTTTGGGGGTTGTGCAGTGGGTTAACACCCTACTCACGGAAAAAGTTATTGTTACGAAACCGACACATACATACCCAACATAAACTCTAGAAACATTATAAACTTCGCTTTGGCGTAGTCGGGTAAAACTTTGCTCACTATGTATACGGTGCTTAAGAATTCCATTACGTAACGTTTTACTATTCCTTATACGATACGTGACGTAATGGATGTGACGTATGCATGCCGGCCGGGAATAAAATCAAAATTACACTTTATTCAATGCAAATAATAAACAAACGAATACTTTATATTGTAATATACGTATATTACGACACAAAACTATAAAAAGATGAAGTTAAACAGTAATATTACCTTCAGAAACACCAGTTTGTTGTGGAACAAAATTTAAGGACGTGTGACGGGGACCTCACTTCAGAAATTTTTGCGGCGAAACTGCCGTCAATGTCAACATTTGACAGATGTCTTTGGTCTCAAATGTTGCCATTTTATGAAAATCAATCCTTAATATGGTAGTTATTTTATTACAAACAGTTAAAAAATGCCGTGACGTATAGCGGAATTTCCGCACGGACCTATTTTGAAGACGGCAATAAATTTAATTATTTTATTTATTTGGAGCCTTACAGCCTTGTTATTAAGGTTGATTTAATATCTTGGACATATGATCCCTTCAAATAACAATCTGATCAGTACCATACAGAAGGATAAGTGTTGTATTTTTGACTTGAAACATTGTGTACCTAGAGGTGGACACTCGTAAATTTACGTTTTTTTTCTTAAAACTCTTATTTTTTAATTAATTTTGATTTTAACAATAAAGTAAGGGTGCTTAAGATTAGTTATTTGTATATTTTATCGCATTAAGTAAAAAAAATGTTTTGAAGTAATTCTGTGCTGATTTAATAAGTCATATGTTAGTAGGACACAATATTTTCCTGTGTACAACATCCAAGAAATCCGCCCATATTGAACTCAGGAAACTCAGTGATACAAATTGGTTCTTAGTAATGGACATCATTATAATATTGAAATCAAATCTGTGCAGAGTTATGCTATGTCTAAAAATGAACGTTACAATAATTTGTTACTAAATCTTTCCTAAGTTCTTGTACATAATTATACTTAATATAAATATTAGGAACTTTAAAAATGAAAACAAAAAAATAAACTATAAACAAAACTTACTTGACAAATCAGATCAAAAATTTGTGACATACACTGGTCTCAGTAATTTACAGCAACATAATATTCAAATTAAATCATAACAATGCTATGTCCAAAAATGCACGTAACAATAATTTGTCACTAATTCTTTCCTAAGTTCTTGTTCATATTGAAATATTAGGAACTTTAAAAACAAAAGATAAACTCAAAACAAAAGTAACTTAACAAATCAGATCAAAACTTGCTTACCTAAATAACGTCATAAATAAAAATAAGTAGAAAACTAGAAAAATAATTATGTACCTAGTTCTTAAACAATAACCACACCAAAATTAAACCTTAAAAATATTTTTCTGATTAACAAGAAGTCATTGTAAAACTTACAAGCAATTTCGACATATAAAATCATCTAAATCTTCTTTTGTTAGGCCCACACATTCCTCGTGATACCACAAAACGCATATTTTGCACTGTCGCATATCTGCTACAGTATTATTTTTGCAAGCAGGACAGTACCAGTCTTTCTTAGCTTTTTTAGCTTTATGTGTTTTTGTCTTCCGTGTCGAAATCTCTTTAGGTTCATTTTGTTTTTTAGCTTTAGACTTAGATATAGTAGTTACACTTTTGCAAATGATATGTTTTTGTTGGAATTCTGTTGTCTTTTTTTTTGTAAGCTTTAATGTTTTTCTGCCCTTTTTTACTTTTTTTGATTGGTTCTTCATTATATTTCTTCTTCTTGGTTGGTTTTTGGTTTTTCTTTGCTTCCTTATCTTTGAATAAGTCTTTGGTTATGCGTTGTCCTATGTAATTCAAAACTTTGCGCCTTAGCTTTGCCTTAGTTTGGGCATAATTAGGAGTTGGAATAAATTGTTGAAAAGGTGTCCTTTGCACACTAGAAACTTTTTGCTTTTCGCTAATTCCTAATAATGGGGTATTATCATCATCGGACCAGTCTGTCACCATCACATTTGATCTAACATGTTTCTGAATTGGTATCTCATTTTGTTCTTCGTCAGATGCCGTAGAGGATGACGTATAAATCCTAATATTCTTTGCTGGATAATTTAGATGTATTGGCAGATGATGTTTAATGTCTGAACCTTCAGACGGGGAAGATAAAAGGGTAGGTGGATGACGAAGGTGCAATCATGAAGGGCCAGGAACGGGAGTACTGTAGCGAACATTCAATCCTGAAGAGCCAGGTACGGGAGAATCGTAGCGAATACTCTCCATTGGTGCATTGTTTGCGATTGAATCTATTTCCCCTTGTGCTGAGTCGGTAGAAGAGCTGAAATCAACTAATTTTTTAAAAGTATGAACAGCCTGTTCTACTTGTTTTTTTTGCTGGTGTTAAATTTTGAGCTGAGTTATCTTCATCATAGAAAGTGACGTCTGAGTCGAAGGTGTCATGAGGAACTTGAATACATTCGGGAGAACTTGGTGCCGTCACTGAAATTCCAGTGCCTGAGGGTGCTACAGTCAAGTGAGTCAGTATAGATGGCGCAAAGGCTTCTTCTGGGATCGCACTTGTGTCCCAGGGGTATAGATAGACCAGTTGCCCTGAATCCGTTAGCAATATTGCTTTGAGTCATGCACTTTGGCCACACCTTTGTCAAGATTTTATTGAAACGAGCTTTAGTGAGCTTTTTATGTGGGTTTTGGTAATTAAACTGTAATATCTCTTCGTCCCAAAAGTGCTCGAAGGACTTGTTGATAGATTTGTCAAGTGGTTGCAGCTCGTGGGTGCTGTTCGATGGTAAGCAATAAAGGACTATCTCCTGTTTTTCCGCTGCATCAACAATGTCGCAATCTAAATGCGATGAAGCTCCGTCGAAAACAAAAAGGCACTTGCCTGGAGATTTGTATTTTGCCAAGTGGTTGATAAAATCTACGAATAGTTCAGTGGTCATAGAGCCTTTTGGGGCCATTTTGACCAAGGTCCCCGGGGGTAAATTTTCTTTAAACTCGTCACGCATCCTCTTGCCCTTGAATAGGATCATTGGAGGAATTGCCATCCCAGCAGCATTTACGCACATAGCAACCGTCGCATTTTCGGCGTGCTCTGGGGCTATTAGATGAACCCTGCGTGAACCTTTCTCAGCCAATACTTGCAACTACAATAAGTGGTTGCCGATGAACTGTGAGCCTGCACCCCTTTTCATCAATATTATATAGACGTTCCGGATTTTCGTCTATGTTATAGTTATAGGTCGTCATATATTTTCCGGATTTCTTTAAAATGCTGTTCAACTATAAGCTTATTCAGTTTTTGAGCCCTAGCGGGATTCATAAATTGGGCCTTTCTTTTTGAAATATCTTTATTTCTCGCTAGGAAGTTTTTTAGCCATTTTCTGCCAGCTGTCGATTTTTCTTCACTGAAATAGTTTTGGATGTAGTGCTTCTTACAAAACAAATAAGCGTGTCTACGTATTATTTTTTGGGGTTAAGGGAACTCCTACTTTTGAAAACCTCTTTATTCTCTCTGCTAAATCCTTTTCTTGCTCTTCCGTGAAAATAACTTTTCGCCCCATCCTCTTTACTGTGCTTCCAGACTTTATATGATTCTTAAGGCTGGAAACAGTGCTCGACCGACGGTACGTCCTGATCGTACGTCCTGACCGTCAGCGCTGATCGTCGGTTGCGAAAATGCATTCAGTGCTACGCTGACGGCGAACTGAGACGCGCGTGTACAGTTCACAAGAAAAATTAATCCTTTTGCTGTAAATGCCCTAATTTGTGCACGCTATTTTTTGCGCAAACGACGGAATAGAAGGCGGCGAAGATATCATGTACACCCAATACTTGTAGAACGGTTACTTGAAGGCGAATTCTGCACGCTATTTTCGAGATTGCAAGAAGATGAGGAAAAGTTCCTCAAGATGTCAATCAAAAGTTTCGATGAACTACAAGCAAGGTTACATGATACTTTGAAACATTCCAATATGTTTCGAGCTTTTGTCCCACCTATTGAAAGATTGGCTGTGACTTTAAGGTAAGTACTTATTACAATAATAAAATACTCAAATTGTTTAGCAACATTTATTTAAAAAAAAAATACATTTTTTTTATTGAAAGTGAGAAAATCATTTGTCTGTATATAAATTTGCTGAGAAAGAGAGGGCCGTTCTTCTACCAAATATGACTGTTCAATATTAGAAGAGGGTTCCTCTATCAAATAAGACTAATCGATATTTGACTGACAGGGCTGTGTTTGAGGAGATTGCAATAACGTGACAGAATTTGTATGTTGCGAATCTGACGAAGTAAAAGAATGCGATGTTCCTGGGCGGTCTGACCCGAGCCTTGAAATTTCGATAGCTTTTTGCAGCACCTCTTGACGAAATAGTAATTTTTGCTCGATAGAAAAAGTATTAGTAATCGGCAACAATGAATAAAAAAACGACATGTCATCGTTTTGCATCACTTTTGCATTTTCTTTAAAGAAAGTCAGCATTTCTCTGTCAAACTCATCTTCACTGCGATTTTTTTGACGTTGCGTTCGCGTGAATTTCCGTCCACGGTTGGATGCAGGTCTTTGGCTGTTTCGGTTAATATTGGAATCATCAGAAGTTGAAGGTTGAGATTCAACAGTTGCTTCGTTTGCGGTTGGGTGAATTACGACAGCTCCTTCGTTTCCCGTTGGGTGAGATACGACAGCACCTTCGTTTCCAGCAGTTTCATTTTGATTTGGCTCCTCATTTGACAAAATTGAATCCTCAGTATTTAATTCTCGTTTATTATCCAGAAATTTCATGAATTCGATATAAACATATGTCTTCCTTTTTTTACCCCCAGATCCAGACGGCACATTGTTTAATGAAGCCTTACACCTCACACAAGCGTCTCGGGCAGTTTTCCACCTTTGCTGCACTTGTTTCTCTGTAAAAGAAGATTAATGTTTATTTTATTGTTTCAGATACTTGGCGACGGGAGAGACATATAAAGATCTTTCTTTTAGCTACCGTTTGGGGGCTTCAACTATTGGTGAAATCGTAAAAGAAGTCTGTACGACCATTTGGACTCTACTCCATGAAGAGTGTCTTTCGATACCTAATTCACAGGAAGGGTGGCTACAAATCGCTGCCGGTTTTGAAAAAGTAGCAAATTTCCCTAACTGTATCGGTTGTATAGACGGGAAGCATGTAAGAATAATTTGCCCTGAACATAGTGGGAGTCTGTATTCAAATTATAAAAAAAAAAATTCTGTAGTTCTGTTGGCTATGTGTGATTCTGACTATCGCTACACCTATATAAATGTAGGTGCATATGGAACAGATTCTGATTCAAATATATTTCGGAGAAGTTCATTATTTACGAAATTACAAAATGGAGAAATAATATTGCCTCCACCTAAAGCACTACCTCACACTACAGAACCCATCCCATAGATATATGATTATCGGCGAGCCGCGTTTGCTGTATCGAACAAAATATTAAGACCTTATGCACGAAGTAATCTGACACATAAGAAAAAATATTTAATTATCGATTAAGTCGTGCTAGAAGGTATATTGAGTCTACATTTGGAATAATGAGTAATAAATTTAGGTTATTCCACGGACCAATGAATACTTCCCTACCGAATACAATAGCAATCATAAAGGCTTGTTGCGTTTTACACAACTATATTCGAGAAAGAGACGGGTATAGAATACAGGATACACTAACTGTTGTAGGCTTTGAAGATCTTACACTTAATACGAACAATAACATCAGATCAGGTGACGCAATAAGGGACAAGTTTTCCAACTATTTCGTTTCTCCTGTTGGTAGTGTACCATGGCAAAATGATTGTATTTTTTAATTAAATCGTATTTAAAAACAATAATGATATTTTATTTACTTACCTTTATCTTTTTTCTCGCTGTCTGACTTATCGTCGAAATCCGGGATTAATTCTTTACAAACTTGTTGCCAAGCACTTATTTTAGCATCACGGTCTTTATAAAATGCAGAGGATAAATCCCATAATGCAGGACGAAGCCGCACTTCAGTGATAAGACGCTCTGTATCGATGTTCATTTTTGCTTTCGAGTGTACGTACGCGCGTACAGTCGGTAGCTCCGTCAGCAAAGCACTGAACGCGTCCATACAATGTCATAGCTCGTCGGTTGACCGATGTCCGCGCGACCGACGAGCCGTACCGACGGCTCAACACACGCGCGTACCGTCAGCGTAGCTGTGTGCGCGTTCATAGACTTGCATAGATATAGCTACGCCGACTGATGGTCAGCGCTGACCGTCGGTCGAGCACTGTTTCCAGCCTAAGGAATCACCTCATATTATGGTGTGTACATGCATGAGTAGGTAGGTACATATACAGGGTTTAGTTTAGACTTAATGGTAGACCTGGCTGCGAAACTGTAGGTACATGAGCTCCAAGTGGCGAAAGAGATTAAGTTTGAGAAGACTACCGAGCTCCAAGTGGCTGAAGAGATTGAGTAGACTGCGGAGCTGATTCAACTCGAGCTCTAAGTGACTGAAGAGATTGTAAAGGTTGAGAAGCTTTTCCTTGAGCTTCATTTGATTGAAGATGGATTACATTGGCTGCAAGGGACTGAATAGGTGGAGGTGGCTGTGAATTAGGTTCAACGCGCTGACTTGACCCAGATGGCTGTGAAATTGGAGATTCATTCGATGTACAAGGGTTGATCTTCAATGTTTTGCTTCGAGAGTCTTTGTTTTAAGCTTGACATTCAATTTTCAATTTGTTTATTGCATTTCATATCGTAATTATTACATCAGTTCTTAATATACACTGCACTGTAATTATAGTATAGGTACAATATGAACCCTGTCGGGTCCCCCATCGCAAAGGTTAAGTTGGAACGGCAAACGGGTTTTATAGCTTGTTATTATTAAAATAATAGAAAATATTATCATGCTGCGTTTCTACAATGTTGCGTAAGTACTTGTTTTAAATTAATTTTTATACTACGTCAATTTTTATTGTTATCAATTATTTAGCATTAATTTTATGTCTTATTTTTTTTTTAATCAATTAATTAAGATGGTCAATATGCAATTAATATTTATTTCTATTGTCATTTTTATTTGTCATTTTAATTCGGTATCATTAAAAAACTCGTCAATTTTGTAATAATTTTTTTCCAACAATAAGTCTTTTAATTTTTTAATAAATAGCGAGTTCTTTTCTTCCGATCTAAGATTGTCGGGTAAGCAATTATAAATTTTTGTTGACATTGATAATGGACCACAGCTAAAGATTTCTAATTTTGACGCGGGCATAACTAATTTATTCTTCATCCTTACAGGATAGCGTCGCGGTAGGTCTTCTTTTTTTGTGTAAAATTGAGGATATTTCCGAACAAATTTACATGCTTCTAAAATATATATACACGGTAGGGTCAATATTTTTAAATTCCTAAAGTGCGGCTTACAACTCGTCGTTCCTTTAACGTTTTTAATTATACGGATACATTTTTTTTGGAGTGTCAGTAGCCTACTGGCATCAGTGCTGTTGCCCCAAAGTATGATTCCGTAGGTTAACCATGAAAATGCATACGCGTAGTAGGCTGTTACTGCGGTTTTTTCATCAGTCGTTTTTTTCAATTCCCGAAGTGCGTAAGTAAATTTTGATAATTTTATAGCTATCATGTCGACATGAGCTTTCCAATTTATATGTGTGTCCAACTTTAAACCGAGTAACTGAAAAGTGTCAACACATTCGAGAGTAGCACCATTATATTTGAAATTTATATTAAGTGGTTTTTTTTGGTGTGGTCGAAATTGTATAAGCTTTGTTTTTGTAAAGTTTATATCGAGATTGTGATCGGTTAGCCACGATACTACAATGTCAAGGGTTTGCGTCAGTATTTGATTTAATTGTAAATTGTCATAATTTGAAAATGGTATTAATAAAGAGATGTCATCTGCGAATAAAACACATGTCTGTCGTATAATTTTGGGTAAGTCATTAATATAAATTAAGAATAAACAACATCCGACAACACTTCCTTGAGGGATAGAACAATTCATAACCTCGGCCTCCGACCTCGTTGTGGAGATGGTTCCGGTGTCTTGGTCATAGTATTCTATTTCCACGTACTGTTCCCGATGTTGTAAATAAGATGCGAACCAGTTATGCGCAATACCTCTGATACCTACCCCGTGTAATTTATCTAATAAAGTACTGAACTGTACTTTATCATATGCTTTAGACATATCTAACATAAGACCTACGCCATATTTTTTATTATTTATCAAAGTCAATATTTCTTGTATATATTTATAAATAGCTAATGTAGTCGATCGATTTTTTCGGAATCCGTTCTGGCAGTCATCAAAAATTTGATATTTCTCACAGAAAGTATATGTTTGTTTGCATATTGCTTTCTCAAATACTTTTGATGCAGTACATGGTATCGCTATAGGCCGAAAATTTTGTGGATCTGTCTTACATCCCTTCTTATGTACTGGCTTTACAAGAGATTTTTTCAGGAGGTCCGGAAAGGTACCTTCCCTAAAGGATTGATTTACGAGTAGGGTGAATGGCAGCGTAAGCTCCTCTGCGCACTGTTTAAATAATATAGGAGGAATTTCATCTATACCGTAGCTATACTTGGCCTTTAATTGTTTTAAAATAATATGAATATCGGTCAAATCTAGTGGGCGCAGGAACATGGAGTTCTCAGGCGGGTGAAGCACGGGCCGGCCTCGTGGTGGCTCCCTTCCGCTCGGTTGTATTATCCCCACCGATGCAAAATACTTATTAAATGTGTTTGCGATCAACTTTGGTTCGGACGTAAGATCATTATGGATTTTTAATTTTATATTTTGGTTTGTTTTTTTCGGCATTTTATTGGTTCGTTCTTTAATTATGTCCCACATTGTTTTAACAAAATTCGTAGACTTTTTGACGCGTTTTATGTGTTCCAGTTTTTTTGATCGCCTAACGATGTTTTTCAGAGTTTTTTCGTAACTTTTGTAGTATTTATTTACGATATCACTTTTTGAGTTATTTTTTAATATTTTAAGTAGTCTTTTATTTTTGCAGGAGATTTTTATGCCCTTAGTTAGCCATTGGTTTTTGGGAGTTGGTTTACTTTTTATAATTTTTTTGGGGATACATTTATTTAAAATTCGATTTATTGTATTATTAAAAGAATTATAATTTTCGTTTATATTTTTGTCAGTTTTTATAATTTCATACCAGTTTATATTTTGTAGTTCGATTTTGAATTTTTTAATATTTTTTTGATTAAAAAGTCGCTTCTGCTTTCGCCAGGATACTGGTTTGTCTTGTTTTAAACTGTTAATTTTAATTGTTACGCTTCTATGGTCTGAGAAACCATTATCTTGTACTTCAGCATGAACATTTTCATCCATAAAGTTTATAAATATGTGATCAATACATGATATTGTGGATGAAGTTATTCGCGTTGGGTCTTTTATTTGTGGCGTGAAGTTATATTGAGCCATCAAGCTGAGCAATTGTTTAGATTCAGAGTTACTTTTTAAAAGGTCTATATTAAGATCACCTCCTATTATGATGCGTTTTTTATTATATTTTTTTAACAAATGATTTAGAATATTTTCTAATTGATCAAGAAAAGCGTTTAAGCGTTTATCGTTCCAGTACATCGAGATTATTAATAAATTTTGATTACTTAGTTCTACTGCACATAATTTTACAAGGAACTCGATTGTCAGGTCCATAATGTCCTTTCTCTCAATAAATTCCACATCGTCTCGCACGAGGATGCACACCCCACCTCCGCCGTGGTCGCGACGACAGTATGCACTTGCAACGCGATAATGATGGACGTTAATGAGTTCTAGCTTCGCCGCTGATAAATAGGATTCTGTTATTCAACAAGCGTGATAAGTGTTGTTTCTCTGTTCAAGAAAGGCTTCAAATATTGTGCGTTTGTTCCATAGACTTTGCATATTTTGAATAAATATGTTTAATGTATTAGTGTTTGCGTAAAGGCCGAAAGGAATGTTGTGTATTGTAGTTGCGATTCATATCGGTGATAGTGATATCTTTTACGCTGGATGATTGGTTTGCAAACGGAGAAGACTGGTGTTCGTATGATGTGTTTCGGCGAGTGTCTTGTTGCGGCATTGTGTGCGCGGTCTTATTAAATGTCGTATTTGGGTAACTGCTGTGCCTATTAATAGTCAATCTTTTTTTCTGTCGGTTTTCGTCAATAGTTTTCTTGTCAAGTAGTCTTGAAACGTATAGTCCGGTATTCTTGAAATATTGTACATTGTCTAATATATAATAGGTCATTCGTTTGCTAATTAACTCAATGCGAAGAGGTCGTCGTGGTCCTCGTGTTCCGAGTCGTCTTATATCTTCGATATAACCTGTTAGGTCTATGTGTAGAATGTCCCTAAACGCATTTATGATTCTATATTCCACGTCATACTCTTGTTCTCCCGGGTATTCATTTAAACCGTACAGCACGAATGTGTTCGAATAATTTCTATTTTCTGGTTTTTCTGCTGTTTTGTCCTAATGTTTCATCGTTTTTTTGCTTTAGTTCGTATATTTCCCTTTGTAGTTTTTTGTTGTCTTCGTCTAATTTTTTTAATTTTTCATCCAGATCAGATATTTTTTGGTCCTGTACATTTTGTTGTTTTTGCATGTTGTTATATTTTTCGGTAAATTCATGTTGTAATTTTGAAGCAACCAAATTAATTTCGCTTGTCAATATATTTTTAATGTCGGACAGAATAGATTGTTTATTTTTCTCTAATTTGGTTTCCAGTAGAAGACTTATGCTTTCTAATGTGATCGTGTTCTTATCATGGCTTTTAATTGATGGAGTTTGTGTATTTGGTGAAGATTGTGTATCGCCTATCATACTTCGACTGTGTGCTGAGTGTTCATCTATTGACATGGTGGTATCGTCGAGCGGGAACTGCTTTTGTTGTCTAATTGGTGTGTTATCGTTTCTTGTCCTACGTTTGGTTATGTTCTCGCACGTAGGACAGTGCCAGGTATGAATAAAGTATTGTTTATTTGTCATGTAGTATGATGTCGACATATTTATACAACCATAGTGGTACTTATCTTGACAAAGAGCGCATGTAAGCATCTCCTCATTCCCGGTCTTCTGGTCGCATCCTGCAGCACAAACGATGGCAGCGTTCGACATTTTTGTTGGTTGCGTAGTCAGCTCGGTAGCGGAGGTCAGCATTGGCCACTGGGCGGGGTGCGGGGGCGAGCGACCGCTTTTTCGGCGCTCTGGTTGGTTGGTTTGTCTTGATCACCGTAACGACAGAGGTTTTATACTTATCAGATTGTTTTTAGAGGTTTATTTTAGCAATTTTCCACTATAATCCACTTTATTTACACTGATTATAAGCACCGATTTATGTCTTTACCATACACGTACACAAATGTATTAAAAACAGGCGTATTAGTCCGCTTTTACTAATAATATCGAATTAAAACTTGTAGAGTAGTTTCTTTTGATCCGTAGCTCTCGGAAGCGCGAGCCGTTCTCCTTCGTTGGTTGCTTTCACAACGGGAACGTGATTTTTTAATAATGATTTTAAAAAAATTGTCGCAATTGCTTTTGGTAAAAGATGGGACGGAATCGTTAACGATATCGAAGAAAAAATGTATAGTTTTAGTGAATGCTTTAAAACACACTTTTTGTGTGTCACCTTTTGATGATCCAGTCCAGGAACATAAATTGAAAAAGCTTCGATCGAAGATTTCATCAACCAGAAAATAAGCGTCAGACATTCCTTTTCCTGGAGTCTTGCTGCATACCTTGGTGACTGGGATGATTGAATATTGCACTTTGATTAGGGGAACTGACCACAGTTCAGTTTCCTCACCCCTCACCAGACGATAGAGGTAGTGAGGGGATGAGTGAGATAACTTAATACGAATGATTTTAAAATAGCGCATTGCAAAGGATGGATGATCATTGGTAGTGGAAAGAGGACGTGACGGAAAAGACATAATCCTTAAGTAATTTGAGTATCTACAGTTAATCTGCCCATTTTGGCGTAAAATATTACGTTACCAATTAATTTTTGCGTAATAGTTAAATCTCGTGTTTTTCTTTCACGCAGCTGCAATCCTATGGACTTTCCCAAAACTTTCCATTCTTCCTCTTTCATTGCCATTTATTTATTTGTTTCTGTAAAATCGACCTCTTCTTTTTTTGGCGGGAACTGAAACTATACTAGAATGTCCTGCTTGACTTTTTTCTTCTTCTGACGATGATGAATCCTGCAAATAAAACAAATAATTTAATGTTTGTGCCGGAAACTGAAGCAGAATGGAAAAAAAACTGCATCAGATTTTGAAAGATTGTTTAATTTCGTTCACTGCATTGGTGCTTGCGATGGAAAGCATGTAGCTATTGGAAAACCAGCGGGAAGCGGTTCTTTGTATTATAATTACAAAAGTTATTTCAGCGTAGTATTTTAGCATTTTTGTACATTCAAACGGGTACCAACGGATTGACAATTGAAAGACCGATAGGCTCACTTTTGATAATTTTTGATTAGGACATTAAATTAAAGTCGACCGAGGTGGCGGTGAGTACCTAATGTATTAGTAGGTATGCAACGTACGACATACAGAAAAACATTAAACAGTGCTGAGATTCTGAGAGATAGATTCTGTAACTATTATAACGCTAATATTTAAGTTTGTGGGTAAATAAAAAACTTACCAATTATCAATGTGCTTTTCATTTTTATTCAAAAATTTCAGCATATGTAAAACCCAAGACTTTGGATCGTACACGTGTTCCTCTGCAGCACCAGATCGCTTCGAATCGGTTTTTTTTTTATTCTTTCCTATAATTCGATTTTAATGAGTTTATCTTCGCAATTGTCATTGTCTTTGGTAGTCGCGCCAGGTTTAATTTTTTTTTAATTTCAATGGCATGTAATCTGAGAAGCTCGAAGTAGATGGCGCCAGTGAACTTGGAGGTCATACTATCTGTCAAACTCAATTGATTTTCAAGGAAATATTGTGTTTTCAAGAAAATAAGCATCGCTTTTGTAAAAATAAAATGCCCCAGTGTTGTGTTGTGCCTCTATGCTCATCGAGAACATCGGGACACAGGTTTCCCAAAGATAATCATCTGAGAAAAAAGTGGATTACAGCTATAAGAAGATATAAATATACACCAACAAGCAATGCACGAATCTGCAATAAACATTTTGTCCCAACAGATTATGTGATGCCGCTGGATTCTATGTTAGAAAGTCGTAAGTTGTATTAATTTGCAATGTATGTTAGAAAGTCGTAAGTTGTATTAATTTGCAATGTTAAATATAAATAACATTTCACAGGCTTGATATCTTTTATCTATCTAATCTAACATATCCTCATTTAGTTTTGAACTCAATTTTTGTTTGTTTTTCAGCAAAACCTAGGCTCAAGAAGGATGCCATACCTAGTCAGTTCAGCTGGACCAAACAAGAAAAAGTGTTAGCAAAGCAAAGAGAAGAACGTGCTGCAAAACGGGCACAGAAGAAGCAATCCTTAAATTTGTCATCTACGTCTGATGAATCAAAGCCTAATGCACCTGAACCATGCAATGAGATTGAAATACAGATGACGTTAACAGAAGCAGAGGAAGATAAACAGAAAAAAGTGATGAAATGTGATTCATCAACTATGACAAGCACTCCGCTTAACTCATTTTGTATTGAAAACTTGCAAGCGGAGTCAAAAGTAGCTGAACTCAAATTCTATACAGGGTTTGATAGTTTTGAACACTTTTGGCTTGTTTTCAATATCTTAGGACCTGCTGTAAATCACCTTTTGTATTATCCATCTGGATGTGTAATGAGTGTCCGTGTCTTAACACCAGCCAATGAATTTCTACTTACTGTTGTAAAGCTTAGGCGCAATATGATTAATAAAGAACTAGCATTTAAATTTGATATCAGCGAGCCATTAGTTAGCCGTATATTTATCACTTGGATCAACTTTCTTTATTGTCAGTTTAAGGAACTTAATATCTGGGTACCATTTCAAACTGCGAACCAAAATGCTAAGTTCAAAGGCCGTAAATGTACAAGCACAGTAATAATAGACTGCACTGAAATCAAAATAGACCAACCCAAAAATCCAGTGTCCCAGCAACTCACCTATTCAACATACAAATCTTGTAATACGTTGAAAGTATTAGTTGGTATTTCTAGTATGGGTAGTATAACTTTTGTATCTGATAGTTACGGAGGTTCTATAAGTGATAGATGTTTATTTGAAAAATGTGGTTTGTACAATTTATTAGAAAGGAATGACATAGTATTAGCAGATAGAGGTTTTAATATACAAGACATTTTAGCCTCTAAAGATGTAACTGTTAACATACCAGAATTTTTGAAAAAAAAGTCTGGGCAGCTCGAACCTGAGCAACTTTGCCGTTCTAAAATATTATCATCAAATCGAATACATGTGGAAAGGATTATTGGTTTGGGCAAAACATATCGTATACTTACCTATTTATCAAGCAATTTGGTTCCATTGGGAAGTAGAATAGTTTTTGTTTGCTTTATGTTAGCAAATTTTCGTAATAATATTATGGATGGAGGTAAGAAAATAAAAAAATGAAGTTATTTTCAGCATCTATTTCAGATATTGCTCATGACCATGACCTACTTCAATAATGCACCAAATGATAATAAATCGCATACAGGTCACAAAAGAAGACATATCTTACATATTGAGCAAGAAACGCGAGCTCAGAGTGGTTAACACAACCACCCTGAGCTCGGGTTTCTTGCTCAATATGTAAGATGTTGGTGTATGTAAGATGTAAGGTGCTGGTTTCAACTAATATAGGTACTTATCGACTAAACCGTTTTTAACCTCCCAAAGAAAACGGTTCAGTGAATAAGTACCTAAATTACTTAACTAAATTACAACGAAATATATTTATAACATATGTTGCCACAAGACACTACACTTTGTCCGAGCTACTTTTTGTAATTTTGTTTTAAAATAAGAGCAATTGTTTAACAAAAAAGCGAAAACGGCTGAAAAAACGCTCTGCGCGTTCTTAATAAATAACTAGGCTTTACTTATCGACCAAAGTATTTCTCAGCTAGAGCTGGTAGCAAATATTTTTCAAAAAATTCTTTTGCTTTTGGTAGTATTTCATTTTTTATTACATTAACATCTTTTGTAATAGAAACACATTTATAATCCTTTTTTGTCCAGATGACAAAATCGCAGAACTCACGGTCTGTGACATACATTTCGGTTTGCACTTGATAAAAATAATTAGAGGTATGTTTCAAAGAAAGTTCATTATTCTTCATTTCCAAATATGGTACAGTATCACAATTTATAACAGAGTCCTTTATTGAATAGGGACACTTAACTTCCAAAACAGTTAATGATTGCACAAGTCCATCTGGAGACGCAGCTACATAAGGATGATCCAATGAGACAAAAAGCCCACAGTTTACAACCTTATTAGTTGTTGCCTCCTCATATGCACGGATAGCCTTTTTCTCACATTGCTTGCCCCAGTTAGTTGCCGGTGAGCGAAAAGATTTTGGTTCAATGATAGAATCCACCAATGATTTGATATTCTTCCTGTCTGTCATGTGAATGATGGTACCGATGATGGATGCTGTTACCCGCATTGACCGTTGTTGAAACCAGGTAACACAACCACTCTGAGCTCGCGTTTCTTGCTCAATATGTAAGATGTCTTCTTTTGTGACCTGTATGCGATTTATTATCATTTGGTGCATAATTGAAGTGGGTAAATAGTCATGGTCATGAGCAATGTCTGGAATAGATGCTGGAGCAAACATACCATTAATACACAAAACCCTCTTCCTGCTTGCAGTGTAGTTTATGACACTGTTCTTAACATTATCATTAAAATTCGGCATATTCCTATACTGTTGAGGTCGTGGATCATAACACAAATTTCTCATTTGTTTCTTTTGTACACTGTACAGAAGAATGTTAAAATTAATTTGTTCTGCCTTTTTTGGGGAAATATCTAGTTTGCTTTTTTTAGGCATATGCCAAACCTGTTTTTGGTCCGTAACAGTTTGTTTCACACACAATTTTTTGTTCTCTCTCAGGTTCAATAAAGCATAGCAAACAACAGCGACATGTTTACACACAGCTCTAAACCCTTTGCCAGCAATGCATTCGCATGATGTTTCGACAATACTTCCATCAATTGAAAGAACCAGTTTTACATAATAAGTTAGGGCTTTGGTCATTTCACTGTTCACTTGTGCTCGGTAAAAATAATATTCATTATTTTTTGATTCCACCACAGCTAACAGAAAATTATTTTGCATCATGTTGTAACCTTTTCTGTGGACGGCTGCACACATGCTCATGCCTTCTTCCAGTTTATATACATTTAAAAAATAGTTATTTAAGTGAACAATATCTATAGGAGGCACGTTTGATGACTGTTGGAGAGAAGAGAATTCTTCATTTGGTGGCCACAGAATGTTTGATAATGGTTCTGCTACTAGATCCTCCACAGCATTATATAGAAAATTATTGTTCCGGTCATATGCAGCCAATCTGTAACAAATAATAATATAAAATTTAATACCATATATTGTAAAAAGCTTTTAAACTCCAAATCATAATGCCAATATTGTTGAGGTTATAAATCGTGCCACATTCAAAAGTTCACCTGTGCGTAGTACCTGGCACACTTCTCTGTTGATTAGCCAGACCAGACGTATACCTGTTTCTACCTTTGATACATATTATTATACAAAATCTTCAATTGGTGAAAGTACTTAGTGGAAAGTGGCACGCTATCTCTCGGACAAAAAAGGAGAAATTATGAAGGCTTACCTTTCAATAAGGTCTTCTTTTTTTCCAGTTAATCTTGCATTTCTTCGTCTTAATTCTTTTTTTAATTCACAAACAGTCCAAGATCCGTATTTTTCTGCCATAATGAATAATTCAACAGAAACAAACAAACCACCATACAACGATATAAGGAGCTGTCAAAATGAATGACCTCCAAACACACAGGCGCCAACTAGCGGGAGAAAAAGCGGACATAGCCGCCATTGATAGGTAATATGTTAAATTTTAAGAATAATTTCAACACAATTTTGTATTGTTTAAAAATAAATAAATGAAATGATCATTTAAGACAATTGTTTTAGAATGGGCCAAAAATCTTACGGGAAAAAAGGCTATGATAGGGGACAATCTGTGAAAACTTTTTGGATCTAATCAATGAGGTGCCAAGTCTTGATCTGCCTTATATTAAAACTGGTTTTTCTGCCCTTTTAAGAAAATATAGAACTGGTGATTCTGACCAAAGAATCTCCAGCTTATTGAATATTCTACGGCGTACTCTAGAGGGATACATGTCTAAAGTGAGGATTATATATATCAGAGGAGTTTGTGCCTTGTCATTTAGGTTTATCTCATCTTACCGGACAAGAAATGTTATCTCATAATTTATTAATTCCCAATGGCCTATATGGCCATAATGTGAAACCATTTACATATAAAAGTGCCAACTATACTTTTTAAAAAGATTATTATTCATTGCATAAGTATAGAAACCTTCTTAAGCCCATGATGATTGTTTTATGTGATGGGTATATTTTAGACTGCCTGGGTCCTTATGAAGCCGTAAACTCAGATGCCGAAATTATGTTATCCCTCTTTACCCAAGAAAACACTCCAATAGAAAGTTATTTCAGAGAAAATGCATTCATGAGATTCATTTTGGACAGAGAATTTAGAGATGCATTACCTGTATTAGAAAGTTATGGTTATAAACCTCATATGCCATAGTCTTTATTAATGGGTAATAATCAATTAACTACACAGCAAGCAAATCGAAGCAGCAAGTCAATTCAGGTAATGCTACTGCTTTACCTAGTTCCTTTGGCTGGACCTGAAAGAAATTTTAATTATATAGATAATGAAGATACTTTTATATTGGAAACTACATCAGTTAGAGAACTGGAACAAAATAATGGGATGGAAGACAAATTCCTTAATTTTGAAACAGGGCTTTTTGAAGATACCCCTTGTGATTATGTTGAGCATGAAAATGATATTTCGTCTGATTACTGCAAAAACCGCTAATGTGACATTTTATCGAAATTGCTTTTCTTACAGTTTTGGAATCAGTTTTTAATGCTCTACAAACTATTAAAACCCATTTTTACCTAGGAGCATTCGTTACAAAGATAGCTTTAGTATAAGGTTCCTTAGTGCTAATTTTTTGCTACGATATACAAGGGAAAACTAAAAAAATGTATGATAATTGTTTGGTTTATGACTTTTTCTCCAAGTAAAACCAGTTATCTACACATTGCGTTTTTTTGCAATGTCACTTTAGTTAATAATTGCAAGTTTTGCTCTGGAAATAAGTTCCAATGTCCAATACCTGGTTTTTGCAAAAGGTCATAGTTACTACATCATTTGTTATATAGCCAGATAAAAAATTTAAAAACATCTTTAAAACTATTTTCCAGACAATATTCGTTTCAATCAAACTGCAAATTATACATCCAAGAAAGCATGTAGTAACTTTGCTAGTTTCACCTGTAACCTTATTTCTATTGAAGAGAAACGTTATACAGCAGAACTGACTAAGTGTGCGTTCGAGCTTCACTCTGATCACTAATACCTAACTTCAATCAGTCGCGACTCACGCGCCTCAATTTGAGATTGATGCGTACATGATTTTTAATAAATTACTATTTATTATTAATTTTCAAAGTTATTATTAAGTATATGGTTAGGGGTGTCATCCTTGACATTGAGGATCCCTTGTCTATGACGCACTATGAAAATGATTCATTGGCAAATAAAAATGAAGCATCTATATTAACAGCTCCTGTAGTACAAAACTTTCGGAAAAAATTAAAACTGAAGAACTGAACTGAACTGAAGAAGATTATGCTCAAGCATTTATGATCAGAAGGATCATAAAAAACTATAAACAACCAATACGTTACTCATACGCGCAAGCAGCCACAAAAAGCACGTAATTGGCTATTTTTGTTAAAAATTGTAAAGTATATAAAACGCGAGCGCGCCCCGGTGAAATAGCGAAAGCCCATAATTTCAATCAATTCGACGTTCGATCAACACGTCTGTATCCGCACTACAAGTGCAGGGTCGTTGCACTGATAGAACGCCCGGGCTCCTCTCGAGAAAATACATTTTCGAGGCGTAATATCCGTACTACGGATTTCGCTTACAACTTGTATTAATCTAGAACCTAGGACGATGCAATTACAAGGCGTTAATACCTTCAAATAGAAGGCTTGCTAAATAGAAGACCTCTTTGTGTGCTGGGTTCTGAACGTGAAGTTACCGCGCTAACGACAAACCATTTCTTAAATGTTACCCCTGTTCAATTTTTACCCCCTGAAAATTTCATTGATACACCTGATAATCGCTTGTCACGTTATCAGCTATTATGTAAAATCACACATGATTTTTGGCGCCGTTGGAGCCAAGAATATCTCGCCTCTCTCCAACAAAGAACAAAATGTACTAAGTCCTCAGATAACATTTAACTAGGAACAGTTGTTGTTATCAAAGACAATAATGCCCATCCTCTTTGTTGGCCTCTCGGAGTCATCGAAGAACTCTATCCCGGAAAGGACGCTGTTGTTCGGGCTGTTAAAGTTCGGACTGCTTCCAGCAGCTACATACGTCCAGTAATCCGTGTTTGCCATTACACATATATACATACAATACATTAAACGCAATTCATTTAATTTATATCAATTAGTTTTAAGATCTAGTTTTAGCAACGTCATTCTCTCTCTAAACGCAATTACTTCGTATTTTCTTTCACTATGTTGAAATGTTTCAATATAGAGGAAACTTCTAGGCCGGCAGACTTGCCTACGCCAAATTAACATTATTATATACACATAGTTTATTTAAATCCTGCCAAAACCATACACTCTCTCTCTCTCACACACACACACACACACACACAATCTATCCTTCCTTTTCGCACCCCCACTCCCTTCCTTATGAAGATGGCTGCCTAACAAAAGTTCCGCGCGCGCGCTCGTTCAAAGAAAATCAAAAATATAGGGAAGAATCAAGAACTACAAGCGTGAACTCTTTTCGGTGGTGAAAGTGTCAGTGCCGAACTCCAAAAAAAAACCCCAGTGATTGAGCTAGGTCAACCAGCGCTGGAGGATTCCCTGACCATGTGCGGCCAAGGTACGTTCCTTCATTTCCTGGCTCCCTCACACACTATTACAAGCGAGGGGTTAAAACCTAATAATGATAAAATTGACGCAATTCTTAAATACCCTATACCTAAAACTACCACCGAAATAAAAAGCTTTCTAGGTTTGTTAGGTTATTATAGAAAGTTCATCAACGCCCCATTATTACAGTTTCCGGATTACAAAAAGCCTTTTATTTTGACGACAGATGCGTCGAACCATGCGATCGGTGCTGTTTTATCGCAAGGAACAAGGGCCTGACAAACCAATAGCCTTTGCAAGCCGCACCCTAAGTGATACAGAGACTAGATACAGTACCATCGAGAAAGTATTACTTGCTGTAATTTGGGCAGTAAAACACTTTAAGCCTTATTTATGGCGGAACAAATTCTATATTTATACAGATCATTGACCTCTCGCATGGTTATACTCGCTGAACGAGCCAAATAGCAAGCTGACACACAAACTATCAAAATCAGTGTAGTGACATAGTGACTTTATAGTTCAAAAAGCATCATCATGACCGACTCCACCATGGAAGAGCAGTACAAGCTCCTGCTGGGAGTAGCAGGCACACCAACAGCGCCGACCACACAGTCGTCCAGCAGCAGCACCACCACGGAGCTAGCAGCCGGCTCCATCACCATCCACGCGAGGATATCAGAGTTCAGGAGGACGCAACCCAGATTCTGGTTCCACCAGTTCGAGGCAGTCGTCGCACCACAAAAAACAGGTGACATTCAAAAATATCATATTATTTATAGCAAAGCTGGGGCGAGACGAATTAAGTCAGGTTAGCGATATTTTTGAGAACCCACCCGAGTCCGATAAGTACTTAGCACTCAAAACAAGATTAATTAACGCGTACGAAGACTCAAAAACAATGTTCTTTTTAGGTTTTCGTTATAATTTTGTAATGGTGTCCTCGGAAGACCAGCGTTGTGGTTTTCACCTCAACATCATGCTGAGAGGAGACCAATTTGATATAATTATAAACAAATGTCTTATTGCAAAATTATTTACTTGTTATTTTAGTTGTGTTTGTATTATATCAAATAAACTATTTTTCTTTCTTTCTTTCTTTGTTTGTTTGTTTCAGACTTCCGACGGTAGATCAGACTGTATTACCACTAATATTTGATCCTGAGACAGTTTCAATGAACATAGAAAAGATCGCACCATCTCACAATATTATAGTAAGGTAGTATGTCATTTAACTGATGAGACTTGGATTAAGTACCATAAATTCCTATTAAAAAAATTGAACTTTTTGTTTTACGCATCATCTAGTAAAATTAATCAATCAATTGATTGATTGATAGTAAAATTAATCAATCAATTGACTGATTGATAGTAAAATTAATGATGTTCTTAAGGAGTGAGATCAAATTAAAGCACCATCAAGTGTAAATCCCGGGACAGTTTTAATGGAAGTAGGAAATATTGCGCCGTCATACAAAATTTGTATGTACATACATACATGCATACTTCGTATCACGTCTTTATTCCTTGCGGGGTAGACAGACCCCAAGGTCCTAAAACCAAGGCCATGTTTAGCATGTTAGTGGACGTTACGGTGCCTGCTTACCGTGTGGTTCCCGGCAAAGTAGAACCACTCCAAGTCTTCCCGTGAATGTCGTAGAAGGCGACTTGGAAAACACAAACTACACAATTCTTATAAACATCATCAACAGCGTGGAGAGTTAAGACTAAAAAAAACCCTTATGATAGACGTTAAGGTGGAAAGCGGAATCAAAACGGGTTGCTAGCCGCATCGCCTATTGACGTGATTCCTTCGATTTTCGCCTAATACCTTTACCACCTTTTACGGTCTACGCGGGAAGACAAGCAGCTGGTAAATTCTATTTTATGTAATGTAATTAATACTTTACAGATTTTTAGATTACCTCGAATTTCTATGTGCACCTATTCTATATTGATTACTTTTTGTTTCAGGCTTCTTCTAGTAAACATTACGATTTTCCCGAGACGCCGAGTAAACCACGTACTACCCAAGAAAGAAAAAAAATTAAAGAAGCAATTGGAGAAGGAGAAACTAAAATCAGCTTTAAAGGAAAAAAAATACGAGCATTGCGTGAATCAAAACGCAGGTTATTGCAAAAAACGTCTCGTCTTTAAAACATTATAGCTGATTTAAGACTCGAAATGCAAATGAAGACGGAAGATTTAGACTTATTGTCCAATATTGAAGTTGAAAATGCCGATTTAAAAAAGATATATTTTTAAAATGTAAAAGTTTGATTTAATCTAAAGACAATCTTATTTGCTGGCAACAGAGTCAAAATTCCTGTAAAATTTGTTTAGAGCTAAATATATGTTTTATTTTTACTCGAATATCTTATCAAGTTTTCGTTTTATGGTGTTTAGTTGCTTTTACCCCCTATGTGGGGTAAATGCAACTATTTCTGCCTTCAACAAATTAATCATACATTTGACCTCTAGATATCAAGTTACTGGGCACATAATCGCTACATATTATAAAACAAAGTCCTCCGCCGCGTCTGTCTGTCTGTCTGTTCGCGATAAACTCAAAAACTACTCCACGGATTTTCATACGGTTTTCACCAATAGATAGAGTGATTCACGAGGAAGGTTTTAAGGTATAATACATGCCCGGGCGCAGCCGGGTAGGGCTGCTAGTTAATACTAAAACAATCTGCATTAAATGAAGAATAATACCCATCCGAAATATATACTAAAATGGTTGACAGTTAGAGTAACAATACTTCGAATTTACACAACAACAATTTTTAGTTGCAATAGCCCCGGTGCACCTTATTCCCAATTTTTTTTTGACGATTACGAAACAGGCAATGCATTAGGTTCTCATTCAGGTCTGCACAAATTGGGCGCAGTTTATGCATCCATCCCCTGTTTACCACCTTGCCGATTATCAATGCTGAGTAACATATTCCGTTTACAGCTTTTTCACTCTGCAGACAGATTTACTTTCGGGAACCAAGTAATTTTTTGTCGTATTATCGAAGGACTAAACTTTCTCAGCGTATTATATATTTTGATTCGCCTCCTTATTATAATAGTACTGTTTATTTTGAACTAGGGTTGATATTGGGCGATAACCTTGGAATTCATAGTTTAACCGGGTTTTTAGGGTTCCGTAGTAAACATGGTATGTATATTAATCTTGGAAAAGAAGTGGTAGAATCCATATAAGTGGGGTAGTATTTTTTTTTTCTCTTTTTACCCATCGTGTGGGGTATCGTTAAATAGGTCTTTCAAAAATATTGTGAGGTTGAGAACACCATTTTTCGATTTAGGGACCCGTTTCCGAAATATTTGGTTATAAAGTGCGAATTTTTGTTAGAGGTAAGTGCCACCCCCCCCCCCCCCCCCCCCCACTATCTGCTAAACGGTTATATATAGATACGTGAAAAAAATTACAGCAGTAGTATATATACTGAAGTTGAAAGGAAAACTATCAAAACTGAGTACTAAGTACAAATTAAGTTGTCATTCGCAACTACGGAACCCTACACTGCGCGTGGCCCGACACGCACTTGGCCGGTTTTTTAGAGAGTTTCTCTGCTGATTTCTCTTGTAGAACATACAAGATTAAAAAAAACTTACTAAAAACTCAGTGTTTCGTTCGAAATCAAAAACTTACTATGTACCTGTTCTAGTTACGAATCAGATCTTCTACTCAATAATCCTTCAGAGACCGGAATAAAAGAGAGGTGTAATTGGTAAGATGTAAAAAAAAATGTTTAACCGAATTGGCGTGAATTGAATGCATGACAATTTGGAAGGCGCAGCCTATTGTGTCATGCAATTTATTTTACTACAATGGCACAGATGGTCATCGCCCGGCTTTAGATAATTGAACAAATCTCCGATCTACTGTACAACCCGCCAGAAACCAAGCCTAGGCTGTGTTTCCATTGACGCGGAGCTGGGCGGAGCGGTGCTTAGCGGTGCATGAATTGTCCAATCACTATGCTCGAAATCTCCGCTCTGCTTCAATGCAAACAGCACGAGCGGACCGGGGCAGAGCTGAACGGATATTCATATAAAATAAGCGAGGTGATGCGGAGCGGAGGACAGCGGGGCGGTGTGGAGCGGAGGACAGGGCGGTGCGTTGCGGAGGGTAGCTAGGTATATTTGTATTAGTAATTAGTACTTGGGTCATTATTGTTAATGTGATGTAAAATAAAGCAGGAAATACATACATAGAATTAACATTTTTTATTTGCAGAACAGAACGAAACTCTCTCTCACTCTCGAAACTAAGGTAGCAAAGGTCGCGCAAAGTAATTTGAGCGCTAGCGCTGTTGTAGCTAGGTTGCAATTCGAACGTTTCCTATCAGGGAGTGCGTAGTGGACGAACGGGAGAGCGAAGCGGCGAGGTGCGGACCGGGGTGCGGGGGTGGGTGTATGACTCGCGCCACGATTCGCGCGCAGTGCGTCATAGTAGTTATCAACGTTACGTCATAGGTGCAACACGTATCAAAATGGATCAGAAGTTCATTGAAAGTGTTAAACAATTCCCGTGTTTATGGGATACGCGACTGACCACCTACAAATGCAACGAAACCAAGGATGCAGCTTGGGAAATTATAATAAAAGACAATGGTATCAAGGACGGTAAGTTTATTATCAATATTATCTATAGCGATAGGAATAATTTCTACATATTTCAGTGGTTTTTACTATTATATGAAACATTATATATTTGTTACACTTAATCGTCGCAAAATACGGGTTTCCTGCCAAGGGACTTTCCCCTGGTTATTAAAATAAGAACAAAATATGTCCCGGATCCGATAAACTTCATTAGAACTTGCATTGTTTCTTGTTATACACGGATGAGTAGTATTGATAGAAACCCGTAATGATTCATTGATCGACGAGCTATCTGAATTGTTTGCATCTAAATAGTTAGTATGTTTTTCAATCAAGTAATTATGTAAAATAGTGGTTGCTTTAACTACTTTATCAACAGTATCGACTTGGCATTCGAAATCCTTGTGATACACGTACCATTTTCTCTTCAACACACCAAATGTGGCCTCTACTATGCGTCGAGCTCGCGATAGTCTATAATTGAATATTCGTTTGCTTTGATCTAATTGATCTCTGGGATATGGTCGCATTAAATTATAAGACAAAGGAAAGGCTTCGTCACCAATAAATACGTATGGTACTCTCTCTCCACTTTCAGTAAGTGGCTCGGGCGGTGGCAAATTTAAAGTATTGTTTTGCAGTCGTTTTCCAAATTCACTCTCAGCAAAAATTCCACCGTCACTAAATCTTCCCATCGATCCGACATCTGCCATTATTATTTTTCGTTTAGCGTCAGCCACACACATTAATACAATTGAAAATCTGTGTTTGTAATTGAAAAAAGAAGATCCTGATTTATTTGGTGCAGTTATATAAACGTGTTTTCCGTCTAACGCACCAACGCAATTCTTGAAGGCGAAATGGAAAAAAATTGCGTGATAATCATCGCGACGCAATTAAAAGACAAAATTCTACCATAAGTGGCCAGGCGGCAAAACAAATCACCAAATGGAAGTATCAAAAAATAATGGAGTTTTTGCTACCATTTATGCAAAATAGAAAACGAACCTCAAATTTCAGAGATGATTCAGAATCTTATGACGATGATACACAAATGTCAGCCACGTTAAATACCACATTAAATACTGCAGGCGATCAAATGTCAAACGATTCAGAGCTAATTCAATTAGAAGACCTTCTTTCGAATGATCATACACAACCTACCCAATCTTCCGGCTCTTCTTCAAAATCTAAGAACAGAAAATTGGACGATGTCTCCGAACTGCTTAGTCAATTTCAAAGTAATAACGAGCAGCGAACGAAGGAACGGGCTGAGTTAAAAGAGATTCTTACAGCATCCGATGATTTAGATGATTTGGATCATTTTTTCCTCTCCATATCGAAGACCTTGAAAAAGCTTCCAAATTATTAACAGCTTAAAGTGAAACGCACTGCAATGACTGCTTTAATGGAAGCCGAAGAAATAAATGAAGAAAACTCTTGGACCAATCAATATGGTCCACCGCACAGAGCACCGTACGTTTATTCCACAGCAGCTCATACAGAAACAGTCACTTCGCAAACACATGAAAACACACAATCATCATCACTAAACATTACAGAACATCCTCCACCACCTCCTCCACCTGGAACTGATAATGAGCAACTTTGATCGACCATTATAACCAATCATTGTAGTTTTTGTTGATTTTTTAAATATTTAGAATAGTTTTTAATTAGTAATTATTTTTCCTTGCACCTTGTTAATTACGTGCATTGTTGATTTTTATTGTTTTAAATCATGCTTATATGAGAAAATTGTTACAATTTCTTTACCAGAAATAATGTTTACTATTTTCAATATTTTTATAACGATGAATCGGGTCATGTGACACTGAATAATTTTTTTAATAAATGGTTATAAGTAGAAATAGATTTGTTTACTTACTTTAGACATATTGCAAGCCTTTCTTCACTTGAAATCGATCTCCTGCAATTAGTATCTTTCTTCTGTATATATGGTTTAAGAAGACAATGTAATTCATAGAAAAGTTTCCTTGATACCCTATATGAAGTTTCGAACATTTCATCATCACACGTTTGGAAATAAATTGAAAATTCTCCATGCACGGAACGATAATTTATATGTTGTCGAATCCAGAATCTATGTTTTCTCTTCATATCCAAAAAAGTCGCAACAGTCAATGCTACTTCATCTGATTCGTTATCTTCGTCTTCAAGTAAGGAAAGATATAAAAGGATTGTATTTTCTTTTTATGCGACAACATGACGTATGCTCTTTCTGAAAGATGGAGACAAACTGAGCGCAAAATTGCGCAACTCCAAAGTTTGCTCTGCTCCGCTCCGCACCGCACCGCCCCGCTCCGCTCCTCTCCGCTCTGCTTCAGTGGAAACACTCACCACTTTTCACCGCTATTCTCCGCTCATCTCCGCACAGCTCCGCGTCAATGGAAACGCAGCCTAATGCCCATCCTCTTGGTTGGCCTCTCGGAGGCATCGAAGAACTCTATCCCGGAAAGGACGGTGTTGTTCGGGCTGTTAAAGTTCGGACTGCTTCCAGTAGCTACATACGTCCAGTAATCCGTGTTTGCCATTACACATATATACATACAATACATTAAACGCAATTCATTTAATTTATATCAATTAGTTTTAAGATCTAGTTTTAGCAACGTCATTCTCTCTCTAACGCAATTACTTCGTATTTTCTTTCACTATGTTGAAATGTTTCAATATAGAGGAAACTTCTAGGCCAGCAGACTTGCCTACGCCAAATTAACATTATTATATACACATAGTTTATTTAAATCCTGCTAAAACCATACACTCTCTCTCTCTCTCACACACACACACACGATCTATCCTTCCTTTTCGCACCCCCACTCCCTTCCTTATGAAGATGGCTGCCTAACAAAAGTTCCGCGCGCGCTCTCGTTCAAAGAAAATCAAAAATATAGGGAAGAATCAAGAACTACAAGCGTGAACTCTTTTCGGTGGTGAAAGTGTCAGTGCCGAACTCCAAAAAAAACCCCAGTGATTGAGCTAGGTCAACCAGCGCTGGAGGATTCCCTGACCATGTGCGGCCAAGGTACGTTCCTTCATTTCCTGGCTCCCTCACACACTATTACAAGCGAGGGGTTAAAACCTAATAATGATAAAATTGACGCAATTCTTAAATACCCTATACCTAAAACTACCACCGAAATAAAAAGCTTTCTAGGTTTGTTAGGTTATTATAGAAAGTTCATCAACGCCCCATTATTACAGTTTCCGGATTACAAAAAGCCTTTTATTTTGACGACAGATGCGTCGAACCATGCGATCGGTGCTGTTTTATCGCAAGGAACAAGGGTCTGACAAACCAATAGCCTTTGCTAGCCGCACCCTAAGTGATACAGAGACTAGATACAGTACCATCGAGAAAGAATTACTTGCTGTAATTTGGGCAGTAAAACACTTTAAGCCTTATTTATGGCGGAACAAATTCTATATTTATACAGATCATCGACCTCTCGCATGGTTATACTCGCTGAACGAGCCAAGTAGCAAGCTGACACACAAACTATCAAAATCAGTGTAGTGACATAGTGACTTTATAGTTCAAAAAGCATCATCATGACCGACTCCACCATGGAAGAGCAGTACAAGCTCCTGCTGGGAGTAGCAGGCACACCAACAGCGCCGACCACACGGTCGTCCAGCAGCAGCACCACCACGGAGCTAGCAGCCGACTCCATCACCATCCACGCGAGGATATCAGAGTTCTGGAGGACGCAACCCAGATTCTGGTTCCACCAGTTCGAGGCAGTCGTCGCACCACAAAAAACGGGTGACATTCAAACATATCAATTAGTTATAGCAAAGCTGGGGCGAGACGAATTAAGTCAGGTTAGCGATATTCTTGAGAACCCACCCGAGTCCGATAAGTACTTAGCACTCAAAACAAGATTAATTAACGCGTACGAAGACTCAAAAACAATGTTCTTTTTAGGTTTTCGTTATAATTTTGTAATGGTGTCCTCGGAAGACCAGCGTTGTGGTTTTCACCTCAACATCATGCTGAGAGGAGACCAATTTGATATAATTATAAACAAATGTCTTATTGCAAAATTATTTACTTGTTATTTTAGTTGTGTTTGTATTATATCAAATAAACTATTTTTCTTTCTTTCTTTCTTTGTTTGTTTGTTTCAGACTTCCGACGGTAGATCAGACTGTATTACCACTAATATTTGATCCTGAGACAGTTTCAATGAACATAGAAAAGATCGCACCATCTCACAATATTATGGTAAGGTAGTATGTCATTTAACTGATGAGACTTGGATTAAGTACCATAAATTCCTATTAAAAAAATTGAACTTTTTGTTTTACGCATCATCTAGTAAAATTAATCAATCAATTGATTGATTGATAGTAAAATTAATCAATCAATTGATTGATTGATAGTAAAATTAATGATGTTCTTAAGGAGTGAGATCAAATTAAAGTACCATCAAGTGTAAATCCCGGGACAGTTTTAATGGAAGTACGAAATATTGCGCCGTCATACAAAATTTGTATGTACATACATACATGCATACTTCGTATCACGTCTTTATTCCTTGCGGGGTAGACAGACCCCAAGGTCCTAAAACCAAGGCCATGTTTAGCATGTTAGTGGGCGTTACGGTGCCTGCTTACCGTGTGGTTCCCGGCAAAGTAGAACCACTCCAAGTCTTCCCGTGAATGTCGTAGAAGGCGACTTGGAAAACACAAACTACACAATTCTTATAAACATCATCAACAGCGTGGAGAGTTAAGACTAAAAAAAACCCTTATGATAGACGTTAAGGTGGAAAGCGGAATCAAAACGGGTTGCTAGCCGCATCGCCTATTGACGTGATTCCTTCGATTTTCGCCTAATACCTTTACCACCTTTTACGGTCTACGCGGGAAGACAAGCAGCTGGTAAATTCTATTTTATGTAATGTAATTAATACTTTACAGATTTTTAGATTACCTTGAATTTCTATGTGCGACTATTCTATATTGATTACTTTTTGTTTCAGGCTTCTTCTAGTAAACATTACGATTTTCCCGAGACGCCGAGTAAACCAAGTACTACCCAAGAAAGAAAAAAAATTAAAGAAGCAATTTGAGAAGGAGAAACTAAAATCAGCTTTAAAGGATAAAAAAAAGCATTGCGTGAATCAAAACGCAGGTTATTGCAAAAAACGGCTCGTCTTGAAAACATTATAGCTGATTTAAGACTCGAAGTGCAAATGAAGATGGAAGATTTAGACTTATTGTCCAATATTGAAGTTGAAAATGCCGATTTTTTTAAAAAGATATATTTTGATAGAAAAATCTCGTAAATATTCTGCGTCTTTAAGAAAATATGCACTAAGTTTGCATGATCTAAGCCCTAAGGTATATTTGTTTGTACGTAAACAGTTTAATACATGTTTGGTGTTTGCCTCACCCTAAAACGTTGTACACGTGGTACAGACAAATTAACTACGAACCAGGTTTCACCAGCGAATCTTGAGACGCCATCAGTTTAATGGTAAAAAGTCGTCCGAAAAAATATTAGTTAGTATTAGTCTGGATGAAATGTCAATTCGACAACATCTACAATGGGATGGGAAAAAGACTGTAAGTGACATCAATGAAGGACAAAATATGGACACGGATAGTTTACCTTTGGCGAAAGACGCTCTAGTTTTCATGGCTACTGCATTGAACGCATTACGCATCTTGGAAAATACCCGCAGGATATTTTTTAACCAATGGTGTAAACGGTGAGCAACGCAGCACTCATTTAAAAAATTGTATTTGCTTGATGGTGCAATATGGAGTGAAAGTAGTATCCGTCACTTTCGACGGGTGCCCCGCAAATTTTGCGATGGCAAATTCGATGATATTAATGACATTGATCCAAAAATTAGCATTGATGACCAAAATTTAGTTATTGCTCCCAATGATTGTCATATGTTAAAGTTAGTTAGGAATACTTTGGCAGCAAAAAATAATATTATGAACAGTAAAAATCAAGTGATCTCTTGGGATTATCTTGATCAATTAACTAATTTACAACAAAATGAAGGATAACATTTAGCTTATAAACTAAGAAACGCTCATTTGAACTACAAAGGACAAATAATGAAAATCCGTCTTGCTGTCCAAACCTGAAGTAAATCAGTCGCTGATGCTCTTTTGTGTTGTAAAGATGATTTAGGTATAGAAAGCTTTGCAAGGGCCGACGCAACTATTGAATTCATAATGCACTTCAACGATATTTTTGACATACTTAATAGCAGGAAGCTGTTGAATAATATCAACCACTGGCCACTGAAATCAGCCCTTTCAACCCCCATTAAGTGTTAATTAAATTTTTATATTATGAATACACGTTCTTCTTGTCTCGCAACCCATCACCATTTTGATTCCGCCTTAACGCCCACTAACAAACTAAACGTGACCTTTGGGTTTTCTAACATTGAGTTCTGTGTACCCTACACAGAACTCATGGGATGTGAGTTTTCAATCAAAAAATCATCTAAAGCTAAGTTCATAGGGTCTTGTTTATTGTAGCAAAAATCCGCATAAAACTATCAAAGTTTGCCAATAACTGCAATGGGTGGCCAGATTCTGGATTTCATACAACATATTTCCAGATCAGTTAAAAATAGCTAAAATAATTCCAGTTCATAAAAAAGGATTTGATCCAAATAACTTTAGCGCCATTGCACTGTTGCCTATACTTTCTAAAATATGTGAAAGAATTATTAAAAACAGAATAATAAGACACATAAGAGACAATAACATTATAAATCCAAGACAATTCGGGTATCAAGAAGGAATTGGCACAGCTAATGCTATGGATACTATTATAGATGACGTCACTACTAAATTGAATGAAAAGCTTAAAGTTGCTGGTGTGTTCTTGAACCTAAGCTCAGCTTTTGACTCTGTGGATCATGATATTTTGTTAATGAAATTGACTTTCTATGGCATTTAAGGTAAATTATTAAATTTACTTAAATCTTATTTAAGTAATCGACAACAATTTGTAGAAATAAGAGATGAAAAAGGGGAGTTTATAAATTCTACTAAAAAATCAAAGATGATCAATGTGACTAGAAGTGTGCCACAGGGTTCCATTTCGGGCCCAATTCTATTTATAATATTTATTAACGATTTAATAGATTATATGACTGTTACTCAATCTGACATAATACTAGTAATATTTGCTGACGACACAAATGCCGTAGTCTCGGCTTACGATATTGACGCTCTGAATAGTAAGATAAATGCTGCTTTGAAATTATTTTATGATTGGTTTTCTGCAAATAACTTGACACTTAATACTAGTAAGACAAAAGTAATATTGTTCAAAACAACGGCCGGTAATAAAGACAAACTGGATTTAAAATTAAACAATGATGATATTGTACCAGTGACAGTTGTTAAATTTCTAGGTATTGAATTGGATCAACATCTAAACTGGAAAGCAGAGTTACAAGCAGTTGAAAAAAGTGTTAGTAGTGCTTGCTGTGCACTGAGGAATTTAAGGGACGAATTGACAATAGCTCAACTAAAATCGCTTTACTATACTATGATTGAATCCAGGCTGCGGTATAGCAAAAAATTTTGGGGAGGAAACTACGCTTATAACATTAAAAAAGCTTTCGTAGTGCAAAAAAGGGCAAAACGTACAATGGTTCGAATACCGCCGTGGGAATCTTGCGTAGAACATTTTAAAAAACTTGAAATTTTGACCGTTCCTTCCTTGTACATATTTGTTATTTTAACTGATTTTATTAAAAATAGAGCGTTATATGAAACAAAAGAAGAAATGTTATTACGGGAAAAAACTAGAAGAAAAGATTTAAAAAGAAAAATAACTCCTGCTTTACAAATTGTTACTCACTGCCCACGAAATCAGACTGTAGGTCTATTCAACAAATTACCAATGGACCTAAAGTAAGAAAGGAAACTTTCAACATTTAAAAGAGGTTTAAGGACACTACTACTAGAGAAGTGCTGCTACAGTGTTGACGATTTCTAAGTAATAACAATAAATCATAATGAAATATCGACTAACTGGCATTTGTATTTTGACATTCGCAATTGTTTCACATTTTTAATTATTTTGTGTTAATTTATTGGAATGCTAATATTTATTAATATGTAATTGTAAAATTGATTTGATTGTTTAGTTTAAAACATAACCATTAGTATAAGTATTGAAATTCGTATACAATGTATTATTGTTTGTGAATAAAACACAAAAAAAATATGGTCGGCCTGGAGACAAATGGTTTTCATATTCCATGAAACGTCCTATCTTAGCTATAAGAACTGCTGAAGGTGTTACGAAGGCGAGTGCTTGTGTATCGGAAGCGGACAAAAGGAAGTGGTTTTCCGAGATAGCACAGTACTTTGAGGAGGAAGGTCTAACTGAGGTTATTAAAGACCCCACTCGCATATAGAGTGCGGATGAAACATGTTCTTAAACTTAAATATGCCCTAAAACAGGGAAAGTTATTTCACAAAAAGGAACCAAGAACGTTTATTTTATCAAATAGGCTTCCCCAAAAGAAAACTTAACGGTAATATTTGCTTTTTCTGCTTCTGGCCGGATGTGTATCCATGATAAATAATCCATATCTGCGAATCCCCGATAAAGTAAAAGATTTCGTACCACGGGGATAGGGTCGCAGTGAAAACGGATGGATGACTGCACCAGTATTCTATGAATACATAAGCAATGTTTTTTACAATAATTTGATTGCCACTGGAGTTGAATTTCCCGTAATTTTGTATGTCGATGGTCACAAGACTCATCTAACCAAAGAAGTTTCAGAGTTATGCAAGTCACTCAAAATACATCTCATTGCGTTATATCCCAATGCAACGCGTATTCTGCAGCCTGCAGATGTGGCTTCATTTAAACCTTTGAAATCTGGTTGGAAAAAACATGAGACTTTGGTATGCAGAAAATGACAATGGCGAAGTGCTCAAAAAACTAAATTTCGCACCCTTACTTGAAAAAGTGGTTAATTTGTGTACTGATCCATCAATAGCTATTAATGGCTTTCGTACTACAGGATTGTCCCCATTGAATCCTGACGCTATTAATTATGAGAAGTGTTTGGGTTCGTGTGGACGTAGATATTCTGCTGACGCCGATGCATCTGTGGTAAATTCTACGACTACGACACTGACATTTCATGACTTTGAAGCTATTGTTGGAGAAGATAGGATCAAGAGTTTCTTATCAGCATACGCACGTGCTGATAAGAAACTCTTGATTGATCCAAAGCTTCGAAAATCAAGAGTCTCAGTTATTTTATTGTTTATGGAAAAAGCTTTTAGGGTACAGCATAGAAACTAAAGTAGGTAAATGAGTAACTAAAGTAGGTAATGAGGTAGTGAGACATTTAATGATGAAATTATCGACACAGTGCTAAACAAAAATTATTTTACTGCTTACTGCTTACTGCTACCGTGGGCTATTTTCCACACTTAGGCCGCCTATTCGGGCCCATTGTGTGTGAACAGAAGATGTCCATTCTTCGGTCTTCTGTTGATAGGAGATCCCAGATCTCCTTCTTTGGTGGGTTGCTACACGTTGTTTTACACGAGCCAACCCAGCTCGTCGAGAAAGCGTAGAACCGCAGAGGGTGTGCTGCAGGCCTCGCTCATGGTTTCTGGTTTTCCCAGGAACTCTTCTCTTGTAGTTGTCACACTAGGGCATTCTAGTAGTAGATGCCTAGCTGTTTCTTCAGTCTCTAAGCAACCTCTGCAAAGAGGGCTGTCAGTCAAGCCTATAACAGATAGGTGTTTATTTAGCATACAATGGCCTGTGATTACTCCAATCATGAGACGTAATTTAGCCCTGGGTAGTGCGAGCAGTCTTCTAGAGAATTTCCTGTCTAATGCAGGAAGCACTTCTTTAGACTGCCGGCATGTGTCCAGGGTTGACCATGCTTGCTGATGTTCAGCCTCTATTTTGGATTTGACCCAGGAACGTACCTGCGAGAATGGTATAGGTACCATTGGTAGTGGGCCAAGTGGAATCATGCTTGACCCTCTCCTCGCTAACTCGTCCGCTGCGTCATTTCCAAGAGAGTTGCTGTGTCCTTTGATCCACTGTAACGTGACTGAGTTATACTTACAGAGATTGTCCAGTGAATTGTTGCATTCGAGTATTAGCGCTGAGTCAATCATCGGTCTCTTTAGGGCGAAAAGGACTGCTGAGCTGTCTGTTAGGATGCGTATGTTTTGATTTGTTACCTTCATCCTGTTGATTTGTGCCGCGGCATGGGATATAGCAACACACTCCGCCTGGAAGATTGAGTTGTCTTTACCCAATGCCGTTGCATAGTGAATGTTGAGGTCGTGAGAGAAAACTCCGGCTCCAACTCCATCCTTTGTTTTGGATCCGTCTGTGTAAACTCTCACTTCTCTGATACCTGAGCTATCTAAGATTTCCTCATGTAATTGTATTTTGTACTTTTTGTCGAAGACAAATTGTTTTTTAATTCTGTCATTTGTGGCTCCCATTAGATGAGATGATTCCATTGCCAGGGACAAAATTTTTGTGTGTGGCGCAGTTGAGTTGCTTTTCCATGTGTCCATTGCTCGTAGTCTTATGGATGCAATCTCTGCTTCTTGTCTTATATGTAAGTGGAGGGGTTTTATGTCAAGTATCGCTTCGAGTGCAGCTGTTGGGGTAGTGCTCATGCCACCTCCAATGGCAAGGCATGCTGTGCGTTGGAAGCGTTGTAGCTTTTCTTGGACGGTCTTTAAGGTGGTTCTTTTCCACCAGACGATCGCTCCATATGTTAGCGCTGGTCTGATTACCATTGTGTACAGCCATTTCATTATTTTTGGGGTCACCCCCCAGGTTTTGCCAACCATTCTGCGACAGTGCCATAATGAAATGCATGATTTCTTTATTTTATTATCCAGGTGACTATTCCAGCTGAGTTTGCTGTCAATAATTACTCCTAGGTACTTAACTTCAGGTGATAGTTTTAGCGTAGTGCCAAATAGTTTGGGAAGTGTATAGTTGCCCAGTTGTCTTTTATTTGTGAACATAACCATTTCAGACTTTCAACCGACTCCGAGGCGACGATGGAGTCATCATTGGAGAGGAGTTCCACTTCTACCTCTTCCCCCCTAATGGCCATGCTGGCCAGTTGGCACGCCACTGTGGCGGCTACGTTCGTAGCCGTCTTGCTCGGTGTCGACGCTTTTTTTGGTGACTCCGTGGCAGTGGGTGTCGATGGTGACGGGCTGGCCGCCCTTGATCTTGGCGGTTTGGGGGGGTTGTTAACACCTGATGGCCCCGCCACAGCTACCTCAGGGGTTTGTTGTTCAGTCTCCATTTGGACTGTGTCAAGCTTACCATTGTTGTCCTCCGGTAGTTTGTTGGTCTCTGGATCCAGGTCTACCTCATTTTTTATTTGCTTGAGGTATACCGATCCGAGACTGAAGGATAGGCATCGCCCTTTGTCGATTATCGTTGGTAGGATGTTGTCAGGAACTCCAACTATGAGGTACATCCCTGCTTCCTGTTTTGAGGCGGTGTATAGACTCCACCTGTCGACTCCTGCCCATGGGTTCATGCGGTGCAGCATAGTGTGAAGCTGCTCCATCGTGCCGTTGCGGGCAGGTAGAAAGATGCCGCACTTTGTCTTCTTGACCAAGTCCTTTTGGAGGACTACTTTGAGCGGCGATTTTGAGGCGGGGGTGGTGATACTTGCCACCGCGTTCTCGAGCCAGGTTCTAGTGACCTCATCCCGGCATAGGAGTTTAAGTACGCCATCCGCGATGACGGGCTTACCCCCGAATACCGGGATGATGGTGTTAGCCGGGTCAAGGACGTGGGCCATCAGTTTATCTTCCACCTCAGCCTGTATGTGGTCCAAGTCTTGCTGGAGTAGGTCCGATGCGTCCACCGTGGTGATTGCCACATGGAGGTCGGTGATTATGGCTCCAGCGTAGGTCGTCCCGCTTCTGCATTTCGACGAGTCTAGCTTGGCGCGCTTGGGTTCTCCTCTCGGAGATGTGGAGTCGTCCAGGCGCGCTCTCTTGGAGCGTTGTTCGGCAGTAAACTGCAAGTTTTTAGGCGGCGGCTTATTAAGCGGCGGCCTGTTAAACGGCTGATGCCGTTGTTGTCGCCCCGTGGCAGATCGGCGATCCTGGTTCCCAGTGTTCAGCCTCTCTGCCGTTCGGGTAAGGTTTGGACCGCTCACGGCCTTCCCTCGCGTTTCCTCGGACAACCTCTGTCCTTCTGGTCCCCTATCGGTTCCCAGGTCAGACTTCGGAGCTTCGGAGTTGCTCGGTCCAGCGGTGGAGGGGTCACAGCGGGCAGAACTGTCACTCGCCTTCGAACTGCCCTGTTCCAGGTCGGTCCTCGGTTGAGATTCAGTCGCCGGCTGTCTTGTCCGTCTGTCATAGTCGCGGTAACGCTCATCGCGTCGGCGCGATTGCGACTGGTTGTTGCCCTTGCGGGGTTTGTTACTATTTTGATTGCGGGTTTCCCGTGCCCTATCAGACGTCTGGGCCCCTGCCAGGTGTGTAGGTTGCAGTCGGGATCGGTTTTTACCCTTTCCCTTCCGTTTCCATGACACCTCCTGCCAGGTGTCCAGGAGGATGGCGGAGCTGGTGCTCGGTCTCATCCCTTGGGGAGTGTTATCCCTTTGACAGGGTTGTTGTTTCTCGGCGCTCTGTTTTTCAGAGGCGGAGTCTTTTTTAGGGGGGTTTTTCTGCTTTTTTGGATCCATGCAGTGTTAGTTGGTCTTCATCCCTTAGGTTCATCCACCCACCACGGAGCCCACAGTTGGGGGTGCAACCTAGTGTTGTCACCAGAGATACCTTCGGGATATAGCACTCCAGGCGAGCTGGCCAAGCGAATCTAGAAGGCACCAAGTAGCCATGACCCAGAAAATAAGCCATGACACCGAGCACCACTGATTGCTGGTCGAACTGGCCCGGAGCACTCGCTTGACGACCATCTGACTGGGCGTCGCAGCCGATTGATCCGGATTAGCTACTTCACGGACCTCCCGTGTTAGATCAATCCAGGGCCAAAGCAGTGTGTTGCCTAAGCGGGGTTTATAAAACACCCTACCCTGCATCGGCTCAACTACCAGGATCCCCTTCTCGACCATTACGGGTCCCCACGCACGGCACAAACACGTGGGTGGACACCCCCCCACCCGCCTGATAAATGCTTGTTTTTCGAGTTATCAGGCCCGCGATTACCTGTCCACAAAGTATCGCAGCGGAAATTGAAGGATGTGTGGTAAGGAAAGTAGGGATTGGGCGTGGATAGGTGTGGTTTAGGTGGTCGACTGGAGATTTCCGTTATATCTGTTTCATAGGGAATCAGACCAATAACAGGCAGCAACCGCGAGAAGGAAAATCCCCAGACTTGACATGGCTATCTTGGCGACCGTGGCGCTCCTGCAATGCCCCTTCGCCAAATTGCACATTGGGACTGATGTGCAAAATGAGACTTCCCGAACTGTATTACCTCATGGGAAATTTACGTACAGCCCTTGAAGCCTCGCCTAAAAATTATTTTAATACAGGAGAAATATGTGCTGGATGTTGCCAAAGCATAAATAATAAAAGTGGATTGGAATGCGGGATGTGTGACAAAACATTCCATCTCAGTTGCATTCCCGCTAACCATAAAATTCATATTCCAGAAGAAGAAGGTGATGAATTTGTTTGCCACTTCTGCTATCAAGTTAATACTTCTGGCGAATGTTTTAAATTGTTTCAAGAAGAAGCAAAGAAAAATGGCTTTTTAGAGTAGGTAATTTTAATGAATATACTTACGATGTTCCTATTACAGACTAAACAATGTTCCTGTTGAACCTGTTTTATGAAGATTTATTATGTTTGAAATTGATTTTTTCATATTATGTCTTTCATTACACGTTTATATTTATTTACTATGGTTTTACTTTATATTTAATTAATATTCAGGCACCTTCTTGATAAGTATCAGAAAAGCTTAATTTCATACTAGTTTAATGCCCTTTTAGCATTTTTTTTTTATTAAATATGCAAGAGGTTAAGTATTTTCCTCGGAGTTACCATAGAAGCACCTTAGCACAAAATCAGTGAGCCAGTCCCTGCTGTGGGAGCAGGATATCACGAAATCGACACCTGTGATACTGCCTGGCAACGTGAAAGCAGACTCAGCGGAACTCTACGCGAGCTGACAAATAACATAACCGAAGACACACTGAAGAAAGGATTGAAATGAGAATCGAACAGCAGATAAACTAATCAAAGAATTTTTCTGTTTCCTTAAGAAAGGATGATGAAACAATAGTGAAATACACGAATTTCACCAAACATAATCACGCACACCCGATGTTTGTGTCGCTTGGTACACAAAACCACACAAATTCACACAATCCTCTGGGAAACAACACGTGTGTTAGACTAATGACACTATATTACAAGATCTTCCTATTGGTAACAGGAGTAATGGCTGTAATAATTATTAAACTAATCAACTTCTAATTTTGAAATTATATCTGCACACAAATATTTTTCGATTCATCCATTAGCATGGTATCATTACAACGCAAAGTTTATCTGTTTATCACAAGTTTACTCAAGTTTATCACATCACCACGATATGACAGTGACAGCCAGCCAGCAGTCAAAGTGTTGCCATAAAATTGTTTTATTCTCCCACCCATTCCCATAGGTTTTCTGAAGTCTGTTCGACTATTGCTATGTATGGCATGACTAATGTCATATTAAATCTTTTTTGTAATAATGCTTTATAAGTACTTTACTACTATTCACAACACTTTTAATTGTAATCAACCTTCTGCAGTCCATTAATGGACAAAGTCCTTCCCAAAGGCAGGCCACATTTCACGATCTTCCACTTTTCTCAACCAGCCACTACTAGCGAACTTAACTGGTGGACGGTCCACCTAGCAGGAGAATGCAAGCTAAAAGGTGTTCGATAATGTATTACAACTTATTAATTAAAGAAGAAAGGTGTCGAAAACTAGAAATGAAACTTGAAAAAGGACCCAATAATTAAACTGTCCATCTGAATTCAAAGCTTCATCAAAAATGCTAATGATGATCTACAACCTCCTTAGCTATTGTGCCAATGACGCTGAGAGTATAAGGATTCATCTTGTCGGAGACAAAATAAAATTATATTTTCTGTTTGTTTTATAATCAAAGAGAACTGACAAAGGCCAAAAAAAATCTTCACTTCAAAGCATCACATATGTACCCAATTATTGAACCTACTCGCAAAATTCCCCCAACTGTCCTCCCCCAAGAACTAACATAGGGGATGTTAGTTCTTGGGGGAGGACAGTAACATTTTTACACAGGAGCGTAATTTTGCTAGGTTAAGGACGTTTAGGTAGTATTTATATACTTTAGTTTAGTTGTCTCTATAAACCCTGTATAAGGTAATGATTTATTATTTCGAGAAACAACTCGTATTAACAAGTCAACACATCAATGAAATATTTCAAAAATCTTTAATAAAGTATTTTTTAACATTAATTCGGTTATGTATCGTTGTGATTTGGAGAATCATCACATGTACTTACTCTATTAAAAAGTAACCTTCATTATTAAACTTTTGCCACTTAAATACCCCGACGCACAAGACGAGTGTTTCAAGTTAAAAGGTTTCTTCTTATATGAGTGCGTTATTTTTTTTTCTGTATATCAGTGCGTCTGAACAATTACAGCTCTAAAATAAGTAAACCGATAAGGCAGCAGTTGTTTTTTAAGAATTTCTCTTGGCAATGGTCTTTGGAAATGTTTTATCAAACTCGGTTTAGCCGTCTACAAGATGTAGGGATTGTCGTGTCCGGGTTGCTTTTTAATTTTATGTTACTAGTTTTACTTACTCGTTACGTCGATCAACTTAAAGTTCAATAATTTTAAAATTTTACTTAAAGATACCAAAAAAATAAGTTATTTAACTCAAAGTAAATAGCTAAATACTTTCATAGATGTGTGTGTGTGACGGATCTCCAAGTCAATATTGGACTTTTAGGTCATAAACTAGTTTTTTTGTAACATTCATTACCTTACTTTTGGGTTATGAAAACATCTGGTGAGTCTGGCAACACCTTTAACAGATTAAAAATATAATAAAGCTTTGTAATGCCGTAATGACGTAAACGTGACGTCACGCTGGTCTCACCTAGCAACGAGCCTACGCATCGATGCCCTGCCCCGCGCGCGCGCGCATCCTCCAGCGATCGCCTGCCCTCCAGCCTCACCAGCGGCCATCTTGCGCGAGACCCTATATAAGGCTAAGCGCGCCTTCAGTGAATAGTCCCCGATTACTGGTGACCGCCCGGCGGTCCCGGGTGATTTGCACCCAGGATAGGTCCTTCGGACACCGTAGCTTTCGGCCCATACGGCAAAACATGAGAGTTGCTGCTCTCTAAAGGCTTTGCCATTGTTTCTCAGTTCGGCCCTTCAGGTCATGCATGCAAATCGCGGCCCATCTGGCATATGAGAGTTTGCTGTCTCTCCAAGCCTTGCGCACCCAGGCAACGCCCAAAGCCGAGGTTCGTCCCTCCTGGGAACCCTTTGGTGATGTTTGCCTTACAGGTTGGGGCATTCTGCCCTCACCTCAAAAGTCCGGTGAAGTAGCGAAAGCTCACTTGGAGCTAGCTACGTAGTCCATTCAAAAAAAAAAAAAAAAAAAAAAAAAAAAAAAAAAAAAAAAAATCAGTGAATAGAGTCCGCACGTTCGATCAACAACTGATTTCGCGCAAGCCGCTGGAACAGTGCACTGATAGGACGCTCGGTCTCACGCTTACGACGATATATATTTAAGACCAGAGTTCGTAGCACGGACCTAGTCTAGAATCTATGTCGCTGTAGTTATATGCTTGAGTCCGTAGCACGGACCTCGCTTTAATCAGTTTCTTATTACTAAAACTGTACTCGGCTATCTATTTAACTAGTAGCGTACCTAGCTTTGTATTCGCGCCGCGTGCCTAAATATTAGCATACCTATAGTAATTAAACATGGTTGTGATTAGTGCATAAGTCATATTCATAGTCATATCACCTTGTATACCCGCTTATATGTGAACTTCGCGCATTGTCTATATACCTGCTTGTGCACATTGTTAGCAATCTCACGTATAGCTAATAGCATTATCCTAGTATTTGTTTTATGACCTAGGTTAGGTCTAAATCTCTGGTTGTCTAAATACCTATTCTTTAGCTTTTACTTTCCTTATATAGCAATGTATAATTTAGTATTCGCGTTTTAGATATTTGTTAAAAGTACCTCTTGTATTAGGTCTAGGTCTCAGTCTTAGTCTAGAAATCTGTATTGCCTAGATTTGCGTTAAAGATTTGTTAATATATTTCATACATTTCCGTAAGAACTATTAGTAATATTGTTTAACTTTAAAAGTATCACATAGATATCTATTTTGTTGTTAACTTAGTGGTTAAGACTTTATTTAATAACTACCCACTTGCGTAGATAAATATACTAGTAAAGTGAAATACGCGTTTAGATACAAACGGGTGAATGTAGTCGTATAGGTTTAACAAATAAATATATTTACTTTGTTTACGGCCTTGGTCTTTCCTTCAAACTCCCTAGATAATACCCATTAGGTATATACAGTTAGGTTCTTCTACAGACTACCTAATAGCCTTTTGATAGTTGATAGGCTGAGTAAGAGCACACTAACTGTTTGATATAGACAGGTAGTCTTGTTTATAAAGAATCTGTCCGATCACTATGTCCTCTTAAAGGGCGGACAGGAAATCAGTATTAGGGAGATAGCTCCGTAGTGTTGTCTGTAGTTTATCTGTCTTACAGCTTGCTATTAATGTATTTTATTTTAAATCGAGAATTTTCCGTGATTAGTAGTCGACGAAATTCAAGTAAACAAGGCATAAGAATTGTATTGACATTGACAGCACGGCAAAATAATGTAAATGAAGTCGATTGATGATTGTACGCTATTAATTAAACAAGATCTACGATACAATATTATTACATTGTTTTCAAATTCTAAAAATCATTATATTGTCAACCATCATATTTTTGTATTATTTAAATTATGGAGTTGAGTTGAAATCTACTAATATGGAATGCTAAGTCTGGGATTGACGCTTTTACAATATCTCTCGTGAACTCGGCAGCAGCGGCACGGTGGTAGGGATTTCGACTTTCGCTCCGTTTGCGGTATCTATTTATTCCTCCTTCCTTTATAAAACAAAAAAAAATAATTTCCTTGTAACAAGTCCCTATTTGTTACATTGTTGTCTGAGCATTGTTGTACTCTTGTTAACTTTAGTTTTATTAACAGGACTTCAGACTTAAAATGAAGGTGAGGTGTGCAGTGTTGGAGATTTTGGACCTTCACACAGAAGACAATGAGGACACTAGGTCATCATCTCAGCCGGCCTGAGACTTAAAGATTACAAATGCAGGTAAATGTTTATTTACTTTTTGTTTACATGATTTATATAAAAGCAAATGTGTTTAACTGCAGAGGACACTGTCTTGTAAATCAAGATTTCTTATCAAAAGTTTCCATAATTTTTAAACATTAGTATCTATCTATATGATTGAGGTAGAAAGTAGTAGAAGTAATTAATTTATTTAGATGAATGTTAAATGGGTCTTCGTCTCTTCAGTGGATTTTACTTATTTCAGTTCAGTTGGTCAAAGAAATCTTTATGTTATAGCAATAATAAATTGAAGTCCCTTGAAGTCATGTTTGATTACAAAATTTATGTGGCTATAGCGACTTTGGGTAAAATCGGGTGTAGTGACTTTATCAGTTGTTCACATATAGAATCTAGCCATGTGGTAGACGACCACTCTAAGTCTTACGGTAGATGATCCATACAAACAGAGAAAGGGAATTGTGTCAATATTTGATAATTTTAGGGCAAAATTAAGCATCCAATCAATTAATCTCATTATAATCTACGTACATTCCTATACAGTTTGGTTATATTATCAAATGTTTGAGAATTATATGCCTCTCAAGATTTCCATACAAATTTGAAAAGGCTTGTAATTCTCAAACCATTGGGATTTTAACCAAGCTGTATAGGAACATACATAGATTATAATGAGATTAAATGCTTAATTTTACTCCAAAATTATCAAATAATGCCACAATTCCCTTTTTCCGTTTGTATGGAGACATGCGCTTCCAGGCGACTCTTATGGAGTTGAATTTATGGTTCAGATATAAAGTGATATTTTAAGTAGCAACTGTGTTTAAAAACTTGTGAATATGTTCATGTAATAAATGAATATAGACTCTACATATGTGTTGGCATCACTTTACCTTTGCCTGTAATAAACTCTGGATATAAAGAGTGCATAATAGTGATCCCTTTATCATGATTATATATACCCAAACTCTTTTGTATTTATAGGTAGAGCTGAATCCTAACTATCCTATCCTAACCTAACTAATATTATAAATCCCAAAGGGAGTTTGTATGTTATGCTTTCACGTCTTATCTATTGAACCGATCATCGTGAAATTACATAAGTTAGGGTACTGAGAAGGACATGGGTAACTGCTAGTATGACATATCTGAAAAGAAAGGCAATGCTGACTGTATTATGTAGATATATTTATTACAACATTTATTATGTTTTTAGATGTCAATATCAAATCAGATAAGAGCTTGGTGAAAGTGCTGTAGCATTGAGGCATCAGGAATATAAACTGAATTCAGAAACTTTGAAGCCACTGCAGGCTTCTTGCAGTAATGCTGTACCAATGAAATACGAGAGTAAACGTGCATCTGCAATAATCAACGTTGTGAAGAAGGAAAACACTTCTGGCAAGAGGATGATAGTTTTACACAACTTTGTATGAAAAGAGCAATTCCAGAAGAAACCATGACATAAATACTTGAGAAGCAGTATCTTATTAGACATGTAGCAGTTTGCAGACAAAAGACATTGTGTTCAAGAAGTCAGGAGTCTGGGATCAACACGTCAGCCGGCTGCCACTGCTGGGTATAGTTATATGCTCTTTGGGTATAGGCTGTCTGTAAACCTGTCTCCTGTAATGGCTACTGGACTATGCACAGGCAAAAAACTTGGACATCTACTAAAACTGCAGGTAAATATACAGTTTATTTATTTGTTGCCTCATATTAGTAAATGATAAAGTAATTACTTCCAATACTTATTTCCAATTTTTTCCACGCTGGTCTGGGAGAAAAGAAATAACTTAGAACGTACCAGCTGCTTTCTTCCAGGTCATAAAAGCTGATTGAGGGAATGGGCGTGAGGGATCATGTCAATAGCTACTGCTAGCAACCCATCACTTTTTTCATTCTGTCCTCCACCTACCAGCATTTTAAATGCGACCTTTAGGTTTTATAGACATGGGATCTGTGTACGCAAGGGAAAATTATGTGATAGTATGATTTCCAAATATCTTTACTTTTTCATTAACTAATCATAGAAAAAGTTTCCATGCTGATCTGAACATGCATATTTGTGTTTCAAGGCAAGATAAAGAGTAGTATGTGTACAATATGCAGCTGGCATAAATGTCCCTTCTACTACACAAAACCTTATTACGCTGACTGTTAAACTTAATCAATAGATTATTACTGTTAGTGTCGACATAAAAAAGATTCTTCTGAATAGTTATTTCCATATCCATCTACTATCGCTGAGGTGGACTTTGATTTTGGACATTTGGTTCGGGACCAGCCTGGAATGTTCATGTTCATTATGAGAATTCTCAAATCCTTTTTAGGGTTCCGTAGTAAACTAGGAACCCTTATAGTTTCGCCATGTCTGTCTGTCTGTCTGTCTGTCTGTCTGTCTGTCTGTCTGTCTGTCTGTCCGTCCGTCCGCGGTTTTACTCAGAGACTATAAGTACTAGAAAGCTGTAATTTGGTATGAGTGTGTATATTAATCATGGCAAAAAAGTCGTAGAAAAAAACCTTGAAAAAATATTTTTTTTTGGGTAGCTCCCATACAAGTAAAGTGGGGGAGTAATTTTTTTTTCTCTATTTACCCATCGTGTGGGGTATCGTTAAAAAGGTCTTTCAAAAATATTGTGAGGTTAAGAACACCATTTTTCGATTTAGGGATCCGTTTCCGAAATATTTGGTTTTAAAGTGCAAAATTTTGTTAGAGGTAAGTGTCCCCCCCTCTATCTGCTAAACGGAATATATCAAATGAAACAATGGCAGATGGAACGAGACTGATTTATTGTCACCAAGTAACGGTAGATACAAAATAGTTTTTTATATATTACCCCCATACACTACATAATTTCCCCCCTTAGAAAAAAAATGTGTTGAATAAAAAAAAACATATACCTATAAGGAACCTTATAAAAACTAATACGTAGTCTATTTTAGAAGTGCTCTTGACAATGGTTATCTATAATATTTCAAAAACATAAAAAAAAAAAGAAAAAGTATATAATATAAAAATTTGGTAAATACGTACAGAAAACAAAATTCTGTCCTAGCGAACTTAACGCACTAAACTTAAATAATTTACATGTATACTTAACTCATGTAATGTATGACTTATTCACTGTCTGAGTTACAATGATTGTTTTTGCGTGGCTTAGTATTAACCCAAGAATCGTGACCCTGAGGTTCCGTTGAGTCCTGCCCGGGGGATGCCGTTACATGTTTATCAGAAATAGGTGTGCTTGGAGCTGAGTCCCACCGGTCCTCGCCCGGGGAAGGGGTCTGGCAGGAGCGTGACTTATTCGAAGTACCTGTGTTCTCCATCACCGGAGTCGGGAATTTAATTGATTTTCTACCTGGCACTACCTGATCGATGTGTTTCCGCTGCTCTCCCTGGTCCGTTTTTATCTTATAAGTTACTGCCCCCGTACGTTCTGTAACGAGACCCTCTTTCCACTTAGGTCCGTTTTTAGAAAAGTTTTGAACGTACACCTGGTCCCCAGGCTCTACTTCCCGCACAGTAATTAGCTTTGAATTTCTTACCTGAGCCTCCTGAGCACTCTCCACCACGCCCCTAGTGTCTCCTCGCAACAAGTCCAGTCGCATCCTTAAACGTCGTCCAAGCATGGCCATCGCCGGTTCTTTCTGCGTAGTCGCGTGAGTGCTATTCCTATATTGTAATAAGAAGTTATATAACGCCCTTTCAGTGTTCTCTCCCGTAGCTTGCGCTTTTTTAAGGGTCTTCTTTACCGTCTTGACCGCGTTTTCAGCGGCCCCGTTGCTGGAAGGATGGTAGGGCGCAATTAGTATGTGTTTTACCCCATTACATTTAAGAAACCTTACAAACTCCGCCGATCTGAAAGGTGGACCTCCGTCGCTCACTAGTTGTTTTGGTAACCCAAACCGGCTAAAGGTTTCCCTTAATTTATTTATAACTAAGTTAGCAGAAGTACCATTTGACATCTGGTAAACTTCTAGCCATTTTGAGTGAGCATCAATAATCAAAAAATAGTATTTACCTCCTAGTTGAAGAAAATCGATGTGCAGCCTAATCCAAGGTTCAGTGGGCCATGCGTAGGGCACCGGCGCAGAGTGGTGCGGCGCGTCGCGTTGCTCGCGGCACGCCGCGCAGCTGCGCGCACACTCCTCTATGTCCGCGTCCAGACGAGGCCACCACACGTAGTTGCGCGCTACTTGCTTCATACGTACCATCCCCATGTGTCCTGAGTGTATTTCCTCCAACACCTGAGCTCTTAAAGTACTTGGTATGACCACCCTGTATCCCCACAGTACACAACCATGATCGATGTACAAGTTTTCACGTCTGTGAAAATAAGGCTTTTCTTCTTCTAACAGTACTTCAAACGGCCATCCGCTCATTATGTAACCGTATATCTTACACAGAATTTTATCTTTCTTAACTTCATTAGCTACATCTTTGTAACACAATGGGAAACTGTCTTCCACATAATGCAGAAAAGATGCCTCTCCCCTATCTGATTCCGGTTTATCTTTTACCAGTGGAAGGCGCGATAAGCCATCAGCGTTACCATTATTAAGTGTTGACACATATTCGATTTCAAAGTCGTATGCTGCCAACCGAACCGCATACCGCTGAAGGCGGCTTGCTGCCGTTTGTGGAATACCCTTTTTTGGACCAAAGATATAACTAAGAGCCTTATGATCACTACGCAATTTAAATTTACGTGCAAACAAGTACTGATGATGACGCGTGACACCGTACAGTATCGCGAGCGCCTCCTTGTCAATCTGACTGTAGGCCTGCTCCGCCTGGTTGAGCGTGCGCGAGGCGCAGCTGACCAGCCGCTCGCTGCCGTCGGGGTAGCGGTGTGACAGCACCGCGCCCAACCCGTACGCGCTGCTGTCCACAGCCAGTACCAGTGGTAACGCCGGGTCATAGTGAGCTAGCACGGGATCACTCGATAATTTCACCTTAATTGTGTTGAATGCGTCATTACAGGCCTCCGACCACACCCATTTCATACCCTTTTTTAAAAGTGTATACAGAGGTTGTAAAATAGCACTTATATTCGGAATAAATCGAGCATAGTAGTTAATAAAACCCAGAGCAGCTCTCAACTGTGTAATATTTTCAGGTGCGGGCATATTACTGATAGCCTCAACTTTACTTCTATCAGTATGTAATCCATGCTTATTAATTCTAAATCCTAAATAACAAACTTCTGTTTTGAAAAATTCGCACTTCTCAAACTTTACAGTTAACCCAGCTTCTTTCAAACGGGAAAGGACTGCTCTTAAGTTCTCCAAATGCTCAGCTTTATTTCTACCCGTGACGCAGATGTCATCAATAAATACACAACAATTTAACCCTACTAGGGTCTCCTCAATCAACTTTTGAAACATTTCTGGTAAGCATTTCAAACCAAAAGGAGCCCTGCGATAAAAAAAAGTCCCTATGTGTGTGGTTATAGCAGACAATGGCTGAGATTCCTCCGAGAGTAACAGTTGCATGTAAGCCATTTTTCAATCTAATTTAGTATATAATTCTCCTCCACTTAACGCTGCAAATAACTGTTCAATGCGGGGCAAGGGGTAGTGAAAATCCTTCAGTAGCTTATTTACTGTTATCTTGTAATCACCGCATAAGCGTATGGAGCCGTCCGGTTTGATTACGGGGACAATCGGCGTCCCATAGTCAGAGCGATCCACTTTATAAATAATTTGCTCACGCTGTAATCGTTTTAACTCACACTCAACTGGAGCCCGCAGCGCTAAGGGAAGGGGACGGGCTTTGTAAAATATTGGCGTATTTTCCTTTAAATGCAATTTAATTTTATGTTTAAATGTCCCTAACTTTTCTGAAAAGACTTCTGGGAATTCATTTCTCAATTGGAAAACTATCGGATCGACGTCTTCACTGATGTGAAATAAATTAATTGATTGTAATTTAAGCTCCCGTAGCCAGCGGCGGCCTAGTAAAGGCGGCCCACCGTGCTCGAAAACAAACAAAGGTAGCATGACGTCACCCGGCCTAACAGCTGCTGTGCTAACGTTATCATCACAGTGCACGCACACATCGATGCGACCTAACGGTACTATTGCATCTCCAGTGTACGATTGCAATTTCATTCGGTCTATGATAATAGGTATATTGGGAAAGAAACGATCATAAAATGACTTGGATATTGCCGATATTTTACTGCCAGTATCAATTTCAAACAATATTTTCTTATTATTTACAAATAATTCACAAAAGTATGGCCCATCGTCTAAATTTTTAGCAGAAATGCCTTGGACGTTAAATAATCCCTCGTACCCGTCGCGGTCCGACTCCGAGTCACTTTCTAAATAATTTTGGTACCTGGATTGTCCTGGCTCCCTCGGGTTCCTCGTACACGCAGCACTTAAATGACCTTTCACCTTACACTTATCACACACATAAGCCTTATATCTGCACTTGTTCGGCGCGTGCCCCTCCTTGGTGCACCGCCAGCAGGCCGCCCTCGTCCGGCCGGTCTCGCCCGCCGCCCGCGCCCTGTTCGCGGCCGCGTTGCGATACAGCCCGGAATCTGCAGCGGCTTCGCCCGCTCCGAGTCTCGCCGAGCCGGCCGCCGGCCACAGCGCAGCCCGCGCGCCGCTCGCGGCCTCCGCCGCGTGCCGCTCGGCCGCCTCCAGCGCCAGCGCTAGCTCCACCGCCTTCTTGTAGTCGAGCGAGGGCTCCGCGAACAAACGGGAGCGCATATCCTCACTACGTAACCCTGATACAAACTGATCGCGAATGTTCTCCTCGAGATTGGTGCCGAAGTTACAGTGGGTTGCTAAGTGTTTTAGGCTTTGCAAAAACACTCCTATTGATTCGCCATCACCTTGCCTCCTCTGACGAAAAGTGTACCGCTCAGCAATTTCCGAGCGCTTAGGTTCCAGGTGGTTTTTTACTAAGGTCACCAGCACTTCGAAGGTTTTGCTTTCTGGATGTTCGGGAGCACACAAGTCGCACATAAGCGCGTAAGTAGCCGACCCGACGTGTGTCAGCAACGTGGCCACGCGTAGTTCAACTTGAATGTCATTTAGTTTTATGAACTGTTCTACTAAACGAACGTAAGCTGGCCAATTACCCGGCCCGTCTAAGTTAAATTCGTGCACTTTTCCGATCGGCATCGTGATTAATTTTATTAAAAACTCGTCGCCATGAAATATATCAAATGAAACAATGGCAGATGGAACGAGACTGATTTATTGTCACCAAGTAACGGTAGATACAAAATAGTTTTTTATATATTACCCCATATTGTAGTGTATTATATAATATATATATTTTTTATATATATTATATAATACACTACAATATGGATACGTGAAAAAAATTACAGGAATAGTATATATACTGAAGTTGAAAGGAAAACTATCGGAGCTGGGTACTAAGTGCAAACTAAAAAGTTATAGGCAACCAACTTATAAAATGTACTGGAAAATGTAAAATTTTATACAATCTTCATTGTTAGATGTTTTTGGTCGTTAGACTGTGAGGTGTGAGTGTAAACAGTGTGAACTCAAAGTTGTCATTCGCAACTACGGAACCCTACACTGCGCGTGGCCCGACACGCACTTGGCCGGTTTTTGATTCTAATCCTTATTGATTTTTTGTTACGATGATTTTATACAGTATCAATCTCTCTCGCCTAAGGTTGCATCCTCAGCTTCCACGCCCAGGAAGTGGTCGCCGAGTATTGAACTTGAAGACTAATAAGTCTTTCACTGTCTGTTAAATAGCAAGCTTTTCTATAATCTATGCTGACTTAAAATAATTTTTCAGATCACAGTATGAAATCAAGAAAACATGTGGGTGACAGACACTGCTAGAACATAGAGATTCAAATGTCATTACTGAAACCACCGCACCATTCTGCAAAACAGCTGAAGCAAGAGCAGAAACATATTCATTAGTATTCTAGCATGTAATGAAAAAGTCAATATTAATTGCAGTGATATAATAATACTTTTGGAAGGATGCTGAAGATCACAGCAATAATAGGCCAGCTATTATTAGACATGGTTAGAAGAGAGATGCCGGACATTAGGCTCAGAGGAAGTCATACATATGGAGATTGATATAGCAAGAGGATATTCAAAAAAGATATAAATCGCATTTATGAATGCCATAATACTTACTTAAACATATGTATGTGAAGCAGTAAATAAATGAATTATGAATTAAAACAAAAACACCTTAAAAATAGTAAAGGATGGAACATTATGCAGGATGTAGAAATACAAACTTCAGGCCGACAAGAAAAGCAGCTTACAAAATTTACAAGACTACAACCTTGTGAGATCAGCAGCAGGAGACCAGTAACGATCATCATCATCATATCAGCTGCAAGAAGATCATAGGCGAAAGCCTTTGACCTTGGGGAACCTAAGGATTTCCAATACGACGGGTGGAAGTGGCCTGCAACCAGCGACTTCCTGCGACCTTTATGAGGTCGGCCGACCACCTGGTTGGTGGATGTCCAACGTTTATAACAATCTCTATCAAAACAAACCACTTGTACTCACAGAGCACATGTCTTCTTGAGAGTTGGCATGCCGCAGTACCCGCAGTACAGGGCTTGTCTCGCTCTCTGCAACAAGATGTCAGTACATTGTTCCTTCAAGTGATGCTCAGTATCGCCTGTGCAGGGCGAGGCGACACATCCACTACACACACTGAGCGTGTCGCCTGTTGTTCAATGTGTTGCTGCAAATGTCGCGTGTTTCAGTTCTGCATGTCTATTGTCCAAAGCCGAAGTTATAAAAAAAAAAAAAAACTTTCTGACTGCCGCGCTTTTGGCTGTCAATTGTCAAATCTTTTCACATTTTTGTTCGGTCTATGAGTTCTTGTAAAAACAGTACGTAAATAAAAGTGTAAAAGTGCTTATAAGGTGGTTTTCTTGTTAAAAGCAGCAAAAACAATAGTTTTGAAGTGAAAGGTCTAAGTCGTGCGAGCAGTGCTTTATACATTGGTCCAAAACGTGCCGGATTTTTATGTGAACTGGAATTCCCATCCAACAATTTTTCCCCGCATCTTGTCGTCAAAGGATCAAAGAAAGTGTTGCTTTACTAGTTCTTATGTACATCGGCGATCGGCTACTACTTGGAAGTAGCATTGGCCGTAAATCAGCAAGTATCAGCGACGCATTAAGTGGTCAAGAGGCGGGGTGGTTGTCTGTGTCTCATTAGATCAGGCCGGACGGCTACTACCTATATGTGGTAAAATTAATAGGGTCCCGTCAGAAGCTAGTACCTACGACGATTGACAGACAAGGTAGTGTCTGTTTCGGCTAAACATATCCAGGCGGCGGCTACTTATCGCTAAAGTTTGCTGCAAATAAGTTTGCGGCCAATAATTAGCGACGACGCTTTGACAGCTGGTGAAGTTATTGGGAGAATAAAGAAAGGGCAGAAAAGTAACAGTTCAAAGTGCTATCGAAGGAGCAAATTCAACTACTTAGGTCAATTTGTGTATACATGTGGTGTTGTGCAGTGTTGGTGCCTTATGGTTGCATTAAAGGTACATCAGGACAACCGTAAGTACTTTATTTATCATTGCAGCTGCGAAGTTCCACCATCTCAAATAAAAACAAAATATGGACATATAGATCAACATTGAGACAGTTTTAGTTTTACAAAAAGTTAAATGTTTCATAGTTATTTGTTTTGTTTACTTGTAAGTAAGTAAGTTTACCTAGATAGATTGTTGTATACGTAGGTTTTGTTAAAGTTCATTTTCCAATAAATAAATAAAATGGAGTCCCATATTAGAATGCAAAATGATCTTCATGATAGAATTAATAAGGCAAAAATTAACTTTAGAAAATCTCCTAAAGATAGAATTACTAAAGAATATGTCAGCAGTAGATTAGAATCTCTTGAAAAATTGTGGTCTGAGTTTATGCAGGGTCATACTGAGCTAGTAAAAATATGTGAGCCCAGTAAGTTGAATGATTCAGAATATGTTACAAAAGAAATTTATGACACAACAGAAGTGGTATACACTGAGCTAAAATGTGAATTACTGAGATTGTCAAAGAGTTTCACCTTAGAAAATGTAAGTCCACAGTTAAGTGATGAAAAGAGTGCAGCTATGCAGCCTAGCCTAAAATTGCCAAAAATTATAATTCCTAATTTCACAGGCTTATATACTGAATGGACTTCATTCCGAGATATGTTTGTGTCATTGATCCATAATAACAATACTTTAGACACGGTACAAAAGTTGCATTATCTTAAGGGGTATTTGGGTGGCGAAGCTGAACAGCTGGTTCGGCATATACCCGTATCAAAAAATAACTATAATTTATGCTGGAAATTACTTGAAGAGCGCTATAATAATAAAAAATATCTGTCACATTGTATACTTAAACGGCTCTTGTCCCAAAGAAATGCTACATCAGAGTCCGCAGGGTATCTCAAGGAGTTATTAGATACATCTACCGAGTGTTTGAGTGCTTTGTCAAACATTGGTGTAGATGTTTCAACATGGGATATAATTGTAATTCATATACTTACTCTTAAATTGGACCCCGAGTCCCGTAAACAATGGGAATTGAGTGTCACTGCAAACTCTGCTTCAGATGACCTGCCTACACTCAAGCAATTCAAAGAATTTCTGACGTCTAGGTATAGGGCCCTTGAATTTGTAGAACCCTTTAAGCGGACAGACTATAGGACATCAGTGACACAAAATAATGTTAAAGCAAGGGCATTGTATACATCAGAGTCTAGTTTGCTGTGTGAATACTGTTCAGGCAATCACAAGTTATGCTTTTGTAAAAAATTTATATTAGAAAATTATGACAAAAGACATGAGTTTGTAGCCAATAATAGAATTTGTTATAACTGTTTGGGCGGTAATCACTCTGTGAAATTTTGCAAAAACCCAACCAATTGCCAGACTTGTAACAGGCGCCATCACTCCCTTCTTCACCCACCAAATACTTCTTTATTAGTTAACCAGGACAATACATTGCCAGAGAATTCACCCAGCACCAATATCAGTAATGATGATCCGATAGTTTCTTGCTTTGGTCACAATAATATGCATAAACAAATATTGCTAGCAACTGCTTTAGTTCGAGCTCAAGGTAGATCAGGTGAGCATCAGGTTATTCGAGCTTTAGTTGATCAAGGGTCACAAGCTTCCTTCTTAACTGAAGCAACAGTTCAACGATTAGGTTTAAAAAGAATTCCTGTGAGAGGAACTATATCGGGACTCGGAGATAATAATTCAGCTGTCTTAAAATATCGGGTTTTGTTGAGAATTCGGTCTATATCTGATCCTAGTTTTGAATTAGAAATTAGTGCTTATGTGTTAAAACAAATAACAAGTTATCTTCCATCCAAAAGGGTAGTTGCGCTAGCTGGTCTTAACTTAAAAAATATCTCTTTAGCAGATCCGAATTATGATTCTCCTAATAAAATTGACATTTTATTAGGTGCAGATGTTTATAGTCAGATAATCCAAGATGGCCTGATCAAAGGAGAATCTGGATGTACCGTAGCGCAGCGCACCTCATTGGGTTGGATTTTGTCTGGTCAAGTAAATGCTGTAGATTCTAACCAAAATGTTGTGGCTATGCATGGGCATGTAGAGGACGAAATATTAAAACGTTTTTGGGAATTAGAGTCAGATAAATCCATTATAGGTAAAATTAGAACACCTGATGAAGATAAATGTGAGGCATTTTATACCAGTACAACACAGCGAGACAAAAATGGTAGATATGTAGTTAGACTTCCATTCCGTGATGATAATCCTCCCTGTAAAGGTGGTAATTCTCGTGAAATAGCGATAAAGAGATTGAAACATTTGGAAAGAAGATTTAATAAAAATTCTAAATTAAAAGAGGATTATTCAAATGTTATAAATGAATACTTACATTTAGGCCACATGGAGTTAATCTTGCAACCAGACACAGACATTGATAAATCAGTATATTTACCGCATCATGCAGTTATCCGTGAAGATAAAGCAACCACTAAGACTAGAGTAGTCTTTGACGGCTCATGTAAAAATTCAAATGAAGTTTCTCTAAATGATTGTTTATTGATCGGACCTACAATGCAACCGGATTTAAGGGACCTTATTATTCGCTGGAGGTCATATCCTGTGGTCATCACTGCAGATATTGTTAAGATGTATCGAATGATTAAGGTCTCTGAAGAAGATACCAATTATCAACGCATTGTATGGAGAGAAGATCCTGAAGATAAAATAGAAGATTACAAATTATTAACAGTCACTTTTGGTACTTCATCTGCTCCATTTTTGGCAGTACGCACCCTTCATCAGGTAGCTCATGATGAAGGGGATGGCTATCCTTTAGCAGCCAAAAGAATTGTAACCGACTTTTACATGGATGACTTGATGAGTGGAGGACAGTCAAATAATGAGGTTTTGCAGATTTATAAGGAAATGACAACAGTATTAGGTAATGGAGGATTTATACTACAGAAATGGTCAAGCAATAGAGATGAAATAATTGAAGAGATAAAAACATCACAAGGAAAAATAGAAGAACAAAAGGATAAGTTGGAGATTAAAATAGATAATGTGGTCAAAATCTTAGGGCTTACCTGGTGTAGAGGAGAAGATGAATTCCAGTACTCGGTGTCTTTGCCTCCTGTCTCTGCACCTATAACTAAAAGGAAAATAATATCTGATATAGCTAGGCTATATGACCCACTAGGTTGGATGGCCCCCTGTGTAATAATAGCAAAAATACTTATACAAAAACTATGGTTGGTTGGGATAGCATGGGATGATGAAGCACCTAAAAATATATTACAGGAATGGTTGGCTTACCGTGATGAATTATTGCAATTGAAGAAATTTCGAATTCCTCGATGGTTGCACATAAATACCAATACTTCCTGTATTGAATTGCATGGTTTTTGTGATGCATCTCAGGCAGCCTATTCAGCTGTTGTTTATATTAGGACAATTGATAAGTTAGGAGAAATCAATGTATCAATAGTAGCAGCACGAACGAAAGTAGCGCCAATCAAGCAAGTCAGCATACCTCGTTTAGAGTTATGTGGAGCGGTATTGTTAGCTAAGTTAATTACAGAAGTAGCAAATATTTTGGATATTCCTGTAACTAATTTAAAGGCTTGGACAGATTCCACAGTGGTTTTGGCTTGGTTGAACAAACATCCTAGCAACTGGAAGACGTTCGTGGCAAATAGAGTTTCAGAAATTTTGACAGTTCTTGATTCAACTCATTGGTATCATGTTGGCAGTAGGGAAAACCCCGCTGATTGCGCCTCACGGGGCTTGAATCCAACATTGTTTGTTGAAAATGATTTATGGAAACATGGCCCACACTTTTTAAAGAAGGACATTATTGATTATGAAAAACTAAAGGATAATAGTACTAAACTAGAAGAATCGGTGAGAATTCATTCACATGCAACTTCAATTGATTATTCAATCTTAGATAGGTATTCAAAATTGAACAAATTGCTAAGAGTAGTTTCTTTTTGTAGACGGTTCCTACGACGTTCTCATTCCAATATTGTACACAAGAAGGAGCTGGATGACGCTTTAAAGTGTTGTGTGAAAATGTGTCAGTCAAAGCATTTTTCTTTAGAGTTGGCTGAAATAAATAAGCATGGTTGTATTGAGTCTAAATCCAGTAAAATTATTGCATTAAGTCCATTTATAGATCAAGAAGGTATACTTAGAGTTGGTGGCCGAATAGATCAATCTAATTTGGATCTATGTGTAGTACATCCTATCCTTTTGCCGCATGATTCTAATTTTACGCATTTGATTATCGATGATGCGCATTACCAAACGTTACACGGCGGCCCAACTCTAATGCTAAATTATTTGCGCTCCGCATACTGGATAATTAGAGCTAAAAACGTGGTCAAGCATTACGTACGTCAATGCGTCACCTGTGTACGACAAAAGGCCCTAACTCAAACACCATTTATGGGTTCTTTGCCTGCTGCGCGCGTGACGCCGGCTAGAGCATTTTTAAGAAGTGGTGTTGATTACGCGGGCCCTATAAATTTAAGAACGTCTAAAGGTCGTGGACATCATTCTTATAAGGGTTATGTTTGCCTTTTTGTTTGTATGGTAACTAGAGCGGTACATATTGAGGTTGTGAGTGATTTATCATCCAAAGGATTTTTGGATGCATTTCGTCGTTTTGTTTCCAGAAGAGGGCACTGTTCAGAGTTGTATAGTGATAATGGAACAAATTTCGTTGGAGCAGAGAAAGAATTAAAAAATCTATTTGTTTATGAGAAATCTTCTATGCTAGAAGAAGTAGTTGAAAGTCTAGCGTCTAACCATACTACTTGGCATTTTATTCCCCCGCGGGCACCTAACTTCGGAGGACTATGGGAGGCGGGAATTAAAGCCACTAAATTTCATATTAAAAGAGTAATTGGCGACAGCACTCTAACATATGAAGAAATGTCCACTCTCTTAAGCCAGATCGAGGCATGTCTTAATTCACGCCCTATAATAATAATAAAAATACTTTATTTCTCTTCACAAAAACAATGTGTGTTTCTTAAGAACTAGGTAATTAATTACTAGTTGGTTTACAATTTTGACATTGTAATCTATGTGAAGAGACTAGTCCCTGAAATAGATCCCAGTGGGATCTGTGCTATATCTATAATAAGCAATGACCCAAATGAATACTTACCTTTGACACCCGGGCATTTTCTGATCGGTGAATCATTACTGAGTGTCCCCTGCTTTAATTACGAAAACGCAACTATAAGTTCTTTGAAACGATGGCAATTAGTTCAAAAAATGCTGCAAACTTTTTGGCGCCGTTGGTCAAACGAGTATTTGAATCATTGTATGCAGAGGTATAAGTGGGTGAACAAGGTGCCGGAACCGGAGGTCGGTAGTATCGCATTAATTAAGGAGGATGATTTACCTCCAACTAGATGGCTTTTAGGCAAAATAGTGGAAAAACATACAGGTTCTGATAAGGTAACTCGTGTAGTTACTTTGCGCTGTGGTAATGGTTCGTACTTGAAACGCCCCGTTTCCAAGCTGTGTTTTTTACCTGTCAATTAAAATCAGTTGACGATGAATAGAGCATGTTAAAATATTTGTTCTTATAAGTTAACATTATCTCTTTTTTACATTATAAATTTTAGAGTATTAATTTAACTCTTTACATTTCAAGTATTGCTATCTCAAAAGAGGTATAATTAAGATTTATATAGATGCCTGATTACATGCAATTTTAATGTTGTTTTATTATAATTTAGTAGTTTATTTGTTTGCTGTTAAGCAAACAAACAAGCATTTAATTGTATTAGATTTTCTGTTTGTTAAGAGACTACAACTCACCAAGGAGTAAGATCATCTGCTACGCTGAAACTTCACGGTGGGCGGATAGTTAGGAAAGGACATTCTGTCCTTGGTGGGCGGTATGTCCAAAGCCGAAGTTATAAAAAAAAAAAAAACTTTCTGACTGCCGCGCTTTTGGCTGTCAATTGTCAAATCTTTTCACATTTTTGTTCGGTCTATGAGTTCTTGTAAAAACAGTACGTAAATAAAAGTGTAAAAGTGCTTATAAGGTGGTTTTCTTGTTAAAAGCAGCAAAAACAATAGTTTTGAAGTGAAAGGTCTAAGTCGTGCGAGCAGTGCTTTATACATCTATCATGAGCTCGCTGACACTCAAAGTCACAGCAATGTCGACGCATGCTGGGACAGCGCCCACAGCTGCGATCTCAATTCTGCCGTGTCAGGCGTATGTAACGTAACTTGAGATACGTTAGTTACGTTTGATATGGCTAAATCGTTTTATTGGGTGCTTTTCTATAGTATATGTAATAAAAAGTAAATATAATGTCGAAATATAAAGAAAAAATGAGAAATGAAAAAAAAACCTATCTACTGTATCTCCATTTTTTGTGTTACTTTGTCCTGCCTAATTGCGGTATTTCAATTACGTTAGATAGGTAATACAGTTTATGCGACGCGGGAGCAAATGTTGAGCAAGACAACTGCGGTAACTTGAGATACGCGATATAGGCGTTACAGACTAGTATCGACTTGTCGAATTTATTTAGTAAACAATTAGTTTCGGAAGAAATGTCGCACGCGTCACATTGAAGTGATAAAGTTTAATGTTTTAAACGGTTTTTTCATAAACAATAACTGTGTTTTGTGTTAAAAACGATGAGTAATTTACGCAGAAGTGTAATGATGCAGTTATCTAAGAAACAACAAACTTTGGACAATTCTGTGCGCCCAAGTACTAACCCGGTTGCTATTTACTATGAAAGCATGACTAATTTGTTAACTAATGAAGCGGAAACCTCACATGAAGAGTTGCATACACAGAATGAATCGGATTTTACGGCGGTGGACAAGCACGTGTATTCAGAAGCTTTGCAGATGGATTGTCAACAAGTTCCTCAACAACGAGAGCATGCTGCCGAACGAACAATATCTCCCTTTAGTTGTGCAAGTGAGTTATTAAGATTATCACCTGTATTTGGTATTGAAGACATCCCTAGTCGAGGTCAATCTCCTGCTGTTTATCATGACATTTCTGATAACATAGTAAAACCTAATAATATCTATGTAGCAAATAAAACAATCTCAGTGCCAAATGATCCAGCTCTAGAGTTGCCACTGAACATAAATGTAACGAACACATCAGTATTTGATACTTTACCATCAAGACCGATTATCTTCGATACCATCAATACGCAAAATACTATTGAAAATGATCACTGCTTTTCCCCTATTGATTTATCTATAACATCGCAAGACACAAACAAAACCAGACCAATGAGCCCTATAGAGTTAACTGTTGTTTCTGAAAACAATCACTCTGCTTTCCTTAGAGACGATACGATCCAATTCCAAAACAACATCGGGAACAACAATCAATCCACTCCAAAACAGAATGGCAACAATACTATGGAGACTGACAACTTTGATCGTAATATAGAAGAACTAATAGAGCATTTAAGTGGTGAACAAAGTACTAAATCTATTCAAGATATTATGAAGGAAAAAACAAACACTAATAACGATACGATGGAAAAAAGTCAGCCGGAGCCTCATATGTCAGAACATGAATCAAATATAAATAGCACAGTTAGCACAAATCCGGTACAATCTGATTCAGATAAATCAATAAATTGTTCTGGTAATGATAGCAAGGAGAAGTCAAAAGGAATAAGGAATCCGTCTATAAAACTGCAGTATGAAAAGAAAAAATATCCGATCCTGAATCCATGCCGCGCAAGCTGCCCCAAAAAGTGCACTTCAAAGTTCAGCACTGGAGATCGCAACCAGATATGGGAAGAATTCAGAAATCGTGATAAACAGAGCCAACGGAATTTCATTTCTCAGAATGTTTTAAAAAAGAAAAAGGGAGTTTCTACTACTTCTAATTCAAGACGTCATAATACACTGACCTGGACTTTAAATAATACAGTTGTTTGTAAAACGTTCTTTTTACATACATTAGGATTCAAGCATGATCAAACAGTAAACACCATTTTGAAAGCTAACTATAAACATGGCATAACCAACCCTCACATTCAGCAAGCAGCTCCAGAACAAAGAGGCAGAAGCAAACCCTGGAACAAACATTCAGCGGACTATAAAAGTCGAGTGATAAATTTCATAAAAAAATCTCAACCATGTGTGTCTCATTACAATATTAAACATGCCCCAAACAGAAAATATTTGCCAAGTGGAATTACATTTACAGATATTTACAATGACTATGTCAAAGATTGCCAAGAAAACAACGTGAAAATATGCAGTTGGCCTTACTTTCACAACATTGTAAAAGAGATGAATCTATCGACGGCAAATCCACAACAAGATCTTTGTACATTGTGTACAAAACATAAAGAAAGCCACCCAGAAACTACAGAACATGATTGTGCCGAATGTTCTTGTAACACCTGCAAGATATTTCCAGAACACGATTCAAACAGAAAACTTTCTAGAGAATGCTTGAATAAAGATGTGGAAGCAAATGAACCCGATACCAAAATTTTCACTGCAGATATGCAGAAAGTTATTCTAATGCCAAAATTAACTATCAAAGATAATTTTTTTTCCCGTAAGTTGGTTCTTTTTAACGAGACGTTTGTCAGCCCCGGAAAAAAAGAACCTGCATATTGTATCGTGTGGCATGAAGGTGAAGCGGGGCGAAATGCTTATAATGTTGCCTCTGCATATGTTAATTTTATAATCAACTTCTGCAAAGACTCAAAAAGAATCATAATGTATGTTGACAATTGTACTTCACAAAATAAAAACCGTATTTTGTTTTCTGCGCTTCTACGTTTGATTAACTCACCCGCGTTAGTAGCTGCAGAGATAATCAAAGTTGTTTATTTGGAGCCTGGTCATACATACATGGCTGCTGATACAGTACACGCCAACATTACCGTCAAATTTGCTCGTAGCAAGAATATTTATGATAAGGATGACTTTTTGGACAAAATAAAACAATCGCGGAAGAAAATGGAAGTACTAGAACTAAAATACACTGATATGATTCTGTTTGACGATGAATTAAAAAGAAACTTCCCCAAACACTACAACATTACTGCGCTAAAAGTGGCTGAATTCAGGAAAGGCTCGCAATCAATATTTTTGAAAAAGTCTTATGACGAAAAACATTTTAAAGAATTCTGTGCTTTAAAAGAGCAAGCCAAAAAAGAGTTTACAAACACTGATCGAAATAAAATTCAAAACATTAGTCGGCAAATGGAGCCCCGAGGTGTCAGTTCTGAAAAAAAAGAGGCTTTGATGAAGTTGTGTGAAAGTATGCCTGAAGCTCGACGTAAATTCTTTGAGGAACTGAAAGTAAACGATGCGGCTGAGGATCTCTCACGTAACATTAATGATTAAATTATTGATTTCAATTATAATATTAATTACTTTGTCTGTTTGTTTTTTAAATGCCTTCTTTTAATAAAACTTTTTATAATTAATTGACTTTACTTTTTACTTTACCTTTTATCGACGACTATAGGTAGTTAGGGTTATGCATATTATGCATTTTAATAGTTTAGGAGTCTGAGGTAGATATAAACCAACACACAGACACACCAACAAGTTTATATGAATAGTAGTTCATAAAAAAAAATTACTTCCCGAAGGATAATATGTTTAAAATTTCAGACATTCTAAAAATTTTAATCCTGATCTGTTAGTTTACTTATACTGTTCAAACAATTGACTATGTAATGTATCTAAACATACAGGAGATTGCCATAGCATGGGTTCAAACACGGAGGATCTAGTTCCCGCTCAACTAACGTATCTGCAGATACGGAAAGCCGCGTGACAGGTTTTGTATGGAAAATCTGAAGTCAAATCTGAAAATACTGGTTTTATTTAGTATAAGTAAATAGGATTTTAATGAAATTAAGAACATATGTTTAACATTACCTTTGAAACTTATTGTATAAATTTCAGAATCATTATACAGTAAATAAGAAAGTTCTGACATGTGGAATGGCAAAAACTTTGAATGCGTTTTTCTCAATTCGCACTTTTCTGAGATACGTTACATACGCCTGACACGGCAGAATTGTATTGTGTTAAGCTCGTGCTAGCGCAGGTTCTGTTTTATGAAATTTGATCTTGAATATGTTAACTATTGTGTGGGCTATAATTTCGTTCCTTTTGAAAAATCAGGTGTGTTTTAGTTTAATCTTAGAGCTTATTTCTACCAGAATGATTTTTGATTTATGTGAGCGAAGCAAAAGTGTCAAAGAGTTTTTGGAAACTGCAGAGACAGGTTTTGAAACAAACAAATGCTGTGTTGGCCTTTTTGTATTTGATAAGTTGGGTAATTCGGAAAATTTATGTTTAGTAAGTGCGCGCATTGACTAGCCTTTTGACTGGCGTTGTTTCTGGCTTTTCTTTCTTATAATATGTATAATTTGTAAGAAGCTAATGGGCCGTCAATGTTCCCGTTCTGATAAAGATATTTGAATTGATTTGCCTTGGTACAGCAAGCAGCTCGCGCTTGTTTTGTCAGTGCTGAATGGTTCGTTTGTAGTATAGTGTATGATGTCATAACAAAGATTCTCTGGTAGTTAAAATGTTATGTTGTTACCATTATATTGAGAATTTTCAAATCGCTTCAGAACTAAGGTTGTTGCGGAGATGATTGCCAAGTAATACGCATTTTTTTTTTTTGAATGCACTACGCAGCTGAGCTTTCGCTACTTCACCGGACTTTTTGAGGTGAGGGCAGAGTGCCCTCAACCTGTAAGGCAATCATCAGTAATACGCATATAATTAAATCCCCTGATTCAGGTGCATTCCTCTGGCCTCCTTGGATCGAGCTACAGCTTAAATGAATAGAGTCAAGCAAGGGGATTTGAAAAATATGTTGATAAAAAACTACAAGTAGTGTAACCAATTTTCCTCAGAAATTCTGCCGTTTTATTATGGTTTCAATGTTAGATGTGATCCATACTTGTTGCAGACATTTGGGATAGTGACACAAAATATCTCCTTTTAATTGTTTTTTTGACATCTTGTAACTTAGCATTTGCGCCCTGCCCATCAATTATAGAAAATGTTGAAATCATGCTCGGAGAACTTGCCGTTTCTCAGGTTCCTTAAACATTTTTTCTTAGTAATTTGTTTTGCTCGGTTTCCCCCAGTGAGCCTTGAGGAAATCCTTTTTAAAGTCTTCTAATGTCCTCCAACGATTTTTATAAATTCTAGCCCAGTCTCGGGCATGCCCCACTAAATATTCTTGAATTAAATTTAATTCATTGTCAGTTTTCACTGCCTTTTAAAATTTAGGATTTTAAAAATGATTTACGTTACAAACTATATAATTTTTTATCGTTTGAGGGTGTATGTTCTTTCTCCCGCGAAGATCCCGTATCTTCGTTTATTGTATCTTGATATCCCGGTAACTTTCGATTCGCTGAGATCCCAATAAATCCTTCTATAGATTTTTCAAGGTATTTTTTGACGATGAAATCAACTCCGTGGTGGTCTGGCGTTTCATAGAGTCACAGGATTTACACTCTCGTTCCCATAATAATTTAAACGAAGGATTTAAAACAAAATCTATATTTACGTTCTACACCTTTTGTATTTTCGTAAAAACATGTTGCACATTATTTTTGTGACTTTAGTTATGTCCCTTTACCGCATGGAATTTTTAAATCAACTAAAAAAATATATATTTATTTCTTTAGCTTATACCTGTTGATATAAAATTATTTAAAAAAAAATGGAGATATTATTCATTACAAAAAAAAATCATAGAATTTCGGTTCCAAATTTGGAACGATATGCATTCGAGCCATCTTCGGCTTCTTCAACAGGAGGCAATTCAATGCGGCGTTGTTTTTTGTCTTTTTAAATATTTTCTATATTTGCATTTAGGGGTCGTCCTCTGCGAGTTGGTGTAAAAGCTCTGGCATCTTCTTGCATCAAAATATCTGCCACCATTAATTTAAAATCCAGCAAAGGTATGTACATGTCTTCACCCTTTTCTTTGGTTCTACGTCTTCATAATAACCAACTATTGACACAGACTAGGGCTATAAAATGAAAGAACAATCTGTGATACCACTTTTTGCTTCTAATTTTAATCCCATAAAAACCTAGCATCGAATCTAATACATCTACGCCGCCCAAATATTTATTTTAAATTGTAAAAGCCTTTGGGCAAGGGATATCAATTTTGGCCCTTTCTTTCTTTAAAAATCTTTTAACCATTGCCATGGGTTCTTTGCCTACGTAAGAAGAACACAGGCTAACAGGTTTATTGTCGACCCAAGTCGTAACCATATTACTCATAAATGGTAGATTTTTTACGCACAATATCCTCTTTCTTCTTTCATAATAGTTTTTTTCTATATTTATATTAGGTGCTCTATTGAGCTGAATTGTTCCTAAAGGCAGGAGTCCTTTTTACCCGACTGCCAGGAGGGTTATGTGTTTAGCGCGTATCTTGTATGTATGTAATATTCTTTATTACCTTGTATCTCTAGAACCGTTGAATGGATTTTCACATTTGAGGTATCGTTAGATTTGTCTTAATAGCCCGAGTGTTCTTAGGTAGGTGAAATATAAAATAATTGTAGTTATCCATGCAGGCGGGTTTTTTGTTTTTTAAATTATTAACTTGTTGGTGGAGTGATACGGGAGTTTTTCTCTTTCGGGAGTCAAAGTAATAATTAATTCCTACTTATTAGATGTTCTTAGTTGTTTAATTCTGAGGTGTGAGTGTAAACTCAAAATTGGCATTTGCAACTACGGAACCCTACTGAGTGTGCCCGACACCCACTTGGCCGGATTTTTGGAATACTAAACACTTCAATCACTATATTTTGATCATGCTTCCAGAACAATCGATCGATGAAACATTCTCGAGTCGACGTCAATCGACAGTAACTTCCACACTAATCGATCGGCGCGTTGGTAGGGAATAGGTTTAGGTATACTCACTCGGACTCGCCATGAGTAGCGGCCTTCTGATATGCACTTTTCCATTCCAAAGCCTAAGCTGTATATGCTGTTGAAACCACTCTTTTTTACGACACACATATATTGATTCCAACTAGGTTCTGGCTGACTTTCAGCATCTTAGACCTCTCTCGGCGAAAAGAAGCAACAACCCCAGTGCTGCTGCCTAGACTTCGTTTATGGTACTACTGAATTAGTATATTTATAACCATAAGTATGCGTTATATAGCCACGTCGTATAGCTTACTAGGTATTATATATGACCAATATTGAAAGGGCAAAGGTTTTTTCAAACTTCAAGCTATTGGTTAATTTGTTTATTATATAATTATAATAACAGCCACGTATACAAATAACCAATAGCTCAAAGTGCATATAAATAAAACAAAGAACTGCAATGATTATGTTGGAAGATTAATTTTTTTTTTAAACATTTATGCCAATATTTTTTAGCTTTCATCTGAAAATTATCATCCTCGTCATGTTTCTCTCCTCCCTGTGATTACACTATTTATTAATTTACAATGATTAAAAATGTTTTTATGTTTTGCACATTTAAAAAAATTAAAATCTACTTGTAATAATGTAATAGTTTTTATAAATTCTTTTAAACAATCTTTGTGTAAATTATTTTTTAAAATGCTATAATTAATGTCTTGGATTGCTGACATTGTTTCAAGGAGAGACTCCGTCGGACTGCAAAGCCACTGTTGCCCAGTATACTCTCTATAATCGATGTATTCTATAGGTTTTGTAGCTATGATATCTGCATTACATTTCTTATACGTTTTAAATATATTTTTTTTAAATTTCGACCAAAATATACCTTTACATTTTGCAACGGTCCTATGAATCGTGGATTATTTTTTCCTGTGGGTCTGTTATTTCCACTTCAGGAATTTCTTCCAGTACAAAGGTTGTTGCAGCTTTGCAGTCATTTTCTACAGGAGATATGAAAGTATTCAGATTTTTACAAAAATCTTTTTCACAATTTGTGCCTGCATGGCATGGACACTAGACATATTATTAATAATCAAAGTAGTGTAAGTGTCGCAGTCATCTAGTTGAATCTGCTATTTGATTGAATGACTAGGCCGAACGTTGATTAAACAAGCGTCGCTCAACGTCCAACTAGTTAGCGGGTTGTAACATAGCCCTTTGAACAGAGCGGACATAAAATCAGTCAGGTGATTCAAATTTAGTTTATTTTTTTACCACTGCGGCGCAAGTAGTCACCAAAATAAATATGGCGTCCAACAGCTCGCACAGATGACACGGTGTTGATATATTTTAAATTTACTTATAAGTGTATTGTCGTGATGTCGAATAATAAACTATATTAGTTTAAAAGGTTTATTTTTAAGAAATACACAAAGGAACATTTAATACTTAGAGTTAGAGGTTATTGTAGGAGGACGGGGTGTGTCTGTCTGCCTAGCCAAGTTAGTGAATGACGTTTATGTCAAAAAGACATTTACAAACTTTTTTAAAAAAAGTTACGTTTCAATACAATAAGTGCGTTATTTGTAATAAAATAGTATGACATCATGGATTTACCTATTATTACGCCACCGCAGGCTACTTTAAAAACTAAGAAAAATTTGCAAATTATGAGATTATATAAAGCCTAGGAAATCATGCTACCACCAAATATTACAAAGTCGGGTAAGATTCAACGACTACGCTAAATGAATTTCATTCAGTCAAGACGTTGAACGTTACATTCAACGACTTGACGAGTTGTCCTTTAGTCATTCAATTAAACGTGGTCATTCAATGAACGCGCTAGTCATTCAGTCATTTGGTTGCTGTTGGGTTAGTGTTGCGGCACCCGTGGCTTCTAATTGCCCCTAAGAAATTTTCAAGTGGGTCTTGATTTAGGTGCCGCATCCAGACAGACGTAATGTTATATATTTTCTTTGAATTATTTAACAATACTAAAACACCATCTATCTAGTGTCCATATCCAGTTTTTTAAGGTTGGTACATTTTCAGTTCTGCCTGATTTTTTGTTAATAAATTGTATATTTTTAATTTGTTTCTTTGCCTCTGTCCAAAATTTTATATGGCAGGAGTTTGGTGTCGCTGCTGTCAAGAGGGGTTTGCCGAAAGCCTCTTTTTTTCTTGAGTGGCTGCCATTCATCGAGTCGAATAAATAATCATAGAACAGAAGTAGGTCTGCTGTCTCCTTGCAGCCTTCTTGTAAGATCTTTTTTATGTGTAAAGGAAAACATAACTATTTTAAATTTATAATTTAATAAATAAATAAAAAGTTGCCCACAAAGTCACTTCACTTCAATTGTACATTTCTCTGATGATCAATGTGGCTATGATTAATTTTAGAAAATGTGTTATCATTTGATGATGTGAAAGATGTGTAATCAATTTCAAAAGTATATAATCAATTGATTCACAATAAAGGCTTTAATGTGTATAAATTGTGAAAAAAGTAAAAAAAATCAATAGATTTATGATGCCAAAAAAATATTTAGCAGGACTGTAGCATCAAATATGGGATACCTCACAGGTATATGTACTACATACATTTTCATATACAAATTTCAACAGTAACCATGCAATTTCCATGATCACCAAAAATATGAAGGCGACCATTTCGTAGATCTGCTGCCAATAAGTCGGCTGTCTATTGTTATGCATCATAATTTTCCACGCCATATAGTCAGCTTCATTAGCTTTGGTTTCATAATATTTCAATTATATGTCAGTTAATTTGGTCCTATTAATTATGATATGTATGTACGAGTACTCGTACATGAATGTTAAAAAATTAGTATCTAGATTATATTTCTTTCATATAAATGGTTCAAACAAAAAATGGAAAACAGCGTTATGCGGTACATTTTCAAATACGGAAAAAAAACTTTGAATTTAGTAAAGTTCATTGCAACGTTTACGTGTAGGTCGATGACATCATTGTATTTTCAATTCGAACACTACACAGAAGTAGCACATTTCCTCCAAGTTGTCCTCGTCTGGAGGTTCATAGTCCTTCAACAGCAACAGCTCCAAGGAAAGAGATTAGTAGCTCTGCAGCCCCTTTTAAAGTTCTTCGATACGAATTTTGAGGTCCTCGAAATCGATCAATTGTATAAAGCATTGTTAAATTTGCTAATGAAGTGCACCTGTAGGCTATTGAAAAATGTTGACATGTAATTCTGATATCTGGTGGCGCTTTACGCGAATACCTGAAGTTAACAAGTTAGATATGCTGAATGCCATTAGTCGATCTCAGAAAAAAAAATATGAAACATTTAACAAAAATACTATATAATTTTATTATATGATGTAACAGTCTAGACTTGTGATTTTCCTAGTCACCAATAGCAGTTGGTACTGCTGGCTCTGCTGACGGCGGTGTTGGCTCTATTGGAGCAACAGTGCTATTTGTGTTGTTAGTCGATGAATCACTTATGTCAACTGTTTGTAGTTTTCGCTGATAAATCATTATTATTATCTAGTGGTGCATCAATATCGTTATCTGTTAGTGCTAAAAGAAAAGTAGGAATTTTTGCCTGTTTCTGTTTTTGTCTGCAGTTGCAGGCATTATACAGTCGCTCAAATTGTTTTCTGGAAGAAAATAATCTGTTTTAGTCCTCCAAGGAAATAAATACACACATTTGCAAAAAAATAAAATACCTCAGGACATTGTTCAAGGGAGAACAAGGATTTTAAATGAAAAGGAAATAATCCTTAAAGAATTATATTATAAAATAAACTCCAAAATACATGAGCAATAGAAAATTGGGGAATCTATACAAAGGTGCGATTCGTGAGCAGGCAAGATGGCAAAGAGAGGGCGAACGAGGGTGAAGTCTTCTTTTATAGGCCCTGCGGGACGCGGGGGGTATCCAAATGGGTGATTGGTGCAGCTGGTATCGCGTGATGCTCCTGCTTCCTTATTGGTACATGCGGCGTAGACATCATCCCGGCCGTTGAAAGCTCTATGCAGCTTTCAACATTCGTTGTCCAGTGGTAGAAGGCAGAGACGATTAAGGGCGCGCCGCACTGTTCCTTTCATAGTGGCTATGTCTGCGACTCTAGATATTCCATCAGAGCCGGGATACAGTCGGCTTACTCGGCCCATTCGCCAGCAGAGGGGTGGTGTCTGGTCCTCTTTTATGAGGACTAAATCGTTCAGTTTGAGATCCTTGGCCCTTTCTCGCCATTTGGTCCTCTGTTGTAGGTCTGCCACGTACTCGGAGGCCCACCGTTTCCAAAAGTGCTGGCGTATTTGTTCGAGGCGCTGATATTGATCCAGGCGGTGTGTGTTGGAGTCCACGTAGATCTTAGTAGGTAGAGACGTCATCGACCTGCCGATCAAGAAGTGAGCTGGGGTAAGAGGTTGGAAATCGTTGGGTGACGGGCTGAGAGGACAAAGGGGTCGGCTATTTAGGATAGCTTCTATTTGTGTGAACACAGTCGCAAGATCCTCGAATGTAAGGTGAGAATGACCTAAAATTCGGTGTAGGTGGAACTTGGCTGATTTCACGCTTGCTTCTACAAGGCCATTGAAATGAGGAGCGTAAACAGGTGAAAAACGGAACTCTATACCTCGACAAGCTGCAAAGTCATTGATAGAGGCGCTATTCGACTTAATAAAATTTCTGATTTCCTTTGCAGCCCCTACAAAGTTACGACCATTATCACAATAGATAAGTTTAGGCAGTCCTCTGCGTGCAATAAATCTATTTAAAGTTTGAATAAACGCATCGCTAGATAGAGAGCTGACAACTTCAAGGTGTACACATTTATATCTAAAACAAACGAAAATACAAAGATAGCATTTGCTGATTTTACATCCGCGACCCTTACGATCCTTTATTAAAAAGGGACCCGCTAGATCTGTAGAAACGGTACTGAAAGGATAATCTGGCTCTACACGCGATGGGGGCAAGTTGCCCATTATATTAGACAGAGACGACCCTTTAAATCTGCAACAGGTAAGACATTTTTTGACAATATTCCTAGCCAGCCTTCTGCCGCCCAAGGGCCAGTAGCGCTCTCTAATTGAGGCGAGCAGATGCTGGGGTCCTGAATGAAAAAGACGCAGATGCTCATTATGGAAAATTAGTTTGGTTAAATGATGATCAGATTTTAATAAAATAGGATGACGCTTGTCATAAGAATAATTAGAATAGTCAATACGTCCTCCTACGCGTAGCAGATTGGAGTCATCAAGGAATAGGTTCAGTGATGACATAGGGTTTTTAGATTTTAATTGTTTATTTGAATTTAAAATATTAATTTCTGAAGGAAATGATTCTAATTGAGCTATCTTTACTAGTATTGTAAGAGAGTTTTCAAGTTCTTGAGTTGTTAGAGACTCTGTTATTTTTTGTTGTGGGTTTTTGCAATTATGTATGAATCTTAAGACTCTAGCATAGACTCTTTGTATAAAATAGAGCTTAGAGTATCTCTGAAAATTAACTTTAGGAACCGTAGGTAGGACTTCCGCCACCAAAGCCGGCACGGCTTTAATCTCAGGTAACTCAACATTTTCTGCTGAAAGCACGGGCCAAGTGTGTTCAGACTGGGTAAGAAAGGTCGGCCCATGCCACCATAGGTCAGACTTGACGAGATCTTGGGGATCCACGCCTCGAGATGCGAGATCTGCGGGATTGTCATATGTAGGCACGTGACGCCAAGTTTTGAGATCTGTGAGTTCACCTATGGCTGCTACTCTGTTGGCTACAAATGTTTTAGTTTTATTAGGAGTTTTGAGCCAACCTAAGACAACACTAGAGTCGGTCCAGTAATAGACGCGATTGATGGGGCAATTAAGGGCTTTAGATACCGCAGAGCCCAACTGCGCGCCTAATAAAGCCGCACAGAGCTCTAAACGGCAGATAGTACAAGCCTTTAGGGGAGCCACGCGAGCTTTTGCGCATAATAAATTGACTTGAACGTTATTATCAGCATCTGTAGACTTTAGAAAAATGCAACTACCATATGCTAGTTGCGAAGCATCGCAAAAGCAGTGCAATTCTAAGTATGAGTAATTATCTATCAAAACCTTTCTAGGAATATATATAGAAGATATAAGGCTTATTTGAGAACTAAACTTGACCCATAAAGTTTGAATGGGAGGAGGTACGGGGTCATCCCAGTCCAATTTATCAACCCATAATTTTTGCAATAGTATTTTAGCCTTTATAGTGACAGCAGATAATAGCCCAAGAGGATCAAAAATTTTAAAAGTGGATGATAGAATTGTTCTCTTAGTAAAATTAGGACTAGGTGTATAATTGGTAGGAAAGTTAATTTTGTCTGTTGTTGGAGACCAGCCAAGACCGAGCGCACTTGTTGAATTACTTATAATTAAGTCAGACCTTTCCAAGTTGTCTGTTTCTATGATATTAGGTAGGTTAGAACGATATTTTCTCAAATGAAAGCAACCCTTACTTAATTCGGCAGAAACGGACTGTTGGATAAGTCTTAATTCCCTTTCTGAATTGGATCCTGTAAGCAAGTCATCACAGTATAGGTCCCTTTGTATTATATTTTTTATTTTTGGGTCTTCACATTCTTCCCCAACTTGCCAAAGACATCTAGTACTGAGAAAGCTTGCACTAGCAAACCCATAGGTAACTGTATTTAGTCTAAGTGTTGTGAGAGGGAGATTTTCATTGTCCCGCCACAAAATTAATTGTAGATCACGATCGGAATCTCGAACAACGATTTGGCGAAAGAATTTATCTATGTCTCCGGACAGAACGTATTTGTACAGTCGAAAACGTAACAGAATATTAAATAGAGAATCTTGGATACAAGGGCCTACCATTTGAAGGTCATTGACAGATAGTCCAGAAGTGGTGGGCTGACTGGCGTTAAAAACAACACGAAGTTTCGTGCTTTCGCTTTTTTCTTTGATTACAGGATGATGAGGTAAAAAATAAGCATTGAGAGGCCTTGGTATAACTGTTTTAGAGAGATGTCCGCATTCGGCATACTCGTCTATAAATTGAGAATATAGCCTTTTAAGCTCAGGGTTTTTTCTAAATCGAGCTTCTAGGTTAAAAAATCGCTTTTTAGCAATGTAATAGGAGTCTCCCAGACAATCTACGTCGTCTTTTAGGGGGAGAGATACGCAAAAACGACCGTCGCTAGTACGGGTATAATTAGAGAGAAAATGATTCTCAGAAAGTGTCTCTTCCTCTGAATAAGGTCGAGCTTGGGGAATATTTTCTAGCTCCCAAAATTTGGTAAGCTCTTCACTGATAGTGGAAAGGTTTTCTTCCTTGAATAATAGATTACAAACAATGGGTTTAGAGGAAACTTTGGGTTTGAAAGCAGGTATAGGCCCAGCAATGAGCCATCCTAATTTGGAACTCCTTAGACTGATATTGTTTAAGCCTAGGGAGTGCTGCTTATTGCCTATTATTTCCCAAAATAAATCAGCTCCGATTAGCACATCGATAGGGGATGAAATGTTAAAGCTGGGGTCTGCAAGTTCAAACTGTTCTAAACTTAGTTGACTAATGTCGAATGATGACTTAGGGACATTGTCAGAAATTTTTTCTAAAATTAGACAACACATTGACATGTTAAATGAAGTTGTGATCGATTGAATATTTAAGGCGCAGCGTTCGGGGCTTTGATTTAATTGATTATTGCCCAACGCAACTATAGTGACATTTGATGGCTGAGGAACTAAATCTAACCTTTGTTTTACACTCTCGGTCACGAAAGATGATTGACTCCCACTATCTAGGATTGCTTTAGCAATAATAGATTTATTTGAATAAGGGTTGGATAGTCGTACCATTGCTGTGCATAATAAGACTTGAGAAGAAGACATGACAGACATAGAAATAGAAGTAGTGGCAGTAGACGTAGGAGCTACATCAGAAACAGCGGGCAAGTGAAGAAGCGAGTTGTGCCTCTTTTTACATTGCCTACAAGTGCCTGGAAGCTTACAAGTTTGCACGGTGTGCCCTGGCCTTAAACAGTTGTGACACAAACTTAACTTCCCGACTACTAAGTTCCTATCTTCCGGGGATTTAGATTTGAATGAGGTGCAATCATAGAGGCGATGGGAACCGTGGCACATGGCACATTCAACTTTGGATTGGTTGGAGGTAGAAGAGGCTGTCTCCTTTGACGCAGCGAGAAAGGTTTTAGTTTGCGCTTTAGGCTGAGTGTTAAAGATTGTCTGTCTGTTTCTGTCTGGCCGATCGGACTTGTTACGATTGACAGTCTCCAGAACATCGGCACGGCCTTTTAGAAAGGTAAAGAAGTGATTAAGAGTGGGAATGTCAGGTAAACTATTTCTATGTTCTTCCCATTTTAAAATAGTGTTGGTGTCTAACTTGGAAGACAAAATATGAATGATTAGAACGTCCCACGAATCGGTCGGTAAACCCAACGTGTTGAGGGCACGTAGGTTTTTGTTTACGTGATCAATAACAAATCTCAAAGCCTTGTCAGACTCACGAACAAATTCTATGGTTAGTAAAGATTTTAAGTGATTATTAATTAGTTGTCGTTTGTTGTCATACCGGTTGCAGAGAAGAGTCCATGCCTCAGAATAATTCTTATCAGATACTTCAAGGTTACTAAGAACTCGTGCAGCTTCGCCCTCCAAATAGGAACACAGATAGTGAAATTTATGTATATTTTTTATTTTTTCATTATCATGGATCAATGAACAATATATTTCTTTAAACTCTAGCCATTTGTGGGCACTGCCATCGTATTTAGGAATGTTAATAACAGGTAATTTAAAGCCTAAGTTGTTGCAAACACCATCATTGCTATGATGGAGGCACCCATTGGAATGCGAACAGTTTGAAATATTACTGTTTTCCGATTTAGAAGGGCTGTGCCTTTGAATAAAATCTTGTGCAAAAGAGATACAGGTATCAAATTCTTGTTCAATTTGATCGCGCGTAGTTATTTCATAATCTAAATTTGACTCACTATGGACTTCTATTTGACTCTGCAACCCGTCGAAGTCAATAAGTAACGCTTCCATTCGTGATAGCTTCATGGCAAGCTTTCCTAATTCTATGGCTGAAACGGTTTCTAAAGGTTCTAATGAATCTAAATAATTTTTAAACTTAGTCACGCGTCCCTTAATGGATCCGCGCTTGATAATTAAATCTTTAAGCAAGTCAGTAACCATCACGAACTGCAAAAACTACACCCGTAAATAAGTAAATAATTGTTACGAACGATACGCTCCTCAAGTCGCAGGCGGTGGCACGTTGCAAGCGAGCGGTGAGTCATGCGCCGGCTGCGGCCGCTGGGCAGTCAGTGCTCACTAGTACCACGCGCAGCGCGGAGGCAGCGGACGTAACAACCGTGCAACCGGCACAAATGCGTCACCTGGAATAATACGACGAATGGTTTTTTGCAATAGCTCGCGACAACAAGCGTTAAGGAGGGAGGCTAAGCTGCTATGAATGTGAAATAATACAGTTACGTAAATGGAGTTTGTGATAAATAAGTAAAATTAAAATTAGAGACGTAATTAGGTAAGTTTAGAGTAGACGGAAACTACTAGTGTCTAAAAAGAGAAATAACGTTTGAGATTAGCGGAAGGTAGATGTGCGTATAAGGCCTTCCTTTTTGTTTGTTTGTTTCCCTCGATCGCCTCTTACGATCTGCGCGGGAAGAGATGCAGCTGGAACATTCTATGCCTTTTTTTATAGCCCCCAGCCCAGCATGGGGGTAAATGACACTAGGTAATTTAGCGTAGGCGTGATATAATGGGTAGAAATGATAAGGTAGATGAATAGGCCAGTGATCCGCGGTGAATAACAAAAACAAAACATCATGAAACATCCTCGAGTCGACGTCAATCGACCGTAACGTCCACACTAATCTAACGGCGCGTTGGTAGGGAATAGGTTTAGGTATACTCACTCGGACTCGCCATCAGTAGCGGCCTTCTGATATGCACTTTTCCATTCCAAAGCCTAAGCTGTATATGCTGTTGATACCACTCTTTTTTACGACACACATATATTGATTCCAACTAGGTTCTAGCTGACTTTCAGCATCTTTTTGTAACCGTGTTACCATTTTCGTAGGCCATGACAAAATGTTGTTTTCTTCCCATGCTGACGGACAAAGAGTTATTTCTATTCCGCCTCTTCGAGACTCGGTAGCCACCATTTTGTAACTCATGTTTCTTATCTAAAATTAAAATAATTAGTAGACTTTTAACCATGGGTAGAAAGTGACTAATAACTGTGAAACTTTGATAGAATGTCCAGCAAAATTTTGAGTGAGACATTTAACTTTATTTCTAGAACGCAGCTGTAGTTTGACAGGTAGGTAATGAAAAGGTATTAATATGTAAGGTTTGTAATTTTGTACGAAATAATATTGGCCCTTTGAACAATCGAGTTTATTTTAGTCCAGTTGGGTTGTGAAGTTGAATCTTCTATTTTACATAATTACGTAACACAATTCAAAGGCAAAGTTCTTGATTATTTTGTTGTTCATCATAAGTTTGACTTATTTTGCAAGGCATTCTGGAAACATGGTAAGACATAAAGAGTATACTTACATAAGACACTAGTAAGTGTACTTCTTTGATGGCAGTTTTGGGAATATTGAACAGCTTTATTTTAGTCTCATATTGGATGAGCACTGTAAATGCAGTATTCGCGTCGGGAATGTTCTCGCCGTAAGCGACTTTTGATTCAAAGCTTCTTTTAACTGCTCCGCCTACGCCATCGACAGCCCCCTTACCGTGGGCTGACTCAAAATAATTCAACGTTGAATTCGGGAATCATCAATTCTTTGGTGTTTTGTTCAAAAAAATCAAAATTCCTCTTTTGTTTGCTCTGAGACGTCGGCCCAATAGAAAAAAAATGGATTCCAGTTACACTCGGGAACTTTTGCATGATAAGTCTTAAAATCGGATCTAGATGTGCCAAAATCGCCTCTGGCATTATTACTACTAGAGGAAATCGTACAAAATGTAATAGGTTCCTTTCCTTTGGCGTACATTTTCGAAGCCCCGAAGTGCATCGCCTGTACTTTTGTTGACTGTCTCATCATTTAGTGTCTTTAGACATTTTTGGTACATTCGGTACCGATGCAAAATATTGTAACAATGCTTTTTTAATTTAATTAATTGACATGTAATTTTTTCTAATAGAATTTTCAGTAATCCCGTGCATCATTCTCTTTGTTCTCGTTTTTGCCCTCTTTTTTTGTGTAGTCTACATTTTGTAAAGTACATTCTTTCCAACTTATCATTGTAGCCTGATTTATGTCAATGTCGCTGTGTTTAAATTCAATTGATTTGTTTTGACACGTCTCACAATCAGTGTAGACACAGCCTTTATTAGTAATATCGCACATAATTTCTGGCAATAAATCTTCAGTTCTTTTAATTTCGGCCTTTTAGTCCCAAAAAACTTGTCATCTTACTTTTCAATTTATATTTATTTACAATTTCACTATCTACAACACTTTTCAATACTACTCGTATTTTTGTCATCTTTTGAGCCACGATTATACTTTTCTGTCAACGAATGTTTAAATATCTGTTTTTTTACTTTTTGTTTTAAGTCTTCAGATATTTTAGAAAACAATTCTTCTACCTATAAATTAGTTTTAGTGCATGGTGTCTCTTTACGTTCAGCTGGCATTGCAATGCTGGATGGACCAAGATCACATTTTTCGTTTTTAAAGAACACGCTTTACAGCATGAATGGGCCAATTTTCGCCTGATAAGTCTTGCAACAGCAAACTTTTATTAAATTTGTAGGCTACTTGTATTTTATAACGTCGCTACAGGAACTCTTTTTTGTGTGGCGTCAGCCGCCAGCTTCTTCTCACTATGCCTAAGGCACTGTCTTCAAATTCAACTACATTACGTATTAAACTTAAACAACATATTTTTTCACTGTTTTTTCACAAGTTTCCCAACCACATCAGGACAGTGACACTGAACAAACGAAACGATGCATACATACAACAAAATGGCGGCTGGCCGCGCGTCGAATCCCCGCTACCGTTACATTGCTGGCGAACGATTAGGTACATAATACCTACTTTAGTCCCTGATTGTGTAACCACTCACAAATAGTTATTTGATGCCAGTAAGAATCAATTATATACAAATTTGAAATTAGCAAATAAATACCTACCAAAAGCTCTTTGTTTTCCACATTCTCCAGCCAAATTCCTAAACTGGTTATATCTGTTTCATTTTAATGGTAAAGACATATTTCCTGCAAACGGTCTGGTACAGCATTTAGCTAGTGTTGTACAAATGGTGTAATATCTTTAATTTCTGACATTTCAACAGATATTTCTCCAAGTTTCTTCATAATTTTGTCTTGATCCTGCATAACCAGAACTAGTAATGAGTACTCATCCAGTGGAGCCGCTGTACTTTCTTCCATTTGTCCTCTCGGAGCTTTAGCAATTACATCATTACTACCTTAAGGCCTATATCCGAACTGCTGAGGTTGAAACATTTGATGCGCTTTAACCTGTTGATCTTGCGGTATGCCAAAATTAAATTTAGGTACATATTATTTTTTTGTATTAAATTGGTTGATTGAGCAGGTAAACTAAATTTATTTCCAAAATTATTTTTTTGTTTATTAAATGAATTGTTATATGCATACTTATTACTCAAACTATACTGGTCGTGGAAGTTAATTTCCTCGAGGACAATACCTAATGCCTCCTGCAAGCAACTCGGAGCCTTTAAGGTCTTCGCACATTATAACAACTCCACGCCAACGCGGCAGCAACTCTACTCACACTCTCGATGAGTAGTCAACTAGTTGATCCACCCAATGGTCACTAGTGGACAACGCGGTGTCAAGGAGTGGCCAACGCGGTGCCAACGAGTGGGTTATTCAACAGACAACTCGTCTAACCTCAGTTTTCGGTTAAATTTTGTCCAAAGAAGTCGTGTTGCTTATGAAATGTCGAACTTTACATTCAGTGAACTGGCGATTATAGCTATTATATTTGATAATGAAAATGAACGAAACAGCAGGAAAAGAAGATATTGGGTACATGATATGTTGCGACAAAGGAAATCAGAAGGGGAATATTGGAATATCCGGAAACGTCTGCTAGATGACGAAGAAAAATTCTATATCTATTTCCGTATGCCGAGATACTTGTTTTATTATATACTTAATATTATTGAGGACGACATCTACAAAAGAAACACGCGATTTAGAGAAGCTGTATCACCGGAAGAAAAGCTGGCAGTGACATTAAGGTAAGCAATAAGAAACTTTTTTATAATTTATATGTATTTATTTATATATCAAGTTAAAGGATAAATCAAAGCAAAGCAATTTTACTTTAATTGTGTTAAGAAGAACCATCAACCCTCGATTCTTCCATAGGCGTTGTATTTTGCTGTTGGGTGCTAGCGGTGCTACTACCGGTAGTACCTGCATTTAGGTTTTGAGTTGTGTAGCTACTACCGGTAGTACCTGCATTTAGGTTTTGAGTTGTGTAGCTACTACCGGTAGTACCTGCATTTAGGTTTTGAGTTGTGTAGCCAGAAGTTCCTGGTGCAAACAAATCATCATAGTAATAGTTTCGATTATTTTGCAGTTCTTGTATTTCAGCTTCCGAAACTAAATTAAAAATTCTTGACTTTAAAAGTGCTTGATTATAGGTAGATAATTTTTTTACTGTGCTAGAAATACTTAAAAAAAATTTATCCATTTCGTCATTCTGCTTTCCATCTTCATCGTTTTTTTTTTTTAATAAATATTCCATTAAAACCGCCGATGTTTCTTGCAATTTCTTTCGTTTTGTCGTTTTTGGAATGTCAGGAAACCCTGATCTAGATGAATCGTACATAGACACCGAAGATTCAGGACGCTCGGAGATAATTGACGAGTCTTGAGATTCTTCATTATTAGTCACATTGGCAAGAATTTCCGCAGCAGATAAGCTATTTTCATCATCACCATCATCTGTGTTGTCCACTGACGTCACTGTAGACCGTTCTTTATAATGTGGTATTAAAAAAGACATTTCAGTTTCATATTGCCATTTTTTATTAGTATTAGCACTCTGACCACTTTTAGTTGCTTTCTTTTTAATGGCTCTTCTATGATATTCCCTTAAGTTTTGCCATATCTTCTTACATTCTGACGCTGTAACAAAATAATATAAATATAAAGAAAAATTGGTTGTTTCAGGTACTTGATTAGTGGCTGTTCATTTAGGACTATGAGTTCAAGCTTTCGGTTAGGCGAAAGTACCATCCGGTCGATATTAAAAGATGTGTGCAATGCGATTATAAATACAATGAAGGGGAAGTTCATGCCCACACCTACTACCGAAGACTGGAAAAGAATCGCAGATGGTTTCAATAAAAAATGGAATTTTCCAAACTGCATAGGTGCCATCGACGGCAAACATGTAAACATAATTGCCCCTCCTAGCAGCGGCTCGCTATTTTTTAATTATAAAAAACACTTCTCTATCGTCCTCATGGCTGTCGTCGATGATAAATACAGATTTATAGCTGTCGATATAGGGGCCTATGGCAAGAATAGTGATGGCGGAATTTTGGCATCGTCAAGATTAGGAAGAGCGATTGAAATGAATACATTTAATATTCCAACTGACACACCATTACCTGGTACTGAAATAATAATGCCACATGTTTTTGTAGCCGACGAAGCGTTTCCTTTAAAAAGGAATTTATTGCGACCATATCCACGTTCAAGTGGCATTTCAGAAAAGGAAAGAATATACAATAATCGCTTATCGCGAGCTCGCAGAGTAGTTGAAAACGCGTTCGGCATCTTATATCAAAAATTTGGAATTTATAATAAGAATTTGCATTTACACCCAAAATATGTTGATATTGTGGTCTTTGCGACGTGTATTTTACACAATGTCATGCGGTGTTATAATATAACATCCGATGATGAAGTCAACACAAGGCAGAGTTCGGCCAATAATGATGATGAACAGAGATTACTAAGTAATCTAAGTACAATTCCAGAAGATATAAGTGAATCTTCGGCATCTGCTTTTGAAACTCGTGATATGTTTGCAACTTATTTTCAATCTCCCGAAGGACGAGTTCCGTGGCAGCATTTAATATAGATCATGGATAATTAATATGTAATAATCGTAAGAAGTTGGTTATAATATTATTGGCTTATTAAGAATATTAAACAAGTTTCTATACTAAGCTGGGATTTTATTACTGATTACCTATATTAAATAAACGTAAGGCACTTTATTATAACATACAGAAACCCAAACTAAAAATAAAATATATATGACGTAGATTTAATATTTTATATCAGTAAATTCTGGGATTTTATATTACTGTATGTGAAAAAACTAATTTTTACGATAAACCAAGATTTTTCGAGTGTCCAAGTAGAAAATCGTAGGTACTGTTAACTGTACAATAACATACCTACTTTTTGGATGTAACAGGTTGAATTAAATTTTCTCAACAATGTACTTTAATGAAATGACTTATAAGTTTTAACATTATTTTTAATATCTATTAGAATCACACATATTTATTTGTTCGATAGCTGAATTTCTGTAGATTATGGCAAAATCAATAACTCAATACCAACACTGAAAACGTCACAAATAGAAATTAATTATGTTAATAGTATTTTATGTAATAGTTGTATAAGAGGGTTCAAAAATGTTGAGTGGCGTGGTGAGTGTTAATGCAACGTCGCATACAAAACTTTTTCTACGACTAGGGATTAAATATAACAAACACAGCAATACCGCATAATTAAGAGCGGGAAGTTGTATAGTCACATATGACAGTTAGTTTTTGCAAAATTCAATTGCAAAAAAGACTAGATAGACTTTTTTGCAATTGAATAAGACTAGCTTTTATATAGGTGTTCGGGACTATATAATTAACAGATAAATGTACCGGAGTAGAAAAAAATTCTTACCTGGTTGCGACAATACAATAGCGATTTCATTCCATGCCTTTTCCTTCTTATGAACGTCACTATATTTCGGATCACGAAGGTCGTATAGTAGCGGATATTTTCGCACTTCTTCTATCAACTTTTCTTTCTGCATGATTTTCGAAAAATATCACCGTGTACAGCCAACGTGCACTCCGTCCTTCGATTCTATAGTGAATGATGGCGGGCGGGGGGAAGGCACGGGGCGGACGGGTGGGCTGGCAAATGGTTGCCCGTCACGCGACAGTCGCAAACGCATAGTCGTTACGTGGACAACGTGTGGTCGTTGCGTGGACGACGTATGGTCATTGCGTGACAAACGTGTCGGGGTTGACCTCTAGTGTACGATGCGTAGGCCACTCGTTGTACACTACTTTATAATCATTTTTTGAAATTGAACCTTGAACATACGATACAGGGCTTAAATTTCAATGTCTAGCATAGAGTCGAGTCGCCGGTGAGTTGTTATAATGTGCGAAGACCTTTAGTCTCACAATCCTGTCTAAGTTTTCGTTTAAGTTGTATAGAAAAACGTTCAAAGCCATGTGAATGTATATAGTTCTTTTGCTTTGTTTTACTTGCAAATCGTTAATTTTAGATATTGATATAGATGGAGATGGAGGGTAAACACCGTCCATGTAAACATCTAGTCCGCATTCAAATAAGTTTTAAAAATATTAAACTAAGATATTTTGTTCAAGAAATAAAAAAAAAATATTAAGATAAACATTTTTTAGTTAATTAGTCTTATCAGAAATATATATGTAGATATTATTAATTTATTATAAGCAATTAAGTATAAATAAAATTAAGTACTTAAGTAAATAAATGTACTTAAACCTAATTAGTTTAGTGTAATGAAATTTTAAGCGCTATAGTCTTTATAAATCTTTTTTCTGCTATAATTTTTGAAGGACAGTCAGCATCGCCCGTTTTACGATTGCACGGTTTCTTATAGTGCAAGCATGTAGCGCATTTCGGCGACTCTGTTTTATTTGGTGCACTCTTTGAGTGCGTGACCTAGTTCGCCGCAATGACCGCACGTGTTGGTGTCCGCTCTGCATGTCTTGGCCGCGTGTCCATATTGCTGACACTTGTAACATCGTGTCACTAAAGTAAAATCACGAACAGGGCACGACGACCAATTAACAAAAACTCTGTCCTTAGATATTATGGCCTTGCGTATGTGTGCTGTGACTTCAATTACATAGTTGCAGGTTCCGGCGGCCTTCTTTCCCGACTTGTGTTTAGCTTTATAGAAGCCAAAAAACTATCAAGTGTTAAATCTTGTATGGTGTCCGCCAAGTTTTGCTGGTAAATGCTGTTAAAAACGTCAATTTCCTGCATGGACGCGGACACTCCTATGACGACAATTCTTGGGTTTCGCTTACGTGGTTCATCCAAAGTAAAGCCTGAGTTAGTTGAGCCGACTGCTTCAGTTTCTCGACGTCTTCCTTGGTGTCTGTGCTGATGATGATACCTCCGTTCTTCGTTTTTCGTAGTCCTCTGAAATGCAGCTTCATTTGTTTAGGCCGTATAATTGTTCGCACTAGAATTTTAGTATCCTCACTCGATTAAAGCTTCGCTGAAGGGTAAATGGCTACAGAATTTAATTTATCGGGCCGACTAAAGTTTTGTGAGCTCTTTTTTACCATGTCAGAAAAGGATGTTTTGCTTAACGGAAGATTGTTCAATAAATTGGTTCAGGTGTTTTATTTGGTGAGCAAGATCATTTTTTTCCATAAGAGCTTGTATCTTGGTATGGGCTTGTATAGTTTTCTGTTTAAGTGCTTGGTACTGGACGGCCAATTTGGACGGACCCACTTTACGGCATAAATTTTGTATTCTCAATTTTTAGTCGGAATTTAATCTACCTTTAGATGAGATGTTGCATATATCATTCAGGCACTTTTCGATTGAGGTCATCCAATTCTGTATCTCTGGTGTGGACAAAAGTTCAAGAGGCTGGTCTTCTTGGTGACTGGGCTTGGGCTCAGGTGTGTTATAAATGCATCTCTGACCTCGGATTTTCAAGGTTTCCACAATAACTTTTTTTTCTCCTTGAGTGGTATGCTTGATGTGATGCAAGGTAACAACATCAAAACTCCGTTATTTTTCACTTCAGAACCTTCAGCTTCTAAAAAGGAAAAAACACATTTTAATATTTAAATTATAACCTTTTAACTAAAATGGTAGTAAAAAAGAAAAAGTAAATAATTATTTGTAAAACATGGCAGCCTACAATTAAACAAATATCTACAGAGACTAGAAAACCATATCCACCACTAATCATAAAATGAAAGAAAGAAAGAAAGGAAAATGCGCCACTAATAGTCGGGATACATAAAATTTCCTTTTTTCTTCAAATATACCTACGAGTATGTACTTACCACGGCTTGCGGTTAGATACAGCTCTAAGCTTTGCTTAACGTCTTTATCTCTAATGTTGTTGAGTTTATTTCTTGCAACTTCTATTAATTTTTCTCGCAGTGTTATGAGTTTTGTGAATAAACCGTCTGTTTTGTCACTATATAATACTTGGAAATCGGCCAGTAACAGTTCGCATCCAGTGGGACTTTTCAATACCGGGTATTCGTTGAAGTACTTCTGTAAACTACTCGAGGTTTCATTTTCACAAAGATTTTTAGGAGCTTCTCATAAGCCATTCTTCGTTTGTACTTATTAGTATAATCACTGCACGTTTTATTCCATAATTCTGGCAAAGATTCCAGAGTTAATAGAAAAACTTTATCTGGGGAAGTATCTGGCGAATCAGATGTTGATGGTGGTTGCGGCCATGCAGGCACCGCCGGCAAGTCGCTGTTTTCGTCCGCCTCCATCCCGGTGCAACCGCTGACTGACGAAAACTGTCAATATTTCACATTAGACGCTCAATGTCGATCGAGATCAAAGGATCTAGATAAATATGATCAGATGTGGCGATCCGTCAATCCAACACGTTACACGGTCAATCTGGATCAAAATCACTGATCACGATCACGGAACTTGATATTGATTGAGCGTGTAATGGCTGCCTCAGATCCGGCCGCAGGATCAAGTTATGTCTTCAATAAATTCGTTTATTTTAGAAAAAATATACGTTTATTAAGGACTTTACAAAATAGATGCAATTGAACAAAGTAAGTACGTGTGGTGCGATGACGAGTAATAATCGAATAGATTTCTTCTAGTAGTTTCCTTAGAAGGGTGGGGGGTCCACATCGCTTGCCCTACTCCCCAATAGATGGCGCTAGAGGTGGCGTCGACACTCCAATTAATAAACTATCCCTTTGATCTTACAGTTCACATAAATTTTGCCAACAGTACTCAGGCGAGCTCCATCATAGTTCAACATTTTAAGCAAGAAGGTTGAATATGTGTGATATTTCACATGTTACAATATTTCTTTGACATGACATTACTCTGAACCCCAGTATCCAACTTAAATTGTAAACTTTTATTATTACAGTTGAAAAATAGTACCTTATGGTCCATGACTTCCCTCTGATTACACACATACAAACCGAACACAGCAAGGACCCTGATTCATCATCTTCACTTCTACTTTTTTCACTTAATTTCCTGCAAACTTTCCGTTGCTCTCCTCGGCTCCTGCATTTCCTAGCAAAATGACTTATCTTCTGACATTTCATACACTTCTTTATTTTCTGCTTGACATTTTCGCTGTCTTTTTGCTGCTCTCTTCTACCGCCATACTCTTTAATTCTTCTTACAATAACTGGCTGGCTCTGGATCCGTAAATTTTCTTGTCCGCCATCTTTGCTGTTTTACATATTAATATGCATCGATCCAATGTGAGGTCTCTCTCACGTAGTAGCCGATCTCTCACTCTGTTGTCTTGGATCCCTGCAACTACACTGTCTCTTTTCATACGGTTTTTCATATTTCCAAAGTTGCAGTCCGCGGCTAATTTCTTCAGTAGGCATGCTTGTGTCTTGCCCTCTTGTGAAAAATATATGCGAAGATACACATTCGTTTTTAATTGGAATGAAGTATTCGTCGACTGCCTTTACTACATCTACGTATTTTTGGATTTTCAGCTACGCCCAGGGTGGCATATGTTTCTACACACTGTTTACCCATGCAATGTAACAGCACCGCAATTTGCACCGATTCTTCATTTTTATCGACGCCAGCTGCTTTGCGATATACCGTAAATAGTTGGATCCATCTTTTGTATGCTTCAGCGTTCAGGATGGCCAAAGATGCTGGGGGTTTTAGCCCGACCACGCCGAAATCGGTTGACATCTTCAATTATTTTTCTAATAATCACTTTTGAGATCGTTGATTCAGTTTTCTTATACGTCCGCTAATTTTTTCTCTTCTTATTTTCTTTTCGCAGCGCCATGTTATGTTGTCTTGATACTTAAATAAAAGCATTGGTTGGCAGACTTGGCAGCCATGTCGTTTATTCTCTAAACACATTAAATAGTCCTGTCATCGTTATTTGTCCGTATGACACTGACATATCTCAAATGTCAAAGACTATACAACAACAATATACCACCTTCTTGTATCCAATTACTTGGTACCGCACAAACTGCATCTGATATGCCCTCTTTAGTAATTACTATGGAAAACGGCATTGAAAATAACTGGAAATAAATAAATTCAGGCTGAATATATGAAATGAAAAAAATACATGTAACTATTGTTCTTTTTATCGAGTGTGTTATTACTAACACTGGTATCAGAGTTTCTAAACCGCCTAATAGGCCTCTGACATGGTTTTGCATAACGACCACTGTCAACACAGCGACTGGCACCGACGGCTTAACGTGCCCTCCGAAGCACGGATTATCCTTCTTTTCAGACAATCAGGTGATTAGCCTGCAATGTCGTACCTAACCAGAACAACAACACAAAGTCGTTGTCCCCGCCGGGAATCGAGCCCGCGTCCTCCGCAGTGTAAGTCGAACGCACAAACCAGTACACCACGGAGGCGGTTAAATTATTAGTTGTTTCGTTTAACTGCCAAAACCAACCCTAACACGACAATATGAACCAGCGGTAAGCCTCCCTCACTCATCATCTCCTTTCACAAATCTGTCAGATGATGATGATGAATACGCCGTATATATATATATATATATATATATATATATATATATGTATATATATATATATATATGTATAGTCGCCGCGCGCTTAATATTACTGCAATAAAGTTTGTGTTCAATCATTGTAACAACTGCGACTTTTGTAATAAAATTAAGTTATATATATATACTATGGCTGGCATTAATTCTGGATCCATGCTGGGATTACCAAATAAGTCATAGTCAACTACAACAAGGAATAGTCAACTTATATTTAGCAACTTGCTTGGGATAAATTGTTCTTCAAAACATTGCCTTACTATATACAAGGTTTTGAAGCTGTTGCTCATGCTACATTTAAAAGAGAAGCTATACCATCATTGCTATCTCCTGTTCGAAGTTTCATTAAAAACATAGTTAGACTTGTTTTAGGATGTTTCGCCTTTTCACTGATAGATGGAATTACAACTGGTAATTGTTCCAATTAACAATTAGTGCAGCCCAGCCAATACTTACTATTGTTGGCATTCGGACGATGACGATGAAAACGCATATGGAACCAAACTTTCATTTTTATTAGTAGGGACGTACTCAAGACTGGAAGGACGGCGACTGAATGCTAGCGGCTGAAATGATGATGATGAATGACTCACATACCCACATGCCTGACTTCAGTTGTCGCCTGATCAACATTTTCACTGCATCTATTATGAAGATCATAAAGGATTCTAGTTCCAAAAAGTCAAATTGTTAATTTGTATTAATTACTTCTTCTGAAAGGCAATCTGCTACGAATAAAAACTATTTAAAGTTATTTGTGAGGGGAAATGTATCGACCTCGCAATTACTTTTACGTCCAGAGTGTCGTAAATAAGTGACAATTGCAGTTTTCTTTCATGCCACAAATTGATTGATTGTTGGGTTATTATTTAATCCACAACTATATCTAATGCATCCAAAAAAGTTTCCTAAGGAGTCTTGGTTCAGACGACACGTTTCAATACTATCGATTTTTTCCTTTAAATTTTTCCACAGTGTTTCGATGACATTTAATGTTTGTATCCAACCATCTTGAGATGGAGGGTCATTATTTCTTCCTAAATATCTCCATGTTTGATATAAACGCCTCATTTCAATAAATAGTTTTATCGCACGATCATGTGGTAATGGAGGGGTGGATACATTTTGTATGGTTAGGTCGTCAGTGTTTTCTGGCTCCAAACAATTCAGTGATTCCTGAAAATTGTCTTGGAACCTTCAAAAAACGAGTCTATGTTCTCTTAAAAGGCCGGCAACGTTCTTGTCACACTCACACCCCTGGTGTCCATGAGCAGCGACCATCAGGTGACCCGCTTGCTCGTTCGCCGTCCTAATCATAAAAAAAAATTGAGTTAATTAGGTCGGTAATAGTTTTTTTTAGATTCCCACTACAGCTGAAGCCTGGTTGAATATAAGTAAGCAGTTTGAAGACCGATGGAACTTTCCACAGTGTTCAGGGGCATTGGATGGGAAGCATGTTGTACTTGAGGCGCCGATCAAAAGCAGAATCGAATTTTACAATTATAAACAAAAAATAACTGTGCTGTGTTTGCTGACATAGGATGCCAAGGGCAAATTTCAGACGCCGGAATTTTCAAGAAAACTTGATGAAACCATATGCAGGGATACACACAAAAGGTTCACCGAAGAGAATATTTAATAACCGATTAAGTAAAGCTAGACGGATTGTGAAAACGTATTTGGTATTATATCGTCTGTCTTCAGAGTTCTAAGAAAACCAAAGTTGATACAGCCCGATAACGCTGAACTCATAGCTATGGCAATCGTTCTTCTTCATAATTATTTGAATTATTTGAAAAGAACTGTGCAAATTTCTCCAGGATTCATTGATACCGAGGAAGACGGAGTATTAATAGAAGGTACATGGAGGCAAAATAATAACGACATGACATCATTGCAGGCTATAAGAAATGTTCCAAGACGATCACCAGCACATTTCAATGCTATGAGAGATGAATTGGCCGATTATTTTGTAAATGAAGGAAAGGTTTCTTGGCAAGGCATATGTTCATGGGATAGTCCTTACCGTATTTTTTCTCTTTCTCGGTGTGTTCCTGTCGTCTAAGAACTATAAAGCATCTAGGCAAACCATCGACTTGTGTATGTATCTTTGGTACCTGCAACCGGGTAATAATTAAAATTATATTGTTAAGAATAAATAAATGTAGTTGTTATGAATATAACCTAAAACCTTTGATTTTTTCCTTTAGCTTTTCAAGTTACTTCACATCATAAAAAAAGTTATCACCTTTTTTGGAGATACATTGCTTTGTACAAAAATTGGGTGAGCTAGTCGGTGCCCAAGTTTCTATGGCTACAGCTAGTTTATGGCCTGCGCTTGTTCTCTTGTGGCCCTTGCCTGTTTAAAAATCGCATCCGTGTTTTTTGATTCGATTTTATCCAGACGCATTTGCGATGCCTCCAGCGCAGACGGAATATTTTCTATTATGTAACGAGAAAATGCTATATAGACAATGGACATATATTTTTCCAAAAAATATTTTGTCAGTGTTTATTTTATCAGTGCTCACAACATGAACTCTGAAGAAGCTTTAATTAAGGCAACAAAAAATAAAATTTTGGATGTCGGATGGCTCTATTAATATCAACCATGATTGGTATTTCCAAATTCAATATTAAATATTTACAATTAAATAATTACATTAAAACTAACTTAAATAAACTAAAACCTAACTAAGTATTAAACCTACCTATAAAATAAAATTACCTGTAAATAAAACCTACGGTAATGTGCCCAGGAGACTTTTTCATTCAACGTGGCAGCATTGCCACATTGACGCAATTGTACAATATTTCAGAAGACGTTGACATCAAACTCTGTACGCAGACATCACATTTTATCTCTTTAGCTATTTTTTAACGACAAATCCCGACACATAAGACACAATCATTAATGTCAATTGAGAAAATGATGGAGTATATTATCTAATAACACTATTTCGTCATCGAAATCGGTTTCTTCATTTGGTTCTTCCTGCAGTTCTTTAAAAATTTTATTGTATCTTGTTGAATTATTAATTTTGTCTTTTGTAGACATAGTGCTAGTAGACAATACTGCAATTTTTTTTATTCTAAGCAGTTGCCACTCTCGCTTATTTTTATTACTGTGTGGCATAAAAACCCTTTTATACGCCGAAATAAAGTTTTTTACGGTAGGGTTATTATTGAATCCTCCTTTGGACCTGATGGCGCTGAAGAATGTTTCCAAATGGTCTTGTGACAATTTATACAAGGGAACGAATTTCAAACGGTCTTTTTCTATATACTTGACGTACAACCATTTCAGTGAAATAATGTTTGTTATAAATCCCAAAAAACCTAGACGTCTTTGTGTAGGTACTTGTATTTTGATTCTTTTCAAATAACTACAGGCACGATCTAAAAACTCTAAAAGCTCAGTTTTTCTTTCTAGTGTAAAAGGATGTTGGAAACGCTGGTCCTTCAATGATCTTGTATTCAAAATGTCAAAAAGATTGTTTGTGATTTCAATAAAAAATTATTGTTGCATTTGCACCCTGGAATTCCTGGAAACTAAGTTCTTCAGAGCATAGTCGAAGTGCAGCAGCGACACTGTTACTTAGTGTTTGGGTGGCTATTTAACATTCATTATGCTGTTCCGGAATTGAATATGTTTTTCTGTTAGTTTATTTTCAAAATTGAGGCCTATATTATCTTGCAAATTCTTTAAACTTTCGGGAGTAGTGACTAGGGGAGAACTGAAACCGCGAGAATAATATAGATTTATTGTAGTGCCACAAGCCACAGATGCGGCTGCCTACTGACGAACAACACCACCACCAACAACAGCAGACCGACGATAGCTACCATCAAAATACTCTGCTGAGACGTATGAGCTTCCACTTGACTACCGTTCTGAGCTATGATTACTTCTTCTTTGCTCTGAGTTTTGCCAATTTTGAAACCAATTTTTTTGACTCGGACGTTCGATTATGTTCGAATTTGAAAATTGAAACAATTAATTGCAAAATAAAAGTGCAAAAATAACTTAAAGCAAGTTGCGCGACTCACTAACGTGAAACATACATTTCCTTTTAAAATCGTAATGAAATACGATATCACTGCACCAAGCTCACTACAACTTAGCACGAATGCTATGTCCATTGCCTAAGTTGGTCATGGCCGCGGTGTGTTTCTTGAACACATATCAAATCACACTGTTTACTGCGACACAATTCAGATAGGATGGAAGCTTTATCATCCGAGAAGCCTTCAATGTTGGCCTTATTAGCCCTGATAAGGGCTGTTGGTTAGGCTTTGACAAAAGCCGTTGTCTCTTTTGGGTGTACCATCGTGGTGACTGAATTGGCCAGCCTGGACTCTGCGTTACCGAGTCCAGCTGTTCCCATATGCGTCGCGTAGAGGCTCCTTTCATCCTATCAGGGGATGCCCTGTAGAGATGAATTTCCATTGTCCCACAAAATGAGTTCGTTTACCATAACATATTGACAATGCCTTTCATCCACGTGATTGCACAGTGGACATATATTTTTTATTGTTGAACTGAATACCTGACCATTATAGATCAAACGTAAAACAAAGACAATAGTGGATGTGCAATCATCACTTTTATGCCGTTTTGTATTTTAGTATTGCCGTGTCTCATTAATAATTCAGTTCTCAAAATATAGACATCTTTGAAATAATCTTTATTAGATGTTATTTTTGTTATATTTGGTAAATTGCCCGTAAGTTTCTCTAAAAATAACTTCACAAGAGGAACTTCAATAAAACCGATAACCAGGCCATGTAACACAGAATCAAATGCGCATGTGTTATTTACAATATTTTAGAGGTTCAAGATCAGCATTAATCGAACTTCATGAATTGATAAAAAATGATTTAATAAAAGAAGATACAGTTATGCGCAAAAGTATTAGTTCTGAAGAACGTCTTGCTACTGCAAGTCAATTGATTGAGGTAAAAATTAAAGACAAATCATATTATAATCATTTATTATTTTATCATTGATTTTTGTATGTAGAAGTACCTGATTCGTGATAAAGAAACATATTTCATTTACATATATGTATGTATTTCATAATTAAAATCTTTTATAAAATTACGAATATCTAAATCAAATTGAGCTGGAGATTGCGATGGCTGTGGTGGTGGTAGTGGACTATTTACTGTCGCTGGGCTATGGACTGGACCTGGTGAGGCATATGACGGTGATCGGGTAGAATGTGCAACCGGCGCTGGGCAAGATGTTACAGTAGAAGACAAATCTTACAAGAAGACAAATCTTGCAGTAGAACCAGAATTTTGACTACCACCCACATAATGACTACTTTGTGGTGGTGGTGGTGGAGAACTTTATAATGTCTTAGAGCTGTAGTTTTGGTCTGGTGAGATATATGATGAATCAGAAGAGCATGGTCGTGAGGTATGTTGAACAGGAGTTATGAATCTTGCATATAGATTGGCGTGGTGGTAGTGGCGGATTTTGAACTGTCTCTGTATTACAGGAACCCTGACTGTTTAATGTCATCAAATGTTACTCTTTCGCAACCATAACGATATAAAAAAATTGGCGTTGAATTCTTATCTGTAGATAATCCGGTAACTGAGAAGTTGTATCACACATGCTCAAGAAAAATTTCTCCATCGCAGTGTTTTTATTCTCATTTTTAGGAGTGTTCTCTTATTTGTTTTCGTAAAATATTTCTTTCTTCGTGTCTTATCTTTCTCCTTTGTTCATCTTCAAGTATGGAGTGTAAGTCTTATTTTTTTTATCTTTGATTCACATGATGAGTTTTGGGAGTCTTCACCTGTAAGGTTGTCTTCAAGAAGCTCATTTCTAACGACATTTGTGTGTGTGGTTCTGTTCTTTATAAAAGGAAGTAAAAACTCTATCTGCTGCTCATACTCATACATCTCTCTCTCTCCATTTAGATTTATGATCTGCGGCTTGTCTTGTCGTGGTTTAACGGTGTCCGTCTCTTAATTTCTTCCACAGACTTTTAATTTCCGCCACTGAAATAAGATAAAATACTTATATATTATTTTAATTTTAGGTACCTTCAACTGGAGATTCATTTCGAACCATTAGCTTTAGTTATAGAATAGGAGAATTTACTGTATTCAATATAGTTGAGGAAGTATGTGATTCTTTATGGAAGCACCTACAGCCTAAAGTTCTCTCATAACCAACACTAGGTTCTCCAGGATATTGCGTCAGTATTTATAGAAACGTGTCAATTTGATCACTGTTGTGGAGCAATCGATGGCAAGCATGTTGTTATAAAAGCTCCTCCTAATTCGGATTCCGATTATTTTAATTATAAGCTAATATTTCCAATCGTTTTACATACTGGCTGTAGCTGACGCAACACGGAAGTTTACAGTGATAGATGTGGGATCAAAAGGCCGATTTAGTGACGGCGGAATTTTTACAAACAGTGCCATAGGGCCATAAATGCGTTCCGGTGAAATGAATTTCCCTAATGAAGAACCCTTAACTGATGGCGGAATAAATATGCCATACGTATTTGTGGGGGGTGAGGCCTTTGAGCTGATGATAAATATAATGCGTATTTAATGCTCAGGGCATCTGTAGCAATACACGCCCGTATGTAAACTTATTTGCTGCCTTGAAGTGCCAAAGTAGACAGCTTGTATTTCATTAAGATATCTCTTATATCTAAAGTGGGGTAAGTTGTAAAACTTGTAATCAAATAATCTTTCTAACAACTATAATTATTTTTTTCTTTTCGCATTTTCTTTAACGCCTTTCCTAGAGCCGCTGTGTGAGAGCATTCCTTACGGCTACACCCTTCTGAAGTGCCACGTTGGCACGCCGGCTTACCGCCCCTGAAGTACTACTGCGTGTATCGTATATTGTCAATAATTGTGCTTCTTGAGCTAATAATTGGGCTAATTCTTGTTGTTCTTCCCTGGATAGCACCTCTCGTGGTAATTTTGCCCTAATACACATGTTGTGCAATACGACACATGCATTCACAATTGAGCCTGCTACTTTTGGTTCATAATGTAACCTCCTATGTAACAGCAAGCAGCGAAAGCGTGATTTCAAGAGACCAATTGTACGCTCTATAATGTTTCTGGTGCGAACATGTAAATGCCTCTGGTGTATTCGGTGGTGCATTCAGAATAGGGGTCATCATGTATGGCCAAATAAAAGATGACATTATTATTTTTCTTAGTCAACTAAACTTCTGTCATGAACGTACATACTACTTCTACAATACAAATGTAAATGAATGTTACGAAAAAAACTAACCAAGAAACCATACATTTTCATTATTACTATTTTCGAGTACATTTTATAAGTTGGTTACCTGTAACTTGTTAGTTTGTACTTAGTACTTAGCTTTAATAGTTTTCCTTTCAACTTCAGTATATATACTACTGCTGTAATTTTTTTCAAGTATCCACATTAACCGTTTAGCAGATAGAGGGGGGACACCTACTTCTAACAAAAATTTGCACATTAAAACCAAATATTTTGGAAACGGCTCCGAATTAAAAATTGGTGTTCTCAACCTCACAATATTTTTAAAGACCAATTTAACAATACGGAACACGATACGTTTGTATAGAAAAATAAATATTACTCCCTCTTTACTAGTATTGGAGCTACATTAAAAAAAAATTCTTTTCAAAATTTTTATCTACCACTTTTTTGACATGATTAATATACATACCCATACCAAATTACAGCTTTTTAGTACTTATAGTCTCTGAGTAAAACCGCGAACGGACAGACAGACGGATAGACAGACAGACATGGCGAAACTATAAGGGTTCCTTGTTTAGTACGGAACCCTAAAAACTAAGTACATACTTCAATAATAAAGTATTGTGATAGTTGGTACTTTCTGTCATTATGGCTTTTCTTTCTCTTTGACAGGAAGAGAAATGTATATGGCGCAATAATATTTCCCGGGCATTAAGGGCATCAGTCACTTCATTTAGGATGCGGCTAAATGTTGGTTTGTAGAGATTAGCGCCAGTTTCAGAGTAACTTCTGGGTCTTGTAATACCTTGCTGACTTTTCGGAAGGTTTGCAAAATTTCGTCCCACATGACCAACATGAGTACGAACTCCAATTCTTGTAGTTTATTTGACAAATTAGCTGCTTCTATTCTGGTTTCTCCTTTTTGCATGTTATCCACAGAAATGACGTCTAATTCATCTATAACTTTATTATGTCTGTTAAATAGCTGATGTCGCTTTATTACTTACAAATTCATATAAATTACCTGTAGGACTGTCGCAGCGGCACCATACTTTGAAGCCCCTTTTTTTAGGCTTTAGTGGCATGAATTGTTTTATCGTGGATTGCCATTTGAAAAGAATCAAGGGTTCACCTAATTACTGTTCTCAAAAAGCTTGTGCAATTTGACAGTGTTTACTCCTTTTAAAATATTATTATTATTTATCGCATCTTGTCTATGTGCGTGACTGTAAATTAGCGGACTGTGGGTGGAAGGCGGTTCTTCAGGGAAACCACGAGATTCAAGACGACACGTTTATTGCACTCAACAATCGACATCAAAAACAGAGCGGAAAAGACACAATACTGCCAATACAAAGAAAATACACTTTCTTTTTACACTAATTTACCATAGATAAAAATAGGTACAGTGTTGCTATATAAATTAATGTTAGAAACCCTCGCCAAACCCAAAGCATGTAAAGTGAATTCAACACTTTGGTTCAAGTTACTGGAAATATTGCCTATACCAGAAAGAGGTAGATTTTCCTTAAATTATTAAATGTTACGCGAGACATTATTATTATTATTAAAACGGTTGCACTCACGTGCAAACTCGGTCGGCAATACCGACTAAATATAACGTGAGTGCAACCGTTTTTAATAATAATAGATTTTCCTTGTTTGATTTTCCTGCAATTTTAATAAATCAACAAGTTCGTTGGTGACAAAAGATAATTGGGATCCACTATCGATTAAAACTTTAACATGTACCTCGGTTCTATTGTTACCAATCAGCTTAACCTTGGCAGTTGGCAATAGTACCTGTAAGGTGCGTGATCCTGACATCAATGCGACAGGAGATTGAGTCTTGTGTTCGAGGAGTAATGTATTATGTTTTTCTTTGCAAGTATCACATTTAAAATGATACCTACATTTTTTGTATGATTGTTTAAGCAAATTTTGCATAAATTGTTGTTGACTACAAAATTAAGTTGATCTGCAGTTGATTTTAATTTAGGACAAGTGTAAAGTTTGTGATTATACTTACAAAGTATACACTTCTACGGAGCCTGTTGGAGCGAGTGAGCACTCAACTCAGCACCCCTGGTGACAGTTGCAGAGTCATATACCGGTGTGGACTTGTTGACAGTTGCCATATGAGCCGTCTTGGTAACAACTCGTTCCGAAGTCCGTTCCTTGGGTTGCTCTGCGTTCTCCAGTGCTAGGGCTCTTTTTTCTAAAAATTCAATGAGGTGGATGACCTTAGGGTCTTCTTGCCTAGTTAATTGAAATTCCCTCCTACAGTACAGTACCTTTTTTATGTATGGGCCCGGAATGCAAAATTACTCCAAATTGGGCCGAATTTGGGAAAAAAGTTGACATGGTTTAACAAGCTATGGCTCAATAACTATAAATCACAGATAGTTTAAATTATACTCAAATGGTAGATAATTTAGTGTATTTCATAAAAGTATACCACAAAGATACCCGAAAAGGCATCCTTAAGGTAGTTTTTTTCGTAAAAACTGAAAAAAGTCCCATACTGTTTGTGTTTTTCCACTGGATCCATGTTGGTTGCCCGCATGCGTTGTTAAATTAGATAGTTCAGCTACCATTGATGTTCCCGGACAATATGCATATTCGGCTCTTGTTACGACATTGATGTCTGGCAAAAGCCAGTCTTTAAAAGTCGGATCTTTTTAACCGAATTCAAAAAAGGAGGAGGTGCTCAATTCGTCATAATCTTTTTTATGTATGTTCCCCGATTTCTCGAAAACGCCTGGACCGATTTAAGAAATTCTTTTTTTGTTCAATAGGTAATACTTTACAGATCGTCCCATATTTTTTTTTCGATCGAGCGCATTAAAAAAAAACAAAAAAATGTTTACACGCATGCCGTTTGGTTTACACTTATTTCCATTTTATTCTTATGCTTATTCAAACAAATTGATAGGGAGTCGGTTTTTGTTTTTTGTCAAAAATATGTTAAATTATAACATTTGTTGTCTTAAAATTTGTACACTATGTTGCGATAATGTGTTATCTTCCTTTTTTCTTGTCCACTCACTTTTTTGGGTAATTATTTAAGCGGAGTTAAAGTGGCCGAACGGTCACAGTTTTCTTCATTACCCTATATATCACCATTACTCATAACGAGACTTATAACATTGATTTTACACCTCAAAAGAAATGGAAGAAACTTGGTATTAACAAAACAAATCTTCTTTTTAGAAAAATAAACTAAGTTAACTACCCGAAGTGGTAAAAACAACTAATGCGAAGTACGGAATGTTTTATTAGTAGGGGATTCCCCGGTTATGCTACCATAGACGATCATCATTTACGCGATGTCTATGGGAATCCCACCAATCAGGAAATCCTCGGCAGTGCAATTTATGGTGTAAGAAGGTTGTATTAATTTTGATAGATGACACTAGTTTTTCCTATTTTATAATGGTGATCTAAAATGATCGCATGGCCTAAGGTCATAGCCCACTTATACAACTCCGCTCCCACCTGACAAATTTAATATTATTCAAATATGAGCTTTAGGTCGTGGCCGTTTGATATATTTTATAGTGGTAACATAAATTAGCAGACAGCTCGCTGTCAGCGAGCTTAAGTTTTCTAAAAATAAAACTAACAAAAAGTCTTCTATAAAATATAAAGAGTAAATATCAACAAAGAGTTTCGATGAAATAAAATTTTCAAAATCTGTTTGAAAATGTTGTTGCTTAAAATTTGGTGCTTTATTATAAAAGTTTGTATTTGACCAGTTCAAACGAGTATCAGACAGTACTTTCACTTTGGATGATAATGGTTTTTTTTTTGTAATTTTTACGTTCCTTGATATTCAGTACCTATTCTCTTTGTAATTCCATCTTCAAGTGCGGATAAAGTTCTTCTGGGTGAATTTCTGATTTCCTCTAAAATTTCCGGAGTAGCGTTCGTGTCCAAAAAATCGTGGAGCAATAGTTCCTGTTCTCGAGCATTTTCAGGAACATCCATATATCCCAAATGATAGCCATGCACACATGCAACTTCATTTGGACAAAAGAAGCAACTCAACTTTCGAAAAGTCATTCTAAGGCTATCTGATGCCCACAAAACTTGATGCACCAACATTGTGCCTTTGACAGAGTTAACCTTTAGTGGCGTCTTTTTTTTTCAATATCTTTTTGCGTAACTAAACGAATTTCAATATTCTTGCATCAAATGCCAAAAATCCTTCAAAGACCCCACGTGCTGCAGTCCTGGCTCATACAGCACATCATGGATCATCTAGCTTATTGTAATCGGAACTAGAAATTTGAATGCTGGAAAATTTCCTTATAATCTGTATTTGATATTGTCGTGTATAAAAAATAGGTGTATTGTGTGTTATATGGTAGCGTGAAAAGTAAAAGGCTAAGTATAAAGAGAACTGGGTATTTTTACACTAGCGACAAGTTTGTGAGGAGGTTGCCAAGATTATGCTCAGAGCAAAACACCAAACCTTTGCAGTACAAGGACCTCTCGTGCATTACTTTGGGTTCTGGGAGCCTGACAGGGGTGATGTCATTAATACAACGGATAACATAACATGCAGTTTATTCGCACTTATACATGGGCGTAGTTTATGTGCCAAAGCATGCCGCTGAGGGCGGACACAAATTTAGAATATATTTAAATTACAAGGGAACTATTAAGGTCGACCTTCAACCGCTGAAGGCGGACATCAATGATATGCCATGGCTATATTGGACGCATCGTTGGGGATTTTAAACGTAACATGAACGAGGGGATACCTGGCCAGGTCCTTTATCCGACCGTCACACGCGCACCGAGTACGTTGCGAAGTTACCGTCGCCGAACGCTCACGATGAACCACGGAGAGCGGTGGTTGTTGATCTGCGTAGAAACGCCTTGGGTTGCTCACGATGAACCACGGAGAGTGGTGGGTTGTTGATCCGCGTAAAAACGCCTTGGGTTCGCCGGCGACGGAGCAGGGCGTCGCGCGGCACACAGCCCGCGGATCCCTCAAGCTGTGCCCTGCGGCGGTGAAGAAGCGCCTACGAGCGCTCCACGCCTGCTGAGGGCGCGCCCCGGCGCGAGGCCATGCGCTGACACGTGGGGCACCTTGTCAAGCGGCCGACACTGGAATCCCAGCGGAGTCTTCGCGCTCTTCAGGTGCGCAAGCGGGTTTCGACGCTATGATATCCCCCGGGGTTACACTCCCGTGACGGGATACTACATAACAATTTAGTTTACATTCACGCCTATCGTTTTCTCCACCTCGCGACAGCGAAGGAGCCCCTTTTTCCCCAAACCTTTCCACAGGCAAACAAAAAAAAACAGGCAAAGTCCTTTTTGCATAAATTCTCCACACGTCAAACCAACTCACGGTTTTACTAAATCGATAAGTGTTTTAATAAAGTATATGTCTCTCGTAAATTCTATTAATTTAAAGAGACAACTAATAATTAAGGCTCAAATACAAGCCTAACACGAATACTTTATTTTCGACTCGTTCGCTTTTTTTCATCTACAACTAGGAGAAACGGATCTCACTAACTTGTCAATGTCAAACGTCAAAATAGCTAATGGTTTGTTTTGGTTATTGGAATGCATTTGTTATGAATATTTGTTTTACTTATAACTCTGAAAGTATTTGTAGACCAAATGAGTGGCTGGCATGGATAGTTGCAGTGTGTCGCAAGGAACACCGTGATATGTGGGTTGCTAGGCTTCTCCCGTCAGGCGCTTTGTATCAAGGGCTATTGTATTCCTTGAGCCGGTGCGTTGAAACTGGTTGGCCCAGGACACCAGTGCATTAACAGAACGAAAGGCTTTGACGTAAGTAACAAACTGCCTAAATAGTGCGTTAATATGTTAGCTGTGTCGTCCGAAATACGACGTTCAAAGTTGATAGGTTATACATGCAGATCTAATATGTAGTTATCGCTACTACTAATCTAACTCTTGGCCATAAATATCGTAACAAGGCTAAAGGATCATATCTAGAAGGTGGGCAGCAGATTATGGCAAACAATTCTCCGGGAGGGCCAATTTAGTCCAGCTTGGACCTTTACGGGTTGTGATAAAAGAGTATGAAAAAAAAGAAAAGTAGGTAATAATGTATTTATTTAAAACAAAATATTTTCTCCTTATTAAAAACGCACTTTCATCGGCATTAAAAATGTGTCTGGGATCTTTAAGAATCTCTTCCAAACCTTTTTCTTGCAAATATTAATCGACTTCTTTAAACCATCTAATAATGTCTTCTTCTGTTACATCATCCCTTGCTTTGGTTATATTCTGTGCTGTTTTTTCTTTTATCTCTGGATCTCCTTTAAAAATGATCCAAACCATGTTCTTCCGGGCTTATTAACCGTGAAGGGATTTTCTCTTTTCGGATCTATCATTATCTTTTGAACACTTTCTAAAAGACATTCTTTTGAAACAGGAAAACGCCGGGCAGCAAGTGCTAGCAACCACTGAACAAGAATAATTTTCTCTTCTTTTGTAAGAACTGAACTAGGACCCATCCTGCAATTTACTGGCGTCTTACCAGACACTTTGTTAAGGAGAGTGACTAGAGGTACATTAAATCTTCTAGCTGCTGTTGCCACCTTTTCGCCATTTCTAACAACTTCAATCTCTTGCCCCATTTGATGTGGGGTGTAACTTTTTTAAGGTGCCACCTGTGATAAATATAGAGAACCAGTTATAAACAGTTTTATTAGATTGTAAATGAGTAACGATTACTTGTAAAAAACCGGCCAAGTGCGTGTCGGGCCACGCGCAGTGTAGGGTTCCGTAGTTGCGAATGACAACTTTGAGTTCACACTGTTCACACTCGCACCTCACAGTTTAACGACCAAAACATGTAACAATGAAAATGTATGAAATTTTACATTTTCGAGTACATTTTATAAGTTGGTTGCCTATAACTTATTAGTTTGTACTTAGTACTCAGCTCTGATAGTTTTCCTTTCAACTTCAGTATATATACTACTGCTGTAATTTTTTTCACGTAGGTATCTGATATTCGTTTCGCCTGTGAGATTGCATCCGCAATGATCGCACGTTATGAGTAGGGATGCAAGATATTCAAAAATATCGATATCGATAAATATCGACTTTCGTCGATATTCATTTATCGATATATCGCTCTAGTCGGGCGATATATCGAATTTTTATCGACATTTTTTATTTATTTTTTAAAAGCTGAATATATGATTAGTTACTTACCTATATACAATATTTATTTATAAGTTAATGAAAGAAATATTTTACAATTATCTATGTGAATCAATGGCAAATTTGGACAAAAAGAATGGTTCTTTTCTCATAGATTTATTAAAAAAAATTACTTCTAGTAGTTAGTATCAGCTATTGAACTTAAAAATAATAACTTGGACAGTCTTCTTCCATGTAGTCTGTTTCGGCTCTGAGTTATAGTGGCTTCTGCCTTTGAAAACAGACGTTCGGAAGGCAGATGGCTCATTGCCACTTTAAACAGATTTGGATAAACACCTTGCATCTCTTGCCATGTTTCAAGGACGTTTACTTTTAAACTATTTACGGGAGCAGATAGATATAAAGTAAGCTCGTCGTCTCCGTCAGATTTCTTTCTTTTTATTTGTGTGTGTGCCAAAGATTTGTGGTGCTTCCAAAAATCAAATTCATCTTTATCTTCATCCTCTGAAAATGTGGATGAAGCTGTTGTAGCAGAGGCTGCAGACTTGTATTCCGAAACGAATTTTCTAATTCTTGACATAGCATGCGTCAGGTTTTTTGAAATGCAAGTTTTTGAAACGAGGATCTAGCAAAGTAGAAACTGCTAACAACATATTGTATTCCAGCTGACCGAAACGCTTTTCTATTTCCAGAGTAATATTTGTCTTCAAATCACCGGCAATGGTCATCAATTGCGCAATTCACCATAGGCACAACTTTTGATATTGTGACATAATGTTCAGCAGAAGCCTCTCTTGCAGTGGCGGCTCGTGACTTCAAGGAGTGGTGGTTCATCTGCTTACCTACTGTCTCTCAAAAGCAAAACGACCTATTGAAATGCCGTACGTTCGTCAATTTTTTGTAGTCGACTGCCCCTATGCACCTACTTAATAATATTTGTAATACATAATCAGTTAGTACTCTAGGTGCAATTCATGTTAATATTAATGCATGTTGTAAAACCATTTCTGTATAAAAAGTATCAGGTACTTATGTACATGCAGTGAAATATCTCATCATCTTGACTTACCATTGGTTTAGTGAGAGGAGCTGCGCGCCAATGAATATTCTAATAGGTACTTAACTAATTCAGGTTGAAAAGCACGAGAAGATGGTTTCAAAAAACAGATTAGGCGGCATACCGCCTAAATAAGCCATAGCCTATTTTCTTTTTTAGTTCTTGTTCAAATAATCCCATTAACAACACACTTTGAAGCCACTTTCAACCACACACAAAGTAGAAAACCATAACTATGAATATTATTGGGTAATTTCGCGCGCGTTATCTATCACACCGTGTCACAGGTGCGAAATAAAACACAAACTGATTTGAGTAAGGTCAAGGACACGCCTTCGCAACAAAAATCTTCAACGAGCGAGCGAGACACCCCGGCCGATGCCGCCCGAGCGAGCCCTTTCGGGAGTATTCGGGACTCGTGCGCCGACCCAATTTTTCAATTTTTCTCATACATTGAGTACGGATCATCTTCCGTTTCACCTGCCGGAGCATTTCTGTCTCATTCCATATAGTTTCTATGGAGACGCTTCGTGCGCACTTTGAAAGCGCTCGCCCAATTTTTGGTTTAGCTAAAATGAGTCTTAAATTTTAGGAAATAAAGATCAAGTTTGTTTGAAAATATTTTCTTCTTCAGTGTGCAATTAAAGTTACATTCTTTTGGATAAATAATAATTGTGTCGAAAAAAACATTGGGAAATACATAAAAATCTAGTAGTGCAGTGCACGAGTGCACTGAAGGAGCGGCCGCCACTGCTCTCTTGTCATAGCTTCTAGTGGTCGCAAAACATGAGCCACATCTTTTATGATGTTTAGCTCAACTGCCGTCAGCATGGTTGGTGCATCAATTTTGGAAAAAATTATGTCCCTAATGTATGGTGCCAAATCAAGAAACCTCTGAAGCATGTAATACAACGAATTCCATCGTGTTTTTACATCGAGCATAACTTTTAGAGTTTTTCCTTCAGTTATTTTCTTTTCCATTTGTTTTCTATTCAAGTCTACAGTCATATCTTGTCTTTTCTTTATGTCTTTCATTATATTCCTTACGTGCTCAATTATATCATTCAATCCAGGAGTTTTTTTTATAGCTTCTTCAGCGACTCTATTAATCATGTGGGCAAAACATGGAACGGGTTTGTTTGCGCCGAACGTGTCTCTTATTGCTTTAATCATATTTAGCCTTGTAGCTTTAGGCTTTTTCGCCCCTGATAATTTGGCATGCTTTTCCAAAACTTTGTAGCCATAAATTGTATTGTTATAACCGGGATTACCAAACAAAAATTGATTTGAAAACTTAATATCATCTTGAACTTCTTTATTAAACAGAACTGGTACTCCGTGGCCGCGTTTACCTCTTATGACAACACGTTTAAATTTCTTTACCAGAATCCTTTCTGAGGCAGTAAGTGCACGATCAAACTCTTCATACTTATTATTATCATTATTGTCGCTTTCTAAATAATCGTGCACTGTAATTCTTTGAAGTTCTCCAGGCCTGCGCCTATTTAATAATAAAACCCTACAATACACAGTCTCTAAAAGTTGTGTATATTATGTTTCAGTAGTTTGTAAACCTTTCTTAAATTTTTATAGCAGCATCCAAGGATTTTTTATTTAGGTATTCTTTAAGAATTTTTAAATCATTTGCTAAAGGCACAATAGTTATCTTATTCCACTTTTTCTTGTTTAAATCTGTTGCAGCTGGTGTAGACACATCATTTTTCCAATTTGTTTCAATAAGTTGAATCAAAGTTGTTAAGTATCTACTTTCTTGTAAGGCCCTTGCTTTTTTAATGCACACTCTATTGCAATATTGCAGCATTGTTTCAAGGTGGTGGACAAATTCATTGCGAACGTAGGTGTCATACCTATCTTTTTCTATGTCATAATTTCCCAGTATTTTGGTTGCTTGTATAATGATATCATAATGAATTGGTCTTAAGGCGGAGAAGAAGTCATTAATGGATGGATCAATCTTTTTTAATTCTAGTAATAATTTTGCAAGCTCTCTCATTTTTCTAGACACTACGTTAACGAAATCTTTTTGTCGGTAAATTTTTAAAAACAAAGTCAATGGAACGCACCATCAGCGGTAAATAACGCCATGTAGGACGCAAAAACACATGTTGAAGGACATGTTGCACTGTTTCTTTTCCTAGTAAAAATTGCAGTGTTAGGAGTATAACCATTTAGAATGTAGGATAGTCAAAATTCATTAACTGCACATAACATTCATAAAAAAAATAAGTTAAGAAAGTAATATAAATATCACGCTAGACTACTCTTAAAATTATAGGTTTCAGTGATTTATAATGAATATTCAGTGGTGAATTAATTTTATCTAATTAAAATTTTAATTAACCATTCAAAACATTGAAAATAAAAAAGATATGAATAAGAAAATTAGATATTCTGAGTCATAGACAAAATAAAAAAAAGTATTGAAATTGATCACAGCTGGAAAAGGGGGTCTATTATTTTTTATTTTAATAGAATGTTCCCTCCTTGGTAAATTTCTTTTTACACAATTTCAAAACTTTTTTCAACGGAGAGAGCTCTGGAGAGTCGGACTCTCCCTGATATTTTAATGCTATAACCGCCCGTTCCCAGCGATCTTTAGGATTAACACCCTCGATACCTTTATTGTTGTATATGCGAAGTTCTATAAATACATCGCCCGTTAAATCCGCGGTGCGACGTAAAGCCGGGTCCACATTTGTAGCATCAAAACGTATCACGATCAGTCGTATCGTATCGAGTATTTGTATCATAGATATGGACGCTCATTTTGTCCATGTCGTATTATTAAAGCGTATTTTGTAAAAAACGCGTCCATACTTATCAAATGCCGTATCATGTCAGTGAATCGGCTTTACCTTTGCAAATATGGACGCTTAATTTTTCTTCCGATCCTCGTATCTTTTCCTGATACGCGTTTCGTTCAGTGCACCTTCCCCTCTCGTACGGTTCAGTCATGGCTTTGTTCCCTAACAGTTCCACCATGTCATCGTACGCAATTGCTCAAAGTTTAGCGGTGACTTGCGCCTCTTATATCGTCATTTATAGTATTTTAATAAAAATAAAATCTAGACTAAGACGGCGCTGGTGGGAACTTCAAGTGTTTTGAAACCGAAACAAACATGGTGGAATACCATTGATGCGAGATTTACAATTTCAGCATACGAGTGGAAAATACAAAAACTTCACTCGCATGTCGCCTATTGATTTTAAGTATTTAATAAACATGATTGGCCCAATGATTAAAAAAAGTGATACCAAATTTAGAAAGCCGATTTCAGTGAAAGAAAGACTTAGTATTACTCTAAGATTCCTCGCAAGTGGAGATTCTTTTACAAGTTTGCAATATACTTTCAGAGTATCGAAGCAAGCAATAAGTCTAATAGTACCAGAGACGTGTCAAGCTATTCTCAGTGTATTAAAACAACAAATAAAGGTAAGGCATATTTATTTTACTGAACATTACAAATTATTAAATCTTATAAGGTCACTGAAATCATCAGAATGTTGCGTATTTTCACAATTATCAACATTTTGAATTGGAGTTGTTGTTGAAAGTTTGACTGGAGTTGGAGTCGGTTTGATAACCTCTTTCCCAGTCAAACTGTCCTCTATCAGCAGAAAACAATATGTTGTTAATCTGATGTTCAACAGCCATGAAAGTTGTAGCTGTGTAAGTCCGAAATTTGGACGCTAAATAATTTGCGTAAATTTGATAACGGTCAGGTGTAACAGCTGGAGCTGAAGCAGTGCTGGCAAGAGAAGCGGTAGCAGCTTGAGCTGAAGTCCTCATCAATTGCAATGCTTCACTTAAGATTGGGTCCTTTTGAGACGCACTTTTTTTTGCCTTTTTTGTCGGTACAGGATGCTTAAATTTTGTCGCTGCAGACGCTGGGTTCCTGGACTCTTGTGTCATAATCACTTGGCTCTCATCTAGTTGACTCTCCAGAGTCTCAGGTACCTCATTCACAAGTGCTTGGTTCCCGATTCCCTCCTCCGCTGATCCTTCAGACCCATTGTCGAGTACTTGTTCTGTTTCATCGTCCTCAGTTAAATCTTCCTGCAAATATACATTTTTATATTAATTGAATGTAATATTGTGATGTTTGTTACAGTTACCGAACACGCCTCATGAATGGGAACAAATCAGTCAATCAAATGACAGTGCATTTCCTTTAAGCAACTATATTATGAAACCCTATTCAGGGCAACATACTAAAGGATCAATAAAGCGTGTATTATACTATAGACTATCAAGAGCACGAAGGGTGGTAGAAAATGCTTTTGGTGTTTTGTCAAGTGTATTTAGGGTTTTAAGGAAACCAATGCTGCTTGAACCGCAAAAGGCTCAGTTGATAGTGATGACTATATGCCACCTTCATAATTTTCTACGGAGAAGCTCAAATTCTGTTAATACGTATACGCCAAGAGGTACATTTGATACAGAGTTAGAAGGCACAATGACACCCGGAAGATGGAGGGTAGGTAATAGCGCCACAACATCGTTTGTGTCAATAAGGAATACTCCTCGTAGACCAACGTTAACAGCGGTAAATATGAGAGACCAAATTGCTGAATATTGTTATAATGTGGGAACATTGCCATGGCAAAATGATTCATAGGTAAAATAGGTACTATTTTGCAGCAGAAATAACACTTAAGGGTTAGGAAATAGCGTTGAACGCTTATTTTATTAATAAGGTACATTAGTAGGTACGGTACGGTATTAAGTCTGTCTCGTGGCTTGTTTCTGTCGAGAAGAAACAGCATATGTGGAAAGGCAAACCAGGATGATCGGTATACGTCATCGGTACCTATAATAAAATAAAACCACACATAAAATAAATTGTTATAAACGTCGCCTTCTCCTAAGTAAATTGTTTAGGAATTAAACTGTTGTAAGTCATTTAAATATACCTACGCAAGCATAATTAAAATGTACCTACCTTTATTATTCAATAAAAAATACTAACCTTGACCTGAAGTTTTTGATTTAGTAATTTTTTGTTTTTCTCGTCGAAGGGCCGCCAGCAAGTAATCCATCTTTTTTTTAATTTGTGCCAAAGGACGTTGCAACTCTACCTCCAGTTCGTCCCAAGCGTCTTTCTTCAACACTTTGTTGAAGTAGTTCTTGTGCTTGGGATCCCATATCACTTCTTTTCTTTTATACGCGTCGATTAGCTTTATAACACTTTCGTTATCCCAGCTCATCTTCAATGTTTACCTCTTTCATTCACAAATCAACACAGGTAATAACATGAGAAACACTGGACATAATCGCGTATCAAATGCATTCACGTCCAAACTTGTTCGATACGACGTGTATCTCCTTTGATCTTCGCTAAAAAACCGACACAGGATGGTTCGCGGTGTATCACGTATCGTATCTCGATACAGTGTCGTGATACAGTATCAAAATACGTCCATACCACCAATCGTGATACGCGTATCGGATACGAGGTCTTTAAAGAAACGCGGTTATTGCGGATCGAGCCGTATCAGATACAGCACGTATCCTTATTGGGTATCATCTTGCGTCCAAACTAGCGATTATGATACATAACAAAGCCACGCAACGGAGATACGATACACCGAAATGCTAGTAGCATTTCGATGTATCGCTAGTTTGGACGCAAGATGATACCCAATAAGGATACGTGCTGTATCTGATACGGCTCGATCCGCAATTATGCTACAAATGTAGACTCACCTTAGGTTGGCTGCACGCCTCACGACACCGTCCGCCACTCGCCGCGTTAGCACGGACTGCAGGGTCTGCGGGCTCCTGACAGTCTTACTGTAGACTTCGTCTTCGGAATCGCTGTCATGCCAACCAGTCTTACTAGGCGCTGCGGATTTTTTCGATTGCAGTCTTGGCTTCGCTTGCTTGGATCTGAACAAGAGAAAAAAAACCGGCCAAGTGCGTGTCGGGCCACGCGCAGTATAGGGTTCCGTAGTTGCGAATGACAACTTTGAGTTCACACTGTTTACACTCGCACCTCACAGTTTAACGACCAAAAACATCTAACAATAAAGATTGTATAAAATTTTACATTTTCCAGTACATTTTATAAGTTGGTTGCCTATAACTTTTTAGTTTGCTTCAAAAGAAGTTTATTATTTAGATGCCAGATTAGATGTAAAGCAAATGTTTGAATTGTTTCAACAGAAATATCCTCAACTGCAGTAAAGTATGAATTTTACTTAAAATTTTTATGAACGTTGTCGTTTAAGATTTGGAAGACCACAAGTAGATACTTGTTGTACTTGCGAAGATCTCACTATCAGACTAAAATCACAAACATTAAATGAAAATGCAAAGAGAGTAGCTCAGGCACAGCTAAACATTCATAAAAAGCGAAGTCAAAAATTTTATCAGAAATTAAGAGATGTAAAAGATATTTGCACAGAAGGCAATGAAAAATTTGATAACACTGTACTGGGGTTGGCTTTTGACTACATGATGAATTTGCAGTTACCTCAAATACCAGTTCAGGAAACTTTTTATTTAAGACAGTTAACTGTGAATGCTTTTTGAAAACAAATGTTTCAAAATTTTATATCTATCATGAAGGTGTGGGTGGTAAAGGCCCTAATGAAGTCACCTCATTTGTAAACGATTATATAAACAGTGAAGTACCTCCAGGCATAAAGGATCTTTATGTCTTTTCTGACAACTGTGGAGGTCAAAATAAAAATCATACATTGTTAAGATATTTTGCAGCCCTGGTTGAACTCAAAAAGTTCAGTAAAATAGAACAATGCTACCCCGTCAGAGGACATTCTTTTTTGCCTTGTGACAGGGCATTTGGTTGTGTAAAAAGAAATTAAAAAACCGGCCAAGTGCGTGTCGGGCCACGCGCAGTGTAGGGTTCCGTAGTTGCGAATGACAACTTTGAGTTCACACTGTTTACACTCACACCTCACAGTCTAACGACCAAAAACATCTAACAATGAAGATTGTTTGAAATTTTACATTTTCTAGTACATTTTATAAGTTGGTTCAGCTCTGATAGTTTTCCTTTCAACTTCAGTATATATACTACTGCTGTAATTTTTTTCACGTATCCATATATAACCGTTTAGCAGATAGAGGGGGGGGACACGTACCTCTAACAAAAATTTTCACTTTAAAACCAAATATTTTGGAAACGGATCCCTAAATCGAGAAATAGTGTTCTCAACCTCACAATATTTTTCAAAAACCTTTTTAACGATACCCCACACGATGGGTAAGTAGAGAAAAAAAAATTACTCCCCCTCTTTACTTGTATGGAAGCTACCCAAAAAAAAATTTTTTTTCAAGATTTTTTTCTACGACTTTTTTGCCATGATAAATATACATACTCATACAAAATTACAGCTTTCTAGTACTTATAGTCTCTGAGTAAAACCGCGGACGGACAGACAGACAGACAGACAGACAGACAGACAGACATGGCGAAACTATAAGGGTTCCTAGTTTACTACGGAACCCTAAAAAGGTTGATTAAATAAGCTGAAGTACAAAGGTAATCCTTCTATAAATCTTGATTAGGATTAAAATGAATGAAGTGTGTAACGTAATAATCAATACAGGAGTACGAAGTATTACAAAATAATGTAATCCTGTCAATCACACAGAAATAAAAAGTAGAAAACTATACTCTATATATATAGTAAAAAAAATCTTAAACAACATAACGATCTTACCTAATTAATAGTCGTAGTTGCTATTTTATTCATAGTTAACAAATTGTATACATACCTAGTAAATGTACCTACATTTGTTTGTTGTATCACGTGCCACTATTTCAATATCACAAAATTAAAAAGGAATTAAATTAAAAACAGCCCAGCACATAAAGAAGGCCGTCACAATCAAGTTTTCAAGTAAGAAATTGAGTTTAAAAACTGTCAGCTATGTAGTTTCCAAACTTCTAGACTGATATTTTGTAAATTATAGCTAAAATCATCTCAATTATACGCTATCAAACAATGAATAATTCAACCATTCCAGAGTTACTTATCCACAGCCAAATATTTTGTAAATGAAAATTTTAGCTCTCTTTGTTGTCTCTTTCGTGTTTCGATTTTGTGGTCGAGCTGTCGGAACGATTAATACCCATTCGTTGACAAGGGGTTTTTTTTCACCCCTCATCTCATCTACTGTTTCACATTTTAAAGTACTGTACTTTCCAATCTTACAAGATCATCTCGATTTAATGGAACGTGCTTTTTTCGGCTTGTTGTAGTTCCATTTGTTTTCTTTTTCTCTCTCCCTAGTAAGATTTTCCATCTTGTCTCCGCTTTTTATTCTTTTCTTTAACCCATTAGTTTTTTACTCCTTTTAATCCTACAAGCGAATCTGAGTCTGTATCAGAGTAGGGTACAATTTTATTGTCGCTTTTGTCCGATATTGGTGGATCAGGTATGATATTATTTACATTGGAAATAATTCCGTTTTGTGAAGCTATAATCTCATCTGTCCTATCAGCAGAATTACTTCCAAGAATATTATCTGTGATCAAATCTTCACTAGTTGATTGTATTTCAATTTCTGATGGTATAGGGGTTTGCGCAACTTTGTATGGACTAGTGGCGTCATTTATTTTTCCAACGGCCACGCATAAAATTAATATAACTTTGTTAAGCTATTTTAAATATACATATCTGTTTAAGTATTTTTGTCCTTACTGATTTCGGAGCCGAGATATTTGCATTTGAATATTGAAAAAATATCATCTATGTAACTATTCAAACCTATGAAAAAGGTATTACTTACTATTATGATACTGTAGAAGATTGAAATTAGAGATCGTTAAGTAAAACAAACATATATATTATGACGTCCGTATCTCTTACGGGGAAGACAGAGCCTAAGGCGATAAAACTCACAGGCATTTTTTAGCATTTTGCTGGGCGTAAAAGTGGAAAAAGGAAAAGTTTCAAGTAAAACACATGTATAATGTTATAATAATAATGTAATAAACGTGATGTTAACCGTATTAAGTTATTTAATACAAAAACGAAACAAAAACATTAGTAATCATTAATACATTTTTTAATCATCGTCGTCTATTTCGTTCTCAATATCGTGTCGAATAATAGCATCTAAGAATTTTGCCGGCGGAGTTAGGTTATCTTGATATCTTCCCCATCCCATGTACCAAATAATAGACATTACATGGGAACAGCAGCCTAAGGTCCGTTTTCCAATAATACACGAACAGTAGTGTCCCAATATTGCATCCAGTCCTTGTGTTGCTCTTTCTACGAGAATATACACGTAATATATCCGTCTCGATGAGTGACGGGATTGGATCCTACCTCTAAGAAGCCACGGATCAATCCAGTTTAAGGATTCCATTAAAAGATTGTCAAGGGTGGGTTCTCTACATACTTCAATCACATATGACCCATCAGTTTTCACATGTTCTCCATAGTAACTACGGGCTTGAGCTACTTGGTACGGTCCAAGTGAAAAAATAATTAAATCATCGGCACTTAAAATAGGAAAATCATCCATGCCAGGAACTTCAGCATTCATAGTTTCAAAATCAGCCCTTCTTTTATTTAGATTATTCGCTATGACATATTCGCCAAGCTGATTCTGATCACTGTGGTTAGGTAAACGATTTATTATTTCTTGTGTTAGCCTGTGATCAGTCAGTGGTACCCCAAACGCATTCAATAATGCTGTAGCTATTTTTATTTCATGAAATAAATGACTTGCAGCAATATTAAAATTCTGAGACCGAAGCTGACGGAACTGATTTTTTAATCTGCCATTAATGGTTTCGACTACCCAACGACACATGGTTACTTTTCTTTAATCGTTGGCCTGTTTTGTAGTGAGTTGGTATTCATTTTCAACTTTAGATGCAGGCATATAAGCACGGTATCCACATGACTCCACATTTTCTATGCAATCCCTGAACCCTCTGTCTAATATTAGCACATCATTTTCATGAAAGAACCAATGGAAGGGATCATTTGTACTGTTATAAATCTCAGACAGAATTGTCGCGTCAGATTTTGTCGCTTCATATAAACCATATATATCTATGATGTGGCCATCAGGACAAACCATTAAAAAAGGGCTTTAATAAATGTCGGTATTTGTGCAGGCTATAAGACTTTCTCTGAAAGTAATAATTGCTACTTTTTTGTAAATAAATGTAAGTGCCGTCGAGTATAATAATGGCATTCCGTTCTGTGGCAGAAACATGAGGGTTGCCAAACAATACATTTGGGATCGTCAAACATCTATTAATGACATCTTGGCGAGTTAAATGGTCATAGCCAAGGTGCTGTGGAACAAATTCATTTATTAAGTCTTGTCTTACAAGACTCATAGTTTTTTCTAAAGTATTTCTTGATATATTGAAAATCTTAGACAATCTCTGATTTGACTCTCCCGTGTGAAGTTTGGTAAGCACGGTTGCGAGAGCTCTACCTGCCTTATTTTTATGCCGCTGAGAAATACTAGGGCAACTGTCAAGGATTTCTTGGAACTGGGATTTTGAAAAGCCTATATAAAAATGGAACACAGAATCGTTTATTAAAGAACGTCTATCAAAGTCTAAAAAAATCTTTCGGGTTCTTAACATGTCCATCATGTCTTTTAGATAAGACGGGGCAAATTCACTTAGTACCCGACGAGTTCTTGATTCAATATTTTGCCATACTAGATCTACCTTATGCGCTTCACATACGCGAGTGCCACGTGGTATATAAAAGCATTTTTCCTGTAGAACTGTGGCTCTGACTGATGTCAATTGTTTATTGATCCACATTGATATGTGGATTCTCTGCAAATCTCTATTATTACATGCCGCGATAATGCATACGTGAGTATTAACAGGAGCTCGTGTGTACCCCGGTAAAGGTATCATTTGCAACATGTTAACTTGCACTTCTCGATCTTGGACATCCACATTGGGTTGCTCTGGTACGGCGTATTCTTCGGCAGGTTCCTCTTGCATTGATTGATCTGAAGGATCGCCTACAGGATTATTAGGGTTTGCTTGAGTGTTACTGTATCGTTGAGCACGTTGTAGACAAGGTCTACAGATTTTGTCTTCCCCGCAAAACTGAAAAGAAAAATAACATATTTTTTCAACTTGCATAGATAAATATATGAAATGTTGATTTGCCAGTGGGATTCTGTGTGGTAATATAGGAGAAACCTTAAAGCGAAGATGTTTTCGTCGATGTGGGTTTAGGTTAGGTTTAAATACTAAGAGAGAATGTTTCCTTATTACCGTCTGAAGCACGAAGAGCTTTCTCACAGTTAGCACTCCGGTGTCGGTATAAAGCTGATTGGTAGGATAAAGGTACGGTTTTCGTATCATCACTTTGACAACAGCTCTTTGCGCTCTCTCAATTTGGAACATGGTAGTATTTGCTGCTCTATTTTATAACAGATACTTATATAGATAAATATGTAAGACCCAGGTCAATCAGAAAAAGATCATTTTCTATCTTGACCTGACCGGGGATCGAACCCAGGACCATACGTGTCGTAGGCAGGCGTGTTGACCGCTGCGCCACGTAACTCGTCAAAGATAGCGTACTTACGGGCGTGATGATCATTACACCACGGAGCCGCGGAGGAAGACATGAGACATGACGGGATGTTATAATGATAACGAGTTTTTGTATTGTTGTTTAGGTACTAGCTATTGTTTTATGAACAAGGCAAGTTGGATAACAAAATAACATGTTTTACAAATCGCAATCTCCATCAAATACGGCAATAAATACGGATGGTTTTGCACGAACTCGACTGTCAAATTATATGACCTACGATGAGTCCTGCCAACACGACTGAGACTTCGTCGGCAACAGATACAAAATGCACTGTTAATATCCGTGGCAATAAATAATCCAAATCGTAAGAATATCGGAGTCCAAAGAGTTACGCTGGGTCAAAATCACAATACACAGATATCACAATGTCCAAGGAAATGCCAAGTCGTTATAATTATGCACAAGTTCACGGAGATTAGAAGAATAACGCACAACAATAAGTGACGGGCGCTTACGGCTGAGTGAGAGGCCGCAAGCATGCGCGAGCAGGTACTTGACGCAGGTAAACTATTGTTCTAAGCAGGTAAATAAATCTTGTACTCGTACGTGATTGGCTGATCGCTTTGCGCGTTCGAGTCTAGCCGCTTTACACGGTTCAAGCTAGACAAGTAGCCGTTTTAAGCGTTCATTTACATCGTTTTAATTAGGTTATTTGTTTCGACTGCCTTGCTTTACAATCCGGTGGTCGCGGGTTCGATACCCGTTGGCAGGATACTTTGTGAAAGTGGTTTCCAGTCTAGTTAGGATATTGCAGGCATAAATCACATATTAATCCGAAAAGAAAGATGAATCTAATCTTCGGAAGGCACGTTAAGCACCCACAGGGGACCCACAGGTCCCGTACGCCATCTAGCGTTCGACATTTAATCTAACCTCGGATTCGTTCTGGTTTACCCTTTTTTATTTTATTTAATTAATAAATACTGCAGAAACCTTAAAGAGACCAATAGAATATGATAATAAAATCGTATATTAATGAGCAATACAAAACCAAATATCTTCGTTCCAAAATAGTTTGGAGAAAAGTGTCCATAATAACTTTTTCTCACTTTAGATTGTTCTTTCAAAATATCCAACTTTCATTAGTGGCCGCGCAACTTCAGAACGACGCCAACTTTGCGCAAACCCCTAGATTTTTCATTGTGTCCTGTAACAATCTTTTATGTTTTTTTATTTTCTCTTTTGTAATGCTATCTTTTTTACCTGGGCACAATCTACTATTGCAGTCTTCTTCAAAAAATCTGCAACTACTTTCTCCAACTTTGATTTTGTTTTATCATTTCTTGGCTTCCGTGTTAAATATAAAAAACTTTTATTTGCAGAAGAGGACTGTCTAATGGGTTCCATATTAATTTGGTTCAACACTTTATATTTCTTGACTATTCTACCACTTAGTACTTTTTTAAATATCTTCTTTTCTTTGTCATTCGTCGTTAAAACGATATTTTCCTTAAGTTGATTTTGAATCACCTCACTAAATAATAGTTTTCTTTTCACCTCTTCTACATTCTCTTTACTATTACTCTGTATAAGATCGGCCACTTTTGTGTTTGGAGTCATTTCCTGTTTTCGGATGCGCCGTAGTTTCTTCTTATAGTCACGTACTTTTTGTCGTAACTCTTTGATTTCATGTTTCTGCTTGTTTATGAGTATATTTCGTTGTTTCCTCTGAATTTCTGCTTAAGCGTGCCTCTGAATTTAGCAGCCAAAGCGTTATTATTTTGTAGGAGTGGAGGTGGCTCTTCATTATCAGATTCAGGTGGTGTTGGACAGACTCTGGTTGATTGTAGCTTTACGCGATCTCTATGTTTTCTAGTCTTCTCTCTCCATATTTTTCTGATACCTCTTTTTTCCCTTTCGGTCATGTCATTAATGCTCTTAATTTGCCCCTTTCCTTTTTTCTTTTTATATTGCTGCCTTTCTTTTTCTTTTAATTCAGCATTTCTAACCGGATCGTTTTTAATTCTTTGATAGCGTAATTTTTCAGCTTGACG